>CM034313.1:76184295-77456516 GCA_019925795.1 Dendrobium chrysotoxum
AGTATATACATGTGTGCTATATATATGTGTGTGTATATGTAGATGCGAAGTGAGAGTTACCTCGATACTTTCCCTCTTTCAAGCATAACATATGTCTCATAAGCCTTCATTTATTCTCCAAGAAAGAGAGATGAATTTTTTTAGCAAGAAAACAGAACTCCAACCATAAAAATGTGGCCATACAGGAAGCCAGATCGTACGGTTGTTTAGAAAACAGAAAGTCATTTTGTGCAAGAGAAGGAACCTTAGAGAGCACACCTCTTAAAACAAGCCATAAAGAGAAACAAAAAATATAGATTAATTTACAAATATCAGCCGGTTGATGAATCAAGCAAACTTATCTCATATAAATTTGTTTTCAAAAATAAATAAATCTATACAAGTTAATCAAAAATCAAAAAAAATCAAGCAAGGCTTTACCGTTTGAGCTACATCCCCATCTTTTGCTGGCCGAAATCTAGATGGAAATGAAGTAACTCATTTGCTTCTTTTCTTCCTTGGCCTAATGGAGCAGGTTCTTTTCCTTCTTTGACGTTTGGAGCTTCCAGGATAGGAGGCCTTTCTTTAACGCTAGCAGCAAGCAAATGACTTAGAACTCCTTTCCTCTAACTAGCCAGCCCTAGCTGCTCTTGGCCGGCCATAGAAAGAACAAGGGAATCGAACTTGAGAGGGAAGAGGATCCGAGAGAGGAGTTGAGGGAGTGATGGCCAGGGCTTGAGAAGAACAATCATGAAAATCAAGCGGCTCCCCCCTTCTGGCTTGCCCTAATTCCTCTCTTAATACCTGAAAATGAAACTTCTCATCAATTGACAATCCAGCCCTTGGAAGCCTTGATCCAAGGGTTGGAAAGGGGGCTTGTTACCCTTCTTTAATCATGACACCAAAGGCTAATATTAAATCCATAATTAAAATGTTTTGAATGAAATAGTTGACTTAAATAAGCTAAATTAATTAAGTCTTGGTTGAATAGGTGTTTGATTGAAAAATATATTTTGAAAAAGTTAATTTTCTTTGGGAAATATTTAATTTCTGGAATTTTAAAATTTATAATCGAACACTTATTATGAATAATATATCACCTCGAAAGGTGAACATATCGTTCTCTAATAGGTTCAGATTACAAATCTTTGAATTTATCATGATTATTATAATCAAACTCAAGGAGAAAAAATATATGATCCCGAAGGATCAAAATAATGTTTAATCCATTGTTCGACTATAATAATTGAGATAAGAGATCATTAATTTCATATTTAAAGTTATGATTGTAATTGATATATCTATCCAGAGAAAAAAGATATCAATTACTATCGATAGTTCAAATATGATGATAATGATCGTAAAGTTTGAATTTCCTAAAGATAATCAATTGAAGGTTTTGAAAACTTGATTTTGAAATTTGGTCTGGGTTTCTAAATCTCCTACGAGCGCAAGCCCTCGTAGTTAATTACATCGTAGGAAACCAGAAATTTCCTACGAAAACTCTCGATTAAAATAGCGATACAAATTTTATTTAAGAATTCAAAGATTGATATCAAAGAAGGTTAAGGACTTGAATTTTCAAATGGGATTGGTTCAAAATTGAACACTTATTTCTGGAGTCAAAGGAAGAAGGGTAGGAGGTGCTTTAAGATTCTGAATCACTTCAGAAACACCCCAACCTATCCTAAGTGTTGGGCTTGAATTAGATTGAAAGAGATTTTTAATGTTTGAGTGATCAATTTTATTAGAAACTAGGAATTAGATTCCCGGAAGGTTGAAGTTTTAAGATTAGAGATTTGCCTCAGAACCTAAGTCTAAAATGGGTACTGAAAATCAGTGACCCAAAACCTAGCTAATGCAATGCAATCTGGACTTACCCCGGCCTGGATTGGGGAGCCAGCTAAACCACCTAAATGCTTGAAAACCATGAGTCAAAGTCTTTATGAAAGAGTGGTTAAGGACGTTATTTAAGATTGAGTTTGAGGAGTTGGAGTCGACATCTAGAGCAGATCCTAATTGACCCCTTAACATATGTTAGGTGAAATGTCTAAATAAAAATACAATTAAGAATTAGACTTAATTTTAATTTGTTACTAATGCAATGCATGCTAGTTGACTCGATGAAATGCTTAAATTAAAATGAAGCAATTTTAAAATCAGGCTTAAAAAATAGGTTTTATCCTAGAGATTGCACAATATCCCCTTGGACAGAACTGCACCCTAATAGGTCAAGTGGTCTGCCAAAACCTGCAGGCGGGGAGGTACCTAACAAGGTAGAGAAATGTTAATATAAATGCATGAAAAACTCCCGGCGAGTCCGGGCTTACTTCTTGAAATCGTTAGAGTTACTATCTGAGCTTAAAGTTTTAATTTTGTTTAAGTAGAAAAAGTTTATGACCGTACCCTCACGAGCCTCCGATCGGGTTCCAGGCTAAAATAAAATCGACATGCAATAAGCACCAAAAAACTACTAAAAGCATGCAAGTCCTTAATCGCAATCAACATCAGGTAATCAAATCAATTAAATAATTAAATCAATTAAATAAATGCTCAAACTGAAAGTCCATGTGGCAAGTGCCACTTAATTATACGACCCAGGGTTTGCAGGAAAGTAAAGTGGCCGGGTACCACTGACTACAACCCGGATTCTACTCCTAAGACTCAAGTGACTTTGAGATTTGAGATTCTTCTCGTTCTTCACTTCTTCGTCTTCTTGAAATTCCTTGGATCGTCGGGTCTGGATATACAAATGAAAAGAAACTCCCCCTGAATAGGGGTGTTATCTTTTCTCTTTGGATATTTAAAATTCATCCTAATTTGGATCTCCAAATGGATAGGAACTCTCCCCTAAAGGATGTTCCTTCCTCTTTGAATTTCAAATTAGATGTTTAAACATCTCAATCTCAAATCACTTTAAACAATTTACAACTCAAATTCATATCAAATTACATTAATTAAAATTAAAATCTAGACTCAACCACCTGCAGGGTTATCCTAACAATCAACAATTATATTTAAACATCCCAAGCAATTATATATTAAAATTTAAAAATGCTCAATCACAGCCACACTTGGCCATGCTCTTTTAATTATTAAAGGGGGACTTAAGCGTTCTGGAGCACCTGTGTAATTTAATATTTATGATTTTTGCCCCATTTATTTTTAAATGCCCTATATGAGCATGGCCACATGCATAAGATTAGATTAGTATAAAACGTCCCTAGCCTAGGGGTAAGTCTAACATATAATCAATTACGTCACAGAATGCTGAAATTTAAATAAACAAACATATCAATTCTACTACTAGCAAACAGCATGCAGTAAAAGCTCAAAAACCCGGCACACAGCAGAAAAGTAAACACCGGCCTAGCCTAATACTAGAGTTGGTTGTCCTAGAAAACCATCTAAAGTGTGTGAGGTAGGCAGTATGGCTTTGATGTGTCCTAAATAGGCACTTGATTGAAGTTGCTTGAGGTTCAACTTGGTTGAAGGTTTAAGGGAAAATTTAGGTTAAAGTTTAAATCTTAATGATTTAAAATTGATTTTAAAAATGATTTTGATTGTTTATTGGATACCACCTTTGTTGCACACCGAGGCCATGAAGTTTATTTCACCTTCCTTGGGGCTAATTTAATAGCCTCGTAAGCTTGTGTTACTTAGTGGTACCCGATATAATTAAGTGATTTGAGTTTGATTAAGGTTTGGAAGTTGATTAAATTTTAATTAAGATTAATTGGTTGCTGGTTTTAAGTTCAAATTAATGTTTTCTGGAATTTTTGATAATTATTGAATTTTGAGATTTTCTGGATTATTTTATTCATTTAATTAAGGGGTTAAAAATTGACTTTTTGATTTAAAGGGTTTTCTAGAAAGTTAATATTTTATTAAAATACTAGACCTTAATACGATTAGTTAGACAGTAAGTACATTGAAATTGGATTTTTCTACATTTTATTATGAAGGTTTGAAGTTTTGACTTGATTTGAACTAAGTTTGACCAAAAGTTGATTTTTTCAAAATTGTTTGATTTCTGGAAACTTAATATTTTTAATAAATATTAGACCTTAAGATGAGTTGTATGCCTTTGAGTTTGCTCAATTTTGAGTTTATTTGAATTAGTTATGAATTTTTGAAGTTTTGAGTATTTATTGAATTTTTTTTAATTGTTTAATTAGAGACCCTTTTTGTGATTTGGATCCAAATGATCTCCAAACTTCTTGAAATCAACTCCAAAGGTCAGGAATGATCTAAGGAGTGATCTCTAAGTGTTTGAGAAATTTTTGGAATTTTTAATTATTTTTAATTAATTAAATTAATTAAATATTAAATTTTAATTAAACTTAAATTAAACTTAATTTTGAAGTCCAGTCAAGGGGCTTTTATTTTTTATTGATTAAGGGTTCAATTATGGTCAGTTTAAGGTATTATGTGTAATTTTTGGATTTAAATTTGATTTATTACATTTTCTAGAAGTTTTAAATGCTTAATTAAGGTTTAAATTTGATTAGGTTAATTAAGGGGCTTAATGATTTCAAAATTCAATGGGAAATTTTCTTAAGGTTGTATGTGTCACTAAGTTTAGATGGTTTGAGTTTCAAGTGAATTGGAATTATATCCTAATTATTTGAATTAATCTAAGTTATCTAAACAAAGTCCTTAATTATTGTCCTTGACGATGTCACTAGGTTTTGTAGGTTTTAATCAAAGTTCAACTAACCCTTTTGAACACTATCTACAATCACACCATAACAATCAATCATGAATAGAATGGAGCACCCTAATACTCTATGAAAGAATATTATAGTAAATTATTAAAGTTATAAGTTGTACAATCATTTATAACTTTGATAATTAACCATAAAGAAATGAATATATCAAAGTGGGTCAAAGTCATTTGAATATATAGAAAACATTTTCAAATTGTACTTAACCCAATTTGATATCACAACTATGTATGGTTCAATGAATATGTGTATGGGTCCAAACATTATTGATACCAAAATTTCTTAAACCATACATAATAATGACTTACATATATTTTTCAGTGATAGAGGGTCTATCACTGATTCCATAGAGCCCTAAAATGCATGAATTGGAATTTTATTGAAATAATTATGAACTTTAAAAAATATAGGTCAAATCATGACCATTCTTTTTGTAAATTCATAACAAAGATGAGATTGCATCAATATGACTCGGGAAAATAATGGAAGATCAAAACTAGACCCTAAAACATCTCTGCAAAATTTCAAGTTAAAATAGTTTGTATATTTTGATTTAAAATTAAAATTAAGTTTTTTGAATTTTTAAAATAATTCTCATAGTAATAATTAAAACAACTTGATTTTATTTTTAAAATAAAAATAGAACAAAATACGAGCAAAACGAGCCTAAGAACTCTAAAAATGATGGAGAAATGGATTTTTCATCATTTTTTGAAGTTATGGGAAATTCTGGATTTAATTTAAAGCTTTAATTATACAGTCAGCCGGCGGCGGGACCGTACAGAGCTTTTACACGCGGCAGCAGATGATTTGACCACGCAAACGACGGCAGTCAAGTGAGCCCCACGCACTTATCCAGCGTGACAGTGATATGGGACGTCGGATTTATCATGGCACAAATCCGACGGCTGATATCGCATCTACGGGATTAAGTTTTGCTCAGAATGATCCAACGGCCGACCTTTATCCCGCGGTTTAGATTAACGGTTTGGATTTAGCTGAACCCATAATCGATCGACCCGCGGTCCTAATAGATCAAACCGGACCGCAGATCTGGTTCAATTGCAGCCGTTGATCTAAAAAGATTAGATCTAACGGCTGCTGGATCGTCTTCCTCCTCACGTTAAACCGAAACCCTGAACTTAAATTTGGCTCCGTTCTCTGATTAAAAAAGCTCGAATGGATCTAAACTTTAAACAGGGATAGTTTAGCATCTAAGAAACAATGTGGATGTATTTCACCAGTCATTGATGCAATCGTTAGAATGTTATTTCAAAACCTAGGTGCATGCCTAGGGTTAGAATTCTACCTCACTACAATGGACAGATTTGGATGATTTTAGTCTTGTTGAGCTTGTAGATTGACCACGCTTAAATTTGTAGAAGATCCTAGGTCTGGAGGAAGCTTCTATGAGGAGTTTGATCAGCTAGGACGGACCTAGCTTCGGTTTGCCGTCAAGCTCGCCGCCAGCGGCCACCAAATGCCAGAAAATGACCAGGGAGAGGTATAGGGAGCTCTGGGTATTCAGAACGAAAACTCAGAGAGGCTCGAGCTGGACTGGAATGAGAGATAGCTTGTCATGTATATTCCCATCCTTCCCACTCTATTCAAGCTGCTGGAGTTACCTTGGACGGCCTGGATGCTTCAGGTGGAGCGCTGGGATGTTGGACAGCTGGCTCAGGCTGTTAGGAGACAGAGGGGAGTGTGCTGCCTTAGGTGAAAACAACCTTGGGTCATTCTCACATGGAGGGGACCACTTGAGTTGGTTGAGCCATTTGGAGCCATGGAATGACTTGGCTAGGTCGGGTTAGAATCCTGGAAGGTCCTAGAGTCAACTGAATGGGTTGAATGGGCCTGGATTCAACCTAAGGAGCAGGGTTAATTGGGTTGACAACTTGAAAGGATTTGAAGTTAACATTGATTGGGTTTGAGCAGTCAATGGGTCCAAACTGATGAGATGGACTTGAAAGTGTTGTATGTTTGCTGTTTTGATGGGTTTTCATGGGCTTGATAGATTAGGTTTGATGCATAAGGATTTAAATCCATGAGTCATGAGGTTTGACTACATATGCGGTGGTTTGACTACCCATAATGGTTTGACCAAATCAAAATCACTATGGATTGATTGGAAACATAGCTAGGAGTATTTGAATCATGTTTTGAAGTGGTCTCAATGGGTTAAAGGGTTTGAAAAGTTTGCTTAAATTAGGTTTGAGTATATATAGTGAATGGGGCTTGAGTTGACTAGGTTTGACTAGTCAAGTGGTCAAACTAAATGATGTGGCTATGGGAGGACTTAAAAGGATGTTTAATTTAATTTGAAAAGGCTTGAAGGTTAAGGATGAGTATTTGAAGTGAAAGTGTCATTTGGAATTGATTTGAGGCATGATATAGGTTGGATTTGACTAATCTTAGTTTAGTTGACCAAGTCAACTGGTGACTTGGTCAAGGGTCCCATCAAGTCCACATCATTAAGAAGGGTGATTAGAGAGGTTTGAATGGGTTTGAAGTTAATCTGGAGCTTTAATTTAAAATATGGAAGCTTAAGGGTTGAATTGGTCAACCTAGGTTGACTTGGTCAACCAGGTTGACCCAGGGCCAAGGTCTGGACTTAGTCAAATTCAAATGGTAAATGGAGTCTGGTAGATGTGGTTTGAGGGTTTGAATAGGTCATTTGGGTCAAATCACCTATTTGAACCCTTAATGGGCTTAATGGGTCAACTGGGTTGACTTGGTCAACCAAGTTGACCCAGGGTCAGGGTTTGAACTGGAATGGTTTGAAATGACGAATGGGGTCTAGTGGAGGTGGTTTCAGGGTTTAAATGGGTCATCTAGATCAAATGACCTGTTTAGGCCCTTAATGGGCCTAATGGGTCAACTAGGTTGACTTGGTTAACCAGGTTGACCCAGGGTCAGGGATTGGGTCCAACTAGTTCAGAATGACATTCTGAGTCTACTGGTGGTGGTCTCAAGGTCAGAGGAGGTCATTTGGTCAAAATGACCTGTTTTGACCCTAAAGGGGCCTTCTAGGTCAATTAGGTTGTTTAGTCAAAATGACCTATTTGGGCCCTTAATGGGCCTTTTAGGTCAACCCTGGTTGACTTGGTCAACCAAGTGGATCCAGGGTCTGGAAATGGGTTCAACAGATTTGAAATGATATTTGGAGACCAATGGAGGTGGTCCCAAGGTCAGAGGAGGTCATTTGGTCAAAATGACCTATTTTGACCTTAAAGGGGCCTTCTAGGTCAATTAGGTGACTTGGTCAACCAGGTTGACCCAGGGGCTGGTTCTAGGTTCAATGGATTTGGTTTGACATTTGAAATTTGCTGGAGGTGACTGCATTTGATTTGGAGCTCATTTGACCAAAGTGACTATTCATACCCCATAGGGGTATTTTAGTCATTTTGGCCCCTGGTCAACTAGGGGTCAAATTGAGTCCAACAAAATGCAATTTAATGCTCAATAAGTCATATTCAAGGGTCTGGAGGTGATTGGAGGGTTTGGAGAAGGCTCCAAGGTCAGGATCCACAGGATGGCAGGACCAGTGGCATAGACTGTAAATATTTGAAGGTTTTACAGCCTTTGGATTTTAATTCAGTTTCTAGGGTTAAAGACCTCAGAATGAGCTCAAATTTGGAGGGTTGCCTCTAGAGACATGTCATATCAGTGTGGAACTGATAGACCTTGAATTAGAGGTCATTTGATAGGGTTTTGAATTATTCAAATATTCACTGGAAAAGGCTTTCAGGACTTATACCTTTGGCCTTGGAATTTGATCTGGATTTCTGGTTTTAAGCTGGATTTTGAGTTTGAATGATAGGGTTTGAATTAAGTCTAGATTGAATTGAAGCTTGGATTGATATAGAAGAATCCTAGGGTTTAGATAGGTCCTGGAGTCCAGATCAGCTTAAAGGAATCCTAGGGTCTAGAATAGATCCTAGGGACTGGAGTTTGGGAAGATCCTAGAATCTAGAAGTCCTAGGGAAATCCTAGGATCTGGGGTCTAGAAGAATCCTATAATCTAGAAGAATCCTAAGATCTAGGAATCCTAAGATTCAAGATCTAGAAGGATCTTAGGATCCAGAGTAGATCCTAAAGTTTGATTTCTAGGAAGATCCTAGGGTCTAAGAGGATCATATGATCTAGAGTCAGGTAGAATCCTAGGGTCTAGAATAGATCCTAGGGTCTGAAGTCTAGGAGAATCCTAGAATCTAGATTTGTCTTAAATTGTATTGATCTGGGGTCAGGATTGATTTGAATTTGGATTGATCTTAAAGTCTGGATTGATCTAAGATCAGATTGATCCTAGGGTTAAGATTGATCCTAAGGATTGGAAAGATCCTAAGGTCTGGAGTGGTCCTACTGAACTCATACAAAAATGAGGTCAACAATAGGGTTAAATTTAATCAAGCTTAGGTTCAGTTGACCAAGTCAACTAGTGACTTGGTCAAGGATCCCATCAAGTCCACATCATTAAGGAGAGTGATTGGAAGGTTTGAATGGGTTTAAAGTTGATCTGGAGCTTAATTCAAAGTGAAATTCTAGGTTGACCCAGGGTTAATGATTGGGTTCAAAAGGTTTTAAATGGTGTTTGAAGTCTATTGAGAGTGGTCCCAAAATCTGGGGAGGTCATTTGGTCAAAATGACCTATTTGGACACTTAATGGGTCATTGGGTCAACCTAGGTTGACTTGGTCAACCAGGTTGATCCAGGGGCTAGAAGTGGGTCCAATAGATTGGGTTTGACATTTAAAAATTGTTGGAAGTGGTTGTTGGGTAGTTTGAAAGTGGATTTTAAAAAATTTAGTCTTCTTTAGAAAATTCAGAATTGAAATTAAAATTTTGGTTCTAAAATCAAACATCCCATCAAAAATATTATACCACCTCGGGAGGTGAAAATAAATTTTCAGAATGGGGTTTAGATTTAGAATTATAAATCCTGTCTTGAATATCGTAGCCGGATTTAAGAGAGAACTTCATATGGCCCCTAAAGGGTCAAAATAAGGTTCAGTCAAATATCGAGTTATGATAATCAAGAGGAGCGATCGTTAATTCTATATTCGAATTTATTTTAATAAAAGATATATCTCCTTGAAGGGAGAAGATATCATTTGCAAATAATCATTCGAACATAACGATAACAATCATTAGTGATTTAATATTCCCAAAGATGACTAATTGAGTTTTGAAAATTAGTTTTGAAAAATCAAATGTGGATTCTAAATCTCCTACAAGCGCAAGCCCTCGTAGTTAATTACATTGTGGGAGACCGGAGTTCCCTACGAAAACTTTCGATTAAAATAATGATAGAAATTTTGTTCAAAGATTTCTTGGGGTGATGCCAAAGAGGTGAATTGGGATTTCGAAAAGGGATTGGATCAAATTTTGAACAGTTATTTTTGAGTCAAGGGAAGAGGGGTAGGAGACACTTTGAAATTCTGAAATAATTCAGAAGTGTCCCGACCTAAGCTAAGTGTTGTGCTTTAAATTTTGGATTGAAAAAAGATTTATTTTGAGTTGAGCATTTTATTAGAAATTTGAGATTATATTCCCGGAGGTCGGGGCCTTCTGATTCAAAAAGAGACCTGCCCCAGATCCTAAATCTAAATTTGGACACTGGAACACAGTGGTCCGAACCTAACTAATGCAGTGCAAAATCTGGACTTACCCCGGCCTGGATTGGGGAGCCAGCTAAACCACCTAAACGCTTCAAAACCATGAGTCCGATCTTTTGATGCAGAGTGATCAGGGATATTATTTAAGATTGGTTTAAGAGGTTGGGGTCGACATTTAGAGCAGATTCCTAATTGACCCCTTGACTTATGTTGGGTGGAATGCTTAGACTAAAATGCAATTAAAATTTTAATTTAATTAGTTTCTAATGTGATGCATGCTGGTTAAAATCTCCAAATCAGGTATGCATGAAATTTTAAAAAAGGCTTATAAAATAATTTTTTTGAAAAGACTAGACTTCCCCAGATTCAGCACCTCATCCTCATAGGTCGGATTATCTGGACTCTACCCGCAGGCGGTGAAGTGTCTTATAGCAAGGAGGGAGAGAGATGCAGTAATATACATGTGACCCCGAATGATTACGGCTATTCCCTAGGTCGTTAAGTTTCTATGTTATTTAAATCTTAAAATTTTAAATATTAATTATGAGTAAAAATATTTTTAGTTCTTAGAGAGCCTATCGAAGTCCAGGCTAAAACAAAAATGACATGCAATCGCAAAACAAAACTAGGAAAAGCAGGCAATTCTATACGCAATCAAGTTAAATCAAACATATTAAATAATCAAACTAATTAAGTAAATGTCCATAAGCAAATTATCTTGCTTATTACAACTCAGATTTACATAAATTAAAAGTGGTCGGGCACCACTGACAACAACCCGGATTCTAATCCTAATACAGATGCAAGTGACTTTTAGTGGGATACTCTCTGTCTTCAACTCATCGATCTTCTCCTCCTCGAGCTCCTTGGATTCTTCGTGATCGGATACCCAAATGGAAAAGAGAACTCTTCCCTTGAGGGGAAGGTTACTCTTTCCACTTTGGGTAGTAAAGTGATCCAAATTTGGAGTTCCAAATGGATAAAGACTATCCCCCAAAGGGGTATCCTTTCCTCTTTGGAATCTAATCTTTGGATCTGTGTATCCCAAACTCAAAGTGCTACTTTCACAACTCAATATTCAAATAAATTACATAAACATAAAAATGAAAATTCTAGACTCTCCTGTAAGGTTATCCTAAGCATTTAAATATCAAAATCACATCCCAAGCAGTTGTATATATATGTGTAGAAAAATAAACACACTTGGCCCCGCTCTTTTTATTTGGGGGCTAAGCAGTTGAAGCACCTGTAACATTTATATTTATAATTTATTTAGCCCCCTTTATTACCCTGCACGAGCGTGGCCACCTACAGAAAATCTAGTGAGCATCCAGATCATTCCTAACCTAAGGGTAATCTAATCGCCCATCACATTAATCCACAGAGTGCAGTAAAAGTAAACAAACACATCAATCAATTTCAATCACAACATGCAATGAAAATTTGAAAAACCCGGCACACAGCAAAAAAGTAAACACCGACCTACCCTAGATCTAGAGTCGGTTGTCCTAACAAACCATCTAAAGTGTGTGTAGTAGGTCGTGTGGCTAGGGTAGATCCTGAATAGGGTACTTGATTGAAGTTGTTTAATGTTTGAGTTTGTTAAAGGCTAAAAGGGAACTTTATGTTCAAGTTTAAGTATTAATGAGTTAAAGTTTAATTTAAATATATTTTAATTGTTAAATGATTGTTATCTTTTTTGCTCACCGAGGCCGTGAAGTTTATTTCACCTTCATTGGGGCTAAGTTAATAGCCTCGTAGGCCTGGGTTACCCAGTAGTAATCGGGGTTGATTAAATTGATTTAGTTTGTTGAAAATTAAGGATCAATTAATATTAATTAAGTTAGTTAATTCTTGATTTTAAAAGTTAAATTATCTTATATTTTCCATCAACAGGTTCGTGGCGTTATGCCACCAGGCTCGAGGAACCAGGCATCCTTAGGACACTTAGCCCCGCAGTCCGGAGTAGTCCATCCAATAAACTTTACTGATGTAGTTGAATTAAATATTTTAACTTAGTTAAGTAATTAACAATAACTTAATTTTGATGTTTAACACTCTATTAAATTCATTCGTGGCGTTGTGCCACTAGGCTTGAGGAACCAGGCCTCCTTAGGACACTTAGTCCCGCAGCCCGAAGTAGTCCATCCAATAAACTTCATCTTTGGAGTGTTTGTTATGTATTTGAGTGTTGGTTGAGTATTTTATTAATCAAATTAAAGTTTTCTGGAATTTTAATGAATTATTGAATTTTTAGAAATTATTGGAATTATTTAATTATGTTAATTAAGGGGGTCAAAAGTTAACTTTTTAAATTAAAATTAATTTTGCAAGTTTCAGATTTTTAATAAATATTAGACCTTATGATGAGTTGTTAGACTTTTAGCACGTTCAATTTGGAGTTTTCTATGAAAAGTTATGATTTTTTGAAGTTCGGGCCTAGATTTGAACTACGGTTGACTGAAAAGTTGACTTTTTGACTTTGACCAGATTTTGGAGGTTTGACATTTTTAGCAAATACTAGACCTTAATTGGAGTTGATTGACACTAAGTTTGCTCAATTTGGATTTTTCTGTAATTAGTTATGAATTTTCAAAGTTTCCTTAATTATTTGAATTTTTAAAATTACTTAATTATGAAGGTTTTGATCATTTTGGTCCAAACTCATCCCAAACTGCTTGGAATTACTCGCAAAGGCTAGGGATGACCCATGATAGTGTTTCGAAGTGTTTGAAAATTATTTGGGATTTTTTAATAATTTTTAATTAATTAATTTAATTAATTATTGATTTTCATTAAAAATCAAATTAAAGTTGAATTAGGAGTCCAATCAAGGGGCTTTTATTTTTCCTAGGTAGAGAACTAAGTTTTGGTCAATTTAAGGTATTATTTGTATTTTTTAGAGTTAATGTGGATTTATTGTATTGTTTTGAATTTTCTGGGTCCTCAAAAGGGCTGAAACTTTGGGTAATTAATTTTCTAACCTAATGACCTCCAAATTCAATGAAATTTGAACCTAAGGTACATGGTGTCACTAAGTTTACTGTGTTCAAATTTCACCCCTATTGGGTGTGTGTAGAATCCCCTAAGAATTTTCTAAGTTTTCTAGATTTTTCCTAGGTGCCTCTACTATTCAAATAGGCTTGAAATTTGGTTTGTCTAACCCTTACACATATGAAATCACACCACAAAAGTTATGCAGCCTAATTCTACAGAAAAATGGAGTTATGAATTTTCAAAGTTTTGGGTCCAAAATGGACCCATTACCTTAAAAATTCACATCATAGCAATTCAATTGGTATATGAACCTAAGAAAATTATAGTGCATGCCTAAGATACCAAATACCTTCCACCAAAATTTGGGGCTCAATTGACCACTCGATTGTGAGAAAATTATAAAAAACTGATTTTAAAGAAATAGAAATATCTCATAATCTAGTAATCAAATCAACTTAAAATTAATTTTAATAAATACTAGGCTAAATTATCTTCCCAACAAGCCCAAAAATACTTAATTTAGTGGAAAAATAAATTTACTATGAATTTTGGAAGTTATGACTTTTTTTAAATTTTTAAGTCCATTAATAAGCGGCGCCAATTATTGATAATGATCGGCGTCAAAACGGCGGCGACGTGTGATATTTTGACATGAGAAGTACTGTTTATCAACCACCTATCCACGCCATCACTAACCCCTAGCCGTCCGATCAAGAAAGATAGAAAATCGGACGACCGAGATCAATCAAGGCCGTTTTAGTTCAAAATGAACTAGAAAATTGAAATACTCATAACTTTCAAAATACTCGTCAAAATTTAACGAAATTTGAAACCTAGGCTCATGGGAACATGAACTTTCATTGCCTAGAGTTTGGAGACCCCAAGCAATGAAATTTTTGAGCAGTTTAAATTAAAATGTAAACTTAAAATGAGCATAACTTATAATCCAACCGTCAGATTTTTGAGATCTTAGGCTCATTGGAAAGCTACAGTGATCCTCGAGAACTTTGATGAAGATACCAAGAGCTAGATCTTTTTGGATCGAAAGTTGTGTTAGAAAATCCTCTTTCTCTCTCTAGAATGCTCTCTCCTCACTAAAATAGTGATTTGAGGCTTGGAAATGATGGGAAGAAGCTTAGGAAAGCTTTGGAGATGGATGAAGAGGATGGGGAAAACTCTAGGAAGGTTGGAGGCTGCTGAAGAGTTGAGGGAGAGTGAATAATGAAGAATTCTCCCTTAGGTTAGGTTTCTCTCACCTTAACACTTGACTTTTGGATTGGATGGTCTTGATTTATTTGGAGGGAGTTTGGATGCATGAAAAGTGTCCTCTAAGCTACCCAAAGCTAGGGAATAGGGTTGATGGTGAGTGTGACCTCTCTTGGTCCATGGGAAAGGGGACCACACCTTTTCCCCCATTTGGGTGAACCAAAGCTTGGCTTTGTTTAAGGGGTTGGCTTAGGACTTCTTAAGAGAGAAAAATGGTCTATTTTCCAGCAGGTTTAAGTATGTTTTGGATTAAGATAAAGGTTTGCCATGGTGGCATAGTGATGTGGCCATGATTTGGCTCTTTCTCATGGGTTTAAAGTGGTTTGGAGGGGATTTTCACCCCTCCAAATGGGTTGACCAAGTCAACCCAAGGGGGAGCTTGACTTGAAAAGCTTTGGATATATCAAGAGTATCCAATTAAATAATTTTAAGGGATTGATTTGATTTAAAATGGGTTCAAGCATTGAAATTGACCTTAATGTGGGTTAAGGGTTGATTTGGTCAACCATAGTTGACTTGGTTAACATGGTCAAACCATATGTTGAGTTTGGATCAAAAAAGTTCAAATGAGCATTTTGAGATCGATGGAGGTGGTGCCATGCATTGGTAAGGTCATTTGGATTGAAATTGACATTTGAAACCTTAAGGGGCATTTTGGTCAACCAGGTCAAACCAAGACTTAAGTTTGAATCCAATGTGTTCCTAATGATATTTAGGATCCATTGGGATAGTTTTTGAAGGTTTATATGGGAAGGTTATGTTGAACTTTAGGGAAAAGACCAAAAATCTCTATAAATGGCATTTTGGTCATTTTGACCCCTAGTCAACATTGGGTCAAATTGGGTCCAACAAAGTGTAGGTTATTGGTCAAAAAGTTATAACAAAGGTCATGGATATGGTCCAAAGGTTTGGAAGGCATCCCAAGGTCAAATTCCACTTGATGGCAAGTCTAGTGGTATAGGCTGTAAATAACTGAAGGCTTTGCAGCCTTTGGGAAAAGATTCAATTTCTAGGGTTAGAAATGTCAGATTGAGCTTAAATTTGGAGGGTTGGTCCTAGAGATATATCTGGATAATATGCAATTGATGGATCATGATTTGGAGGTCACTTGACTGGGTTTCTAGGTGACAAAAAGTTCACCCAGAAAGGGTTTCAAGACCTAGGTCCTTGACCTTGAAGGTTTGATTTGGAATGTTGGATTTGGGTTGGATTTAAGAGTTAAATGATTGACCTTGAATCATTCATATCAATGGAAATCAAATGAATGATTGAAATTAATTGGATATGATTTAAAATTTGATTGAATGTTGATTGAAGGCTGGATTAAAGATTGAATTAAAAGGTAGAGCTGGGTTTGACTGAGATTGAATTGGGTCTTTATTATGACCTTTATGACTGAGGGGTGGACACCTCCCCATTATTAGGTCACTAAAAAGAAACCCAAGTGGGTCCTAGTGACCTCATACAAAAATGAGGTCAACAGTGGTTCCAAGCAATTTGGAGGTCATTTGATTTAAAATGTGCATTTGAATCCCTAAGGGGTAATTTGGTCATTTTGACCCCTGATCAACTAGGGGTCAAAGTGGATCCAACAAAATATAGTTTAATATCTAAGAGATCAGGATTAAGGGTCTAAAAGTGATTTGAGGCTTTGGAGAAAGCTCCAAGGTCAAAATTCACTAGGTGACAGGTCTAATGGCATAGACCATAAATATTTAAAGGTTTTATAGTTTTTGAATTTAAATCAAAATTTTAGGGTTAGAGACCTCAGAATGAGTTCAAATTTGGAGAGTTGCCTCTAGAGACATGTTACATCAATATGCAACTGACAGACTCTCAATCAGAGGCCATTTGATTGAGTTTTGAAGTGTTCAAAGATTTGCTGGAAAAGGCTTTCAAGACTTAGACCTTTGGCCTTGGATTTGAGTCTGGAAATCTGGATTTGATCTTGACTTTGGGTTTGAATATCTGGATTTGAATTAAGCCTAGATTAAACTGAAATCTAAATTAATCTAGAGGAATCCTAGGGTCTAGAGTAGATCCTAGGGACTGAAGTCTAGGAAGATCCTAGAGTCTAGAAATCCTAAGGTCTGGGGTCTAGAATGATCTTAGGATCTAGGAATCCTAGGGTTTGGATTTGATCTAGAGATTAGATTGGGTCCTAATGACCTCATACAAAAATGAGGTCAACAGTGTGGAGGGAGAAGCAGTAAGAAATGCCCAGTTGGTTTGGTTGGAGGTAGGTGCATACTGCATATTACAGCGATGCCAATAGTTAAGGGCTATGTGACCAATTTTGCCGCATATTTGGCAAGTTGGGCAATTGACAGAGATGGCTGGTGCTCTGTTGTAAGTTGGATTTCTAGTGTTTGGTTTGAAGGGAGCTCCACAGCCCTAGAGGCTAATGCAAATGAGCCACGACCTCATATGGTTGTATTACGATTTGAGAGTAGTGCAGTGTGGTCAATCTGCAGGGAGGAGTCCTTCTGAATTTCATTTTGAAGATTTATCTCTTCACTATAGAGAAGGGAATAAAGAACTTCTAAGCTTATAGGTAATTGAGATGTCCGAATGGCTGATTTGAACGGGTTGTAGGTTGATGGAAGACAGTTCAAGGTATATAGGATAACATCCTCGGTGTCAAAGTGAGACCCAGCGGCGACGATGTTGTCGACGAGGGACTTGATGTGACTCGTGTATTGGGTCATGGTGGAGTCCTGCATCTGAATGTGATGCAATTTGTTCTAGAGTTGTATCACGCGGGATTTGTTCGTGGGTTGCAGCCGATATTCAAGAGTGATCCAAATCTCGTGTGTCGAAGATAGGTTTAGAATGTAGGGCAGAGCCGATGATGATATAGTGGAGAGAAGTGCAGAAGCTAGGTTCTGATTAATTAGTTGCCAGAGTCGGAGATCAATAGAGAGAGGTATGGAGGAGGATGAGGAGGGTTTGACGATGCTACCAGTGAGATACCCTTCGAACCCATTTGCAGAGAACAATTTGTAGATCTGGAGTCTCCAAATCGGATAGTTGTCGTTGGTGAGTTGGGTTAGAACAATGGATTTAAGATTGCTCATGAGGAACTTGAGGGGTGGGGGAATGGTGAAGTCAGCCATTGAGCCGGAGAGGAAATATGAAGATTGAATCGGAGAAGTGGAGTCCTGGTACGCCATTGATGAATGCTAGATCGGCTGGCGAGCTTGCAGCTCCGATACCATAAGAAGAACCTGCAAAAGATAGTTAGAGCAGATAAAGGAAGAAGGGTTTTGTAGAGTAAGAGTATATTTCCATTGATTCAAGCTAAGCCGTTTTACAATGCTTTTATAAGTAGAAAGAGATATTAGACTGTAATGAGTGAAATAGGCTGTAATGTCATTATTGCAAGGGTATTGACAGAGGAAGTGGTGAGCTGATTGTTGAGTGGTTGGAGTATGATAAGCTTGGTGGACTTGAGTTGTAGCTTATGTGCTATTACAATGCAATAGGTATTCTGAGTAAAAATTTGATTTATTTAAGGTTTAGGGGGTTTTAGAGTTTAGGGTTTACGGTTCTCGATGATTCTTGTTCATTAATAATGGTTATTAAGCAAAGTTCCAAGGGAGCATTTTTGTCCACGTCTCTGGCTAGCAAGTGATTGCCATTAAGATTAGTGATATTATATATTTGGCAAAGTTTATATCTCCGATGATATTATATATTTGCTCTATGAACCATAAACCCATATTTGAATATTGCTAAAAACTTATTCTAACATTGATCAAATTATATTCAGCTCATGATCGAACATTGATCAAATATTATTTATATATTATTTGTATTTCGAAATTAGGATCGAACAATAGTCGAAGATGCTTCGAATAATATCTAAAAATGATTTGACCAAGTCGGTGCTTAATGCACATTTTGTAGGGGAAGTTTTATTCCGAATAATATCTAAAAATGATTTGAATAATATTCTGAGGAGATCTGGTATATATAGGGGAAGTTTTATTCTGATATTATATGCATATTTTGTTCTGGTTCTTAATGCACATTTTGATGTTATATGCATATTATGTTTTATTGTTGGGCCTTGAGAGTCATAAGGGTCTGAGTTCTAATATGCCAATGTGGACTCATAAGGGTTAGAATTCTCTAAATTTTATTATGATGGGAAGTATGAGGGCCTAAGAAAAATCTGTTATTTTTTATCTTATATATATAATAGTTGTTTATTTATTTTCTTAGCATTGTTATTTATATTTTTGATAACTGCATGTACTATTCTAATACTTAGTTCAGTACAGTAATTTCATTTATTAACTAATCTAGAAATTTAGATCGGTAAGTGTGGCCTACTAAGTTGTGTTTGGTCATAGTTTATTTGCATTATGTTTCAGGATATGAGGAAGGAAAAGAATCTATTGAGTAGCTGAGTTAGGATATGTTCTGTTTGAGTCTGTATAGATATTTTTCTTTCTAATATTTTGTACATTCATTGCTAATTATTTAAATTGCTCTGTTATATAGTTCAATATATAGCCATGCACTATAGTATAATTGTTGTATAGATATTTTTATGAGAAATTAAAAAAAAACTGTGGAAGCGTTATTTTCTATATACTAAAGGTTATTAGCAGCCCTATGGTCTGTTGTTTATTTTAAGTTTAAATGAAAGAAGAAAATTTAAAAAGTTTTCCAAAACTCTGATCTTGGGCTGGACTATTGCAAGCCAAGATGATAGGACTTGTCTTGTCGATCAATCCTATTGGGTTGGATTGTGACATATCATATATGACAATGTTAAATGTTTGTTGTATAAACTTTAAACCCAAAAGAACATAACACATCAAATTATTTGCTTCAAACATTAATCAAAATTTATTTTGACTTTAATCAATGCATATTCATGTCATAATCAAATATTATTCAAAACTTATTTGAAACTTGATTTTATTTCTGAACAAAAATTGAATAATGGTTGGAGAAAGTTCGATCATAACTCAAAAATATTATGGTTAAAGTCCAAGTTTCAATCAATAATGGCACTTTGTTATAATAATTTTCCATAACATTGGTCAAGATTTCATCAATATTCGTTTAAAGTTCAAGCAAAGTTTGAATTTGTGATTTTGCACTCATTGTCATGTTTGGGATTGACTCATATGAGTTATTTTGCTATGCATACGGTTGTATGTTCTAATCATATATGTAGAGAGATATTACACCACTTTGGTCATATATAAAGTTAGGGTGTGATGAGAAAACCATTCAATAGTTTGGGTCATTTGAGACTTATGATATTATTGTGTTGAATATTAAAACTAATGACACTACATTTGTCTTTATTGAATTTTATATTTATAAGTAATTGGATATATTAAAGATCGATATAAAAGTCGGCCTTTCAATTAGGTAGTTTTTATTTTTAATTTTTTATTAATTAACTCATTCAAATATTAGATTGGTGGTCTGAACTCATAATTGCAATTTGAAAATATATATGTTATTTACTTTATCAAAATAGTTTCAATTCTAATAATCTCCAATAGCATATTTTATGGAGTGGTCAGATCTGGTCTCTTAAGTATTTGGACCCTCACGTGACTAATAAGGGACTTAATTCAAAAGTAATGTTATAGATATTATGATTGTATTCAGTAGTATTAAAGCTTTTTCCATTTTATTATATTTGTTGTGATTGTACTCAACTAATTAGTACAAAGAAATTATAACTACTTTCATTTAATATAATGCTATTGTGATTTGGTACTCTATATCGTCTGCCTTATAACCTCCTATGTTACAACTATTGTGAATGCATTCTATCATATTATAGTATATTATTTAATGTGATTGAACTATGTTCAAATATCATATGAACTTTATTCTAATCATGTATGAATCTTAATCAAAGCTTGTATGAAGCTTATTCGAAGTAGACTGTATGGTTTATATAGGGTTAGAACAATGTTTGAGCATGGTCTAAATATTTCTATCATATGATCTCAACCGAACAAAAGTTATTTGGCCTTTATTTGAATTTTGTTTGAATCAATTTTGATCATAACGGACTTCAAAAGTAGTTTACAGTCAATAGTGACGGTATTTTGATCAAACAAAACTTAGGAGCATTTGTTCCCAATAAATGAAATATAAGACATATTTCTCTTATTTTGAATGTTATGGATCATTTTTCTTTTCTAACTGATAGTGAAAATTTTGGCTATGGAATTATCCACCTAGGAGTTTTGTCACCATTTATATCACGGAGAGCAATAAGAATTTCTTGATCAATAATTAGGCAAAAGAGGGTAGATATTTGGGTTGGGAGAAGCGTCGACAATCCATAAGGAAGAGGTAGCTCAAAGTATGAGATAGAAGCCATGACATTGAAGAGAACATATAAGTGATGGATAATTTCATTGGCAAAGTCATTATAACTTGAGACCACTCCTTAGTCGGTTGATGGTTATCTAATAAGGTTGACATTTCTTATTTCTATAATGAAAAAAACCAAGAAACTTGAAATCATCATTTTCTATAAAAATTCAATTAACGTTGGCCCTTTATTTGACACCCAACTCTCCAAAGTGGTCATTCTAGAGTAATATGCCTAAGTAGAAGTAGCCTCAATGATAAGACTCAAGTTATGAGGATCTTTTCTAGTTGAGCTAGAATATAATCTTATTTCTTATTTAGTATAGAGATGCTACCACCAAGTGATTGAGTGCTAATATTACCTAAGGATCTAAGGGAGGACTTAAGCCATCTTCAAATTTTTATATAGAATAAACATGGGATCCTCAGAGGAAAATGTGCACCTGGTGATTTCCACAATAGAGTTATAGTTAAGGAGATTTGTCCAAAATTTTTTGAAGATAAATGTGTGATGGATTAGCTCAATATTGCCTAAGTTTATAATATAAGAGAAAAATCAAAGGATGGAGGGAGTAGGACTTTATAGGAGGCGGCAAAGTATAGGTCCAACCAATTTTTTTACATAGAGCTCTTTCAATCTTAGAACAAATTAGATTATGTTGTTGATTATTTGACCAGGTTAGGAATTAGCCAATGCAAGGGAGGTCATTCAAAATAATGTAAAAAAAAAGTTCTAATAAGCCATTCGACTAACTATAGGAAATGAGATTTCCTCCTATCTTCTCAATGCTGAGAGAATGTAGTTGAAATCACCCGAGGCTAACAAACTATAGTCGATGGAAGAAGTAATATTTTGAGAAAAACCTAGAGGTGCCTTCTTTGAATAGCACCATTTTTAGCATAGATCATTTGTATGTAGGTGACTTCTTCGTGAATGAGTTATTCAATGGTGATGATAGGATGGAAAGAGAATGTGGATTCCACTTCACCGAGATATGACCACTAAGGTTGTTACATTTATTTTTATTAGGAAAAAAGATTGAAATTTCTCATACGGAGAATATATTTTAAAGACTATTAATGCACTTTGGTTTCCCAAGGAATATAAAATTGATGCAAGATTCTTAAACCAATCTTTTGCAATATATGATTCTTCCTCCCCCATTGGAGGTCTCTCATATTCCAAGTTGTAATGATTGGGAATTGCATAATAGAGTAAAGGAATTTGCACATTTCATTCTTTTTTTCTTTACTTTTTGACTTGAGGAGGTCATTTTTTTATTGGGAGAGAACATATTTTTATCTATTTGAAATAGGCTAGGAGAAGAGGTGCCATGTAAGGTAGGAGGTAAGGGTTGTTCAACTTGGACAACCATGGGAGAGTTAGATTTGCACTGATGGTCCAAAGAAAGATCAATAAGGATGGTCTCAATGGACCCGAGGTTGTAAGAAGTTGGGCCTCTCTAACAGATGTGTAGTTGTAGCATCAAAGGCCACAATTGATATAGATGCATGGGTAGCTTTGGAAATGGTAAGAGCTAGTTGTGGAGAGTAATATATGGGGAGGGAGGGTGGTTTTTGAGTAGACTTATAGAAAGGTTAGTGAGAAGGGAGAGAAATAAAAGAAATTTTCTTAAAGGCGAGTATTGGTTTTTGAAATGGAGCATTGCTAATACTCTTCCCCAGAAGTGTAATATCCTTTATTCCGAAACATAGATAATTAAGAGATTTTTTTTATTTAATTGGTATATATAAGCACAAAAGTGTCTAATGAACCCTTAGGTAAGTTAAAAGGTGGTATGGGAAGTGAATTTCAATTCATATAATTTTCACTAGGATCATCGTGATGTCGAGTGGGTAGCGCTGTAGTGTTAAGATCTCTAATGGGGAAAGGAAAATGAACGGTGCTATGGCACCGCGTGGCACTGCCAAGCTCTCCAATGGTAAGATGTTGGGAGAATCTAGGAGCGTTGAGGCGTGAGCAAGTTAGATCTGTAGTGCTAGGCCAGATTAGTGGTTTTTATATATTAGAAATATCTTAAACCATTTACCATTAAGAGGAGGAGAAGGGAGAGGAGAAGAGGAGAGAGAAAGAAAGAGAGATTTTAATGGCCAAAGCTTGGGTTTTGTCTATCATGCCAATTATAAACTTTGTAGAGCATAAGATAGACTTTTGAACTCCCATCTCTAATTTTAATTCTAGTAGTTTTATTAAAAATTATGGGTGATATATTTTATGACGTTTTTACTGCATAATTTTTAATATATAATTGTATGCTTTATCCTGAATATTTTGAATATATATATGAAATTAGATTTTTACAGGTTGATTTTTTCTATGTAAATTTTTGAGTATATAAGTTAATTGAGACTTTTCTAGAAATTATAATAGTTATATAAAAGTCTTAAAAATGTTCATATAAATATTCCTATGAAGTTAGAATTTGAACAAAAAAAGTTTAATAAGTATGATGTTATATAAGCAATGTGATTTTTTTATAGGAAATTCATGCATTATTTATATACTGCACTAAATTTATACTTTAGTTACTATTGCATTTGTATTTATATTATTCATGGCATGCTGTTGGAGATATTCTGATATATGAAAACGTATAATTTTTGATATGTATAAGAGTCTTATATGTTCTGTTATGACCCTATCTACCTAGTGTGGATGTGAGGGATTCTATCCCCAGTTGTTAAAAGTGGGTATGGAAGGTTATGTGGCATTATTTTGTTTTGATTCTGACCCCACTTACTTGATGTAGGTGTGAGTGGTTAAAGGAGGCACAAGTGAAAGTGAAGTTATAAGCAGACATCAAGATATGTGCATTACAATTATTGTATTACATATGTCAATGAATCCAGTATAAATAAAATAATGCACTGAATGCTAGTAGTTCTTACTTTCTATACGAATCTAATGAAATGTGAAAGTCTAAGTTCAAGTGATCCTCTTGCAGTGA
This sequence comes from Dendrobium chrysotoxum, assembly GCA_019925795.1. Taxonomy (NCBI): domain Eukaryota; kingdom Viridiplantae; phylum Streptophyta; class Magnoliopsida; order Asparagales; family Orchidaceae; genus Dendrobium; species Dendrobium chrysotoxum. Next base: position 76,208,208 of record CM034313.1, read on the forward strand.
GTCTTCTGTGATAATACCAAGTGTTATGTGATGCATCCAAACTCTCTGTGAAAATGACTTCAAAGGTATGAGTAAAAACTTTGAAATCAAGCAAAAAATTGAAACCTTGAAAAATCATATTTTATTAATACTTCATTAATTCTTTAGAAGTCATTATAATTATTTTAATTAATTAATTATTGTGTAATTTTTTAATTTGGATATTGATATATGTGATGGGTTAGAGAAAGAAGTCTACTGAGCTAATTATGCTTATCTTATGATGTTTTCTAATATTTCAGGGAAAGGTAAAGGGCTAGTCCAATGGAAAGGTATAAAGGCAAGACTTTCTGAAGCTAAATGATTGAGATATTATTTTGTAATTCTATGTTTGATTATTTTGATGTATAGAATTTTGAGAGCTAGATTAATGTACATTTGTTTTGATGAAATGAGATAATTGAGTTATTTTTAATAATTGGATTTTATAGTAGTTTTGGTTATGTCTGTTTATGGTTGAACTATAATTATAGGTTTAGGATTTTACTCCTTCCAATAGATCTTAGGGCGCCATAAGGAGGGGGAGGGGAGGGGAGCACAATTTTAAGGACTGGAGGAAATTTCATGATAGAAAGAAGCTCATGTAGTACAGTGATGTAGCACATCATGTGAATGGAGATAATCAAGCTAAAAGCCCAACTGCAAGAGCTAAAACTAAAGCCCATGAAAGATTAAAGAAAGAGCCAAATTATAAGAGCCTAATAAAGAGCTCATAGTTTTAAATATTTTAAATATAATTTATATTTTATTTTTTATCTATAAGCTTACATGGATAGTCATGATATGGATGAGATATTAAAAATAATTTGTTGGAACACTTTCTCATTAATGGCAACATACCACATTTTTCCCCTCCAAAAATGGTTGCATAAGAGTTTTACAATGCTTATAAATATGGGATGAAATGCTTTATAATTTTCAATTTTAGAATGAAATAATTTGTGAGAAGTGCTCTTCGTTTATTTTGTGCTTGTTGGCTTCAAGTGCATGCATTCTCTTTGGTGAGATTAGGAAGTTAGTCATATTGCTTTTATATTATTCATTATTCTTCTTTGACATATGCTCTAAACTCTTCATAAATCTTCTTCCACTTCACAAGCATCCTTTAAGATTGATAAACAAGCAACCAAAACCTTAAACCAATTCAAAACACTTTCATATAGCTATTGGCCTACTAGGGAACATTTAGACTAGTCTTATTCCTTATACCTCAACATCCTTTTAAAATCTACCAAACTCAACCATCAACTCCATATCACAATTTCATATACTAAGCTAACCTTCCATCATCATTGACCTCAGACGGAACCTAGGACGCGGACGCAAGCAAGCGGATGCGAATCGAGCCGCTCGATGAGCTTTTTCAGTAGAATGAGCTAAGCTCGAGCTAGCCTTCTAAGCGCGAATCGAGTTTGAGCTTGGAATCTTGCTCACGAGTTGAACTCGAATTGTGCCCAACTCGAGCTCGACTGACTCGACTCGACTCGACTAATTTGCACCCCCACAGAAATGCATAAAATCACACCAATTGAAATCTTTTTTTAATTATTTTATTTATATTTCAAAATTTCTTTTATTGCCGCAACCGATTGCAAGGAGAAATTATTAAGTGCGGAGTCCGGACGTAGAGTTACGTCCGGACTCCAATAAAAATGTGACATGTATATAATATACATAATATATATAAATTTGTATACACTATGTACAATTATATATATAATATATATTATATATATAAATTTATATAATTATGCACATAATGTTATAATTTATATATAATATGTACAATTATAAATATCATGTACAAAAATATATATCACTTTTTTTTTCGGAGGCCGCACCTAATTTCTAGATTGCAAAGTGCTTTGTTTTGTAGTTCTATATACTTGAACGTGTCGTCTTCCGCTCCAACCGGCTTCCTCGCCTCAGAAACCCTAAACCCTCCCGCTGCCCATAAACTTCGGCATCCAGGGTTCTTCACGAACGAGATTTCAAAAGTATTATTTGTAAGAACAAGAAGCTTTGGATGGCGATGGCAGAGCTCGTCAGCGGCATGGACGACTACCGCCTGAAGCCACCGCTATTTTGGTCGGTGGTGCATGATCGCCTTCCCGACAAGAAGCCGTCATCCCCTCGATTCTCGGATCCCGCTCGTGCGAACCCATGGACTCATCTCCGAGCGCGAGTCGGACACCTTAGAAAGTAAAATTATTGAAGCTGGGAGGGCCGCCATCGACGGCTGAGTCGAAAGCATCATCTCATTCGCCTCTAGTAGCGCGGTAGATTCTTATTGATTTCTTTCATCAAAATTTTCTTCACAATTAGCTTTCTTCTTTTTTAAGCTCACCAAAATTCTTCCCGCTGCTAGTTGCATTGTTAGAATGAAAAAGATGCAGTTTTGGCTGTTCATTTCCGTAGTTATGCAGAAAGATCTTATTTTTATTGAAATCTGTCTTGCATTTTAATGATCTAGCCAGAGAAAGGTTGGGCGGAATTTGTTTGTTAGGGATGACATGCGAAGAGTGCTGTTCTAATCGTTTCTAGTGATCGTACTCTATTGTTTTCAGAAACTCTTGTATAACAGCCATTTAATGCACAAAAAGATCTTTATAAGCTATCCTTCATTGTTTATTAGCATTTCATGCTTTTTTGCAGTTTCATTCCTTTCCTTTTATGCAAGCAATCTCCTTCCGGTACCCGGATTATCAAAGTTGCTTGTTTTTGCTTCATTAGCTGATCTTTTCACAAGGTTAGTTGACCGTGTTTCATTCCTCAATTCTCATAATTGCTGCCACTATTTTTTAAACTGGCAATTAAACTAGTGAAATTGTTTTAAACTTTTGCTTTGTTTATAAATTACGATGGGACCTGTGAAAAAGAGTAGCTTGGGTCCAAGCAGTTATGAAGCCAGAGTTTAAGCAAAGTCTAGTTTCCACAGTGTTAACTAAATTTTAGTACGTTTAAGGCATATGTGCGTTATGATTTTATAAGCACTTTAAAGGGGAGAACTCAGCTTGAGTAGCTTGTGTTCAGCACATTGTTCTCTGGATACCCGATAACAAGTTAGAACTTTTCCCATCTTCTTCTGTTAGCAACTTTAGGGCCCTCGTCAAACCTTTTCCTATAATAAGAGTTTTATACTTTAGTTGATAGAATCCACAGGCCATGTCAAGTTAATTATCATAGCAATGTGCCCAATTGAGGTATTGTTTTAGTAATATGTGTTAATATAAGCCGTCTTAATTCAGGCGGTTATCAAGACGTCACGTGTCATTTTGTTATTTGTAGAACTTTTGTATTGCTGTTACATTTCTATTTATAGGCCACTGTACACTCTTTTTATAATATAGAAAATATAGTTAGCCAAATCAGCTTTCTTCCTTGCCATCTTCTTTCTTGTTCTTGGTTCCTTGTTTGCTGCATGGTTTCAAATTGCGCAGTAAGAGAGGTGCGCCTCAGCACAATTTTAAACTTTTAAGCCTCAAAGCCTACGCAATGAGAGCTGGCATTGAGGCGTACGCCTCAAGTTCACTGAGATGCGCCTCGCCTCATGTTTTAGAGGCGTCCACATCTTAAAATTTAAAAAAACCCTAACTTAATATATATCTATCCGGTTCGGCCCTCCACCCCCGTGCGTCTTCGGTCATTTTCGAACCGAAACTAGGTTTCTTCTCCCTTCTTCTTCGAGCGACATTTTCCCCTCTTCCTTCCATTCGATCAGCGTTGACTTCCTTCCACTGTGAGTTGCTCTTCGCCTATTGCTTGGAGTTCTCTTCCACCTCGAGTTGGGCTGGAGTCTCCTTCGACCAACTGCTGAAAGCTCTTCTTCTTCGTGGTTCCATCTATCACCTTATTGTGAAATACAAGATTGGTCCGTTCTGCCGTAAGGACCTCAATATTCTGCTGAGTAAGATTCCACAATCGGTTTGTCTGCTTGGTACCGTTTGGTACTGCTCGGTATCGCTAGGTACATGCTCGGTACCACTCGGTACAACAATGCTTGGTACCTCCATATTCTGTTGAGCGGTACACATCAATAATATATAGCAATACATAGTAAAAAAATAATTTCTCACATAGTTTCGATAATACATATCATTGAAAATTTTACAATGCAAATCACCGAGTACTAACGACTTACAAATATTACACTTCTACTACTGCAAATCACTGAGTACATAAGTAAAAAAAAAAATCACTGAGTACAAACGACTTACGAACTTTAAAAATAAGCAGAACTTCAAAATTACTTTTAATAAAAATTTATTTTGGGGGCGCTGCCCCTTAACCCAGCGACCTGACCGGACCCCGCTAGGGGGCGCTGCCCCCTTGGACCCCTGTTTGCCCGGCATATTGTTGTGTTCATTATCTTTAGTAATAGTTGTTAGTGTTAGTCTGCTTCTTCATGAGATCTTTTTCATATGCATTCTAGGATTGAGTTGAACTATATTTCATGTTGTTTTATTATTGGGATATTTTGATTTCACTTCATATCTTGTGCCTTTTTATGTTTTATATTTTTTACTCATTAGTATATAAAAAATTTATCATTTTATGTTTACGCAATCTTTTGATTTTGAGACTTACGCCTCAAAACGCCTTGAGGCTTACGCCTTGCCTCACGAACGAAAAACGCCTCAATACCCGATCACGCAATTTTAAACATTGGTTTGTCGTGATGTTTTCATGGTATCAGAGCGTGTCCTTCAATGACCTTTCTCCTCCCGTGCTCTTTTTCGGTCTCTCATGGCAACCTCATCTACTTCTACCGCTGTCACAATCGATGCCAGACTAAATTCCAGCACTACCTTCAACGCTGAACCTATCCCTCATCAGTTAAAATTTGTCATGAGCAACATCAAAGGCATCATCTCCCTTACTCTCACCGTCGACAACTACCCGATCTGGCGCTCACAAGTCTTCAAGTTGTTCAAAGCAAATGGATTTGAAGGTTTTCTTGACGGAAGCTGCACTTGCCCCTCCCCGCATACTCCGTCGTCCTCCACCACTCTTTCTTATCAGATTTGGACTCTTCTTGATCAAAATTTGGCCGCTGCTCTTTATTCTGTTATTTCCCCTAGTCTTCTCCCTTATGTTCTGTCCCTAGATCATTGTGCTGATATCTGGGACACCATAGCCCATCGCCTTCAATCTTCCACTCGTTCTCGCACCATTCAACTTCGCAATGAGCTCCATCATCTATCAATGAAAAAATCAAACAATGTCCCAATATCTTCTTGCCATCAAATCCAAAGTTGACACTATTGCTGCAATCGGATCTCCTCTTGATCCGGAAGATGTCATTCTTTATACATTAAACGGCCTCCCTGCTCAATATTAGGCCTTCAAAACTGCTATTCGTACAAACCTTCAACCTCTTAGTCTTGATGACATGTACACCTTGCTATGCAGTGAAGAGCAAAATCTTGCTCAAGAAGCCACCAAAGAACTTCAAAACCTTCATATCTCTGAACATGCTTTGGCCCTTGCTGCCCCCTGCAGCCGTGGTCGCGGACGTCGTCCTCCCAGTCGCGGTCGACCCCCATTCTTCAATCAAACATCTTGTAATCACACGGACAACACGACCTCTAACACTATAACATGTCAAATTTGTTCTAAAGCTGGCCACTCTGCTTTAAAATGCTGGTACCGTCATGATCTGTCTTTCACTGAAGAAACTCAGAAAACGGCACTCTTCGCTCCATCCAATTCCACTATCTCGTCGGATTGGTACCTTGACAGCGGTGCCACTAGCCATATCACCTCCGATCCATCACAACTTCTCTCTATTAAGGGGCTGTTTGGTTTCCTGAATTAGGAGTGTAAAGTAATGTAAATACATGTATTTACTAATTTTAGCTGTTTGGTTGATTTTGAGCGGAGCATAACAGAGACTTCGGAGGAATTAGTGGTGTATTAGGGACCTCTGTTCGCGCGACTTCGAAACCCGCTCAAATTGAGCGGGTTAGAAATACGCTAGCGCGAGAAAAAATGACGACCCTCGCGCGATGGCTTCGAGAGCTTACAAATGCGTCATTATTCTCCGTTCTTCCCACACGAAGGTCTCTCAATGTCTCGAAGCCAAACCCTTCTCTCGTAGCTTCTCTCTCGCCTTTCTTGATCGCGAGCTACACGAAGCCAGATTCTCATCCATTCACTCCGCCTCTCCCTCTCTTGGCGATTGTTTCGCACGACGCCAAGGGAATCGAAGTCCCCATCTGCCCTCTCTTACTCTCGGTTTCACACACGAAGCCCGAAGTTGACGTCGGCAGTTCGCCCTAGCCGACCCTTCTCCTTCTCGCGTGTAGGTATATCAGAGAAGGCCTTTACCCGTAGAAGTTTGCTTCCCATCTTCCTTCCATCGCCATCCTCTTAACACCGGGTATGACTCGCTTCAAGCTGCCATTTTCCTGCTACATTCTCGCTTCAGATGATCAATTCTTTCTCTGTTCTTGTTCTGTTAGGGCATACTATGGTTTGGATTTCTGTATATACAATTTCGGCCACGAGTAACTCAGCCTCAACATTCCTAGTCAAGGCACTGAGCTTTTTTTTTTGTCCGCCTTTTGTTGATTGATTAAAATTCAACTGATGAAACCAATGGTTTTAGTGGTGAGCTTGCAGATCCATTTCGGAACTAGTGGTTTTGATCAGTTTTGAAGTTAAATTGTTTCTTCATCCAGATTCCCCTATTTTCCTGAAACTCCTACTCTTTCTGGTGTAGATGATACTCTGTGGACTGGTGTGCCCGGTGATTACACGAATCCTGATGCACCTAGTGTTCTTTCTAAGGTCAGGAAGCTTGTTAATGATGGGCAGTATGCTAAAGCCACCACAACTACTTTTGGATTGTCTGATCATCCACCTGAGGTAGGCGATGCTCTCCCTATGTGTGTGAGTGTTTTTTTTTTATCCCTTTTGGAAGGAGGGAGGCGAGCAGCTAATGCAATTTGTTTGAAATTATTAGGTTAGTAGATCTACCAGCTATGTGCTGTTATTTGGTTATTCTTTGCTTCTTGTTGTGTATTGCATTGCAATGTCTGCTTAGTGTGAATATGAATTGAAGCATAATCATCAACAGTCGATCAACCATTGGAAATGAAGGTTGAAACCCTGAAAGATAAAGGGCCGGATTAACTATGCATCCTGAGGTTCCAATTAATTGGATGTATCAAGTACCCCGTATGTCTCTTTCTGCAATTTGACAGTATACTGAATATATTTAGGGTTCATCTGGTTGCTTGTGGATAATAAACATGTTTTAGAAAGTTTGAGTGTCAAAATGAAATCTTCAAATTTTAGAGATTTTGAAGCTGTTTGCTGAGTAAATTCATTAATTTTCATAATATTTTATCTAATTTCAAGCAACCAAATGAGACCTTACTCGTACTAGGATCTTGCTTCCAGAAGGAATCAACCATTAGATTATTGAAACCTTGAGGTCCTCAATGAAGACCCAAGAATTTTATTTTATATAACCATGTTGGAAGTATAATCCCTCTAGGCTGTTCAGTTGACTTCATTTTGTTGGTTTATATACATATTGTAGTGGTTGAAATTGTTTTAGATTTAGTTTTGGTCCTGTTACATGATGGAATATAACAAAGGCAGACACAACAAAAAAAAGGTGAAAGAGTACTTCGCTATGTTCATCTTTAGAATAGATAACTAAACATAATTATTTCAAATTATTTTGATTCTTAGATTTTCTTATATTAGCACGTGGCTCATAAGTTTCAAAAAACAAATCTCTTATAAATCATATATGTTTTGAAAAGTGATCACTCCTAACTGTATACTCTGTGACTGCAGGCTTATCAACCTCTTGGAAATATCAACCTTGAATTTGATGATTCTCATTTGAACTATACTTCTTATGTGCGAGAACTTGATTTGTCAACTACAACTGTTAAGATCAAGTACATTTTAGGGGCTGTGGAATTCACAAGAGAGCATTTCTCATCAAATCCACATCAGGTGGTTGTGACAAAGATCTCTTCTACCAAAACAGCTTCTATCTCATTTATTGTATATTTAGACCGTAAATTACACCTAAAGTTTAATTGTCAAAAAATTCTGACGGAATTCAATTCGCCGCAGTTCTTGATGTTCAGATAGCTAGTAATAATGCTGTGGTGCAGGTTGTAGAAGACAGGAAGCTAAAAATTGAAGGTGCACACCGGGCTGTCTTGCTTCCACCTGCATCATCATCATTTGAAGGACCATTCATAAATCCAGCGGATTCTAAGCGAGATCCAACATCGGAATCACTAAACACTGCGAATTCCATACAAAATTTGTCCTTCTCTGGCATATCATTTGGATGATTACCTAAATCTTTTTCATCCCGTTGCATTGCACCTGTCCAACGGTTCTGATAGCATAAAAAAAATTAATCTAATTCCTAACAAGCATAATACTGCTTGTGATGTTAATCTCTATGCAAGGATGAAACTAAAATCAAGTTGCTAGTGGGCTTGTTTTTTTTTTTAGGAATGACCATAACTTGGTGAAAGACTTGGTTATGATTTGCTTAGAAGATGCTTGCCTATTTTGTTGATTTTGAATTATTTTCAAATACAAATAAGCTTTATTTTGGAAAGCTTTAATGGCTCATTATTTATTTGATTAGGGAGTTGATTATTTTCTTAATTAAGTTGATTTGATTAATGCATTAATTAGGGATTCTTGTTGAGTACATTCTTATAATCCGCTGGATTTGTAATCAGATATCGTTAAAATGTGAACTTTTTATGTATATAATCAGATATCGTCTTTAAAATTTTGTTTGGAGAAATTTTTTTAATTATTTTTAAAGTAGCTTTTAAGTTAAAAAATTTTGATTTAAAAAATTTTATACTAATAAGTTATCTCAAACAAAATTTTTTATGTAAAACAAAATACTTAAAAAATTAAAAATGTGAACTTTAACAAATTTAAAATTAAAATTTTTTTCTATCAGAAGTATATTTACGTCTATTGCGCCACACTATTAAATTAATACACAACAAAATATTATATCTTAAAATCTCAAAAAAATTTATAATAAGATAGTGCAATAAATAAATATATTGATTTAATTTTATAACATCAAATAATACTAATTATTATAAATACACTGCTTTTATAAATAAACAAGTTATAATGGCAAAAAAAATTATTACAAATACACTGCTTTTACTTTACTTTGCATATACCTAACCAAACAAGGGAAACAATTCTCCTGCATTTATTTTGCAAATAACCAAACAGACTCAAAGTATTAGGAATGCACTACATTTATTTTACATTGCATTTATTTTACACTGCATTTGATTTTCAGGCAACCAAACAGCCTCTAAGCCTTACGGTGGATCCCATCAAATAACCTTTTACCCATTCAACACTCTGGGAAGGGTATACTTCCTACTCCCACAGGTAAGCTACATCTTCATTATCTTTTTCACGTTCCTAATCTCTCGTTTAATCTTATCTCCATCCACCGTCTTACCACCAACAACAACTGTACTGTCAAATTTTGTTCTCATGGATTTCAAATTCAGGACTCGAAGACGGGTCGCCTTCTACTCAAGGGTCCTTGTTTTGATGGCTTATATCCCGTTCGCCCATCTATCACCAAGCATAAACTTGCACTCCTCTCGGCTCAAGAAGTCCCCAATCTCTGGCACAAACGTCTCGGCCATCCTGCTCCTACCATCATTCAACAACTACAAAAACACATTCCTTTTTTATGTACTAATCGACATAGTTCTCATTGTAATGCTTGTAGATTGGCTAAAAGCCATCGTGTACCGTTTATTCAGTCTACTACTTCTAGTTCTTTTCCTTTCGCTTTAGTTCACTCGGATGTATGGGGTCCTTCCCTCACTACCTCCATGCAAGGTTACAAATACTACGTGTCCTTCATTGACGATTTCTCAAAATTTTGCTGGGTTTATCCTCTTTTTAACAAATCTGAAGTGTTCTCTAAATTCATTGAGTTCAATAATATGATTAATCGTCAATTCAATACCAATATTAAAATCTTTCGCTCAGATGGTGGAGGCGAATTCATCAATAACAAATTTCAAACTCTCTTTAAACAATTAGGCATAATTCATCAATACACCTGCCCTTACACCCCTTCCCAAAATGGCATTGCTGAACGAAAGCACCGTCATATTTTGGAAACCATTCGCAGCTTACTTATCGAAGCTCATCTTCCTCAATCTCTCTGGGTTGAAGCGCTTCTCACTTCTGTTTATGTTATAAACCGCCTACCTACTCACTCTCTACAAAATCATAGCCCGTATCATACTTTATATCACAAACAAGCTAACTATAATCACCTCAAAATTTTTGGCTGCTTATGTTATCCTTGGCTTCGCCCCTACACCACCACCAAATTGTCTCCCCTCTCAATGCCGTGCGTTTTCATCGGGTATGCCTCCTCTCAGAAAGGATACCGATGTCTTAACCCTCAAACCGGACAAGTTTATATCTCTCGGCATGTGATATTTAATGAAGCCATATTTCCTTATCATCAGGCCTTACCCATTGCTTCATCTGATTCCAATCATAGTTTCATGCCACCCCTTATTTTGGTACCCACTTCAACAAATCCCACAAGCTACTACGCCAACCGCAACACTTCAAATCAAACCACCTCCAATACTCCATTCACATCCGTTCTCAATTCTGCACCTCAACCAAATTTTCTCCCTGAATCCATTCCGACTCCTGCTGCCCGTTCCACTCAACAACCCATTTCTCACCCAATGCAAACCCGATCTAAAACGGGCAACCTAAAGCCCAAAACCATTTTCAATCTCTTTCACTCTGCTACCCCTTCCGACCCCACCACATATAATGAAGCAGCTAAATCAGTGCACTGGCGTGCTGCTATGTCTAAAGAATTCCAAGCACTTCAGTCCCAAGGTACTTGGGATCTTGTTCCACCCAATCCAACTCAAAACGTTCTGGTCTGCAAATGGACCTTTCGTACAAAGTATCTAGCCGATGGCACTGTCGCTAGGTACAAAGCCAGACTTATTGCCCAAGGTTTCAATCAAGAATACGATCTTGATTACACCGAAACCTTTAGTCCTGTGGCTAAAATGCCTACTGTTCGAGTTCTTTTAGTCGTTGCTCTCCATCATGCCTGGTCAATACATCAACTAGGCGTTCTAACGCTTTCCTCCATGGCAATCTCAACCATGCGGTCTACATGAAACAACCTACTAGATTCGTTGATGAACTTCACCCCGACTACGTGTGCCGACTGAAAAAGGCCCTATACGGACTCAAGCAATCTCTAAGAGAATGATTTGCTACTTTGTCCAGCTATCTTCACACCCTCGGTTTTAGGTTCTCGTCCTTCGACACTTCTCTCCTCATCTACAACAACAACGACATCTCCATGTACTTACCGGTCTACATTGACAACATTTGGCTTACTGGAAACTGCCCAAAGGCAATCAAGAAACTTCTTGATAATCTCAGCTCGAAGTTTACCATGAGAGACCTTGGAACTCTCTCACAATTTTTGGGTATTCAAGTTATTCATACATCCTATGGCTTACACCTCAATCAAAATCGGTTTGCGCAAACCATCCTCTCTCGTGTAGGTATGTTAAATTGCAAGCCAGTTTCTACTCCCCCTCAAATAAAAACATCTAATACTAATTCCACCTCTGTTGCTTTCTCTAATCCATCTCTATATCGTCAACTCGCCGGCTCCCTACAATATCTCACTCTAACGAGGCCGGACCTCTCCTTCGCCGTTAACAAGGCTTGCCAGCACATGCAGGATCCGACTAACCTTCATTTCGTAGCTCTTAAACGCCTCATGCGGTACATCCAAGGCACATTGCATACCGGCCTTCCCCTATTTCGCAACAATCTCACACTTCGATCCTATGTGGACTCCGACTGGGCTGGCAACGCGACTGGCCGAAAATCAATTACGGGATACTGCAACTTTCTCGGTTCATCTCTTATCTCCTGGAGTGTTAAGAAACAAAATACAGTGGCACGCTCTTCTACTGAAGCCGAGTACCGTGCTCTAGCATTTGCCGCAGCTGAAATTACCTGGATCCATCGTCTACTCCAAGAGTTCAACTGTCCTCAATCCACGACCACTCCTTTATTTTGTGATAACACGCCTGCCATTGCGTTGGCCAACAACCCCGTGTTTCATGCCTGTACAAAGTAATTTGAAGTAGACTGCCACTACATTCGAAACTGCATCAAAGATAAGACCATCCACGTTCATCACATCTCTACTAAAGATCAGCTCGCCGATCTACTTACTGAACTGTTTCCCTGCTCCTCGGTTTCAGCTCTTATCCAACAATCTGGTTACTCCTACAGATCCACCAGCTTGAGGGGGCTTGTTAATATAAGTCGTCTTAATTCAAGCGGTTATCAGGACGCCACATGTCATTTTGTTATTTGTAGAACTTTTGTATTGCTGTTACATTTCGTCTATTTATAGGCCACTGTGCACTCTTTTTATAATATAGAAAATATAGTTAGCCAGATCAGCTTTCTTCCTTGCCATCTTCTTTCCTTTTCTTGGTTCCTTGTTTGCCGTGATGTTTTCAATATGCGCCGGCCCGATATGCATGTACCATTTTTCTAAAAGGTCAGAATTTAGAGAGATGCCAATCAGATGGGTCATATATCTTGATTTATCATGTTAGCAAAACCATTTGACAAATGTTAGAAGATTCATCTTACGCAAACTTGATTATATTTCATGTAAACTAGAGTAACATTAGCGGCCTTTTGTTTTCCCAAATCTGGTTAGATGGGGAAAGTAATTATAAACTTATTAGGTTGAATTGAATGCACCAGTTGTTTAGCTAACGGGGGAATAAAATGTTCTATTGGGGAATCTTCTATTGTAAAGACAAACTGTACCTAGAGTCAACTATTGTTTTAACTTGAAGTTACTTGCAGTCAACAAACTACCCCTTAATTCTATTAAGTAGTCCTCTCGCCTGATGTCATTTATGTTGAAACTAAGAATAAAATGAACTTGGTGTTTGATTACATAGTTTTTTTTTTGTGTTTCTTTCCTTGCTAAAGTTAAGTGACAATTTTAAGTAACCTGAGAAATCCCCTCCCCGAACCTTCAAAGGTGGCATGCATCTTTCAAGCTGTGTCAATCCTTAGCTTGCTTGCTTTTTTTTTTTTTTTTGAAGGAAAAAAAAAGAAGCTTGCTTGCTTTTAGGATGTAGTTAAATTGATATTTACCCCGTTCTTGTAAAATTGTTTCTGGAACCTTGTGATTTCTGATGGATTTAATACTCTGAACCTGATAAAGTAATTTACAACTAATTAATGACAACTTTCATTTACTGAAATTACTTTTTAAAACTAATTTCAGTTAATTAGATTCTTTACAGGTTACGGCTTATAAATAAACCCAAGGTTCCTTTTCTTTTACTGTGTGATAAAGACCGAGTGGGAGAGGGCTGAGGGCTTGGTATTTCCTGTTCTTGGGTTTCCTTGGTGAGAAAGAAAGCTTCTTGATGAGGAGACTGCAGTGCGGAGGAGTGGTTCTCAGTGTGGAGGTTGACGGAAGAAAGTCTAAATACTTAATAATTTCTCGATTCCTCTTATCTTTCTCCTATGCTTGTGGTGGATGGAGGTTTGAACTTTAAGATGAGTCTTTTTTCTTATGCAAGAAGGAAGAAGAAGGTTTTATGAGGTGGTTTTCAAATTTTGGATGATCCAAAGGGCTGTAATTATTGTTCCATTTATTTATTATTTGCTGTTTTTTTTTTCTGCTTTCAATCAAAGACTAAGTCTGTAATCACTTGTATTTTTGTTGTTACCATTTAATAAAAGGATTAAGACTTTGACTGCCTCATGGATATATAGTTCTCTAAACTAGAACCATGTAAATCATACATATTTGTTGCCTTTTTTAATGTTCAATTTTATATATATTTTTGTTTAGTTTTCTTTATTGATACCCAAATCAAAATTGTCAACAATAATTACGATCAAGAGAAGCAGAATATTCAGAAGACATTTTTGAGTTCCATCATATTGTGTCTTGTAGATTATGTGTGGAGCAAGGTTTCTCATGTAAAGACATTTGTTGAATTGTCAAAGAAATTTGAAGCGTTGTACAAATAGAAAACTCTTCCAGACTGCATCTACAGGAAGGAGTATTCTTTGGTTGCAAAATGGAAGAAAGCAAATCCATCGACTATAACTTGGACGAGTTTAATTAGCAAATCTTGAAAATCTTGAAGTAAATATTGAAGATGAAGACAAGGTTATCTTCTAGCTCAACTTACCTAAATGTTTCAAGAATTTTAAAACAATCCTGAAGTATGAAAGAGAAATCATTACTGTAGATGAAATTCTAAATGCCCTTTCGTCTATGTTATTGGATATGGTCTTAGAGAAAAACAATCTAGGTGAAGGTCTGCATGTCCATGGAAGATCTCATGAGAATGAAAATAGAAAAAAAAAAAGGAATGTCTTATAGCATATTTCAATCAACATAAAAGGAGGATTATAAAAATATGAAGTGTTGGCTATGCAATAAAAATGGTCACATCCGAAGACTTTATTTAGAAAATGCTTCAATAGATGAGGCTCAATCTCATAGAAATTTTGCGAACAATTACAATAATGTTGATGTCCTTATTGTAAGTAATCAAGAAAACTCTTTTGAATGGATTATTGATTTTGGTTGTACATATCATATGAGTTCCAAAAGAGAGTGGTTTATGAATCATTAAAATCTTGATGATGGGAAAGTTTTGATGGGTGAGAAAAAGTCTTGCGATGATTTTGGAATCAGATCTGTTGTAATTAAGATGAATATAGAGTGAGAATTCTTAAAGATGTAAGACATATACACGATTTAAAGAGAAACTTAATTTCTTTTGTGACTTCAGATGATTCAGTATATGTTTCTAATCTGAAAATGGCTTGCTAAAGATTTTCAAAGGTGCTCTTGTTATCATGAAGGAATCTAAACAAAATGGACTCTGTGTTCTACTATAGATGGTGGATCTAATGTGTTAGCTTGATCAATTTTTGACAAAACAAAAGCTTTGGCTTTAACTTTTATGGCACTTTGACAAAACAAAAGCTTTAGCTTCAACTTTTATAGCACTCGTGACGGAGCTTTGGTTGAGCTGCATAAACAAGAACTGTTTAGTGTCAATTCTATTACAGAGATTGATTTTTTGTAAATCATGCATTATTGGCAAGTCACATAGTCTTGGATTCAAGCTGTCAACATAGAGAACAAATGGAATCTTGACTTCATTCATTCTGGCCTTTGGGGAATGGCAATGGTATACCTACTTATGGAGGTAATTATTTCTACCTTTTATTGATGATTATTCTGGAAAATTTTGGATGAAAGGTTTTTAAAATTTATAGAATGGAAATCATTAATAGAAAAACAAAGGAATAGACAGATTTAAAGTTTTAATTACTAATAATGCTCTTGAAATTTGTGATGAGAATTTCAATAAAATTTTCTTTGATTTTGCAATAGGTAGGCATAAGAGTGTTAGCCATACTTTCAGCAAAATGGTCTTGTGAGAGGATGAATATAATTTTTATTGATATAGTGAGATCTATGCTTTATAGTTCAGGTTTATCTAAGTTTTTTTTTGAGTTGAGGCATTGTCTGCATCACGCTATTTAATAAATAGAGTACCATCTAGTGCCATACATTTTAAAACTCCTAAGGTATTATGAACTGGAAAACCAACTGGTTTGAAACATCGTAGGCTTTTTGGTTGCATTGCATTTTGTCATCAAAACAGAGTAAATTTAGAACCTAGGTCTGTAAATTATTATTTTTTGGTTATCCTAAAGGTGTTTAGGGTTTAGATTGCGGGATAAAAAATTCCAGGTGTTAAAGTAGTAGTTTTGTGGTTGTTTCTTTCTGTTCAATTTCTTTAATTTTTGTTCAGTTTTTATTGCTATTCTACTTTGGGGTTAGATCAGTTATTTTTCTTTGTCCAAAGTTTATCATCCAAAAGAACCATTTTAAACAATGTTATTATGTTCTGTCCTTGCATCTGGTGTGATGTTGTTTGCAACATCTTTATTTAGCAGAAATATCTATATTTGATAGATCTTTTCAAGAATATAACTGTTTATTAACATCTAACTTGTTTCTCAGCTCTGACTTTCCAAACCTTAAAAAAGATAGGACATTTTTTACTGAAAAAATTAACCAGCAACATCTGCAGATGTCAAAAGAGGATGTTGGAGAAACTGTTTGGGCCGGGTTCCATGAATTATGTTATATTCCTTGTTCACCTGTTGTAGATAATTCATGCTCATAATTTCTTTTGCTTGTTAATCCAACAACAACAACAACAACAACATCAAGCCTTTATCCTACTACTTGGGATCGGCTATATGAATACCTTTTCTCCATTTTATCCGGTTAAAAATCAAACTCTCGTTTAAATCTAATAAAGAAAGGTCATCCAGAAAGTTGCAAACAATATCACGTGGGGTAGGCTTGATGCTGTTGTTGTATTTCATCCAGAAAGTTGCTGCAAATCTGTTATGCATAATTATGTCCTTTCCATAATCCATACGACATCATTATGACTGTAAGCAAAAGTGCTTCCGCTCTCCAGTAATTTTTCATAGCGTCACGGCATTATAAGATATCAGTACTGGTATTTAATTTTCAATTATTACATCCAAGCTTCTTATGTTAAGGTATTTATAGGTGCTCAGTCTATCCTGTGAAAATGGGAAACTAGAAAGGTACAGCAAAATCTAACTGGAATGTTTGCACCATGAAAAGCTGATTATTTTTAAATTGGAAGTTGTTATGGTAGAAAAGAGTTAGAAAAGTTTGGTTATCATGATGTTGCAGGACGTAATATCATGAATAAACTTAATGTTCCACAGATCAGCGATGCTTGGAATAGGAGATGAGTGTGGTAGAACAGGCGTGCTGAAATTATATAGCTTAAAGTGCTTATTCTGGGACTGTACTATTGATAATCAATTAAGCGAATAGTTTGAGCAAACTTTTCTTCGTATAATCAGCTCTATCATCCTCTGCAATAGTTACAATTTTCTGCCCATGGCTACAAAATATATTTTGCATGCTATGTTGTAATGGCTAATTCAATGATGTTGTTTGAACTTCTAATTTTAGGTCATGTTGAATCTTCTCTTACATCATGTATCATGGCAGGCTGGCAGCAAAATGTTACTTAAATACGGCTAAGGTGACGTCAAATTTTTTGGCATTTTCAAATTATATCATTAGAATTGTTATAGTGATGGCGAATTGAATGGGCATGTGTTTCACTACTAATTTTGAGGGCGGTTCTCGTATATGAGTATGTCGTGCCCTTTTTCCTAGAAAATTTCCTGCTGCTTGGCACTACATCCAAACTTCAAAGGGGATGAAGATAGCTGGTCTTTTGTTATTCAAAATATTCTTATAGCCATAAATAAAATTCTCACCGATGCATTCCAGGGACTCGAGAAAGTGCGAAGTCTAACTTGCATTCACATAGTTTGCAACAAAGAAAAGTTTTTTAGGTTATGAATATCATAGTTCTTCTGGCTAACTCCCCACGTCCTTTGGGAGGTCAAAGTTTTGCCAAGAGAAGCATCAGAACCGGCAACTAGAAGTCTACATGAATTACTAGTGCCGAAAGTGTCTACACTAATGCATTCTTGTTGTAATATGCTTACTCTAATCCATTACTCTTCCGGCAAGTCATGAATCTAATCTCTTTTCCATTGCACGGTTTATATATGTGTTATGTATATATCCACTCTTCCTGAATATGCTTACCAATCCTTAATGTGTGCGTACATCTATAATACCAAACTTAATATTTAACTAAAATATATTACAAATAGGGAGGGGAAAAGTAAGCACTTAAAATATTCTAATTAGTAGAAGCACTCCAAAAGTATACTCAGAAAACGTACAAAAACTCAACGTTCTTGGTTCTACCTCCGTTCAGAATCTTGGAGCTTATTTATATATGATAGAAATCAGATGGACTTTAGCTATTATATAATGAAACGTACAATAATTACAATTTCTTGCTATTTGAAAGGAAAAAATCAAATATATAACTCATTGATATAAGAATACTTAAAAATTAAGAATATATTTGTGAGATTGAGTAACCTGCTACAGATTAAGAGATAGAGGCAGTGTGAAGCGAGCAAGAGTGAATATGAGGTATGTAGAAAGTATTTTTGAGAAGAAGCTTGTGAGCAAAAGCTAGTAGTGCCAACAATAAGAGCTAGTGAAAAATATATAAGTAATGGAGTGCATGTAAAGAGAAGAACCATAGAAAAATGGCAGTTACAACACGAGAGAATGGAGAACCAATGTGTATTAGTGTGTAAGATGGAAAACAAATCTTTCATCACATAATGGGCGCGTATGAGGTCATGACACATTTACTATTTTTGGCTCCTTATTTAATTTATATATCAAATCAGAAAATGATCAAAATGATCCCTTGACTCTTTATTAAAAATCAAAATAGTCCTCAACTATATTAATGGATCATTTTGGTTTCTTAACTCTTTAAAGAAGAACAAAAAAGTCTCATTATAGAATTATTTTGATTCTTTTTTAAAGACTTGAGAGACCAAAATGATCCTTTAATGTAGTTAAAGACCATTTTGGTCCTTTATAAAAATTTAAGTGATCATTTTGATCATTTTCTCTATATCGAACATCTCAAGAGAAGTCACTATTGTTTCTAAATCTATTTGACATCACACACACACACTAGCTATTTGAAATCAATTTTAGTGATTTTTACTGCATCAATTCTCTGCCTTCTGATATTATGGTTCTAATGAATAGTTCTCAATAACTTTTTTGGAAACTTTAAAGGGTAGTTCATTGAGATCTGAGTGCTGGCGTCCAGATGTTGATTGGCTTGTGGAAACAAATGCTTGATGCAGAAATGGCCAATGAAGGGAAGATGTCTGTGCTGGAAGATGAATCCTCATTTGTTGATTTTTTTGTTTGCATTTCTTCTTTCACTAAATGCTACAATTCCCAGGTCCCAAGTCATGGATGAGAAAATTGGAGGGTTGCGTTAGGTAGTTGACAACCAGCGTAAAACTTGTTGAATAATCATGACATGAATCCTTTAATATATTGTGTTAATGCTAGGACGTTCCTTGGAAGCGACGAGTTGTATGGCCTGAATACAGTGAGGAGTGTGCAAGAGCTGCTGCATCGGCGCCCGGGTACAGTGTTAAATAGGCAAGGGTTCCCATATCATGGACGGATGTGGGCAAAGAAGCTAGTCCATGAATCTATAATTCGGATAGGATCTTGGAATATAGATTTTCTTACGGGCTAATTAATTGAATTAATTGATATTATGATTCATAGAAAAATAAAGATTTTATCCATTCAGGAAATTAAATGGGTTGGAGAGAAGGCTAAGGAGATTGATAGTTTAGGATTTAACTCTGGTATTCTGGTAAAAGTCATATTAGAAATGGTGTAGGTGTGATTATAGATAAGAGATTGCAGTATAATGTTATAAATATTGATAGAATTGGAGATAGAATTATAGCTTTGAAGATTATTGTTGATGCTAAGATTATGAATATTGTAAGTGCTTATGCTCCTCAAGTAGGTTTGGATATATAAATTTTGGAATGACTTAGAAGAATTAATTCAAAAAATACTTCTTGAAGAAATAATTTTTATTGTAGAAGATTTAAATAGACATGTTGGTAGAGAGGTAGAGGATTTTAAAAATATTCATGGTGGTTATGGGTTTGAAGCGACTAATGAAGTTGATAAGACTATATTAGATTTTGCTATAGCTTATGATTTTGTAATTGCTAATACCTTATTTAAGAAAAGAGATGAGCATCTCATCACTTATAAGAATTGATATAAAAACTCAAATTGATTATTTTCTTATAAGAAAAATATATCGTTTAGATTGCAAAGATTGTAAATTTATTCTGAGTGAAAGTTTATGTACCCAACATCGCTTATTAGTTTTGGACTTTAAGATGAAGGGGTAGAATATAAAAAATATAGTTAAACGTTGTTCTAAGATTAGATGGGGGTATTTAAAGAACACAAACAAAAATATTTTTCAGAGTAAGATTTGAGATCTTAAGATTTTGTCTATGCATGAGGAAGCGAATGTTATGTAAGAAAAAATAGCTAATAATATTAAAATTTTTGCAAAGGATATGTTTGGAGTTTCAAAAGATAAAGCTCCTAATAATAAAAATAGTTAGTGGTGGAATTAATCTGTGCAAAAAAGATAAGAAATTAAAAGTTTTGTTATAATGATTGGTTTAGATGTAAAAACATTGAAAATTGAAAAAGATATAAAGGCTTGTAAGGTAAGAAAGCAATCTGCGAAGCAAAGATTTTAGCTTTTAATGATTTATATAATATATCAGTCTATCAGATTCTAAAGACGGCGAAAGATATATGTAAAAGTTAGCCAAACAAAGAGATAGTAGTAGGATTTAGTTCAAGTGAAGCACATTAAGGTTGAAGATCAAAAAGTGCTTTATTTAGAAGAGGATATTCAACAAACACTACAAGAAAATGGCTTGTTACCGGCGGACGAAATCGGCCGGTAATAAGGAAAATCTGTCAAAAATTTTGCTTTTCCGACAAATTTTCTGTGAAAATTCATACGACGGTAATTCACGAGTCAAAAAATCTTTACTGGCGAAATGTTTTCGTTGGATTTTCCGGCGCAATTCTGACAAAAAAATGAAGGTTGCACGTTGTTTCTTTGAACGAATTCTGGCGTTTATTTTGCCGGTATTTTCGGCGAAAATTTTGCGTCGGAATTACCGACGGATAATCCACCACCTATTTCACCGAACTATTATTGACGGATAAAACGACGGATTATCCGCTGGAAATACCAGCATAATGTATCCGCTAGAAATACCAGATACATTTCGTCGTATCGTATTTCCAGCGGATTTTCGACAGATAATCCGCTGGAAACCTGTAGCATAAAAAAATAGCTTTTCCTCTTGGGAAACTATTTTCTACAATACAATTTGCATACAAAAGTTTCAATACTATATACATTCAAATATAAACCTCTAATTAAAGACATCACCAAAGATTGAACATAAACATATAAACATAAACAAAAACAAGAAGAGTAACATCAACAAAATGTTCAAAACTACACAAATGTCAAAAAACAAATAAGTGCAAATGTTCATAAAACAAATAAGTATAGATGTCCAAAAACAAATAAATACAGATGCCCAGAAAAAATTACACATCTAATCTGAATTAGTCTCCTCTGCTGAAGCTGCCTTCTTTCAACTGAACTGCTCCCTCATTTTTCGCATTTTATCTAATAACTGAGTTTGCTGCATCTGCATCTGATGCTGCATCTCCTTTCTTGACCTGCTCTAGCTCGGCTGTAAGAGCAGCTACCTGTTGGCTATATAAGGACTCCTGGGTATTTGCTGAGAAGCTGGAGCCACCAGATGTCTGTCCTTCGTATGCATAAGTATCATGTTGCATTCCTCTTATCGCTTGCGACCAAATGCGGCAGTCAGAATATTCTGCTGATCCGCTAGAAGAACCCTCATCTGCTGCAACCTGGCTCTCTCGAAGCCGTATATACTCCTCCTATGAAAGTTAATAAAAATTTAAGCTATTTAAACATGACATCAAAAATATTAAATTTATATACATACATATGCTTTCCTTGCTCGCTTATCAACCAATTGTTGGTCCTTCTATCGCTTGTGGTTATGACTATGCAATTCGACAAGGGTCAGTTCTCTGCCCAATACCTCTTTCTGTAATAGACTTACATTAGTATTCATATTAAATTAAATTATTAAAATCTTTTAAAATTCTTTACCAAACGTTGCATGTGCTCAGTATGTGAAACTGAACTCTCAGTATGACGAGAATTACCTATGCCCCCAACATCAGTTCTGTTCTATCTATTTTGATCCCTCATCTGCTATACTCTGGGCTACCCCAAGCACTGTTCAACTCAGCTCATAAACTCTCACCAATCCAGAGTGATCGCTCGCCTGACTTTCTAATATCTATAAATATGTCTCGCATGCGAGTCGACCTACGTTTCTCAAAATTCTTTCTGATTTTATCATTGTGGTGGGGCAGCCAACAAAAATTTTTCTGCATTTAAAAACATACAATATAGAATATATATATATATATATATATATATATATATATATATATATATATATATATATATTAGTTTAAATAAAAAAGATATAATACAAAACATATTTGTATAATAACGAACCTCAAACTCTCTAAACCACATATCCCACACTTTTTTTGGGACTTTCTTCCAAGAAATATAAGGAGCATCATACATGTTCCGTATTATATCGCGTATTTTATACGTTGGTTGTTTTGACAGGTGAAACCTACAAAAAATATCTTAGGTGAGAAAAATATTTATTTAATTTTAGTTGCATGTTAACAATATAATAAGTACGTAAGTGTCACCGTCATGTTCAATCAACATGTGACCCTATGTCGCCTGCTCTGCTGTAGCTGGGGTGGAAGGTCCACCTGTAGCGGGCTGAGGGGGTGGTGGGGGATAGTATGGCGGGACATATGATGGAAATGGATAAGTAGGAGGGCCACCATAAGAAGGTGGGCATGGGTAGTAAGGGTAGAAGAGAGTACTCTGCGTGACGTCTGGCGAAGGAAAGTGGGGGTCTGGTGAGTAGAAGTGTGGGCTACTGGCTGCAGGAGTAAGTAAATGCGGGGTAGGTTAACTCTAGACTTAGAGGTCCCCTCAGTACGTACAGACTTGCTGGGTGGACCACGAGTCGTCTTCTTGTTGCGCTTATCAAAAATTTTTTTGATCAATCCTATGTAACGCTTATCACCTAAAGCTGTCTGCAAAAAAAGAAGAAGAAATATTAGCAACATAAATTATAACAAAAATTTAATATAAAATAACGCAGCAATTAAATAAATGAAGTAGAGCAACAATAAAATAAATAAACTAACTATTGCTATGCTGTTTAAATAAATTATATTACTAATATCAATTATTGATTGATTCATAATTGATTGTCAAAAATCATTTACCTTACGTTGATTTCACTTTCATATGATGAAATATTTGCACCACTATCAGATTCCTTACAACTTTCCTCTATGTTTAAATCTACCTCCTCTAACTGCAACTCATTCTCAGTAGTTGCAATTTGATCGTCCACATCATTAGCAAGATCTTTTAAATTTGACATAAACTCTTCTTGATGTGTTGGTGATATTGATGTAATTTTCTCAATTTCTCTCATGAGTTTGATCTTTATAATTACCAGCCAATCTTATTTGCCTCGTAATCTACTCGGATAGTTAGCAAAATAGACTTGGGTTGCCTGGCTAGCAATGATGAATTTGTCAAACTTTGCATATCTCCTACCCCGCTTAACTTTTGTTATACCATAAAGCTGATGTATTCTTGTACCTCTGTTTTGTATTGGATCAAACCAGTCGCAATTGAATAGATACACATGGTTCCCATGACCGGGATATTCTAACTGTAATATTTCTTATAATATCCTGTAGCACTCAGAATCATCACCTGTATGGGTGTTCCCTTTTACACATACATTAGAATTATCTGTCTTCCTACCTTCACACTAAAATAATGCACGGTGCTAGCGCCTACGGGCGGGTTCACCACTTCCGTTGAATACAGATAAATTTGAGAATTTACCCACATTTGAGGTGCAATACTCTTGCTTGATCGTGACGCTGTTTCAAAGTAATACGAGCAAAATTGGATTGTCTTGTATATTAAATATGCTTCACAAATTGAGCCTTCAAGATGTGCTTTATTCTTAGTAGTCTTCTTAAGTTTATTTAAATACCTCTCAAAAGGATACATCCACCGATACTGAACAGGTCCACCTATTGTAGTCTTATATGATAAATGCACGGATAGATGTTCCATAGAGTAAAAAAAAGGAGGAAATATCTTCTCATGTTTACACAGAATGAAAAGAATATGCTGCTTCATAAGAATCAAGTGCTCTGCATTTAGTTTTGAAGAGCATAAATCCTTAAAGACGATACTTAGCTCGATCAAAGGCTTTAAAATTTGATCTAGCAAAAAACTAAAGGCAGTTGGTAGTAGATATTGCATAAAGATATGACAGTAAACTTTTCAATCCAAACAATCTCCCAGATCTTATGTCAACACATCTATTTAGATTGGAAGAATATTCATTAGGTACGTGTAGAGTCTTCACTCATTCACAAACTGCTCATCTCTGCTCTAAAGTCATGGTGAAATGAGCTTTTGGTTTGAAAAATTTTCATTTCCACCATCCTTCAACTCTAAAATTTTCCTTCTACAAATCTTTTTTAAGTCCATCCTTGCTTTTATATTATCTTTGGATTTATTTTTGATGTCCATGACTGTATTGAATATGTTATCAAAAATATTTTTTTCTATATGTATCACATCCAAGTTATGTCTGATCAGGTTAGTCCTTCAATATGACAATGACCAAAAAATACTTTTTTTAGTCTAATTGTAGTTGACACCATACCCTGATAATTTGTAATAAGCTAATGTTGGAGAATCCACTATTATGGGCATGGACCTCACTCTTTCAAATATTTCTTCACTAGTTAATCTAGGAGGATGCTTTGACATCTCCATTTTATTTTTAGCAAAGGCATCATTATTTCCCCTGAAAGGATGACTTATAGGTAAGAACATGCGGTGACAGTCGAACTAAGTTTCTTCCCTCCATGCTTTAAAAGGAATGGCTTTATATATTCCATATAATATGGACAAGCTAATTTATCGGAAGTGTTCCAACCTGAGAGCATACCGTCCGCAGGAAAGTCACCAATTGTCCAAAGTAATGCTGTCATTATTATGAAGTTTTGTTTGATGGAGATATCATATGTACTTACTCCCTCTTCCCATAATAAATTTAATTATCAATTAACGGCTGTAAGAATACACCGATCTTTTCTTTTGGATTATGTGACCCTGAAATGATAAGCGCCAGAAACATGCAAGGAGTAGTCATACACAACTCTGGGGGAAGATTGTATGAGGTGAGTATCACGGGCCAGCATAAGTAAGGTGAAACAGACTGACTAAATGGAGTAAAACCATTTGTGCATAAACCTACTCTTACATTTTTTGATTCTGTGGCGAAGATGGGATGTGTACGATCAAAATATTTTCAGGCCTCTGCTTCTGACGGATATGTAATAACACCTTGCGAGATATATTCATTATACCATCTCATATGTGCAGCAAGTCTCATGGATGCATATAACTGTTGTAGTCTAGGAATTATTGGTAATTAAAACATCCTACTGACTTGTACTTCCTTCAACTTTCTTTTCATTATAAATTTTAGTTTAAATCTTGGTGCATTGCAGTAAGGACATGCAATCTCTGATTGATCATCTTTATAGTATAACATTCATCCATTGACACAACAATCTATTTTTATGCATGTTAAATCAAGTTTGGAAAGCAACTTAGTTCGATATAAAAATGTAGGAATTATGTTATCGGTTGGGTTGTACCTTGGTGTATGCTTTTTGCTGATGATATTCTTCTTGTTGATAAGACTAGAGAGGGAGTTGAAGGTAAACTAGAATTGTGGAGGTCAACCTTAGAGTCTAAAGGTTTTCGCTTGAGTAGATCTAAAACGGAATATATGGAGTGTAATTTTAGTAATAATAGACCTAGTGAGGGCATTGTGACTTTGGCCGATCAAGTCATTAATAAGAGTACACGTTTTAGATATCTTGGATCTATTGTTTAGAGTGATGGTGATATAGATGGGGATATTATCAGCAGAATCCAAGTTGGATGGTTGAAGTGGAGGAATGCATCGGGCTTATTGTGTGATAAAAAAGTACCCCTCAAACTTAAGGGAAAATTCTATAAGATGGTGGTGAGACCTGTAATGCTTTATGGTGCTGAATGTTGGCCATTAAAAGAGAAGCATAATTCTAAGTTAAGTGTTGCAGAGATGAGGATGCTCAGGTGGATGAGTGGCTTTACCCTTAGAGATAGGATACGAAATGAGCATATTCGTGAAAAGGTTGGAGTAGCTCCAGTGGAAGATAAGATTAGAAAGAGTCGCCTTAGATGGTTTGGTCACGTAAAACGGCGGCCTCCCGATGATCCGGTTAGGAAAGTAGAGGTCTTAGATTTGACTTATGTTAAGAAAGGTAGAGGTAGACCTAAAAAGACTTGGTTAGAAAATATTAGAAATGATCTTTCTTTATTAGATTTAAACGAGAATTTGACTTTTAATAGGACACAATGGAGAAAAAGGATTCATGTAGCCGACCCCACGTAGTGGGATAAAGGCTTGATGTTGTTGTTGTTGTTGTATGTTATCGGTTGGGTTATTTTTTTTAAGCAGACCAATGAATTGATTAAAATAATTATGGGGGACATTATATTCTATCTTGATGCTTAACATCTTTACAACAATGGATAACTCTGAGTGAGTGGTGCACCCCTTCCATATTAATTGTTAGGAAACATGCAACAAATCGTAAAAATTTTGTGCCTCCTTATTAGGTGACTATTTTGTATATTGTTCAAATTATGTTCCAGTTGCATCATGAACTAAGTCCTTAAGATCAGGTCGGATATTTTCTTCCTCAGCTATATTAGAACTTATAGACGGGTCACATCAAGAATTGAAATGTGGCTCATACTCATCATGAGAAGTCCAATACAAATATTCTAGACTGAACCCTCTACGATATAGATCAACTGTTACATCATTTGGGCTTATGTGCACTTGATTTTTATGTTTAGAATATGAGCATTAAAATTTTTCATCTGAGATGAAGTTGGGCAGTTGAGAAACTGTCTGAATGAAAAAATTCATCCCTTTAATGAACTCATCTGTTAATGTCTTTCGTCATTGTGTCAATCGGTTATACATCCAACTTCTTTGATTTCTGATATTCATAATATAACCTACATATAATATGAATATTATTAGATATTGTTGTGACATCTATTGAAGGAAAATAGATGGATTTTAATTTTATTTGTAAATCAAATAGTGTTATTTCACACATGTCCCATGCCAATGAAAAATCTAGTAGCCTCCCGACGTCTCCCCCTTTTAGGAGAAATACAAAGAGTCTTAGCCTGCCTGCCACGTCAATAAAGACGTGTACGGTCGGTGTCGGGTGACACGGCGGCCGTGGTCTTCAATCCTACCACGCTAAGAAAAACGTGTATAAGTCTTCCAGGAGGTACCTATGTGAAAACGTAGTTTGCGCTGGAGATATTTACAGCAGATTTATCCATTTTCTTGACGTGTGAAAATGTAGTTTACGTGACAATACCATCTAAGGCAACTCTCTCGCTCTCTCTAATCTTATGTTCCATAAGAGCTTCTCCAACATTTTCACGTATATGCTCATTTCGTATCTTGTCCCTAAGAGTAAAGCTAGCCACTCATGAGCATTTTAATCTCGACAAACCATCTAAGGCAAATCTCTCGCTCTCTGTAATATTATCTTTCATAAGAGCTTCTCCAACATTTTCACGTATATGCTCATTTCATATCTTATCTCTAAGTGTAAATTCCGTAAGAGCATTATAATCTCCAACATTCTAATCTCAACTAATAATATACACATCTCTCACTCTCTCTCTCTCTATAATCTCATTCCATAAGAGTATTCTAATCTCAACTAAAAATATACACATCAACTCCTAATTTAGATTCATCAACAAAATGCATACACCATGCTACAATCTCTTGCAAATGTCTACTGAGAACATCCATAACAAAAGGAAAAACTTACGGCATATTTTTGGCAAATCCGGCGACGAACATCAACAAAGGAGGCGGTGAACTTCGTCAAGGACGGCGGTGAATGTGGGCAAGGTCGGCGGCGAACGTCAGTAACGGACCAGTCTCGATGGAGGCAGCATTCGGCGCAGGTCTTTGACGCGAGCGGAGCGAACCAAAACGAAGAGGAAATAAAATGAGAAGAAAGACGACGGAGCGGGCGAAATAGGGCTTTCTCCGTCGGATTTTCCAGCATATTTTTCGTCGGTAATGTTACCGGCGGAAAATGCACTGGAACGTTTTCGTCGAGTTTAAATAAGCTGGCGCAATTTATGCTGGTGATTTCACTGGTAATTTCTGATGGAAAATGCGCCAGAATATAATATATATCGATGAATTAGCCTGCGGAATATGCGCCGGTAAATTAACGGTGGTAAATACGCTGGAAATTCTGCTGTAACTTTACTGGCAAAATATCCGCCGGTTTGTATGCCACTTTTTCTGGCGCATGTAAAGCCAGCCGGAAAGTTCGATGGTAATTGAAGATTTTCCAGTAGTGAAAGGTGGATGAGATATTTTGCTAAACTTTTCAATGAAGATTGTGAGAATACGATTGGCTTTAGTGACCTTAGCACTCTAAATAAAAATAGAGATTCTTATTTTTATCGGCATTTTAGTAAACCTAAAGTTAGAGAGGCTTTACAGAAAATAAAGTGTGGAAAAACTAGTGGACCTGATGATTTTCCAATAGAGGTGTGAAAATGCTTAGGAGATGAAGGAATTTCTTGGTTTACTAAACTTTTTAATATTATTTTGAAGACTAAAAAGATGTCAGAAGAGTAGAGAATGAGTGTGTTGATTCCTATTTTTAAGAATAAAGGTGATGCACAAGATTGTGTGAATTATAGAGGAATTAAGTTAATGTGTCATACTTTAAAACTTTGGGACAAAGTTATGAACCATAGGTTACGACGTGATACTAATGTTTTTCAAAATTAATTTGGATTCATGCCGGATAGGTCTACCATGGAAGCTATTCATTTATTGAGAGGGTTGATGGAGAAGTTTAGAGAGGATAAGGAGAATCTACATATGATATTTTTTGATTTAGAGAAAGCATATATAAAGTTCCAAAAGAGAAAGGGATTAATAATGCTTATATTTAAGTCATTACGGATATGTATGCATGAGTTATGTTCAAACACAAGGTGGTTTCACCAAGTATTTTCCTATTTCAGTTGGATTACATCAAGGATCAACCGTAAGCCCTTATCTTTTTGCTTTAGTCATGTATGTTCTTACTAGACATTTGCAAGAGGATGTACCCTGGTGTATGCTTTTTGCCGGTGATATTCTTATTGTTGATAAGACTAGAGAGAGAGTTGAAGGTAAACTCGAATTATGGAGGTCAACCTTAGAGTGTAAAGGTTTTTGTTTTGAGTAGATCTAAAACCGAATACATGGAGTGTAATTTTAGTAGTATTAGATCTAGTGGGGGGTTTGTAGCTTTGAGCAATCAAGTCATTAATAAGTGTACTCGTTTTATATATATTGGGTCTATTGTTCAGACTGATGGTGAAATAGATAGAGATATTATTAGTAGAATTTAAGTTGGATGGTTGAAGTGGAGGAATGCTTTGGGTTTGTTGTGTGATAGAAAAGTACCACTCAAACTTAAGGAAAAATTTTATAAGATGGTGGTGAGACCTGTAATGCTTTATGGCACATAATGTTGGGCATTAAAAGAGAAGCATAATAATTAAGTTAAGTGTTGCTGAGATGAGGATGCCCAAATGGATGAGTGGATTTACTCTTAGAGATAGGATACAACACTAGCATATCCGTGAAAAGGTTGGAGTAGCTCCAGTGACAGATAAGATTAGAGAGAGTCGCCTTAGATGGTTTGGTCATGTAAAATGGTGGCCTTCAGATGATCCTGTTAGGTATATGTATTAGATTTGACTTATGTTAAGAAAGGTAGAGGTAGACCTAAAAAGAGTTGGTTAGAAAATATTAGAAATGACCTTTCTTTATTAGATTTAAATGAGAATTTGACTCTTAAGAGGACACAATGGAGAAAAAGGATTCATGTAGCCGACCCCGCATAGTGGGATAAAGGCTTGATGTTGTTGTTTCTTCTTTCACCAACCCTTAGTATACCTCTCTCTCCTTATTTATCCCAAGGCCTTCATCTTTTTCTGAAGAGGTACTAATGCCATCTACTAGAATTTTTTGTCTTCTAGATGATGAGTTATTTATGTTGCTGCAATAAATTCTTTAGCGATACATTGTCCTTTTGTTGCTTAGTTGGATTCATCATTAATTATCCACCATCATTATTCTTTCTATTGTATTTGGTGCTAATTGGAGTTTGATTAAGTGCTTTAAGAGAACATTGGCGTCGGGTTTTAAGTCTTTTAACTGATTTCGTCTACTTCTACGTTAGTTCAATTCACGTGTTTTTTCCAAACCTTCAATCCAAATTTTATATGCTGATTGCTTTAACGCACTATTACTATTGGAGTTGAGTTTTAGGATAAGTTGCTATTTGCTATAGTGAATGCTTTAATGTAATGAATACTACAACAGACCGTAATCATCTTTAACTAATCTGACAACTGCAGTTCGGTTTTTTTGTTTTCATTATCATTCGTTCATCAATCTGCACATCATCAAAATTTAATGCCGACAGTTATTTTTTCTTGTTCCTAGCAACTACTGCTTTCTCCTGCCCATGATTCTTTTGGAATTTATGCTTTAGGAAAGAAAGAAACTGGATCAAAGATAGCACCCTTTTGCGCGCATGCCCTTCTTGATCTTAAGTTCTAATACATCGTCAGGCCCTGCCACTACTGGATGAAGTCCTTCACTTGATGATGGGTTCAAGGTTCAACAACAGATTTGCAGGCAGTATCTTAAGCAGTGGTATTAGAACAAACGTGCCTTCTTCTTTCTTAAAAGCTGATCTCGGACTCTTGATGCTGAGCATGACGAACTTTCCAATAGGCGGTTTGATAAGAATGCTGTACTTTTGTGGAGGGCAGAAATTTGAATGGCTGCTCAACTCTTTCTGCTAGGTTGGTTGGACTTGTCGGCTTATCTACACGGCGGGTTTTGTATTTCCAACTTTGAAGCCCACCTAAGGTCTGCAATGATTCGCTCATACATCATTGGTCAAACTGCTGGCGCTTTTCTACCGGGAACTTCTTATGATTTATGCCCATATTTACTCGGCCCCCTCGATTTGAGTACAATTTTTGGTAGGGAGAAGCCTCCTCGGCTCCTGACCTCCCATTGACTTAGTCATGTTTCACCAACTACCAAGCCATTTGCTTCAGAGCTAGGGGTGCAAACGAGTTAAGCCGACTTGCGAACTCGAGCTCGAATCAATAATGAGCTCACGAGTCTAGCTTATCGAGCTTTGAGTTCGAATTTGAGCAGTTTTTTGAACTCGTGAAATAATCGAGCTTGAGTTCGATCAAATCGCGGCTTGGCTCGGTAGTCCCTCGAGCGACTGGATCTGCGTTGGCAAAAGCGGAATAGTGGTCGAATGAATAAGTGGGTGGGGTGAAACAACTGAGCGGGAGATTGAATAGTTTAGGGTTTACACAGTCGTGGAAACAACGCACAACTGCATGTTATTAACGAAGATTAAAGGGCGAAGGCATCGACACGCAACTCCATCTCCCGTTTCGTTCCAGCGAGGAAGGGTGTAGCCGGAGGCCGTCTTTGTTCCAGCGAGTACCAAGGAAGGTAAAAAATTCCTAAACCTAGCCATTTTCTTTCCTTCGCCCGCCATCTTCCGCAGTAGTGCAAGCTGAGCTTTCTCGGGGTTTTCTAAACCTTTATCTTGGTTTTTATGCTATCTTCTTTTCTCATTCCTCAAGAAAGAACCATAAACATAATTTTCCCATATTTTTCAATAGTAACATTGACATACCGTTCCAGTTTGGCGAAAATGATTTGCTCGTTCTTCTTCTTCCTCAAAGCAAATTTCTCAAGTAAGAATGGCAGAATTTTTGAATTTTGCGAGTTTTTTTTCTTATGAAAGTTCTTTTATGATTGGATGTTAAGAAAAAATTTGTTTCGTGATTGTTGAAATACAATTGTTGAAACATTTAATTAATACTTTCCCCCCTTCTGTTTATTATCTTAGCATAGAAATGAAGAAGCAAATTCTAAGAAATTGTGTAGATTAAGAGAGAATTTCTCCATTAATACAACTGTTGAAGTGATTCGCTGTTTTCTGGTTTGT
The DNA here is from genome assembly GCA_019925795.1 of Dendrobium chrysotoxum. Lineage (NCBI taxonomy): Eukaryota > Viridiplantae > Streptophyta > Magnoliopsida > Asparagales > Orchidaceae > Dendrobium > Dendrobium chrysotoxum. The sequence continues at coordinate 76,240,318 of CM034313.1, forward strand.
GTTTTTATGCATTAAAAAAAAAAAAGGAAAAGTTGACGACAATACTAGCTCTTATATGAAGACATTTGCAGAAAATATGTGGATCAAACAATTTTATAGAAGTATTTTTATTAATTGTTGTGTGTATTGGAAGTTTTCTTTTATATTCATATGATATATGTCGTATCTTTTAAAAGTTATCCATAGTTTCCTTAGCATTTTAAGGGAAGAAAGATGATTTTCTTTCCTGTTTTTTTTAATTGAATTTACATTATAGAATTCTGTAAGTGAGTCGAGTCGAGCTCAAGTCTCATTGAGCTCGACTTGGATCGCCAACTGTTGAAGTGGCTCGAACTTGAGCTCGAGCTCGACTCGAGTTCGGTGCTCGAGCTTGAACTCAACTCGGGTGCTATTGTTTTGGCTCGAGCTCGAATTAAGTGCTGGAACTCGACTTATTTGTAGGCTTGATAGCTCGACATGAAGTCTATTTTTTTATGAATTTTCTTAATGAAATGTAAAATGATTTTTTGTATGAAGATGAAATTCATATGCCAAAATTAATTAGAATCACATTTAAAGAAATAAGTTGAATAGCATAAGTTATTGATAAATGCTTTCATATATGTAAGTAGAATTAAAAAAAAAAATATTAGGAAGGAGAGGATATGACATAGCTCTAAAAATATATATATCAAAAGATTAAGGAATGGCCATTTTAACAACTAAACAATAATGATATAAAGTTTTATACCAACATTAATACAGAAACAAATTTTTGAACAAAAAAATTTCACTAACTAACAACATTTTAACACTAAAACAATAACTTTCACTAAGTAACATGTTAACAAAGTTCACAAAAAATCTTATATTCCTCAAATCTCCCAAATTTTTATTACTTTGTTCGGTCACAAGGATCTTCAAATAATCAATCTATAAATGATAAAAATAAAAGTCAGAACTATTGTTTTAAATGTTAATAAAGAGAATATGTAGAGAAATCTTCTACCTTTCAAAATGCTTCTAACTTAGAGGTAATGTTATCTCCACCTCTTCATTATTCTCCTCTTCTTATAAGCAATTTAAATGAAATGATATCATTAGTATTTCAAAATGAGAAAGTTTGAAAATACAAACTATAACCAATCATTACTTTCATCATTCCTTTAGGTTGTAGTGTGAACGGACCCAATTTGAGTTGCATATGAGAGCTTGAATCATTTCTGTTGCAAGCTAGAATATTTAAGGTGGTAAAGTATCAGATTTCATGTCTTAGCGTTGAATAAATATCTAGCTCACAAACATAGAAAGAACATAAATACCAGAATTTTTTATATGGAAAACCTTGAAGCGAAAAACTATTGGGCCACGCCCATTTGAAATGATTATATTAGTGTTTGAATAGATTACAAATGATCGATTCATCCTTGAGATTGAGGATGACCAGATTATAACAGTCAACCGTTAGGTTTAAATCTTGAGACGAAAAGGGATCGGACGGAAGTCCAACGGTGTTCGATGGATTGGCGGAACTTCAGCGTCAGTTGGTGGCCCAGCGGAAATCTGGCGTCAGCTAGTGGCTGGGTGGAAGTCCGACGATAGTCGGTGGTTGGGTAAAAGTCCGGCGATGGTCAGTGGCCGGGTGGTGGTCGAGTAGGACTAATATGGTATCACGATTTGGCCCGAGGGCTCGAATTAACGAGGCAGAAACAGAAGGTCGGACGGTGAAATCATAATTTCATTTTCTAATTCTATTTCATTTAATCTAAAACTATCTCAATACATAATAAAAGAGCCACTAAACTTCAAATTGTGAAATAAATTAAATAAAATAATAAATACCTCTCGTTGGGTGCATTGCGTCTATGGTATACATTTCCACTTCTTCTTCTCATTTTTTTTCTTTACAATAAACTTACTTGAAAGAAAAGTTAGAGCAACTAACAGTAAGTCAAAGCTTAGCGAATAACACATGCTTCTAAACTACAGTAACTCAATGTAGTAGAAGTAATATGCTTGTAATACATGCTTATTTTCATTTGATATCATAAATATTATTTCATTTAATCATATCTTTTATTTCCTCAAGACTTTAAATGCATAGTATTATGCATAAATCATAAATGCGTATCATATCATATTTATCATATTCAATCTCCATTCATCATATATGTAGATATATCTTTCTCATTTTTATATATAGTACAATTATTACGGGAGCCACCATTTATAGTACAAATGAAGGTACTCCTTTATCATTCTTTTTTCCTTTTTCTTTTCTATAACCTTTTTCTTTTAACATGCACGGGTACAACATCCCTAGCTAGTATCATAAGGGGGTGAGCTCCATCAGTCAACATGCACATGCAATCATTCTATATCAATCATATTATCTCATTCTTATAACACATAGACTTTATATGATAATGCCATGAAATACAACATGTAATTTTTTATTTAACTAAGTGTGATCAATCATTGGGTATGAGAGATATAAATCATTAACAATAAAAATTTTATAAATATGTTTTGACTTTCAAAATAATTAATTAAAGAGAAATAAAATCATCACTGTAAATAAAGAACCATGAGTACTCACTTGAATGTTTTCAAGCTTTAATATTTTTCAAAATCTCAAGCTTTGCTGTAGATCCTAATACTCGTCTCAACTTAATTATAAGAAATCTTTCACTGTTCAAACAGCATTAATAAAATCTTAAACCTTCAGCTTAGAGTTTTCAATCATAAAGTAATATCAATGATTCATATTCTTCTTACTATATTCTAATTTACTTCAAACATTTCTAAAGAGGGAGTACATTAATAATCCTAACATAAAAGAGTCCTTATACATTCCAAAATTCTTATTACCCAACATTAACCTTAATTCATATTCATTAACATGCTTCTTTAACCATAATTCATGTTCATTAAAAGGATATTTTAGTATCATTAATATAAACGAAATCATTAACATAAATAAATGTCTAATCTTAATTGCTTTTCATTAATTGTCATGTATGTCATTACCATAAATTAATGTCATTAATATAAATCCTTAATTTATCATTGACATAAATTCTTAATTGTCATTATGATGTTCTTTAATTATCATTTATCATTAACATGAATCCTTAATTCATAAGATTCTACATAATTCATGTTCATATAATTTTATTAGTTGTCAAATATTATTAACATTAAATCTTAATCATTAATTGTCATAAATTAGTTTTTCAACTTTAATTAAATCCTAATGTTTCCTTAAATTACCTAAATTAACATTTTATCATAATCAAAATTAATTTAATTTAATTTCTATTTTCGGATTTACCTCAAAATCTTAATTTTGAAAACCTTCTTTTTATTAATTTCATGATATATGCATGTAAAACCTCCCCATCACTTAATTATTATTTAGAATATAAGTATTTTCGAATTTATTTAAATATAAAAATTAGAAAAATAAAAATTTGTGCAAAACCCTAATTCTCACTATTAAAACTCTTCATAGGACTATTTGGAACAATAATAATTAAAGAATTTTTCATGATTAGAAAATCCTAATTTTTAGAACTTGAAATTTTTTTATAAAATTTTAATTAAATTCCACAAGAAGCCTTCTAATAGCCATGAAAATCACTTTTGGAAAAGCACTATGAAAGAAAAAAGAAATTGGAGGAAACCTTAATTTTGAAATCTTAAAAGAATTTGGAGAAAATTAAGATTTCATGAACTAGAAATCATTTTACAACATTCCCTAATATTTTCCTCCCAAAAGTTCAAGTTTTAGAAAAATCCTAATTTTCTCTCATAAAGAAATCTGCAAGAAGAATGAGAAATCTCTTAGGTAAAACATACCTTAAGCTTCCCTTAATCTTCCTCTTGAATTTTCCCCAAGGAGGCCGCCAGAAAACTACCGCCGCTGCCGCCGCCGAAGCTCTAAGCCACCGCCGCCCCCCCCCCCCCCCCCCCTCCCCCCCCTTAATTCGTTCGCCCCCCTCTATGTTTCGGTCGAACATGCATGAAGGGAACAAAATAGTCAGTCCCTTAAGCTCTTAAGGGAAATAGAAGAACAATTTATGCATGTGCCCTTAGGCCTAAAACTTCTCTTAAGAGGTATGAGGGCTATTTAGTCTTTTAGGTTAAGTTTTTATTTAAATAACCTTCGTTGATTTTTAATTTCAAAATTGTGCAAAATTAGGTATAAGTTATTTATATCAAATCGCTTGAAATTTCACGTAGAATTTTATAAAATTAATTACGTTAAATTCTGACAACTTTGAAAATTCTTCTAATTTTGTTGTGGTGCATCGAAATGCGTGCGACGCTTACGATCGACATTTTCGGGATTTACAACTCTCCCCTCCTAATTAAAATTTCATCCTCGAAATTGACATACAACTTCTAGTTACATAAACAAACAACATGTTCCATTTCATTTAACATAAACTTCAACATTGGAATAGAATAATTTAAACATCTGATATATCATAAGAAAATAACCTGATAAATCCAAAATATCTGGTATAACATAATAAATCACTATCTTAGATAATAAAGCCATCTCAATTATCTTTGTCAACATCTATGAATTCATTGGGCTCCTATTGAGTCAAAGTATAAACTCGCGGTCGAACATTCTACCTGAATTGATTTTATGCTGAAGCAGCAACTAACGGTTCTATCATCTTTGGTTTGCCAAAATTTCTCTGTGAAGGTGCTTCACTTGATTTCATTTCTTCTGAAGTCTTCTGAACTAATGCAGGATAATATTTTGCTATGTGTCCAAGCTGACGACACCGATAGCAAGTGTTGGAACAATCAGACATTCACCCTTAAGCAATCTGCCACACTTAACACAAGCTTCAATAACTTTACTAACAGTTGCACCACTAACTCTACTAGAACTAAACTTGAGTTTCTTCTCATTTGATCCTCCAATTAGATTGCTTTGGATATCCTCTCCAACACTCTTCCTTTTATGTTGATCACTTCTTTTCTAAGTAGCTTGCATATCTAACTCAATCCTTCAGGCCCTCTCTACAAGAGTAGAATAATCCTCAATGCCAAAAGAAATCAAATGTTGTCTAATGATATCCTTCAAGCCAGATAAGTAACAATAACACTTTTCTTCTGTATTGGGTAATAGATGTGAGGCATATTTGGAAAGCATAATGAACTCGACCTCATACTGCATAATAGATCTATCACCCTATACCAACCTAATGAATTTATCTTACATCTGTCTTCTGGCTGACATTGGTACAAACCAGTTTTTGAACACCTTCATAAATTTTCCCAATGAGACTTGACTACTAGATCACCCTCCAAATGTCTCTTGTAACTGACTTCGCCATCATCTTTCTGCCTCACCATGAAAAACATAAGCAGTAAGGGTAACCTTTCTATCCTCAGGGCAAGACATACCCTCCAAAATCTTTTCTATCCTCATCAGCCAATTTTTTACCTCTATGAGTCCACCACTTGAGAACAAATGATGCTTCATATCTTGGAACAGCTTTAGGTATTTATCAATAGGAGTACTCCCACTACCACTAGCCTAAGTCTGGGAGTTCTTGATCATCTTGGTCATTGCTGCCATCATTTGAGTAAAAAATTCCATAGTAGCATTGATGCTACTACTCAGAGGCTCTGTTATGGCTGGTAGCTCCCTTCTAATTTCTCCCGTATTGCCTTCAATGACATCATGTTCAGGATTCATGGCCCTGAGATATAACGCAATGAAATAAATTAAGTAGTCTATAACACATACATCATATACCTTTTCTAACCTATAGAATCATCAAATTGGCTCTTTTATATTGATCAGTATGTTAAAATCTTTCTCTCTGATACCACTTTTATCATGACCCAGCCCGAGGGCTCGAATTAACGAGGCGGGAATAGAAGGTCGGACGGTGAAATCATAATTTCATTTTTTAATTCTATTTCATTTCATCTAAAACTATCTCAATACATAATGAAAGAGCCACTAAACTTCAAATTGTGAAACAAATTAAATAAAATAATTAATACCTCTCGTTGGGTGCATTACATCTACGATATACATTTCCAGTTCTTCTTCTCATTTTTTTTCTTTACAATAAACTTACCTGAAAAAAAGTTAGAGCAACTAATAGTAAGCAAAAGCTTAGCGAGTAACACATGCTTCTAACTATAGTAACTCAATGCAGTAGAAGTAATATGCTTGTAACACATGCTTCTTTTCATTTCATGTCATAAATATTATTTCATTTAATCATATCTTTTATTTCCTTAAGACTTTAAATGCGTATTGTTATTCATAAATTATAAATGCATATCATATCATATTCATCATATTCAATCTCTATTCATCATATATGTCTTTCTTATTTTTATATATAATACAATCGTTACAGGAGCCACCATCTAGTACCAATAAAGGTACTCCTTTACTATTTCTTTTTTCTTTTCCTTTTTCATAACATTTTCCTTTTAACGTGCACGGGTATAGTGTCCCTAGCCAGTACCATAAGGAGGTGAGCTCTATCAGTCAACATACACATGCAATTATTCTACATCAATCATATCATCTCATTCTTATAACATATATACTTTATATGATAATGTCATGAAATGCAATATGTAATTTTTCATTTAACTAAGTGTGATCAATCATTGGGTATGAGAGATATACATTATTAATAATAATATTTTATAAATATGCTTTGACTTTCAAAATAATTAATTAAAGAGAAATAAAATCATCACTGTAAATAAAGAACCATGAGTACTCACTTGAATGTTTCCAAGCTTTAATATTTTCCAAAACCTCAAGCTTTGTTGTAGATCTCAATACTTGTCTCAACTTAATTATAAGAAATCTTCCACTGTTCAAATATCATTAATAAGATCTTAAACCTTCAACTTAGAGTTCTCAATTATAAAATAATATCAATGACTTCTATTCTTCTTACTATATTCTAATTTACTTCAAATATTTTTAAAGAGGGAGTACATTAATAATTCTAACATAAAAGAGTCCTTATACATTCCAAAATTCCTATTAGCCAACATTAACCTTAATTTATATTTATTAACATGCTCATTTAACCATAATTCATGTTCATTAAAAGGATATTTTAGTATCATTAATATAAAAGAAATCATTAACATAAATAAATGTCTAATCTTAATTCATTTTCATTAATTGTCATGAATATCATTACCATAAATTAATGTCATTAACATAAATCCTTAATTTATCATTGACCTAAATTCTTAATTGTCATTATAATGTTCATTAATTATCATTTATCATTAAAATTAATCCTTAATTCATAAGAACCTACATAATTCATGTTCATATAATTTTATTAGTTGTCAAATATTATTAACATTAAATCTTAATCATTAATTATCATAAATTAGTTTTTCGACTTTAATTAAATCCTAATGTTTCCTTAAATTACCTAAATTAACCCTTTACCATAATCAAAATTAATTTAATTTAATTTCTATTTTCGGATTTACCTCAAAATCCTAATTTTAGAAACTTTCTTTTTATTAATTTCATGATATATGCATGTAAACCCAATCACTTAATTATTATTTAGAATATAAGTATTTTCGAATTTATTTAAATACAAAAATTAGAAAAATAAAAATTTGTGCAAAACCCTAATTCTCACCATTAAAACCCTTCCTAGGACTAATTGAAACAATAATAATTAAAGAATTTTTCATGATTAGAAAAATCCTAATTTTTAAAACTTGAAAAATTTTCATAAAATTTTAATTAAATTTCACAAGAAGCCTTCCAATATCCATGGAAATCATTTTTGCAAAAGCACTATGAAAGAAAAAGGAAATTGAAGGAAATCCTAATTTTGAAATCTTAAAAGAATTTGGAGAAAATTAAGATTTTATGAATTAGAAATCATTTTACAACATTCCCAAATATTTTCCTCCCAAAAATTCAAGTTTTAGAAAAACCATAACTTTCTCTCCTAAAGAAATCTGCAAGAAAAATGAGAAATCTCTGAGGTAAAACATACCTTAAGCTTCCCTTAATTTTTCTCTTGAATTTCCCCCAAGGAGGCCACTGGAAAACTACCGCCGCCCCCGCCATCGCCGAAGCTCCAAGCCGCCGCCACCCCTCTCTAATTCGTTCGCCCCCCTCTCTGTTTCGGCTGAACACACATGAAGGGACTAAAATAATTGGTTCCTTAAGCTCTTAAGGAAAATGGGAGAAGAACAATTTACGCATGTGCCCTTAGACCTAAAACTTCTCTTAAGAGCTATGAGGGCTATTTTGTCTTTTAGGTTATGTTTTTATTTAAATAACATTCGTTGATTTTTAATTTCAAAATGGTGCAAAATTAGGTATAAGTTCTTTATAACAAATCGCTTGAAATTTCACATAGAATTTTATAAAATTAATTGTGTCGAATTCCAACAACTTTAAAAATTCGTCTAATTTCGTCACGGTGCATCGAAATACGTGCGACGCTTACGATCGACATTTTCGGATTTTACATCTGGTGGCAAGAGAACTCTAATTTCTCTCTCTGTTCCTTCTCTTCCTTGCTTGGTCCCTCTTTATGAAAAATGTGGGGTCTATTTTTAGTTTTTTGGGAGTGGCATGACCACTAAATATGGAGAAGATCAATTATATGTTGGGAGTGTTTTGAATGGACAGTTGATATAGACTTCCTTGATTGTGGACTGTTTATCGAGTATTTGAGTATCTTAATGACATTAGAATATGGTGATCTTGGGCTCGTTGGATTTGTCTCGTTTAGTTGCTCCATTCGACCATAATCATGTCGTTTTTGGAAATTGTTTGGTCGTCCATTTTATGGTTTGAACCTTCCAAATGCACTTCAGGTCTTCGATTTGGATTTATTTGGGCTCGGATTTGATCGAATTTGGTGTTGTTGGGTTCATATTTTCAGATGTTCAGTTCTACCATAAGTTTGCTTAAATCGGAATTCAGATGGTCCCATATTTAATTTTGGAAGCTACCAGTTCAAATTTGCCTTGAGATTCGTGCCCGATCAAGATAAATTTTTGATGATGTATCAGTTTCAATACTCAATTCCAAACGGTAGGTGGCAACAACTCTGTCTCCTGTGCTAAATATAGATTCAAATGCAACTGTGTTAATTGGAATTGCCAGGATATCAACAACCATTCTTGATATAATGCAATAGTTCATTTGGTTGTTCTTCCACCATGTAATAACATTGAAGGGGCATCCTCGAGGATAAACTTCTAGACCATCTTCAAGATATTTATCTAAATTAGACTTCACAAGTTTTTTAATTGTTCTCTTCAAAATGCAGGCTGTAAAATCTAACCAACTACTATACTTGTTTGCCCCAGACTCTTGAGTGCTTTTTGAACTATTACTCGTACCTACAACACTTGATCTTCTCGCTCTGAATGTACCACCTGCATGTTCTATCTCTTCTTCAAAACATGCTGTATATTCTTTAGGGCTGCAAACGAACCTAGTCGAGCCGAGTATGTGAGTATTCATGTTTGAGTTCGTTTATTATTAGCTTGTTCAAGTTCGGTTCGTGTTTGATTCGAGCTTTAATGTTTATGTTCATGTTTGGTTCATTTAAATTTATGTCTTCATGTTTGGTTCATATTCGGTTCGTTTAGTGTTTATCGAGCTTTAAACAAACAAGCATTAACGATCTATGTTCGTGAGCATATTTAGTGAATTTTTTTAAACTATCAAATAAGCACGTTCATGAGCAAATCTAACGAGTATTCTTGAGTTATCAAATGAGCATTTATCAGTTTAAATTAAATATTAATCGAGTTTCAAATATTCATATTATGTATATTTATCAATTTTAAAATATTTATATTATGTATATTTATCAATTTTATAATTAAAAATTAATCGAGTTTTTATCGAGCTTATTCACGAGTTATGAGTCCAACACGAATCGAGCTTAATGTCGAGCTTGTTCATGAGCTTCAAATGATATTGTTCGGGAACATAAATGAGCCGAACACATTAGTGTTCAAGCTTATTTATTTAAGGACCGAGTATTTAAAATATTGTTCAAGTTTGTTTGTTTAGTTAATTAAACGATCACAAACGAGCTTTAATCGAACCGAGCAACGAGTAGCTCATCGAACGCTTGGTTCGCTTGCAACCCTAATATTCTTCATATAACTCAAACAGTAAGCTGCAGACATGTGAGATGTTTTGTATGCTTTCATCTCCTTCATAGATAATTGGAAATGCAAATTCTATGACAATAAATTTTATTCTCGGGTCCATGATAGCACCAAAGGCCATTAAAAGATTGCACTCACCCCAGTATTTGTCAAATTTAATTTTCATTTTCTTTGGACATCTCCATAATAAATATATCTGAAGAATGTGCCCATCATCCAATACCTTCTTTATTGTACATATTTGTGAAAGGAACAAGTTTAATGTTGGATATTCTGATCTTGAAATGATATTTGTTGATTCATTAAAAAACCTCAAAACATCACACATCTTTCCAATGTTATCTCAGTCCTCCTCTATAGGACAAATACAATAAGCAAAATCTCTTTCCCTGTAAGAGAAAGCTTACCACAGTTTGAGTGCAATAATAAGCATGTTATATGTTGAGTTCCAACATGTTGTGCAATCTATAATAAGTTTTCTTATAGGTAGCTGTAACTATTGAACAACTTCGGAAAATTTTGTTAACCTTGACTCAAATGCATTTATGAAACTAACTGAGTCACGAATTTTATCAATAACTTGTTCCATAATTTTAAACCCATCCTTAACCATTAAATTGAGAATATTTGCACAATACCTCTTGCGAAAGAACATTCCTTCAAAAAATTACTTCTTTCTCATACGAAAGTTGTCTTTAAGCAACTTAATTGCCCTATCATTATTTGCAGTGTTATCAACGGGTATAGTAAATACTTTATTCTCTAAGCCCCACTCACTGATCGACTTGTAAAATGTGTCAGTAGAATGCACATATATCATCCGAACAAAACTTCTTCCATTCTTTTTTGATTTTCACAAAATCACTCATTTCAATTAATTAAACATATATTTCAATGAATAAAAATAAATGATGCATAAAGAAATATATTTACAATATTAGAAGCTGGATGTGGTGGAGACAAGTGTGAGAAGCTTAGAACATGCTCTGTAATTTTCAATTAGAATCAATATAATGTGCGGCCACTATCATGTATGAAATTCACTAGTTTCTAACTTCCATAGATCAATTGTAAAGCTAAGTTCGCTTATGCCTTTTAGTATAGCATATTGCTTTTTCTTCTCCTTCTCATATACCAGCATCATATCTGATACGTCATCAAAAAATTATCTTGATCGGGCACGAATCTCGAGGCAAAACCAAGGTGGAAACTTCTGAAATTAATTCTGGGACCATCCGAACTCCGATTTCAGCAAACTTATAGTCGAATTGAGCGTCTCGGAAATACGAACCCAACAACACCAAATTCAACCCAATCCGAGCCCAAATGGGTCCAAATCAAGGGTCTGAAGCGCTATTGGAAAATTCAAACCATAATTTGGATTACCAAACAGTCTCCAAATGTGACATGCTTATAGTCGAATCAAGCGTCTCGACGAGACGAACCCAACGATCCCAAGATCGCCAAATTTCGACATAACTAAGACCTTCAAATGTCCAGCGAACGGTCTATGATCAAAGGATTCAAGATCGGCCGTCCATTCAAACCACTCCCTAACTACCCCTGATCTTCCACCTATTTACGGACCATGCCACTCACGAAAATCTATAAATAGAGACCCCTCTCCTCTTGAAAAGGAACACCTATTCCTAAGGAGAAAAAGAGAGAGCTCTTGCCCCCTCGCTCCTCCTCGACCACCGCCAGAGTTTCGCCGGACCACCGCCTGACGTCGGAGTTCCGCCGAACCACCACTTGAGGTCATGCTCTTCACCGGACCACCACCTGAGGCCTTGCACTTCGCCGGACCACCACCTGAGGCCCTGCTTTTCGCCGGACCACCGCCTGACGCCGGAGTTCCGCCGAATCACCACCTGAGGTCCTGCTCTTCGTCGGACCACCACCTGAGGCCCTGCACTTCGCCGGACCACCACCTGAGGCCCTGCTCTTCGCCGGACCACCAACTGAGGCCCTGCTTTTTGCCGGACCACCGCGTGATGCCGGAGTTCCGCCGAACCACCACCTGAGGTCCTGCTCTTTGTCGGACCACCACCTGAGGCCCTGCACTTCGCCGGACCACCACCTGAGGCCCTGCACTTCGCCGGACCACCACCTGAGGCCTTGCACTTCGCCGGACCACCACCCGAGGCCCTGCTCTTCGCCGGACCACCGCCTGACGCCGGAGTTCCGCCAGACCACCATTTAACGTCCTCAACTCTGCCTGACAACTACCTAGGGCCCGACATTCTACCAGACCGCCGGGAGATCCCGAAGTTCTGCTAATAGAACCTTAGGCCTTTAAAAGCCTCTAACTTTCACCCTATGGGTGATACTTGTAGTCTGATCGCCCTTGGAGGCGAGTCAGCCCCCTGTAATCTACTCAAGTTCTAGTGGAATCATTTCAACTGGGCCAGGCCCCGTGGTTTTTACCCTTTTCAGGGTTTTCCACGTAAAAATCTTGTGTTCTCTGTGTGTGGGCTGGATATCCGTACAACGCTAAGATGTAGTATTTTAACTCTATCGCCGCGTATATTCTAGCCCGCAACAATATCATTTCGAGCTATTATTCTACTATACAATGAAATATGGTGACATAGCCTTTAACACTAAGTTAAAGCCAAACTCTTCAACAATTGAGAAAGGTTTTTCATTTATCATAATTTAGTGGGCTATCATCTCTCTACTTTTAGATTGGTTGTATTTGAAAGTTGTTAAACTTTCACTCTCAAGAATTATCACCAAATACATGAAATATTTTTAGGTTGAAAGTGCAAGATCTTTTGATTCCTTAAGGCACGAACTTTTGTAGAACAATGATCTAAGCGTCTTCTAAATTATGTTGTTGAACCTGAGCAACCTAAATATAAAGAGAACATTTAACTTTATTTTAACCATCAGGGAGAGTTATCTCCTTAAACTCATCCCATACTATAGATTTTTTTTCCTTTTTTTGTTGTCTATTGAATTTTCACTTTTATTTTCAATAGTCTGTTCTTCATCCCAACAATCATTTACCTGATTTTCTGCCAAAACATTAGCATTGTCATTTTCACCATCATTGTGTGATTAAAATTCTCCAATTTCCAAATTTTCAATAATACTATCTTCAATAACTATCTTCAATAACTTGATCTATTGACATCTATATGAAAAAACTTCAAAAACAAATTATAAATCCATTAAAAAATGAGAGGCCAAATTAAGAATTGTATGCAACCCAAACAAAATAGTAATTAAGAAATTTAAGGATTGCATAATTCAATAATGTAAATTTAATCACAAAAAAAATTGGAAAGAAAATCATCTTTCTTCCCTTAAAATGCTAAGGAAACTATGGATAACTTTTAAAAGATATGACATATATCATAGGCATGCAAAAGAAAACTTTTAGTCCACACAACGGTCAATAAACATACTTTTGTAAAATTGTTTAATCCACATATTTGCTACAAATGTTCTCATATAAGAGCTAGTGTTGCTGTGAACTTTCTTTTTTTATATTTTTGAATGCTTAAAAACACAAACCAGAAAACAACTAATCACTTCAACAGTTGTATTAATGGAGAAATTATCTCTTAATTTACATAATTTCTCAGAATCTTCTTCTTTGTTTCTATGCTAAGATAATAAACAAAAGGGGAAAAAGTATTGATTAAATGCTTCAACAGTTATATTTCAACAATCACGAAACAAAATTTTTCTTAACATCCAACCATAAAAGAACTTTCATAAGAAAAAAACTCTACAATATTAAAAAACTCTGCCATTCTCACCTGAGAAATTTGCTTTGAGGAAGAAGAACGAGCAAATCATTCTTGCCAAACTAGAATGGTATGTTACTGTTGAAAAATATGGGAAAACTATGCTTATTCTTTCTTGAGGAATAAGAAATGAATATAGCATAAAAATCAATATAGATGTGTCAAAGTGCATGTTAATCTAAATGAATAGTAAACATGTGCATGTTGTGTATTTCATGTCTAAATATAATATATCAATTTCTTATCTTTTTATAATTAATATTATATTACTCATTTCAGTCAAAATGATATATAAGCAAAATCACTTGGTGAAATTTTAATTTTAATCAGTCAAGATATTCAGGAGTACGATGTCCATGATATATCAAAAGTTATACGGTGGAAAATCACTAGAATGAAAAATATTGTATTTAAATCAAGTTTAGGAGAGAGAAAATCCGAGAAATCAAAATAATTAAAAATTGAAGTAGGATTCGGGTTATCTACCATGATCAAAATACTTTTCCTAATTGAAGTGATGAATGAAAAATGGCTTGGAGCATCTTTTTTCTCTCTTTCTTTCTCTCTCTCTCCTTTCTTCCCTCCAAGCATGCAAAGTGAGGGTGAAATGGTTGGGGTGATGGTTTGAGGAAATTGATTGAAATATATTTTTTTATATATTAAAAATTAAATTTTAGACCAGCGTCACAATGCCAAAGACACCAACGTTGAGCGCTCAGTCAAAATCCATTTTTCTCTCAATTTTTTCAAGAGCTCAAAACCAGAGCGCCGCATCCCTAGCAGCGCAGCGCTCTCACAGGCATATTTATGGAATTTCAGGAAATTAAAAATAAGAGGTATTACATTAGGTGGCTCTGTTATCCATTAAGAGGTATTTGTTGTTAGTTTCCTATGCCTATAATTGCAAATGAGATTTAGCAAAAAATATGGAGAGGACTCGGGAAGTGGACGTAGGCTTTGAAATAGTTGACCAATTATAAATTAATTTTTATCATTTTTTGAAAAAAAAAAATTTCTGCACTTCGTTTACTATAATTTATGTAATTATAAATATTATCAGTTTTTTTTTTTGTGAAATAAAAGAGTAAGATATTAGCATCATGATGAGAAAGAAAAAACATAATTTATATTATTTTTTTGGGGGGGAAATTTGGGGCAAAGCCATTGTATTAATGAAAATGAGAAAAGTTACAAAAAAAAAACCAAAAAACTTTTCTATACCCCAACCACAAAATAAAATGGAGATCAACAAAAGAACCCAAAAAGATAAATGGAAAAAAGGACGGACTCAGGATAGCAGGAACCAACACAGACGGGTAAAAACACGGTGAAAAAACGAATAGCAGCAGCGCCTGGCCCAGTCAGTGCATCACGGGAAGGGTCAAAATTCTCCCCTGGTTGCCATCCAAGCAAAATCACCCTAATATCCGAAACGTAGCAACAATAAGAGTCCAGCAATGAGACCATCCAAGGGGAGGGGCCAGCCAATGGTTGGTTCCAAAACATCATTGTCTGCTGGGAACAGAGAGATCCCAGAATCAGTCAAAATCTGAGAAATCAACATCCCCCAAAAAACAGAGGCCAGCACCAAAACACACAGGGAAAGCAACCTGCAGATATTCCACGTTCTTCCAGCCCGCAACCTTTGCACGAATAGCAGACGTGATCTTATGAATAATGCGATTTAAAGAGCCAGCCATACTCGTAAAATGTCTGTTATTCCTCTCCCTCCAAATGTGATACACAGAGCAGTAGATAACAATAACAAAAAACTTTTTCAGAGGATAGGAGTTGATGCTGCTGTTCCAAAAACTCAAAAATTTGTAATAGAGTAGGTCTGAGTAAAAGACCTTATAAAATCGGAAGAAGAGAGGAAATAATCAAAAAAGAATAATCACATTGGAAATAAATGTGATTAATACTTTCAGCCTCCTTATGGCAAAGAGAGCAGTTAACCTCAATAAATATATTTCTCTTTGCTAAAATGTCAGCAGTTTTTAAACCTTCCCTTAAAGCCATCCACACATAAGAAGAATATCTAAGCGCAAATCGTTTGTGCCATATGTATTTATGACATTCAACCTCCCTAGCTTCCCTGTAGTATTGCATATAAAAATCCTTAAAAACAGGTTTGTCTTTCCCTCTCCAAGAGATAATAGAGGAATGTTCATTCAGGATAGGAGTAGAGGAAATACGTTGAGAAGCCGATTGGGTCAAGTTATCCGGAAGAACCCAGGAATTTCCCTAAATGTAATCATTAACTTCTATGTGTTGTGAAGTGGGGGGGGGGGGGGGGGGGGGGGGGGGGGGGGGGGGGGTGCAAAAATTCAGAAATAGACTCCCCAGAACACCAAGGGTCCCAGTACCACGATAACTTGCTATGCTTACTGGTCACATGAAGAGAGATTTTGTCCTTAATCTTAGCAGCAGTGAGACATATATGCTTCCAAAATTTAGTTGATTTTTGAGGAGGAGGCTTCCAAGGAGAATCCCTAACCCATCTGAACCAATCAGCCACTAAGGAATCATTGGCATAAAATCTCCAGATAAATTAACAGGCAAAACTATGATATAAGGAGTCAATTGAGGAAATTCCCAAACCACCAAAGCACCTGGGTAAGCAAGTGTTCTTCCACGCAATAAGATGCAGCCTCTTCTGAGAAATGGAGCCATGGTATAAAAATCTTGAGCTAATTTTATCAATCGAATCACCTTTCTCTTGATGTGAAAGAAAACACTCAAATATTGAAACTTTCGTATACTTGGAAAAGAACATGGCTAGAAAATATAGCATGCTTCTCAGTAGAAATGGCTTTACTTTAGATAACAAAGGGTTTAGCATCATAGTATGCAACAAGTTATGTGCAACTGCCACCAGTGGAGCACTGGAGCTGCTCTGTTCGGCTTGAATCGCGCAGGCCGCAGGAGTTTAGCGAGACTGCAGGTTGGCTCGGCTAGGGCAAGAGGTCGGGGTTCAGCCGAATGGAGGAGGCATTTCGTGAACAGAGAAGGGAGAATGCCGAAGGTCGAAGGCTGCGTGCCATTCGCAAAGGTTCGGAATTCGGCTGGATGGGCAAACAACGCGAGATAGGTAATATTAGGGGAAAAAAAAATTTTTGGGGTGGGGGGCGAAACAGAATTTCAAAATTATCCCTCTTCTACATTATTATTATTATTTTTGAGGGTGGGCAAGCTAATAGAGGATCCGCCCATGATTGAAAGAATTTTAAAATAATTAAATTGACCCCTTTCTTGACTCCGAGCCATTGCGTTCAACTCATCCCATTGTTATTAGCATTTTTTAGGTCCGTATATAGCAAGGCGTGAGTGAGGAACTTTAACTTACAAAGAGTTTTATGTTTATTTTATAAAAAAAAATGTTTGTAATAATAATAATATGTTTTGGTGAAAATATTATGCCTTTTCAACATCCTTCTGACTTTTGATGATGATGATTGGTTAAGATTATGAAAGATGTGATATTAACCATTAAAGAATGATTATTATGCTGTTTAAGATGTGAGAGTATATCATCGTCAATCAACTGACATCTATTGTTTTCACGCCTTTTTATTTTCTAATCATGTAAGTAGGGTTCCTTTTTTTGTTCTAAAATATGATTGGAAAATAACTTTGCTTTTCTCCCTATAATCCATATTTTAGATAATATTTTTAATTTAATTAAGACTTTTGCTTATTAAATGAAAATTCGATTAATATTTAGTAAACAATATCTGGTTTTTAGTATCATAAGCATGGATAAGCTTAAGGCTTCGTTTGGGACGGTTTTTTTAATGCTTCTTAAAGTAGTTTTTTAGTACAAAATTTTTTATTTTTTATTAGAAAACTATTTTAAGAAGCAATAAGAAAGTCGTCCCAAACGAAGCCTAAGACATTTTTCTGACTCTTATTATTTTTCATGCATTTTATATTATTAAGATCACATCTTAATTGTGTATTAACAGTTATTAATTAGTGATAATTCTAATTCATATCAATATTTATGAAGTTAATACTTCAATAATTGGTATTTTATTTTTTTTATAGTTTTTATCGAGCATAAAGTTTTTAATCACTTTCTTATATATGTATATATTATTTTGCGTAAGGGGAGTAATATTAGAGAATAACATTAGCAGTATTACAAACTTAGTTATTTTGGTGAGCGGTATTACCAACATAGTTATTTTGGCGAACTATTTTGATAATGTCAAAATGTGGAAATTTTTATGTTAGTTTATGTTAGGCTTATAGAGTTGGTCAATATAAATTTGAGTTTGTGATAAATTTAATGGTATTTAAAAAGTATGATCTTATTTATTTAAATTAAAAAAAGATATTAGATATATAAATATATATAAATTAAGGTTGTGCTATCATATTCTTGAAGTTCAATGATGAGTACTATGAGGCTAATCGCAGGGAAGAAAAATAGAGTGAATAGTTAATACAATAGAGGGAGTGATGTAGAATTAATCAACGGCAATGATATTTATAGACTAGTTGCTACAGTTAGCGGGCTTAATCAATGGAGATATGGTGAGTTAGATGGAGGTGGAAAGGTTGTAGATTGTTGTTCAAGTGTTGCAAGGGAAGGTAATCTTTTCTCCTCGGCCTTGTGGCTTGATAGTTGGTGCTTAGACACTCATCCTACAATTTCTAGTTGGTAGTAATTGCATTAAGTGTGTGTGAATATTGTGCTTTGACATCAACTTAAAAGAAAAATAGGGTTGATCCTTTCTAAAAATGGACAATTTTTAAATTGTGGGTGTCATTATCTTTGTAGCATATAGAACATTTTTTATTAGATAGAGAATCAATCTGCTTGCACAAGTAAGAAAGCATAGAGAAAGGAGAGAAATTCGAGAATTAGCGAAATAGTTGACCATTTTGCTTTGATTACTACAAATGTAAAAGCAGGAAATATGTTAATAACTATTAAATTCAAAGAGAGATGTTATGATGATGTGTAAATGCAAAGCAGAGAGGAATAAATTATTGTGTAATTTATTTGATTTTTCTTATGCCAATTCAGTTGTCAATCTCAAATTTCTTTTAATAGGTATGGTGGGGCAGTAAGCATTACTCCTAAATTTAAATGGTGATGAGATCATGAATCTTTAAGCATTATAATGACATTCCAATTATTCGGGACAAGTAGAGAAGAAGGCAGGAAATAGCCAGGAAATGGATCAAGCCAGATTTCAATTGATCGTGGCCGGCGAAGTCAACTAATAGCTCACAAGTAGGTGCTTAGTAGGATTTTTGCATCAGCCGGTCATTTTTTTTTTGAACTATTTAAGCTTGCTTTCAATTTTCAATGCAGTCTTTTTGTTAGTAGTATTTCTTTTTTTTCTTAAATAAACATTCAAATATTTCAAAATTTTAATAATTCAGCACTATTTTTTTAATTGAGATTTAGGCATATGTTATTGATTTTATTTATAAAATTATTATCACCCAAAAAAATAAATCAAGAAATTTATATATTTATGTGCCTCATGATCAAATCATTGATGATTTCATGAAAGTAAAAAAAAATTGTTTTGAATTTTAATATTATTGGGAGAATTTGATTTTTGAAAGGAGGAGAATGTTAATTTAGTAAATAGTGAAAATCTAAATGTTAGCAAGAATTTACCCATGTTTTAAAAAATACAAGGGTTAGCAAATTCATATAAACACGGGGGTAGAAATGGAATTTCGTTTTATCCTTTTGTGGCCGGCCTATGTTACCAGTAACAGTAATTTTTGGAGACCAGCTACTGTTTTTTGTCTCCAATAGTTTTGGCACATGCAGGGAAATGGTTAATGCTCAAGGTGGAGGGGCAGAAGCGACATATCACATCAGAAGTCGTTGAGTCAGTCGGGAGTTATATTTTGGATAGTAAATAAAACAGTAAGGCTACAACTGCCCACCGCATATCTATCTATAGCGGTATATAATATTTATTTTATATAAAAAAAGGTGATGTTTAAATTTTTTGAAATCTATTAATTAAATTAATTATTTTAAAAGCACAAATTTATTACGTAGAGTATTAAATAACAAAATTTTATAAATATATTTAGTATGTATAAAATATAGACAAAATTTAGAGGATGTATTTGTGGTCTAAAATATCGCTTAAAAATATTGAAAATATAAAATTTTATTTTAAGAAACATTTGATTGAACTATTTAAATAAAATAAACTCAAAATTAAGTTAGAATTACTCTGTATGGAAAGTCGTCGCGCATAGTTGTTCATTAATATACTGCAGTAATGCACAGCGATAAAACTTGTCCGGTTGTACACGTGTGTCCAATGTGTTGAGTAGGAAAATTGCGCTTCTTATAGGGGCATTCCGGGAAATTCGTTCGTGTACACGCTTCTCGCATGACTCGCACCAAGACCCACCATCAGCTAACCGGAGTTCATCTAACTGTAAGAGAGAGAGAAGGAGAGAGAGACAGCGTGGGGCGCGGGGATTGGACGGGGACCATCTTATCTCAGCGGGCCCCACGTGGGCCCTAGCCACCGCGCATCACGTTCTGCGGCTTCGGCTGCCCGCCGCCCCTGGGCCCCGTGAAATTGCCTACCGCCTTAACTCCGCCCCCACCCGGACTGCAGGCTCGTATCCTGCACCGGCGGAGCAATATTCAGAAAGCGCCGGTCCATGTCATCCAGACCCGAATCCCTTCACATGTGTACGAATATGGATGAGAGAAGACAGGCGGTTCATAATTAATACGTCAGTAAACATCCTGAGAGCCATTGAGAAGGCCGATCAAGCGGTCTACATGATTTTTTCTAAAATACAAGCAGCGAACAGAGGTTGCTCGGTTGCCGTGACATGGCGGTATGGAGGGGAGGAGAGAACAACACGAGCTAAGCCCCAAAATAAAAATGTACAGGGAAGTCATTAGCTGGAATTTCAAATTCCTAGTCCTAACTACTTAATTAATTATTAAAACCTAGCTAATATATCCAGAAGAAGGGAGAATTGAGGCTTCGAAGTTCAAGATTGGAGGAGGCTGCGCACGATCTCGGCCTCGGCGCTGTTGCTGTCCATGGTGGCCATCAGTCCCGACAGCCGGTCGCTCAGGTCGTCCACTTCCCGGTGTAAGCTTTTGATGTAGTTGCATGTCTCCTTGAGTAGTTTTGCTGCTGAGGCCTGTCGTAAGTCGACTACATTTTGTGAGTTACTTAAAAAAAATGGATATCGTAGAGATTCAATTCTTGAGTAATCAGAATAATCGTACATGAGATAACGATTAGAGAGAGTACTTGATATGCTAATAATGATTTTTAACTATTAATTTACGCTTTAAGCTTTTTGTGTCTTGCTATTAATATATTATACTCAGAAAAAAATTATCATGATAAAATATAAAATAATAAAATAATTTTTAAATAAAAATAGAATCACTTTTCGGTATATTAAGCAATTATCTTCCACATTTTGCCTTTCATCAAAATGGAAAATATGCCAGGATTTACTGACATGATTTTGATATTTTCTTTACTTAAACCTCTGGTATCATTCCTAACAGATGAAACTTAGGCAAGCACTCTAATCCCTTCCTAACAGGTAAGTGATGAGTTAGAGGGTTTACCCGGCCTGCAGAGCGGCGGCGGGCCTCTGGGAGAAGGGATTGGAGCTTCGAGATGAGCTCATTGATCTCATCTTCTGTTATCCTGCTCCGTCGGCTCGACATGTTAGATTTTTCAAGTCTTCTTCCTCTTCTCTTCTAATGCTCTTACTAGTAAGTAGAAGGCGAGCGAGAGCAAGGATGAGAGAGACAGATAGGGAGAGAAAGAGGACTTTATAGGAGGCGAGATGGATGGGAGAAACAACTGGAAGAAGCAGGTTAGCTATCTACGCATATTAAGAAAGATTTCAGTCCCTACTTGCCCCCACCGGCTTTCATGTTCCCTATACTGGGCCCTACTCGGCCCATGAAAGGGAGCAGTCCATGGGCCTCCGTACATGTTGCAGCAGAGCCCACTTGCCTCAGACGACAGCTTTTTAGTCCACTCATTTTCTTCCCTGTGGCCGCAGTGTTGCGAAGGCGAGGAGATGAAGAGATATCTACAACCGCTATTTAATTAGTTTTGATTAAGCTTAAACTCAAGATTTGGCTTTGGTTTCGTAGCTTAATCTTAAAAGATGCTGTCCCCTTTCTGTCTGCATACCGCTCGTCCTACTCCCTGTCCTCGCGGTCGGAAGCTTCCTAATCTCCTCTGTGTTTTTGCTTTTAGTTTAATCACGGGATTGGTCGTATTATACAGTAATGGTGGTGGCTGTTGGTCTTATTTACCGCTTCCCCGTTCCCGCGAATTGTGGAGTCCAGGTGGAGGCAGCTCCACGTGGACAGAAAGGGTGTAGCCACGTGACGGCGGTTTGGCCCGGAGGCATGAGAGCTCCGACTCGAAAAACCGGAAACCGGAAACTGGAAGCCTCAAAGGCAAGACTGTTAAAAACGCAAGGCAGGATTCGGAAGAAAGTGAGGCGGAAAACTGCTTGTGAGGAAGCAATGGCGAGAGGGCCCGGGAGACGAAATAAGGGCAGCGGTGAAGGGGATACTACATGTGAGGGCATCCACTTGTAAGTGCCCATATGGCCACATGGTGTCGCCTACTGTTTGCTTCGTTGCAAATAGCAAGACATTGCTTCCATGTGGCCTTAACTTGCACCGCTCGCTCTCTTTCTCTCCTGACTTCTATTTTCCTCTCTGACAAGTATTTCTTAGCTGGGCATGCATATTAATTAATTGGCAGGTCCCATGAGTTCTTACTTCGATTGATTTAGTGTTACTCTTACTGTTAGTGTTGGCAGGTCCCATGAGTTCTTACTTCGATTGATTTAGTGTTACTCTTACTGTTAGTGATACTACATGGGTTTCATTGTCTGCCTGCCACTTGACTATTTTGCTACCGTCGCAGGGAGTCTTTTTTATTTTTTTACTGCAGCTGCTATGCACGAACCCAAACCAACATACATAAGAGCGGTGGCCCCAACTTTGTTGACAAATTTACGTCAAACGTTATGCAATGGTCATATAAACGAATTATCTGAAAATTTATGTTTCACTTATGTAAGTGCTATATTTGTGAAATGGCTGAACTCCAACAAAAAATTCTTTCATAAAAATATACTGAAAGTTAAAAAGTATACTAAAAAGTTTTTTCTATTTATTTTCATGCTTTATAAAGATTATTATTCATTCTTAAATTTATTTTTTTTCGATCAAAAATAAATTGTAAGTAATATAATTTTTATCTTTATACATTGAGATCAACTTAGTAAGTTCTTTTTATTATTTATTGAGCAGAATAATTTACAATGGGCCATATGCATTTAACATTGATTATCACTAGACTTTATAAGTAAGATAATTTCAATTTGGAGCCTTAGCGTTGAATTGAGGAATAACATCTATTTGGAGCACGAAAAAGTAAATATTGGTGTTGATATGTTATCACAAAATTATCTTGATGGGGCACGACTCTTGAGACAAAATTGAGTTGTAAGCTTCCAAAATTAAATCTGGTATCAACCGAACTTTGATTTCAACAAACTTTTAGTCGAACTGAACGTCTCGAAAATACGAACCCAACAACACCAAGTACGACTCAATCCGAGCCCGAATGGGTCCAAATCGAAGATTCAAGGCACTTTTGGAAGGTTCAAACCATAATTTGGATTACCAAACGAATTCTAAATGTGACATGCTTATAGTCGAATCGAGCGGCTCGACGAGACAAATCCAACGAGCCCAAGATCAACGAATTCTAATATCATTAAGGCATTCAAATGACTAGTAAACCATCCACGATCAAGGGGATCAATATCATCCGTTCATTCAAATCACTCCATTTTGACCTTGATCCTCCCCATATTTACAAGTCATGCCACTCTCAAAAAATTATAAATAGGCTCATTCTTCACATGAAAGGGGGGAGGAAAGAAGGAAGAGAATGGAGGAATTTGGGAGCAGACTTGTCGCCGACCACTGCCGGAGTTCTTACCGACCCCACCGGAGTTCTTCCCAACCACCGTCGGACTTCTATCTGTTCATCGACCACCGCTAGACTTCCGCCCATTCGTCGACCACCGTTTAAATTTCACCCGTTCATCGACTACCACCAGACTTCTGCCTGTTTGTCGATCACCCCCTGGACTTCTACCCGTTTGTCGACTATCACCGGAGTTTTTCCTGACAACCGGTAGACTTCCGCCCATTCGTCGACCACCATCGAACTTTCGCCTGTTTGTCAATCGCCGCCTGACTTCCGCTCGTTCTTCAACCACCATCGGAGTTTTACCCGACAACCGTCGGACTTCCGCCTATTGGTCGACCACCGTTGGACTTCTGCCCGTTTGTTGACCACTGCCTGACTTCTGCCCGTTCATCAACTACCACCGGACTTCCGCTTGTTTATCGATCACCTCCGGACTTCTGCCCGTTCGTCGACCACTTTCGAGTTCTTTTTGACCACCGTCAAACTTTTGCCCATTCAGAGTCCATTGCCAGACTTCTGTCTGATTCTCCAATCTATTGTAATTCCATCGTATCTGAATAAAGGGGCGAATCAAGCGTTGTAATTCATTCAAACTTTGTGAAATTTTTTCATTTGGGCCAGGCCTCATGGTTTTTCCTTGTTAGGATTTTCCACGTAAAAAAGCTCATGGTGTTTCTTTATCTCAATTATCTATTGGTTTGTTGAATATACGTACATTGCTAAGAAACTTTATTCTTTTACTTACACTACAGGAAAACTCATTGTTACTGGCGGACGAAATCCGTCGGTAACAATGAAAATCCGTCGGAAATATACGGTTTCCGGCGGATTTCTGACGAAAATCCGTCCGACGGTAATTTGCGCGTCGGAAATAGATTACCGATGGATTTAATCCGTCGGTAATATTTTGGGCGGATTTTCCGGCGTATTTCCGACGAAAAAATAACAAAAAAATGACGTTATTATGTTATTAGTTTCTGGCGTATGATCCGCCGGTATTGCCGGCGGAAATATCCGTCGGTAATACCGGCGGATTATACGCTGCAACAAACCGACGTTACTATTACCGTCGGACTTTCCGGCGGACTAAGCGCCAGAAATGTCCGGCGCATAATCCGCTGGAAAGTTCGATATATCGTATTACCGGCACCATTTCTGGCGGATAATCCACCGGAAACCTGTAGCATTGACAAAAAAAATCTTCTTCCCTCTAAAATTGGATTTCCACAACCTGTAAATAAAATATATACAAAACAGATATACACAACGATGTCCACAACACAATAGACAATACACTATATAAATAATGTAACAATGTTCAAAATACATACTTAACAGATTTAAATATCTACAATTATATTACAAAACATGTCCAAAACACAAATATAAATGTCCACATCCGTAAAATGAATAAAAAATATCTAGTCTGAATCCATTTCCTCCTCAGCTGCTGTACTCTTCCCACTGCTCATCTGCTCCCTCATCCTTTGCATTTCTTTTAACATTTGAGTTTGTTGGATTTGCATCTGCTGCTGTATCTCCATCTGCTGCTGCATTTGCATCTGCCAATCAGCTTGGGCTTTCCGTACCTGTTCTAGCTCAGCTGTAAGGGCAGTTATCTGCTGGGTATATAAAGACTCCTGGGTACTAGATGAAAAACTGCAGCCACTAGATGTCTGCCCTTCATATGCATAAGTCTGCGAGCCTAACCCGTACACTCTCCCGTGCTGCATTCCTCCTACCGCTTGCGACCAAGTGCGGTAGTCAGAATATTCAGTTGATCCGCCAGAAGAACCTTCACCTGCTGCAGTCTGGCTCTCTCGAATCTGTTTATACTCCTCCTATGAAAGTGAATAAAGAATTAAGCAATTTTTAGATAACATTACAAAAATTGAACTTATATACTTACAAAGGCTTTCCTCACACGCTCGTCAACCCATCGCTGGTCCTTCTGTCGCTTGTGGGTATGACTATGTAATTCAACAGGAGTAGGTTCTCTACCCAACACCGCTTTCTGTAACATACATATATTAGTATTCTTATTAAAAAAAATTATTAAAAGATTTTAAAATTTCTTACCAGACGTCTTCTATGCTCAGTATGTGGAACAGAACCCCCAGTATGAAGGGAACTGCCTAAGCCCCCAACATCAAAAAGCTCTGTTCTGTCTGTTTTGATCCCTCTTCCTGCTATAGTCTGGGCTACTCCAAGCAGCGCTCAACTCTGCCCATACACTCTCAGCCATCCAAAGTGGTCGCTGGCCTGACTTTCTAAGATCTGTAAACATGTCTCGCATGCGATTCGAGCCACGCTTCTCAAAATTATTTCTAATTCTATCATTATGTTGTGGCAGTTAACAAAAATCTTTCTGCATTTAAAAACATACAATAAAGAATATATATTTTTGTTAACTTATGTAAATAAAATATATAATACATAATATTTTAAATTAATTACAAACCTCAAAATCTCTGAACCACATGTTTCGTACTTCCTTTGGGACTTTCTGCCAAGAAAGATAAGGAGCATCGTATCTGCTCCGGATTATGTCCCGTATTTTATGTATTGGCTGCTTTGACGGATGAAACCTGAAAGAAATATGTTAGTTGTCAAAAAAATTAAATCAATTTTATTTGTATAGCTGAAATATAATTAATACATATGTGTCACCCTCAGGTTCAATAAACATGCGACCCTCTGTCGTCTGCTCTGGTGCAGCTGGGGTGGAAGGTCCACCTGTTGCCGGCTGAGGTGGTGCTGTAGTGGTCTGATGTGGTGGTGGGACGTATGTTGCATATGGGAATGGATATGGATATGGAAGAGGGCCACTATGAGGAGGTGGGGGTGGGAAGTAGGGGTAGAAAGGAGTACTTTGTGTGACATCAGGGGAAGGTAAGCGTGGGTCTGGTGAGTAGAACGTCTGTGGGCTACTAGTTCCAAGAGTAGGTAAAGGCGGGCTAGGCTGACTCTGGGTAGCAGGCTGAGATGAAGAGGTGCTCTCAGTACGTACAGGCCTACTGGATGAGCCGCCAACTGTAACCTTCTTGCGCCTACCAAATATATTCTTTATCATTCCTCTCTGACGGTCATCACCTGAAGCCATCTGCACAAAAATTTAAGAAATATTAGCAACAATAATTAAATAAATGCAAGCACAATAAAATTTTAATTAAACATAAAGCAGTAATTAAATAAATATAAGTACAACAAAAAATTATATACCTTATGATGATTCACTTTCATATGATGAAACTTCTGTACCACTATCAGATTCGTCATGAATGTTCTCTAGATTTAAATCTATTTCTTCTAACTGCAACTCACTCTCAGTAGTTGTAATTTGATAGTCCACATCGTAAGCAAGATCTTTCATGTTTGACATAAACTCTTCCTGATGTGCTAGTGGTATTGAAGTAGTCTTCTCAATAACTCCCCTAGGTTTGGTCTTCATAACTACGAGCTAATCTTGTTTACCTCGTACTATACTAGGGTAATTAGCAAAGTAGACTTGGCTTGCCTGACTAGCAATGATGAATGGATCGAACTTTGAATATCTCCTATCCCGCTTAACTTCTGTTATACCATAAACTGGATGTATTCTTGTACCTCTATTCAGTACTGGATCAAACCACTCACAGTTGAATAGATAAATATTGTTATCATGTCAAGGATATTAAATTTATTGAAGAAATATACAAAGACTCTTAGCCTGCTCAGAAGGCAATCATTTTAATTAAGTGACCAAACCACATACTCATCCACCTGAGCATCCTTATCTCTACAACACTTAACCTAATATTATGCTTCTCTTCTAATGGCCAATATTCTACACCATAAAGCATTGTAAATCCAACCACCATCTTATAGAATTTTTGCTTAAGGGGCTGTTTGGTATGCGGATTTCGGCCGGATTTGGGCGAAATCCATCCAAACGGCCTAAAATGCAAATCCAATTCTCACGGCAAACGAAATCCTCTCGAGACAGAAAATTCCCCCGATTCGCTCTAAATATCGAATTTCCGAAATTCCACTAACCATGGGAGTTCATCTCCCTGCTCTTAGACATTCCTACGAAAGCTACGTTGTAAATCTGAATTTTCTAATGGCCAATATTCTACACCATACTGCATGGGTTGGTTTGGTTGGCCAAATCCCTCTCCTTGCCCTAGACCCACTTAAGTAAACTCCCCAAACAGTTTTCAGGATTTAACCCCCTTAGGATTTGGTAAATTATTTGGTAAATCCGGATTTAGAGAATTTACAAAATCCTACTTAAATGAAATCCTAGGTTCTACCAAACAGCCCCTAAGTTTGAGGGGGACTTTTCTATCACACAACAAGCCCAATGCATTCCTCCACTTCAACAGTCCAATTTGAATTCTACTAATAATATCACACAAGGGTACAATCTAGTAAGAACATCCATGACTAAAGAAAAGAGAGTGTTACCTCCACACCAAGGAACGTCGTCAAAGGAGCGAAACCGTGTTCGATTCCGAAGGAACGTCGTCGAAGGAGCGAAACCTAGCGGCGAAGGAACGTCGTCGGAGTGTCGTCGGAGCGTCGCCGGAGAAGGAGAGTCCGTCGGTGTCGAAGGAAAGGAATTCGTCGTCGGAGCGGAATGCGTCGTCGGAGCGGAATCGAACACAGAAAAGCCGAACAAGACAAGAATGAGGAACCATGCACGAGATGGCTTGAAATAGGGCCTTTACCGGTGGATTTTCTGGCGGATACTCCGTTGGAAAGATTACCGGCGGAACATCCGCCGGTTATAGTTCGTCGAGTTTAAGTAAGCCGGCGGACAATACGCCGGTAAGACCGCCGATAATTTCCGTCGGATATTGCGTCGGCAAACGAAACTTTTTGGCGCACAATTACCGGCGACACATCTGTCGGTAATTGCGTCGCTAGTTTCCAGTGGATACCATCCGTCGGAAATTTCGACGGTAACAGATAGTTTTCTTGTAGTGTTACTACCGCATATATTCTCACCCGCAATCGATATATAATTTAAAACTTAAATAACTAAATATTTGAATTAAAAATTTTAAATTATTTTATTAAAGTAATACCAATAAATAGAAACTTTATTTATTTTTATTTTTTAATCAGAGCAAGTGACTTCAATGTAATATCATATTTTTAAGATCATGGTGCAAAAAAAGATAAATATTTTTAATTGATTCTACCAATACAGTAAAATCTCCCATTATCGATGAATTTTTTGGTGGCTTTCCTGCGGACTATTTGAAAGTTTGATAGGGATGTTAAGCCCTTGTGAACTAGTCCCGAGGCTAACCAAGAGGGGGGGCTGAATTGGTTATTTTAAAAACTCATGAGCAAGAACGATTCTGAAAATCTTTTGGATGTTTTTAAGAACAACTTTAACCACAAGAAAGATCTTTTTATAATTTGTAGAGGAAATGAATAAAAATAATGATAAAAAGATCAATCACATATTTCACCTAAGTAAATAATCAATAGAAAAAATAAATACGAAAAATAATCAGAAAGAACATACCAGATTTTATAGTGGTTCGGTCAACTTGACCTACGTCCACTCTCTGGAGCCTCCCCTCTAGGTATTGCACTAACACTAAGCGACTCTCCTTCCGCTCCCACAGCAAGGCGGAGAAGTCTGTACAAAACCTCCTTTCCACCAACACGGTGAGGCAGAGAACCTGAACTCCTTTTGCTTCCTCTTGAAGCAGGCAGAGAAACCTGAACTCCTTTCGCTTCCTCCTGAAGCAGGCAGAGAACCCGGATCTTCTTGCAGACGATCCTTCCATGAAGACACCAAGGACAATAGACGACGACCGGAGAAGATGACTCAGATCCTTGCTAGGAGCAACCTTTGTGAACCCCTCACAAACTCTCCCTCACAAGATCTTCTCTCTCTCTCTCTCTCCCAAGCTCTCTCTCTCTCCTTCTCAAGTCTCTCTCAGGAAAGGATAGTGGTAAAAGATCTTAACGATTGAACAAAAAAGATCTTAAATAAGAGGGCTAAAAAATTATCCTAAATCTCAACTAGTCGGCCAAGATCGTCCAAGATGATCCTTAGATCGTCCTGTACAATCAGTGTAAAATAGACCCTTTTGGCTTGGACGATCAGGTTCTTTTGGACGATTAGAAAGGAAAATATGTTCAGATCGTTCGGGATAATTTTGTGATCATCCTAAACGATTAGTTCAAACTATGAAGATCGTCCAGCAGATTTCTCGGGTCATCCAGCCAAACCATGCTGGACGGTTTCAAAATGAACTGATCGTCCTGGACGATATGTATATCATCCCGTACGATTAGTTCAAAATCAGGAATATCGTACATCATATTTCTCAGATCATCCATGTGAAGTGCTCTGAACGATCAGGATTTTACATGTATCGTCCAAGATGATCTTACGATCATCCGGGATGATATGATTGTATCAATCAAATATTGATTACTTTTCTTAATCCCTGGACTAATTTAGGCATGATTGTAACGGATCGTCCAGGACAATCAGACCTCAATTCTAAAAATAAAAACTTGCTTAAGTCATTCTGGCGGCTGGGATTTTTCAATTTGAGCATATCGTCTCGTACGATAGGCCTATCGTCCAGAATGATATGCTTAATTAAATTGATTTAACATGCTCACCCTAATTAGAGTTTCTGTTCTGATAGGATCGTCCAGGATGATATGAATATCGTCTAGGACGATATGAACAAAACTTGAACAGAAACTCTAACTCTCTAAAATTCTCTCCCTGAGTGTGTGTGTGTGTGCAAGGTTACTTAACTTGAGGATCCGTTACATTATATTTGACTCAAGAAAAGTGAAAAAGTACATTGACCCTAAACCACAAACAGATTGACTCGATCTTGGACTGGCTTGACTTGTAATTGATCCTGTGAACCTGAAAGATTAAAAACTCAAAGCAAAAAGCAGAAATATTTTTTATCATCAAAACTATAATCCTGAAATTCAGGTTTACAACACTATTCTCTGTGAATTTTTGGCGGATTACGATGAAATATGCCCAACTAATTTTTCTGCAGATTTTTCGGTGGCTTTTCCAGCGTATTGTAATTATTATATTTTAAATAAAAAAGTGTGGCCATTTTAACACTTTCGCCCTTCCAGAAAATTGGTTGGGTCTTTGAAGTATTTTTTATACTCACTTCGAATCCCACAGCGAGCGGGCAGCGGTTAGGGCAGCGGGGCTGGCGGGCAGGGCAGTGCAGTAGGCAGCCAGGCAAGTGGGCAGCACGAGAGGCGGCCGCACTAGTAGAGAGTAGCGGGTTCTGGCAGCGGGGCGGGGAGCACCTGCTTTGTTCTTTTAATTAATTTTAGGCGGCTTTATTCTGCTAGAAAAATATCCATCAAAAATGAATCGTCGGTTCACATTTTCTGCGTGGCTTTTATAGGAAAAAAATTACAGCCGTAAAGCCGACGAAAAACTTAATTTCCTTCGAAAATTAACCTAATTCTACCAGAAAAATCCACCGATAATGATTAATTTTTTTGTAGTGTACATACTAGTTTAAATCACATCATGTATGCTAAGGGCGACTATGCATAACATTAACAAAGGAAACGCTGATGACTTAGGCACAATATGACGTGGAAAGGCTGTCAGGCGACCGATAGTGGTGCGATAAAAAAAGGGAGACATCAAAGAATACGCCAAAAAGAACATTACAATCACGTAAGAAAAAGATGGATGACAACACCGAGTGGTACTTGTTCCTTGAAGATTATTAGAAGGAAACAACTTAGAGGGTCAACTATGGGGTTGGCTGATAGAGGAGATTATCATATTGAAACTTAGAAGGTAATTGAAACTTATGCTATATAGAGATACTAGAATCAATTAAGGGGATCTTAAATGTCAGGGCTTAAGATCTTCAAAAAATATTGTGATAATGGCTAATGATGGGAGGCTTGATCAAAATAAGGAAGGCCAATAGTACTAATAGTAAGCTAGGGTCTGTAAGTACTTAGAGAGGGATGGTTAAGGAAGGGGTTAGGGCTAGGGCAAAGGGAGGGTGAGGGCCTATAGGTGTATATGGATGGATGCTTGTGGCCTAAAAATTAAATTATGAAGCAATTTATAATTCTTTTTAGGATTTATATTTGCTAAAGTTTAGAGTCCTCTCTATAGCCTCATTATGGCTCTCCGCCTTCCTTGGCTATATGCTCTTCCAAACTCTATTCTTATAGGTTTATATTCTAACATTCGCCCTCTAAGTTAGACTACAGGAAACCTTTCTCCTATCATGAAATATCCTCCATACCCTTTAGTAGCAAGTCCCTTTACTCTCATCCAACCCTCTTGTAATAACCCAAAAGTGTGTGAAATAAATTTATTTAAAAAATATAAAAGTTCTAAAGTAGAGCACTATGGTGCTAGCCCACTAATAATATATAAGTATCTCGACATCCAAATCTTAAATGAACGTATTTTCTTCATTAATTTTAACATGAAAAGAATACTTTGAGTTAGCTTGAATGAGTGGTCTGTGATGATTTTCAATAATTCTTTTATGAATTGTGGCATATAGTTACTACACAGTTAAGAGGAAATATTGTGTGTTTAAAGGGGGAAGAGAAGAGCTAGTAACAAACTATACACAGAGAGAGAGAGAGAGAGAGAGAGAGAGAGAGAGAGAGAGAGAGAGAGAGAGAGAGAGAGAGCTAAGTTTTATAATTAAGCTAGCTTGTTATCACTAGTAAAAGAACAATTTTGAACTGAACTTATAAAAAGTACTCAAAAGTCCAAGAAGAGAGTAATGGTCAAAAAATGCTCTCCAAAAAAGGCCCTCTTGATTATAATGACAGAGCATTTTATAAGCAGTATATTCTTAGTGGTGAATTTTGGTTAGAATCAAGTGAGTGCAAGAAATTCTATTAGTTGTTACATTGAAAGAATGACGATACCACATTAAAGGATCATTTAGTAATGTATTCTTGACTTTGGAAAACTCTATTCATTTATCTTTGTGCATTATGATATTGATGTTCCAAATGTGATTAATGCTTAGAAAAAAATATGTTTAATTATGCTTTTAAGAGGAATTTTGTGTGTTAAATAGATGGCTAAGAGAAAGATCTTGACTCTTGACTGCAATACATAGATGAGTCATAAGGATGAAACTTAGGCTCATTGGGGAATTCTCTGTTAATTTGTTGGATCCCCAACACATTTTGATCAAGGTTTCCAATGATTTAGACTATAGCTAGATTTTTTTCTCTCAGATCTTATCATGTGAATAATTATTTTATGAAATTCATTAAATGGACTCTAATGTTCAATATTTTGCTAAATCTCCCATTATTTCAGTTTGGATTTCCTTCCCTGACCTTCAACCCCATTTATTCTCTCATAGAATTTTGCATAGGACGTTGGGATCTCTTTTTAGCTGACCTCTTCAAATGATAGTGCTACTGCTCCTGTTCCTCTGTTGCTCGAATACTTGTAAATTAGATGCCACCAAAAATAACCCAAATTCTGTTTGGATTAGGCCTGAAAAATACGGTAAGATTAAAAAAGCTATTTATAATGATTTCCCTTACTTTTGTGATCATTGCAAATCCTTAGGGCATAATAAAACTACTTGTTACCACTTGTATCCTCAGTTGAGAAAACTGACCGTCCATAAACCTAAGCCTGTGGTGATTGCTATGCTAGGAATAAACTTATTGTCGAGAATGCTTGCCCAACTCTTAATGTTGTAAATGATGTTCCTGAAGCTAATATCTTTATTAATCTAGTTGATGAAAACTTGCATAGCGGGAAACTTTGCATAAAGAGAATCTTGATAGGATTGACCTTATGGTTGTCTTACCGGCTATTTCTGCTAATAATAATGGTGACCAGAACACTGAATGCAATGTTCCCTCTAAAGAGCTTATTTTGGTGGATCCTACAATTTATAATAATACTAACCCCTCTTCTTTTAAGGTAGTTAGGGTTGATTTTAATGAAATTAATGAAGCTAACTCACAAAAAGCTTCTTTAAATGTTCTTTCTGATTCCTCACAGGAGATTTTCCCTTATGATAATTCCAATTGGGAAGAAAGGGAAATTCAATCAGATACCGAATTAAGTTCTTTGCTTACTAATAAATCTAATTTTATTTTCATTCATGGTTCTCTAAAATATTTTAAGCTATCATCTTGCAAAAAAAAGAGGAGAAATCATCAAACGAAGAAACAAGATTTATTAGTATTTGATTAGCTTTTTTGGCTATTTTGGAACCTTTGGTTAATGCTTCTAAAATTTCTTCTTATCAAAATTAATTGGGTTGTTATACTTCTTATGCTAATTCTAATAATAAAATCTGGTTGTCTTGGAATGATAATATCAATCTCTCTATTATTGCTGACTTTGGGCAAGTTATTCATTGTAATTTTCTTATTCACAGTATTCTTATTATGGGTTCTATTTGTTATGCGAGTTACACTGAATCAGGTAGAATTTCTTTATGGCAACACTTGCAAGATTTTGCTTGTGCTTCTAGGGGTTCTTGGTTTGTAGGAGGCGACTTTAATATCATATCTAATACTTCTAAGAATATTGGGGGTTTGCCTCTAAATCTCTCTGCTATAGAAAATTTTAATGATATGATTATGGAATGTGGTCTTTCTGATATTAGTTTTGTTGGGCCTAAATTCACTTGTCTAATTACAAACTCTGGGAAAGGTTAGATAGGATTCTGTTTAAATTTGAATGGATTTCTCTTTTTTAGAATTATTCTATGGAGTAGCTTAGTAGAAATGTTCCTGATCACACCTCTCTCCTTCTTTGTGTTAAGCAAAACATTCATGAAGGATTTACTTCTTTTTGCTTTCAAAATATATGGCTCCATTCTAATGATTTTTATAAAGTGGTTGAGCATAACTGGTTGTCCCCTCTTTCCTTTTATGATGGTCCTAATGACATCACCTGGTTTGCTCTTAAGATTAAGTGTCTTAAGCAAGTGATTAGATGGTGGAATAAGCATAATTTTGGCAACATTTTTCATAACATCACCAAAGATGAAAAAGGCATCACTTAGTTGAAGAAATAAATTTATTTCTAATAGGAGTGAGGCTAATAAATCCCTTTTAATTAATGCTAAAAATTTTCTTTCTAACCTATAGTTTATGGAAGATGAATTTTGGTGCTAGAAAGCCAATGCTAAACTCCTGTATGATGGAGATAGAAATACTAATTAGTACTTTCATGCTAATGCTAATAATAAGAAAACTAAATCTCTTATTCATAAAATAAAGTTGGATTGTGGTTCTTGGGTGGAGGATGAGGATTCTATTTATGAATCTGCTATTTCTCATTTTAATGCTCTTCTTGGTGATACTAGGGAAGTGGTGGATATTTCTAATCCCCATTATATTCCTACCATCATTAATGATAATGATAATGCCCAATTTTTCAAATGTCCTAATGAGGCTAATATTCATAACACCTTAATGGAAATGAGCATGGATTTGATTGTTGGTCCTGATGGCTTTATTACTGCTTTTTTTCAAACATTTTTATACATTATCAAAAGTGATTTAAGCAAAGCTGTCATGGTGTTTTTCAATGGCATGGATATTCCTAAATTTTTTATGAATACTTATGTAGTTCTTATTCCCAAATGTGATAACCTTGAGTGTTGGAATGATTTTAGACCCATTAGTTTATGCTCTATCTTTGATAAAATCATCTATAAGATTCTTACTTCTAGAATTGCTTTATTTCTTCCCAAAATTATTTCTCTTAACCAAACTATTTTGTCAAGGGGAAAAGTATCTATGATAATGTGCTATTTGCCCAAGAACTCATTCATAATATTAATTACAAAGTGGCTGGTCATAATGTAGTCTTGAAGCAAGATATTTCTAAAACATATAATAACATAAATTGGTCTTTCATTTATTGCATTTTGAGCTTTTTAGTTTAAATGATTCTTCTCTTTCTTTGATTAGTAATATTATTGAAAATATTTGGTACTCTCTTATTATCAATTGTAACACCAAAGATTTTTTTTAAAGCTGATCATGGTGTTAGGCAGGGTAATCCTTTATCGCTTGCCTTATTTATCATTATTATCAAATTTCTTTCTAGAGGTATCATTGAGATATTTGTTAAATATAAAGGTTTTGCTTATATCAATTCTGGTGGTATGAGCGTTTCTCATTTGTGTTTGGCGGATGATTTTATTATCTTCTATAACGACTCTCTTAAAGAATATAAATTTTTTTTTATCATTTCCTCAAGGTCTTTGGCAATGAAAGTAGCATTCTCCTAAACAAGAAAAAAATGCTCTTTCCTTCCTGATAAAGGTATGAGTCAAAGTAAAATTAATTTCATTAGTCATTATACTGGTTTCATCAAGCAGTCCCTTCCCATTTTCTATTTGGGTACCCTGCTTTATAAAGGTAAAAAATATATTTCTTTTTGATAAAATTTTCAAAATATCCTCTCCAAATTATCTGTTTGGGAATTCAAACTTATTTCAATGATGAGTAGATTGGTGTTAATTAAAAGTGTTCTTTGCTCCATGCCAGTTTATCTTTTTCAAACTATTCATCCTTCTATGGAGGATTGATGCAGATCCTTTTGATTTTTTTGGCCCTTCTTATCATTTTTTTTCTTTTTAATCTGTAACTAGTTGGGGATCTTAAACTCTATAGATTTTTCTTTTCTTTTTTGATTGTAGCTCTCTGAGTAGTTAATGAGTTTTCGATCCCTTTAAGAACCTTATAATCCTTTTGATTAATTAACATGTAAGTCCACGATGAATTTTATCCAAAAAAAGGATGAAACTCAGGCTGAGAGTAAGGGAAAAAATATTGATTATATATGCCTATGGGGCATTGTAGGACAAAATTTTAGTGAAGTATAAATATGTGATGTAGAGCTTGTGAGAATTAGTCATATGTGTAATGCTAAGGCCTAAGGGTATAAAGTAACATGAGTCATACGTTTGAGGCTGCATCTCTTATGTTAATTCAAAGAGCAGACAAAATGTAATACTAAAAAATCTAAGGATGATTGCCCATCGAAAACAACTCATGCTTGTTGCGTCCTGAAATATTCGCGACGGTAGAGAGTAATATAGTTTAGCGTCTTAGCTTTGTACGAAGATCCAACACACAAACAGATAAATAAGTAGCAGTATAGAGCTTATAAAAGACACCATAATTTTTATGTGGAAACCCTTGAAAAGGAGAAAAACCACGAGGCCTAGCCCAGTTTGAATGAATCCACTAATATTTGCAATTGATTACAAATGAGGCCCTTCCTTAGAAGGAATGTCTTGGCTTGATGTAGAAAATATACATCATATAGAGTGCATTACATGCTGGCAGTTGGAAGAATCAGCGTTAATATATTTGTTTGGGGGCAATGAAATAATAGTCGATGAGCAATATATGTAGGAAGGACCATAATTGGTGACGATGGTCAGGACGATCGTAATCAGTGGACGACAAAGGTCAGGAGAACCGTAATAGGCGAGCGACAAAGGTCAGGAGGACCGTAGTCGGCGGGCGACGAAGGTCGGGAGGATCGTGGTCGGCGACGGAGGTCGGAAGAATCATAGTCGACAGCCGATGATGGTCGAAAGGACCATGGTCGGCGGGAGACGGAGGTCAGGAGGATCGTAGTCGGTGGACGATGAAGGTCAGAAATGCCATAGTCGGTGATGGTGGTTTGAAAAATTGTAGTCGGTGGGCGACAGAGATTGAGAAGACTATAATTAAGGGACGGTGGTCAGAAGGACTGCAGTTGATGATGGTTAATGAAAGGACCGTAGTCGGCAGGCGACATAGGTCAGGAGAATCGTAGTTGGGAAACGATGGTTGGAATGACCGTAGTCGACAGGCAACGGTGGTCAGAAGGATCGTAGTCGGCTGGCGACGGAGGTGATCAGGAGGACCATAGTTGGGCAATGATGGTCGGAATGACCATAGTTGGCGGGCAACGATGGTCAGAAAGACCGTAGTCGGTGGACGACAGAGGTCAGAAAGACTATAGTCGGTGATGGTGGTTAGAAGAACCGTAGTCGGCGGGCGACGGAGGTCGGGATGATCATAGTTAAGCGATAGTGATCGGAAGGTCCGTAGTTGATGATGGTCGATGGAAGGACCGTAGTCGGCTGGCGACGGAGGTCAGGATGACCATAGTTGGGCAACAATGGTCGAAATTACCATAGCCAACGAGCAACAATGGTGAGAACGATCGTAGTCGGCAGGCAACAGAGGTCAGGAGGACCGTAATCGGCGGGCAACAGAGGTCAGGAGGACCGTAGTCAGCGGGCAACATAGGTCAGGAGGACCGTAGTTGGGCGACGATGGTTGGAATGACCATAGTTGAAGTCTGGTGGTGATCGGAAAGAACTCCAGTGGTGGTTGGCAAACAAGCAGAAATTCGGCGGTGGTCGGCGGACTAACAGAAGTCTGGCAGTGGTCGGCAGACTGGCGGAAATTCGGTGGTAGTCGGCAAACTTACGGAAGCCTGGTAGTGGCCGGGAAGAACTCCGGTGGTGGTTGGCGGACTGGTGGAAGTCCGGCGGTAGTTGGCGGACGAGTGGAAATTCGACGATGGTCGGCGGACTAGCAGAAATCCGACGGTGGCCGGGAAAAACTCTGGCGGTGGTTGGCGGCAAGTCAGCTTCCTTCTCCCCTCCTCCTTCCTTTCATGAGAATAATGGGGGCTATTTATAGTTTTTTGAGAGTGGCATGACTTGTAAATATGTGGAGAATCAATGTCAAAATAGGAGTGGTTTGAATGGATAGTCGATATTGGTCCCTTTGATCGTGGACCATTTAATAGTAATTTGAGTGCCTTAATGATATCAGAATTTTGTGATGTTGGGCTCGTTGGATTTTTCTCGTCGAGCCGCTTGATTTGACTATAAGCATGTCACGTTTGGAAACCGTTTGGTAATTCAAATTATGGTTTGAACCTTCCAAATGTGCTTTGGGTCTTTGATTTGGACTCATTTGGGCTCGGATTGAGTCAAATTTGGTGTTGTTAGGTTCGTATTTTTGAGACGTTTAGTTCGAGTGTAAGTTTGCTAAAATTGGAATTTAGATGATCTCCGATTTAATTTTTGAAGTTTCCAACTGGATTTTGCCTCAAGATTCGTGCCTGATCAAGATAATTTTTTGATGATATATCACTGCTAAAACAACTAATTTTTTGAGGCCAAGTAATTTACAACAAGCATTCATGTTATAGCAAATAATCCTCGCATAAATTTTCTCAAAATTAATAAACTTTCAAACAAACCTAATGCATGGTCAAATAAATAACAGTAATAGATAAGTGCATTCTTATTTCATAATTATATAAAAAGCAATAAAAACATAATCATATAAATATATATTTTAAATATAAATCACTAGAGGGTTGAATTATTGCATAAGAGATTTTTCTAACGACCATAATGCCGCGTGACATATTACCCTATGTCTTGTTTTCGCTACGGATTGAAAGGCCGAAGAAATATTCCCAAAAGAAGAAAGGTCGGAGAACTAATTTAAGATTTCAAAGTTTTCTTACTGACTAGCAACATAAGATAAAATATGCCTATCAATGTTTAATTTATATATATAATCCAAAAAGATTAATCTAAAATACATTATCAAGATAGATGTGATCAACATTATAAAATTTTTCTAAAGATCAAAATCCTCATTATACTTACTGAAAATGGAAAGAACGGAGAAATATGTTAAATTTTTTAACCTTAGAATTGACTTGCATCTTTAAATAAAATATCTCCACTGTTTTTTTATTAAGTATATGTTTGTTCCTTAGAAAAATAACGGATCATATTAAGCGGACATTAATATATTAATATATCATAAAATTTTTATTGTAGAATTCAGAATTAAAAACATACATTCTTTAGTTAAAATTTAAAATATTAATTTATTATCAAAACTTTGGATATTTGGATGAATACATATTGTATGAGCCAATTATAATCAAAATTTCACACACACACACACATATATATAGAGACAAAATAAGAAGAAGCAACGGTTAGTTTTGGCTCAGGCTCTGGCGATTCGGAGGCGATCCCGGCTTCTCGTTCCGTTCTTCGTGGTTTCTATTGTTCACTGCCGATATTTTTCTCTGATTTCAGTTGGGGCTTTCACTGTTCTCGTGTTTCGTGGCTTTTTGGCCCTGGGGCTTTTCCCCGATGGAAGCGGGGCATTCCAGGGCGATCTCTGATGCCTGGGGTCTTCCTCCCAAGACATCCACGGTGGATTCGAAAGGTCTGATTTCTGCTAGATCTACATCTCTGTCTTTTCGGGATGTACTTGCTGGTGAGTCTTCGTCCCAAGATCAACTCTACACCTTCACTAAATCATCGGTTAAGGGGGTTCCTGCGATTCTCATGTCTGATGAAGATATCTTAAAGCTAGCAAGTCCTTACCAGTTCACACTTGTAGGTAAGTTCGCGGTTCGTCGCCCGAACCTCGATATGATTCGCAATTTTTTTGGTAAGCTAAAACTTTCTGGCAATTTCTCGATAGGCTTACTTGATCCTAGACATATTGCTATTCAGTTATCTAATGATCTTGATTACAGTAGAGTTTTTGCTAGAAGAGCTTATTACATTTCTAATTGTCAGATGCAACTCTTGAAATGGACCCCTTTTTTTGACGTTAAAGAAGAATCGCCGATAGTGCCTATTTGGATTTCTTTTCCCAATTTAAGACTGCATTTTTTCAATTCTCATGTTCTACACGCGTTGGGCTCTCACTTTGGTCGGCCTCTGCAATCTGACCAAGCTACGGCTTCCCGGACTAGACCTTCTGTGGCTCGGATTTTGGTGGAAATGGACATTACCTTGAAACATCCGAGAGAGGTTTGGTTAGGATCTGAAGCAGCAGGATATCTTCAAAAGGTAGATTTTGAAAACATCCCTGATTTCTGTCCTCACTGTAGGATTCATGGACATGCTTTTAACGATTGTTTCATGGCTCATCCTATCCTCAAGAAAAATAATAAAGGAGAAAAACATCTCCCCTCCATACTTGATGAAAAGAATGAAAGTGAGGAAATTAGGGAAATAAGTGAACCTTCTAGGTTAGAGGAACCGACCACTGATCAACTTATTGATTCTCATACACAAAGGGAGGAAGCATGTCCCACCCATAATATGGCTTTGCAAAATTCTAGGGAGGCTTCAACTCAGGAAACTGACATCCCTTTGGAGGTTGTGATTCCCATTGAAGCTTTAGACCAGGTTCTGATAGTTGAAGAAGAACATAGGGAAACTGGAGTGTCTCAAATTCAACACAAGATGAATTCCAACCTAAGTAAGAATATAAGAGATGAAGAACAATTAGAAGAAGGTGAAATCAATATTATAAAGGGTCATGCTTTGGATAGGCATACCAATAAAGTTGATGAAGTTTCTTTGCATTCTCCTCCCACTACCCAGAATAACAATATCAATGAGGGATTTACTAAAGTGGGCAAAAAGAAAATAAAAGCAACAAAATCCTAGATAGTAATTCATCTAGGTCTACTCGAAATTCTATTCCTTCAACCTCTAATGTTTAAAGCCATTATTTGGAATATTCGTGGAGTTGGTAACATGCCTTCTGTGAATAGAGCTAAAAACCTTTATAGGATTCATAAAATTAATGTGTTGGTTTTACTTGAATCTTTAATTTCCTCTGATAAGCTGGATACTACTCGTACTACTTTGGGTTTCGATAATGCTTTTAGCAATTGTTCTAATAAGATTTGGATTTTTTGGAAACATTGGATAAATCTTGATATTTTGCATGATTATCCCCAAGTGGTGCATGCCTCGGTTAAGTTTTTACAATTCTCCTGATATGCTTCTTTTGTTTATGCTTCTTGCTCTATGATAACTAGGAGAACTCTCTGGTCACAAATTTATGATTTTGCCATTACTATGTCGGAAGCTTGGATGATTGGTGGTGATTTTAATACTATCACTAATACTTCTGAAAGGGTGGGTGCTAACCCCCCTAATTTCCGTGCTATGGAAGATTTCAATGATATGATTTTAAAAGCCAACCTTCATGATATTGGTTTCAATGGGCATCTCTTTACTTGGAATCAGGCTACTATGTGGCAAAGGTTGGATCGCATTCTGTTTAATAACAATTGGATTTCTGGTTTTCCTGTTACTTACATTGAGCATTTATCCAGAATGCTTTCTGATCACTCTCCTTTGCTTTTAAATATTTCTATGCAGCATAATAATTGTCAAGCTCCTTTTAGATTTCAAAATATGTGGCTTCTTCATGATACTTTTCTTAGTAATGTTGAGTCTAATTGGCAGGCTCCTCTTTTTCCCTCTGACGACATTTGTGGCATGAAAAGGTTATGGTTTAAGCTTAAAAGGCTTAAACAAATGCTAAATTGGTGGAATAGATGTATTTTCAAAAATTTATTTTCCAACATTATTGAGGCTGAAAAACATGTTGATATTGCTGATAACAATTATATGCTTGATCCTTCTTTGGATAATCTGTCCTTTTTAAATAAGGGTAAAGAGATTTTATTCAAACTGCAAATGCAAGAAGAGGTTTTTTGGAAACAAAAAGCAGCTTCTAAATTTCTTGTGGAGGGTGATAGGAATACGAAATTTTTCCATAATGTTGCTAATCACAAGAGGGTTAAAAGTTTTATTCACAAAATTATCAACCCTGATGGTTCTCACATTGAATCTGCTGATTTGATCCATGATTCTGGTATTCATTATTTTACTAATGTGTTTAATAAAAACTTCAACCCTGATTTAAATATTGATTTCTCTTGCATCCCTTCTCTTGTTTCTGAGGAGGAGAATATTTTTCTTACTAAAAAGCCTTCTATTGATGAAATTTGGACGACTATAAAAGATATGAACTCTGAATCTGTTGCTGGTCCTGATGGGTTCTCTACTAAATTCTTTCAAAAGACTTGACATATCATTAAAGAGGATTTAGTTAAAGCTGTTTTAGATTTTTTTGGGGGTACTCCTTACCCCAAATTTTTTACTGCTACCTCTATTGTTCTTATTCCCAAAAATAATAACAATAATTATTGGAGTGATTTCAGACCTATTAGTCTTTGCTCTTTTTTTAACAAACTCATCACTAAGTTGATCATGAACAGACTGGCCATTATTCTTCCTAATTTGATTTCTCTTGAGCAAACTGGTTTTGTTAAAGGCCGTTCTATTTTTGATAATGTTCTTCTAGCGCAAGAATTAGTGCATGATTTGGATGCTAAGATTTATGGTGGTAATACAATCTTTAAAATTGATATCACCAAGGCTTATGATAATCTTAATTGGGAGTTCCTTTATACTATGCTGAAGGCTTTTGGTTTTAGTAGTGGTTTCATCAATATTATTAAAAATAGCATTGAGAATTGTTTTTTAATGGTAAAAGTCATGGTTTTTTCAAGTCTTCTCATGGTCTCCGTCAAGGAGATCCCCTTTTCCCGGGTTTGTTCATTTTAGCAGTAGAATTGCTTTCTAGAGGTCTTAACTACCTCTATAGGAATTACCCTAAGCTCCAATACCGGACTTTAGGGGGTTTTCCTATTTCCCATCTTAGTTTTGCGGATGATTTTGTTATTTTCACTAATGGTTCCAAAAAAATGCTTACTATCCTCTTTAAGTTTCTTAACATTTTTCAAAATGCTAGTGGCCTTTTGTTTAATCCTCTTAAGAGCTGTTTTATTACTGCTAAGTCTATATCTCACCAAAGGATTATTTCTATTCAAAATAAGTATGGGTTTTATCATAAGCATTTACCTATCAAGTATCTTGGAACTCCTATCTTCAAAGGTAGGAAACGATCTCATTTATTTGGGGATATTTTTGCTAACATTCATTCTAAACTTTCCTCTTGGGTTTTTAATTATTTATCTTTTGGTGGTAGATTGGTGCTGATTAAAAGTGTTTTGTGCTCTATACCTCTATATTTATTTCATACTTTATATCCTACCAATACTATTAACATTAAGCTGGAAAGGATTTTTAATAAATTTTATTGGGGTTGTAAAGAGGGTAAGTCTGCTATTTGTTGGGCTTCTTGGGACAAATGTTCTGGTTCCCAAAATGAAGGTAAGTTTGGCTTTAAGAATTTAAGCGACATGGCTATGGGTTTTTCCTATAAATTGTGGTTTAATTTTAGATCCTCTATCAGTCTTTGGGCTAAGTTCATGAACATGAAGTATTGTATTGACCGCCATCCTCTTGCTACTTTTTTCAAGAAAGGAGACTCTTTTGTTTGGAAGAGGATCTCTTCCATTAAATGGGATGCTGAGAATTTCATTCAATGGGGCTTAGGTAGAGGTGATATTTGTTTTTGGCAAGATAACTGGTTAGACGCTTCTTCCATTGATAATTTGCTTAACACTCACACTGTTAGCTCTGATAAAGTTTCT
The DNA here is from genome assembly GCA_019925795.1 of Dendrobium chrysotoxum. NCBI lineage: Eukaryota > Viridiplantae > Streptophyta > Magnoliopsida > Asparagales > Orchidaceae > Dendrobium > Dendrobium chrysotoxum. Next base: position 76,284,663 of record CM034313.1, read on the forward strand.
CAATTTTTTCATGATGGTAAGTGGAATGTGGATTATCTCTCTGACATAGTGCCTGATTACGTTATCAATTTGATCACTAAGATTCCTATTGATACTAGCAAGAAGGATTGTATTTTATTCAATAATTCTAAGGATGGTGCTTTTAACTTCAAAACGGTTTGGCATGACATTAGAAAACAGTTACCCAAATCTACTGCCTTCACTGCTATTTGGGATAAATGTATCCCTACTACTTATTCTATCCTTACTTGGAGAATTCTTCATAACTACATACCTATTGATACATATTTAATGAAGAGAGGTTTAATTATTGTGTCTAAATGCCAATGTTGTTTTCATATTGAAGATCTTAATCATGTATTTGCTAATGGGCCCATTGCCATGAAAGTTTGGCTGTTTTTTGATAATCTTTTTCAAACTCAATTCTGTAAAAAGTATTTTTATATCAAGGACATTTTGCAAGATTGGCTTATTTCTTCTAAGGGTAACATTCGCATTATTATCCCTATTCTCATTTGTTAGTATCTTTGGAAGAGCCGGAATGAAGCGAAACATGAGAATATTGGGATGAATGCGGTGCATATTATTATGAAAATTAAGGAGAAAATTAAGCATTTATTTTTGGCCAATCTCATTACTAGAAAGAATTTCAAAGGGTGTCTTTATATTGCTGATTTTTTTGACATCAAGTTTTGTGACAATAACTCTTTTCGCAAAGAGATTATTGTCAAGTGGCTGAAACCTCAGTTTGGTTGTCATAAGCTTAACACGGATGGCTCTTTCAAAATGAATAAGGCCGGCAGTGGGGGGATTATCCATGATAATTTTGGTAATGTGGTTATTGCTTTTGCTGGACCCTCTCCTATAAAGAATGCTCTTTTGGCTGAGCTCCATGCCTTGCGGTATGGTCTTCGATTGTGCTTGGCCTTAGGGGTTAATCAGGTGTGGATTGAGGTTGATGCGCAACTTGTGATCCAGTATATCAATAGTAATACGAATGTGAATCATTGTTATTTTTACATCATGAGGGAATTAAAGGAGTAGCTCTCCAACCTCAATTTTACCATTACTCACATTCATAGGGAGGGTAATTCTGTGGCTGACTGTTTGGCTAATATGGGTTGCTCTTTACTTGAGTTTGTGGAGTTTCATGATAACTTTATCAATGGGTTCATTTATGGTTTGTTGAAACTGGATCGCATGGGCTTGCCTTATATTAGGAAACAATAATGTTGGTTTCATGCTCCTTTCGTTGGCTTTCTGGTGCTCTGGTCTCGTTGGGTTCTTTTTCTGTTTTGGTTTTTGGCTTAATCTCCTTATTTCTGCTGTTATGTCCCTCCTTTTAAAGTGAAATCTTTATATTTGTTGGATCAGTTTACAGCTTATAGTTATCCACGGGAATGACTCTATCTGCTCCAGGTGGTTTTTTTTCTTAACAAAGGTGTTAAACATAGTTTGTTTGGTGATCGGGTATTTAGTTTGTGCTATTTTTCCCTTTTTTACTTTGGGTTTCTGGATGGTTACTAGCGAGCAAAGGAGTTTCTTTGTCCATCAAAATTGGTTATATAATTCTGGTTGGTTTTGGTATGTGGGCAATCTTGACACTGGCTATTGGGTCTCTATTGTTACCTCACCAATTTGGGAGATTTTTCTGTATTGTTTATTGATATACAATTTTCTCAAAAAGGTCTGTAGGAGTTGTCTGCATTACTTCTTTTCTGGGATTTCGGGTTTTGGGAGCAATTGCCACCGTCTGTATCATTGGCATTTTAGATATTGTATCAGCAATATTGTCAACAGGACCTCCATGGGAGCTTTTTTGTTCACTTAAATCCGCGGTCTGAGAATTTCCCTTTATTATTTGCTTTGTTATTTGCTATGTTCACTGCCATTGTCCCTGCAGGCCTCATTTTGTGCAGGTTTTTGGAGATCCTTTCTCGTTTTGTGCAGGGGCAATTTTTGGTCGAGAAGACGGTGCTGAAAGTGTTATTCATTATCTTCGACAAGTGGACTACTTTTTTAGTTTTTCGTAGAATGTTCATAGGTTTCCATGTACTCTTTTCTAGTAAGGACTTCTGGCTCGTAGGTGTTTTTTGTGTTTTTGCTATAGCTCTTTTGAGCAGTAGTGAGCTGGAGGTCCTTTTAAGGATCTTGTACTCCCTTTTTTATATTAACACGTAGGCCCGACAGAAGGTTTCCCCCCAAAAAAAAAAATATATATATATATAGAGAGAGAGAGAGAGAGAGAGAGAGAGAGAGAGAGAGAGAGAGAGAGAGAGAGAGAGAGAGAGAGAGAGAGACTGGGTTGATCAATGATAATGATATGATCTATTTAATTTGTATATTGTTCTCATCTTTTTGGACGGCTTCTCTTTAGCAGTGATTTTCGGTTTCTGCATTTCACTAATTAAGATTATGGTATCTTTTTCCCTACAGCACTTTCTGATTTACAGCCCTTCAATCAAATTCAGACCTAATTAATCGATTTGCCAACGAGCTGATTTCTTAACCATCCGATTACTCTTAGCTCATCTGCTCTGCCATCTTTGGAATCTGCTTCTTCCGAGTTCCTTCGTCGATGCTCGCTGCTATCATATATAACTGGCTTCTTCCGCCTTAAAAAGAAGCTCTCGAGCTATGTCTTTTTGTAAATATTTTGATCGGTTATCCAACTTTTAATTACGATTTATCGGTAGCTAGGTATATTGTGTTTCTTATAATAAATCATAAAGTGTAAGCATCCTTTCACTGTTCTGTAAATTTTTACTTTTGCTTTCTCACCACCTCCCCTCCCCTATGCAAAACAAAGAAAAAAAAAAAAAACACTCTGATGATTTTATACTTTCATTGGATTGGTCCAAAGTTAGCTGCCATTGTAATCCACGAATCCACCAGCGTAGTTTCCGAGGGAGATTGCCAAGCCCCTAGAGAGAGAAAGAGAGGGAGATATGATATGCACGTCAACATCAGACGTGAATGCATGGAGTGCATGGGATGCTCCCACTGCAAGAGCAGTCACACGTGGTCGTGTTTTGTGAGAGCCACCACCCGCAATAACTTCTGAGCCGTGACTTGCGGTTGGCGTCGGGCCCCGCATGCCAGCGGACCCAACCAACCAACCGTATCCAACCGCCTGCGTACGTCCTCGGAAATTGTATCCAACGGTAGGGTCGACATGGTTTGGGTCTGATCGGGCCGGGCCCTATCCCTTCACATGCACCTGTTGTTAGCTCAACTAACATTGATTTAGGTTATGTTCGGACGGACGGCGTCGCGCACCGCCTACATGAGCTGTGTGCAGTGAAGTGCACTGTTTTTTTTTTATTTTTTTGGGACATTTAGGTCAATTAAGACAGACTCACATACACATCATATGCACAATACTCGAATCCAAGACCTCTTAATTGGTAGCCTAAGATCCCAACCAACAGATCAAGATGAGTTGTGCAGTGAAGTACACTGTTAAGAAAATGTTAGACAGTTACTGGTACAATTATAAAGGAATTAAAAAGGAAGAAATAAAGAAATTATATATACCAACATACATAACAATGCATCGGTTCTAGAATTTTCAGCAAAAATCAAAATTTCTTATTTTTTCTTACATTGTAATTATATAATTAGTTTTTCAATAATAAGTAAAATTATCTATCAGTAATTGGCCATATATATGATATTCTTTAAGCTAAATATTTATTTGCTTCCTCTGTGGAATTGATCTATAATTAGTCTAACGTTCTCTTTATATGTAACTAGTTTTCCAGCTAGCCTTGCCTTATTTACTACCTTGATAGGCCTTTAAAAAAAGCATGAGATTTATTGCTTCTGCAAGTAGGACAGTTGCATTGTCCTTAGTTTAAGTTTTACTTAGTTCCTGAAGCTCATAATTTGTATATATTATTAAATGAAGTATATCTTTTTTATATTTACTTCTTTGGCTGTTTTAATTTGTCAATCCTTCAAATATTTTTTTCAACTTTTACCCGTTACTAGAATTCACAGTAATCTGTATTTTCATTTTTTTTCCTTAAATAATAGAATTAAGTATATATTATTATTATTTTAAATGTGACTAAAAAAATTAAATTACATTTTAACAATTATGTTTTTTATGCTACTAAAAATCTTTTGCAAATAAATCAAATTTATATAAATAATTATAACTAAAATGCTTAATGACACAAATAATGATCATAATTCTTAAGGAAGTAAGCATGGTTATAAGATTAAAAGTTAAAAACTACTGTTTTAGACGCACTTTTGGAAAAAAAATTATAGCTAAAAATTAATAAGTTGGTTTAAATTATAAATATGATTTTGAGATTTAGGCTTGTTTGTAACAACTTTTTTATTGCTTTGTAAAGTAACTTTTTTATACATAAATTTTTAGTTTAAAAAGTTTTATACTAAAAATTATTTTAAAAAACAGTAAAAAAGCCGTCCTAAACGAAGCCCTAAAAAGATCTTCATCAAACTACCCTTCATTCAAAACTTCTTATATATAGAACTTTAAAAGTTTTCAAGAAAATCTCGTATTTACATCTTTAAACAACTTAATTATGTAGCCCCTTACTAGACTCTTTCCCTTGGGCAAAAATTATGGACATGGCTTTGAAAGGACAAGATTATGAGATAGACCAGATCTTTATAATCCTGAATAAATTTATATTGTAAGCTCTGCATCTTAGAAATGAACAATTGATCTTTAATACATTCACATATATATATATATATATATATATATATATATATATATATATATATATATATATATATATATATATATATAACCCATAAGAGGGCTTACGTACGAGTTAATTTCAAAAAAATTACATGACCTTACAAGGATCTTGCCCTCACTACATGCTCAAAGAGCTACAGACAACAAGCAAAATAAGACCTATGAGCACTTGATCCCTTCTACGATACATAGCAAAAAATATATATAATGGTAGGCCAGCAGCCATACCCAAAAGATAAGCCATAGCTCTGATAGACTTTAAGATCTAGGTTTAATACATATACCTGTAAAAAAATAATAATATTTGCACCACAAGCACTCGAATATAATAAAGACAGGAAGAATAGCAGTATAATTAAGGATACTTTCCAAAGGATATGGTAAGAATTCTGGTCGATAAAAACAGCATGAATTAACCAGGGAATGAAGCAACAAAATTAGAACACCAGAAGCAGAGACAAGGACAACACCTGCATATGAATTCCACATAAAGGAAAAAGGAACAGCTAGCAAATAGAAAGGGCGTAATGAACCACAAAATAGAACACCAGATAGAAGCCACCTATAGACCAAAACCCACACAGTAAAGAGGTGACAACAGCCATCCAAATCCTCATATAGATATTAAACTACAAAGTGTTGAATAAGTCAGCCACCCAAAAACAGAGGAAAACGAGGATCCCAACAGCAACCAAAAATCAAAAAGCAAATCCAAAGAACAACAATCAACATATAGGAACCACAAGACAACATCAAACAATAACAAAAACTAACAATGCAACAAACACAGCAAAATAGAAATAAAAACATCTTGGATTCTCATATGCAATAAATCATCATTGTCCAACCTGACAAGCCCTCTCAGCATACGGGGTAAAGCCACTCTAGAAAATTCATGAAAAGAATCTAATTGGTAGCCAAATTTGGCAAGCTAATCAGCACAGGAATTTGTTTCACGAAAAATGTGGTTAAGAGAGAAATTAAAATTATTCAGACATTGCTTAATCTCTCTGATGATATAGAAATTCTCAGTGTTGCCCGCATTAGAGCCATTGATAATATGAATTAAAAGCATAGCATCAACATCAAAACAAATATCAGAAATACCCAAGGAGTAGCACAGATTAAGACCTTAGGAAAAATCCTTTTCTTCCACAGAAATCACATTACAATGGGAAAATGGACCGTCAAAAGCAGAAATAGCATTCCCTAAATGATCTAATGGCCATAGTCAATAATGAATATTCTTAGTGGATTCCACTGAAATTCTTCCCTAATAGGGTTACGATCAACACGTAGGGCCACAAACTACAACTATAGAAAATAATAAAAACTCTTAGGGTAATTAATTTAATTTTAATTCTCCATTATATACATTAGTTATCAAGTAAGATTCTTAGTGGTAATCCTTGTAAATGAGCACTCTTTAGTGGACTATCTCACCTAGACCTAGACATGATTTTGTGACATCTCGAAGAGTGATTAACTTAACTCACAACTATATAGAGAGTCAAAAAATTTGAGGTGGAATCATTACTCTTCAAATATTGATGATGTGTCTCCCACAAATTCACAAAGTGCTGATTTTATGAGTCAATATTTGACCCTTTAAAGGAACTTATAAGAGATGCCTATTCAATAAATCGATCCTTCTAATAATAGTTTAAGTTGAAAAGCCTTACTTCCCAATAAAAACTCAATAAACACTCTTGCTTAAATTACAAATAAAAATATACTAATTCTTAAACAATTATTTTCCTAAAACTACTCTTGCAATTCCTAAAACATAGTTCCTAGCCCTAAGAGGAGGTCCACATTAACATCTTTAGAGTAGTCATATCTTAAAGTTTTTGTTTAGGTCACAACTGCATAAAGCAATTTTTTTAAACATAAAAGTATATTTGAAATTTTGATTTCGAATGTCCAAAAACTTGAAGCAAATTTTGAGATCATAAAATTTCATACCTTATTATGCATAACATTTGAGGTAACATATGAATCTTGGAGTAGCTTAATGGAGCCAAATAATAATAAATTCAAATTAAAAAATTATTTTAAAGAATAAATGAGCTTTCAAATCGATGTAATTTCATTGCTTAATTCATTATTTCATTATGATGCCTAAAATCACTCTGAAATATTAAAATCAAAGTACGAAAATGGTTTAAATTTGTTGAACTAGCTCAAGCTAAATGGCTTAGATGGGATCTATTGGTCCAAAATCCATTTTAGCTACTCCTCCTTCCAACATGTCAACTTTTTTGCATCTCTCTATTCTTGAGATAACTCCTTAGGTAACCACAAGAGATTCTATAACAACTTTAGTTAGTAGTTTTTTTTTCTTGACTAGTTTAGTGCACTAGCCTTGTGATGCCTTAGAATTTAATGGAAGGATTGAGCCACCTAAACCTATAATTATTACTTAACTATTAACAAAACAACCAGAGCTTCTAAAATCCAGATAATAAAAATAGCTCAACGTTTTTTATTTCATCAAAAATATTTATATACATTAATCCAACATAAGAGATTTTATTCATCAAAATAATTAAATAGTGAATTACAAAATAATTCCTTAATAACTCAAAATTCAAAGAGTCTACCTCTAACCCTTTCTACTCCGCTAGGCCTTTACCCTTTCCTGAAATATTAGAAAAATCATATAATGAGTTCAACTAGCTCAGTTGACTTCTTTCCCTAATCCATCACAGATTTCAATTAATGTCTTTTAAAAGATTATATAGCAATTTAATGAAAATACAAGGACTTATAAAGAATGAATGAAATACTAGCTAGTAACACATGAATTTTTAGGGTTCAGTGTATACTTGATTTTAGAGTTTTCACTTATACCTTTAAAGCCACTTTCACATATTTTTCAGATGCATTGTAAAACACTTATCATCAGAGATTCACTTGCACTTGATTTTTATATTTCATCAAGGTACATATAGAAAATAAAAACTACTAACATTCAATTCAAAATATTACTTACACCTAATTCATTAAACTATTAACATATGCAATATAATGATTATAATACACTTATTTTGATGCATGCTTATAACTTCACTTTCACTTATGCCTCCCTTTAGCCTTTCACACCTGTATATAATAAGTAGGACAAGAATGAGAACAAAATAATGCATCATAACCTCCCACGCTTGCTTTTAGTAAGTTGGGTTAGAATCTCTCCCACATCCACCCTAGGCAGATGGGGCTAGAATAAAGCATATAAGGCCCTTATAATATATCAAAGCAAGCACTTTTTTTTACATATCAACAAGGTTTTTAAAATCAGAGCACACGACTGGTTCAACCGGTTGAACGGTGAATCAGCTGGTCGGCCGATTCAGGTTCAACAGAGAATCAAATATGTAGGAAATTGGGATAAAATTGGTTGGCCTGGCGGTCAGACCTTAAAACTGATAAACCATATCTTATTTTTCAAAAGTCGCTCTGTTAAGTTAAAACAAAATCTCACCATGTCAAATTGATCAGCGGTATTTGTAGAGAGATAAGGAAAGTAAGAACCTAATATTCCTATCTCGTCGTCTATGCTCTTTGTTCGTGTGCTAATTGCTATCCTGTTCCGTTCACAATTTCATATCATCTCGGTAGTGGGCTCTTCATTCGCAAACTTGACGAGGAGCTATAACCATGAAGAAGGCATTATTCCTCTCCAGCATCACACTCCTTTTTTCTATTTGCTTCAAATCCAAACCATGAGATGTAAGTTTTTGGAAACCCTAAATTTTTAAGGTTTTATTTTGATACTTTTTATTTTTTTCTACTATCTCTATATTATAATGTCAGCAATTTAACTTTTTATTTTAATTTGTTTAGTTTCAACAACTTCTAAAACTACATCAATCTAATTGATTTTGATACTGATGGTTAGTGCCAAATCAGTTCTAAAAAGATAATGGGATTTGCTCTCTTGTTTAACAAGAAATTATTGAGGTGAAAAAATGATTTAGATTTTATTGACTTGAAGTGTTTATACAAAATGATTCAAAAGTGTTTAAACAGAATTTTCTCTTAGGTAATCCATGTTTTAGCCATCATTTGCATGCCAAAACATAGTAATTAGCTTTGAAGATTCATCAATCATATTGCATTGGCTTGCATTTTGTGATTGAATAAAAGTTTATAGCTTAAAACCATCTACAAACCTTAATCACATCAAAGCCATATGCCTTTTATTTTATTTTCTATTTCAGTATTTCTAATAGCTTATATATATATATATATATATATATATATGCAAGATTTATTTTGCAATTTGACTTTTAAGAAGAAATGTTGCTTTAAGTCTTTAAACTATGCTATAGATATTAAGTTAGACTTAACATATCATAAGGTTTTTTCTTATTTGCTATTTATTATTCAAGGGCGGAACTGTGTACTGCCGAGGGGGGGCAATCAGCCATCCAAAAAAATTAAAACTCTTAGTATAGTAAGTGTTATTTGTAATCTGCCCCTCCTGAATTTTATTTTTTGCCCCAGCTGACCTCTTTTTTGACTCAAATAGCCCTCCAAAAATTAGAAAGCCTCTTAGCCTTCTGCTATTCTCATCCGATTATGTTGAACTTTTCTAACACTAACAAGCAAGTCTGTGAAAAGTGATTATGTGCAAAAATAAATTATTCTTGCACCCTTATATATATTTTTATTTTTTTTATAAGTTTGTCACTTGTCCCCCGCCCCCCAAAAATTAAGGCTGGTTCTGCCCCTGTTATTATTTCTTGAATTACTAGAGATTCAATTCTATTATTAGCTATTGATTTGAAGATTTAACCAATTCGATGTAATAGAATTACTAGGGGAAAAACATGTTATAGAATTTAACCTTTATTATTATTCTCGACAGTGCCACTCAAAGCTGCAGCACACCCTCAATTTCTCCTCTCCACCTAAGAGCTCAATGCCACGATGCTACCCATCTCAGTGTCATGACGCTCTAACAGAAAAGTTTGATGAATTAAACTTTACTTCCCCAATTTGCTTTCTGACTTACTTCATTAGACACTCTAGGTAATCATCAATTAGATCAAAATTAAATAAATATTAGCAATAATTATTTGGGTTTCTAGACAGTGGGCATCATAAGCCTCTAGCCTTAGGAAGATTGAAGGTAATAAAAATAAGAGGTTATACCTTACAACTTAAGCAACAACATAAAATTCAACACTAATAATGGCCCTTTAGGCATCAATAAAACCTTCAACATGCCATCAACAAGCACTAGCACATTTAGTGCATCTAGACATTAATGGCATGGGTTTTAGGCTGGTGAAGTGATGATAGTAGCACAAGCAATATACTCAAACATATGCAATTCCATTATCCCATGAGGGTCCTATTGTATATACGGGGCATGCAATGACTATAGTGGCATGCCTATCTTTCATGAGTAGGTTTCTTAATAATCCAACCAACAAAGCAACATACTCTATCATGAATAACTTGCCCTTTGTATGTAGTTGTTGAAAAGTTGTCAATTGAATGTTAAGGAAAAATTTTCTCGATACTCCAATTAGTCAACTGCCCACTTCCACCAATCAAAACTCTAGGTTGTAGTTCTCTATCTAGTTGTAGTATGTAATTCCATGGATATGGTTAGAATGCTCCCCATCAAATAATATAGTTAGAGCCATCCCTAGTATAACAACCTAGAGTTCTTAAATAGATTTATTTAAAAAATCTTAAATTTCTAATTTATGGCACTGCGGTGTTGTGATTTCATGCACAGTGGCTCTAAGGGGGTGCAACGTGGGGGCGTTGGAATTTGACATGGCGATGTTAATGCTCTTTATTCTACAGTAAATTTGAAATGAGCTTGTCCGTGACAGGTTGGAGCGCCGTAGCGTTAAGCACTGAAAAATATTTTTAATATAATTTTTTCTCCACTCAGTCGTTCCTCCCTCGCTCTCTTTCTCTTATTTGGCTTGCTAGGAAAGGAAGGGGAGAAGGAGGAGAGAGAAAGGAAAGAAAAAGCTTCCAAGATTTTTTTGACTGTCGTTCTTGTTGCAAAAATTATTCTAAATATTTAGTTGGCTTTTATCTTATCTTTATTTTTAAATATTTTGATTCCGAGATTTATTCTTTTATTTATATTAATATTCATTGTATTTTCTTTTAATTTAATGAATTTCTACCATATAACCATTGGTACATTGTAGTACTGATTATTTTATTCATTTTGACCGGATGATTTTATATTCTTATTATTGGAATGTTATTTATTATATTTTATATGTTTTGAGTAGGAATAATATATATAGTGATTTATGCATTTTGATACGATTATACTATTAATACAATCATTGTGAATAAATACGAGTGAATGAGTAATAGTTGATCGTTATTATTTTTACAATATTATTTGTGTAAAAATAAAAAGGGCTGGATTTTTCTTGAGGTTGGCTGGAGACTGATTTATACTTATACAGGATTGTGGGCCGATTAGCTTACCTTTAAATGCTGTTATTTATGGTGATACCCTCTACTGATTCACGTGATTTATTTATTGAGAGTTATAAGGAGTAATTACTATGTCGATAGATAAGTGAAGATCTGATTATTGAAAACCACCTGAATACTAAACTATAAGAATACTTCCTTAAATAACACCATACAAACTAGGATTCCCAACTTATTTAATATGACTGTTTGGATATGTATATAAGGCACTAATTTACTATTATTAAGCATACAATTAAGATATTGATTTGAGACTGATACAGAATAACTGAATATCATGTGTACTCTTATAAGATTCCTTGATAGTATTGCATTAATATAGATTTCTGATAGTTTTCATTGATACTTTTGCTTTACTAATTCATATGATTTCCTTACTGTTGAAATAATACTGCTATGATGTTTGGTTAAGAATGACGTTTACAACCTTACCATTTCAATATCCACACTCTATTGTCTTATATACTGTTTATTATTGCATGCATTTTATTATTTTACACAGATTCATGATCATATTAATTGCTTCCGTTATGATTGAATGATTTCATACATACTATTTCTTTTCTTTTCTTTGAGTTCAGTAGTAGAGTTCTAGTGACTTGCTAGGCTAGCTTTACAAGCTTAATATATGTGGTTTAATGATTTTAAGTTAAGGAAGAGGTTTGGGAGTGTGAGGTTGATCAAATACAGGATTCTTCAGGTTTCATTGTGATTGTATTTTTTAAGTTATTATTTTGAGTTCATGAGTAGACAATTAGTATGTTGTAATTATATAACTCTTGATTAATAAATATGTTTTTTGGCATGGTAATAAACTCAGATGTATATTGATATTTTAATTAATAGATCTATTTTCACTAGTATTTTATTATTAAAAAATTAGATAGCTATGATTGTTATTATTAAAAGATAAAATATAATATTCTTTTCAATTTAGATCTTAGGGAGTGACACCTAGTGTATGGGTGTAGAGTCATAAACTGTTACCACTAACACCCTGAAAGCAAAAGCCCTAAGTGGATTTGAGGGAGAAGACACTCATTCTTTTAACCCCCACACTTATAAAATCAAGTTCACTATGAAGTCCATAAGAAAATCATACCTTGTTGACAAGTATTTTAAAATTTTTTTTATTAATAATTGATGAAGATAATATTATGGAAATAAAGTAGAGGAGCACATCCTAGTCCACTGAATTTTAGTTGTTTTATAGTTGTAAGACATATCCTATGTAGAAAACACAATTGATTAGGTCAATGCTTACAAGCTTGGGCAGACTATCATCTCCTTAGTTGTTTTCTATCAACTTTGAGCGAAAGATACCCTTGTTGCCTAGCTTCTATCTCTTATGGGTGAGATGGGAAGGGCCTTAATGGTGATGATAACTTAGCTTGTCATATTTGATATCTCAATTCAATCAATGGACACTTCTTCTTCAGTACATTGAGCATAGCCAATTTTACAGAGTTATATTGGGCAACTAATAAAGCTTAAGTCATGTTGATGACAACCTACATGGCTCCATGAATATCTTTTAGCACATTAGTACATGTTCTATTCTCATAATTTTCATCTAACTAGATTCATGATATGTTCAATCAAAAGGTTGGGCATATTTTTTTTGTTGAGACAAACATGCAGCCTTGTGAAGGAGGTTGGACCAACATAGGAGAGTATGAGAATATTTTGTATTCAAAAGATTTTATTCTTCCTTTATTTAAGTAATTTAATAGTTAAGGAACCCAAAACAGCATATGCCTTAGTATCAGGTCATATGTTGCAACATTAGAGGAAGTGATGCCCTTCTCTTGAGACATTTTATTAAAATTCTTTGGGGCGGCATTCAATTGGTATATCAATCCCTCACATGATTATGTTTGAATTTTTTATAAATTGTAGTAATTTTTTTTATCTGAGATTCGTTAGACACAACACCATGCTATAGTCAAAGACCCATTTGTGACTCATTATCATCCATATAGGCATTTATCCAACTTCATAGTGAGATGGAGGAATCTTAATATGGAGTACGAGCTGTAGCTCCAGGAGCAACCTAAATTCAAGACTTAACTAAAGAATATCAATGATCTAATTTCACTTACTTAAAAGGGTTTAAAATTAAGATCTTTTTGAATCTTCTTAGCAAGGCAAGTGTTTCTCCGACAGTGTGCAAAGTAGTACTCCTAAAACTAAAGGTCCATCTCATAGATCCCAAAAGTTTCATTCTTATGGATCCCTCAAAAGAAAGTGGAGATAAATGAAACCTTCACCAATACAGATAAGGTGAAAAAACCAATGTCTAGTTCAACTCCTCCTTGCAAAGGCTAGCAAGGAAATAGAAAGAAAGAAGAGACTCTCTAAAGCTGCTATTGTGTTGATTGTGATATTCCTTATATATGTTTAGCCTTTTGGATGAGTATACACGTCATATTATTCTTCCATTATTGTATAGCCAATGTAAGTTTTTGTAGTAAATATAGCAGTTAGCTCTCTGTTTATTCGCTCTATAAGTATAAAATAAAAGGGAACCCGTGGGAAGAAAATGGCGAGATGGTGAAGGGAATACTATAGCAGTTAGCTCTCTGGTTCTTCTTGAATTTTGAGGTTTTGTGAATACAAAGAGGGCGGTGAAGAATAACGAGGGTGTAAGACTATATCGATCTCTTCATTCAATAAAACCTATTACCAGGTTTCTCCAGAGCATGTGGAGACTATTTATTGCTGAACCTCATAAGCACCTTCCTGTGATATTCTGATACAAATCACCTGACAAAAAATCAAACATGAAGAAAGCTGGTTCGGCCCTGCCGCGAATTAACCATTCCTCTAAATTTTTGTAGCAGTCATAAATTTTATTTAATATTACGCAATCAGGACAGTTGGCAATCTATATGAAGATCTTTCTTTGTTTCACCTATTGTTAGTTGGCTGTCACATCATACAAGTTATATTTACGCTCCCAGCCATTCTTCTTTACTAAATGCAAATTCATACACACTTTATGTAATAATCAATCTTTCTTGCCTTAGAGAGCTTTGAAATTTTCATGAATATAGCTTTTAACCACTTTAGCTAAAATAAACATTTGATATTAATGCGTATAAGAATTTATCTAATTAGATAATTTTTTAAACTTGAATAAGAATTTTAAATATTGTAAGAATTTTAAAATTTAAATACCCACCATAAGCCGAAGGCGAGCAATTGGTCACTTTAAAATTTTTTCCTTAATATGATTGACATTTTAGTAAATTTTTTCTCTTAAAAAATGTATTTGTTTAAAATTATAATAAAAACCTCTTAATACTTTGTCTTATTCTTAAAAAAGAGGTTGATTTTACCCCAACGTATGTGACAGCCAATTATAAATTTATCGGGCATCAACAAAGAGATTAATCAATTTAGCTTCACAAAGTATAGTTGATACCTTATTCATAATTAAATTGAAGTAATATTCTTAAAAAAGAACTTGATTCATTGTATATCTATCTTAATATTTAAAAGTTCCCAATGATAAAACTCAATTAAGAAGAATTAAATATGTGCATGTAAAAGAAAAGAAATATACATACATATACAATACGCTTAAAAGATCAACTGATAATCATTTTTATAAAATCTTTTAAAAAGTTTAGCCATCTCTAGATTTATTTTTAATAATATCTTTCAAAAAATTTATTTTCTCCACAATAATATTATATTCACTTTTATAAAAAAAATTATAGCCATCCCTAACTGTTTTTTAATCAGGGGAGATTAAGGCTTCGTTTGAGATGACTTTCTTACTATTTCTTAAAGCAATTTTTTGGTACAAAAATTTTAATCTTTATACTAAAAAGCTTCTTTGAGAAGCAGTAAGAAAGCCGTCTCAAACGAAGCCTAAAGCCTTATTTGGAATGACTTTCTTAATACTTTTTAAAGTAATTTTTTTAGTATAAAAATTAATTTTTTTATATTAAAAATTTATTTTAAGAAATAATAAAAAAGCCGTTCCAAAGTAAGCATAATTCATCGGTCAAATTCATTGGCTTATATTAAATGTTTATATCTAATATTCTTTAATAACATAAATATTAAATGATATCAAGAACCAAACGTGCACTAATTATTTTCACAGCCACCAAGAAGGTCAACTTGACTAAAAAAGAGCTTAAGCCCTCCTTCCACGAATTGTGTGGCGTTTAATAAGCTCATAGATACGAGAGAGATAGGGATGCCCATGTGGGCTTTGATTTAAAATAATAAACAAAATCTAAGTAATTAAAAAAATGTTGTCGGTCACGTGAGTAAACCGACCGACTTCAGTTGTGGAGTAATATTGCGGTGAGGGAACGTGACCGGCACCTTATTTTGAGGATCTCAATAGAACTTAGCAGAACACTCCATGCCTGTGAGAGTACGGAGTCTTCTATCACGTGCGTGTGCCGGCTCGATGTGTGAACTTCATGGACCGGCTGTGCAGGATCGGCATCGGCGCACATTGCGGCCGGAAGGAGTTGAATGATTGAATCTGATGCGTACGGATAGGAAATATATCTTTAAAATGATAGATTTAATTTCTTCCTTGATTTTCCCAAAAAAATAAATGTATTTTTTATGATATACACGAAAAATAAAATTATTATATTTTAGGACATTTTAAAAGAAAAAAATTTAATTTCAAGCAATCAAATGAGGCCTGAGGAGGTGTTTGGCTCAGCATTAATTAGATGAATAGATTATCAAGATAATGTTAATATTATATTATTATTCATATTTAAAAGTTTTTTCAGTCATCTTTCTTAAATTATATAATTTTTTTAGAATAATAATCATAATTAATCATTCTTATATTTATCTCGTTTATTTGGGATCAACTTGTAGAATCTTTTTTTTTCTTAATTCATTCATTTTATATGTTTATTGAGATGTTAAATTTATTCTTCACAAATTTTAAACTATTTTCGTCTCTTTTATTTATTTATTTATGTATCTAATTTTTGTTTTGAACTATTTAAAAATAATAGAAATATTATTATGTTCAAATTGATATATATATAATTTTATTTTACAACTTGAGAAAAATTAACATAAATTTTATTATGTTTAAATTAAGAGAATTTTTCTTAAAATTAATTAAAATTTATACATATCATGATTCATTTTTAAATTTTTTTAATATATATATATATATATATATATATATATATATAATGTGAATTAAGAACAATTAGATAATAAATTAATTTAGAAATTATATTCTCATTTGTTTTGTATAATTTTTCTAGCTATTATTCCTAAATATATAAAATTAAAATGATAGTTTTTTTTTTACTTTTTTTAGATAAAATTTAAAATATCTTTATAGTAAATAGTAAATTATTATTTTAATTTAAATATGAATAACTGTATATGTATAATTATATATAATATTTATTTTTATTTAGTATAATTAATTTACATTAAATTGTTAATGCATTTAATTAAAATATTGCATAAAATAAAATTATATGCATTTAATATTTATAAAATTTTAAATTAGATTTTATATTCTAATTAAATTATTTTGTATATTTTTTTAATTATTATTAATTATATAAAATTATAATTAAAATTTTAAATAATTTTATAAACTAAGATAGAATTAAAATTTTTTATTTTAAACCAAATTTAAAATATATTTTTATTTTATTTTTTATAATAATACGTAAATTTTATAAAGATTTTTTTATTAGAAAAAACTTTTTATTGATAAATAATTTAATTTAATTAATTAGTTTGTTCAAATTAAACATATCGAAATAATTTAGTTATATTTAATTTAAATATATTAACAACTTACATATAATTAATAAAAATTAAAAAAATTACAGCGTGAGCGGGCAAGTCTAAGCAATGAGCGGGCGAGATCGAGCATGAGTGGGCGGGTCCAAGCGCGAACATGAGAGGGCTGGACTATGGGCAAGACCGAGCAGCTCTATGCAATTACAAGTGCGAGCATGAGCAGGAGGGACGCTGGCAGGATGCGAGCAGGACTGAGTGGCAACGTGCGAACTGTGCAATTACATGGAATTGTTTCATGAATTCATTAGAATGAGTAGAATGTGTGAAACTGTTTCATTCATTCTAATGAATGAGTGACACGGTTATATGCATTCTAATGAATACGTGTAATGTCTATTGAGTTTGGAAGATAATTTTCCATTTTCGTTTGGCTTCGAAAAATAGGTTCACATTTTTGTAGGATTCGAAAAATAATTTCACGTATTCTAACATAATGATCTGCTCCTCTTATTAATTTCAATTAATATTACACTCCTTTCTAAAATTTAACCTATTTATTTTATTTACCTATATAATAGGTATATTTTTTGATGTTTCATTATACATGCATGTTCAAATAGTCTAATTATGTTTTCAACTATCCTATTTATAATATATATTATTTTTACCTACAAGTGTTGTTAAATCAAGTTCTTGCTGATCTAAGTAGTTTAGGAGTTTCTGAGAAATTCTAAGGCTTTCGAGAGGATTGAACGTTGCGAGGTTTGATGATTGAGTGCTTTTGAAAGAATAGTGGACCCTATTGTGTTGGTGCAAGAATAGTACACACTATTATACTTTTCACTAGGACATCTTTGTTGTGAATTATGAAGTTCAATAATAGTTTTTCGCGTGCACTATCAAAAAAGCAGGTCTTTCGCAGCACTTGTTATGGGCGGTTTGAAAACCGCTGGCAAAACTTGTCTATCGCTGCGGTTATAAACGCTAGCACTACCAGCGGTTAAAACCACTAGAACAACCAGCGCTTAACATACCTTAACCTAGCTTCTGAGCATTCGCCTCTTCGTATTCGATCTCCTTTGCATTTGATCCCGTCGGCCCCTACTCCGCCTCCTCCCTATCTCCGTGCGCCTGCGCCCCCTTCGGCGTCAAAGGCAGAAGTCCGGTCGTCCGGTCGTCGGCGTCAAAGGCAGCAGTCCGGTCGTCCGCCCGTGTCCACCTCCTCCGGTTCTTCCTGCTCCCGATCGGTTTGTGCCCTAACCTAGGATACTATATTATAAGATTCATTTGCCATTATACTTGCTCCTAGTGACAATTTCACATGGAGTTTGTTATTCTTTGTATAATAAACTAGTACTAGGGTGTAGTTTGGAATATGATAGCTATGAAATTTGAGATCGAAAAATTTGATGGGTTCAGTAATATTTCTCTTTGTATAACGAAAATGGCCATGTTGGCTGACCAGCTGATATAGCTAGTTAGATATAGGGTGAACGATCAGATTTTGAGATTTAATAAAAAAAAAATCTGGACAATAGTGGCGGTTAAAACCGCCACATTACTGTAAGTCTGACCATTTGTGGCGGTTAAAACCGCCACTATAGACACAGAATTGTGGCGGTTATAACCACCACAATTCTGGGAATCAGTTCGATTTATAGTATTAGATGCGGTTATAACCGCAACCTAATTTCTAATTCGTAGCGGTTATAACCGCTGCCGTAATATGCCAGACGAAACTCTACCCCGCCGTTCCCTAAACCGCTGCGGAATGCCTTTGCAGCGCATTGCAAACACAGCGGGTGTGTAGCGGTTTACAAACCGCTGCAAGGAAATTTATAGCGGTTATAACCGCTGGGATAGGTCATGAAATGTGCTGCGAAAAGCATCTTTTTTGGTAGTGGTGTCATAGCGATTAAAAATTAGAGCCTTAAAATATCATCATGATTTTTATATCTTTTTTTTTTCTAATCATTCGTCTTATCGGCTCTCCATATTTAAGTATATATGAGTATCTCCTTATCATGAGAATGGTTGTTAAAAATTATTTTTAGGAGGAAGCTGAGTAGGTCTAGAAAGTTCAAGAGATACATGGATATTGTGGATCTACCATCACCATCACATTAATGATATGTTAGGTTGAAGACATGATCTTCTTGTAAATAAATATTTGTGTTAATGGCATGAGCTACATATTGAGCTATCATTTGCTTTGGAATGCTATGACATGCACACTATGATATGCTTATATATGGGAATGAAAGTTGGAAGGGTGTGGGTGGCGGTCCAAGGAAAAAATGTTCAAAGGGGTCAAAGAACTAGAGGTTTGCAAATCTATAGTTCAATGAGAATAGGGAATGAGCTATCGACACACTAAATCTAAATGAGATGCAATTTCTAGTATTCCCAAAATTGTTTGCACTAATCGTACCTACTCATGAGAATGAATGAAAGGAATGGGCAATTTAAGTAAATTATGCCCGGTACTCTTATTGTAAGAAGAACTTATCCATATTTGTTATTGGAGCTATTTAATGTTGTTGGATAGTACTTAAATTGATCATTAAGTATTGTGATTGACTATTAAAGAATTCATAATAAGGATTTTCATTGCATAATGCATTCATATTAAGCTCTACATGTTTTTATTAAAGCTACGTTTGGGACAGCTTTTTTACTGCTTTCTATAACAATTTTTTAGTTCAAAATTAAATTTTTTATACTAATTAATTACTTTAAGAAGCAGTAAGAAAATCATCCCAAATAAAACCTAAATCTAGACCATATGTTCACAAGAAGTTCATTGACAAGCTAAAGAGAGAACTACGTTTCCAACAGCTCTCATGAACATGACACATTGACAAAGTATTATCTAGATATCCTGACTCCCCAGTATGTTGGCTACATTAAGAGTAAGGGTGGCATTGCGTTGAATTCAAGCAAATTAAATGAACTTAGCTTAATATCAGAAAATTTAATTATTGTTTAAATAAAAATCTATTGAAGTAAAAAATAATTCATTACTAAATTAATTCAAATCAAGCTTCTTAATTTATAATATATAGATATATATATATATATATATATATATATATATATATATATATATATATATATATATATACACGAGAAGCCAATCAAGGTGGTCAGATAAAAGCTCAGCCAATCTGCAGATTCTCACCTTCCATTTGATTTTTATAGCTTTTTTTTACATATAATCATGATTAAAAAAAAACATATAATTAAAAGGATAGCAAGTTACAACTTTTAGTAGTAAAAATGATATTAAAATACGATAGAACTAATGAAAAGCTAAGCAAAAAAATGAAATACACGACAGTCCATACAAAGGCAAGAAATGAGTTCATACAAGGCAAACATATATAACTGAAACAAACTTCAATAGTACTCTCTGATGCACCATACTTAGTGCTTATATGAATGATTTTAGTCACGTCTGTTTTGTTTTATCATCCCTTCTCTAATCTGTAATTGTTAACATACATTAGACAACATAAGAAAAAAAATTCAAATAAGTTTATAATGAGGTCAAGAAATTAATTTATTCTTAAAAGACTGAGAAATGCAATTAAATTAAGGCAGTTCATCTTCTCCTGCATCACTGAAAGAAGATAACAACAACAACAACATCAAGCATTTATCCGACTACGTAGGGTCGGCTACATAAATCCTTTTTCTCCATTGTGTCCTGTTAAGAGTTAAATTCTCATTTAAATCTAATAAAGAAAGGTCATTTCTAATATTTTATAACCAAGTCTTTTAGATCTACCTCTATCTTTCCTAACATAGGCCAAATGTAATACATCTACTCTTCTAACAGGGTCATCGGAAGGCCACTGTTTTATATGAACAAACCATCTAAGGCGACTCTCTCTAATCTTATCTGTCATTGGAGCTACTCCAACCTTTTCACGGATATGCTCGTTTCGTATCCTCTCTCTAAGAGTAAATCCACTCATCCACATGAGCATCCTCTCTCAGTAACACTTAACTTAACCTGAAATGACACAAGAAACAAAATTTGAAACAAACATATGATGCTGCATTCAACAAGGAGTGAAAATATTCACAAAAGTCTGAACAATGGAGCAAGTGATTCATAAATTTGCACAGAAAGCTTCAAATAGAATATAATGGTTAATAGGATCACACTTTCTAATATTTTGATTCAGGGTGATGGCTTTCATGTTCGAAAAGTTAAGAGACAAAGTAGTAATTTGTTATTCTCTACACAATCTATTTCTGCTTTTAGGTTTTGATGGTCCATTATAGTGCCATAATAATCAAATGAGATTGATTGTACAAATAGTTAATAAATTGTAGCTCAAGATAAATAACTGGGTTGTTGCAAGCAGAAAGGTTGTGCATGACCTATTGTGCACCATTTACTTTGATCTTTATCGTATGATTGAGTTTACAAAGTAAAATATTTAATGAAGCCGATACAAAATTACCCAACTTGTGCTGAACTATATGAAATAGACAAACAAGCATTGAAATTAATTTGCAATATCAAGTGTTTCGTGGACATATATCAGCAGAAAAGAATGAAAAAAATAAAGAAAAATTAGGCTCCACTAGATATGTGACATGATGCAGACAAGCAAGCACTAAAATTAATTTGCAATATCAAGTGCTTCCAGCACATATATCAGCGGAAAAGAATGAAAATAATTAAAATAGTTAGGCTACGGTTGTAATGTTGTGGTATTATGTGCTATAAAAAATTAAATCATTTATAATCTCACGATGATGGACGGGTTGCGCCTGACGCTGAAGTGATGGATGGGAAAGAGTGGGGGTAGCCAGTTGTGCGTTTTTCACATAAATCAAACTATTTTTTCAAAAAGCAAAACACAAAGGACATATCACTAATTCAATATTTAGCAGTTGCAAGTATACAATTTCAACTAAATGCAACGTTAACAGAGAACCTGGTGACCAAACAATGCCAGCTACGACGAATAGACATGATTTAAGAAAAAAACCATCATATAATGGGGAACATAGGGATTTATGACTCTGAGGCTACTGATAGGAAAAAACACCACACTTCTTGATCCCACTCACTCGTTGTCACCCTTGATGCTGCTAACACCACCAGCAAGTGTCCTATAAACATGCACCTGTACCTTCCCTTGCCTATGCCCTAGCCAATCCACACGGCCACCCTTTAACCTGCCCTTGACATATCTCATGTGCCTCTCTTCTACATAGGGATTAATATATTAAATAGGTTTATATTAAAAATTTAACAATATTAATATAATTGCCACCTTAAGGAGGCATTCTTGCCTGCCAGAGACAGAGAACATCAGAGCCACTTCAACGTGACTATCTTGGGACCTTGATATCTACAAGTAGAATCATTAACAGCTAATTTGACTAGTCATTTGGGTCCAATGCGTTAGTTTGGAAAATATTTTTTGAGTAAGAGCATATTTTAATATTATATTACAAGATACTCTTAGCTATATATATAGGGGATGTTTTGAAGAGACAGCAAGCTAATAAAATATTGATTTTGTTGAGCTTCTATGCTATATCTTTTGAGAAGAAAAATTAATAAAAATCGAGTGATCATCCTTCAAAGCTATCTTGAGTTCCTCCCTGTTGTTAATATCTCATTTCTATCAATCTCTAACAGTTCGCATATTGTATTTTACATAGGCAAAACCAGCTTTTCTTTTGAGAGTGAGCAAATTTATTTAAAAAATAAATAAATATAAGAAAAAATAATAATATAAGACATAATTCAAAGTAAAGTATTATATTTCATTATGATTTATGAATTTAACAATGATTATAAGCTTTGAAATCTATTTTATATTTTTTGATAATATTACATTATCACTTCATTGAAAATCAAATAAAAAACTTTTTTCTCATATATGGTGCTAGGCAATCATTGAGCCCATTATCACCTATTTTACTACGTGATTGATGATTGACAATCCTCTCCACTATAGTAGAAGCAATCAGTAAAATTAATGTCAAGGTAACAAGCCTATAAACTAAGGGATATATTGTCACAATCCGACCCGAAGGATCGAATTAATGAGGCGAAAACAGACGGTCGGATGATTGATTTAATTTTCATTTGCTAACACTACAGAAAAATCACTGAATATTGTCCTATCGCCGAAAATTCCTCCGATAATTCCTGTATCTATTGCCTTTGCTGTCAGATTCCCCGTGGGTTTTAAGATGATTCTAGAAATATTTCAAAAGATTGTTTTGCATAAAGTTGCCGATCTTACTACATATGAGGGAGAGCCGACTGATTCTGTAGACATAGAAACTTTGCCCCTTACTGTTCTAGTTCAGATCAATGATGATCTTATCGATGATGTTGTAGATATTCGTACTACACAAGTTGGTATCTTGTGAATTTAAAAAAAAATGATTTTGCACAGGTGGTATCTTTTTAAGATTCTTGCTTGAGGAAGAAGAGCTCTTCTTGAGCTTCTTGGTAGAGAGAGAGAGAGAGAGAGAGAGAGAGAGAGAGAGGGAAAGAGTCAGGGAAAGGGAGAGCTACTTTATTCATTCATCATAGAGCTTACAAGGGGGTTTATTACATCATCCTATACAACCTCTATTTATAGGTATTTACACTAGTGTGATGTTATGCAGAAACAATCTAATATAAAATCGGACCAATACACAACAATCTCCACCTTAGTTCGATTTTACGATCAAAGAACCACCTATGCGCCTGTTGCGATCAAATCGACTCCATGTACTAACTCAATGAGCAAACCTGTCGAACCGAGCTCAATCCTGCTCGCGCCCGGCCTTCATTGTGCGTTTCGATCCACAGCTCCATCTTGCGCTCCCACGCGTTCTAACCCACACATGCCTGCACCAATTGTTGTTCCTCCCGTGATCTGCACACCCGTACCTTGTGCATTGCTTATTCTTATGTGCTTTTGGCCCATGCATTTGCTCCTACGCGGCACGCTTGCGCTCCAGAATCGAGCACAATCCGGCTATCCAGTCTTCCTCGGGCACCCATGCGCGCTCTGACCCGAGAATTCGCATGAGCCACCCGTCTGATTTCGAGTCCGCGACCAACACGCCGCCCTGAGGTTCTTGATCTTGCAGGTTTTGATCCACTGCTCTGACACACCAAATCCGCTTGTTGATTTGCCTACATTCCGACTTGGAAGCTCCACCTTAAAAGATCTAAACAGATCTTTTATTAAGAACATGATTCTTGCTCTCCTACACCTGCTAGCGCGACATTCGCTCGCCAGCGTTACGCAAGAAGCCCGCCGGATCTTGCGCGAAACTATTCACCTGCAGCCCCTGCTCCCTCGTGAAACCGCGCTCGATCATCCAACCCAAGCGCCCAAGCCCTGGACTCCTGCACGATACACCGTCCGACTCGTGACAGACCCCTCGCCTGTCCGCGACATCCGCGTGACTCGTAGCCTGACTACTACTCCACACAACCTTGCGGCCTCAATTTGCCCGCAATTCCAAGCGATTCTACGCCCCAGCTAGGCCTGTGTCCGCCCAGGCCGCCTGCGGCACTTGCTGCACCTCCAAATCACAGCTCCAATCCGCCTCCGCAAACTCTGCCCGACTGACTCTCCACGCACACGCCCGACTCCACCTACACATCCAATTACCATCACCCCTCACGATACCCATGTGATCCGTCTCCGATTGCGACACTATTGGTTGCATACGCGCGCGCCAGCAGTCACACGATTCCACCCCTCCCTGGTGCCCGCGCAGCAAGCCAACAGTCACACGAGACCTCCCGTGCCCACGTGGCCCCTACCCGAGAGTCCTGTGCACGTCACTCACGTGCAATTTCTCGACAAGTTCCCTCGACCTATCCAATCGTGCTCCACACGTGATCCAGGCCCGCTCAACCTCCAATGTCTGCCCTCACGCGCACTTTGTTCCATGTGCTCCGCGGTCCAGCTGTCTACTTGCTATGATTGTCGGCCCGACCCGATACTCGCAGACTCGCCTCTTCTTGATTACAAGAGCATCTTCCTCCTTCCTCAAGATCGCCTCCATTAGGCTCTGATACCACATGTTAAGATTCTTGCTTGAGGAAGAAGAGCTCTTCTTGAGCTTCTTGGTAGAGAGAGAGAGAGAGAGGGAGAGAGTAAGGGAAAGAGAGAGTTGCTTTATTCATTCATCATGGAGCTTACAAGGGGGTTCATTACATCATCCTATACGACTTATATTTATAGGGATTTACACTAGTATGATGTCATGTAGGAACAACCTAATCTATAACCGGACCAATACACAACAGGTCACTTCCAAAATTTAAGACAATTTGGTTTGATTTTTTTCTCTTATATTAGATAGTGCATAGCCTAGCCCTTAAGGGTTAGGTGTTTGGGTTGCACTTACCAAGGTCAATAATAGTTTCGGTTGTAAAGACTTCTCAACAAATTCAAGCAGTGAATGAGTTGGACCTAAGGAGACAAATCCGGGATAATAAGAATCTTAAATCATTAGAGGATTTATGCATGGATGTAGATCGGTTGGATTGTTGAATCATGTATAAATATTTGTGCCAACATCTCTATAGCTAGCCATTATTACACCTTATTTCTCTTTTATTTAATTAATTATTTGTGCGTGAAAAACAAATTGGTCATTAGTGTAATGCCTGCTTTTGTGCACTTGTGTAAGAGTGAATTTATTTACTTTGCTAATTTCAATTAATCTCACTTGTAGCATATATTTGAAATTAGTATAACTTTGTGTTTGTATTTTTACTTGTGTAACTTTGGTGTTAATAATTGATTTGATATAGCTTGTAAAGTATAATAAAGCATTGACATTTAATAATCATAACCCAATCATATAGCTTAATTATTTAAACAACATCATTATTTAATTTATAAGATTTCATAATGTAAGATTAGATTTATTGATTACAAGTGTGTATATTCTAATATTCTTGAGTAAAGTAAAATAGTAAATTATATTATGGGAAATACTTATATACAAATTTATATTAATTTATACACAGCATGAACATCTTGCTTCCTACATGTGTACAGTATTATGTATAATAAATTTGTACTTTATTGTTATATTATTAGCTTATGCTAGTGGTTTTATTGTGGGGTTTGAATTGGTTTATTTTTATAAAGTTTAAAGTATCTCATTGTCATGCCCTAAGGTCTAATGGATGAATGAAATCTCTAACCCTAGCTTTCTCAGCCATAATACGGAATATATCAAAGCCAATGAAGTATTCCAAAACAATAAATAGAAATAACAGCCAGCAAAATTCTAATCACAAAATAAATAATGTACAAATAATAAAGTATGAATTAATTCTATACATTAAAATATAAGAATTGAACACAAAATACCTTAATAGAAAAACTTCCAATAGATCTACTCCGGCCAGCCAAACTTTACTCCACTGGGCTCTTTCATTTTACTGAAACGTTAAATGTCAACAGAATGAGTATTCACAAACTCAATAGGTAAACTCAATTCCTATACTGAAGTCAATAACCATATTTATAATTTATAAATAAAGATTTAAATATTAAAGTCAAATAGGCAGGAAATCACAATTATTTTCAAAAAACTTGTTAGAACTTAATTTTACCAGAAATATATATTTATATACCTTTCTTGTACTTTCACATGGATGTTAAAATGTACTGGCTATCAGAATAAAACATGCACTTTCACTTATACTTTCATAGAAGCATCAAAGTATAGTTGTACAGGAATCAGAGAGTACTTATCAACAGAACATTATTTTGTATTTAAACTCATTTTATTTATCAAAATATTATTTGTATTCAACTTATCTCATTTAACAGAATATGTAATTATATGAATTGTGCATGTTCTGATGCTTATTTATAACTCTACTTTCATTTATGCCTCCCACAGTCAACCTCCACTAAGTAAACAAGATCATCCCAACTTTTCTTATAACTCCACTTCCGCTTATACCTCCCTTGAATCTCCCACACCTGTATAAGCAGATGGGATCAGAAATAACCTCCCATATTCGTACATGACAAAACACGACAGACAAGCCAAAATTAAAAGCAGAACAAAATAGAAAGCCAGGACTATATAGAAATTACAGTACACTTTATCAATCTCCCATATCAAAACTTCCGCCATATGATCATGGAAACATATGCAAAGATTAGTAGAATTAGCATGTATACAAGATGTTGAACTTGAACATAAACACACCTATGCCACATTGCATAGGATAATGCATGTACAATTAGCTCATATTTTTAACTTTTATTATTTGAAAAACCACTTATAAGAAATCTTTAGAATAACATTTCAGGATTTTGATGAACTATAGCCAATGCCGGAATTGCCAGCTTAATAGAAAAAATTCAAAAATTTGCATAAATGAAATCAATCGGCAAAAAAATTGATTTCTTATAGGTAAAATGACTATAATAAAATATTCTACAAAATATTAAAAATTACACGATGAAAAAATTGTTATACTCATTAAAATGCATTATTACTTCATAAATTTTCACAAAAATCATTAGAAATAAGGTATTGGGAATTTAACTCGAATAGAACGAATCTCCTAACTGGCCTAATCAACCAAATTCTAGAGCAACGACTATTACACCCATTTCACCTATCTCTAAGTATGCCCCTGACAATAACAAAATCTCTCTTTATGCCATTCAAAACATCTTTTTAGGCTACTCTAGTTCCCATAAAAATTAAAATTGTTAAGGCCCTACCACTTGTATGTATTCCTTCACAAATGTCAGCTTTCATGATTTGCATAAGAAGAAAGTTTCCCGTAATGATAGGTTGATTCTCATTATTAACTAAGCCTAAGAAACCTTGAAAGAAGACAATAGTGCTTTTACCCAGATTTTTTAGAGAGAGCTTTTGGGAGAGAGAGGGAGTTCTTCTGTGAGGGAACTCTTTGTGTGTTCTTACAATAATTTAAGAGGAGAGTGGGAGAGAGAGAGATTGGAGTGAACGTGTGAGAGATTTTTTAGAGTGTCCTAGAGATGTTTGGGTAAGAATTGCATAAGATTGTTATTCTCAATTTAGATTCTTATTCCTCAGAGTTGTTGTATGAAGCTCTTGAGAAAAGAGCTCTAAAAGGTCTTGGTGTGTACTCCCTAATTATGAATCCTTCTTCTATAATATCTTCTCCACATGTACCTCTTCCTGCTAGAGCCACTATACTTCCTCCTCTCTCCATGTATGCACAACAAAACCTCCAATCATATTGTCAAAAACTATTGATTATCCCCATCATGGAGAATTTTGTGATCTCCATGGGCATGTTATTCTTCAAAAAAGTAAAAGACACTATATCGATCATTCTATTCAATTTTATGTCCTCTCACTATCTTTTCTCACACTTCTAACATTTTATTTTGTCTTTGTCATGTGTTCCTATTCCAGGGTTATACCAGGAGCCATATGAATCCTGGAGAACTTTGTTAGACCGGTCCAATTGGACCGGTCCAGCCGGTCCAGCCGGGACCGGCCCAGGCGGAACGAGGCGGACAATGTCCGCCTCCCACTACAGGCGAGCGCACCGCAAGCCTCCCAAGGAGTAATTTAGGAAGGAATTTTGAGGGGTTTGAGAGGGAAATTTGAATGTAGGGACTGTTTAGGGATTTCCTTTTGATTTGTATGCATTAAATACTTTCTTTTCCTAGGGTTAGGGCATCTGGAATTTGGCTGAAATTTGAGATCTCTTAGGTCTTTTGGGCTCTAACGGCGTTTAGAGATTTGGGAGAGAAAAATCCTCCTCTCGAATAGAGGATCAATTGTATCTTGCAGTTTTCCGTTCCCTTTCATCAAATAATACAAATTATCTACTGTTTTCGTGTGGCTTTTGGTGGAGATTTCTCGCTGTTTTCCGAAGATCGATAGGAATTACTTGAGATCTTCAAGTGTTTCCTATCAAATTGGTATCAGAGCGTTGTCTTGGGACCATCGGCGGCTGAAATTATAAAATTTTAGCGGTGAAATCTCATCCGGAAGAAGATCTTCTCGTGGTTCTTGGGAAGAAATATGGCCGGGAAGAAGGTCGAAGTTTTGGAAGGAGAAATTGCGCAACTTAAATCAGAGTTGGAGGAAAAATGGTCTGATTTTCAAAATCAGATTTCATCCAATAATAAAAGGATGGAAGAGAAGTTCGCCGTGATGGAAGAGATGTTGAAGAAATTGCTTGAAGCCAAAATCAAACCAGTGACATCGGAAGCAAAGGAAACTATCGGCCATGGAAGAGATGGGAACCCTAACACGTTTAGGGGAAGGGAAAATCCAGAAGTGGAGATCCTGGAGGGAGAAGATGGAATGCCTCCTCTAGAACCACTTTCTAGAGAGGAGAGGAGCAGTGACTACGCAAGAAGGGGTGCTGAATTTGAAAGGAGAGGGGATGACTTTGATCGCCGGGGTGCTGATTTTGAAAGAAGAAGAGGGGATTTTGATGAAGGGTTTGGTTATGATCGCCGGAGGGAAGATCGTGACAATTGGGGAGCACCTCTTCTTCAAGGAATGGGAGGTTATGGAGGATTTAGGGGAAATTGGTGTGACCCGAGGGTGAGGAAACTGAAGATGCCAATCTTTGAGGGGGAGGATGCGCACAGGTGGATCTACAAGGTAGAAAGATATTTCGCCGTCAATGGGTTGACAGAAGAGGAGAGACTGACGGCGGCGGGCCTATGTTTGGAAGGGAAGGCTTTGTCTTGGTATCAGTGGAGGGACATGCGACGATCCATACGGAGTTGGAGAGAGTTCAAGGATTGTTTGGTAGAACGTTTCCGAACTGGCAGGGGAGGAGACTTCTACGAGCAATTCTTCGCCTTGACACAGGAGGGTTCAGTGACAGAGTACCGGGAGAGATTCGAGTACCTTGCTAGCCGATTGGAATGCCTTCCTGAGACAGTGTTCGAGGGAAATTTCATGAAGGGGCTGACACCAGAGATCCGGGCAGCGGTTAGTGTAATGAGGCCTCGTGACTTGGGAGAGGCTATGGAACTAGCTCAGTTGGTGGAGGATCAGAAGCACCTGGAGAAAGGGGTGGAAGGCAGCAGCTCAAGAGGCACGTACAGGATGGCCACCACCTTTTTGACACCTAAGGAGCCGACACCGGGTACCTTTCGGGAGACTCCGAAGGAGAAGACTGCCGGCGGAAGACCTGGGGACAACTTCAAGAAGCTCACAGAAACAGAATTACAGGAGAAGAGGGCGAAGGGGATCTATTTCAGATGTGACGAGAGGTATACGCCGGGGCACAGATGTAAGGACCGAACTCTTCAGGTTCTTGTTGTTTGTGATGAAGAAGGATGGGAGGATGGTGTCGTCTTTCCATCTTGCGGACAAGGTGGATCTTTGGGAGGGGAGTATTGTTAGACCGGTCCAATTGGACTAGTCCAGCCGGTCCAGCCGGGACCGGCCTAGGCAGAACGAGGCGGACAATGTCTGCCTCCCGCTACAGGCGAGCGCACCGCAAGCCTCCCAAGGAGCAATTTATGAAGGAATTTTGAGGGGTTTGAGAGGGAAATTTGAATGTAGGGACTGTTTAGGGATTTCCTTTTGATTTATATGCATTAAATACTTTGTTTTCCTAGGGTTAGGGCATCTGGAATTTGGCTGAAATTTGAGATCTCTTAGGTCTTTTGGGCTCTAGCGGCGTCTAGAGATTTGGGAGAGAAAGATCCTCCTCTCGAATAGAGGATCAATTGTATCTTGCGGTTTTCCGTTCCCTTTCATCAAATAATACAAATTATCTACTGTTTTCGTGTTTTCGTGTGGCTTTTGGTGGAGATTTCTCGCTGTTTTCCGAAGATCGATAGGAATTACTTGAGATCTTCAAGTGTTTCCTATCAAACTTATCTTCCATTTACAATAAAACCTCCAATCATACTGTCAAAAGCTATTGCACATCCACATCCTGGAGAATTTTGTGATCTCCATGCGCATGTTACTCTTCAAAAAAATAAAAGACACTATATTGATCATTCTATTCAATTTTATGTCCCTATCTTTTCTCACGCTTCTAACATTCTATTGTGCCTTTGTCACATGTTCCTATTCCCGGGTTATACCATGAGCCATTACTAGATATCTAATGGGAACATGCATGGATATTGAAATCTCAATTTAAACGATAAACATGGGCTCTGGGGACCACTCAACCTGGCAATAAATCGATAGCATGTTTATGGGTCTACACCATCAAGTTTTATCTTGACAACTCCATTGATCAGTATGTATCTAGTTGTCAAAAGTTGTACTCAAATTTATAGATAACTATGTTGACACATCCTCTCCTAATATCAACTCAATTCTATTAGAATCTTTTTGTATGTCACCATCAATCTTTTGGTCAAGGGCACACCAAGAGATAGGTGAATTGATTTGTTCTTTCAAAATGGTCCTAATTCAAAACTCTCAAATTAAAAATATTATAGGAGCAAATAATTTATCAATGAGTATACAAGTATACAATTGTAGGAGTTGTGATACACAAGAAATGAGAAGCTAATAGAAAGGAATGTACAAGTGTTTGCCATAACCACTTGGCTTAACCACTAAGGTTAAGAAAATACCAAAACTAAAGTTTTTTATTGTACTTTGAAGGTGACACAAGGCAATCACCTAATTAAATATTACAATTCAATCTCTAATACAATTATTAGAAAATGCATAAATGAAAAAGACCCTTGAAAGCGGTAAGGTTTTACCAAAATAAACTCCTTAGGGACTTTTTTTCATGTGATGTAACATAAGAGACTATTTGGGATCATTTTTTTTATTCATGTTTTGACATGAAATAAAACACATTTTGTATCTTTAAGATATATTTTTTATGGTTTTCATTAAATATCAAATAATTTGATTTATTTTGTGATGGCGACGATTGTTGGTGAGGCAACATGGCAGCTGATGAGGTGGTAAAAACTGTGGTAGATGATGATGATGGTGGAGGTCGTGGTTAGTTGTGAAAGTTGTATATGAAAACACTCAAAATATTTTAAAATTAGTTTTAGTCATTTTAAAAATAAATTGATTTATTTTAAAAATAAAAAATATAAATAGTCTTAAAACACATTAAACAAACATGTTTTTTAAAATTAAAAATAAAAGTGTTCCCAAAAGGGCCATAAATTTCTTCAGAATTCCACCCTCCATGAATTTACAATGCAAGCTTGAGTTTTTCACAAACTTAAGAACCCCTTAAAATAACCCTAAAAATATCTCAAAATATTCTCATAAACTCCTCAAAAGAAGCATTCCAAATAGCTACCCAACACTTCAAAAGGAAACCTTAAGAGTTAGTCAAACTAGTCATTAGATTGTTTATTAGGTCATGTGGCACCTTGACTTGAGCACGCCATACCCGCTCCAATGTGAGTTGGTTCTACATGCCTAAAAGATGATATTTTGAAAAATAATGATAAAATCAAGGTTGTGAAAACTGGACCGGACAATGAACAGGAAAAAGGAGAGGTTTACGATTCAACCGGTTCAATCGGGGTCGAACCGGATGACGTAATAAATAATAATGATATTAAAATAATATTTTTAATATAAATTTAATTTACAAATAAGTATATAATTTAATATAAATTAAAACTAATTTATGTTAAATATTGTAATATAATTTATGCATATAAATTATATAACTAATTTATACTTATAATTTTAAATTTAAATATTTTCTAAATGAAATAATAATGGTATAATTATTATGCAAAAATATAAATTTATTACTAAAAAATAAAATAAAAAAACAAAAAAAAATAGTTTATAATTTTAAATTTAAACCAATTTCTAAATTTTATTCACATTTAATATAAATTTAATATAAATTATTATTAATTTATGTTATATACTTATATATAATTTATATCTATATATTATGTATAAAATTTATTTGAATATTGTATATAAAATTTTTCCAAAAAAATTTGCTTGAAAGTAATCTATCATGGACACACATGACACAACTAGTTGTTCAGTCCCACATCACTTGAGAGGCTATGATGCACCGACACTCCGTTTGAAGAGGGTATGCAGTGTCGGACAGGGACGCGCGTCCGACACGGCGGGGACACGTGTCAGACACGTTATTAGTGTGTCCCATTTAAAAATAAAAAAAAATCGGACACGCGTGTCTGGCTATTTGATAATTAAATTAAAAAAGAAAAAGAAAAACTTTAGTCCCTATTTTATATTAGCCGATTCATGCCCGAGTCTTCATCTTCGCCCTAATCCCGTATTCCTATTCGTATTCGTGGTCTTCCAGAGCAATTGAGGCGAGCAGCGGTCAATTAGAGATCTTTCTCGAGAGCAGCGGTTGCCTGGAGATCGCATCCTTAGTCTTCCCTTCCGGCCGTAAGCAACAAGCCTTCCTTCTTAGATTCTGTGCGCAGCCGAGGAAAGGCGATACCAAACTGCATAAAAATTTTCGAACCTGTAAGTTGATTTCGCCATTTTTTCTCTATTCATCATTTCTTTCCATTTAGATGCATTTTTGCTACGCTTAAGCTGTCCTTTTACAAAAGCGCAATTAAAGCGCAGCAAAAGGGCAACTAAAATGCAACAAAAAGAGTAAAATTTTTCCCTTAACTGCGCTTTAGATGCGCTTTAGGTGCGCTTTTGCTGCGCTCTAGCTACGCTTACAATAAAATTTTGTTCCAGGTCAAACCTCGCCAGGGGGCAGCGCCCCCTTGGACCCCCGGCTGCCCGGCATATTATTGTATTCATCATCTTTAGGATAAGTGAAACATTATGTTTAGGGGTTTGATATATTGCACTAATTTATTAAGCCTTTATTTTTTCCATTTCACCAATGTGTTTGAAAGCAAAATAAGCTCTACTGGTGGTGGGAGTGAATTAGGTGACGTTTCAAAAGAGCCATCTATAGAAACTGATAAGCCCTTATGAATTCATGTTACAAAGTTAGGAAAAACTTATGAAGGAGGAGGTAATGGTCATTCAAATGCAATTATTGTGGTGGCACCTACAAAGTATCTTATTCTAGGGTGAAAGCACATCTACTTAAGATTTTTGGTCATGGAATTAAAATGTGTCCTAAGATTACTACGTCGCAGTTGATTGAATTGAACAGACAAGTTGATGAAGCTGAATTTTATTGCCAATTTGATTAAAGAGGTGATAGTCATTATTGGGCCTTCAAATGTTGTGCAGGTTATTACAGATAATGCATCGGTGTGTAGAGCTGCAGGATTGTTGGTGGAGCAAACTTATCCTCATATATTCTGAACTCCATGTGTTGTGCACACTTTAAATCTTGCTCTAAAAAATATTTGTGCAGCAAAGAATACAGAGGCAAATGAAATCATCTATGCTGAATGTCATTGGATAACAACAGTTGCAGATGATGCAGTTTTGATCAGAAATTTCATTATGAACCACTCAATGAGACTTTTAATGTTTAATAATTTCTCACATTTGAGAATGTTAGCTGTTGCTGAAACTCGTTTTGCCTCTGTAATAATTATGTTGAGAAGATTCAAACAAATAAAAAGTGCTCTTCAATCTATGGTAATTAGTGAGAAGTGGTCTTGCTATCGAGAAGATGATGTTGGGAAGGCAAGGTATGTGAAAGAAAATGTCTTAGAAGATTTGTGGTGGGATAATGTAGATTACATTTTGGCTTTCACTGATCCGATTTATGGCATGTTGAGAGAGGCTGACACAAATAAATCATGCCTACATTTGATTTATGAGATGTGGGACTCTATGTTAGCAAAAGTGAAAGAAATTATATACAGACATGAAAGAAAGTCATATAATGAAGACTCAAGTTTTTGGAGTATTGTCTATACCATTCTTGAGGATAGGTGGATCAAAAGTAACACACCTCTGCATTGTTTGGCCCATTAATTAAATCCAAGGTACATTTGCATTCATCTTTTAAATTAATTTTAAATTTCTTAGTAAATGAATAAATAATTTTATATGCTTTGTATTATTTGAAGGTATTCAAGTAAAGAATGGTTTCAACAAGACCCTCAACGTGTCTCACCACAAAAAGATTTAGAAGTGTCAAATATGAGAAAGATATGCTTGAAACAATATTTTCCAAATGAGGAGGAGAGAAGAAAGATTAATATAGAACTTGCAAAGTTCTTTGGATATTTAGAGGATTTTGGTGATCAAGAATCTTTGATTGATAGATGGAGGATGGAGCCAAAAATGTGGTGGTTGATTCATGGAGCTTCAGCACCGCTTCTTCAAACAATAGCAATAAAACTTCTTGGTCAAGTATCATCCTCTTCTTGTTGTGAGAGAAATTGGAGCACATACTCATTTATTCAATCGATAAAGAGGAATAGAATAACTCCACAACGAGCTGAAGATTTAGTTTATGTGCATACAAATCTTCGTCTTCTATCAAAGAAAACCCCACTTTATATGACAGATGATAACAAGATGTGGGATGTTGCTGGAGATGGGTTCGAGTGCCTTGAGGATATGGGATTATTGGAGGTTGCAAATCTTTATCTAGATGAACCAGAATTGGAAGCAATGATATTCAATGATGATGATATTGAAGGCCAAAGACCAACCTCTGAATCTAATTCTATCATTCCCTCTATTGAGTAGTTGAACCTTCATGTTGTACTAAATGATTTTTTGCTTATATTTTTGTAATTGTACTAAACATTTTAATGTTATAAGCTAAACAAGTCCTCATGACATTGATTTATTATTGCTTACCATTTCCAATATGGTGTCACATTTATTTCTATATATTATATTAAAAAAATTATTATGCCGTGTCCACGCCGCACCCGTGTCCTATATTTCTAAAAAATGTCGTGTCCCGTGTCCGTGTCGTGTCGTGTCCGTGTCGCCGTGTCCGTGTCGGTGCATCTTAGTTGAGAGGTTTTTCTTATGTTGTTTATATAGCTTTTCTTATTTTCATGAGTAAAGAGCCCATATTGGGAGGTGGAACCATGTGGGTATAATTAATTAATGCTTATTATATAATTTTTGGAGTTTATGAACTAATATATTATATTAAATTAATTTAGTATTTAATAAAATATTTAATATTAAATTAAAGTATTTAAATAAATTATGCATTGAACTGACCGGTTCAACGATTCACCAGTTGAACCAACGGTTCAAACTGCTTCCCACCGGTTGGATGTTGGACCGATTTTCATGAGGACCGAACCGGCCACATGCCCGATTCACGATTGAACCGGTCGATCTGGTCCGATTTTCAAAATCATGGATAAAATATTATTTTAAACATAACTATATAAATATAAATACATATTATATATGATATTTTATACAAATAACTTATGAATTCAATGTACTTAGAATTAAGCATAAATTTATATTTAATCACAATTATGACCTACTTAACCTTATTAAGCAAATTTAATGAAATATATTAATCATGATGACTTAATTAATTTGCCAATATATAAAATACATAATAAGGAAATATTCATAATATTAAATTAAGCTCAATTTATTTAATTAACAAATAATATCATAATTAACATATAAAGCCTTATTTAGCAAATATAGTGAATATAAGCATATTTTAGATCTAGTAAACTTGCAAACAATTATATGTTATCAATGATCATATGATGCGTAAATTAAATACATTATCATAAAATAAAATGATAATTAAAATAATTTCACATATAAGTGAAAATGAAACAATTCAAGAAAATAGAAAATCAACCAAAAAATCCAAACAGTTATGAAAAAGTTTTTTATAATATCTAAAATATATTTTGAAAAAAATCAAGATATAATTTAATCAATTTTAGTTGTGCTCATCACCATTGAGAACTTTGGTAAAAAAACTAAATAAATCAACTATGAATTTAAAGATACATATGCTAAGCTACAAAACTGTTAGATACTTGATCCCTTACTTGAGTCTTCTAATCTTGTACTCATAAGCTCATTCTCCAAGTGATGAATCATCAAAGTTGCTTAGAGAACTTCAATCTTCATCTCAATGGTTGCTAAAAAATAAAAACCTTAAGAAAACACTCAATGAATTATTATAGATGATATCACATAAGGTTTATAATCATCAAATCAATAGTGAGCCACAGAAGAGTCACACAGGCTTATGGTGTCAACACAATTAATGCTGAACTTTATTTCAAATGGATTTTAATAATAATTTTCTCTATGACAGTCTCAGTGATTCCAGTAGATAACAACCGTTAGATACTTGATTCTGCATTGAGTCTTCATTGAGATTGTCATCGAGATTGATTGAAATCATATTCAAGTAGTGTTATCCTTGCATTCACATCTAAAATTAACCGGTAGATATGTTTAAGGCTCTAGGCCAATTTTAATTTTCTAAGCTACGTATTCAGATGGATCTAATTGATATATATATTATTCTAACTTAAGAGGTAGTGTTAGAAAGTACAAAATTGAAAATAACATTATAGGAACTACTTAAGTGATTAATCATATATATGTTTCTATTTATGATTTTACCCTCGTAAGTTAAATATGCTCCTCAAAATTTCCCGTTTTTATATTAACTCTATTTATTTATACATAGGCACTCTTCTCAATTAATAGGATATAAAGGATGTTTATCTAACACTTACAAATAATAAGAAAAGTGCTCTTGAGTTCTGAGAGCTTATTCATACTTGCGAAATGGTTTTCTCAATTTGATTTTAAATATACCTAAAGCTTCTTATATCTAATTTTGCATTAAGCAAATAGTTTTGAGCCCTAAGGCTCAATATTTTGAGAGCAAAGTAAATTTTATTTTTTTGAAAGGTTTCTTTTAACTTGAAGTAATTTTTATTCTATTGTTTTTAAAGAAGTTCTATGGCAACTTAGTGTACGTAATATTTTTTATTGTATCTCTTCTGTGGGTTCACCATCATTTTTGGAAAGGTTAGATATTTTTGTTTCTTCAGCCATGAAAAAAATATTGGCGGAGAGGTTGCTCTTGATCCTACGAAGATGATTGTGGCTTTATTCTTGTGAAAAAATCAATCTCCGATAATTCAGTCTCCGTCAATATTCCATCGAGCTTGTAATCCTATACCCTCTTTATTCACTTCAAATTACCTCAATGACCCGTGGGATTAGTATGCCACCTCATTAATCCGTAGAGTATTGTAATTATTCTGTAATTATTATTCTACCTACTCATCAATCAATTGACTATTACAAGCACTCTTCCCTAATTTTGTATGTTTCCTATTAGAAGATCTTCTATAATTATATAAACATTAACAAATATTGTAATGAAACACTCAATTAATTCTCTCTAATTATTGTCATATCTAATTCTTGTCAATTCCTTATGACAAGAAAAAGGGAATTATGAGGTTTTATGCTTCACCCAATAAAAAACCAATGATTAATGGTGAAATTCCCAAAGAAGAGCTTGGGGAGTGTATGCAAATTGTTTGATAAGTCATTCCACTATAAGTCCTTAATCTTTAGTTTGCTATATTCTTTATCATTACTACTGGGTGGCAGCCAGTCCGGTTGATAAAGACCTTGAAAGTTGTTGCCAAGGTCTTTAGCTTGGTACTTGCCAACGCCTTTAGCTTGGTACTTGCCAACGCCATAATAATCTATCACCATAAGGACTTTAGGGTAGGCTGAAAAAGAAAAATAAAGAAAAATCTCTATCATCTCTTTCTGCACACTTGCATTCTTTGCTTATTAACACTACTCATAAACTTTTACATTACAACAACAACAACAACATCAAGCCTTTATCCCACTACGTGGGGTCGGCTACATGAATACTTTTTCTCCATTGTGTCCTGTTAAAAGTCAAATTCTCGTTTAAATATAATAAAGAAAGATCATTTCTAATATTTTCTAACCAAGTCTTTTTAGGTCTACCTCTACCTTTTTTAACATAAGTCAAATCTAAGACCTCTACTTTTCTAACCGGGTCATCGGGAGGTCGCCCATTTTATGTGACCAAACCATCTAAGGCGACTCTCTCTAATCTTATCTTCCACTGGAGCTACTCCAACCTTTTCACGAATATGCTCATTTCGTATTCTATCTCTAAGGGTAAATCCACTCATCCACCTGAGCATCCTCATCTCTGCAACACTTAACTTAGAATTATGCTTCTCTTTTAATGGCCAACATTCGGCACCATAAAGCATTGCAGGTCTCACCACCATCTTATAGAATTTTCCCTTAAGTTTGAGGGGTACTTTTCTATCACACAATAAGCCCGATGCATTCCTCCACTTCAACCATCCAACTTGGATTCTGTTGATAATATCCCCATCTATTTCACCATCACTCTGAACAATAGATCCAAGATATCTAAAACGTGTACTCTTATTAATGACTTGATTGCCCAAAGTCACAATCCCCTCACTAGGTCTATTATTACTAAAATTACACTCCATATATTCCGTTTTAGATCTACTCAAGCGAAAACCTTTAGACTCTAAGGTTGACCTCCACAATTCAAGTTTACCTTCAACTCCCTCTCTAGTCTTATCAACAAGAAGATATCATCAGCAAAAAGCATACACCAAGGTACATCCTCTTGCAAATGTCTAGTGAGAACATCCATGACTAAAACAAAAAGATATGGGCTTAAGGCTGATCCTTGATGTAGTCCAACCGAAATAGGGAAATACCTGGTCAAACCACCTTGTGTTTGAACACAAGTAATAGCTCCAGCATACATATCTTTAATGATTTGAATATAAGCGTTATTAACTTCTTTCTTTTCAAGAACTCTCCATAGCACTTCTCTTGGAACTTTATCATATGCTTTTTCTAAATCAATAAATATCATATGGAAATCCCCCTTATTCTCTATATATTTCTCCATCAAACCTCTTAATAAATGTATGGCTTCTATAGTAAACCTATCCGGCATGAATTCAAATTGATTTTGAGAAACATTAGTATCACTTCGCAACCTATGCTCCATAACTCGTTCCCATAGTTTTAAAGTTTGACACATTAACTTAATTCCTCTATAATTCGCAGAATCTTGTGCATCACCTTTATTCTTAAAAGTAGGGATTAACACACTCATTCTCCACTCATCTGGCATCTTTTTAGTCTTCAAAACAGTATTAAAAAGTTTCGTAAGCCAAGAAATTCCTTCATCTCCTAAGCATTTCCACCTCTATTGGAATATCATCAGGTCCAACAGCTTTTCTACCCTTCATTTTCTTTAAAGCCTCTCTAACTTTGGTTTTACTAATACGCCGATAAAAACAGAAATCTTTATTTTCATTTAGGGTGCTAAGGTCACTACAGTCAATTTCATAAACTTTTACATTCTTGGGGCAAAATGATTTCATGCGAGCAACGTTTAACACTTTTTGCACCATGCTTCATACTTAAATCTAAATAGCATTAATAAAATTCCATACACTTTGTGGAGATTATATTCTTTTCGTACACCTATTAAAAATTCACATTAATTTTATACACCCAACTCACAACTCCCCACCCCACCCTATCCCAACCCTCAAACGTGCACAAGGGTCAACATTTTCTTATCAAATCTTCCATTATTGATTAGCTTTAAGACTTGAATGCCTTTAATAAAAATTGGCAAAGAAAAGAAATACTCTATTAAAGGAAAATTAATGAGACAATGGAGACAAGCTACGCTGAGCCTCATTTAAGGTTGATCCAGCTCCAAAGTTGAGAATAATTTCGCCACTTATATTCTTGTCCCTCATGAAGATGTCATTTCAATTTTGGCGGATCACTCTCTATTCCAGTAGACGCTCGTTCAATAATCTACACTTTAATTCTCCAT
Source organism: Dendrobium chrysotoxum (assembly GCA_019925795.1). Classification (NCBI taxonomy): domain Eukaryota; kingdom Viridiplantae; phylum Streptophyta; class Magnoliopsida; order Asparagales; family Orchidaceae; genus Dendrobium; species Dendrobium chrysotoxum. The sequence continues at coordinate 76,325,456 of CM034313.1, forward strand.
GTTCCTTTAAGAGTTGGATCTTTTTAGCAGCCCCATCATTTTGCAAGTGACCCATGATACCATAACAACCTCTAGGTCTTTCTCTAATCTATAATAACAACTTCATTTTATGGACATAGAAGCTGCTACGCTTCCAAGTTAGTTTCTTTCAGGAAGCATTCAAAATTAAAATTAAGGCAGTTCATCCTCACCTACATTGTTAATGAAACATATTGAATCAGAACACAAATTTTAGTATTTATGTTCACGTTGATGGCTTTTCATTTGGGAAGCATACAACAACAACAACAATAACAACAACAACATTAAGCCTTTATCCTACAACATGGGGTCGGCTACATGAATCCTTTTTCTCCATTGCGTCCTGTTAAGAGTCAAATTCTCATTTAAATTTAATAAAAAAAGAACATTTCTAATATTTTTTAACCAATTCTTTTTAGGTCTACCTCTACCTCTCTTAACATAGATCAAATCTAATACATCTACTCTCCTGTCATCAGAAGGCCGACGTTTTATGTGACCAAACCATCTAAGGCGACTCTCCCTACTCTTATCTACCACTGGAGCTATTCCAACCTTTCACGTATATGCTCATTTCACATTCTAAATCCACTCATCCACCTGAGCATCCATATTTCTACAACACTTAACTTAATTGTATGCTTCTTTTTTCATTTGGGAAGCATAGTAAGTTAAAATTTAAGGCAGTTCATTTTCGCCTGAGTTGCAAAATTTTTTTCATCCTTTTGAAGTTTCGTTCATTGATAAGTGTGAGACTTCAAGTACTCTAGGAGAGATGATATCTTTGTTCAAGCGATATGCTTGTTGTTTTGGTTTATTCTTTTCATTACATAATTTTTGTTCTCTTCATTAATTGTCAATTGATTGATAGTGTAATTGGTATATTTTCACATTTACTAAATATTTAGCTTCATTTACATACATGATACCCTAATTACTATAACTTTTGTGAGTCGTCTTTCTTCTTTTTTCTGATTAATTTCATTGGAAGATAAATTAAACTTTTTCAAAGAAAATTGAATTCTGTGTATTTCTACTCATCATTTCGAGTAATAATGAATTATTTATGTTATATAGTTGCTTACCCACAAGTTAGTTTGTTTATTCTTATATTTGTCACATTACATAGTTTGCAAATCTTTTCATTAATTAAAGCACTACTTTGCATATTAGATTTGTAGTAGAACCCTAAATTGTAAGACTCCCTACATCAAATTTGATATCAAAATTTAAGATATAACTTCTACATAATATCTAGGTCACAACAACAACAACAACATCAAGCCTTTGTCCCACTATGTGGGGTCGGCTACATGAATCCTTTTTTTTTCATTGTGTCCTGTTAAAAGTCAAATTCTCGTTTAAATCTAATAAAGAAATATCATTTCTAATATTTTCTAACCAAGTCTTTTTAGGTCTACCTCTATCTTTCTTAACATAAGTCAAATCTAATATCTCTACTTTCCTAACCGGGTCATCGGAAGGCCCCCATTTAATGTGACCAAACCATCTAAGGAGACTCTCTCTAATCTTATCTTCCACTAGAGCTACTCCAACCTTTTCACGTATATGCTCATTTCGTATCCTATCTCTAAGGGTAAAGCCACTCATTCACCTGAGCATCCTCATCTCTGCAACACTTAGTATTATGCTTCTCTTTTAATGGCCAACATTCGGCACCATAAAGCATTGTAGGTCTCACCACCATCTTATAGAATTTTCCCTTAAGTTTGATGGGGACTTTTCTATTAATACACAATAAGCCCGATGCATTCCTCCACTTCAACCATCCAACTTGAATTCTGCTGATAATATTCCCATCTATTTCACCATCACTCTGAACAATAGATCCAAGATATCTAAAACGTGTACTCTTATTAATAACTTGATCGTCCAAAGTCACAATCCCCTCACTAGGTCTATTACTACTAAAATTACACTCCATATATTCAGCTTTAGATCTACTCAAGCGAAAACCTTTAGACTCTAAGGTTGACCTCCATAATTCAAGTTTACTTTCAACTCCCTCTCTAGTCTTATCAACAAGAAGAATATCATCAGCAAAAAGCATACACCAAGGTACACCCTCTTGCAAATGTCTAGTGAGAACATCCATGACTAAAGGAAAAAGATATGGGCTTAAGGCTGATCATTGATGTAATCCAACCGAAATAGGAAAATACTTGGTCAAACCACCTTGTGTTTGAACACAAGTAATAGCTTTTGCATACATATCTTTAATGATTTGAATATAAGTGTTATTAACTCCTTTCTTTTCAAAAACTCTCCATAGCACTTCTCTTGGAACTTTATCATATGCATGCTTTCTCTAAATCAATAAATACCATATGTAGATCCTCCTTGTTCTCTCTATATTTCTCCATCAAACCTCTCAATAAATGTATGGCTTCTATAGTAGACCTACCCGGCATGAATCCAAATTGATTTTGAGAAGCATTAGTCTCACGCCGCAACCTACACTCCATAACTCGCTCCCATAGTTTTAAAGTATGACACATTAACTTAATTCCTCTATAATTCGCACAATCTTATGCATCACCTTTATTCTTAAAAATAAGAATTAACACACTCATTCTCCACTCATCTGGCATATTTTTAGTCTACAAAATAGTATTAAAAAGTTTAGTAAGCCAATAAATTCCTTCATCTTCTAAGCATTTCCACACCTCTATCTGAATATCATCAGGTCCAATAGCTTTTCCACACTTCATTTTCTTTAAAGCCTCTCTAACTTCAGTTTTACTAATACGCCGATAAAAACAGAAATCTTTATTTTTATTTAGGGTGCTAAGGTCACTAAAGTCAATTGTATTTTCACATTCTTCATTAAAAAGTTTAGCAAAATATCTCATTCACCTTTGTTGAATATCATCTTCTAAGAAAAGTACTTTTTTATCTTCATCCTTAATACACTTCACTTGAACTAAATCCTTACAAATCCTATCTCTTTGTTTGGCTAACTTATACATATATCTTTCTCCCTCCTTAGTATTTAATATATTATATAAATCATTAAAAGCTAGGATCTTTGCATCGCATATTACTTTATTAGATTCCTTGTGTGCCTCTTTATATCTTTCACAATTATCAGAATTTTTACATCTAAAATAATTTTATAACAAATCTTCTCATTTTTTATCTTTTCTTGCACATTTGGATTCTATCACCAACTATTTTTACTATTAGGAGATTTTCCCTTTGATACTCCAAGCACATCTTTTGCAATATTCTTAATATCACTAACCACTTTTTCCCACATGACATTAGTATCCTCATGCACAGACAAAATCTAAAGATCTAAAATCTTACTCTCAAAAATATTTTTATTAATATTCTTTAAATACCTCAATCTAATTCTAGAATATCGTTTTACTTAATTTTTTATTTTTTGCCCATTTATTTTAAAGTTCAAAACTAATAATCGATGTTGGGTACATAAATTTTTACTTGAAATAACTTTACAATTTTTGTAATCTAAACGATCTAATTTTCTTATAAGAAAATAATCAAACTGAGTTTTACATTATCTATTTTTATAAGTGATAAGATGCTCATCTCTTTTCTTAAATAAGGTATTAGCAATAAAAAAATCATAAGCTAAAGAAAAATCTAATATGATCTTACCACCTTCATTTGCCATTCCAAACCCATGGCCATCATGAATGCTTTTAAAATTATCTAATACCTCTCTACCAGCATGTCCATTTAAATCTCCTCCAATAAAAACTTTTTCTTCAAGAGATATCTTTTGTATTAATTCTTCTAAGTTATTTCAATATTTTAATTTTGAACATATATCCAAACCTACTTTAGGAGCATAAATACTTATAATATTAACAATCTTAGCATCAATAACAATCTTTAAAGCTATAATTCTATCTCTAATTCTATTAATTTTTATAATATTATCATTCAAACTCTTATGATGAGGACATTAGTCAGAGATTTCGACACGTGTACCGTCGACGAGGACGACGATCGACGGCTACGATTAAGAGCCTTTACCTTTGATGTATTTCATGTTATATGTATTTTATTTTATGTTTTCCTAGTTTACCCTTCATGGGTATTGAGTCTCTTTTTAGCCCCGAGGGCATTAGTGTCTTTTTCTTTTTTTTAGTTTTGAGACCTATATATTGGTCCCTATGCTTTATATTGAGGATGATGATTTTGAATGAAAATTGATACTTGTCTTCTTCTTTATCTTGTATATGCTCAAGAAGAGGAGAGAGCTCTAGGTGAGGGCGAAACGCAACACCAACCAGTCATTGGAAGAGTCAGTGGCTCGTGGCTTATCTTCTAGTTTCCTTGTACCCCTCCCCAACCGTCACCTTCTCCCTACCTCCCCACCCGCCGGCCCACTTCTACTCACCGCTAAACTCATCTCAGTCCAACCTCCCCAAACCCCTCAACCCGCCGGCTCCAACCTCCTATTTCCCTTATCCCGACGCCTACCCCTTCCCAAATCCCGTCGGCCCACCCCCTTGGCCATCCCCTTGTGATGAGTCCAATCATCATGAATGCTTCCTTAATTAGCTCAAGCAAGTTTGGAAAGATTGGAATTTAATTGAAATTCAAATTTGAATTTCAAAAACTTTCCATATTTACAAAATCTAAATAAGGAAAGTATTTCAATTTGAATCCAATTTAAAATAAGAATTGATTGGATTTAATACCATCTTTCCTAATCATCAATTACTTGTTTGGAAGCTTTTAAACTCCCCCCCACACCCTCCCTCCTCTCTCCATGCCGCCGGCCCCATCATGGGCTTTCCCCATTGATTCCCCAATTAAAGCCATAATTACTATTTGATTTGAATTCAAATTCAAATTAGACTCCCTCCAAAATCACTTAAATCTGAAATTTATTTCAGATTTCATAATTTCCCTTACTCCCTCCCTAAACCCTAGCCGCCCCTCCCTACTTCCCTTCCCCTTGAGCCGCCCCCTTCCCCACCCTCTTCCACCCCTCCAATTGACGGCTTCCTCCCCACTTCGTCTCCTATACGATCTCCTGATGCCCTCATATGGTGGATCCCGAATGGAACTATGGATTTGTGCATGACGATCGAGATCAAGTCAACATCCTCCAATCCCCTTTCTTTGACGTGGGCTTTGACTTCGACGATACCGTTGAGGATTACATCGATCGCATCCAATACACTTTAGTGGACGTGATCGACGAACAAAGATCAAAGGGACGTTGGATCATCACCGGCCGACCAACTTTCTCCACAACTCTGGCTACCTCTCCGGTGACTACTATCCTACGCATCACTTGTCTTCTAGTGGCTTCACTAAGTGTGCTTGCAACCTTCATCCGCTAACCTCCACTTTCAAGAGATTGAGTGAGGGACCTCAAGGTGAATTATCTAGATCTTAAACTTGGTGCTTTTGTTACACTCGCTATTTGCATTACCTATTAGTTATTGGTTGTTATTTTGCAAAGGCCTATTAATCTCAAACTGTAACCAATTACTATTACTTAGTCTTTCATGCCATATTCTTAAGCTTTCACTTGAGCAAGCAAAGGTTTATAGATAGCCAAGCGAAGTTCACTATTTCTATTAATATCTTAATTGCAATTCTTGTTTCATCGTATTTAGTTTCACATCATCTTATCTATAATCATGCCTATACCATTTCTAGTACAACTCATACCCGAATATCATAGTTTAAATCCTAAACTATCAATCTCCTTAGCATTCTCACCAACCCATTAAATTTTCTAAATGCACAGAATATTTGTCTTCCTATAAATCATAATATCTATTAATTTCATTAATTTTTCTGTAAGGAAACTTATATTCTAAGTTTATATCCTAATTTTAGTTTCATGGACTAGCTTCTTTGCCTACATAATATTTAGGTCAATTAACAAAATAATATAATTTATATTATTACCATCACTGGGAAGTATAATCTCAGAAAATTTTTATTTGATAGATAACTTAGAAGATTTCTTTGAGAATTACAATATGCATGATTTCTAAAATTTTGAATTTACTCAAACAAAATTAATAGGGTATGCTCGGTATTAATTTTTGAAAAAGTGTTGTTTCTATAACAAAATCTCTATCGTCTAATATGAAAGATAGATTTAAACAGTAATATTTATCATTTTATGATTACAGAGACCAATTGCATGATCAATTTAAGAACTTCAAATGAGATGGCTATCATGTGCTTAGACATTTATAAGACTTAAAAATATTGCAGCTAAATATTACTTAGAGATTATTATGTTATCATTATATACTTTACCAAGGTTTTGAATTGCATAATCAAGTACCGAGACATTTACTTTTCAAAAGGTGAGGCACAAGTCTCAAGGCATTGTGCGGAGGAAACCTCAAAATTAAACCATTAAATTAACTAAAATATGAAATAATAAACAAAATATTAACACCAAAGTAATATGTTAAAATAAGATATTAAAAGTCAAAGTAATATCATTAAAAGTCATATAAATCTATAAACAATGCTAAATAAATAGTTTCCCATTCAATATAAAAAATAGTCTAAGGGTATAATTTATGAATTATATAATCTCCTACACTCTCATCACTTAGAGGACTTTTATTAAAATCATCATTATAATTGATTACTTTCTCTTTCCTCTCGTACTAAAATAAGGAAATGAGTTTCCAATAACAAGAGAAGAGGTGTTAGAGGAGAAGCAGTGGCAATGATGTCGTGATGATGATGACATATTAGGATTGAGTGCGGGTGTGACGGTCGTGCGGTGTTCATTGTGCAACGTGCATTATGCGGTTCTTCTCAAATTTGGTATGATTCAGATATAGTTAATAAGTTTAACTATATTTATATCTATATAATTTATAAATTAAAAATAAAAACTTAATATTAATTCTCCAGACTTACACCTCTTCAAAATTGTGCTAGAATTGTGTTGAGGCATACCTTGAGGTGCACCTCGACCTATTTAAGACGTAAGTCTCATCAAGCAAGCATGAGGCGTGCGGCTCATTATTTTTTTTTAGAGGTGAGCCTTGAAACAGACCTCTGATAGCACAATTTTAAACCATGTGCTTTATTAAAAGTCTTTAAACAAAAACTTAAACATGAATTAAAATATAATTCTTTAAAAACATTTGATGAGGTTTGATACAAACTACAATCCTCTTATTAGAACACTACACTTATGCTTAATATCTCATAAGTAAAATCATTAGAATTCATCTAAAGGTTGTTAAACACACAACAAAACAAAAATCATGCACAATTAAAATTGTCCGTATTGAAGAAACTGTAGTTAAAAAAAATTCTTTGAATGATGGATTAGGTATCTAGGTGTAAAAGAAAATTTACAAGTCTAGTATGAATCGACAACTAAAAAAGTTGAATATGCTAAAACAAAATTTATAACTCTGGAGTGCTATTCCTGAGTACTATTATGATGTATGTTGCTTGCCTATTTATGCTCTTTTTTCAAGTGTTGTATTTTTTCAAGGTTCTGAAAATCGGATCGGACAATGAACCAGAAGAAAGAGAGGTTCACGGTTCGACCGGTCGAACCGCGGTCGAACCAGATGACGTAATAAATAATAATATTATTATAAAAAATTAACAAAATAATGAAATATAATAACCATATAATTTAATATAAATTATTGCTAATTTATATTACACATTTAGATTTAATTTATAAATATAAATTATTTTAAAACTCATAATATAAAATTATAAATAAAATTAAATATTTTAATATAAAATTTTTCATTTGATAACATAAAATTTTTTTAGAGGTGAAAAACTAGAACTTTGCAAATTTTTTAACATAAGAGTATTTCAGTTGGTAAAAATTAAATATTATTAACTAAAAAATAAAATAAAAAATTTCTCAAAAAAAATAAAAAATAAATATTATTCAAATTATAAAAATTAATTGTTTATATTATAATATATAACATATAATTTTTACTTGAGGAGCTTGATGAGCAAAAATTAATCCACATAAATTTTATAATATATATAATCAAAAATATAAAAAACTAAATAGATAAAAATTAAATATTATCAACTAAAAAAATAAATATTATTCATATTATAAAAATTAATTTAAAAAATCGTTAAAAACATATGTTGTATAGTGTATATATGAAACTAAAGATGGCCTTTTGCTTTGTATGGTTTAATCCAACATCACTTGTGAAGTTTTGCTTTATATAGTTTATATAGCTTTTTTCTCTCTCTCATGACAAGAGCTCATATGGAGTAATGAAGAAATAAGATTGTTGAAATTAATATTTAATCATATGTTTAATACAAATTTAAGAGTTTTATATTAATATTTATATTAATTAATTAAGTTTAATATTTATTTAATATTAAATAATTTATTTAATTATTTATATTAAAAAATATGAAGCAGCCGATTTTAGAAAATCGATACCGGTTCACCGGTTGAACTGCCGATCCTTGCCAAAATCGGCTGGTTTGAAGCAAAGCTGGTTTTCAGGTTGAACCGGACCGGCCTTCAGACCGGTTCACGGTTGAACCGGTCGGACCGGCCGGTCCGGTTCGATTTTTAAAGCCCTAATTTTTTTTGCTCATATACGTCATATCTTACAGTTATGCTCCTGAACTTACCATTTGCCTATTTGTTGAGAGTTGTTACCATGAAGGTGATGGTCTGCAGGTTAAATTTTGTGCCACAAATTTGAATATTTTTTGGAAAAAATTGAAGTTAGAATTGTTTAGAGTTAAATTGGGCAAATCTTGTGGCAACTATTCCTACTAGTTTAGAAATATAAGAAAATAGTTTGAGGCATGTAAATTTTTTTTAATATATTCTAAATTTTAATATTTTCATGCAAGTTGGATATGTAATTTCACACGGGAAGTCATCCCCTTGTATTGGTGTGAGCCTTGGATGTCGTTAATAATTTTTTTCTTTATCTTATTTCTTTTAAATATCATAGCATTGATTTTCTAGAGTTCATGATTTATTCAAAATTAAAGGATCTGGGATTCTAATTGCGAAAAAAATTCAATTACTTGTTGATTTTGTGAGATTTGAATTTTTGTTCATTTCTTTAGATTTATTCAATCATTGTATTATCATTTGATTTTTAATTATCGTATTTACTAGTTTACATGTAATGAAAGGTAGTTTTTTTTTCTTGTTTAATGCTTATTGATCTGTGAATCCTAAGTTCTCTCATGTGATTTACATATATTACATCATTTTAGTTGAATTAGAAAGCCCTAATACTAAATTATTCTGCATTTGAACCAACAACAACAATAACAAGTCTATATCCCACTACGTGGGGTCGGCTACAAGACTCTTTTTTTTCTACTATGTTCTGTTAAGAGTCAACTTTTCATTTAAATCTAATAAAAAATATTATTTCTAATATATTTTAACAAAGTCTTTTTAGGCCTACCTCTACCTTTTTAACATAAGTCAAATCTAATACATCTACTCTCCTAATTGGGTCATCGGAAGGCCAACGTTTTATGTGACCAAACAATCTAAGGCGTCTCCCTCTAATCTTATTTGCCACTGGAGCTACTCCAATGTTTCACATATATACTCATTTCGTATTCTGCCTCTAAGAGTGAAGCCACTCATCCACCTGAGCATCCTCATATCTATAACACTTAACTTAATTTTATGCTTGTCTTTTAATGGCAAACACTCTGTGCCATAAAGCATTGCAGGTCTCACCACCATCTTATAGATTTTTCCCTTAAGTTTGAGGGGTACTTTTCTATCACACAACAAGCCCGATCTATTCCTCCACTTCAACCATCATCGAAGTGTGATCATAAACTCTTTTTTGTTCTTGATTTGTTTTTGGTTGCTCTAGGAAAGACCGAATGTGAGCAATTAGATTTGATCCAGGATTTATTTGGGGCAACTCTCTGCTAACATTGCTTTTAAAAATGTGGCCATTCTAGGATTTGGCTTATAACTTTTCGATCGTGTTTTAGAAAAGATATCTATTTAGAACAACTTTTTGTAAACAAGCTCTGAGAGAAGGCACGGAGTGGAAGAAACGAGCCGGAGAAGACAGGGAGAAAGAATTAAGGAAAGGCAGTAATTGAATATCTTATTCAGGTGAACAGGTTACAAGTAAATAGAGGAGATGATGGCAGAAAAGTAAATATACATAATATAGTAGGTAATGTGCTAATAGCCTCCCGCAAATTAAGCATTCGAGGATCGAATGGTTAATTTGGTACGCAGTTCGTTGAAGCGAGAGGTGGAGAACGACTTAGTTAGTATATCGACGATCTGATCCTTGGAGGGGATATGAGTGAGCTGGATGTCGCCGGAACTAATGTGTTGACGAATAAAATGATAGTCGATCTCAATGTGTTTGGTTCGGGCGTGGAAGACTGGATTCTTGGCGATGGCCATGGCTGAAGTGTTGTCACAATAGATCGTGGTAGGAGATTGCTGTGAAAGGTTGAGCTCAGCCGCGAGACGCCGAAGCCAGATGACTTCGGAAGTGGCAGCGGACAACGATCTGTACTCGGCTTCGGTGGAGGACTTTGCAACCGTGACCTGCTTTTTGACTGTCCAAGAGAGGAGGTTTGGTCCTAGGAAGGTGCAGAAGCCGGAGATGGACTTGCGGTCGGTGGCGTCGGCGGCCCAATCGGCGTCCGTGCAGGAGCGAAGTTCGAGAGCACCGGGAGAGATGGGCAGACCGAAGGAGAGGGTGCCTTTAATGTAGCGTAATAGGCGTTTGAGGGCTTGAAAATCATGCTCGGTGGGACGTTGCATGTGTTGACAGACTAGATTGGTGGCGAACGCGATGTCTGGTCGGGTTATAGTTAGGTACTGAAGTGAGCCGACGAGTCTGCGGTAGAGAGTTGGATCGGAGAACGGCTGAGTGTTGGGAGATTTTTGTTTGGATGTCGGGACTGAAGGAGTCGGAGCGGGCTTGCAGTCCGTATAGCCTGCATCATGAAGAAGCTTGGTGGCGTAGTGTTGTTGGGTAAGAAAGTAACCGACATTGGAGTGAAGGACCTGGATGCCGAGGAAGAGGGATATTTGGCCTAGCTGCTTGAGGGCGAACTGTGATTGAAGTTGTGTGAGGAGACGTCGAATGGCTGGTTCGTTGTTCCCTGTGACAAGAAAGTCGTCGACATATATAAGAATGTAGAGTTCAATGTGGTGTTTATGAAAAATAAGGAGGGAGGGATCGGAATGACTAAACCCGAAGCCTTGCGATCGTAGAAAACTGGTTAGTTTGTTGAACCATTGACGCAGTGCTTGCTTTAGCCCATAGAGGGATTTGTGAAGTTTGCAGACGAAGGTCGGATGATCCGGGTCGGCGAAGCCTGGCGGTTGTCGCATGTATATGTCGTCGGGGAGATCGCCATGCAAGAATGCATTAGAGACGTCGAGTTGGAACATTGGCCAGTGGCGGTTGAGGGCTAGAGTTAGAAGAAGGCGTATAGTCGGCATTTTCGCCACTGGGCTGAAGGTTTCAGTGTAATTGATGCCAAATTGTTGACCATAGCCGAGGGCGACGAGCCTAGCTTTGTGGCGATCAATCTGTCCCATGGGAAGGAGTTTGGTTTTGAAGGTCCACTTACAACCAAGAACCGGTTTGTGAGGTGGAGGGGGAACGAGAGACCAAGTTGATTGCTTGGTTAGGGCCTGGAATTCGTCTGTCATGGCTCGGCGCCAGTGAGCTGACTTGGACGCTTGATTGTAAGTGGTAGGGATTTGGGGGGTTGTGTGAGTGAGAAGATTGAATTGATGTTTTGGTTTTGAAATTCCAGATTTTAGTCTGGTCTGCATAGGGTGGGATGAGTGTGTAATGGGAGGGGGCATTGCTGCAGGTGGGATCGGATGCAGAGGTGTAGTGGTGGTGTTTGGCTCGGGTTGGGGAGTGGATTGCGAGCTGTTGTCTGTAGTGGGAAGGTGAGAAATGGATGATGTTGGTTGTTGGGTATGAGAAGTGGAAGCAGTAGATGGTGCGAGGAGGAATGGGGAGAGATTAGAAGGAGTGGGTGTGTCTGAGGGACTTGGCGGTTGAACAGGAGATTTGAAGGGAAAATTGTGTTCATAAAATATGACATGGCGGGAGATGTAGGTGCGACCGGAAGTGATATTGAAGCACTTGTACCCTTTGTGTTGAGGTGAATAGCCCAGGAAAACGCATTCGGTGGAGCGCGGAGATAATTTTGTTGGGGCGTATGGTTTGAGCCACGGAAAGCAAAGACACCCGAAGGTGCGGAGGTGTGTGTAAGTTGGTGGATGACCGTGTAAGCGTTGAAAGGGAATTTCCATGGAGAGGGATTTGGAGGGGAGGTGGTTGATAAGGTAGTGAGCTGTAGAGATCGCTTCAGCCCAAAATTTGGAGAGACCGGAGGCATGAAGCAGGGCGCGAGTGAGGTCCAAGAGGTGCCGATGCTTACGTTCGGCGACACCGTTTTGTTCGGGTGTGTGAGGACAGGTGAGTTGTTGTTGAATGCCGTGATCTTGAAGAAAGAGACGAAAGGCATGGCTAGTGAATTCGCCGCCGCCGTCGGAGCGGAGAATCTTTGGGGTTTTATTATATTGAGTTTTAACTAAGTTGTAGAAGGTTTTAAATTTTGAGAGAGCTTCTTGTTTGGAAAACAGAAAATACATCCAAGCGAAGCGAGTATAGTCGTCGATAAAAACTATGTAATAGCGGTATCCGTCCAGGGAGGTTTGCGGAGCCGGTCCCCAGACGTCGGTATGAATTAATTCAAAAGGGGCAGACGAAAGGGAAACATTTTTATTGAAAACTAATTTGTGGCTTTTGGCCATGTTACAAGAACTGCATGTGAGAGATTTTGGTACAGTGGTTATTTCCGGAAATCTTTGAGCAAGAATTGAAAGAACTTGATGGCTTGGGTGACCAAGCCGAGCATGCCAGACGTGGGAGGAGTTAGTGGTGGCGGTGAGAGCAGTAGGTGTAGTGTCCGGCGAGAGTTGAATACGATAGAGTCCATTATGAAGACGCCCATGAAGCAGTGGACGGTGGTCCTGAAGATCCTTAATAACGAAGCCGTTAGCGTCAAAGGAAATGGAAACAGAGTTGTCGGACGTGAGTTTTGAAACAGATAAGAGATTGTGAGTAAGGGAGGGAACGTGGAGAAGATTGTGAAGATGGAGCTTACGAGAGGTGTCGGGGAGGGGAAGAAGCCCTTGTCCGGTAGTATGAATGGGAAGAGAGGTACCGTTAGCGATGGAGACGGCATCCGAGCCTTGATAGCCCGTGGGGTACTGGAGATGATTCGCATCCGGAGTGAGATGGGTGGATGCACCGGAGTCAAGCACCCAGTCTTGACTGGCTGAAGGAGGCGGGTTGGCTAGGAGAGCTCGCGGTGGTCGGGATTCGGTGGGGGCATACTTGAAATTGCAACGGTGCCAGCAATTCAGAGCAACGTGACCGATTTTGCCGCAGATTTGGCAAGTCGGCCTGGTTTGGACAGGAGCGGTGGACTGAGTTGTCTGGTAGTTCGGAGCTTGAGGGAAGGATTGCTGGGTCTTGTTCTTGATGAACCTTTTGTTGCTGCGGCCGCGATTTGGGGTGTTGGATGCAGCGTAGAGAGCAGTGGCCGACGAGGTATTGAGTAGATCTTGATTCGTTTCTTGTTGAAGATGAATTTCTTCATTGCAAACAACAACAACAACAACATCAAGCCTTTATCCCACTACGTGGGGTCGGCTACATGAATCCTTTTTCTCCATTGTGTCCTATTAAAAGTCAAATTCTCGTTTAAATCTAATAAAGAAAGATCATTTCTAATATTTTCTAACCAAGTCTTTTTAGGTCTACCTCTACCTTTCTTAACATAAGTCAAATCTAAGACCTCTACTTTCCTAACCGGGTCATCGGGAGGCCGCCGTTTTACGTGACCAAACCATCTAAGGCGACTCTCTCTAATCTTATCTTCCACTGGAGCTACTCCAACCTTTTCACGAATATGCTCATTTCGTATCCTATCTCTAAGGGTAAAGCCACTCATCCACCTGAGCATCCTCATCTCTGCAACACTTAACTTAGAATTATGCTTCTCTTTTAATGGCCAACATTCAGCACCATAAAGCATTGCAGGTCTCACCACCATCTTATAGAATTTTCCCTTAAGTTTGAGGGGTACTTTTCTATCACACAATAAGCCCGATGCATTCCTCCACTTCAACCATCCAACTTGGATTCTGCTGATAATATCCCCATCTATATCACCATCACTCTGAACAATAGATCCAAGATATCTAAAATGTGTACTCTTATTAATGACTTGATCGGCCAAAGTCACAATGCCCTCACTAGGTCTATTATTACTAAAATTACACTCCATATATTCCGTTTTAGATCTACTCAAGCGAAAACCTTTAGACTCTAAGGTTGACCTCCACAATTCTAGTTTACCTTCAACTCCCTCTCTAGTCTTATCAACAAGAAGAATATCATCAGCAAAAAGCATACACCAAGGTACATCCTCTTGCAAATGTCTAGTGAGAACATCGATGACTAAAGCAAAAAGATATGGGCTTAAGGCTGATCCTTGGTGTAATCCAACCGAAATAGGAAAATACTTGGTCAAACCACCTTGTGTTTGAACACAAGTAATAGCTCCTGCATACATATCTTTGATGATTTGAATATAAGCGTTATTAACTTCTTTCTTTTCAAGAACTCTCCATAGCACTTCTCTTGGAACTTTATCATATGCTTTTTCTAAATCAATAAATATCATATGTAAATCCTCCTTATTCTCTTTATATTTCTCCATCAAACCTCTTAATAAATGTATGGCTTCCATAGTAGACCTACCCGGCATAAATCCAAATTGATTTTGAGAAACATTAGTATCACGCCGCAACCTATGCTCCATAACTCGTTCCCATAGTTTTAAAGTATGACACATTAACTTAATTCCTCTATAATTCGCACAATCTTGTGCATCACCTTTATTCTTAAAAATAGGGATTAACACACTCATTCTCCACTCATCTGGCATCTTTTTAGTCTTCAAAACAGTATTAAAAAGTTTAGTAAGCCAAGAAATTCCTTCATCTCCTAAGCATTTTCACACCTCTATTAGAATATCATCAGGTCCAACAGCTTTTCCACCCTTCATTTTCTTTAAAGCCTCTCTAACTTCGGTTTTACTAATACGCCGATAAAAACAGAAATCTTTATTTTCATTTAAGGTGCTAAGGTCACTACAGTCAATTTTATTTTCACATTCTTCATTAAAAAGTTTAGCAAAATATCTCATCCACCTTTGTTGAATATCATCTTCTAAAAAAAGTACTTTTTGATCTTCATCCTTAATACACTTCACTTGAACTAAATCCTTACTACTCCTATCTTTTTGTTTGGCTAGCTTATACATATATCTTTCTCCCTCCTTAGTATCTAATCTATTATATAAATCACTAAAAGCTAAACTCTTTGCATCACATATTGCTTTCTTAGATTCCTTACGTGCCTCTTTATATAATTTCCAATTATCAGAATTTTTACAATTAAACCAATTTTTATAACAAATTTTCTTATTTTTAATCTTTTCTTACACATTTGGATTCCACCACCAACTATTTTTACTATTAGGAGCTTTTCCCTTTGAAACTCCAAGCACATCTTTTGCAATATTCTTAATATTACTAGCCACTTTTTCTCACATAACATTAGCATCCTCATGCACAGACAAAATCTTAAGATCTAAAATCTTACTCTCAAAAATATTTTTGTTAATATTCTTTAAATGCCCCCATCTAATCCTAGGAAAACGTTTTACTTTATTTTTTAATTTCTTCCCCATTATCTTCAAGTCCAAAACTAATAAACGATGTTGGGTACATAAGTTTTCACTCGGAATAACTTTACAATCTTTGCAATCTAAACGATCTAATTTTCTTATAAGAAAATAATCAATCTGAGTTGTACTATATCCATTTTTATAAGTAATGAGATGCTCATTCCTTTTCTTAAATAATGTATTAGCAATTAAAAAATCATAAGCTAAACAAAAATCTAATATGGACTTACCACCTTCATTTGTCGTTCCAAACCCATGGCCACCATGAATGCTTTTAAAATCATCTACCTCTCTACCAACATGTCCATTTAAATCTCCTCCAATAAAAACTCTTTCTTCAAGAGGTATCTTTTGTATTAATTCTTCTAAGTCATTCCAAAATTTTAATTTTGAATCCATATCCAAACCCACTTGAGGAGCATAAGCACTTATAATGTTAACAATCTTAGCATCAACAACAATCTTTAAAGCTATAATTCTATCTCCAATTCTATTAATATTTATAACATTATCCTTCAAACTCTTATCTAAAATCACACCTACACCATTTCTAGTACGACTCCTACCCGAATACCAAAGTTTAAATCCTAAACTATCAATCTCCTTAGCCTTCTCTCCAACCCATTTAGTTTCCTGAATGCACAGAATATTTATCTTCCTATGAATCATAATATCTATTAATTCCATTAATTTTCCTGTAAGGGAACCTATATTCCAAGTTCCTATCCTAATTTTAGTTTCATGGACTAGCTTCTTTGCCCACATCCGTCCTTGATGTGGTAACCCTTGCCTATTTAACACTGCACCCGGGCGGCGGTGCAGCGGCCCTTGCATACTTGTCGCTGTATTCAGGCCATACAACGCGTCGCTTCCAGGGGACGCCCTAGCATTAACACAATTTCTTAAAGGATTCATGTCATTATTATTCGACAAGTTTTACGCTGGCTGTCGACTACCTAACGCAACCCTCCACTTTTCTCATCCAGGACTTGGGACCTGGCAACGGCAGTGTTAATTTCTTCATTGCAAAGTAGAGAGTAAAAAGTGTCCAGATCGATAGGCAGTAGAGAGTTGCGGATGGTGGATTTAAACAAATTGAAGGTAGGCGGTAGACCGTTGAGAATGTGAATGATGATGTCTTCCGGGTCAATTTTCGAGCCAGAGGCGGAGATGTTGTCAACAAGCGTTTTGATGCGAGTGAGGTACTGCTGCATGGACTGATCCTTCATGTGAACATGATAGAGTTCATTCTTGAGTTGGATGACGCGGGAGCGACTCGTCGATTGAAGTCGGCGCTCAAGAACTGTCCAGGCTTCATGATGATGTACGGTAAGATGGATGGGGTTACGGTGGAGAAGAGGACGGACAGAAGGTTGCTGTCGATGTTCTGCCAAAGAGCATGATCGACGGAGGTTGTGTCCGGGGGAGGCTTGACGGTGCCGGTGAGATGGCCTGCATAGCCATTGGCGGTGAATTGCTGAAGAAGTTGGATGCGCCATATGGGATAGTTTTCGGCTGAGAGGGGATGTGGAACCAGATTCTTGATATTAGACACAAGAAATTTTAGAGAAGAGGGAATGGAGAATGTGGTGGTGTTGTTGTCTTGAGTGGTGGAGGAGAATGGAGGGAGAGAATTTGCCGAGTCTTGATCTCCCATGCTGCTCTGATACCATGAGAGAAGGCACGGAGCGGAAGAAACGAGCCGGAGAAGACAGGGAGAAAGAATTAAGGAAAGGCAGTAATTGAATATCTTATTCAGGTGAACAGGTTACAATTAAATAGAGGAGATGATGGCAGAAAAGTAAATATACATAATATAGTAGGTAATGTGCTAATAAGCTCATCATCCTCTGTTCTAGCATTGCAACTGAATTCTGCACCTTAAACCAAAATTTTATATTCTATCATATATATTAAAAAAAGTACATCATAATTTCAAATACTAGCTTCTCATATAGCAGTTTCACAATTAGCTTTATAGACAGCTATAACCACCCCATACAGACCCTTAATCGAACTCACATTCATTATCAAATTCATAATTCCAACATATGGGCTGGTGATAACATCAAGGTTGGGCAAATCCCAATGATGGAATGGCATAACCATGGCACTTTGATCAAGACAAGAGGTATACCAATCAACCATTACTCTTGCACGCACATTAAAAAGGGTTTAGTGTTCTCTATGCCGTTCGGATCAAGCAGGACAGCTGGTATTCTCAAGTTACACATAAGCAGCAATGATAAAAGCCCTTCGTATCATTATTAAAGCTGAGGTCTCATGTACTTGAGCATTAGATCGGCATCTCCACCAACCTTCTTTCTAATCACCTAAAATAAGGTATGTCATGCTTAAATATACAAAGCTCAAATAAAGTTTTTGTTCACTTCACTTTTCTAAATTCCATACTCCAGTGTCCAAGAGCCTTTTAGCGGAATCCACAACTGCGGAACGCAGAGCTCTTACATGAGTACTTGTTTTCCGGGGCGCCCAAGTGCTCAAGACTTAGCAAGAACCACAAGTTCAAGACTTCATGACTCAAAGGACTTGTTGTACTCTTCCGGCATACAAAAGCAATACTGGCAAACAAAACTTATGATGATAATGACACTGTTGCAAAATGTTAAAGGGTCGCATCCATCCTTTTATTCTAAAAACAACGCTAAGCTACCTGCTTTTATCACGTTGATCCTGACATTCATATTTTGAAAATAAAGATGCCGCAAAATAAGGGAGGAATGATGTGTGTGTGCGAGCATGGCATCTACAGAAACTACTGAATTTCCCATCCTCAATTTTAAAATTATATCTTTTGCAATCTCCTAATCTCCTCACAATTTCCTAGCATTCCAAAAAACACATTTTTTTAGAGGAAAAGAGCAACGAACCTGTAATGGCCCGAACGATTCCACTCTAGCCAGCTCAAAAGCAAGCGCCCGCCCACAGCTCCTTCCCCACTAACTGCTCGCTTCTCCCTATCCATTCTCCTTCTCCTTCACCTACTGCATACAAAAACACCAAAATAATCAATAAAATGAAAATAGAAGATCATGATTTCCATACTTCACAGCAGAAACAAACGGAAAACCTCGGGACAAACCCCCTTCGCTTGATCTGAGATCAATCAGCGCCGCTCTGCATCTCTATACTCCAACGCGTACGTTGAGGCTAATAGACAAACCTGCACAGACTGTGAAGCCGTCTGAAAGCAGACGGCTGATAGCAGAGGGAATCATTGGGACCGGAGCTCCGACTCCAAATTGGCAGAACTGGAGATATCATCTAGCGTCTGTACTGAACGCCAAGTAAATGGGGCAGGGCGGCGAGAGTTTGGCACGGCAGCTGTAAGAACTATTCCTTCGGCCCTTCATCGATAATATAACATTTTTACATTTAAGCTCAATAATATAATTTTCACTCAATAATTATAGCAAAAGATATACGTGACAGTAGAGTGAGAAATTTTCATAATAATGTTGTATGGATATTCAAAATACAAACATAAAACTCAAAAACATCAGAGTTTTACGTGAAAAAATTGATAAAAGGAAAAATCACGGGGGCACGCCCAGTTGAAATGATTCCACTATTGTTTGAATAGATTACAAAGATTGACCCATCTCGAAACTCGAGAATGATGAAATTACAATAGTTTGGAGAGCTGGACGGAGGTCCGGTGTTAATCGGTGGTCGGGCGAAACTTCGATGTCAGTTGGTAGTTTGGCAAAAGTCGATGACAAATAGAAAGTTTGGCGTCAGTTGGCGGCCAGCAAAAGTCTTGCATCGGTTGGGGTCGGGCAAAAATCTTGCTTCGATCGGTGGTCGAGCGAAAGTCCGGCGACGGTCAGTGGCCGGCAGAAGTTCGACGACGATCAGTGATCCGGCAGTGGTTGAGGAGGAGCATGGTGGCAAGATGAATCTCAGATTTCTCTTTCTTCTTCCTCTTCTCTCCCTTGTGAAGAATTGGGGGGTGGGGGGGGTCTATTTATAATTTTTTTGGAGTGGCATTGCTAGTAAATAGGGAGCAGATCAAGGGCATATTGGGAGTGTTTTTGATGGACGGTTGATATTGATTCCCTAAATCACAGACTGTTTATTATGCATTGGAGTGTCTTAATGATGTTGGAATTCGGTGATCTTGGGCTCGTTAGATTTGCCTTGTCGAGCCGCTTAATTCGACGATAAGCACGTCATACTTGGAAATCATTTGGTCATCTAATTTACACTTTGAAGCTTCTAAACATGCTTCGGGCCCTCGATTTGGACCCATTGGGGGTTAGATTGGATCGAATTTCCCGTCGTTGGGTTTGTCTTTTTTATATGTTCAATTCGACTATAAGTTTTCTGAAATCGTAGTCCAGATGGTCCCAGAATTAATTTCAAAAGTTTTCTCTTCAACTTTTCCTCAAGATTCGTGCACGATCAAGATAATTTTTTGATAATTTATCAATGACCCCCTATTTTTGGACATCGAAGCTTGCAAAATTTGAAAATACAAAATTATGATTTTCGGGTAATTACGACGCACGACCACTCCCTAAACATCAATGTGGACCTCCCCTCAGGGCCGTGAACCCCGTAAAATACCCTTAATCATAAATTGAGAATATGCTGAAGTTGGCACGCTCATTAGAGCAAAAAATATTGAAAATTTACTTTCCAAAACTTTAAAAATGCTCGAAATCAATTATAGATGCCCCGTTGGGCTTTGAAAGTGTCAAAATTGAGTCTAAAACATTGAAAATTTTTATTGGGGACCCCAAAAATGTCAAAATCAAATTGTCCAGGCCAAAAATTGGGCCCTGGCATGATTTGCTGGGTGAACTAGCCGCCCGGCCGCTCGCCTTTGGCTACCCGTACGCTGCTCAGACTCCCCGCACCAGCGCATCGACCTACTTGGTAGGCCATGTGCATGGCCCGCCGGCCTCCTGACTGACGACAACTGGCATGCCAAGTAATGCACGATAGCCAAACAAAATGGGTAGGTGCAAGTGCCATTGGCAAGCGCACGGGCAAGCGCAAGGGCACGGGAGCACAGTGGCATGTCGGGTAGCGCGTGGCTGTGGTAGGCAGGTCGTTCGGCCTTCAAGTGGCGTCGGGGCCCGATTTTTTGCCCGAACAATCTGATTCATGCATTTTTTGGGTCTCCGAGAGAGTTTTTTGACGTTCCAGACTCAATTTTGGTGCTTTCGTAGCTAAATGGAGCTTCTACATTCACTCTTTGGCAAATTTGATAATTTTATAGCATAATTTTTTTGTCAATTTTTGTCTCGATCAACTAGTTGACCGCAAAATAGTCTAAAATTATCATTAAGGGTTTTTTACTTAGTTCACAGCCCTGAGAGCAGGTCTACGTTAACATCTAGAGAGTGGGTGTGCCTTGAAATTACCCAAAAATTATAATCTTTGCATTGAAACGATTCGAAGAGCTCCAACATATATTTTCAAACTCTGCAGACTTCGACGTCCGAAAAGACGAACCCAACAATACTAAATTTGACCCAATTTGAGCCCAAATGGGTCCAAATCAACGACTCAAAGTGCATTTAAAAGGTTCAAACCATAAATTTGATGATCAAATGATTTCGAAAAATGTTGCATGCTTATAGTCTAATCGAGTGGCTCGACGAGTCAAATCTAACGAGCCTATGATGGTCAAATTTTGATATCATTAAGGCACTCAAATACTTGATAAATGGTCCATAATAAAGGGAATTGATATCGGTCGTCCATTCGAACCACTCCCAACGTGTCCTTGATCTTCTCTCTATTTATTGGTCATGCCACGCCCAAAAAATTATAAATAAACCCCTCATTCTTTACTGAAGGGGGGACAAAGGAAGGAAGGGAGAAGAAGAGGAAGAAGGAAGAGAAATCTGAGATCTCTCTAGCTACTGAGCTCTTCCTCAACCACCGCCCGGCCACCGATCATTGTCGAACTTTCACCAAACTTCCACCGGGCCACCAACTTTTGTCAGACTTACACTCGGCCTCTGATTGTCATTGGACTTCCGCCTAGTCACCAACTGACTTCGGACTTACGCTCGGTTATAGATCGTCACCAAACAACGATCTTTCTGAGCTCCATCCTTCCGACCACTATCACCTGACTATGGTCTTTTTGACCTCCATTGCCTGTGGACTATAGTCCTTTTGACTACAGTCACCAGACTACGGTCATTCCGACCTCCATCGCCCACCGACTACTATCCTTCTGACCTCTATCGCTCGCTAACTATGGTCTCTCCGACCATCATCTCCATACTACGATCTCCCTAACCACCATCGCTCGACTATGGTCCTTTTGACCACAGTTACCAGACAAAGGTCTTTCTGACCCCTGTCACCTGATAACTACGATCCTTCCAAACACTGTCACCCAACTACGATTTTTCCAACATTCATTGTCTGCCAACTATAATCCTTCCGACCACCTTCACCAACTACAGTCCTTCCGACCTCCGTCGCCTGCTAACTACGGTCCTCCCGACCACCGTCACCTGACTACGGTCTTTCCAACCTATGTCACCCTCCAACCACAATCTCTCCGACCACCATCTCCAGACTACGGTCCCTCCGACCACCGTCACCCGACTACGATCTCTTCGACCGCCGTCACCTGACTACATTCTTTGTGACTTCCATCGTCCGCCGATTATGGTTCCCCCAACTAACATCGTCCACCGACTATGGTCTTGCTGACCAAACGAACATGTCAACACTGATTCTTTATCAACTCGCACTATGTAATGCACTTTACATGATTTATATTTGCTACATCGAGTCAATGTCTTCTCCCCAAGGAAGAGCCTCATTTGTAATCAACTACAAACACTAATGAATTCATTTTAATTGGGCAAGACCCCGTGATTTCCTCCCCTTTTCAGGGGTTTCTACTTAAAAACTCTTGTATCTTTTATGAACGCTACACCCCTATTTTTCATCTATTTGTATGTTGGATCTTCGTAAAAAGCTAGGACGTTAAACTTTATATCTCTCTACCGCCGCAAATGTTCTAGATCGCAACAAGGCTGTACAAAAAAATGAAATGAGCACCATTGCTTAATCCCAAACTAATTTTCCAAGAGGTTTATTGACAAGGAAAATGTGGTTAAGGAAAGCTCTTTGAATGAGGTTTAATATTGCAGAAATTTTGCTATATAGAACACCGCTAGAGGGTTCTCATATTGCAATTTACTGGATTTTCTCTTTGAATGGGTTGGCTGCGCCTTTGAGGAATACATATTTGATTGCTTCCAAATGGATTTGTCAAGAGGAAAAGGCTTTATAGATTTGATTGTATGACAATTTTAAAGTTTTTGTGTAATATTCAGAGGTTTTAGTAATGCTCACAGTAGATTGTGTGCTTTGAGGCATAATATATGCACTTGATCATTTTTACTAACTCATGCATTTATCTTGCATAAAATCATAACAAAAAAAAAGAATAATAATTTAAGAGTCATGGTAAATCAATCAAAAAGTCAAATTAATAATTGTAATCTAATTAGAAAATAAGCCTAATTGGGCCATATTATTTCACTAAGAATATGAATATCAGGCCTCACTATAAAAGCTATAAGCATCCAACAAAGTTTAGGCAATCAAAGTGTTGCGTCCTGGAATATTCATGGCAGTAGAGAGTGGTACAGTTTAGTGTCTTAGCTTTGTACGAAGATCCAACACATAAACATATAATAAAGTCTGGTTATAGTGTTTATAAGAGATACCATAATTTTTATGTAGAAACCCTTAAAAAGGGGAAAAAACCACGGGCCTGGCCCAGTTTGAATGGATCCACTAGTGTTTGCAATTGATTACAAATGAGGCCCTTCCTTAAGAGGAAGGTCTTGGCTCGATGTAGCAAATATAAATCATACATAGTGTATTACATGGTGGGAGTTGGAAGAATCAGTGTTGATATGTTCGTTTTGGTGGTAGGACCATAGTTGGCAAGAGATGTAGATCGGGAGGATCATAGTCAGATGACGGTGGTCAGAAGGATCGTAGTCGGCCGGCGATGGTGGTCGAAAGGGCCATAGTTCGGCGACGATGGTTAGAAGGACCGTAGTCGACGGGCGATAGAGGTTAGAATGGACTGTAGTTGGCGATGATGGTTGGAAGGACTGTAGTCGGCGGGAGATGGAGGTCGGGAGGACCGTAATCGGTGGGAGACAGAGGTTAGAAGGAATGTAGTTAGCGATGGTGGTTGGAAGGACTGTAGTCGGCGGGCGACGGAGGTCAAGAAGACCATAATTGGGCAACGGTGGTCAGAAAGAACGTAGTCGGTGAGTGACAATGCTCGGAAGGATCGTAGTTGGTGGGTGATGATGGTTGAAAGGACCGTAGTTGGCGGGCTACAGATGATGGAAAATAGTGGTCGGAAGTCTAGAGGTAGTTAATGAACAAGCGGAAGTTTGATGAACGGTTGGAAGTCCGTTGGTGATCGACGAATGGGTCGGGAAAAGCTCTGGCGGAGGTCGATGAACAGGTGGAAGTCCGGTGGCGGTCGAGAAGAACTCCGACGGTGGTTGACGAATAGGTGGAACTCCGGTGGTGGTCGACGAACAAGTGGAGGTCCGACGTTGGTCGGGAAGAACTTCGGCAGTGGTCGACTAATGAGCGGAAGTCCAGAGGCAGTCGGGATGAACTCCAACGGTAGTCGACGATCGGGCAGAAGTCTGGAGGTGGTCGACAAACAAGCAGAAGTTTGGTGGTGGTTGGGAAAAACTCCAGTGGTGGTCGGTGGATGGGCAGAAGTCCGGCGGTGGTCGATGGCGAGGAAGCTACAAAATTCTTCCCTTCCCTTCCTCCTTTCTTCCTCCTTTCTTCCTCTTCATCCTCCGCTTTCATGAGAAGAATTGAGGCTATTTATAATTTTTTGGGAGTGGTATGGCTTGTAAATATGGGGAAGATCAAGGTAATGTTGGGAGTGTTTAATCAGATGGCCCATATAGATTTCCTTGATCATGGAGAGTTTATCGAGCATTTAAATTCTCTAATGATGTCAGAATTGAGCTATCATGGGCTCATTGGACTCGTCTCGTCGAGCCACTTGATTCGACTATAAGCATGCCATATTCGATGATCATTTGGTTATCCAATTAATGCTTTGAACCCTCCATATATGCTTTGTACCCCTAATTTGGGCTCATTTGGGCTCGGATTGAATCAAATTTGATGTCGTTGGGTTCGTCTCCTTGAGATGTTCAACTTGACTATAAGCTTGCTGAAATTAGAGATCAAATTATCCTGATTTTAATTTTGAAAGTTTCTAATTCAAATTTGCATCGAGATTCATGCCCGATCAAGAGGATTTTTTGGTGACATATCACAAAGAATTAAGAACCATAATTGAAATTTAATAAGTCTCATATATTTTGCTGAGAAGTGGCTCCCCTTCCTTGTCTTAGGGTTCATTTAGGACAGCTTTTTTACTACTTTCTAAAACAGTTTTTTAATAAAAAAATTTCTAGTTCAGAAGATCTTTTATATTAGTGTTACGGGCTAGAATATACATGATGATAGAGATTGAACTTTACGTCTTAGCGTTGCACGAATATCCAACTCACACACAGAGAACACAAGATTTTTTACGTGGAAAACTCTGAAAAGGGGAAAAACCACGGGGCCTGGCCCAGTTGAAATGATTCAACTAGAACTTGAGTTAATTATAGGGGGGTTGACTCGCCTCCAAGAGCGATCAGATTACAAGTATCACCCGAAGGGTGAAAGTTAGAGGCTTTTAAAGGCCTAAGATCGCGCTGGCAGAACTTCGGGGTCTCCCGGCGGTCTGGTAGATTGTCGGGCACTAGGTAGTCGTCGGGCAGAGTTGAGGATGTTAGGTGGTGGTCCGGCAAAGTGCAGGGCCTCAGGTGGTGGTCCGGCAAAGTGCAGGGCCTCAGGTGGTGGTCCGGCGGAGTGCAGGGCCTCAGGTGGTGGTCCGGTGGAGTGCATGGCCTCAGGTGGTGGTCCGGCGCAGTGCAGGGCCTCAGGTGGTGGTCCGGCGGAACTCCGGTGGTGGTCGAGGAGGAGCAAGGGGGCAAGAGCTCTCTCTTTTTCTCCTTGGGATTAGGTGTCCCTTTTCATGAGAAATAGGGTCTCTATTTATAGATTTTCGTGAGTGGCATGGTCCGTAAATAGGTGGAAGATCAAGGGTAGTTAGGGAGTGGTTGAATGGATGGCCGATCTTGAATCCTTTGATCATAGACCGTTCGCTGGACATTTGAAGGTCTTAATGATGTCAAAATTTGGCGATCTTGGGCTCGTTGGATTCGTCTCGTCGAGACGCTCGATTTGATTATAAGCATGTCACATTTGGAGACCGTTTGGTAATCCAAATTATGGTTTGAACCTTCCAATAGTGCTTCTGACCCTTGATTTGGACTCATTTGGGCTCGAATTGGGTTGAATTTGGTGTCGTTGGGTTTGTATTTCCGAGACGCTCAGTTCGACTATAAGTTTTCTATAATCGGAGTTCGGATGGTCCCAAAATTAATTTTGGAAGCTTCCAACTTGATTTTGCCTCGAGATTCGTGTCCGATCAAGATAATTTTTTGATGACGTATCAATTAGAAAATTATTTTAGAAAGTAGTAAACAAACTGTCCCAAACAAAATTATAGTATTCTTAGGCTCTAATTGTGGCATCATCATAAATATCTCCATTATTTGTCATAATTGCTTTTCTCTCCCACATTATATGCATCACTCACAATTCATCAAATTTACCATTATAAAATATATTCCTTATAAATATAGGTTAAAATATATTTACCTATTTTTTTCAATTACAAAGAATAATATATGAATAGAACAATGATTGAGCGGTTTTATCTCTCTATTGCATATCCAAATTCCAATAATGTCTTATTACTAATAATTAATAAAATTACAGTTGATGTGCCCATATGTAATTAACTCGTGTTTTATAATTAATTTTGAAATTGTCCACTCATCATAAAATTAAATTTATTTTCAATCCATACGCTATAAAATTAAGCACATGTGCTATAAATCCCACAATCCATATCATAAATAATTAAGAATGTCTAGCTAGTGTTGACGATATATACACAGCAT
The DNA here is from genome assembly GCA_019925795.1 of Dendrobium chrysotoxum. Classification (NCBI taxonomy): domain Eukaryota; kingdom Viridiplantae; phylum Streptophyta; class Magnoliopsida; order Asparagales; family Orchidaceae; genus Dendrobium; species Dendrobium chrysotoxum. The sequence continues at coordinate 76,352,371 of CM034313.1, forward strand.
TCATTGCAAAGATCATCACGAACCATTGTGTCTGCCTCGTATTGTACTCATGGTGTGGGCGCGTGGAATGTTTTACATAAGTTAAGCCAGCTGGGTGGGGGGCTCATTGGACCATGCCATGGGAGGCTCTAATTTTGTATTATTGATGGATTAAAAACTCCAAACGCCCGCATAATTTTTCATTCCATCTTGCCCATCATAGTATAATATAATTAAATTTTATTTAAACAACCAGTAAATTTCAACGCTGATATTGTACAGAAAAATTATCTTATAATCTTATCAATGTGGATTATATATGTTGCACTACTAACTGCTCACATCAAACAGTACGCTGCAAGTCAGCAGAGCTTTTTGGTGAACAAGAGTGCTCCATTCACCCTGATTTAGGTTTTATTTGGAATGATTTTTTTACTGTACAAAAATTTCTTAAATTAAAAAATTATATATTAAAATGCTGTTTTAGAAAACAGTAAAAAAGTCGTCCCAAATGAAGCCTTAGATTTTATTTGAGACAACTTTCTTACTATTTTTAACCATACTTTTTATTTAGCCACTGCTTTTCATTGCTCTCAATAAATTTTTATTCTAAGAATTGCTTTCTACAACAATTTTGAAATAAGTTATTTTCTTCACAGCAACTTGACAACCACATTTATAAAAAACTACAGTTGTCTCAAATGAAATCATAGTTGCTTTATAAGTTTTCCCTTATATTTATAAATTGGTAGAAAATATGATATTATAAAAAAGCTAAGCATGAAAGCTAGCAGATAGTTTAGTTGATAAAAAAATTTAAAATTACTGTTAAGATCTTGAATTTAAACATTATATGCATCAAATTTGTGCTGTCATCAACTCCTGGAAAAAAAAAAAAACAGCTCTTGATTTCTAGTGAAATTTCATTGTTGTATAAAATCTTCAAAATTGAATTGTTGCATCCTATAATTCATCAGAAGAAAAAAAAAAAAAACTTATGCTTATGGATATGATCTATTCTTTATATTGCGATCGAGCTAAAAATAAGGATATGTCTATGAGAAAGAGAAGTTCGGTCTCAGAGAATTTCTTAGAAGATTGGTTTATAGCCTATTTTGTTTAAGGCATGAGGAGTGTAATGTATTTATTCTTTGATAATAATGAGAGAAATATAAATCACAAAGCAGGTTGTTTAAATTTGTGATATTGGAGAAATAACTATTTTACTATTGTTGCGTCCTGGAATATTCGCGGCAGTAGAGAAGTATAAAGTTTAACCTCTTAGCGTTGTACGAAGATCCAGTATACATCAGATAAAAGAGAGAGTGTTGTGTTCATAGGAGACACTAGAGTTTTTACGTGAAAACCCCTGAAGAAGAAAGAAAAACCACAGGATCTGGCCTAGTTTGAAAGAATCCACTATTGTTTGTAGTTGATTACAAACGAGGCCTTTTTTTTGTCGCGGATATAGAGTGCATTATATGGTGGAAATTGGAAGAATCAAAATTGTTATGTTTGGTTGGTCAGCAGAACCATAGTCGACTGGCGACGGAGGTCGGAAAGACCGTATTCAAGTGACGGTGGTCGAAAGGACCATAGTCGGCGAGTGACGGAGGTCGGGAGGACCGTAGTCGGGTGATGGTGGTCAACGAGACTGTAGTCCGCTGGTGATAGAGGTTGGAAGGACCCTTATCTGACAGAGGTCGGAAGGACCGTAGTCTGGTGATGGAGGTCGGAAGGACCGTAGTCTGGTGATGGAGGTCGGAAGGACCGTAGTCTGGTAATGGAGGTCGGAAGGATCGTAGTTGGTGGTCCGGCAAAAATCTTGCATCAATCGGTGGTCCGACAGAAGTTCGGGCGTTAGTTGGTGGCCGGGCAGAAATCCAGTGTTAGGTGGTGGTCCGACATCAGGCGGTGGACTGGCGAAAGCCTGGGCATTAGTTGATGGTCCGGCAGAAGTCCAAGCGTCAATGGGTGGTTGGGCAGAAGTCCGACGTCAGGTGGTGGTCCGGCAGAAGTCCGGCGTTAGGCGCTGGTCCGACAGAAGTCCGGGCGTCACTTTGTTCGTGCAAAAATTCGGCATTAGGTGGTGGTCCAGTAGAAGTTCGGCGACAGACGGTGGTCCGGTGGAAGTCCGGCGTCGGGCGGTGGTCCGACAGAAGTCCGGGTGGTGGTCGAGGAGGAGCGAGGAGTCAAGAGCGATATCTGATCTCTCTCTTACTTCTCTTCCTTTGGCTTGGGCCCCGTTTTCATGCGAAAGGGGGGCTCTATTTATATATTTTCTAGAATGGCATTGCTTGTAAATAGATGGAAGATCAGGGGTAAATTGAGAGTGGTTTGGATGGACGACCGATGTTGAGTCCCTTAATCATGAACCGTTTATTGAGCATTTGAAAGCCTTCATGATATCAAAATTTGACGATCTTGGGCTCGTTGGATTTGTCTCGTTGAGTCGCTCGATTCGACTATAAGCATGTCACATTTGGAAACCGTTTGGTAATCCAAATTATAGTTTGAACCCTCCAAATGAGCTTCGGGTCTTTAATTTGGACTCATTTGGGGTTGGATTGAGTTGAATTTGGTGTCGTTAGGTTCATATTTTTGAGACCTTCAGTTCGACTATAAGTTTGCTGAAATCGGAGTTCAAATGATTTCCGATTTAATTTTTGAAGTTTCCAACTTGATTTTGTGTCGAGATTCGTGCCTGATCAAGATAATTTTTTGATGATATATCAACTATAATCACCGTGCCAGGAATTTTGTCATAACACATTCCTATTTCCTGTAATCCAAAAAATAAGATTTTTAAATCTAGCATTGTGGCCGCTCCTTCTACTGTCGTTAGGTGACGCCATTGTTTGCCACTACAACCCGCCCTTCTCCCACCATTGCATGGCTTCTTGTTGCCACCACTTAGTTGTCTGTTGATTCCATCATCATCGCCACCCTCCGTTTCTAGCTACCACACATAGCTACATCTTTTTGCACTCATCTCTTTTCAATGCATTTGAATGTATCATTACAAAAAAATAATGAACTAAAAAACTCATAAAAATCTAAAATACATTTATTTTAAAAGAATCCAACAAGTAAACACTTAAGGAGGCCTAAGCCAAATCCAACTAAACTAGCTAGGGTGAGTTATAATGAGTTAAGGAAACATAACTTGGGGGAAGAGAGAAATCTTAGGTCAAAGTTAAGAAATTAAATATGATATATTTGACGAGCCCACATTTGACATCTAACCATTTATATATGGACAAAATCCATGGTCGCTATACAATTATAACATGGTACAATTGCATGTGAAAGAATAAAGCAATCATGTTATATCTATTTGTGTGAAAGGCGTGTACATTTGGTAAGTTGAAGATTACTCCAAACTAGTATGTGAGTTGTGTATTGCAAATGGATACCCACGTTGAGTATTCTTGGTTAAATCTACACGCAAGAACTTCTATTAATTAAATGACTACTCTAAATGAGTATACCCATCATGTTGATGAGTCTTCAGGAAAATATTCTTAATGTGTTGTCAACTTCTTAAGTCTTTTGATCGAGTTAAACAACTAAGCTTGATGACTGAATTAACACTTAGGCCACTTATTAGAATTGTAGCTTCAAATAAATTCTTAATAAGTGAGGCTACATGCAACTTTTGAGAAAATTAATTATTATTGTAAGTAGTAGTTTAAGCTAGCTTAATTTGCACAAACTTTTTGGAACTAGTTCACATCTCTATCATGATTTGACTAACTTGAACCAAGTTGATATTGATATACATTAGTTTTTCGACTCTTTTAATAATTTTAGGAAGCAAAGAAGTTCAGGAGAATAAAATATTGAAAACCTCAAATCAAGCTAGGCATCTAAAGTTGCAACCATGAAATGAACTAGAGCATTAGCTTAATGAAGTATTCAAAGTTCTAACACATCCGCACCAATGTCTATAACTTTACGGCTTGTTTCTTATGTTATAAGCACTATTATTTTTACATTTGAAATATTCTTGATAGTTAATTTTCTTAACAGAGCTGTTTTTCTTCCAATTTGAAGAAATTCAAAAGAGACATTATTTCAACTATTATTGACGAGCTATAAAAATGATTCAACGAGAAAGCCATGATAAATTAGTCTCCTCTATCAAAAAGGGAACATTGTAAATAGAAAGGCCTTCATTAAAAGAAAGTGATGATTTGAAAGAATAAAGAAAGACATGAGAACTCAAATTCTCAGTTAGATAGGACAACTTCATAGAAAATGATTGATGCTAATAAAAATGTAGATGAAGAAATTAATACCTTTGTGAAGGCTCCAAACGTTGCTCCTATAATGGAGACTAAAGTTGCTACCCATTCTCTTCCCCTTCACCATTTAAAGTGTAATGTGGCTAATTCAATGCCACAATTCTATCTTCCCAGAAAAAAACAAATGAATTGTTTTATAGTCCATTCTTCAATACTCCACATTGCATAGCTTTCTTTTTTGAGCTAATGTCAACTATTCACAATGAAAATTATCAAGCATATTCTCAAGTTCTTGCAATGATTTTGACTAAAAAAGTGGGGTTCTATTTGAAGTCACTTAGTTTGAGAAGTTACCATAAACAAATACTGATAAGCTAACAATTGATGTAATCCCAACATAAAGTATTGTTGTTAATGACATTAAAGTTATAAGGGATAACAAGCCTATTGATGATGCCAAAGAGATGATTTAATAAGAGGTTGAGCTTGGTAAGGTTGTTAGTGATGAGAAGGCTGGTGTTGATATAAAAGCAAAGATTAAACCGTCAATAAGATTAAGCTCATTTAACACAGAGAAATGGATCCCAAAAAGATTGAGTTTGATGAGAGTTGCAATAAAGAGGGATTTAGAGGCCCTACTATTGGAATGATAAATGATTGCTAAGTAGTTATTTCAACATAGAACTTGCCTAATAAAGAGCCTATGATAAACATTTGTAAAGCCTAATATCAAGAGTTGTTCATCGAATCAACTTCTAATAGTAAGTATTGAGGAGTCTCAAAATTAGTATGGAGATTGAAAAGGTGAAGTTGGATAAATAGTTATAGACTATGTTAACATCTAAGCATAGAAGTTTATGATAAGAGCTGTTACAGTTGCTTTAGCTAGATCTAAGCAAATATGATTTTCCACATCACAAGTCATCTTATTTTGTTGCTTGAAGGAATTTATGCTAAAGATCTTTTGTTTTTGTGTGTGTGTGGGGGGGGGGGGGGGGGGGGGAATAGAATTTTTATTTTTTTTAGGAACTTCTTTATCTCTATTCTATGAGTTCAAGAATTTTGAACTTGGCTCAAGTCTTCCCTTGGTGCAAGCACCTCCACCTTGAAGTTGTTCTTCTTTTCTTCATTTTAAACATTTGTATATATCTCAAGAGAAGAAAAAGAAGAATATTAGCAGCAAAAAACATACATTACGGTATATCCTCTTGCAAATATCTAATAAGAACATCCAAGACTAGATTAAAAAGATATGGGCTTAAAGCTGATCCTTGATATAATCTAACTAAAATATGAAAATACTTAGACAAACCACCTTATGTTTGAACACAAGTAACAGCTCTTGGATACATATCCTTAATGACTTGAATATAAGCATTGTTAACCCATTTGTTTTCTAGAACTCTTCATATCACTTCTCTTGGAACTTTATCATATGCTTTCTCTTAATCAATAAATATCATATGTAGATCCTCCTTATTCTTTCTATCCTTCTCCATTAAACCCCTCAATAAATGTGTAGCTTCCATAGTAGGCCTACCTAGGCATGAATCCAAATTGATTTTGAGAAATATTAGTATCACATCGTAACATATGCTCAATAATTCTCTCCCATAGTTTTAAAGTATGACATGTTAAGTTAATTCCTCTATAATTCGCACACTCATGTGCATCACCTTTATTCTTAAAAACAAGAATCAACACGCTCATTCTCTGGCCACTTATCTGACATCTTTTTAGCCTTTAAAATTATATTGAAGAGTTTCATAAGCCAAGAAATTCCTTCATCTTCTATGCATTTCTACGCCTCTATTAGATTATCATTAGGCCCAACAACTTTTTCACACTTCATTTTCTTAGTCCCTTTAACTTCAATTTAATTAATACCCGATAAAAATAAAAATCTATATTTTTATTTAGGATGCTTAGGTCACTAATGTCAATCATATTCTCACAATCTTCATTAAAAAGTTTATCAAAATATCTCATCCATCTTTGTTGAATATTATATTCTAATAAAAATACTTTTTGATCTTCATCCTTATTAACTTGAACCAAATCCTTCTCATTTCATTTTACGTGGCTAACTTATACATTCATCTTTCTCCCTCCTTAGTATCTAATATATTATATAAATAATTAAAAACTAAATTCTCTGCATTGCATATTCCTTTCTTAGACTCCTTATAGGCCTCTTTATATCTTTCTCAATTTTCTGAATTTTTTACATCTAAACCTAATTTTATAATAAAACTTCTTATTCTTGATCTTTTTTTTTACACATTTTGATTCCACCAGTAACTATTTTTCTATTATATGAGTTTTTCTTTTTGATACTTGATATATCACCAAAAAATTATTTTGATCGGGCATGCATCTCGAGGAAAAAAGCAAGTTGGATGCTTCAAAAATTAAATTCGGGATCATTTGAACTCCGATTTCAACAAACTTATAATCAAACTGAACGTCTCAGAAATATGAACCCAACGACACCAAAATCGACTCAATCTGAGCCCAAATGAGTCTAAATCAAAGACCCGAAGCGCTTTTGGAAGAGTTAAACCACAATTTGAATTACCAAACGGTTTCCAAATGTGACATGCTTATAGTCCAAATATGAACCAAACGGTTTTTACACGTTAAATTCGGCAAAAAGCAAGTTGGATGCTTTAAAAATTAAATTCGGGATCATTTGAACTCCGATTTCAGCAAACTTATAATCAAACTGAACGTCTCAGAAATATGAACCCAACGACACCAAAATCGACTCAATCTGAGCCCAAATGAGTCTAAATCAAAGACCCGAAGCGCTATTGGAAGAGTTAAACCACAATTTGTATTACCAAACGGTTTCCAAACGTGACATGCTTATAGTCGAATCGAGCAGCCCAATGAGACGAATCAAACGAGCCCAAGATCGCCAAATTCCAATATCATTAAGACCTTCAAATGCCTGATAAACGATCTATGATCAAGGGATTCAACATCGACCGTCCATCCAAACCACTCCACATTTGCCCTCGATCCTCCTCCTATTTACTGGTCATGCCATTCTTAGAAAACTATAAATAATCCCTCATTTCTCTTAAGAGGAGAAGAAGCAAGAAGAAGCCAAAGAAGAGAAGAGAAGAGCAGGAGGGAAAAAGCTCCTCCTCGACCACCGCAAGAGTTCAACCCTATTTTCAAGTGTCGCCGGAGTTCCGTCCGACTTTCAAGTGACACTGGAGTTTCATCCGAACTCCGAGTAACGTCGGACTTCTGCCCGGCCACCGACGAACTCCAGACTTTCGCCCAGCCTCCAAGTGTAACCGAATTTTTGCCTGGCTTCCACCCAGAATTCCGTCTGTCGTCAGATTTTTATCCGACACCAGACTTCTACCTGTCTCCGGACTTTCATCAGACTTCTATCCAACGCTGGACTCTTGTCCATCACCAGACTTCTACCTGACGCCATTCTTCCGACCTCCGTCTCCAGACAACAGTCTTTATGACCTCTGTCGCCTGCCTATTACGGTCCTTCCGACCTTCGTCGTTAGCCAAGGGTCTATCTGACCTCCGTCGCTCACTAACTACGGTCCTTCTGACCTCCGTCGCCCACCGATTATGGTCGGCTACGATCCTTCCGACCTCTGTCGTCAGACAATGGTTTTTCTGACCTCGATCATTCGCTGACCATGGTCCTTCCGACTAGATGAACACATCAATAGTGATTCTTTTAAGTCCCATCATGTAATGTATTTTATATGATGTGTAATTATCAAGCCAAGGCCTTCCCTAAAGGAAGGGCCTTAATTATAATCGACTGCAAATAATAGTGAATTCTTCAAATTGGGCTAAGCCCCGTGGTTTTTTTCCTTTTTTGGATTTTTCATGTAAAAATCTTAGTGTCTCTTATAAATGCTACACCCTCTCTCTTTACCTGATTGCATGCTAGATCTACGTACAATGCTAAGACGCTAAATTTTATATTTCTCTACCGCCGTAAATATTTCAAGACGCAATAGTTTGGCGCCGTCTATGGAAACATCGTTCCTCACTGGGGGGCAAATATTGCACAATCTGAAAAGTTGACATCAACCAATTCTTCCTCAAATTCATGGGAATTAGATGTGGATTGGGGGGCAACATTGACTACAACCATAGTCAAGAAGATTCCTCCAACTCTTTCAATATCTAAGATGATACCTTGAGAATATAAAAGCTTCTAGCAAATACAACGATGCTTAATAAATTTCAAGCTTTATACAGTCCCTAGCTGAACTTCTACTCTTTGGGCAATGTCTTAATCTCGACCTCAAAAAGGCAGTAACGGTCTAAAGATAGACCATTCTTTGATTCGGGATACACGCGACATTCGCCCCCTCCCAATCAAGATATAATCGGTCCCAGGGAGATTCGATTCGACCTCTTCTATATAGGTTAATGTCATCGAGCAGGGCTCTGACATTCAACCTCGGATAGGTTCTACATCCTTGGTGGATTCTCTCGACCTCTTTCATATAGTTTAACGTCATCGAGCAGGGCTCTGACATATAACCTCGGATAGGTCTTATATGCTTGGTGGATTCTCTCGACCTCTTTCATATAGGTTAACGTCATCGAGCAAAAGCTCTGATATACAACCTCGGATAGGTCATACATCCTTGGTGGATTCTTTCGACCTCTTCCATATAGGTTAACGTCATCGAGTAAATGCTCTGACTTACAACCTCGGATAGGTCATACATCTTTGGTGGATTCTCTCGACCTCTTCCATATATGTTAATGTCATCGAGCAGGGCTTCGACATACAACCTCGGATAGGTCAAACATCATAGGAGGATGTCAATCAAAGCATAAAATCCTTGATTCGAGAAATACACAATTCATATTGTATCTCATTCATGGGATAATCAATCCCAGGGGGATTTGATCTGACCTCTTCCATATAGGTTAACATCATCGAGCAATGCTCTGACATACAACCTCGGATAGGTCAAACATCCTAGGAGGATGTCTTGTATCTTAATCACTGAAAGATCAATCCCAGGGAGATTTGATCTGACCTCTTCTATACAGGTTAACGTCATCAAGAAAAAGCTTTGACTAACAACCTCAGATTTGTTAAACATCCAAGGAGAATGTCTCTCACATTCGCTCATATTATATGCCTCAAAAAGCATGCGGGGGGGGGTGGCGCAATATATTAAAGCATATCTCAAAAATGCAATAACAATTAAGCTTCCTCCAAGGGACAAGTTCTCAACTTCATATATAATATTAATGGAGTTACAAAATTTAGATTCAGGTGTACATTTATTCTCACTAGAAGTTGAAATTAAAAAGTAAATTGGCATCATCCGTATAAACTACTATCATAAAGCAACAAGTAACTTTAAAACAGTCAAATATCCTTGGTGGATCTAAGTGACTTCTCCTCTACTGCACATAAGCATCTCCTGCAACTTCTTCTTTAAAGAAAGGACATAACCTGATCATCATCGGGCCTCCACTCAGTTATCAGTGTTAGTATATTGTCAAAATGCTGGCATAACATACCGCATCGACCCCTTGACTTAAGGATATATGATGTCGGTACATTTCAGTATGGATGCATATTGCCTTAGCAAAATGGCACTAGACACCCGCCATCATCGGACATTCGTCAGATATTTGTCGACAATCCTTTACTTCATATCAGCTATCATCGGCTTCTTGCTCGACTACTGATGGTAGCACACCCTCCAACTCTCTCCTTTAGCTCTCCACTCGGCCGTTGACTGCCAACGAATTTCCATTCGATCGTTTATCGTCGAAGGACTTCTGTTCAAATAGCGTCGAAATTCTCCTCGTCTACTAATCATTTATGGTTCTCCTCCCAGATACTATTACCGCCAGATCTTCTCAAATCATCCTCGCATGCAAGAAGCATATGATCTTCTTCTATCAAGAACAGTTGAGTGGGAGAGTAAGCTCTCATCGTAATTTCTTCTACATAAAAGAGGGGCACTGAAGCTCGATAGGGGATGCCACCTATCTCCGACAGTGGAATCCCTCAAATGTAAGAAGAAGACTAGAGGAGAAGAATGCAATAACAATTCAGCTTCCTCCAAGGGACAAGTTCTCAACTTCATATATAATATTAATGGAGTTACAAAATTTAGATTTAGGTGTACATTTATTCTCACTAGAAGTTGAAATTAAAAAGTAAATTGGCATCATCCGTATAAACTACTATCATCAAGCAGCAATAAGTAACTTTAAAACAGTCAAATATCCTTGGTGGATCTAAGTGACTTCTCCTCTACTGCACATAAGCATCTCCTGCAACTTCTTCTTTAAAGAAAGGACATAACCTGATCATCATTGGGCCTCCACTCAGTTATCAGTGTTAGTATATTGTCAAAATGCTGGCATAACACACCGCATCGACCCCTTGACTTAAGGATATATGATGTCGGTACATTTCAGTATGGATGCATATTGCCTTAGCAAAATGGCACTAGACACCCGCCATCATCGGACATTCGTCAGATATTTGTCGACGATCCTTTACTTCATATCAGCTATCATCGGCTTCTTAATCGACTACTGATGGTAGCACACCCTCCAACTCTCTCCTTTAGCTCTCCACTCGGCCGTTGACTGCCAACGAATTTCCATTCGATCGTTTATCGTCGAAGGACTTCTGTTCAAACAGCGTCGAAATTCTCCTCGTCTACTAATCATTTATGGTTCTCCTCCCAGATACTATTACCGCCAGATCTTCTCAAATCACCCTCGCATGCAAGAAGTTTATGATCTTCTTCTATCAAGAACAGTTAAGTGGGAGAGTAAGCTCTCATCGTAACTTCTTCTACACAAAAGAGGGGCACAGACGCTCGATAGGGGATGCCACCTATCTCCGACAGTGGAATCCCTCAAATGTAAGAAGAAGACTAGAGGCGAAGAAAAAGGAGAGGAATATAAAAAATTCTAACTTCTGCATAAGAAGAGTGGCACTGATTTTGTGTAGGGAAAGTCATTACAAAAAATAGTGGACTACCTCAACTGTAAGAAGGTTAGAACGAGGGAGGAGAAAGAAAAGGAACGACTCCAAAAATTTTAATTTCTACACAAGGAGAGGGGTCTTGATTTTGTGTTGGGAAAGTCACCTACAAAAAATAGGGGAATGCCTCAACTGTAAGAAAGTCAGAAGGAGAAGAGAGAAAGAGGAGAAATATGCAATTTTTTCCCTTGCCTTAAGGGCCTATTTATAGGCTGAACAGAGGGGGAAATGATTCAAAATTTAGGGAAAAATTTACCTCCAAATTATTTAAATTCATTCAAAAAGTTTCTAGAAGCTTTTTTGAATTTATTGGGCCCACATTTAGAATTTTCGATATTTCTTTATTTTTATTTTAATAAAAAGAAGAAGGTGCGGAACCCACTTAAAAAAAAGAAAAAAAATCCATTTTGCAGAATTTACTATAGCGGCGGTACTGTAGCATGGTGCTGTAGCAACCGTGAGAAAAAATTTATTTTGCAGAATTTACTGCAGCAGCGGTACTGTAGCAACCGTGAGAGGAAAATTTTACTTTGCAGAATTTACTGCAGCGAGGTACTGTAGCACGGTGAGGAAAAAATTCATTTTGAAGAATTTACTATAGCGGAGTTACTGTAGCAACCGTGAGAAAAAAAAATTCAAAAAAGCGGCAACTACTGCCGCGTGCGCCCCTTCGCCTGCGGGCCAACACGGGCCGCTGCCGACGGCCGGCTGGCTGGTTCAGCCGCCTACACGTTCTTGGGCTCCAATTTCAGGCCCGGACAGTCCAAATCGGATATTTTTGGGGTCCTCGGATACATTTTTCTATGTTCCGGACTCAATTTTGACACTTTCGGAGCTCAACAGGACCTCTATGATTGACTCTGAGCAAGTTAATACTTTCTGGAACGCATATTTTTGCGATTCGACCAATTTAAAGTATTATGCTACATATTTTCGGACTCCTACAGCTTCGACGTCCGAAAATAGGGGGCAACTGATATATTACCAAAAAATTATTTTGATCGGGCATGAATCTCGAGGCAAAAACCAAGTTTGAAGCTTCAAAAATTAAATTCAAGATCATTTGAACTCTGATTTCAGCAAACTTATAGTCAAACTGAACGTCTCGGAAATATGAACCCAACGACACCAAAATCGACTCAATCCGATCCCCAATGAGTCTAAATCAAAGACCCGAAGTGCTATTAGAAGAGTCAAACCATAATTTGAATTATCAAACGGTTTCCAAACGTGACATGCTTATATTCGAATCGAGCGGATAAATGAGACGAGTCCAACGAGCCTAAGATCGCAAAATTCCAATATCATTAAGACCTTCAGATGCTTGATAAATGGTCCACGATCAAGGGATTCAACATCAACCGTCCATCCAAACCAGTCCACATTTCCCTCGATCCTCCTCCTATTTACTGGTCATGCCACTCTCAGAAAACTATAAATAATCCCTCATTTCTCTTAAAAGGAGAAGAAGCAAGAAAAAGCCAAAGAAGAGAAGAAAGAGAAGGAGGGAAAAAGCTCCTCCTCGACCATCGTCGGAGTTCCGCCCTATTTTCAAGTGTCGTCAGAGTTCCGCCCGACTTTCAAGTTACACCAAAGTTTCATCCGAACTCTGAGTAATGCTGGACTTCCGCCCGGCCACCGACGAACTCCAGACTTTAGCCCAGCCTCCAAGTGAAGCCGAATTTTTACCCGGCTTCCACCCGACGCCAGAATTCTGTCCGTCGCCAGATTTTTACCCGACACCGGACTTCTGCCTGTCGTCGGACTTTCATCAGACTTCTATCCAATGTTGGACTCTTGTCCGTCACCGGACTTCTACCCGACGTCGTCCTTCCGACCTCCGTCTCCAGATAACAGTCTTTATGACCTCCGTCGCCTGCCTATTACGGTCCTTCCGACCTTCGTCGTTAGCCAAGGGTCTTTCTGACCTCCGTCGCTCGCTGACTACAGTCCTTCTGACCTCCGTCGCCCACAGATTATGGTCGGCTACGATCCTTCCGACCTCCGTCGCTAGACAATGGTCCTTCCGACCTCCATTGCCCACCGACTACAGTCCTTCCGACTTCCGTCGTCAAACAATGGTTTTTCTGACCTCGATCGCTCGCTGACCATGATCCTTCCGACTAGATGAACACATCAATAGTGATTCTTTCAAGTCCCATCATGTAATGTATTTTATATGATGTGTAATTATCAAGCCAAGGCCTTCCCCAAAGGAAGGGCCTTAATTGTATCGACTACAAATAATAGTGGATTCATTTAAACTGGGCTAAGCCCCGTGGTTTTTTCCCTTTTTTGGGTTTTTCACGTAAAAATTTTGGTGTCTCTTATAAATGCTACACCCTCTCTCTTTACCTGATTGTGTGTCGAATCTTCGTACAATGCTAAGACGCTAAATTTTATATTTCTCTACCACCGCGAATATTCCAGGACGCAACAATACTTCAAGAACATCATTTATAATATTCTTAATATAACTAGCTATTTTTTCTCACATAATATTAGCTTCCTCATATATAGTCAAACCTACTTGAGGAGCATAAATACTTATAAATTAATAAATTTAGCATTAACAACAATCATTAAAGCTATAATTCTATGTCCAATTCTATTAAATTTTAAAACATTATCCTTCAAATTCTTATCTATAATTACACATACACTATTTTTAGTATGACTCCTACTTGAATACCATAGTTTAAATCCTAAACTATCAATCTCCTTAGTATTCTTTCCAACTCATTTAATTTCCTAAATGCATATAATATTTATCTTCCTATAAATCATAATATCTATTAATTCCATTAATTTTCCTGCAAGAGAATCTATATTTCAAATTCATATCCTAATTTTAGTTTCATGGACTAATTTCCCTCCATAATGCAGAAACCTTTGCTTATTTAACACTATACTCGAGTGCTGGTGTTGTGACCTTTGTACCTTCTCACTGTATTTATGTCATACAATGCATCGTTTCCACGAAACGCCCTAGGATTAACACTATTATGCATATTTAAAAAATGGGGTGGTGTACACATGTTAACAGTTAAAAGCCAAATAATAAAGTTAGATGTTAATAGACAAGAGACAATAATTAGATGGAAATCTGACAATCCTGGTGACAATTGTTGATATTAATTGATGGTGATCAGCAAAAAATGCAATTGTTCTTTTAGTCTATTAGCTTTCGAACCTTCATATAAAAAAATGGAGCATAATTTATAACCTTTTTGAAAGTGATATTTTAATAAATTTGACAAGAATCCAAAACATTCCATCAAGTCATCTACATAGATCCTCATAATCATATATCGTTTATCCAACATTTGAGCGTCTTAATAATGTTAGGATCGAATGATCTTGATCTTGTTGGATTTCTCTTGTCGAGCCCTTTGATTTGACTATGAGCACGTAATCTTTGGAGACCATTTGACCCTTTAATTAATGTTTGGAAGTTTTCAAATATACTTGAAATGCATGATTTGGGTTCTTTTGAACTCATATCCGATCATTTGTGGGATTGGTGTGTTAGTCTCGTCAAGATGTTAAATTCACTACAAGTTTGTTGAAATCAGTATTATGATGATTTTGAATTTAATTCCTTGAGTTTTTAATTTAAATTTCATTTTAAAATGAATTTACTTGAGATATATCCACCCCATGCGATATTTGAATTATATCATAAAAAAAACTACATGCACCACCTCATTTCCTGAAAACTAATCTACTACCAGGCGTAAAAAAAAACGTTACTAATCTCTTTAAATAATATATAATTTTTTTTCATCGCTCTTTAAAGGACACGTGTCTTCTCAAATATTTTGCATAATTAATAATCATAAATAGAATATAAATCATACAAGCTGGTAGGTAAAGAAAATACAAGAGAGTTCAAAAGTTCATAATCTAATAAAATAAAAGGCCCTATGAAATTTATGCAATTATAATATAAGCTTTACCTACACATCAAATGTTGCACTCAATTGGCAAATTATTTCACTCCCATCAAAATTTATAGGGCGATTTGATTGGCTAAGAAAGTAATGTAAAATTATTTTATTTTATTAAATTTTTTTCTACTTCAAAAAAATAATAATACTTTTTTTTTAAACATATATTTTTACTTAAAATCAAGTAATAATATTTTTAAAATCTCTATATTTGAATTACTTCAAACCAAACCGCTCATTGTTCCGTCACTATACTTTGTTAATCACAAATTATAAGAAGATATAGATAAGGAGAAATTATTTTATGTGGAGTTCGGACGTCCGGATATGTAAGTGTACACACTGTGTACATATAATATGTACAAAAATTTAATACACACTACATACAAATATGAACACAGTGTGTACAATCACATATCCGAATGATTCTTCCCGTCCGAACTCCGCACAGAATAATTTCTCATAGATAAGATTACAAAACTCCCTAGCGAATTATAAAGAAATATATTAAAGTATTAAAGATATACATACTAATTCATACCACTACCTTTTATCTCCAATTCGAACGTTACAGGTAAGGATACAACCATAATAATAATCGGTCGACGGGCAACAGCAATTTTTTTGCTTCTTCAGTCATGCCATCCGATGATTAGATTTGACATTTATTTAATCTTTAATGAAATTTTATATTGTAACTACCAAACCAGGCCAAAAAACCCTTACGGACACAACACAGAAAGAGATGCCACACCAAACAAGTCAGAGGCTGTGAATAAATATTTCTTTTATAAATTTGGAGATTGAAAAACGATAGAAGAGTAAGGGAGAAGGAAACCAAACACACAAGAATTTAGTTGAATTAATCAATTACTTCAACATATCAAAGGTTTTTCAGAGCTGACAGTCTCCTGTTCCCAGCAATTTTTTTAACTCCTCGCATTACAAAATCTGAACCTTTTTTAAATAATAGAATCCACCATTTTATGAGTTTTAGGGTTTGGCTCCTGCATTTTATAAAATTGATTATGCTGTGAGATAAATAATTTAATTATTATGATTATAAATTTTTTTTTTCATCACACGAAATGATGAAAAATAATATCTCAAATCTGATTTTAGTTTCAAACATAAAATGAGGCAATAAAATCATCATTTTAAAATAATATATTTTCAATCTACAAGCAAACAAATGATCCAAAATGCTTGAAGAAGGTAGGAGTGAATATGAGCCAGATTCTTTTCTTTAAACTTTTCAAGTCAATTTCATGCACAGTTCAACTTGATTTGACCATACTTAAATTATATTTCCATAACATACTTCTTTATATGAAATAAAATTTTTTATGCTGTTGAGTTTATTTTTAATGGCTAATATTTTGTCAAAAATCAGATTTAAAATCCGACTAAGTTGGCTGCAAAATAATTTTCTAGCACAAAAATTTATTTAAAATAATAAAAAAATACCGATCATAGAAAAAAACTATGATTCCAATCTGAAATATAAACTGTAAAAAAATTATCTCAAACTAAACTTTAATGAATTTATTATAAATAATTTGAGTTATTTGAGCAGACTGAAAAATCAAATCCGAGCTCGCTGTTTAAGCGAAACTATTTCCTCCCACACGCCTCACATTCGAATCCCTAACTGCCCCCCCCCCAAAAAAAATAATCAAATCCAACTCATTGATTAGAGTGGTTTTAACACGCAATAAATTAATTTAAAGTCTAAATTGAAAGATTTGAAGCCGAGGCCACTGCAGCCATTACACGCCATCATGCTGCATGATTTAAGCAATGACTAGCCACGGCAAGACAGGTGTGGTAGGAGGTAGAATTAGCTGTTAGCAATATACAGCTAAAAGTTTTCCAAGAAAAGAAATAAGAGAAAGAAAAACATAAATCCAGCTATAAGTATATTGACAGCTGCAGCCGTCAACTCAGACCAACCTATCACACATACCTAACCGATCACATCAACTCCAAATACAGCTTTCCATAATGAAAAAATGGAAATTATCTACTGAAAGAGATGTTTTCCACACTGAAACCGATAAAGAACCAAAGCTTTAGCAATATCAGGAAAGAAGAAGTGGATGAGAACCAAGTTTATTGACAAGTAAAATCATGGCAAATATATTAAAATATCACGCTAGATAAAATTGCAAGTTCGGGCTTCAAGCAGACATAAATATGCATACAGATACGCAGTTGTTAGGCGATACAGAGAAATTATGATAAGAAAGTTGTGCTGTCAGGCGTTTTGACTTACTAACATAGAAGAAGCTTATTATGTATTTCAAATGATATATAAGAATGGATTAGAATGAGCGACAGCTCCATTAGATCAAATGGTTGCGAGCACAATTAATGCATGGCCGATGAATTATTAGAAAAGTTCATATCGGAACTTCCAAAACTATCTGTTTCTGCTTGGATTATAAAGTTAAGAGAACAATTTAACAAATTTAAAACAAGATTCTTATATCTATCTCAAACATTTGGCTTTCATAAATCTGGCCATCATCAGTTTAGCTAATTTAATTTGGAAAAATAAATGTTTTTAAGTCGGTGCAGCCCACTCCAAATTCCAAAAACACCAACTGATTCCACAAAGAACTGATGAATGACACCAATTTACAGCAGTGAAACCAATTTACAAAATCCTTTATCAACTACAACAATATCAAGCCTTTATCCCGCTACTTGGGGTAAAAGAATTCATGTTATGACTGTTCGATAAATTTTATACTGGTTGTTGACTACCTAACGTAACCTTCTATTTTTCTCATCTAAATCTTGGGACCATGCAACAACAGTGTTTACAAATTACTTCACCAAAGAAAAAAATGAACAACTTCAACAAGTGCAGGGGCACATTGTTGATGTTTTTCCAATTTCCACAAATTTCTATAAAAGAGAGAATAAGAAAAGAGTGTTTGTTTTCTATGGAATCTGATTGTGTCGATCAATCAAGTTGTACTATTGACTCATACTTCAATTCTGTCGGTCAAGCTCACTGGAGGACTCCGAGGGGCCTCAGCCTATTTGGGTTTGTGGATCTTGCCACCAAAATTTTTATTTCCCTTACAACTATACAACATTGTATAGTTGTGCACTGTAGCATCATAGGATGCAACATGGCGGCACTGCAATCTTAACTTGGGGAAAGAGAATGGAGCGCTGCGGCACTTTAGAGCCGGCGTCGTGACACTGCAAGTCAGGCTTGAGATAGAGAGTGAAGCATTGCACGCTCCAAACCTTGGCATCACGGTGCTGCAAATCGTCCTCGGCAGTTTTCTTTCTTGTGTGTCATGCTTAACTTGATGGATTGCATTCTTTAGTCTAATTTAAGTGCATCTCTTTGTCTACTTTGAATAGAGAATGAAGAGTGAAGTGAAGAGAGACAAAGAGAGAAGTGAGAGAAAAATCTATATAATTTCTCTCAAATTTTCATGATGAATTTTTGGTGCGGTGTTGCTGGTGATTTTTTCCCTATTTCATGTTTTTCCATGTTAAATCTTAGTATTCATTTCCATCTTTTTCTTTTCTTATTTGTTTCATTGTGTGGTTTACTTCCCAACATAGAGGAAAGAAAGCAGGAAAAGGTTCTGCAAGGTCTTCTAACAGATTGGCCATTAATAAACTCCATTAGCAATTGGCTCTTCTGCAGCCACTTATAGTTCATGGGATTAGGAATAATATAATTACTGTACCTAACAGCCCCATAAAGAACACGTTCTAAAAATTTTAGGAACCTCAGCTTGAATCATAACCATAATTGATACAAAAAGCGGTAATTTAAAAAAATGAAGAAACTCGATGAAAATTAGCACCTCTTTCATGCCTCACAAATGAGAGTCAAATTTCACTAATAATTAGTTTTTATCAAAACAGTCCCATGGAAATCAACCACATAAAAAATCCAAGCAAACCAAAAACATTGATTTTTCATAGATAGCAAATTGATAAGTTCAAAAAGTTAAGATCAATCAATGGTGACAGCAGAGTGAAAGGTATAACCCTGTGGTACATGTTTTACTTTGTTTCATTTATTGATAAAGTGTACATGACAAAACTAACAACAATAATTATGTAAGTAGCCAAATTTATACTACTACCTCTAATATGCACCGGGATGAAAGAAAAGTAAATGAGACAAATCTGATGTCTCACAACAAATTAAAGCTCTAACAAATATGTATGTTACAATATAAAGAAACAAATCCAAACGTTTCCAAGTGGAAGGAGACCTTAAGGTTTAAATTGAGAAATAGATGGAATTAAATTTTCACCCAGCCCTGATACTTTGAAGTGCAACCTTCCAAGGACAAAAGAGCTATATTATGGCTCAATATATTCCATATCAAGAAACCAGATGGATTGTTGTCGATTTGTCTGAAAACAGAATAACTAATGAAGAAATACGTACATAAGGTTTTTTTTTTAAGCTAAAACTTATTCTTCAAAAAAGAAAAGCTATAGAACTAACATAAGGTCATTTCCTAATGCTAAAACGTTATAAGGAAAACACAAGAGTTAAAGAAAGGATCCACTACATTAAATTATTAATCTGCTGCCGCACTTCAGGATCCAAAGATCTTGAAAACTCCTACCCTAGCAGAAAATAGGGCAGAAGATAAATTTCTTTGAGCACAAATTGAATGACAGGGATAGAAAAAAACCCAAAAGAAAGCAACGAAGTTCAGAAGTTACAGTGAAGAAATGAGTTCTTTCAAATCAGGAGTAAAATCTGAATCCCGCTCCCCCCCACCCAAAAAAAAAAAAAAAGCAGAGATTACCAATCAGGCAGAATCAATATTCACTGCCATGAACATGCGAAACTTGCTTTCCGTTTGACCGATTTGTAGTTTGCAGTAAAAATCCAAAAACTCAGCATCCCATCACTGCACAATTATAGACAAAGCTCCCAGATTGTTTCCTTGCAATCATATTCCACTCTGGTGGCTCGTCCTCTTTAGGAATCCATGAGTGGAGCTCAATCACTCCTCCACCCAGTGCCCTTGGTCCACCTATGACTATGAGCTGCTCACCACAAGCCCTAAATGCAAGGCCCCATCCGTTCATAGACACAGGCCTTTCTGGCAGCTTCCCCAAAGTGATCCAGACGTTGTTTTCCTTGTCATACTTTCTTATTTCTTGATGTGCGTAATGTGCAGCATACAGTTCATTATTCACCACTGCAACAAGCGGAGGTGCACCACTCGCACCATTCAAACCTAGTGACATGTTAGGAATAACCCTCCATGTACCTTTTTCAGGGTCAAACTCCTCTCCACAAGTAAGCAACTCAGTATTGCTAGCCATTCCTCCAATTACATAAAACTTTTCATCCATGAATACACCTGAGCACATCTTTCGTGGTTTGTTCATGCTTGGCAGTGTTGTCCATGTTTGTGTCTCAGAATTGTAAAGCTCTGCAGAGCTTAATATAGCACCAAGAGCATCACTGCCACCAGCAACGATGGCCTTATCTCCAGAACTTGCAGAGCCAAATAAGCACCGAGGTGAGTTCATTGCAATACCAGGTGACCATGAGTTTGTAAGAATTGTATATCTTAGAACAATGTGAGCATTCACTTCCTTTCCAAAGACGAGAAGCTCAGTGCCAACAGCAAGGGACTCCTTGTCGGAGCACATAAAGCATTCATTAGGGGGCATCTTAGGCAAATTAATCCACCGGGCACGATATGGATCATAGGCCTCCCATTCATTTACATTGCATGAGAAGTATACCCAATGCTCCGTGATTTTGTTCTTTCGACGCCGACCGTACAGCTCTCCACTTCTGATCAATGAGCGAAATCCATGGTTGAGAGAGGCTAGGACACCATAATCAGAGCGAGAGCACCACATTAGACAACTAATCGAATTGTCTCGTCCAATAGCACTAATGAGGTTATCTGAATCACGGCAATCAGATTTAGAGGTAGAGGAATCAGTAAGTTTCGGTGACTTGGTCTGTCTCCATTGATCCTTGTCCATAACCTCAGAATGCCCTCCAGAGACAACATCATGCAGCCTTTTATTGCTAGTTTTCTCGAGAATATGGTTGGTCATGTATGACCACTTGGATTCTTGTTCGCAGGAGCTCGGAAATGCTCTTGAGATTAAGCAGGACTGGCCAACCAACATCTCTATTGAAACCGGGCACCAAGGAAACTAAGGTTGCTGATCCAACCACAAGTCTATGTTCCGTCCTTCAAGAGATATTCCTCGTTACTCTGGAAGACAAATAGAATATTTTCAGCATGAAGATTAGGTAATGAAGGCACCAAAACGAATACGAAGAAGGGAGTCAAAAATAGGTTTTATCCAGAAAAGAACAGATCCGAAAGATATCTCCAAGCATCAAATTCATAGATTGGCTGAAATCACCAGCAAATAGGAAGGTAAAATCCGCACAAAAAAGGAACATTTTCTTGAAAGGAAAATCAACCCAACATAGAAATCACGTTTGAGGAAGCCGACAAAGCGATCTTAACACAAAAACAGATCAAACGCAAAATCTAAACAACATGGAAATACAAAAACGACAAACAATTATCCAAGAAAAGAAAGAAAGACAATAAAAGCACCAGTAGAACTCCAAAACTGATCTTGGTAAACAAGGAGAAGAAACCATCGGGCCAAAAAATCCTGGTTAAAGATCTCTAGATTTCTGAAGAAAAAAAAAACAAACAAACGGAGTGAATCTAACAGCGTTGAATATCTCCTTCTTCCCTTTGAAAGAGATCGATCTAAGTATATCACCAAATTCCTTAAATCTAAAAGATCAACTAAGTACTCAAACGCAAACATCCAAAAACAGTATTTTTTTTTTCCTTTCCCGGCATCCATCTCAAGAAAGGAGAAGCAGTTAACGAGCAAACCAGAAACTAAAACACTTACAGCTGCCAGACTGAATGAGAGCAAAATTCTCTTAATGCTTCTTTAATCTCTTGTTATCTCCGTCTCTATTATATCTCTCTGATTCGTTCTTCTTCTTCTTCTGGCTTCCAAGCAGTCTTCGTCCTTGCAGTTGTTCCTTCTAGGCAAGGGGAGCTTGAAATCTGGAGCTGCGTCGGGTTTGGGGATGTGTCTCATTTATCCCCTTCCCACTCTCCTGTTCTTTTCTCACGAAATTTTTTTTTAATTTATATTTTTATATTTACTTCGGAGAAAGACAGATAAAACCATTTTATTACGGCTTATTTTCTTTAAATTTGGCCACTTTTTTTTTGGCTTCAACAAAAACAACTTCAGGAGGAATTTTCCATTAAGATTTACCATTTAAAGATTTTGATATTGGTCCCACATTGGTACAGCAACCTGTCACCCATTATTGTGTACCCATACTTTCATCATATAAATTTCTGATTCCCCACATTTTTTTAAATATTTTGAACGAATTTAATCTTAAATTTGTACATTCTAAAAAACTCAATCTAAAACTTTTTTTTCAATAATTTGAATTCTCAACCATCAAATTAAAAATAAGATATCATTTAAGTTTTCTTCAGAACATCTTTCATGCTATTTATTTTTTAATATATAATAATAATTTTTATTTGATCATTATTTTTTATTATTTTTTAAAAAATTTGTATTAAAAAATTATTTTGACATTAAGACTTAATTTGAGATGACTTTTTTATGACTTTGTAAAACAGTTTTTTAGTACTAAATTTTAATTTATGTATTAAAAAGTTATTTTAAAAAACAATAAAAAAACTGTCTTATATAAAACCTAAATTTTTTTCTATAATAATTTAATAAAACAATAAGAAAATTATTTCAAATGAAATCTTTTTCTTATTGATTTTGAAATTTTAAATAGGAATACCTGATGTCAAATTAAAAGAGAACTTATTTTATGGGGGTCGGGGCTCATTAAGGGTCCATTTTGACCAAAAAAGTTAACTAAGGTCATTTTTTTCTCTTTTATTTTTAAAGAAAATTGTTAGAATTTTTTTTAGCATATTTTAAAATTCCTGAAGACATTTTTTTTCATAATTTAATGTGTTAAAGTGGTAGCAATAAGAATGTTACAGTCTTTTTTTTTTTTTTTGTCTGAAAAAATTATAATACTCACAATAGTGTTCAAAAATCTATTTTTCCTATAAAAGTTCTATAACTAATTTTACAGATAACTACAACCATCTAAATGGACTATTTATCTTATGGAAAAAAATTCAGTAGCCAATAACTGTTGTTATTATAATTAAAATTTCGTTTGTGATAACTTTCTTACAGTTTCTTAAAAAAGCTTTCTAGTAAACAAAAATTTAATTTTTGTTCTAAAAAGATGTTTTAAGAAGCAGTAAGAAAGCCGTCCCAAATGAAGCCTAAGAGTCTCATGGTTGCAATTGTATATCAAAATAACGGTAAAATTATTGTTGGAAAAATAATTTTTTAAAAAGCTAATTTTAATATTATAGAGCTTTTTTTTTGGGTTAAAAAAGTTGAGCATTAACTTCTCATAGCTAACTTTTTACAGCATAAAATTTTTATAATCAATAAGTAAATTGTAGTTAAGCCAGGGTATGTTAATTATTTCTAATAAGTAAAAGAAAACATCCCAAATAAACACTTTGTAAATATTTTCTTCTAAAATAAAAGGACATCATAGCCCTTTTCTCTTGCATGAAGGTAAGTTCAAGTTCGGGAAAGCAAAATGTTAGAATGGAGCATATAGGGGGCCAAATTATGTGATAGGTGCGCAATGAGAAATAAATTTTAATAGGATAAAATGCCTTACCTTACCACAAATATGGTTCAACATATGTGAGTAGGGGTCTCAGTGGGCCAAGATAGCTCAAACTCAACTCATTAATGATCTTGCGAGTCGAGTTTAATAAGCCATGTGCTTGACCTTAAGCTCAAATTATAGATTGTATAATATACTCACTTAAGTCAGAGCTTGACTTGACTCGGCTAGTTGGCTAGCTGGTTGATTCGATTAATCTTCATCATTTGAATTAAGGCTCTTTGAGTCACAGCTTCAAGAGTTCCTCTTTTTCCTCAAACACCATTAGCCCTATGATTGTCTTCTCTAGCAAGCTCCTATCATAGAATTCTCTAGCAAGCGTCCATTAATGCACTAACTAAATGCCTCTGGTTTTGTTGTTGCCTTCTTTAGTGAGCTCTCACACCATTCTCTTCATTTGTCATTCATACCCTCATTGATTTCTTCAACAAGCTAACATCATGGGTCTAGTATTGAAATTTCCTTTGTAGCCATTAGAGGAGATAGTCGTTCCAGAAATTAACTATAAAATCTGCTCCCTAAGTTTTCACTCTATTCACTCACTTCCTACTCTCATCTTAACTCTCTATATTTTTTTCCCAGCCTTCTCTTCTCTAATTGTCTATTTCTTATAAAAAAAAATCATCTCCAAGCAACCTACTTGTTTTCATCAAGCCCATTCCAAATATTGAAAAAAATTAAGAATTTTGTTATGATATTTTCAATTACTTTATCATTCCACGGACCTATATAATTTGTACATTAATTTCTTTGCTTTAATAATTTAAATTACTTCATTATATGATTTTTTTTCAGATCTTGCATATTAAAATTGTTGATGAAAAATATAATTTATTTTCATAAACTAAAGATACTAATAAATTAGTGTGCAAAAGGAAAGAATAAACATCTAGGATGTCCACTCTAATTTCACTTTTGATAATATTTTTTGATGGAGGGTTAAGATTGGCAAATGATTTCACATCAATATATTTCGACATGAGAAATCACGTATTCAAATTTAAGAGCCAACAACACTAGATCTAAAACTTATTGTTATATGAGTGTTAAACTATGAGAGCTCATTATGCCAATTTCTACTTAGTAAGATTTTGCTATAACACATTATGGATGATAAATTTTTTGAGGTAGTATTTTCAAAGTCTAGTAAGCTCATCTTAATCTTATATATGAAAGTTGAAAGTGTACCAACAACAAATTGTAATATCGACATTATATCTCAAGAGATTTCAACTATATTGGAGAGAATTATGAAACTATATAGTTAGAGATATACTCTTTTGGGGGTGGGGAGCGGGCTATGATAATGAATATAGTTTTACTCATATAGACCGACATGTGTTGATAGATTCATATGTTGTCATTCATTCTGAACAACACTATCAACTAAAGATGATGTAATTTATCCCTTAATATGATTTTATTTAACATTTGTGCCAAACATATATTGAACTATTAGAGTACTTTTCATCATCAAATGAATAGTTAGATCCTCATGTAGAAGCATACGCGCGAGATAATGGATGGTAGCTTAAGTCAAGATTTCAATGAGATGTTGGATGTTGAAGATAGTATAAGGGTTAATAAAATGCTAATGTGAATTGCCAAGTGATAAGTATGCCAACTTGCATTTATCAATATTGAGGTAGTTAATGTTATGATATTGAATAATAAGTTTGCCCAAGTAATTCAAAGAACATAAGAGTGGGATGCAAATAATGTACATGATGGTCCATCAATTAACTTAACTCAACACATTATTCCAGATTAGTTACTCATAGGTATAATACAAGGTCTATATAAAATAATTCTACAATGGCGACCCTAGAGGCACAGGCCTAGTGGCTCAAAAAATTTTAATAAAATTCTAAAATGTTAATTTGAAAATTGAAATCTTCGCAATCAAATAACCTAATTACATGTCACACTCCAGAATCTAAATTTGAAAGAATTGCACATCTTTTTATGATTTCAATCAACACATCAATAACCAAAGCTAGCCAATTGCATTTAGGAAAAGTAAATAATGGAAAATATATTACATTTCTATAGCTAATATTTATATCCTGATTTATTGTCCAAAATGATATATATATAATAGCCATGCTATTCACTAACAATAACACATTATAACCACAATTATATCATTACTACAAAAGAAAATGTAAAGATCAGCATATGCAAAAAAGAAACTCCAGCATGCAGCCCACAACCACCTCATTTTTATAGGATCCTATAATGAGCACATAGCCCAGCAAGTAACTAATAACAGAAATCAATACATCAATCAATAACCATAATCATATTCATAGCAGTTAATAGGAATAGTATAGTGTATATCATATCATTCATGTACAGTCTTATCATATACATATTAATCATATCCTTGTCATACATCATATGTTCATATCAGCATTCTATCACTCTAACTGCATATCAATCATGTCAATTAATTAATCATATCATCAATCAATCTATCTTATCTATCATATATCATAATTTTTATTTTTATATCATATGTCATTACTATAGTTATCTTATCATATATGCAATATCTATCATATTATCAAATACTATTATGTATGCATATTCATATGGATTCAACAAAGCAAGACATTCAACTTCAATGTGGTATTTTTAATATTTTTAACCCCAATTGTAGAGCAATTTATCATTAATCTTTCTCCTACCATCATTATTCATAAATCTTAATCAATTCACATGTAGCTTTCAAAAAATCATTAAGAGTCGTCACTCTCTGCTCGTTAGTGTAATTCAATCAATTGGTTGCAGGCTAACATTCAAAATTCCATCATAAACTTTTTATTTAAAGAAAATCCTATCGGCACAACCTTGTATATTGGGAATTATATTTTAAGTGCTAACCCATATTAATTATAATATTAACAACTAGGCTTCCTTTTTTACATACAAATAGCATATTATTTCTATATCAACTAAATTATTTATATGCATATATTATGCCCTGAAATGCATGTTATGTCAAATGAATGATAATCATATGCATGTCATGTATCTCATATATAGATTCAGTATAGTAGCACATGATCATTTATTGTCAACATTTCTCCATGCTCATTTCATATAATATGTCATATTAGCCAAACCATCCCATGAAAACTCAATATAAACTAATCAAAATGCTCATAATAATAATATATATCACATATCAAAGTTACACTATAATAGTTCTTTAAAACAAGAGATATTCTATTTTTATATGATTTAGGAGGAATAAATATACAAAACTCAGAATCATTGAAAACAGAAGCAGAGCAGAGGATGCTTACAACGATCATAATAATTTCCTAATGGGAATGACGGATGATTGAGCCCCGAAGGACCTTTTCTATCTTCCCTCTCTTCTCTCTCTCTCTCCTCTTCTCTCTCCATTCTCTTTTAGTTCTCCTTTCTTTCCTTCACCAATAAGCCACAAAATGAGGAGAGTGGCTTAGGTGGTGGCGAGGGATATTTATATTAAATATATTAAAAACTCATATCAATGTCCAGCACCACGGCATTCTAGACCTAGCGCTGCAGCGTTATATGGTCAATCTAGAGTTATTATAGAACAGATAGCTCAGCATCGCTACGTCGAATTCCAGCACCCCAATGTTGCTCCCCCCAGGGCCGCTGCATCTAAATGTTGCAAATCTGGTTTTGATGATGACAAACATGTTTCCAGTGTGTTTTTCTTGGCTAATCAGTTTCAGGCACAAAAGACCGCAAGCTACTCAAGCCAACTCAAGATCGGGTCCAAGTGTGTCAAATGTATGATTTTTTCTTTTATTGAGTCAATTGTAATGTAACTGATTCCCTAGCTAAGTAACCTTGCACACACACACTCAGGGAGAGAGATTGAGTGAATTAGAGTTTCTGTTAAAATTTTGTTCAGATCGTCCTGGACAATAGTATCATCGTCCTGGACGATCCAGTTAAAACAGAAACCCTAATTAGGGCGACTAAGTTAAGAAGGACTGATTGAGCCGATCGTCCTGGACGATCTATGGATCGTACGGGACGATATGCCCAAATCAGAAATTCTCAGCCGCCAGATTAAGTTAGGCAAGTTTTATTTTAAGTATTTTGGTCTGATCGTCCCGGACGATACGTGTATCGTCCTGGACGATTTACTACAATCATGCCTAAATTAGTCTGGTAATTAAGGAAAGCAATTAATGTTTAATTGATACGATCACATCGTCCTGGACGATCGCAGGATCGTCCCGGACGATCGTGATCGTCTTGTGCATTTCAGCTGTACGTCCAGAACTATGTACAGGACGATTTGGGGCCTTTTTGAACTAATCGTACCGGACGATTACCCTATCGTACGGGACGATCAAGTCATTTTTTGGTCGTCCAGCACAGATTTCTCTGGACGACCCGAACTGTCTTCTGGACGATTTCCTTCAATTTGAACTAATCGTCCCGGACGATCGCAGGATCGTACGGGACGATATGAACAACTTTTTCTACTGATCGTCCAGAAGAGCCAGATCGTCCAGGCTGAAACAGCTGAATTTGAACTGATCGTACAGGACGATCTACCGATCGTCCTGGACGATCTTGGCCGACAAGTTGAGATTTAGGGCAAGTTTTAAGCCCTCCTTTAAAAGAACTTTTTCCTAGATTTGGAAAAATCTTTTGCTGCCTTCCTTCCCTGAGAAATCCTAGAGAGAGAGAGAGTTGGGAGAGAGAGAAGAGATCTTGTGAGGGGGAGTTAGTGAGGGATTCACTAAGGTTGCTCCAAGCACGGATCAGAGTCGTCTTCTCCGCTCGTCGTCTGTCGTCTAGTCGGTGTTCTTCGTGGGAGGATCGTTCGCAAGAAGATCCGGGTTCTCTGCCCGCTTCAGGAGGAAGCGAAAGGAGTTCGTGGGTTCTCTGCCCGCTTCAGGAGGAAGCGAAAGGAGTTCGTGGGTTCTCTGCCCGCTTCAGGAGGAAGCGAAAGGAGGTCGGGTTCTCTGCCTCACCGTGTGGTGAAAAGGAGGTGTTTTGTACAGGCTTCTCCGCCTTGCTGTGGGAGCAAAAGGAGAGTCACTTTCGTTTAGTGCAATACCCGGAGGGGAGGCTCCGGGGAGTGGACGTAGGTCAAGTTGACCGAACCACTATAAAATCTGGTTTGCTTTTCTGATTCAGTTTTGCATTTTACTTTTCAATATAAACTGCTTGGGTGAATATCGTTGGTTGATCTTTTCGTTATTGTTTACTTGTTTCCGCTGCTAAGTATCGAAAAGATTTTTGTAGTTATCGTGAAATTTTTAAATAACCAATTCACCCCCCCTCTTGGTTAGCCTCGGGACTAGTTCACTAGGGCTTAACATCCCTTTCGAACTTTCAAGTGGTATCAGAGCGGGATTCAAAATTTCTGTTTAAAAACTTTTGAATTTGATCCAATGGCTAACTGTAACAATCGTAATACTGCTGAAGGTTATTCTATAACTAGACCACCGTTGTTTGATAACATTCCATTTGATTTTTGGAAAACACGCATGTCTACTTTTCTTCAGTCTATCGATTATCGCATGTGGATGTTAGTTAAGGACGGATACGAACCACCTTTTCGAATGGTTAACAATGTGAAAACTGAATTGCCGTTTGCTGATTGGACGTTTGATGATCGTGATTTAGCACAGTTAAATGCCAAATGTTTGAACTGTTTCTTTTGTGCTTTAAAATCTGAGGACTATATGCGTGTTTCTACTTGTACAACGGGAAAAGAGATTTGGGATAGATTATGTATAACATATGAAGGTACAACTGAAGTCAAACAGTCTAGGTTAAACATCTTGTTACATGATTACGAACTTTTTCGCATGAAACCTAGTGAGACTATTTCAGAAATGTACACAAGGTTCACTCAGATTGTTACCTCTTTGCATGCTTTAGGTAGAGAACT
The DNA here is from genome assembly GCA_019925795.1 of Dendrobium chrysotoxum. NCBI lineage: Eukaryota > Viridiplantae > Streptophyta > Magnoliopsida > Asparagales > Orchidaceae > Dendrobium > Dendrobium chrysotoxum. The sequence continues at coordinate 76,382,267 of CM034313.1, forward strand.
TACCAACTACGAAAGAGTGAACAAGATTCTTAGATGTTTGTCTGCTTCTTATGATGCTAAGATTACTGCTATTACTGAATCCAAAGATTTAAATACTTACTCTATTGACAGCTTACTTGGATCACTCATTGCTTACGAGCAAGGGGTGAACCAAAGGCAACTTGATGCAGGTGAACGCAAGAAAGAGAAGACAGTGGCACTAAAGGCCAAAGATTCAGATGCTAGCACTTCCGGGTCTGATAGCGATGATGTTGCCTTAATCACAAGGCAATTCAAAAGCTTTCTAAGGAAGAAACATAAGAACCATCAGAAGTGGAACAAGGGTAAGTTCAATAAAAACTTTAAGGGTTCATCTGAATCGGTTTGTTTTGAATGCAGGAAGCCTGGACACATAAAGGCTGATTGTCCAACACTTAAAGCTCACTCAAGCAAGGAGAAGGGTGAGGAGAAACCAAAGTACAGAAAGGACAAGAAGCGGATTCAGAAGGCGTTCTGGGCAGACTCTGCATCCGACTCTTCTGAGACTGAAGCTGAAGAGGAGGAAACAAACTTGTGTTTGATGGCTGATGATCACCCTGGTCAGTCCGACCAGGAAGAGGTATGTGAGCTTACTTACGATCAGTTATTTGAAGTTTCTGAAAAGATTCATACATCGTATAGGAAGCTTAAGAAAACCCATGCTAGTTTGAAACTAGATTATCTGACTTTGCAAAAAGAGCATGAAGTGTTGATTAAGGATCATTCCACCATTGATAGCAATCACATGTCTTTACTAGATGAGTTTGATGAACTGAATAAAAAGCATTCTGATTTAATTGTTGAGCATAACTTGTTAAAAACAGCGCATGTTGAATTAGAACTTGCTTTTAAGAAAGTGAATGATTTGGCATCTGAGTTAGAAAGTACTGATAGTGCAAAAACGTTTGAAATTGGAAGTTTAAACAAACACATTGAGTTTTTGAAAGTGAAAATCAGTTCTTTTGAAAATAACAAAACACCGCCTACTTTTGAACAATTTTATGCACCGCCACCTTTTAAAAATTCTGTTGCAAGTTCTTCAAAGCATGTTTCATACACTACTAGGAAGAGGCACTATCACTCACGACGTTTAGTTAATCCTTTTCCTGGTGTTAGATGTTTTTCATGTGGCATGTTAGGACACATATCACACACTTGTACTGTTCACCGTAGTACACATTGGGTGTGGAGACCCAAACTGCCTGTTGCACAGCACAGCACACATGCATCGCATTCTTCTTTTCATAAGAAGGAACCCAAACCTGTTTGGGTTCCTAAGACTGACATTTGATGATTTTGTAGGTGTGCTCTCACACAAGACCTCGTGAGAGCATGTGGTACCTGGACAGCGGATGTTCTAGACATATGACTGGAGATGCAAATCAGTTCATTTCGCTGGAGGCAAGGTTACACTTGGAGATAACACCACCAGGAAGGTGATAGGCACAGGTATAATTGGTGATTCAAAGAACTTTATGATTGATAATGTTTTGCTTGTAGATGGACTGAAACACAACCTGCTGAGCATCAGTCAACTCTGCGACAAGGGATACAGCATCAAATTCCTGCCCACTGGCTGCATTTTAAGCTTAAATGATGAAGTTGTTTTGCAGGGGCAAAGGATCAACAACGTCTACAAGCTGGATGTAAGTAGCATTAAATCTGATAATTCAATTTGCTTAAAAACTGCTGCTGATGAGTCTTGGTTATGGCATAGGAGATTGTGTCATGCCAGTATGAAAACCCTTAGGAGAGTCACCCAAAAGGACTTAGTTAGAGGTGTGCCCAAGCTTAAGTTCACTAAGGATCACCTGTGTGGTGCCTGTCAGTTGGGGAAGCAAGTCCAGTCCTCTTTTCACTCAGTTAAGGACATTAGCACCTCTAGACCTTTAGAAGTTCTTCACATGGACCTCTTTGGACCCATTAGCACTGCCAGCTTAGGGGGGAGAGTCTATGGTTTTGTGATTGTTGATGATTATTCAAGGTTCACTTGGGTTAAGTTTTTGTCACACAAATCTGAGTCATTTGATGAGTTTAGATCTTTCTCTACTTGGATTCAGAAGAAATTAGGATGTGAGATTATTACCATCCATAGTGATCACGGAGGGGAGTTTGAAAATGAAAGATTTGGAAGTTTTTGTGAGAATCATGGGATTAGTCACAATTTTTCAGCTCCTAGGACCCCTCAGCAGAACGGGGTAGCTGAAAGGAAGAACAGGACCTTAGTGGAAGCCGCTAGAGCCATGCTTGCCGAGTATTCACTTCCTAAATACTTTTGGGCTGAAGCGGTGAACACTGCCTGTTATGTGCTGAATAGGGTAAATGTGAGAGTCAAACTGAACAAGACACCTTATGAGATCATTAAGGGTAGAACTCCAAATCTGTCCCACCTCCATGTCTTTGGCTGTAAGGTTTTCATTCTAAACAACGGGAAGTCACCCTTAGGAAAATTTGACCCCAAATCTGATGAAGGAGTGTTCTTAGGATATTCAAGTGTGGGGAAATCCTTTAGGGTGTTCAATAGGAGGACTTTGGTGGTGGAAGAAACAACCCATGTAGTGTTTGATGAATCTGATCCTAAGGAGTCTAGATCTGAAGTAGAAGATGAAGAGATTGTTGAGGTTACCCAAGGAGTTGGAAATACAAATTTGGAGGAAAGGGTAGAACCTCAAACCCCATTGCCTAGAGATTGGAGATATTCTTCGAGTCATCCTAAAGAACTGATCTTAGGAGACCCTTCTGAAGGTGTTAGGACTAGGCATGGACTTAGGAAGGAAGTAAACCATTCTGCCTTTATCTCAATGACTGAACCCACCAACATCAATCAAGCCCTGTCGGATGAATTTTGGATTTTAGCTATGCAGGAAGAATTGAATCAATTTGTAAGGAATGATGTTTGGGAGTTAGTAGAAAGACCTAAAAATCAAAGTATTGTGGGAACCAAGTGGGTCTTTAAGAATAAGATGAATGATTCTGGTGTGGTGGTGAGAAATAAGGCAAGATTGGTGGCTAAGGGGTATAATCAGATAGAAGGGATAGATTTTGAGGAAACTTTTGCCCCTGTAGCTCGATTGGAAGCCATTAGAGTGCTACTAGCCTTTGCCTGTTATAAGGGATTTAAGCTGTTTCAAATGGATGTCAAGAGTGCCTTTTTAAATGGGGTAATTAAAGAAGATGTTTTTGTAGAACAACCCCCAGGTTTTGAGAGTTCCCAATATCCAAGTCATGTCTATAAATTAAAAAAGGCCTTATATGGATTGAAACAGGCACCCAGAGCTTGGTATGAGAGGCTTAGCACATTCCTGTTAGAAAGAGAGTTTGTTAAGGGGAGCGTAGACACCACCCTTTTTCTGAGGAGAATAGGAGATGACTTACTCATTGTCCAGATTTATGTTGATGATATAATTTTTGGATCTTCTGATAAATATTTATGTGATGAGTTTTCCAAAACAATGAGTAAGGAGTTTGAGATGAGTATGATGGGAGAATTGTCCTACTTTTTGGGGTTTAGCATAAGGCAAATGGAAGATGGAACTTTTCTCAATCAATCAAAATATACTAAGGACATTTTGAAGAAATATGAAATGGACAAAGCCAAGCCAATCAATACTCCCATGCCCTCCTCAGTTCAGTTAGATAAGGATTCAAATGGAAAATCTGTTGATCAGAAGAAGTATAGAGGGATAATAGGTTCACTGCTTTACCTGACTGCTAGCCGACCCGATATCATGTTTAGTGTCTGTCTTTGTGCTAGGTTTCAGGCTGATCCTAAAGAGTCCCACCTGACTGCTGTTAAGAGAATTCTTAGATATCTTTTAGGGACCCCAAACCTAGGAATTTGGTACCCTAGGCACATCACCTCTTTTGAGATCATTGGATATTCTGACTCTGACTTTGCGGGGTGTAGGGTGGATAGGAAGAGTACCTCTGGGACTTGTCAATTCATAGGACAGTCGTTAGTCTCCTGGTCCAGTAGAAAACAGAACTCAGTTGCACTTTCCACTGCTGAAGCTGAGTACATTGCCTTAGGAAGTTGTGTGGCCCAAGTTCTTTGGTTGAAGCAGCAAGTCTTGGATTTAGGAGTACCTGTTGGCACAATTTCTGTTCTGTGTGATAATACTAGTGCCATCTGTATCTCTAAGAATCCAATCCAACATTCTAGGACCAAACACATTGACATTAGGCATCACTTCATTAGGGACCATGTTACAAAAGGGGACATTGAGCTACATCATGTAGCAACTGAAAATCAGCTGGCTGACATATTCACTAAACCACTGGCCTTTGACTCATTCAGCATTTTGAGAACCAGATTAGGAGTGATTGATATAAATGCTTAATTCTGATGACTGCTGATTTATGATTGTTATGATTGGTATTCTGATTTCTGTTAGTTAGTTTTTGCCTTGATTATTTTATTTTCAGTTGATTTTATTTCTTCTGTTAATTTCTGTTTTAGCCTTATTGTTAGTTTGATTTGAGTATTTACTTTGCTATAATTTTCTACATGTTTTTTTTTATGTTTTTCAAAATCTGATCACCGCTCACTACTTCTGATAATCTGAATTTCTGACTGGGAGTTTTACCTTGTTTTGATTTGGAAGCTGGTAAGCAGTGATTGATTCCACTGAACCTGTTAAAGGGAAGAAACATTGATGATTGTTTCTCTTCCTCTAACTCCTTTACTGGTGTATGGGTTCTTTTGGATAAAAATCTTCTTCAAAATTAAAATGTTAGTTTTTTGAAATAGAGATTATTTTATCTTCCTACAGTAATCTGCCTCATATCAATAGTGTTTTTCAAAGTCTTGAGTCATTAGTTTGATTTTCTAAAACCAAGTGATTGCATTTATCATATGATGTGTGTTTTTTTTGTTTTGTGAATCATTCTTCCCTACTGTGGAGAGACATCTCCTATGTCTGGAAGATAGATTCACAGCTGAGACTCTTTAATGATTATGAAAAGGAGAAAGCTTACAAAAGATGCGCAGTGCGCCAACCAAATTGAAAAAGAGGCATAAAATGAGCCCAAAACTGAAAAGATGCGAAAATGCCAAATACACAAAGTATATCAAAAAATCAAAAGATGCGCAGTGCGCCAAATAAATTGAAAAAAAAGAGGCACAAAATGAGCCCAACCTAAGCTTTTTTCTCTTTCAGATCTTTAAATGTCTTAGAAAAAAAAAAAACTCGTGTGTCACTTAATATTTTCAAAAGCTTGAGTTTTGAAAATCCCGATTTCTGCTTTTTTACTTTATAACACTATTATATCAGATATTTTTCTGGAACGAGGCTTGAAAGGATTTCTTTTCAAATCTAATGTCTTTTATTCTGAATCGGATTTTTGTTTTGAAAGAGGTTTGCATCGATAAGGTGCCCGGGGTCAGAGTTACGAAAGTTGATTGTTTCCAACCTTTTTGGATTTCAGCGCTGTCAATCGTCCTCTCATTGGTTTTTGAATCTAAAATCAAGGAAAAATTCTGATTTTCCTGTTTTGTTGTTGTTCTGTGTATGTTTTATTTTATATTTTATTTCCGTGTTATGTTTTTCCCTCCTCCTTTTTGTGATGTCAAAAGGGGGAGTCAGTTGTAGTCGTGTCTGTTTCTATTTTCTGAGTCATGTTTTCTGTATTGTTGAAAATTTAAAAAATGTGTGTTTTGTTTGATTTCTTAGTTTCATTTTATTTTCATCTTAGTTTCATTTTATTTTCAGACTACTTTACAAATGTTTGCCATCATCAAAAAGGGGGAGATTGTTGCAAATCTGGTTTTGATGATGACAAACATGTTTCCAGTGTGTTTTTCTTGGCTAATCAGTTTCAGGCACAAAAGACCGCAAGCTACTCAAGCCAACTCAAGATCGGGTCCAAGTGTGTCAAATGTATGATTTTTTCTTTTATTGAGTCAATTGTAATGTAACTGATTCCCTAGCTAAGTAACCTTGCACACACACACTCAGGGAGAGAGATTGAGTGAATTAGAGTTTCTGTTAAAATTTTGTTCAGATCGTCCTGGACGATAGTATCATCGTCCTGGACGATCCAGTTAAAACAGAAACCCTAATTAGGGCGACTAAGTTAAGAAGGACTGATTGAGCCGATCGTCCTGGACGATCTATGGATCGTACGGGACGATATGCCCAAATCAGAAATTCTCAGCCGCCAGATTAAGTTAGGCAAGTTTTATTTTAAGTATTTTGGTCTGATCGTCCCGGACGATACGTGTATCGTCCTGGACGATTTACTACAATCATGCCTAAATTAGTCTGGTAATTAAGGAAAGCAATTAATGTTTAATTGATACGATCACATCGTCCTGGACGATCGCAGGATCGTCCCGGACGATCGTGATCGTCTTGTGCATTTCAGCTGTACGTCCAGAACTATGTACAGGACGATTTGGGGCCTTTTTGAACTAATCGTACCGGACGATTACCCTATCGTACGGGACGATCAAGTCATTTTTTGGTCGTCCAGCACAGATTTCTCTGGACGACCCGAACTGTCTTCTGGACGATTTCCTTCAATTTGAACTAATCGTCCCGGACGATCGCAGGATCGTACGGGACGATATGAACAACTTTTTCTACTGATCGTCCAGAAGAGCCAGATCGTCCAGGCTGAAACAGCTGAATTTGAACTGATCGTACAGGACGATCTACCGATCGTCCTGGACGATCTTGGCCGACAAGTTGAGATTTAGGGCAAGTTTTAAGCCCTCCTTTAAAAGAACTTTTTCCTAGATTTGGAAAAATCTTTTGCTGCCTTCCTTCCCTGAGAAATCCTAGAGAGAGAGAGAGTTGGGAGAGAGAGAAGAGATCTTGTGAGGGGGAGTTAGTGAGGGATTCACTAAGGTTGCTCCAAGCACGGATCAGAGTCGTCTTCTCCGCTCGTCGTCTGTCGTCTAGTCGGTGTTCTTCGTGGGAGGATCGTTCGCAAGAAGATCCGGGTTCTCTGCCCGCTTCAGGAGGAAGCGAAAGGAGTTCGTGGGTTCTCTGCCCGCTTCAGGAGGAAGCGAAAGGAGTTCGTGGGTTCTCTGCCCGCTTCAGGAGGAAGCGAAAGGAGGTCGGGTTCTCTGCCTCACCGTGTGGTGAAAAGGAGGTGTTTTGTACAGGCTTCTCCGCCTTGCTGTGGGAGCAAAAGGAGAGTCACTTTCGTTTAGTGCAATACCCGGAGGGGAGGCTCCGGGGAGTGGACGTAGGTCAAGTTGACCGAACCACTATAAAATCTGGTTTGCTTTTCTGATTCAGTTTTGCATTTTACTTTTCAATATAAACTGCTTGGGTGAATATCGTTGGTTGATCTTTTCGTTATTGTTTACTTGTTTCCGCTGCTAAGTATCGAAAAGATTTTTGTAGTTATCGTGAAATTTTTAAATAACCAATTCACCCCCCCTCTTGGTTAGCCTCGGGACTAGTTCACTAGGGCTTAACATCCCTTTCGAACTTTCACTAAAAGCACAACGCTGCATCACTACAGTTCAAAAATTTAGATTTTTTTTAAAAAAAATCCATTTTAAGAACTTTGGGTTATTACATTACCAAACCATAGATTCCCTCCACGAGTCCAAAAAAAGATTTTATTGCGGCTTATCGGCGCTCCCCTTAACTAGTCTTGTCAATTCCTCTCTCTCTCTCATGAGAGCTTAATATTATGAAAACTAAAGATCTCATTTTTTAAGTAGATATCATTTTTTAGGGATCCAACCCCTTTTGACTCTCTCTCTCTCTCTCTCTCTCTCTCTCTCTCTCTCTCTCTCATGAGAGCTTAATATTATGAAAACTAAAGATCTCATTTTTTAAGTAGATATCATTTTTAGCGAGCCAACCCCTCAAGTCTCTCTCTCTCTCTCCCTAGAAGTTATATATATATAAATTTTCTTTCATAGGAAGTTTATGAAAGTGAAGCTAATAAATTAAAGTCGTGTATATTATTGAGTGGAAGATTGCAATCTTCAAGTCAAGTTAAAATATTTATATTAGGATTGCCATATTATTTATTTTGAATATATTGTTATATAAATAAAATGCTTATCTTTTTTATTTAGTTATTGTTTATTATAGAATATTTTTTAACTAGATTTCTAAACTAGATATGAAGAGATGTCGTAGATGAACATGATACTATTTGTATTGATAACAATACAAAATTCAAATTAAGATGATATCGCTGTAGATCTTGGATTAAGAACATTACAAAGGACCATCTCATCTAAATGACATGGATAAGTAAAAAGATCTTACTTACAAAAACGATCATGCATGCCAGCCTTGTGATTATGAGTACTCAGATATATATATATATATATATATATATATGTTGAAAATAAGTTACATAGATTTAAACCAGGGTGATTTGATAATTACCAAGGTTAGTTGGAGTATAATATCACAAAATATGCAGCTTATTATTTCAAAATATGACTACAAAGGAATTGTAAAATTAGAAAAGTATACTTCAAGTTCATATTGGTCAAGTTAATAGTGTTCATAATATTACTTAGAGAAAATGGAAAATATTAATTGGCAGAATATTTTGTTTAAATAAGTTTATCTAATTTACAAAAAAATAATATAATTATATGAAATCTGGTTGATATTTTTATAATATGAGGGAGATTGAGGCGACAAGTTCAAACAATCACAAATAAATAATATTATCAAATTTAACTTCTTCAATCTGCCATAGATATAGGGGTGTCAATATTTGACACGACACGACAACCCGACTCGAACCCGACCCGGAAAACCCGACTCGAGTTCAAAACGGGTCGGGTTCGGGTTCAGGAATTCGACCCGTTTGAAAAACGGGTCGGGTTCGGGTTGACCCGACGGGTTGGCGGGTCAACCCGAAAACCTGTTTAGAGCCTGCCCGCAAGCCCTGTCCGCTCTGCCCGCCCTGCCCGCGCGCATCCGCGAACGCCAGCAGCGCGCCCGCGCCCGCGCGCCCGCGCCCGCGCGCCCGCGCCCTCGTCCGGGCTCGCGCTCGCTCGTCCGCGCCCGCGCTCGCCCGCACCCGCGCGCTCGCCCGCACCGCACCCGCGCGCTAGCCCGCGCGCGCCCACGCGCGCCCGCGCGCTCGCCCGCGCGCGCCCGCCTCGCGTCCGCCTTCCTAACCCGGGTCGGGTCGGGTTGACCCGCCAACCCGACGGGTCGGGTCCGGGTCCAGTTTTCTGACCCGTTTCCTTACCCGGGTCGGGTTAGGGTCAACCCGTTTAGCTGCGGGTCATTGCGGGTTCGACCCGAACCCGACCAGAAACCCGATTTTGACACCCCTACATAGATATACAACTTTATGAGCACAATAATATATTTTATGTTATAATTAGTATTGAGTTACTTATGTGTATGATTTGCTTGAATCTATGTGATTCATTTTTAGTTTTTTTATAAGCGACGATTGATATAGCTGACCAAATTGTATTCATCAAAATTTTCAAATATATATCTAATTATATCAGACAATCAATTTGAGAATTTTATCATTGATGTGAGATTTAGTTATGTATTCATGAATTTACATGAAATTAGAGAGTTTGTACAAAAATTAATGGAGTAAGAAGAACGATATATATTTATTCTTATAAAGCTTGCTCTGATATTATGAATTACCGTATCAATAATCGAACAAGCATTTTTTGCTGTGAGGTTTATAAAAAATTATTTGCACTGTCATATGAAAGACTCTTCGATGATTGATTTTCTAATTACTTATATTGAAAAAGACATATTTAATAGCATTAATAATAAAATAATTATATAACAATTTTAGAAAATGAAAATTCGGAAGGTGAAATTGTAGGTAACATGTAAGAAATATATAAAAAGTATATGCTCTCAATGCAAAGTTTATTATTATTATCATTATTATATACATGCATCCATGAGCCAACACTTGGATGGGAGGTGTAGAATCTCAAACATAAGAAGTCCTCATTTATGTATGCATCTTGTAATGTCAGTTGGTCATCAAAATTGAACATTTGAGTTAATATGTCACCATCTTGCCATGATGATTCGCCAACTACTAGACATAAAACCCAAAAATAATTATTGGAACGATGGTAATGAAGTTTAATATTGGAGTTCCTTACATTAAGATATGGGATGCATAATTAAAGGTCATCAAAAAAATATTTAGTAGTTATGATGACTCATATAGACTACTTTTCAATTCATGAAGGTTATATATTGTTCTATGGTTTGCTATATCTACAAAATATAAAATGTATGAGGCTGGCAAAAAGTTTAGGTATGAAGAAAATATTATAAAAATAAAGCATGATGCAACAGTACTATGTCAAGACTTTGGTCATAAACATTAAGATGTGTTCTTTTACCTTGCAACTCTACCGGGCTGGTACCAACATCATCTTATAGGACGTTTTGCTCATATTCAAATTTCTTTTGATCTATAGTCCTACAACAAATTCTAACAACTCTAAGCTCCTTAAAATATTCTTGTTTAAGAAATGTAATCTAACAATGATAATGTTTTTGTTTTGTCATTTACACTTTAGTTTTATTTGAAAAAATTGAGCTGAAAGTTTCTAAATAATATGAACCATTTATCTGTTTTTTTATGAAAATTTTAGCTTTTATTTGTTTATTTTTAAATAAACTTTGGCCTAGATTGCAAGCTAGAAAGATGAGCTAACATTCATCGCTGTTTGAAAAAGAAAGGTTAGTAAATCAACATGTTGATCGTCTTTTCTATGTATATGCAGAGATCGAAATTTATTGAGTCAATAATTAAACATATGAACGACATAATGTCAAATAAGAATGAGAGATATTAAAGATTTTTTTTTGGTTTTTTGATGTTATGTTGTTGTTGTTTGGATATTTTTAAATTACACATATTTCTAATAAATGAATAATGAATAAAACATATATTTAGAAATACGGGAGTTATCAAATTGATTAAAATATTTATTTATATTTGTTATGATAGATTTCAAATTATATAGATTTATAGGCAATTTGCAGGGCGATGTGAGTGGGCTCGGAAGAGGAGTGGTAGATGAGTCAATGGACAACGAGAGGTGGGAGGCGATTCGATGAGGTGAAGCAATAGGGTGATGCGGAACAGGCATGCGAGGGGTTGAGTGAGCCAACAACTTGATGTGCGAAGGGCGACATGATGGGTGATGGAAGGGTGTCGCGACATGAGATGATGAGATGGGCTGACATATCGATGGACAAAGGGCAAGAGAACGTAGCACAAAATTTGAAAATTGCTTGATTTGGGTAATTTTCAAATGCAAAAAAATTAATAATTTTGTCAAATTTCTCAAAATTCCATTTTGTATTTCCTTAGTTTCAAATCAAATACCAAAATCATTGAAATGTTAAAAATGCAATGCAATACACTTCTGATGCAATGCTTTAAATCAAACAATCCCTTAATTTCTTATGAAAAAAAGTTAATGTTATTCTTATGCCTCCCTTTGGGTCTCAAGAATTTGAGCAAAAACAAATATAAAAAAATTTTAAAATTAAAATTAATATGAATCAAATCAACTGAATTTTGAGTCAAAATTGAGTTTGGCTGAGTTGATTTCGAACTAATCAATATAAAAATTTCAAATCAAGTTTGAATTACTTCAAATTTGCTCATGATCCTAGAGACAATTCATAAGAGCTAACAAACTTTTCATCAAACTCCCCAGCCTAAATTGAAATCTACTTCGAATGGCCTTCCACTAGAAATTAAGAACTGCATTGACAATAGACTTTCACTACCACGTAAATACTATGAAATTTTGATGTTAGTATTCCATCATCACATAAAAAGTATCGGGCAATCATATGGGTAGGTTGATTTTTAAATTTCATCTTGGAATAGCAAAATCATTTAACACTATGAATCAAAATTTGCGAAAGATAATTGTAGCTATAGAAAATTAGAAGAGCATCACTTATGTCAATATTCTAAAAGTGATTTTGTATACTCATAATCATGTGGGTCTGGTCGATCAAGTCAAATATTAAAATTGAGCCCGTTCTATAACTTGTTGACTTTGAGTTGCCTCAACTTGCCAATCCAAGAAACCTTGAGCCATCTATTGGTAATACTCTCCCATTACTGAGGCTCAACAACTTGTCAAGGGAAAAAAAGTTCTAACAGAACCTAATAACACATACATTGAACACACCTAAGAAAATCCATATGTCCTCATCCTAACATGGCCACTCTTCTTGAAGATCTCAATTATTTGTCCAGGGTGCTTGCCCTCTTCTTGGATTGCTTACAGTTCTCTCCTAGTGAATAGCAAGTGATTTGGCTTACTCGTTTCAACAACTACTACAGTTAGGTAAAAAAAAAACTACTAAAGTAAGGTAATGCATGCAATTTTATTTTTATTTTTATAGCCCATCACATTCTCATTAACTATGATGTTTATCTATAAATATAATGTAATGGATTTGATACGGATATGTCATGTTAAATGAATATTTTTTGTCAAATATCTATCCTTAAAATTTTGGCATAATATATCTTTATTTAATCCTTTAATTCCTATTTTCTAACTAATGTTTTCTCTTTTATTTTGTCTCTAACATCTTCAAGATTAGTCTAAACTTATAATAAGGTCTCAATTTGTCTCTATGGACAACATTCTATCCAACATTCTAAAACCTACGGTGAGAGCAGACAATGTAAAAGGCTAGGAACCAAACCTGAGTACTCCCTCATTGAGTAGAGTTCCTCACCATTATAGCTTGACAGGGTAGCCAATCATAGTTCTTACACTTTAGCAAATTGGTGGTCTAATTTGTTATAAAAATATTTTTATTGATACAATTTATGAAATTTTCTAATTATATTTTTATAGCCTATTTTGTGTCATAGACTTTTAATCTTGTCAATAAATAGAGGAACACTGTCTTAATATGACCATAATATGTACAAGACATTTTTCTATACTTCCTAGCTAAATCTTAGTCATTGAGACTTTCCTAGAGCTTCTCTTTATAGAATATTATAATTCCTAATCAAGCAAAAAATTCTCTTGCTAACTATTTATTTCTCTTATTTTCTATCTGATCGTATCAAAATTGCTTTAAACTTATATTATGATCTTTTGTGATTCCACAAACAACTTGAATCTAATATATTAATTAAGATAGAGCTGCAAAAATGTCATTTGGCATTGAAATCATTCTTTTCTTTAATTTTAATATACTTGTACAAATTTCAAATATTATCTTATGGAGTTTTAAGCAAAGTGGAATAACATGGAGTATGATATATATTTGATCAAATTCATTATTAATCCAACAAATTAAGCTTAATAGATAGAGCTAATCATATTTTTTTACATAAACATATTTTTCACCTATTTGATGTTGACCTAAATTTAATATATTCTCATATTTTTTTTTAATAATCTCACTCTCAAATAAGAACTCTCGAAATCAATCATTACTGCAATAGTCCAAATTCTTAACTATCGATATATTGTCCGCTTTGATCTAAGGGTCTCACAGTTTTTTTTTTATGTTGGTGTAACTTCCTAGGAGGTCACCCATATTAGGATTTCTTCGGAATTAAGCACGCTTAATTGCGGAGTTTCTTAATGAAATTCTAATTATTACACCAAAAGACGCCTTGATATTTTAAGAGTTTAGCTTCTTTTACTTATGGTGTTTCACAATCTTTCTCACTTAAATAACTGACGTCATCGTCAGCATCTTTATCCCAATATTATCCACCAACCATATAGGATTCTAGAGGTGACTCCCGCCATGTGGCACTTTGTCTCATACATGGTTCAAGAGGTAGCTCCTACGACGTAGCACTTTGTCTTGTATGACACTTATTTTCCATCTTTCGGCTGATGTATTTCTCTGATGCCATTTGTAATAATCAAAATTCTTAACTATTGAGATATTGTTCGCTTTGGGGGATCTCACGGTTTTGTCCTGTTGGTATAACTTCCCAGGAGGTCATTCATCCCAAGATTTTTCTGGAATGAGCATGCTTAACTGTGGAGTTACTTAATAAAATTCCGAGTTTCCGACCATTACACCAAAATGCGCCTCGATGTTTTAAGAGTTTAGCTTCTTTTACTTATGGGATTTCACAATTACTTCCCTTATATCAAAGTTTTTTTCAATGTTAAGAGCCTCAATCATAACAATATGGAGTCTTCAAGTGATTGAGTGGTTCACTTTTAAACTTGCTTGATGTTGATAGAATCATCAAAAATCTATGGGACTGATAAATCATATGAACTACTTGATCTCATCAAATTATTGGCTCTAAAATCACTAATTGGAGAAGATGAAGCAAATGTCTAAAACTAGGATAATACATTATTCATCAAACATATTTTTAATCAACATTCTTAAGCATATGAAAGAAATTCTACTACTTGTATCTATCATGTGCCCTACAACTAATCATGTGCAAAAGGAAGAAGCAGGAGTTTTCCTTAAAAGGAAAACTAATTATTATACAATTATGATTTTATAAAAGCATGATAACAAAAAAAAAGGTTATAGTAAATTAAAAAAAAAATTAAAATGATTTGTCAAAATTTGAGTGGCCCATAGGAATATTGATTTGAATTTTCCTAAATGAAGGTCTACAGGAATACTGATTTAAGGTACATAAGGATATTGATTTTACCTCACTTCAAAAAGAAAAAAAAAATATTAATACAGGAATATAAAATGATTGACTCTTTTTTATATACTCAGTGCTTTTAGTTGGATGGAAAGAATTTTGGTCATTAATGCATTGTATCATGGGCGGAGAGAGGGTGGGGCCTAGGGGGGCACGTGTTCTCTCAATGACAATTAACAGTTATAATTTAAATTAACTTTTTTCATCCTTCTCATAGTAATTAGGGGTGTCAAAATCTGACCCAACTCGAAACCCGACCCTAACCCGACCCAGAAAATTCTGGGTTCGAGTCAACCCATTTGCCTACGGGTTGGGTTCGAGTTCGAGATTTCAACCCGTTTCTAAAATCGGGTTGGGTTCAAGTTAACCAACTCGAAATCAACCCGGGTTTGACCAGCGTCGCGTCCGCATAGGGTGTCCATGTTCTGCTTTGTAGCTCGAGTGCTCGACCTCGCCAGCCCGCCCGGTAAGCCTTGGCTAGTTGGCCTCGCAGTTGCACTATCGCACCCATGTTGGGGCTTGCCTTGCCTTGACGCCCGGTCACCCTGCACGCTGGCGACTGGCCTCGCTAGCCCTTACATCCATGGTCAAGCCAATCCTCACCCGAGTTGCCTTGCGCGTTGGCCTCGCCCTAGCCCTGCACGCTGGCCTCACCCTTCATGCCTACCTCGCCAGTCGCGGTGCCGCCCAGCCTTCCTGCTTGTGTCGTGACTTCGTGTGATGTGTCGTACCCTTGCTCGTCTTGATTAGACCTTCGAGTTCGTGTTCGTGGGTTGGGTTAGGTCAACCCGATAACTCGTGCAGGTTGGCGGGTCCTAGTTAGAAATTCTGACCCGTTTGAAAAATCGGGTCAGGTTCAGGTTGACTGACCTTTTTAGACATGGGTCAACTCCGATTCGACTCGAACCCGACCCGTCAACACGTTTTGATACCCCTAATAGCAATCTACTATTATTTGCTGAATGCAGCGGAAATGTTTTTTTATTTTTTTACTTGAAAGATGAGGCCCAGGCAAAACCAAATCATTTGGTAAAAATACTTTCAAGATTATAATATAATAGTGGCTATGTAAGCCGCAAGTAGAGTGAATTATGAAACTTTTGAAATTTTTGGCAATAAAAAATATCAAATGTAAAAGTTTCCCCTCAAAAGAATCCTAAAATAAATAAATAAAAAAAAAAGAGTAAATCATAAACATTGATGCTAAAACATATGATAAAGCTCCGTTCAAGGTAGTCAGTCAAATCAAGCATAGCATCTGGTTCTCATTCAGCATCGAGGTGGTCTGGTAACTGTCTGATTGAACCACATTTAAATAGGATCTTATTGCTTTTCTAAGAAAAGTGAGAATTGAATATGTTCTCCCAGTACAAAAAAATAAAACAAAATTCCATATAGATTAAGGCTTTGTTTGGGGCAGTTTTATTATTGCTTCTTAAAGCAAATTTTTTGTATAAAAATTTTAATTTTTGTTCTAAAAAACTGCTTTAAAAAACAGTAAAAAAACTTTTCCAAACAAAACCAAATGCTTCGTTTGTAAAAGATAGTTTTAAAATTTTTATTTGAGAGAATGGAAGTTTCTAGCTAAAAGCCAGTACTAAAGCTTTTGAAAACAGTACAAAAATAAAGTTCCGTAAAAAGCAGTTTTACGAAAGTATCACATACAAACAGCAACCCAAAAATAACTTTACCCTAAGACAAAATTAAGCCATCTCAAACGAGGCCTAATAGGAATAGACTGTATTTGAACTAGTGAGAAAATTGACAGATTAAATGTTTATTTGGGAAGGCTGTAATTTGTTTGTAAATGTGATTATGAAGCTATTATGGAAAAGTATCTTTATTAAAAGTTGATATAAAAAATAACTTATTAACATAATGGTTTTTTGAAAATAATGAGAAAACAATAACTAAATAGAACTATAGTTATTTGAAAAGCTAAGCAGTAAAAAATTTGTCTCAAACAGCCTTCAACTCTCATTTGAGACTTTGGCTTCATTTGGGACAACTTTTTTAGCACTTTCTAGTTAAAAAAAAATTGAATTAAAAATTTTTGTACTAAAAAAATATTTTAAAAAATAGTAAAAAAATTATCCCAAATAAAATATTAGAGGTGTGCTTAAAAACTAACTTATTTAAATAGCAGAGATCATGAAAGAAGAATAACAGCAACCATAGTGTAGAGTGTATATTAGCAACCGAGTGCAGAAAAATTTCAACACCCAACTATCTTTTAACTATAGCTTTTAAACATTATCAAGAGGCTCCCATTTAAAATTTCATTTCTCACTCTTATAGAGAATAGTAAAATGTATTTTTTCCATCAAGATTTATTTTCTAATTAAATATAAAAAAATAAAGAGTAAAGTGACCGTGTAATAATTAAGACATTCTTTACAGGCCCCACGGATAACGCTTTTGATGTGCATTTTTGTTGCCATGGAACGGATGGGATACGATCTTCAGACTCATTGCTAAGTTTGCAGTGCACTCTTTGCCGTATAAAGGTATTAAGGATATGGCTTTCCGATACGTTCAGTTAACCAAGTACAATAGTACTCGTGTACATTTGTCCATCAAATTTTTTTTTTTGTTTAAAGTTGAGCTCTAACATATAATTTTATAAAAAAAGTATTTTTAAAAATTTGGCAAAATTTTTATTTTTTATTAATTAAATAATATTTAAGGTATTTTTTATTTTTATTTAAAAATAATTATATATATACTTATTTTTATTTTTGAGAATGATGAATAGAAAATTTTCAATCATATAATTTTGAATTTTACTTCTCTTGAAAAAAAGTGATTAATTCACAACCACTAGAGAAATCGGGCAACCAATTTGCTCTTTTTTAATTATTGTTTTTAAAACTAACTTAATTTATTTTAAGAAAATTCAAATAAAATTTTAATATTTTTAATATTCTTAAAAGAAATCTTTTTTTTTCCTTTAGAATTCAACTCTTCATTACACTCTCCTACTTGGGGGTTCCTAAGTGGGCACGTGCGCCCCTTCAAAATTTAGAAAAGTCTGCATCCGACGTTTTTCGTGAGCGGTTTAAAAAAAAACTCAAATGAAATTTGTAAGCATATCTTTATAGAGTATATTAATTTTTCATAATACATATAAACAATAAAATGATTAATTGAATATGAATATAAAAATCAGTTAAAACAAGGTTAATGTTGGGCCCCCCTTTAAAAATTTCTAACTTCGCCGGTGCTTGGACTCATCAAACTTCGATGTAAGTAATGTGCATTATCATTATTTTCGCGGGCTTCATGTGAATCACCTCATATCATTGGCACTTTTCAACTTATCTCTCTTACCTTATTTATGCCGAGAAGCTTAGGGTTCAACAACAATTTCTTCGGCCACTTCTTCCCACATGCGAGCATGGGCTTCTCACTGTATCGAAGCTAAGAAATGGAGGATCATTCTATAAAGAAAAAGTCAAACTTTTGGCCTGTAATCTCAAAATTGACTTTTTCCTACTGCCGTCAAATTCATCTAATAATTTAATTATAGTATCAAATAGTTTTATTCTATTATTTTTAAATTTAATTATATTGATGAATAACAACCTACTTATGAAATTAATTATATATGTAATAAAATTAATCTCGTCCTTATACAAAACGTGCTATAAGTACTTCCTAAGAATTTTCTTTTTAAGATGAGGATGTCATAATAAAAATTTTTAAATTTATTTTAAGATGAATATATAATAAATATTAATTAATTATTTATATATTATATTAGCCTCAAGAAAAATAAAGAATATATATATATATAACTTAGGCTAATCTTTAGTGAGAAACTTCCGACATAATTTTTCTCCGGAAGAGCCGTCCTCTTCTATTATTAATTTAAAATAATTTAAAAGAAAGGCATTGTTGAACTTCTAGACTCAATAATGAAAAGGCCAACAAATTGTGTCATATAATTTTTTTTTTTAATATTAAAATCAGTCGCATTTGTATGGCCGCATATGCGAGTTTGCTTCGAACTTGTACATTTGAAAGATGATTAGTACCGAACTTGTTGGCAGTTGGATTATTGGACGTCAATAATTATAACACGCCTCTAATAATTAGACGTCAAGAATTATAACACGTCTCTAATTATTAAATTTCATTATGGTTGGCCTTTCAGGTTTTCTCGTTTAAAATTAATTTTTTCCTTATGGTGTTTGTAAATAATTTCTTTTATGCCACTGAATAGTAAAAGGTTGCTTGTGATCATTTTTTAATTTTTTTTATTTTTATTTTAATATGAAATAAAATATAATTTTATTTTTATTAAATATTGACTAAATTGATTTACATAGATGTGGTGGATGTTGTTTTCAAGAATAGTGAAGGGAGACAAAGAGATGATGGCGATGATATGGTTGTCGGTCGGATTGGCTGGCGGTTATACTTATTTTTTTAATTACTCAAAATGATTTTAAGAGTTTTAAAAATAATTTAATTTTAATTTAAAGCAAAAAATAAAAAAATTGAAAATAACTAAATAAACAATTTTTTAGTTATTTTCAATCAATCTGTCCGACATCGCGGCGTTGAATGATACTTAAAATTTTGTGTTTTTTTTTTTTGCACAATATAGCTAAAATAATATATTTTCACTGAAAATATGACACATAAAATAATATATTATTTACACTTATCTACACAACAATCAACTACACCACAATAAGAAAGGCATCAGTCGAAGGAGCCCACCATGTTGAGTATAGGATCGAAGACCATAATAGGAGGAAGATCAACGCCAAAACCCAACAGTAAGGCCGCAATTGCAACTGAACCAGATAGCTAGCTCATAAGAACATCGAGCAAAGTTATAACAATAAATACTAATGGCATGGAATATGGACGTCTAGATAAAAAATTAAAAACCTGAAGAAAGTTACTAGAGGAGAAGAATAACAAGCACATGCAAACTCCAAAAGAATGTTACAAGGCTTGAGGATACAATGTCAGAGTCATGCATTATTAATTTACACCTTGGCGATGATAACATAATCATGTATCAGGATAATTTTTCCCAAACAAATTTTCTTAAACTGCTATACGTGTAGTTTAAGATTTCTATTGTTGAATGAGTTGAGCCACAAAAATCATGTATGACCATCTTTAATTAATCATAGTTAGCACATATTGGAAGATCCCACACCTTAAATGCTTGTATAAGTTAGTATGTTCATAGTGTAACACCTTAGGATCTGATAGAATAATTGAATTTATTTAAGCCTGTAATTAGTTATCTCATCTACAAATAATGACAACCAGAGCACATAAATCTCCCAAATACAAAAATAGTATAATTAAATTTCATTTCATCAAAACATAATTACAATAATTCAGATCTTAGGAGTATATACATCAAATAATTAAATATTGGATTACAAATCATACCTTAGAAATCTGGATCCCAAATCTTATTTTGCGAACAATTGCTTCATGAAATTAACTAAATGGTCTGATATCGGTGTTGAATCAGCAGTGATTCCCATTTGGATTTCCTTTCCCAACCTACGACCCCATCAGTTTTCTCCTCGGATCCTACACGCCTTGGGTTCTATATTTGAAAGGCCCTTAAAAGTTGATAATGCCACATCTATTGGCTCTAGACCCTCTTTTGTGCGTGTATTAGTTGAACTGGACATTACCAAAAAGTATTCGGACAAAATCTAGCTTCGGTCGGAGAATTTTGGGTATATTCAAATGGTTCAGATGGAGGAATTTCCTTCATTTTGTGCCTCTTACAAATGTATTGGTCATCTTAGGGGGGGAATGTCGCATCTAGTCCTCTGCTCCTATGCGTGTTCCAAATTCTAATTCTAATCCTATTTTGGTTGATGGGAATGCTAACGATAATGATATTGATGCTTTGGATTCGTCTGTTAACAACGCTTCAGGTGGTGTTAAGGATCTTGTTGTCAGCGTGGATGGAGTTTTCGATAGGAATGCTAGTTTTGTTTTGCCAATTAATATTATGACTAATGATTCGGGTGATGTTAATGAGGTTAATTGTAATATAGTTGGTAATGTTGTCATTGAATCAGGTGTCAACAGTGAGGGTGTCATGGTCGTTGTGAGCCCAAACCCTTGCTTTTAACTTTGTTGCTACTCCAACTCCTTCTAATGCTGGAGGTGATGTCGATGTTGTGGTGGAATATAATTCTGCCTCTTTGGGGATGGTGGGTCGTGGAGCTGATAATCTCTTGGTTTCTACCGAGGTCCTTATAGTTTCTCCAAGAGATTTTGCTGACTCGGTTAACATTGGCTCTTTGGTGGAAGGTGTTGGTTTGGATCATCTTCCTATTGCAAATAATCATCTAGCTTCCCCGGTGGATCAGTGTGAAGTTAATAAGGTGATGGATAATGAGTTGTTTGATGAGTTGGGTAATGCATCTGATGATTCTTCTTTAGCTATTTTGGATATGCCTTTGAGTGCGCTTGCGCATGCACCCTTTTTTGAGGTACCAGCTTCTCTAATTTCTAATGAAGCGATGAAATGTCATGTAGCTAGCAAGTTGACAGACACTTCGCTGGACCATTCGAACTAGAAGGATGCTTCCTCAAATGATGAGGGGGCGAGGGTTGATTTGGTTGACCCGGTTGATGAGTTTCATGAATTATATAGTTTGTAGGTGGGTTGTATTATTGACAAAGTTTTCTCTCATAGTGGTAGCAAGCGTAGCCGTAGAACATCAAAAACAAAGAAAAATAAAAATATAAGATAATGTTGGGTGTCTTGGCATTCGATTGGATTGTTGGTAAGGCTATGGGGTATTGGCTATTTGAAATTGGGTGTCGGATTTGCAGGTCTGGTTTTTCGGACTATAATGGGCAGGCTTCCTGCACGCCCCCCTGGATGTCCATGGCTTCTTTTGGCAACCTTGGTGGTTCTTTCTATGTTCAAGGGTGGCTTTCGTATTTGGGTCTTCTCGTTGTCTCTCCTCCAATGGATAGTCCAAGTTTGGCAACCGGGTGGCGATTCTGAGTCCGACATTTTGGATTATTTATCCTTTTCAGTTTACTTTGCATTTGTCATTACATTTTTCAATTAATGTGGTGTTCGTGTTGACTGTTTTGTCTTTTCCAAATGTGCTTATGCTCGTTTCTGGCTTTCTGTTGTCCCTGTGTTGGGCTTCCTTTCTCTTTGGTTTTCTGTATTTTCATTTTATTGTTTATATACTTGTATTAGTAGGAGCATAAGCTCATTAGGTTTTGTTTTAAATGATGTTCTTTTAGTTGAGCTCTTGGTTCTTTAAGGATATGTATCCTTTTTTATTTTTAACGCGTAGGCCCCTCCGTAAATTTTATCAAAAAAATAAAAAATAAAAAAACATACAAACCACCATTGTAACTAATAGAGAAAAAATTATGAATTAATTGAAGTCACAAAGATTTCAAGAAACCCTTTCTGCAACATCCTAGCCATAAGATAGCTCCTAGAAATCTTATTAAAGGTTTTAAAAATATCAATTTTAGCACAGAAGAACTTAAATCTTCCTATATTATTAAATTCATGAAGGATTTCAGAGGCTAAAAAAATATTATCAGCGATGATTCTCCCTTGAATAAACCCACACTAACTAGGATCAATGATCCAATATAGACAGCAGGAGAGAAGACACGTCTATTTGGCATTCTATACAAACAAATTAACCAATAAAATAAATTTATCCGGTCCTCGAGTTTATGGACCAACTTAATTCTCAGACCGATTCTAAAGAAAAACTGAAAAATAAAAGTATTGTTTGCGTCAATTGCAAGTTACGTAATTGTTATCCAAAATAGAAAAATAAAAAGATTACGTGACATAAAATGATATGATGTTTATACAATTTTTTACAAAAATACCATTTTTTTTTTTCTTTGTTAGAATTTTTAATGTGATGTTCCATGCCGACCTTACACAACGGGTTAGGTGAAATCCCAAAACTCTTTTTTTGCATATGACAATAAGAATTCGCGTCAGCAGCAATTTGCTGTTTTACCCTTTGTGTTGTAATATTATTTTATTGATAAATGCTGTCCATTTGACTTGACAATAGTTCTAAAAATAACATTTAATTTCTACTTTGATAATATCTAAATGTCAACCAAATCTATTAATATGTACATGCTAGATTATTTAATTACTTGATTAAAATTTCGTTTGAGACGACTTTTTTACTGCTTCTTAAAATAGTTTTATAGTACAAAAATATAATGAAAGTAACAAAAAATACTTGTAACAAAAAATACTTGTAAAAAAAGCTATCTGAAACGAAACTTAAGGTTTTATTTAGAAGAGTTTTTCGATTGCTTTCGTGATAAGAAAAACACGAAAAAAAATATCTATTTGGAAGACTATCTTTTTATTGTTATTTCAAACTTTTGTCTTAAGAAAATTATTTTTGAAGCTGTGGCTGAGAATGGAGTTTTTAAAAACAAAATAAGAAAATCTTAAATTGACCCAAATAAAACCTAAATAATATAAATAATCGATATTATGAATCTATTTGATACAGTTGCAACTTTTTATAAAGGCGTTTGTAAAGCTGCTGTAGGTAAAATAATTTTTTTTAAACTGTTGTAAAAAATAATTTTCTAGCATAAAAATTTCAAGAGAAAATAGTAGGGAAATAAACTGTGATTGCTACCCGAATAAACTTTTATTGAAAAACTCGCTTCAGAAAAAAAAATATATTTTTTCATTAATAAATATAGGCTATAGCGACAGAAAAAAAAGGTCCGTTATAAACAATGACATTAAAGATGATCAGTTAATAAAATTTATGGCTAAAAACCCTTTGCAATTTGGCCCATTTTTCGCATAAATAAAATTAGCGACAGAAATTCCACCAATAGCCACAACAAAATTATTGTCTATAATATTTTTCTCGACGGCATACTCTCTGATGGATTTTCCGATATAAATAGAAATATTGACAAAAAAATCCATCAATAACTACAATGAATTATATCGCGGTCCCGACGGAAATTTCATTGGCAACTCGTAATAAAAATATAGATAAATATTACGCTACCGGCATCAAATAAATTGCACCAATAACAGCACAGCCAGTAATTCCTAACAACTCAATAATAATATCATAGGCAGGTACAATTATTATGATATATCATTGATGAAATTATTCATTTAGAATTTATTTAGGATACTTGCAGTGTTTCATCACATTCATATTTTAATATTTAATATATTTAATATTTAATATATATATATATATATATATATATATATTGAAACTTATATTCTTTTTTAATTAAAATTAATATTTATGACGTTATTACCGATTAAATCTTAGTCAACTCATTTAATCGTAAACTTCTACTTTTTAAGATTTTATATAGATTTGGTCCTATTTTCATAACCTGAATGAGAGCATGTAGTCCTTACATATCATTGCACGGTTTCCCCTTATAATTGGTTTGGACTAATTGGTTGGGTCGTTTATATTCTTATATATATCATTTTAATTTTCGTTATATTTTTTAAATTCTCAGCTTATCTCGAGATATATTTGAATTGAAAACTTTCAAAATTAAATTTGGGATCTTTCAAACTCTGACTTTAGCAAATTTATAATCAAATTGAACGTTTCAACAAGAAGAATCCAATGACACCAAAATCGGTCCAATCTAAGTCCAAATGGGGTCGAATCAAAAGACCGAAACATATATGAAAGCTTCATAATATTAATTGGATAATCGAATAATCTCCAAATTGACATGCTTATAGTCGAATCGAGGGCCTTGGCAAGACAAATCAAATGAGCCCAAGATCACTTAATTCTGACATCATACATTAATATGTTTGCCAAAGACTCTATGATCGAAGGAATCAATATGGATTGTTTGATGGACCACTCTGATTTTGCCATATATGTTTTTCTATATTTACGAAAAAATTCTACTCCTAAAAATCTATAAATATACTCTCATTCTTCACATGGCCGGGAGGACGAGACAGAGAGAACTCCCTTGCATTTTCCAATCATCGTTGCCGGTGAGCACCACCAGCTATCGTTGCCGACAACCATCTTCGCCATCGATGACTGCAACAAAATCATTATCATCTCCAGAATATTGACAAGATTTGACTCTGTTGTTGGGTATATTTTTCCTTCTATGGACATTTAATTTCTATAATTACTATTGAAAAAATTAAGCCATATTATTAGGTATAGACTATCCCTCTGTAAACACTTGATCATTGTACTCTCCTTCTTCAATATTGAAGTAAGAAGGATCTTTGTATCACTTACTATATAGTGGATTTTGCAACAGGTTTAGGTTCCATAATTTTTTTCTTTCTGGATTTTTCATATAAAAAATTTTATGATCTTACTACTTTCATCTGTACGTGTTGAATTTTTATATAATACTGAGACATAAAATACTCTATCAACTCAAATTTTCTAACATGCAATAATATAAAAAAAATTAAATATTATCCTTATCACATAAACAGATAACCATTAATTATACGTATAATACAGGTGTACGTACATGGTTGTTGCCTGATTCCATAAAGACAAAGCAATCAAGTAAATATTTAATTAACATAGTGCGTCTATGTCATTTTAGCATTTAAGTAGATAAATAAGGCTTTTCATCAGATGATCGATCCAAAAGTTTTGTTAGTTAAAATTTATCTAAATTGTTTTGTATCTTTTTTTTTTTTTTTGAAATATAAAATTTACATTCCAAAGAAAAGAAATTACATACAACATCAAAAGAGGACAAATCAAAATACAAAGTATAATACCCCAAATTTAGAAAAATAACCTCAAAAAATAAAGAACCAAACATGACCAAGATGCAAGACGGACTCAGTAAATAGCAGGAGTCATCCTGCACTCGTCACCCAGATGCCCGGCCAGGACCATCCAATGGAGGCAACAAACCAGTCCAAAGATAACCTTGAGAGCAACAAGCATCATCTCACATCCAAAAGAAGAGCCACCAAAGTCCGACCAAAATAAGAGATTCCACCACCAAGGTTGCAAGCAAGCCAAGATCATCTAGGTGGCGAGCAGGGGCCTGCCCCATCATTGACCATTTGCACAAAGCAAACCAAAAGCACCAAATAATATCCATAATCGCAAAATCCACTGCATCAAATAGAGATAAGAAACCTACCATAAGAAATCAAAAACCCACAAGGCCACACCGTGCAAAGCCAGAGGCAACCAGCAAAGAAGAGAAAGATACTTCCTTTTGTGTATGAAAACAGAGAGCACCACCCACAACAGTCCGAAGGAAGAAGCCCGCCCCAACCAAGCAGAACCTAACAACAGAAGGAAGGCCAAATCCAAAAAGAAATGATGTTTTCTATGCTTACCATTATTTTTGAAAAACCAACATCAGCAATTTGAAGAATACTTAAATCAAAATTGTCCCGAGAATCCAAATCTTTCTCATTAATTTTCTCCCCGCCTGCTAAAGAATTGCCATCATTTAACCAGTAACCATGCTTCACTCTTTATCCATAGCATGTTGAGCTAACAAAACATCACTGAAAATAACGGATATAGGCAACCAGAGGCACAACAACTTCATCATTACCCTCATTAACCACCATAGTATGAATTGGTGAAGTAAGCATCCCAGAAGCCACATTATCCAAATTAACCAACTCTACCGTAGCTCCACCACCCCCAGAAACTAAAGAAATGGAATTATCACTTGACTCCTCCATAGCTTCAGCACAAATATGACTAGCATAAGGTTAATGCAATAATTATTGGCATTCAGGTTAACATCAACACCTTCTACACCATCTCTGTTAGTACAATCGATATTCACAGGCATAACAGTATCTAAAGGAGCAACTTCCTCCTCAACATAAACAGGATCACCCAAAGGTAAAACCGAAGTCAATTGACTAGCAGCTTCCCACCGAAAGACCAGCATCATTCTCGTCAACAGCATCAGTAGGACCCAACTCCAGAGCCAAATCATTGGCAACACAAGAAACAACATTAACCACCCTAACCCCCCTCACAACTAACAATAACATTCATCTATTTAGAGACAATAGGAAAAGTAGTAGGCGGGGCAAAAGACAGATGAGGCCGGCAATCCCCAGTCAAACGCCCTATTCATTTACATGAAGCACAAAAGGATGAGAAAACCTCCATAACAACTTGCTGAATATAACCTAATTTCTCAGGACCCAACCACACTTTGTCAGGATAAGTTTTTGTGATGTCAAGCTCAACCAAAACATGGGCTACAGAAGGACGAGAACCCATGAAAGTAGCGTTATCAACCTTCAACGGCCTACCAAAAATTGAATCCAAGCCATAAAGGATATGGGGGGAGAATAGATGAGGGCGGAGATTAGGGAAAAAAACATAAATAGGGATAACAGGAGACTCAACACCAACATCAACAAAAGGAGATCATTTGGTCAATTTCATATAGCAATTATTAACGAAATAAGATCTATGACAGAATACCCTACTATAATCAAGATCATTAATCATTTTAATCAAAATATGCGACAGATCAAGCAAGGTAAACCTTCGAATGGATTCAAGAGAAGGTGCTTAGAGGGGAAGAAACCAACTAACGAAAATTAATAAGGAGCCGCTAGGGCAGTGATCTCCTCCTCCGAGATCCAAAGTGACGGCAAGCCAGAAAAGAAGTAGGTTTGAGATCAGGAAATCTCCCATCAAAGTAACTTCCAGTAAGAGCATCAAGATAAGATCGAGATTTGAACGGACCATCTAAAAATTCAGGGTCGCTCAGGCATTTCACTGCCGCCAAAGAGGCCGGAGGAAGGCGAAACGTAAGCAAAACGAACACCAAAGTAAACCACAATAGAGAAAAAAAGAGAAAGTAGGAAGACTTCCCTATAAGAACCACCGGCGAGAGGAGAGAAGCGCCACCGGCATAGGAACCCTAGCAGAGAGCGAGAGCAACCAATTTGTGATGATCTGATGAAATTGTTTTGTATCAATGGAGCATCAAAAGGCCTCCTATTAGGGGTTCCAATTGATCTCTAGATAATATGAAAAAGTGCATTATTATACTTTGGCATTAGTAATTATTACAAGTGGCACAAAATATATATAAAAAAAATTATTAACAATATTTTTAAAATAGTCAATTTATATTTCTACTAAGAAAATGTTTTGACTCCGCCATTATAGTTCAGCTAAGGATGACTTGGTTCTATCAGTTTGGTCAGTTAAGCTTGTTTGGTATAGGTTGCAGTTTGGTCAGTTAAGCTTGTTTTGATATTAGTTTAGGATTGTTTAGGCTTATTTTGCTTGACGAGTTGATAGTTAATTAATTAGAACATAATTTTACTAGATCAAGATTGGTTGAATTTTCATGCAACTCACATCAAGTCCTTCCAATGCCAGACTCGAAAAGATAGAGACCTGAGTTTTTTAAATATAATGATAGACTATTTTTGCGAGCCATGACTAAAACCCTAAAAATAAGGGGAAATTAACAGATCTCTAATAAATATTTATATTAAGAATTGGAAAAAAATAATATTAGGGTTGATATGTCAGCCTTGGTCAAGCACGAATCTTGAGGCATATCAAAGTTAGAAACTTCCAAAATAAAATTTGAGACCATATGAACTCCAATTTCAGCAAACTTATAATCAAATTGAATGTCTTTGTGAGACGAACCCAACGGCATCAAAATCGGTCCAATCCGAACCCAAATGGGCTCAAATCAAGCTTAGAGCATATTTGGGAGCTCAAAATCATTCATTGGAAGATCAAATGATATCCAAATATAGCATGCTTTTAATCAAATCGAGCAGCACAATGAGACGAATCCAACGAGCCCAAGATTGCTTCATTATGATACATTAAGGCACTTAAATGCTTAACAAACAGTTTATGCTTGAAAGAATTTATATGGGTCATCCGATGGAGCACTTCAAATTTGCTCTTGATCTTCTCCGTATTACAGAGCTGCCACTCTAAAAAATCTATAAATAGATCATCTTTTCACATGAAGGGGGGATTGGACCTTTGGAAGATTGGACCTTGGGCTAAGATCAACAGAGATATAAGGCTTGAAGAAACACGGAGCTCCACCCTGACACGGCCATCCCTGTTGAACCTCCACCGGATCAACCTCCACTGGATCATCACTGTTGGACCTCCGTCCGGCCACCATCATCGGGTCAACCTCTGACCGCCTTCGCCCGTCAACTACGGTCCTTCTTACCACCGTCACCCACTGACTACGGTCCCTCTGACCAACATCACCCATCGATTATGGTCTCTCCGACCACCATCGTCCATTGATTACAGTCCCTCCGACCATCGTCGTCCGCCGACCACAATCCCTCTGACCACCTTCTCTCACCGACCACCATTGCCCGCCGACTACAATCCCTACGACCATCATCGTCATTAAATTACGATCCATCCAACCACTATCGTCGGCCAACTATGATCCCTCCGACCACCATTGCCTGCCGACTGCAGTCCCTCTGATATCCGTAGCCCGATTACGATCCTTTTTACCTCCGTTGCCTGACTACAGTCATACCAACCAAATGAACAAGTCAACATTCCTTTGAGAACAACTCTCATGACATTAGGTTCTTCCAACTCCAACTATATAAAGTGTTCTATATGATGTATATTTGTTATATTGAGTCAATGCCTTCCTTTGAGGAAAGACGTCATTTATAACAACAAATGCTAATAGATTCATCCAAATTGGGCAAAGACCTGTGATTTTTCCCCTTTTTGAGGTTTCCACATAAAAATTTTTGATTTCTCTTATGACATTTGCACCTCTCACTCTTATCTCTGTATGTGTTGGATCTTTGTACAAAATTAAGATGTTGTACTCTATATCTCTCTACCATCGTGAATGTTCCAGGACACAACAAGAATATTTTGATGTAAAATGTATTAAGATAAGCATTTAAGCCTTTAGATTTATGTTGACATTAGGACAATTTAAGATATTATATATAACAATAATCTCATTTTAAATCGGAGAGCTTTAAAGTTCATTATGATGAGTTTTCATTTGGATATACTGACTCAATATTTTTTTTCTTAAGCAATGGTCTATAGACTCTATACCAATAGTGTGGCGGATTAAGAGCTCAAGAAAATACTCATTTAATGATAGTTGAATTATTTGTTTGATAATTTTAAATTTTTTATATACTCTGCTTTATTAAAAATTTTGTGTAGTGATTAGGATATAAGTATGATAAAAATATCAAATAAATTACAAGAAATTTTAATTATTCTTAGTGAATTATGTCAATTTTAATTATATCAAAAATATAATTAGTTAGAAACCATTAATGCATGACTATAACTTCAAATAGATAATAAATTTAATAATGAAGTTTAAACAAGATTTGAAAACTCAAAGTTATATTCAAGCCCGATTCAAACTCAATAAGAACATGAATAAATGAGATTAAACTAGGTAGTACGCATCTGGACTTTTGTTCATTTACCACCCTAAGTAAATGTAAGCCAAATTCCTTTAGCAAGTTTCTCAGCTAAATAACTTCATTAATGTCCTTAGAATGGTGCACATGTCTTGCCTCTATACATAAATAAAAAAATAAAAAAAAAACTTTATACCAAAGACAACAAGCCTTCTACAACATCAACAACATCTCTTTATCCCACTACGTGAGGTCGGCTATATGTTTACATGAATCTTTTTTTCTCTATTGTGTTTTGTAAAGCATCCAATTCTCATTTAAAATTTAAAAAAATATCATTTCTAATATTTTTTAGCCAAATCTTTTTAGGTTTGCATCTATCTTTCTTAACATAGGTTAAATCCAATACATCTACTATCACAACCCAACCTGATAAGACCCACAAGCTAGATAAGCCTTATTGTGTTGGCATGCAACAGGCAAACCCAAAGATGTAAATTTTGAAAATCATTCAAAATTTTCTTCCAATTAAGCTTTAAAATAAATTACAAACTACAGAGCTACTGACATCATCTAGTGTAAGGAAAAGAAACTCTTCCATAAAATCTCTTTTCATCTCATCATCAAAATATATGTACAATAGTTACACTATAGTATATAGCTGCAGATCAAATTACAAAACAGAATATAACAGACTAGCCATGACTATAAAAATTTTTAAATAAGGAAGTACATATATAGACCCAGATCAAATATTGAACTGCTACTTGACTAGCTCTTTTCCTTTCCCAGACCTTAAAAATAGAAAATAAAACATCTGTGAGCTAGCTCAGTATACCACATTTAAATCGATTTGAATTTCCAAATGTTAATTTATTAAGCATTTAACAGAATAGTAAAAGCAATAGAATAAATAACAGACTTTATTTTTATAACTCCTAATACACATCAACAAAATAGAATATGTTTATAGCCACTAGAATATGCTTTATTGGCACCATAATATAGCTTATAGCTACCGGAACATGCCTTATAGGCACTAGTAGGGTGTCAATTTATGAAATGACCCAAAAACCCAACCGAACCTAACCTAGCAAATCCGATTTTGGGTCGACCCGTTTAACAAATGGGTCGGGTTCGGGTTCTAAGTTCAATCTCGTTTGAAAAATTGGTTGGGTCCGGGTCAAGCCGTCAACCACAAAATGACTCGGAATGACCTGCCCCCACTTCCCACTCCATTGTTCATGCAATCCCGCTGGGTAGACGGACCCGCGCCTGCAGACTCGTGTAGGCACTGCGTGCCTAGCTACCGCCCGCACCGAGTGCCCAGCTTGCGCCCGCACCACATTCGTCCTGCTGTCAACACCGCATCGTGCAACTCGCACTCTACCCGCGCTCACCTTGCCCCTCATCACTGTGGCCCGCTCTGCACTCGCGCAGCTTGTGCTCGTGTCAAATCAACCGTGTCGGGTCGAGTCGACCTGAGTTTGGGGCAGGTCAGATTTGGGTTCAGATTTCTTACCCATTTGTGCAATCGAGTCGGATTCAGATTGGATCAATCGAGAACGGTTCAATTTCAGGACTAGAACCTGACCTGAAAACTCATTTTGACACCAATAGGCCCCAAAACAACTTGCTTCTCCCATACTAAATCTTCTCAAAATTTCTTATTTCTATTAATAAGGCACATAATTAATTGTATTGCAATAATTACAGCTTATATTCCTTCGCCTAATCAACATATTTAAGGAATATGCATTTCTTAACCTTAGGGTCTAATTTATTTTCTCTGACATAGGTAAAGTAAGGACAATCAATATGCCTTAATTAAATAGTACAAATTGGACAATTATTCACTAAGTAGTATACAATATTAAAACTCTTGACATAAAATTTCTTCAAATTAGCATTCCATAGCATAAACATGACCCTTGCAAAGGGTCATATAGATGCTTATAAAAAAAAGTTAAGGTGACATGCCTTACTATATATTTTTAGTTAATGACACATCCATTTCATTATTATTATTATTTAAAGAAATTACTTTAAAATAATCTGTTTCTTCATGCTGGCATGATCACTATTGATTTAATCACATAGTGACGCATACTAATTTTATATTTAGATAATAGCATATCAAACTTGATCGAAAGATGCCATGCAACTTCCAACACAACAAGAATAATCATCTATTGTTTGGGCTCATTTGGCGTTGCTTGAACTTAGAAAATAGAATTTTTTAAAAATAACGAATTTATTATATCTCATCATTTGATTTTATGCAATGAAAATTAATATAAATTTTGAATTAAATATATACCTTTATTTTTTAAAATAATATTTTATATTTCAAATTCAAAATAAATTTAATTTTATTTTTAAATATAATGTCCACCAACAAACAAATAAGGATATGTTTGGGACAACTTTTTCACTGTTTTGATTTTCAAATCGCAACCATAGGTTTATTTGATTATTGCTTTCTCATAGTTTTCAAGAAATATGTGTGCTAGAACACTTACAACAGCTTAAAAAAAGTTATTTTTTTCTTTACAAAAAATTGCAATCTGCCACCTTTACAACTACAATCATCTCAAACCAGTCCTAAATCAACATATAATGATAATAGAAGGCTTCGTTTGGGACGGTGCTTTGAGAATTGTTCTTTTCTCCTTTGCAAGTGTCTTTTTGGCTTGGCGTGCTGGTTGTGCTCTCGGGTGCTTTGAGAATTGATGCTTCTTCCTAATCTTTTCCTACATGTGTGGTTGTTTTGCTCATCTTTCTGTGGATTTGTTGCTGCTAGCTGCTTCTATTGCCTGTTTTGTTTTTCTATTGTTTTTCTTTTTCTTTCTTTATGATTGTAATAGTTTTGATCCTTTAGCTCTTAGGTTTTGCTTCAAATGTTGTATCTTTTAGTGAGCTTTCGAATCTTTTAAGGACTTGTAACATTTCTTTTTTAATGAACGTGTAAGGCCCTATGTGAGTTTCCTCCAAAAAAAAAAAACGGCTTCTTTTGGGACGGCTTTTTACTGCTTTGTAAACTATTTTTTAATATAAAAATTTCTTAAAAATAAAAAAAAAACCAGTGATTTCAAACTATCTCAAACCAAGCCTAAGTCCATCCGTTTATACATGAATAATCAATTCCACTTATTTTCAATTTTAATCAAAGTTCAACAATATAATGCTTCTAGAATGTGGCATGCCATAAAATTAAAGGTAGAACTTAATAAATTAAATGCTAAAGTAGGCTTAAATCTTTTGCTTTATGAGAAGCTTTCCTTATCATAAAAATAATTCCCACTAATCCACGCACAACATATTCGAGTACCAAATGCCTTAATAAGATGCATTGTTTCGAGACCATTTTTTATTCTCATTTTGATGCTAATTGTATCAAGAGAATTGGGTTCTAGAATCTAATTATGTAATTAAAGTTAAATATTCTTTTAAGAATAATGCTAAATCAATCAAATTACTTAAGTGAAAAGATTGTTTTTTGACATATACCTAATTATGTCATATTATTCGAATGATCTTCTCGGCCAACTAATTTTGATTCTAGAATGGTTTGAATTTATTATTGGGTTAGGAATGGGTCAGGAAGGCTTGCATAACATGAAACCCTAATCCTAGCAATAAAAATTTTATTAATTCTAAATAGATGCGGATTTTTTTTTTTTTTTTTGTTAATGATAAACTGAAAAGTATGTAATTTGTACCAATAATCTTGAGATAAAGCATATTTTGACTATTTTTAAAAAGAATGCAATTAATATTTTTTTAATAAATTTTCAAGACACTAAGGCTTCGTTTCGGATTACTTTCTCATTGCTTCTTAAAGCATCTTTTAGGTACAAAAATTAAAAATTTTTTACTATAAGCCTATTTTAGGAAGCTGTATGAAAGTTGTCTCAAATGAAGCCTAAAACAGATTTCTTACTGATTCTTAAAACAGCTTTTTGTTACAAAAATTGTACTAAAAACTGCTTTAAAAATTAGTAAGAAAACCGTCCAAATGAAGTCTAAGGATTTAGTTGGGACAACTTTTTGATTATTTTGCTTTTCAAACAACTATCATAATTTCATTTTAGTACTTTGTTTTTGTTGTTTTCTCACTACTTATAGAAAATTTCTGTAGTGGAAAGCTGTTTTTTATAATCATGGTAGGAAAAGTTGCTTTCTCTATAATAACTTCGTAATTATATAAAACGTTACAATCATCTCAAATAGATCCTATCTCTGAAATAGTATAAATTCAATATTTTATAAAAATTATATTTTTTATTAATAAAAATATATGATATATAAAAAATATCTTAAAATTTTGGACGGCAGATGTTCCCTAAGACCTCGCCCTTCAATATGCTTTAGTTAGTTTTATAGGTTGGTGATATAATTATGGAATCTTCTATCTCTACTATTAATGTTTTCTTTCATATATATCAATTGGGGATTGCCAAATGGCTTAAATTAAGAGCTTATTAGATATACAATTAAGACACTTGAGATAACCCACCGAGGTTTAGGATGGTTGTAGGGCGAGCACGGTTGGGAGCCCTCTATCCCGGATTCAAACCCCCTCTACTACGGTCCCGCCTCTTCAGTGGGACACAGCAAGTGTGGGCCCGATATCTGTGGGTGACCTCGCTATATTCTGCCGAGGAATTAGTTACACCGCCAAGCGCTCACTTGAAAGTGATAGTGGGTAGATCTCTTCGTTCCAAAAAAAAAGAGACACTTGAGATCCGAACAATGGGTAGAAGAAAATTTCCCCAGATTTTTTATCGCATTCTTATATTGAAAAAAAAAAAGATTTCAATTACAATCATTAACAATTTTTTTTCTTAAAAAGAAATTCATAAAACATTTTCATGGCTCATCAAATATAACTAAGATCCATTTGGGACAATTTCCCTATAATTTGGTTTTCAAGATAGCTATCATAATTTTATTTCGTAATAATTTTTTATTATTTTTATTTTTAATTATAATAAAAAAACAATTTTTATAATTTAATTTACTTGGGTGTGATAGCTATAAGAATTTTTTTTTAATAGCTATAAGAAATTAGACCTCCGATTGTTTTTAAAAAGGGAATAAATTTTTAATAGCTACAATAGTTTTTAAAAATCTATCTTTTTCGTAGCAATTTTAAGATAAATTTTATAGTTAGCTCCAGTTATTAAATTATTAATTTTCTTTTTAGAAAATTGATTATATATATGATTATAATAGTAAAATTTTCTCCATAGAAATTGTTTGAAAAAAAATATATCAAATAGAATTATACCGAGTCTAGAAACTTAGGATTCTCTCTTTTACAAGTAGGTTGCAATTTCTTAAGTACACCATTTGTTGTTGCAATTCGAGAGCCTGAACTTGTGTTTTGATGATTACAAATATTATTGAATGACTATTTAGTTTCTCCTATTATTTATTGTGTATATATTTTTTTATAAATGTACTAACATTTCAAATTCAGCATACAATGAGCATCATCAGAGAATCAAGGCTCAAAATTGGGTTGTATAGGTTCGATTTGTTTAGAGTCTACAATTTTATTTTTCTTAAATCAATCAATATAAAATGGTATATCTTAGTTTAGCAACCGGGCACACACACGGGGAGAGTGAAAGATAGATTTTAATTTTTCTATTATATCATACTATAGGATCAATCGGACCGAATAGAAATTAATTAAAATATTTAATTTAAATAATAAATTAATTTTAAATATAACTAATCGTATAGTACGATCACATATCATATTAGACGATCAGCTATAACCAAATATTTCGTGGTCGAATCTAACTTACATAAAATATGCAAATTTGAACTATTTGTACTATACGAATTCTTTTGTACTATATGATCTTTTAAAACATTACCTAATTAGATCAGTTAATTAAGCAATCAAATCGGATCTAATTGATTAGAGATCGTATTGTACGATAATACACAGTATTGTACGACTCTCCTGAGGAGTCTTAGGATGAAATTTGGTTCGTCTAGTATGATCATAAAATCATATTGTACGACTCACCTGAGGGCTCTCTGGATGACTTTTGGTTCATCCTGTACGATTCGATCAAGATTTTTTCAGACAATAGGATTGTTGACCTCATTTATGTATGAGGTCACTAAGATCCATTTGGGTTTCTTTTTGGTGACCTAATGGTTGGAAGATGCCTTATGCCTAATCATATAGGTCTCAGTTAAGACCCAATTCAATTCCAATCAAACTCAACTCCATCTTCCAATTTAATCCCGGATCCAACTTCCAGTCAACCTTCAATCAACTTTCACATCATATCCACTCGACCTCAATTTGATTGTCATTGATGTGGATGATCCAAACTCAACTAATCAACTTCAAATTCCAATCCAAATCCAACATCCAAACCAAAACCTCAGGGTTAAGGACTCAAGTCCTGAAACCCTTTCTAGATGATTTTGCTGTCACCTTGAAACCCAGTCAAATGACCTCTGATTTGGGGTCTATCAATTGCATTTTGCTTAGATGTGTCTCTAGGATCAACCCATCAAATTTGAACCCATTCTGAGGTCCCTAGCCCTAGAAACTGAACAAATTTCTAAAGGCTACAAAACCTTCAATTATTTACAGCATATGCCATCGATTTGCCATTCAGTAGAATTTGAACTTGGATTCTCTCCAAACCTTCCAACCACATTCATGACCTTTTTCATGACTTTCTAACCAATAATATGTACTTTCTTGAATCTTATTTGACCCAAGGTTGACCAGGGGTCAAAATGACCAAAATATCCTTTAAAGGGGGTTTTTGGTCTTTTCCCCTAAATTCAAAATCACCTTCCCATATGAATCTTCAAAACTTATTCCAATGGATCTTAAATGCCATTAGGAACATATTGGACCCAAACCCACATTTTGGTTTGATCTAGTTGACCAAGTCAACAATAGTTTATCAAAGTGACCTTTAAGGGTTTAAACACCCATTTTAAATCAAATGACCTTCCCTTGCTTTGAGACCTCTTCCATTAAGTTCATATGGTCCATTTGAACTCAATGGGCCCAACCCTTGGCCCTAGGTCAACTTTGCCTGCTTTATTATTTTTTCCAATACTTAATTATATAATTAAATTTTTAATGATGCCTACTTTAAAATTTTGCCCTATTGTAATCTATAGTGTGAAGAGACAGTAGAACTGTGGAGAGGCCATGGAATTGCAACAGCACCAAAGAAGAAAAGGTTAGAATCAACGGAGATTGAAGGCTTCAAGTGGTGAGAAATAGTAGGGTAGAAAGCCCAATGCAATGTGTACTCATCCTGAATTGACAGAACAATATCATGTTACTAGCCAAAGCATTCATCCCATTAAACAAAAAAGTATAATATCATTCCAGCTACCAAATATTAAAAACCGAGCGACAAAATTTTCTACCAGACAACTGAAGAACAAGGCAAAGATCCAATAAGATTTCACCAAGGACCAAAAAGTAGAAATCGACCAAAAATAGAAAAGTACAACTTAGACAGAAAATATATTGCAGCTCGAAGAATTAGCTAATGAAAATAAAGCTGTTCAATGCAAGAAGGTAAGTTTGGTACTTTAAGGCTTCGTTGGAGATGATTTTTTTGCTGCTTTTTAAAGCAGCTTTTTAATACAAGAATTAAAATTTTTATAATGAAAAGTCGCTTTAAGAAGCAATAAAAAAGCAGTCTCAAACGAAGCCTAAGTCAATAAAGATAAACTCTCATACACATCACATACTCAAGTTTCAGACTCAAGATCTCTTAATTAAAAGTTTTGGTTACTTTCTAAATGAATAGTAAAATAAATTTTCTCAATCAGATTTCTATTATTTCTTTCCGAACAAAAATAATGTGCAGTAATATGGACAGCAAGGAGGTAAACTTTTCAATAATTTTGTGGTAAATGTTATCAACATAGCTAAGAATCTGATAAAAGATCCCTCAGATTAAAGAAATCAACAAAAGGATGCAGAATTTTAAGTGCTTCGAGGGAGAAAATACAATTAAAGAATAGGTGAGAGTGTATTTCATTAAATATATTACGTAATATGCAGGCTTGATTGATCAAAATTCTCTTCTTCGCAGCATGGCAATCAGCTTTTTTAAGACTCCCCTTCAAAATTTTCTAAATTAAGAGCACAATCTTTAAACAAGACATACATGCTTCTTTTAAGGGAACTTTTCTTTTGGGACATTTAGATCAAGTAATACAAATTCAAACATTTTAATATACTTTCACTCACATCAGCTGCTGAGTCATCTCGCCCAGCTGTTATCAAGATTGCCACGTGACATCTTACTATCATCCGGGCACTTGTACCTTTGCTTTTCATTCTCTATATATATAGTTCTATTGTAAC
This sequence comes from Dendrobium chrysotoxum, assembly GCA_019925795.1. Classification (NCBI taxonomy): domain Eukaryota; kingdom Viridiplantae; phylum Streptophyta; class Magnoliopsida; order Asparagales; family Orchidaceae; genus Dendrobium; species Dendrobium chrysotoxum. Next base: position 76,420,720 of record CM034313.1, read on the forward strand.
CTTTTAGGTGATGAATTGAGTATATTATATTCTGTTTCTTTATCCTCTCTTTCCTGTTCTTCCTACTTTGATTTCTACTATGATCGATCTATCATGGTATCAGAGCAGGGAGAACAACAAAGAGAGAATAAAGAAAGAGAATATAGTCAAGGGCCCTTGCCTTAATGGTCTGTACCCCATTTGGTCGACCAATACCAACCAGCATCTCGCCCTCCTCTTGGCTCAAGACGTTCCACATCTTTCGCATAAACGTCTTGGTCATCCCGCCTCCGTCACATTAAAACACCTGACAAACTACATCTCTTCCTTATGTACTACTGCTCAAAGCGCTCATTGTAACGCTTATAGGCTGGAAAAAACCCACCGGTTACTGTTTATTCAATCTACTAATTCTAGTCTGTGTCGATTAGAACTAGTTCATTCTGATGTTTGGGGTCCCTCCCCAACTCTCTCTATGCATGGTTTTAAATACTACGTCTCTTTTATTGATGATTTCTCTAAGTACTGTTGGATCAATCCTATTGTAAACAAATCCGAAGTAATTTCTAAATTTATCGAATTTAATAATATCATTACCCGTCAATTTAATGCTCATATTAAAATCTTTCGCTCTGACGGTGATGGCGAGTTTATCAATCGTCAATTTCAGCTGTTTTGCAAGCAAAAGGGAATAATTCATCAATACACTTGTCCTTATACCTCATCTCAAAATGGCATCACTGAACAAAAGCACAGGCACATTATAGAAATTGTTCGCAGTTTACTCATTGAAGCTAATCTACCTCAATCTTTGTGGGATGCAGCCCTTTACACGGCTGTCTATCTCATCAATCATCTGCCCACGCTATCTCTTCGCAATCGCAGTCCCTACCACATTCTGTATCAAAAACCGCCTAATTACAATCACCTCAAAATTTTCGGCTGTTTGTGCTACCCATGGCTACGCCCTTACTTTACCAATAAACTTTCCACTCTTTCCATACCTTGTATCTTCATAGGCTACGCCACCTCTGAAAAAGGGTATCGCTGCTTTAATCCTAAAATTGGACAGGTCTATATCTCTCGGCATGTGGTATTCAATGAATCTATATTTCCTTATAAACAAGCCCCAATCAACACTATATGTCCGTCAACTCAAAACATCATACTGCCTCTCATACTTGTTCCTAACTCAACTTTTAATACTACACGCCCCATCGGTTCTAGTTCTACAACTCAAAAACAACCCAGCTGTCAGTCCACTATCACCTCAACTTCTTCATCTTCTTCTTCGCACACCCATCAAGACAATTCACCTTCAGCTGCTCCTCATCCTGACTCATACCCGCCATCCACCATGGTTCCTACAACTCATATCCCCACTCACCCAATGCAAACTAGACTAAAAATCGGTCATCTCAAGCCTAAAACTATTTTCAATCTTTTCATCGCAATCTTTCTTCATGACCCTACTACATATGCTGTAGCCGCCAAAGATGAGCACTGGCGCACTGCCATGTCTCAAGAATTTCAAGCACTTCAATCTCAAGGTACCTGGGAACTCGTCCCTCCCCAGTCAACCCAAAACGTTCTTGGTTGTAAATGGTCGTTCCGTACCAAGTATCTTGCTAAAGGTACTGTGGCTTAGTACAAAGCTAGATTGGTTGCACATGGCTTCAATCAAGAATATGGCCTGAACTATACTGAAACATTTAGTCCTGTGGCCAAAAGGCCCACTGTTTGGGTTCTTCTCGTCATTGCTCTTCACCACTACTGGCCCATCCATCAGCTCGACGTATCTAACGCTTTCCTTCATGGCCACCTAAATCACGCTATATATATGAAACAGCCCACGAGCTTTACGGATACCACCCATCTTACCTACGTGTGTCGTTTGAAAAAGGCTCTTTATGGCCTTAAACAGTCCCCGCCAGAATGGTACGCCACTCTTTCCGGCTACCTACAGACTCTAGGATTTCGATTCGGCTCATCTGATCCCTCGCTTCTCATCTAAAACAAAAATATTGGCATCTCCATGTATTTCTTGGCCTATGTTGACGACATCCTCCTTACTGGAAATTGCAAAAAAGCCATACAATCCCTTCTTCAGCTTCTCAACTCCAAATTTATCATGCGTGATCTTGGATCTCTCTCTCTCTCAATTTTTGGGCATCCACGTGGTTCATACGTCCTATGGTTTACATCTAAATCAGAGTCGTTTCGCTCAAACTATCCTATCTCGGGCGGGAATGCTACACTGCAAACCGGTTTCAACTCCTTCTCAACTTAAAACCTCTCCTACCACTGCCAATTCAAGTGCCTTCTCAAACCCAACTCTATATCGTCAACTTACGAGTTCGCTTCAATACCTCACCTTAACTTGACCTGACATCTCGTTTGCCGTCAACAAAGTTTGTCAACACATGCAAAATCCTTTAATCATTCACTTCGATGCTCTCAAACGTCTCATGCGGTATATTCAAGGAACCTTGCATTTCGGTATACTTCTCTTTCTAGATTCTCTCAACTTACGCTCCTATGTGGATTCTGACTGGGCTAGGGACTCTAATGATCAAAAATCTACTACTTGTTAATGTAATTTTCTAGGATCTTCTCTTATCTCCTGGAGCATTAAGAAATAGAATGTTGTTGCTCGTTCATCCACTGAAGCTGAGTACCGTGCTCTAGCTTCTACTGCTGCCGAAGTTATTTGGCTCCGTCGCTTACTTCAAGAGTTCAACTGTCATCAGTCTTCCGCTACTCCTCTACTCTGCGACAACACATCAGCCTTCGCCTTAGCCAACAATCTCTTATTCCATGCCCGTACAAAACATATCGAAGTGGATTGTCACTACATCAGAAATTATATCAAGGACAAGGCGATTCAAGTTCATCACATTTCTACCAATGACCAGCTCACCGATCTTCTAATCAAGCCTCTCTCAATCTCACAATTTCAACTTTTATCACAAAAATTGATTATCTCTCCCGAAGCAATAGTTTGAGGGGGCCTGTTAATATACTTTCACTAGCATTAGCTGCTGAGTCATCTCGCCTAGCCATTATCAAGATTGCCACGCGTCATCTTACTATTAGCCGAGCACTTATAACTTTGCTTTTCATTCTCTATATATATAGTTTTGTTGTAACCTTTTAGGTGATGACTTGAGTATGCTATATTATGTTTCTTTATTTTCTCTTTTCTGTTCTCCGTGCTTTGATTTATACTGTGATCGATCTATTAAAACACACATCACAGATATAAAATTTAAATCCAAAATTTTTTGATAGATAGTCAAAATTATCAAACCAATAGATTAAAATGAATTGTGTGCAACTATACTTATCTAATTGAGTCAGCAAAGATGGTAAATGAAGTAAGATTCAATTTTTTTTTCATTTTACCTTTCTTTACCCTGCTTTTGTTTCTTTCTCGTGGTATAAAGTAAAGTTGATAAACATTAAAATATGTATGAAAAAATAGCTGAACGTACTTTGCCTGTTGGATCAAACATTTCACAAATTCAATTGAATGCATCAAATGTCCAACAAACCATACCTCATGGTCTATATATATATATAAATATATAAAAGTCTTAGCCGTATGAGTTGGATGGGACATTGCAGAGATAATTGAACGTACTTAATATTTTTTTATTAAAAATTCATCCACTAGTCAATAAATCGTACATCATGGTCTATAACAACAATTTACATATATTACTATAAATGTAAGTGAATGCACCTTACATTAAGGACAAAAGAACATAAGTTACGTTCGATTTCATTTCATCATGAATCATTTTTTTTAAATAAAATTGAAATAGTCCTAAACAAAACAGCTGGCTTTGAAATAAAATAAAATTCTTCTCTGTTGCTTTTCAATATCTCCAAAAAGAATTTCATAGGATATTTTGATATATTTTATGCGAGAATAAGATTTGAAAATTTTATATTTATGTTGAGATCATTGTTATATGATATTCAAATATTGATGAACTAATTTTACTTAAATTTAAAATTTTTAAAATCTATTTCGACGTATATGTATTAGGCCATTAAGATATATATATGTATAAAAGGTAGAACCAACTTTTCTTTTAAGGATAGGCAAAATATAATTAGAAAATACATAATCTTATATATATAATAAAAAATGAAATTTTTTTTTAGAATTTGGATAACTGCACTTATTGAAGATAGACAAAATAGTTTAAATATTTATTTTTCTCGGAAAAAAATTTAAGAGTGGATAATTATGTTCATCCTGAGCACTTCCTAATCCTGATTTCACCTGATATGTGCACAATTTTTCTACTTAACAAGCCCAATGCCTTTTCAGATAAAAAAAGAGAAAGTAATTATTAGTATAATTAGCATAACTCTAATAAAATTTTTTTTATTAGAATTAAGTGGTTCACGTTATTTGCAGCTCAACAATTGAAAATTTTGAGTTTTATCCCACACCTCACAGTTGAAAATGTGCTTTATTAAGATGTTTTTTATTTTTTTTTTGAATAAATACGAAGTTATCTTCCAAAAATTATTACTAAGAAGACTATGAAAATTTAAAAAATAAGAATAAATGTACGTTACAATTAATACTCTATAATCAAACTAATAAGAATTTAATAAATTATTGAGAAGAAAAAAGATTAATTTTATTGTTTTTTAAGATTGTCTCTGCTCATTATTAATTTAATCCTTGCTATTCATTCTTTCTCTACAGCTAAAAAATATTATAAAAATTGTAATTTTATGAAATATTTTAGATATATATTTTATTAAATATTACAAATATAAAAACCAACTTTGCGAGTACCAAGCCAGATGAGAAATATTGGGTGTTGATGTTTAGTCTATAGCCTCCCGCATAATATTTATCTTTTAGATTTTTTTTTTATAATACACATGAAGGGGTCTACGCGTTAATTTAAATTAAAAGATCAAGTCCGTAAAGGACTAAGAACCCTCTAAAATACAATCTTTGAAAAAAACCTAAGAGCTTATGATCCATCTAATACAATCAAAACAACAAACAAAATAAAAGCAAGAAAACAAACAAAGAGGAAAGAGCCAGCCAAATACAGGGACACCAATAGAGAGAACAGAGACTCCTAATAGCAGATCAGCATCACAGCTTGATAGGCCGAAAAGGCTTGACAAGACCGCACTAATACATACAAGTCAAAACAACCTCCAAAAAAGAATAAGAACATAACAAAATAATCAAAGATAATCAAAAACAACCCCAAAAGGAAAAGGCTTGGGAAGACCAAGAATCAAACCAAACAGCTCCAAAACATATATATATGAGTAAATTATGATGTTACTAGTGTCATATTTAAAAGGCAACGTCTCCTATAACTTTTAATTTTAATAGAACTTAATTTTTCTTACAAATTAATTACAAATTAAAAGGCATAAGGGCAGCCATAAAAAAGGCATAAAGCCATTCACATATTGCATTCTAAGTACAAGTAAGAAAACATTTAGCTTACAGCATGTCATGTATAAGATTCTAACTTGAACTTAAAGAGTATATCTTCTAAGCTAGAACTGATTAATGCATCCCTATAAATATAACTCCAAGTATTAGTAAAATTCGTTCAACCATCAAATGATGATGATTACGTCAAATCATATGAAATTTGTGTATGATCGGATCTTTTTTATCCAGATTTGCATGAGATAAAAGAATAGTTTCAAAATATATATGATAATAGAGTTGAACTTCTAATATACTATTAATGAATCCTAAACAATCTTACCATATGAATCTTATAATATATGAAGCTCAAGTATGACCCTATGTTATTCCACCCTTTTAAGGCCATCTCCAACCAAACGGTATTCTCCGGTATGCAGTAGACGTCATCGTCCAACTGAATGACAAATTGAACGTCACTTTTTCGTTTTGAACAGTGCAACCTAAATATTGATGGCACATTGCTTACAGAGTAGAATAAATGCAAAATGAATTTCTATTTGACGTTCTGGTAGATACTTGCGGCAACTACAAACAAATGATAGATGAATGGAATTTGATCGGTTCGATTGAAGATGCCCTAAACAAACGATATCATGTCTAATAGTTCAACTGGGATATTGGCTTTTATGGCTTGTAGTTCTCATGATCTTTATTGTTTCAATCATGATTAACCAAATTTTAAGAGAAGATAAAGCTCATACAGATTTCATATGATTGATCAAATTTCACTCTTTTTTTAATAGAATGAGCGCTCAAATTTAAACCATTAATATTCCTATAAAAAAAATTTCAATCAATATGTTATCGCATACTAAATGTAAAGTATAGTAGATGCGACTGGAAATCATGACTGAGTGGCCTTTATTGAACCCACTCGATAACTTCAAACTAAAATCGCGATAATTTTATTCAAATATAACTCGTTGCTAGCAGCCTAGCCCTTTATGTGGCCTTTAGATCCAATGACGTAGACCTTCTTTAAACATGAGGGTAATGATGCTTGTGCAAAAGCAAGGGACTTTGGGAATTGGGAATGTAACCCACTATCGCTGTTAATCTCTCGTTCCAGAAATTTATTATAGTTTTCAACAGCTTCTTTTGCTATTTGTCTTCTTTTTATGAGTCCATCAATACTTTAACTTACAATATAGAGACCAACTTAGCTTTTTTTAATGATATTGATGCATGTAAAGCACTGAATAGAAAAAGAGCCTTTGCCTGCTTTTCATGTCCATGAATATTAGAGATTTGAGATCGGGTTTATGGCCAAGTGATCGACGGAATGCGTTTCACCTATTTCACTCAGGTTCGAATCTCCTGTCTCAAAAAAAATATATTAGAGATGTTACTGATTTTTTTTAATTGTGTTTAAGCTAAAACAGCTTTCGAGTATAAAATTTTTTTGAATTATAAAATTTTATACTAAAAAGTCGTTATTGGAAGCAGTACGAAAGCTGGCCCAAACGAAGCCTAAATCGAGTAAAATGTGTTGAGTTAAATGTTATTTTTTTATTTGATTTGAAGGTTATTTTGAGCCTGATTTATATTAAATTGAGTTGGATCAATCGGCTAAGCATTCCGTAGACATTCATATTAAATTTATAATGTAAGATTTACATGCAAGGGGATTAGCAGCGCATGGTGGTCAAGAGTCAAGACAATATCATTGCAGCCATCAAAGAGCATTTGTACCCGCTTAACTTGAAAGAGGCACCACTAAATTTGTGTGAAAGTGTGGTATCTATCCGGCGGTAAAAAAGCATTCATAAAATATTATTCTTCTACGCTTCTTTGTGGATTCCTGGCAACATATGATAAGATGTAATAATAGATTTTATTTTTGGATTGTCTTTTATTCAAAGAAAGAAAGGCTATGTCTTTGTTGCTGAGGATCACTTTTCAAAGTTGTTGTATTTCATTCCAACTTACAAATCCTCGGATGCAATAAATATTGCAAAATCCAAACAAAAATTTTCTTGCACAGCATCCTATAGATTATCACTTTTGACTATGATGTTAAGTTTCTATGGCAATTTTGCTGTATTTTATTAATAAAATTCAATAACACTTTAACTATAAGTAGTGTCTATGTTCTACAAATTGAGGTACAAACAAAAGTTATAAACTGCATTTTATGAACAATGATTTTTAACCTAGCGGATGATCGACCAAAAAGTCAGATTAAGTTCTTGCATAAGTTGAATTCGTGTTTAATTATATGGTTAATCATTCTACAAATTGCTTATCATTTTCTATTGATGCAAAATATTCTTGTTGACTTCATAGATCTACCATTAGGATTACAACCTCATAAGGATGAAAAGTCTAGTCGAGCTAGCAAGTCTCTCAGCTACATCAAAAATTAAAAAATAAATTGATAGCATCCAACTAAAAGTTCAAAGAGGCCACTGGCATCCACCAATGAATCAAAGTTTTGAAAGAAGGCGGCTTGGCCATGATCGATCATCTCAATATACATTGCTCTCATGTGGGCATTTATTCTATATGTGCATCATAGTACCGTTGGCGCAAATCAAAAATTTCAACACATTCAACATTAACGAATTTTTTGAAAATCATACTCATGATGCCGCAGTAGTTACTAAAGTAAACTCAGACTAAAGCTCTTTTGAGGATTGAAAGGATTGATGTAGTGTCTCATTTCTACTCTAGGTTTAACTCATTTTTTGTAGCCCGGTCCAAACTCATGCTCCGGGACTACTATGTCGTCTCACTCTAGTTATATTCGTTATTAGCCCATTTTTATTTTCGGTTTTAGTAATATAGTAGCGATACACTATCTTGTGTGACAAAGATAAGAGGATATTCTCTCAGAGAAACAATAGGATGAAGGAAGTGAAGGAAGAACATTGCTGTTGATTTAAAACTCTCTTTTGTGCTTATTTCAGTGAACCAAAGCTTCATTAGGGAAGAACTCCTTAACCTCATTCAGCTGTACCTCTTTGATCTATTTATGCTACATCAAATTTCTCTGTATGTTTGTTTGAATTGAAGGAAATGAAATGAAATCTCAATTAATTATGAGTTGATTTTGAATATAACCATTGAAGCATTTCTATCCTTTTGTAATATCCTTTCATATAAATTCTCGGCATCCAAAATATAGCCTATGGTAAAACTCCTAAATAAGCTTGCTCATGGAGAACCTCATGGCAAATTTAATTACACCTTCTTGCCCTTTTTATTTTTTCATACTTTCAACTTCACATTTGATTTTCTCAGCTCTTGAGAATCGTGGAGTTGTAATATTATTTTTGCACAAAGAAGCATTCACTTCTCTAAGGGCAATATTATTTTTCCCTTATCAAGCTTGTACCTATTAATCAAGATTTCATGCAAACTTTGCTTTCAAATATTCCTAACAATTTCATCCAACTTAATCCAAAAACTCTGCAAACAAGGTTATTAACAACATGCTTATTGAATTGACAATACCTTTCAAAATTTTTGAATGCTATATAAATTACCTCAATTTTGATGGTAAAAGAATTTATTAAAAGAAATATGTAATAGTCATCGATGATTTTAGATAACATTATATTTCTAATAATATAAATAGCAATGAATCAAGACTATCTACATGTCACAAATTGATAGACAAATAACATGAATGTGACACTATCAATAGATAAGATAAGCACATATGCAAATTATTAATGGTGATGGTGTTAGATAGCAATCTCTCATCAAGATATCGAATTTGAGTCTTACAAGTTGAATCAAGGCTTATTATAATGCCACTGGGTATCTCATTAGTCAAATATCATCATAAATTATCTTATAAGTCTTATCAAGTTAGACAATCAAGATTATGTTTTTGAAAGACTTAATACATTGAAATAGTATAAAGAATATTGGGTGAGATATAGCCTATCTAGCTCCATGATTGAGACCTTTTGCTCCCATTTCGTATGTCTTTTTTTTTTTTGGCAGGTTAAGAGCTCGAATCTGGCATACAAATATTTGCAAATTTATTTCCAACCAATGCGTTATGAATTCGAGTGCATTATGTAGATAATGATTTTAATTTATTTTAGAAAAAATGACCAACATAGCCTATTGACTTTTTATAAAGAATCAAAATAATCTTCAACTATATTAAAAATTATTTTGATCTCTCAAATCTTTAAAAATGAATCAAAATAGTCTCATCGTATGACTATTTTGATTTCTCTTTAAAGAGTTGAGGAATCAAAATATGCCGTTAATATATTTAAAGATCATTTTGATCTTTCGTGAAGAGTCAAAGGATCACTTTAATCCTTTTTCTCATTTATTTTTAATACATATACATATGTATTTAAAAATAATTAAAAGGGTTCATATGATAAAATGAAAAGTTCTAAATTTATTTATAATTTGCTCTCACTCATCAACGACCCCTTCCCCCCCACCCCGCGTCTAATAATTAATGGTGTCCTTGTGAATTTCAAAATATTAGATGATAACAAAAAAAGAAGTTCAAAATTTTCGGCTAAGGCGTGGAAATTAGAAAAGACATTCCACGTCAACTTCCAAAGAAAGCGACTTTACGAAAGAGGAAGAATACTCCTCCAGCAAATGGACCATTACAAGTAAACTTCATTTAAGGAAGCGTAATGGTACACTACTTCAAAATGATAAATATACAGCTCATTTTTGTTTGTTAGTTCATAATTTTTCAATGAAATAATATACATTTATTGTAAATGTGAATTTATAATTAAATTTATATAATACTTATTTGAAGTTTATGGGCTTATTAGGGCAATTTTATGACCTTTTTTACTTTTTAACTCCTACTTATAATTTTATTTAGCTTTTTTTTGTTGATTTCTTACTATTTTAAAAAAAAATTATCGTGAGATGTTATTTATTTGCAACCAAATACTTAAATGTATAAGAATTGTAAAAGAACTATTACATATTTATAGTACTTATAGTATCTTTTAAAAAAATTATTTTGCACATAATAGCTTCATAACTATCATTATAAAAAATTACAGCTACTCCAAATAAATCTTATTTTATAGGTGAATTAATTAAATTTGAGAGAATATAAATCATTTTTAGCTTAAAAAATAAACCAATAAACCAAATTTTTATGTAACACCCATTTTTATGAAATTTTTTAAAGATTATAATATTTCTTTTTAACAATCAACCAAATGAAAAAGTATGATGTTGATAGCCTCTACTAGCTGGAGTTCTCATAAAGGAGAAAAAGATAAAAATCTTTTGTGTTAGAGATTGTCATCTTTCATTATTTTTGCTTGAGAGTTTAGAATAAGAAGAAAAGAGGACAAGCTTGAAAAGGGCTTCCCTTTGTTAGTAGTGTGCAAAATGACTCTCACATTCTCTTCTTTCCATCTAGTTGGAGAAAAAGCTTTGTCTGTATTAGGGTTGTGGAGTGGGGTAAGGGTCTATTCATTTAGCTTTCCATAAGAAACGTAGACCTCCCTCTTGTGACATTATTCACACGAGAAGAAATATTAGCTTTGAAAGTGCATAGATTTTGGTCATTTATGCTCCACAAATGAGAAAAAAAATTGAACTATGAAATGTTTATGTAGCTCTTTGTTTTAATTGTATGCATTAAATGCATGAAAGATGTAATTTTTATGTAACTTTTTTGTTTAAATTTTATGTATTAAATGCATGAAAAGCTTCTAATTACCAAGAGGTTAACAATATTAGAATTTTAGGTTATAGTAACATGTTTAATTGAAAAGTTACACCATACTTTTTTTATTAAAATATTATTACTAATTATTGTTATTTTTCTTAAAAATTTATTATAATTGTTTAGGTGATATAAAATTGCAATCATAACTTTTTTTTTATAGAAGCATGAGTATATCTTTAGTTTTTATAAAAAAAATCATATATTTAATATTATTTTGACTAAAATTTAAAAATAAAATAATATGTCAACCAAAAAATCATAAATTTCGACATTTCCCAGCAGTTTTACCCACCACTAATATTTTTATAGCGGTTTTATAACTGTTGGATGTTCGCCGTGATTACAATGCGCTGCAACGATATTCAACGGCGGTTTCAGGACCGGCGGGGTAGAAGTGACGAATGCTGAATTTTAACACTGCAGCGAAAAGGGGAATTCGCAGTGGTCTTAAAACCGCCACAAATATCTGCTGCGAAAAAACTATCTTTTTTTGTAGTGTGTTTTCCCCACTCTGTTGATTTCAATATGATTATATGATTGGAAGTTTGAGCCCTCAACAAATAGACTCATCAAATAGGCTGCGTTGTCTATATATATATATATAATAAAAATGAAAAGGAATTTTTATCAAATTCTAATTAAATGATAGATTCTCCTTAAATTTTTAATTTCTCATTAATTAAATAAAATTAATATATTTATCCTCAGTCATAGTAATGGATGAAAAGCAATTAAATTTCATTACCATAGACTTCACTCTCTTATCTTCACTTTCTCTCTTTTAACTCCTTCAAATCGAACAGAGCTTTAATTAACTTGAATGATAATTCTATATTGATACGTCATTTATCAAAAATAAAATTTAAAAAAAAAAAGAGAAATTTGTTAGGGAGAGAGAGTGCGACAGCTGAGGGGGAAGTTGAATTCACCAAAGAATAGAACTCAACATAAAGCTTTCCGCCCTTCCATTTCTTTGCTTCCATCTCAATCATTTTGCCTAAGTCAAGCCTTATGCCAGCTTGCCTCGTCAGATCTAGCTGTCCATCTTTTCAAGTTGCTCTCTCTCTCTCTCTCTCTCTCTCTCTCTCTCTCCATCAAATCAATTTGATTTCTCCTTCTTTGCCAATAACATCTACATGTACGTATTAGACTTGGCAATTTATACCATTTCCATTGAAGGTTAACGTAGAGTCGTTTAAAGAAAGAATTATGAATTATGATGAGTTTTAGACTTAGTACCTCGTTTTCTTACACTATTTTAATATAAACGTTGAAGCATCATTTTATTATATTGGTTTTTTATGACATGCTTTAAAGTGATTTAGAGATAAATTTATATTATTAGAAGAGATATTATGGTTATCAAGTTGAGTGTTTTGTGGTTTGTGATTTGACGTTTGGAATCATCTCTGATTATGTTAAAATTAGGTATTTTATAATGCTCATGGAGTGTTAAGTGCTCATGTAATGGATGAGAAGCGTCATTTTAATGGTGGCATGATCAGACTTTAGAAAATGAGTAACTGTATTAGGGGTTTTGTTATATAGTATTTTCATGATATTTGATTGGGTTTATTAAATAATTGACCCCTCAAATCAGGAATTTTTTATCTTTGTGTAGTGGGGAGGGCACTTGATTTTAAAAACAATCCATTTTCTTTTAAAATGAAATTGTGCTTTTTTGAACTTTTAGCAATAATTGTAGCAAGATCATTATCTTGTGAATTCCATTTAAGGAAGTCATCATATTTAACTAATTTGCCATAAAGAGATGATGCGTTCACTTTTCATGAATGGCTCATCCTTTTTTTTTTGTTTTTAATTTTGTTGCAGCACCTTCTTCGCTATAAATAATGAGATCATCCTCTTGCAAATGGATCACAACAAGGACTAATCGTGTGATCAACAAGATTTTTGAGCATTTATAGAAACTCAATGATTAGGGGTGTCATTTTTGGGTCACGGGTCGGGTTCGGGTCAAATCCGGAACTGACCCGGCACTATTCAGGTCAACCCGAACCCGACCTGTTTTTGCAAATGGGTCAAAACATTCAACCCGGACCCGCCAGGTTGACCCGACCCGACACGAAACGGGAGGAACTCCGTTGAGGCCATAGGAGTTCGGGTTGACCAGTAGCCAGCGTACGAATGGGAGCCTCCGTCCGATTCGTCGAGCTCGTCTCGTCGACTGGACAGGAACGAATCACGGAACACGACGGGAGAGTGGGGTCGCAGGACGGCGGAGCGGCGGGTCACGAGGTCAGCGTAATCGACAAACCGGTAGCGGGATGACGTGACGCGGACGCCTGACTGTAAGAGCTAATGCGAATTGACGAGACGAGACGCGGAGGTGGAGCTGAAGCCTGACGCGATGCGAGATACCTATTGAAGCGGACGACTGAGCTGACTCGGACGTGGTTTTCGGGTCAGTCCGGGTCAATGTCGGGTTTATGGGTCAACCCGGATCCGACCCGTTTTTTTAATCGGGTTGACTCGAACCCAAAATTTTCGTGTCGGATTTTTCAGGTCGTGTCAAATATTGACACCCCTGTCAATGATAGAATTTTTACCATAAGTTGTTGGAGATTATTTTCTTTAAGAGAGTACATGAATTTGACTGTTTGGCGTACATACTTCACTACAAAAAATAGGGCTATCGCATCACAATTTTTTACTTATCCTATCGGTTATAACCGCCACAATTTTCTTTGCAATAATTTTAAAATTGATGCACCCACGCTGTAATTATTATGCGCTACAACGACATTTACAACGGTTTAAAGACCAATGGGATAAATTTGAAAAAGTGCTGGTAAGGCTATTATTTCTAATCTTATCTTCCGCTCGAACTACGCCAAAAAAATGTTATATTCTTTATTATCTATTTTAAATGCTGCTAACTTTAAGGCTAATTCAAACAGGAGTTGTTTAATTCTATCGTTTCAGATCAGTTTTCTAGTGGGCTGGATTTAGCTCGTTTTATATTTTTAAGCCCATCACAGGCTTCAAAGTTTTGGATATGACTTCCGACTGTTAGCCCAGCTGTAATATAGTTGTTTGCAATACAGCCCATGAAAAGCCATCAATATCAAAAGTTTTCTCCTTAATCATTAAAAAAACTAAAACGATAAATTACATGTGGCTAAAATGTTATTAGTTTATTGTTTCCTAAATCTACTGGACTAGACCCTTGCTTGTTAGTTTTCTCTATACATCATAAGTTTATGATGAGGTATATAAGACATCAATGGCTCAGATAAAGAGACATTTTCTTATAATCCATCCTACAAAATCTATAGCATTTGTGATAATCTCCAAACAAAATAATATTCAAGTGAAATGAGTCTTCGTTATTTTGACACCAAATCTATAATATAATCAAATAAGGGAATATTTTGTGTATTTATATCCCGTGCAATCATCTATTATAAAATTATTTTGGGCGTAGTTCAAGCGGCAGATAAGATTAGAGAGAACAGTCTTAGATGATTAGGTCACATAAAATATTGGCCTTTTTGATGTACCTATTAGAAGAGTAGAGATATTTTAGATCCAACCTCAATGATGGAACTAAAGAGGGGCTTGTGAGGGCATAGGCCCCTCATCAACAAAAGAAAATAAATTTTATAATTATTTTTATTTTTTTGTTTGTATATTATTATTATTTTTTTATTAAAAAATTTATAGTTAATCATATTTAGTCTTTTATTCACGCTCTTATTTTTATATGGAAATAAATTACGGTCTCAAATTTGAATGAAAAAAATTAAAAAAATGTTGGAAAAGAAATGGTTAAAAATATTAAAAATAATTTTTTTGTTAGAATTAAATTAGAATTTAAACTTTAATAGGACACAATGAAAAAAAAAAGATTTATGTAGCCGACGCTACATAGTGGGATAAAGAATTTTTTTTTTTTTTTTTGCGTGAGTGGGTGTAGGTGTGGGTGTACCACAAGGGATTTGGAGATAAGTGGAAGCTTGATTAATCATGGTTAGCAATTATTTACTAAGTGGTGAATGAAGATAAATAGTAATGAGAATTAAACATACTTAGATATTGAAGTAATGTGCATTTCCATGGAAGAAGTGGCGAGCTTTTTATTTATAATTTCTAGTTTCGAAAAGGATTGATGGTACTGATAATTTATTTTTTGTCTAATATGTAAGGAAAGTTTTGTTTGATTCAAAAACGTCCAAAAAAATCCAAAAAAAAAAAAAAAAGTTTAGGAGTAATAAGAATTTTAAAAAATTTTCTAAAAATCATTCAAATAATATGAGCATTTGACAAGGCTATTCTGAGTTAAATTAGAAATATATTTTTCAATGTAAATCAAATTTAAATCAATAAAAATTAAAATAATTATTGGTTGAATTTTAAATTTTAAGCATAATGATCATGCTTACTTTTATGAAAAATTGCTCCAAGAATGACAGGAATTCAAAATAATTAAAGCAGGTGATTCTTATGTAATTTATGTGTCATTAGAAGACTTGAGTTTGATTCGGGCCGTTGAAATGTTTTGTTCTCTTGGCCCACTTGCGCTGAATTGGTAAGGCTTTAGAAGTTAAAATTAAGCCCAAGAGTTCCCTACATCTCGCATCCTACAGCGCATCTGTTCGACAATATGATTTGGCTAAAAATATAAAAAATGATAAAGTCGATTCAATCAGAGAACAAATAATCATGCATCAAAGCCCTACATGGGGTTCTAGTTGGAAACTTAACAAAAAATAAATAGGTTTTATTAATAATTAGGGAGAACCCAATAAAATTACAATTTTTTTGTGTAAGAAATTTAATATGTTCATAAATAATTAAAAGCCAAAATGCAATTATTATACTAATCCTCACATATATTAGATGTATTTTTTTCAATATATTAAATAGTCTGAATTACTAATCCCCATAAGGATAACTTACATATAACAGCATACAACAAAAATCCTCTATCCCATTATGTGGGGTCGGCTACTTTAATCAGTTTTTTCCGTTATGTTATATCAAGAGTTAAATTCTCATTTAAATCTAAGAAAAAAATGCCCCTTCTAATATTTTCTAATAGATTTTTTTTTTTTAGATTTATCTCTATTTTTCTTAACATAGATTGGATCTAATACATCTATTCACCCACCTTCAATTAAATTCTCATTATTCATTTCAATCACAGTAATTGTTAAGAGAAACGCATGGCATGAACGTTATGCCTTTAGAGTCATAGAAAACTATGATGTTTAATAATTTAATCTCAAAGGTGATAGTAATCATGCAAGATTTTTAAGGGTTATTATAATTAGTTTCATGCAAAAAACTTATTTTGAAGTAAAAATAATGAAATAATGCCGTTGCTTATTGATCTATCACCAAAAAATTATCTTGATTGGGCACGAATCTCGAGGTAAAATTTAAGTTGGAAACTTTAAAAATTAATTCGGAGATCATTTGAACTTCAATTTCAGCAAACTTATAGTCGAACTGAACGTCTCAGAAATACAAACTCAAAGACACCAAAATCAACTCAATCCGAGCCCAAATGTGTCTAAATCAAAGACCCGAAGCGCTATTAGAAGAGTAAAACCACAATTTGAATTACCAAATGGTTTCCAAACATGATATGCTTAGAGTCAAATCGAACGGCTCGATGAGACGAATCCAACGAGCCCAAGATCGTCGAATTCCGATATCATTAAGACCTCCAAATGTCTGATAAATAGTCCGTGATCAAGGGATTCAACATCGATTGTCCATCCAAACCACTCCATATTTGCCCCCGATCCTTCTCCTATTTACGGTTCATGCCATCCTCAAAAAACTATAAATAGTCCCTCATTTATCTTAAGAGGGTACCGAAGCAAGATGAAGAGAAGAGGAGAAAGAAGAAGAATAGGAGGGAAGAAACTCCTCCTTGACCACCGTCAGAGTTCCGCCCGATTTCCAAGTGACGCCGAAGTTCCGTCCGATTTCCAAGTGACGCCGGAGTTCTACCCGATTTCTGAAGTGACGCCAGAGTTCCGCCCGATTTTTAAAGTGACGCCAGAGTTCCGCCCGACTTCCATGTGACACCGAAATTCCGCCCGACTTCCGAGCAACGTCAGAATTCTGCCCGATCTCCAAGTAACTCCGGAGTTCTGCTCAATAACCCAACGTTGTTGGATCTCTAATCCTCGTTCACAATTGCATTGCTTATTGTAATCTGATTGTCCTAAGGTCAAATCAGTTATTTGTATTCCAATCAAATACTAGTGGAATCTTTTCAACTAGGCAAGGGCCCATGGTTTTTCCCTTTTCCCAACTTTTCCACGTAAAAATCCTGGTGTTTTATTTTTCTTCTGTTTGTGTGCTGGATATTCGTACAACGTTGAGACGAAAAATTCTAACTCTATCGCCGCGTATATTCTAGCCCGCAATACTTATATTATAGCTCATTTTCTTTTAAATATTTCCAATCCAAAAACCCTGCAATCATATTTAAATACACAATAACGATCATATTATGCAATAAATATATTTTTTTATAAATTTCTATATCTTTTCAATGAAATATATAAAATATAAAGTTTCGTGGGCTTTCGTCACAAAGCGACCACTATTTTTCACCTTTGTTTCAATTCATTGATAAAGGCTTTAGCCCATTAAGGACATCATTATGAGTGTGTATATATATCATCAATAATGGTTTTCTTCTAACAGGTTTATCAATAATTTATTTTTCACATAGCTCATATTAATTTATTGATTGGAAGTTTTAATTATCAACCAAAAGATCTTAAATTTGAAGTTTTCATATGTGATTATTACATATTGAAACATTCACAGTGGTAGAGATATATAAAGCTTAACGTCTTAGTTTTGCATGGAGATCCAGCACAAAAAAAAAGAGATAGGAGTGTAGTGTTCATAAGAGACACAAGAGCTTTTATGTGGAAACCACAAAAAGAGGATCAAATCACAAGGACTTGCTTAGTTTAAATGAATCCACTACTATTTGAAGTTGATTATAAATGAGGCCCATCCTTGGAGAGAAGGCATTGGTTCGATGTAACAAATATATATCATATATAGTACATTATAAGGTGGGATTTGAAAAAATCAGTGTTGACATGTTCGTTTGGTTGGAAGAACCATAGTCGGTGAGCGATGTAGGTTGGAAGGACCATAGTCGGAGGACAGTTGTCAAAAGGATCACAATTGGGAGACAGAGATTGAAAAGACCGTAGTCAGGCAATAATGGTAGGAAAGATCGTAGTTGGTGAGTGAGGGAGGTCAGAAAGACCATAGTCTGGTGACGGTGGTCTAAAGGATCATAGTCGGCGGGCAACGAAAGCCGGAAAGACCAATGTTGATGATGGTGGTCAAAAGAATCGCAATTGGTGGGTGACAGAGGTTGTAAAGATAATTACTTGAAGGACCATAGTCGATGGGTGATGGAGGTCAGAAAGATCGTAGTTGGGTGACTGTGGTCGGAAGGAGCGTACTCAAGGGAAAGTGGTTGGAAGGACTGTTTGGCGAGCGATGGAGGTCAGAAAGATAATAATCGGGTGACGGTGGTTAGAATGATCGTAGTTAAGAGATGGTGGTCGGAAGAACCATAGTCGGATGATGGTGGTTAAAAGAACTATAGTCGGTGGGCGATTGAGATCGAAAGAGTGTAGTCAGGTGACAGTGGTTTGAAGGACCGTAATTGGCAGGCAACGGAGGTCGGAAAGACCATGGTCGAGTGACGGTGGTCCAAAGGACCATAGTCGGCGAGGTCGGAAAGACAGTAGTTGGGCAAAGGTGATCGAAAGAACCATTGTCGGATGACAGTGATCGAAAAGATCATTATTTGCGGGTGACAAAGATTTGAAAGACTGTAGTTAGCGGGTGACGGAGGTCAAAAAGATAGTAGCCAGGTGATGATTATCGGAAGGACTGTAGTCGGGCAACAATCGATGGTCGGGCATGAGCCTGGAGTTAGTTGGTGACTAGGCGGAAATCCGGCAATAATTGGTGGCCAGGCGTAAGTCTTGCGACAGTTGGTGGCCGGGTGGTGGTCAAGGAAGAGCTTGGTGGCAACACTACAAGAAAAAAGGTTCTTAGCGACCATCAAAATTGGTCGCTAGTAAAGATAATTTGGTCGCTAAAACGAATAGCGACCAAAAAATTTTGGGTCGCTGGTTTGTCGCAGTAGCCTCGTTGCTGAGGCTTTTAGCAGCCAAAATTATTTTTGGTTGCTAAATTAGCAACCACCAATTAATATTGGTCGCTAAAATGGACCATTTTTAGCGACCATTTTTTTGACGCTAATAATAAATTATTTGGATGCTATTTAGTTATTTTAATAATTAATTTCATTTTTCACCTTTTTTAATAGCGACCAAAATAAAAGTTGGTCGCAAAAAAACTCAACCAAGTAAATTACAAGCCCCATTTAATAATTTCATGAAATGTGATTATTAATAGATATCAATTTTGGTCATATTTAGTAAAATTTATTTCTTCAATTATTATACCTTAGCTAAAACATTTAAGATTAATCAATCACCCCTTGATATTATCGCATCTAATTACTTCTCATTAATTAGATAGATAAAATACATAATAAAGAAAAAACACTACTTCTATTACATTGAGGTAACAAATATAATAAGTATTGAATAAAAAAATTATTCATTCATCAATATAGAAAATAAGGATTAGTTAAGAAAATGAAATTTGTATTCATTCATATACTTTTAAAAATACAACAATCAATTAAAAATACAAAATATGATCTTTGAAATCTCAATCGTAAAATGTTAATGTTTACAAAATAATCAGTTATAACTTCTATAGCTGAACCTTGTGAAGGTCATCAACTATCAAGGCTGTTGCAATAATAGTTGGTCCGGCAAGGAATTTCACTCCCATAGTAAAAGTTGTCGTCTTATTCCCACATGTTGTAATCTTCGGCACAACGCCATGAACAACCCTGCATGCCCATTACCATCTTCAAACGCTCATGTTTGATTAACAGCATCTTATGCATAGAATTTGGCTTTTTAGCAAGAACACGTTGGTATCTTCTACTTTCTAAAGCCTCTTCATCAATGTCAATCATGCTATCTTGAGGATGTTGATCATCGCCAAGTAGAACTGGCAATTGGGCTGTGGCAAATTGAATTCCACCTGAAATTATTCAATTATATTAATACGCTCTCTAGGAAAAAATATGGATTTAGCATATGCTTGACTAAAGATGATTACTTGAAGTTATGTTTGGCCAAAGAGCAAGGCGGAGCGTGGACAACGTTCTAGGCAATGCATTGCATATCATTCCAACACCATTATCAGTAATGCTTGACCTAAAAGAAGCACAACCAATAATTAGATATTCAATATGTACAAGTTCATATAAGAAGATATTACAAATAACAAATAGTGAAGCCATAATTTGCCTAATAAGTTCAACTAATGAGACAAAAAATAGCTCATATTGAGCTTGACTATCGTCTAAAACCATTTAATAATAGAGTGCTCGTGGAAAGGAAAATGGAACATACCCACTCAAATCAAGCAATTCAAGATTTGTGTAACATGCAATTATTGAGGCGAAGGCAATGGATGAGGAGGGCTTTTCAATTCCTTTGAGTATCATCAGATTACCCAACTTTGTATCCTTACGAGCTGTTCTTTCAATACGAGATACTGCACTGTAGAGCCTCAATGTTTCAAAGACAACCATTGTCATCTACAAAATCACAACTTAAAATTACTTTGCAAAAATAACGATAAAATTCATGATAAAATAATGCAAAATATGGCACCATATTTGTTAAATGTAAGATGAGGAGAATATTTAAATAGAATTTAATTAAAAGTTTTCCTTTACTAGGAAAAATAATGTTGTACTATTGTAAATTATATGAAATTTATTACACAAACAAATTTACTGATATTGTTTAAAAGTTGGATGAAGGATGTTTAGGAAAGATATCTTACCCATTTTAATTTGCTAATTTTATTTGGATCAGGAATTTCCTTCCCACATTCGCTAAGCACTTCTTCTCTAAGCCTCTATTGCCATTCTTGGCGTGTGCTAAACAAAAACATAGTCCAGGTTAGTAAGTGGGAGGTGGTCTCATGCCTGCAAAGAAGAATGTCTTGCACTCATCTATGATCTCATCCATGCTCATATTTATTTCTTGTTTTTCACTCATGCAAGCCTCCATCATAAGCCCAAGCAGATCATTTCCATAACCTGCTTCCTTGGAAGCTAACCTTTTCTCTGTGATGCCCAAAAGGGTTTCTCTTAATTTTTTCTCAAGCATCCATCTGCGCTTGTTAATTTCTGTAGGAAAATATTTGAAATATAGAAAGCAAATGTGTTACGTCTTTCTATTTAAAGACTGAAATAGCAACAAAGATTGATGGAAAAGTTTTGAGTTACCTTTTTATAGGAAGTTCTAATTTAAGAAAGAAAGCATACTGGATTCCTTTCTAGGAGATACTAGTAGCTTACAGCTCCTGGGATGCTCCAAAACTGGCCCGCAGGAGAAACGACACCACCTTTCAATTGATGATAGATTTCTATTTCTTCCCATGTTTATGGCGTTCGATAACTTGGAGAAGCAAGGAGGGGACAGAAACATAAATCAATTGGTTAGTATATGGGAGATCTCTTTTGGACGTAGATGGTAGAGGACAGGGTGTGCTTTGAGTTGGGCAATCAAAACAAGATATTACTTATGGCAGGCATCTTAAGAAGAATCACATTAACATTGATTGGTACCTTGGCAATTTTAACAAGCTGGTCTTGGTTATCATGTCCATAGAAAAATGGTTCCTTGAGAAATATCTGTAACCCATAAGAGAAGCCAACATACCAGAAAGCTGGTTTCTAGAAGTTGGGCTTTAGATTCATATACAAGATATGAGAAAATACATTTCATCCATTCCAAATAATAATATAAAAAAGTCACCAAATCTATAATTCCACAATAAATTTAAGAACCAATATAAAATTCTGCAATGATCTAAAAATTCACAGTATGAAGATAAAAATCAATGTTGTAAATATGATAAAATCTCTATCACACAAATAAAGCAACCACAAATTAGTTTACATGATAGAACAAAGCTAGAGATCACGAAATAAGAAATCCACAACTCATACTAGGAATAGAAGAATTATCCTTACGAAGTTGGCATCAAAACTTGTAAGCAGCCAAAGAACCCACATCTAATAACACACAAGAACAAAGATAAAACATATATTGTAGTAAAATAATTAATGAATTTTACATATCAGAAGAGTCATATTTATAACCCAAAAATTCAAAAATAAATAATTTCTCTTAATCCCACAAGTCAAAGACTCACACTACAAGTTTAAATTCAAGAAACTTGGATTTCAGCAAGAACTAGAAGTTCTCAACCTTAGATTAAATGAAAACAAGAAGTTTCCATGTCAAATTTATGTTCCTAACAACGTTCAAATTGCTACTATGGGAATATTTCACAAATAGAGAAAAAAACCATGTGTTAAAACAAGGAAATTGATGCAATAAAATAAGGTAGTTCAAGAGCTAAATTGAAAGAGACTTAAAAACATTATAGTTTCAAAAAATAGAAATAAATCAAATCTCTAAGCATCATTTTCTTCATTTGAGAAGTCTGGACCTACAAGAAGAAATTTATAATATTAGTTAAACAAAATTTTCAACTTTATTAAGTCAACCTTAAAGTGGTTATTCTAAATACTTACCATCATCGTCATTAGGGGGTTGCATGCCCTTTTTTTCTGCTATCATTTTTAACCAATCTATAGTTTTTTGTTGAGATTTAATGATCTTACTTTGTTCCTCATATTTCTCTTGTATAACTTTTAAACTGGTTTCAAGCTCGGTCTCTCTCTCGGACGATGCATTTAATCTGACAATTTTAGTTTTCTTTATCGGCTTTGGCCCATAACTAAGGCCACGAATATATAAAGATGTTTCACCTAAAACTTCAGCACAAATAATTGTCTCATCAACTATTCCTCCATCGTCAATAATTTTCTGACGAATTTCCATCATCTTGTCCTATATATTTTAAGAAAATCAACACAAAAATGATGAAATATTACTAATAAATATATTGTAATAAATTAAATTTATAGTAACATATTTTGCCCGACAATCTTCAGAAACCCATTTCTTTTCTTTGTCTGTAAACTCCTCCTTGTATAATTCAATTCTGCTTAATTTCTACAACATAACAAAATATATCTCACAAATTAATAATTTTCAAAATTTAAACAACTAAAAAATTATAGATACCTGATCATATAAATGTGCTACAAGAGATTTTGTGCCCATTCGGTGATCGAACTTCAACATCGAACGATTCCGAGAGTTTGATTCCGATTTTTTCTGTATAAAAAAAATTTATTAAACATAATATGACAAACAAAAAAATAAGTAGCGACAAAATTGATTTTTTTTCTTATGCTTGAAATTTAAACATTTTAATATGGATGTCTTTTATAGATATGTCCATCTCCTTTTGGTTATATTATCTTTAATACTCAAATTTTTTTTCCTCACAAAATCATTACATAATAAGAAGTTTCATCTATCGCTAATAACAATATAAGTAAATTAGCAAACCTATAGTTTCTTTTAAATTAAAGACATACCTTAAATGTTTCTGAGTCAAAGAAATTACATAACCAAATCCAATCATCTGGTCTCTCAATAAGTTCTTTTTAAGGCTTTTTTCTTGCTAAAATTCCACCTCCATGTTTTTTATAATGTGCATAAGCCTTCGACCGAAAATCAGAAAATCTCTTGCTCATTATGTGCATCACACAATCCTTTACATGTGATTCTTCAATGGACAAATTAATCTTTACCTACAAAATTTTTTCCAAGAAATCATATTACAAAAATAAAAAATGAATGCACAATTTCTTCCATATATTTTAGATAAAGTTAATTTCACCCCTTCTAGATGCTGACAAATATAATAGGCAAATAAGTAGACTTGTATAAAATCATTTATTGAAACCAATCCTCAAAAAACATAAGAGTTTGGACCTATGTTTGTAAATCTTCATTTTTCTATGCCTCATATTAAACTAAGTTCGTACTAAACATATTACCTATTGAGTGACTAATATCATAAATGAGCAATGCCAGCATGCAATATTGCAATATTCTTCATTATAGTTTTCAACAAGCTTATTTTGGATACAGGAAAGGAATTAAGGGCAGGCCAACGACCAATAGAGGTTAAATTCTATTATAACATGTATTGTGCAAACTAGACTCCGAACTTGCACCATTATGGGTCAAATTAGAGAAGAAAGAAATGAGATATAATAGTGGCACTGGCACTAGAAATGGAGATATAAAATCAAAGAAATAGGGAGCTGCAGCTTGAATTGAGTTAGCCAAATCTACACAAATGGCTCATTAGATAGGTATAATTTCAAGTTTAAAGAGTTGAGACTGATTAAATATTTAGGAATGTAATTAGATGGGCAAAATTACGGATGAAGGAAAAGCTTTGATTCAAGAGCAATCCAAATTGACTATGATTCCAGCCTAACAAGTATTTTTCAAATAAAAAAAAAGAAATAAATCCACAAAATAGTTGATATTATGCATAATTTCTGATAGGCTCTTGATAATACAAGACAAATGATATTCAACATTATAGAAGTTTAAACGTGAAAATATTTTCTGGTATGACCCCACAAAATCCAACCTCTTGATACAATTGAAAGTCCTGTGAACAACTTCAGGGCAAGAAACGCCCTAATTCATCATCTCTTTATCACAGTTGTTGCCTGCCAGTGATGTGAAATCAACTGACATTGTCTGAATCGCAAAATTTTTGCTTTGTGTTGGTAGTTTGGATTTTTTACTTAAAATTAGGTTATATACTAAATTAGTTTTTATATTTCTATAGATAGTAAACATATATAAAATGAATGGGGCATTCGAGATAACATAGATAATATCCACAGGATTGTTGTTTTGCTGTTGGGCTTTGTTGGCATATCAGTGATCCTGCCAGTTCTTCCATGGATTCTTTACATTTCTGCAGCTTCCTGGGGTAAATCTACTGGCCTTTATGGGATTTAATGTAAGTAGATTGAGCTACCCTACTATAGCAGAACTTTTCGTATGGGTGAAAAGAATCTGCCTACCATCCCAGGACTGTCATGTGGTGCTCTATTCCTATGATCTAGAATTTTATTTCAACTACAGTGAGCTAATGCTTATATATACGAAATTTTACTCCTGGGACTACCTTATTGAGGGTTCCAATAGACTTTTGTTCACAGAAAAGCTATTTTCACATAGTACCTCCTCCATTGTTTCAATTTGAGGATTTTGGATGTCTTGAACTAGGAAGTTAGGATGTTTTGCATTTATAAATAAGAGTATTGTGAGATATGTAAAAGCAATCTATGGTTAATTTAATTTTAAAATGGATGTGAAATCTTCAGATTCCAGTAAGTTCTATAATTGTTGAATATGATCACATCTGCATTTATCTCATTGCATACAACATTTCATATGAATTTATTAAATCTTATTTGTTGGTACCTGTACAAAGAATTCAGTGATACTATGGTTATCAATTATAATGTTAATATTGAATTGCTGAAAACAATTTTATAACAAAAGGATAACAGTGACAGATTCCTGCAGATCGTGGTCTTGGGAGAAGTTGATATATGCATTCTCACCTGCATTATAGAGATATATCCATGATTCTAATTTGTGTCCTTTAGTTCATAATGAAGGCAATCTAACTATTTCTCTAATCCTACTTTCTTTAGAATTCTATCATGATAAACAAAATATATATTTACATCTGAATACAAAGATTAGAAATTCAGAAATAACAAAATCACACAATTAGTTGAAGTCAATCCACTTAATGAAACTCAATTTCATCACATTTTAATAAATTCCATAACACAATCAATCCAATAATAAAATTCTCTGTTTAAAATTACGCAATCTGAGGCGCGCCTCTGTGTAATTTGGCCCGAAAATGCCTCAAGGCTTAAGCAATTCTGGGGAATCAAGAGGCGTACGCCTCATTCTTAGAGAGGCGCGCCTCTATTGCGCAATTAACATTGAAGCGTACGCCTGATTGATTGGGGCCCACTCACTTAAAAATAACAAAGCTCCCTCATACCCTACCCGATTCCTCCAACCAGCCGAAGCTCCCAAACCTGAAGCTCCTGGAAGTTCGCGGACGACGCCCAGGCGGATCTCCCGCACGTTTCCGACCCCTCTCCCTCCGGCGCTGCCCTTCTCCGGCGAACCTGTAAGCTCCGGCCGGCCATCTACATCCTTTCTTCAACCTTTCTTAGGGTTTTTTTTAAGTTTAAGGTATGATTTTTCAACTTATAGGAAATCTAGGGTTTTAAAAATTTTGAGATTTTTTGTTTTAATTTGCATTTGTGCTTTAGGAAATATGGTTAAGGGCAAAGAAAAGTCTAATACGTTGCGGAGAGACCCTTCTTGAAAATATAGTGTGCAAGTTGATATAGGAGGCGGCGAGAAAACATATGTGTATTTAAAATGCAATTTTTGTGATAAGGTGGTGAAGGGAGGAGTAACTCGCATGAAAGAATACTTATCCATCTCACATAAGAATGTAGCACCTTGTGTGAATATATCGGATAAGGTGAAGGAGAAAATTATTACTTACATGAAGAAGAGTACCACGACCAAACATCTAAAACAGGAGCAATTTGATGAAAGGGTCGAACATGGTTCTTATTTCGGAAGCGAGAGTGGAAAGGGATCTTCCTCCACTATACATAATAGAGGTGTGCGGGGTCCTATGGATCAATAAATGATTAATCCATGAGAGGATAGAGGAGAAGCACAGATGATGCCTGCAGCTGGTACTAGAGAGGGACAACGTCATGTTTGCATGGATATTGGCAGATTTTTATTTTGAAAATGCCATACCTTTTAATGTAGCAACATCACCGGCCTATTTCAATATGCTGCGATCTGTTGGGTTGTATGGGAGAGGATTGAAGGCACCTTCCATGTATGAGTTGAGAACATGGATTTTGAAGGAGGAGTACAAAACACAGAGCAGAGTATAGAAGAGATTAAATGGACCTGTATTGAGACTGGTGTTACCATTATGTCAGACGGATGGTCTGACATGAAGAGCAGGAGCTTGATTAATATCCTTGTAAATAATCCCTATGGCACGGTATTTTTACGATCAGTTGAAGCTTCAGATCAGGTTAAAAATGCGTAATTCATTTTCACTTTATTAGATGGGATTGTTGAGGAGATTGGGGAGCAATTGGTTGTTCAGGTTGTGACTGACAATGCCAGTGCATATAAAGCAGCTGGTCATATATTGATGGAGAAGAGGAAACACCTATATTGGACCCCCTGCGCAGCACACTGTATCGATCTCATGTTAGAGGCACTTGGTGATTTACCTCAACACAAGAGCGCCATCTCTAGGGCGAAGAAGATCACAAAGTTCATATACAACCACTCATGGGTCTTAGCCTTAATGAGAAAGTTCTCAAAGAAGAAAATTATTCGCCCTGCTACCACTAGGTACGTTACTACATTTGTGCAATACAAATCAATTCCAATTCCTAATGCAAATTTATTCTACAGGTTTGCCACATCTTATTTGACACTACAGAGCCTACTCGATGTGAGACAACCTCTTGAATCAATGTTTACATCGACACAATGGCTTAATTCATCATGGGGCAATAAACCTGAGGGGAAGGAAATAAGAAGGATAATTCTAAATAATAAATTTTGGGCAACTGTGACCTATGCCATATTGAGCACAAGACCTTTGGTATAGGTATTACGTTTAGTAGATACCGAGAAGAAACCAACAATTGGTTTTATATATAATGCAATGGATGAAGCGAAGGAGTTAATTGCACATAACTTGGGAGGAGAGGAGGCAAGTTATAGAGAGATTTGGGATATCATTGATGCTCGGTGGGAGGTCCAGTTACACCGTCATCTACATGCAGCGGCGTATTATCTCAATCCTCAATTTCAGTATTCAGAGAGGAAATCCACAAATCTAGAGGTGAAGCTAGGCTTGTATCATTGTATGGAGCGATTAATACCGGACCTGAATGTCAGGGAGATTACAGATTTACAGCTTGTTTTATTTCGGAATAGGGAGGGATTCTTTGGTTTGCAAGTAGCCAAATCTACCATTACGAAATGCTCACCAGGTATATTTATTTTTTGCAAATTATCTGTATAATCATAAGTCATAACACTTTAATATCTCATGATTATCTTTTTTCTTCTTAAAAATAGTTGAATGGTGGATCCAATTTGGTGATTCCACCCCTGAGTTACAGAGTTTTGCAGTTAGAGTTTTGGGCCTCACTTATTCTTCCTCTGGGTGTGAGCGAAACTGGAGCACATATAGTCAAGTGCAAACTAAGAGAAGAAATTGACTTTCAACACTCAGAATGAACTCCCTTGTATATATTATGCACAACAAGAGGTTGAGAGATAAAAGAATGAGGAACAAGGGGTTGAAGGATGATGAGGACCCTTTAGTGTGTGAAGATGTAGCTTCTTATAATGAGTGGTTCAAAGATGATGAGACAGATTTGCCATTATCAGACCTGCAACTAGAGGATCTAAGTGTGGATGTCTTAAGAGGCGAAGCAGATCAAGTGGGGACACCATACACATCTACTAGTTCTGCAGCATAACAATCAAATAAAGGTATGTCACAATTTATTTTATGCAATTACATTATATATATATATATATACAATTAACATTACATTAATCATTCTTATTTAACAGGGAAGAGAAAAATGGATAACATTGAAGGTGATGAAGATTTGACATTCATAGATACAATTGGAGAAGAAGATTCCATTGATAACCAATTTAGTGAATAACATTAAAGAATGATGAAATTAGATGTTCTTTTTTATTTGTATTTTGGGAGTTTTGATAGACTTATATTTTATAGTTTTGTATTTTGAATTATGCTATGAGATGCATCTATTTTATTGTCTTCCACTAATTTTAATTATCATTTAGATGTTTTTATTATATGATAGTCTCTAACTGTTATTTACCTGCTAAAATAGTTAAATTCTCATTTACGCAAGTCTTCGTCCGTGAGGCTTACGCCTCGAGGCTTACGCCTCGCCTCACGGACAAAAAATGCCTCGAGGCTTATTTACGCAATTTTAAACCTTGATAAAATTTAGAGTGCTAAGTAAAAGTAGAAGAAAAGAAGTCACTGATATCTCAAAAGTTAAGTCCCAAACTTGTAACAAGTGATAACCTCTTCCATAAATCTTCAGGGCTAAATTGGTCAAAGATTTGACCTTTGGTATTAAAAAAATGAATCATATATCTTACTATTTTTCAGTAGCTTTTAACAGGGGTCTGAAAGGACAAATCCTCCCATAATAACAAAAATAATAGAAAAAAAATGAAAGAAGACCAATTAATAAAAAACACTAAAAATTATAAAAAAATACATGAATTTTATAAATTATCCAGATATATCCTAGATAAAATTGAAAAAAAATTCATTGACACAATTTACATTATCATTTTGTCATAAAAAAAGAAATACTATTCATAAACGAAATTGCATTATACATAACAAATAACTAAAATAATAAGTAAAGATTTTACCATCAATTTTTGCAAAAGTATTTCTTTATCGGCATCACTAATTTGATCCCATCTTTCAACTTGCATGGGTGCAAAATTTCTAATGATTACCCACCTCTCTCGACAACTTTGAATGATGCTCTCCAACTGGCCTATTCAAGCCATCTGGAATGATTATTGATATCTTACCCTTATTTCTATACAACTCATCTAGTGTCACACCTCTATTTGGACCTCTTTTTTTTAGCACTTGAAACTGCAAAAAAAAAATAAATGAAAATTATTCTCAATATTAAATAAGAAAGTCATATATATTCATCATAATTATTAAACTTGTACAAGCCATAAGCAATAATACCAATGCTAGTTGCCTCATTCTCTGGTGCTGATGAATGAGGTAAAGTTAAGCTATCAGCTGTTGGAGATGTTTCTCCTGTAGATAAATCTCTTTCATTTGATACATGTAAATAGTTAGACATAAGAGTATCTATATTACAAAAGAAATTTTATTTATCAAAGGATAATGTTTAAGCTTGTAAGAAAAAAACATTAAAAAGAAATTAACTTAATAAGTTTAAAAAAACCAACTTATCATTATTAGCAGTAGAAACGACATGTGAAGCATTATTTTTTAATGTAGACTATACATTATTATTAGTTGATTGTGCAAATAAATGTGAGTAATTTGCAATTATTCGAGAGCTTATCCGTTTTCCTGGAGCCATGACTTACTGAACTGAAAAATAAAACAACAAAAACATATTATTGAAAAGCAAATAATATCATGTTACTATAATATATAAAATAAATAAGTTATAAAGAACACCTAGTCTTTATCACTATCAATGTTGATATGTACATCAACATCATCTTCAGTATAATATTCAGCTAATGTTGCATCATATTCCTCTTCTTCATCTTCATCACATATAAAATCAGCAATATGAGTTTGTTGTACATGCACATTTTGTACATAATCCAAAATTTCTGGCTCTACATCTTCTCTATGTAAGGGACCAATCTCACCAAAATTATCTTGGAAGTTCATATCATTTTGCTCATCTTGTTGATACGTTATATTTTCAATTTGCTGATCTGTGTTAAGTTGATATTCATTCAAGTAATTAATGAGGGTGGGATCAAATAAATGTCTATGTTGCACTTTATGTACAACATGCCAATCACCTTTTAATTTTGTATCTTGAAAGTAAAATACTTGAGTAACTTGACCTGCTAATATATAGGGATCATTATCATACCAAGTTTTACTTATATTTATAGATGTGAAATCATCATCAATTATAATGGGCTTTTTATGCTCAAGATCAAACCATTTGCACTTGAACAATAGTACATGATTTCCATCAATATAGCTCAAATCAACAACATCAGTTAAAACCCCGTAGAAATCAATACTTTCATCTTTATGAGAACCCTGAACTAATACACCACTATTCTGGGTTATCCTCCGAATGTCACGTTAGTTGACTAGAAATTTAACTCCATTAACAATGCACCCTTAATATACATTAACACAAATATTTGGACCCATTGCTAAAGAATAAAGATGTTTGTTATCTTCTAGTAATCCATAAAGATTCAAGCTCTTCATCTAAAAGCAAGAAAATAATCAAGTTTTGTGAAATTGTAAAAATTTGGGAAAAAATATAAATATAAATGGTAAACAAAATTAAGAAATTGAATATCACACTTTTTGTTCAAACCATAATGGAAACTGTTCTTTTTGCTTTGTTGCCACATCTTGAATAAATGAATCTTCTTTTCTTAGCTGATTCTCATGTCACTGACACATAATTTTAATATAATTTAATTGCAGATTAATATATTATTTGTAAATAAATTTAATATCATCAGCATTTTAGTTAATTACGTACCCAAGGTATGTCTTTAGCTCTTTGCAATTGTTAAGAACATACCATCGAACTAAATTGTACTCACTCCAAGATAATGTAGTGAAGAGTGGATGACCAAAAGGATGAATTCTTCTAGAGAAAATTGAAAGTTGATTTTCATGCAAATGAACATCATCATTATATTCTTCATCTTGATTTTTTTTACTCTTCATGCTATGAAGGTATCTAGAACAAAATATTAATGCCTCATTAACAACATAAGCTTATGCAATTGATCCTTCAGGGCGAGCTTTGTTCCTAACATTCCCTTTATGAACACTTAGATTTCTAGCATATAAAAATTTTTTAATCAAAATTAGTGTAAATAATCAATAAAAAATATAAGAAGTAAAAGTTACTAGCACAAGAAGTAACATTTCAATTGGATACATCCACCTATACTGAACAGGTCCAGCAAGCCTAGCCTCACGCGGCAAATGAACAACCAAATGAACCATTATGTCAAAAAAAGCAGGTGGAAATATCATTTCAAATCGACAAATTATATTGATGATCATATCTTCTAATTTCTCCAACACATCCAATCTCAATGTCTTAGCACATAATATCCTAAAAAATCTTGACAAATCACTTAAAGCATTATGCACATCCTCATTTAAATATCCACGCAATCCTAAAGAAAGGATTCGTTGTAACAGAACATGACAATCATGGCTTTTTAATCCCATAAGCTTACCATTTCAAATATGTACTGATCTAGATATATTTGCTGCGTAACCGTCTGGAAACTTTACTGAACTAACAAAGTTGAGAAACCCTTCTTTTTACAAATGTAGCTCATGCCTTATGCCCATATCTTATAGAGCCAAACGAGCTTTCTCTGTATCTTTTGTCTTTCCTTCTATATTTAATAAGGTCCCCAGAATGTTGTCACAAATACTCTTTTCAATATGCATTACATCAAGATTATGACGTAACATGAGATTTCTCCAATAAGTTAACTCAAAAAATACACTTTTTTTGTCCAAGTTGATTCATGAAGGTTACATTTTCTTTTTTTGCAGCTAGGATGCTTTCCAAAGTTCAAATCTTTTAATGATTTCATTTCTGATAATATTTCATCTCCTAATAAAACTTGAGATCTCACTCTAACTTCATGCTTGTCATTAAACTTCCTACTTTTCCTCCATTTGTGTTCTTTAGGCAAGAAGCGTCTGTGACCGATGTAACAAATTTTGTTTCGCAAATATTGTGAAGAAGTTTCATTGTCATATATTGGGCAAGCTTTGTAACCATGTACTTTATGACCCGACAATATACCATATGCTGGAAAATCATTTATAGTCCATAAGAGAGCAGCATGCATTTGAAAGGTATTCATACTTACAGAATCATAAGTTTTGACACCATTCACCCATAAGTCATTTAATTCTTCTATAAGGGACTTTAAATACACATCGATTTCCTTCCCAGGAGCAACTGGACCAGGAATTAATAGTGTCATAAACATAAACTCAGATGACATACAATTCCAAGGAGGTAAATTATATGATATAAGAATGACGGGCCACATGCTATAAGAAGTGCTCATATTACCAAAAGAATTGAATCCATCTGAAGCTAATCCAAGGCGTACATTACGAGAATCTTCTGCAAACCAAGGAAAGTTAATATTGAAATCCTTCTAAACTTTAGAATCAACTGGATGCCTTAATATATTTTTATCCCCAAACTGATTTTCCTTATGCCACCTCATTTCATGAGCAGTTTTTCTTGACATAAACAATCGTTGTAATCTAGATGTAATGGGAAAATAACGTAGAATTTTATGAGGAATTTTCTTTCCTTTTCCATCATTAACTTTCCATGTTGATTCCATACACTCAGGACATTCTTCTTTATGCTCATAATCTTTCCAAAATAAAGCACAATCATTTTTACAAGCTTGAATCTTTTCACATCCCAATCCAAGGTCTGATAGAATCTTTCTTGATTCATAATATGAAGATGAAAGTGTTTCACCCTTTGGCAAGATAGATTTTATGAATTTAAGGATCATGTTGAATGATTTATTTATCCAGTGATTAAGTACTTTAATGTGTAGTAACTTTACAAGAGCAAACAACATAGATAAATCTGAACCAGGGTATAAATCACGTTGTGCATTCTTCAGTAGTCTATCAAATATAATTCTTTCATCTTTTTCGATGATATTATCACCTTCCTCATTTGGTGAACTGTTGGGACAAGAGTTCATGAAAGTTCCCCTATGCATATCCTCTAAGATTTCTTGCATCTCATCAACCTCTTCATTTGCATTATTAAGATCACTTACTTCTCTTCTGCTTAAATCTGCATCACTAAAAGCCTGAGAAGTTTCTCCATGACATGTCCACCCAATGTATGATGTTTGCATTCCATTAATTAGTAAATGATTCTCTACGACACTATAAGTCTGAAAAAAGATATTTGCACAGTATCGACATGGGCAACGAATCTTCTCTTTTTGAGGATTCTTTTTGTGAGAACCCTTGAAAATTAAGATTTTTGGTGCAGGTTAGTCCCGTACGAACCTGTACGAACTGTTTGTCCGAACTGAGAAATCAAGATTTTTGGTGCAGGTTCATCCCGTACGAACCTGGAACTGTCTATATGAACTGTATGTACGAACTGAGTTCGTTTGTACAAATTTGAACCAAAATTTTCCCGAGCCGATCGTCCAGTAATTTCGTCCGTATGAAGAACTGATCATCCGGGACGAACAAGTATATCGTCCAGGACGAAATGAAAAGATCTCAGCCCATTAAATATCTCAGTCGTTGGATTTGAAGAGAGAGAAAAAGGCTAGAGAGAGAAAGAGAAGGAAAAGACAAAGAAATCTGAGTTTTGGGCGACTTCGGTCCGTTTTCGTCCGTCGCCGCAGTTGGAAAAGTTGATAGACTCGAGGTAAGGCACATTATGCCTTTCTTAATTTTCAGAAATGTAAGTTTTGACGAATTTTCGGATTAAATTTTTTTTCCGTTAGCAAAAAATGGGTATAACTTTGCACCGGTAAAACTTTTACAACGTAACTTTTAGTATGTTATAGAGATTGTCATTTTGCACGTTTTGAATATTTTCTGAAAATTTTTCATCGGGTAGTTTGAAATCTGCAGAATTTTTATCGAATAAAAAATTTTTGGATGTCAAAAAATAGTGCTTCAGTACAATGAAAGTCTTGAAATGATGTTGTACACGATCTCTGATAAATTGGTAATTTTCTGAAATTATGAATTTTGATTCGTTGGATTTTCTGTTGGCTGTCGTTATACATTCTGGCTGTATTTTGATACGTATTTGATCTCTTTAAATGTGATATGATTTGATATTTTATATGATCTGAAAGATATCAGAAGGGAGTTATAAGGGGCCAGAATCCTTTGAGATTCTATTTAGGTCTGGGGATATGAAAATGAATTCTGATTTGATAATTTAGTCTATCTGATATGTTCTAGTGCTGTAAGCACAAAGGGAGGCATAAGTGGCCAGAATCCTTTGAGATTTTGTCTATGTCTAGGAAGGGAGGCATAAGGGGGCAAAATCTTTTGAGATTCTATCTGGGTCAGGGACATATGATCTGATATGTGAGTTGCACTGTGATTTGTACTCTTCTGTAAAATGTATTTAATTCAATTTACTTTTGTCTGTGATTTGATGATTTCTATGAATTGTGATATTATTTGAATTCTATTGGATTCTCTGAATTTTGTATGATTATTGAAATTTTTTTAAGACTATCTGCTATCTGTATTTTGTTATTTGATTTCAGTTCTGTGAGTGGATATGGAAATTTAGATCTGCTAGTGTGATCTTGCTGAGTTGTTAGCTCACTGTGGTTATCTTCATAGTTTTCAGGTTCTGGAAAAGGGAAGGAAGTGTCGGACTAGCCGTTCAGGATCTGAATTGTAGTCATCGGTACTTTTTATACTTTTAATTTTTGTACGGTCATGACTAGTTTTCTTTTATGTTCTATACTTGATGTTTATAGACATGCACTGTAATGTACATGATGATTTTTGATGAAAATAAAGAAAGAATTTTATAGATGAGTTTTCTATATAATTGGATGTTTGTAGTAGCTATGTAGTTCTGTAATTCATTGTGTTTTGAAAGCAAAATTCTAAAGCTAGATCCTAGGGTTCACTGTTGCAGCTCAACACGATAGGATCATTTCTTGTCATATTGGGTTGTGACAATTATAATGGTATCAGAGCACTAGTTTTGGAATTGAATCATAAGACAGAGCTATATGAATTGATCTATAAGTTTGGTGAGGTAGTTTCAGTCTGTCTGAGTGTTTATTATTTTTATTTTATATGCATAGTTGCTTATTCTGTGTGATCATAAATCCGCTAGACCCGGATATGACCGATAGACAAAGTGTTTATCAGGCAGCTACTGTATATAGTTCTGCTCCCATAGTTGGTTCAGATACAGTTTCACAGTTTGCTACTTTGATAGCCTAGATGATGGGTAAGGCACAGAGCAGAGTTCTTGTTGCCAGATCTGAAGAGGTAGACAGACATCTACAAATATTTCTGAGATTAAAGCCTCTGAGATTTGAGGGTACTATTAAGCCTAGAGAGGCAGAGGATTGGTTGAGGAGGCTGGAAAAGACATTTGACAGTATGTAGTGTCCCCCTGATAGAAAGGTGCCATTAGTAATTTTTCTGTTGGATGGCGAAGCAGAGCGCTGGTGGATGGGCCAGCAGGAAGAGAAATTTCAAGGTAAACTTAACTCTTTGATTTCTTGGGAAGAATTTTCTGAAGTGTTCAGATCTTGGTTTGTACCCTCTTCTGTAAGACAACAAATGCAAGAGACTTTTCTGAGACTAGTTCAGAGGAGGAAGACGGTTATGCAATACGAAGCATAGTTTACTGTTTTGGCTAGATATGCTCCACAGTTGGTAAGTACTATTGAAAAGTGTTATAGATTTCTGAGGGGATTACGAGATAGTCTGAGGCAACCCCTGGTACCATTTCATATTTCTAATTTCTCTGAGCTTGTGGAGAGAGCCCGACTGATAGTGAATGATCTGATGGCTACTCAGCAGCGGTGGACTGCTAATAGAAAGTGATTCAATGGGGATACTTCAGGTAGTAGTTTCCCTGGAAAGAAGAACAGATTTGTATCTGGAGATTCCAAAAGAAGTGGACAGTCAGTATCTACAGCAGTCTCTGGTAGTGGCAGTGTAGCCAGTTCTGGTTCTGTCAATGGGGCATCTGTGTGCCAGAATTATGGACGATAACATATTGGCCAGTGTTACAGAATGACTGGTCAGTGTTTCAGATGTGGTCAGACAGAACATCGGATAGCAGAGTGTCCATAAGTCAGATTTGACCGATGATCTGAGTCCAAATCAGAGAGCTTTATTAGATCGGCAGGAAGGCCAAGGACAGTTCCTTCCCGTACTGTTTCTGAAGGATCATCTGGTAGAGCTAGTGGTTCAGGTTTTGTGGCAAGGAGACCACCCAGTGGTAATCAGAGTGAGCCTAGTGGTTCGGTAGCTCCAGCTCCAATTCAGCCACATGTGTAGAGTTTGAATCACCAAGAGGCTCGAGATGCTCCAGATGTGGTGACAGGTACGATTTACATTTCTGAACATCCTTGTCATATTTTATTTGATTCTGGAGCTAGTCATTCATTCATTTCTGAGCGTTGCTTTGATGTTTTGCAATTGGATTCAGTCATGTTACATATTTCGCTTTCTGTTATTTTGTCGGCTGGAGATAATATGATAACCCGAAAGTTTTGTTTATGTGAGATTAAAATTTTTGATAAGAAGTGGGAGTCTTGTTTGATTTTGTTGTTGATTTCTTCGTATGATATGATTTTCGGTATGAATTGGCTGAGTTTGTATGGGGCTCAAATTGATTGTGTGAAGAAGCGGGTTACATTATTTATGGACAGTGAAAGTTGTGTGTTTCAAGGATTAAGAGGCATTTTATCCTGCCTGATTTCTATATTAGAAGTGAGAAGATTATGGAAGAAGGGTTGTATGGTGTATTT
Source organism: Dendrobium chrysotoxum (assembly GCA_019925795.1). Taxonomy (NCBI): domain Eukaryota; kingdom Viridiplantae; phylum Streptophyta; class Magnoliopsida; order Asparagales; family Orchidaceae; genus Dendrobium; species Dendrobium chrysotoxum. The sequence continues at coordinate 76,458,437 of CM034313.1, forward strand.
GGCATCAGTCAGGGATATGAATATAGATGCGGGTTCTATTTCTGATATCCCAGTAATACAAAACTTTTTGGATGTATTTCCTGAGGAGTTAGTCGGTTTTCCTCCGTACAGAGATGTTGATTTTTGTATTGATGTATTTTCGGGTACGGCCCCGATATCAAAAGTTCCATATAGAATGGCACCAAAAGAACTTACGAATTAAAAGTTCGGCTTCAGGAGTTGGTTGATAGAGGATTCGTACGTCCTAGTGTTTCGCCTTGGGGAGCACCTGTTCTGTTTGTAAAGAAAAAGGATGGTACGATGCGTATGTGTGTTGACTACAGAGAGCTAAATAAAGTTACCATCAAGAATAAGTATCCATTGCCATGGATTGATGATCTATTTGATCAGCTTGCTGGATCTTCTGTATTCTCAAAAATTGATTTGCGATCTGGTTACTATCAGGTGAAGGTAAGAGAAGCTAATGTGATGAAAATAGCTTTCAGCACTTGGTACAGATACTATGAGTTTTTGGTCATGCCATTTGGGGTGACTAATACACCAGCTATTTTTATGGATTTGATGAATAGAGTGTTCAAAAAATATCTGGATCAGTTTGTAATTATCTTTATAAATGATATTCTAGTATATTCTGCTTCTGAGGAAGATCACACCCGACATTTGAAAATTGTGTTGGAGACTCTGAGGCAGCATCAGTTGTATGCAAAATTTTTCAAATGTGAGTTCTAGCTGAGAAGCATTTTTTTTCTGGGGCATGTAGTGAGCGGTGAAGGTATTTCTATTGATCCCTAGAAAATTTAAGCAGTTGCTAATTGGCCAAGGCCTACTAAGGTGTTTGAGGTACGCCGTTTCTTGGGTATGGCTGTATATTACAGGAAGTTTGTGAAGAAATTTTCTCAGATTTCTGCACCTTTGACGAGATTGACTCAGAAGTTAGTAGCTTTTATTTGGACACCAGAGTGTGAAGTTAATTTTCAGAAATTAAAAGATTATTTGACTTCTGCTCCAGTGTTAGCACTTCCATCTGATACGAAAGGATTTCAAGTATTCAGTGACGCTTCATTGAAAGGTTTGTAATGTGTTTTGATGCAGCGTGATCGGGTAATAGCTTATGCTTCAAGACAATTGAAACCACATGAAAAGAATTATTCGACGCATAATTTAGAGTTGGCTGTTGTTGTATTTGCTCTGAAGATTTGGCGTCATTACTTGTATGGTGTCAGATGTGAGATTTTCACGGATCATAAAGAGTGAAATACATATTCACTCAGAAGGATCTGAATTTGATGCAAAGAAGATGGCTTGAGTTGATTAAGGACTATGACCTGACTAGACAGTATCAGCCTGGTAAAGCTAATGTGGTGGTAGATGCTTTGAGCAGGAAGTCTTCTAGCTTGTCATGTGCCCAGCTTACTTCTGATGAATATCTGATACGAGATATGAAAAGATTACAATTGGAGATAATATCTCCTACTGATTCTAGAATAATAACTCAGATGATTATTCAACCTTCTTTAGAAGAAAAGATTCATGAAGCTCAGAAATCAGATGTTGAATATGTGAAGTTGATTGATCAGATCAAGTCTGGTAAAAAACCTAAATTATGAATTTTTGATTTTGGTATTATTTTCTGTAAGGATAGACTTTGGGTCCCTATTTCTGAAAATCTGAGACAAGAGATTTTGTACAAGGCTCATTATTCAGGTTATACTATTCATCCAGGAAGTGGTAAGATGTACAGAGATATGAAAAGTATGCTTTGGTGGCCTAGATTGAAAAAGGATATAGTGGAGTTTCAGTATTGGTATGGCACCTTACGAAGCTCTGTACGGCATGAAGTGTAGAACTCCTTTGACTTTGACAGAAGTGGGAGATAGATAAGTGATGGGTTCAGCTTTTGTGGATGATACTGTGGTAAAGATCAATCTAATTAAAGAAAGGTTAAAATCTGCACAAGATAGACAACAGAAGTATTACAATCAGAAGCACAGATTGGTTTAATTTCAGGTTGGTGACTTTGTATATGTCAAAGTCAGTCAATGAAAAGCGTTAGCAGATTTGGAAGAATGAGCAAGCTCAGTCCGAGGTATGTCGGACCTTTTGAGATCATTGAAAAGATTGGTAGTTCTTCTTACAGATTATTATTACCTGAACAAATGTCTGATATACATAATATGTTTCACGTGTCATATTTGAGAAAGTGGATATCTGATTCCGGGAAGAAATTAACTGCTGACGATGTTGATGTTCAGACGAATGTACAATACAAAGAAGAACCTGAAATGATTTTGACTTATGATGTAAGAAAGTTGAGAAGTAAACAAATTCCTATGGTAAAGGTGCAGTGGAAGCATAAAACAGGTAGAGAGGCCACTTGGGAGAAGGAATATGATATGAGACAGTTAAATTCAAGTCTGTTCTGACTCCGTTTATTTTGGTAATATCGAGGACGACATTTTTTTGAAGGTGGTTAGATTGTGAGAACCCTTGAAAATTAAGATTTTTGGTGCAGGTTAGTCCCGTACGAACCTGGAACTGTCTGTACGAATTGAGTTCGTCTGTACGAATTTGAACCAAATTTTTTTCGAGCTGATCGTCCAGTAATTTCGTCCGTACGAAGAATTGATTGTCCGGGACGAACGAGTATATCGTCCGGGATGAACTGAAAAGATCTCAGCCCATTAAATATCTCAGCCGTTGGATTTGAAGAGAGAGAAAATGGCTAGAGAGAGAAAGAGAAGGAAATTAAGAAGAAATCCGTATTTTGGGCGACTTCGGTCCGTTTTCGTCCGTCGCCGCAGTTGAGAAAGTTGATCGACTCAAGGTAAGGCACACTATGCCTTTCTCAATTTTCAGAAATGTGAGTTTTGACGAATTTCTGATTAAAATTTTGTTTCTGTTAGCGAAAAATGGGTATAAATTTGCACCGGTAAAACTTTTACTGCGTAACTTTTAGTATGTTGTAGAGATTGTCATATTGCACGTTTTGAATATTTTTTGGAAATTTTTCATCGGGTATTTTGAAATCTACGGGATTTTTATCGAATAGAAAATTTTTCGGGTGTCAAAAAATAGTGCTTCGATACAATGAAAGTCTTGAAATGATGTTGTACATGATCTCTGGTAAATTGGTAATTTTTTGAAATTATGAATTTTGATTCGTTGGATTTTCTGTTGGATGTCGTTGTATATTCTGACTGTATTTTGATACGTATTTGATCTCTTTAAATGTGATATGATTTGATATTTTATATGATCTGAATGATATCAAAAGCGAGTTATAAGGGGCCAGAATCCTTTGAGATTCTGTTTGGGTTCGGGAATATGAAATTCTGATCTGATAATTCAGTCTATCTGATATGTTCTGGTGCTGTAAGCACAAAGGGAGGCATAAGGGGTCAGAATCCTTTAAGATTCTGTCTGTGTCTGGGAAGGGAGGCATAAGGGGCCAGAATCCTTTGAGATTCTGTCTGGGTCAGGGACATGTGATCTGATATATGAGTTGCACTGTGATTTATACTATTCTGTGAAATGCATTTGATTCAGTTTCTTTTTGTCTGTGATCTGATGATTTCTATGAATTGTGATATTATCTGAATTCTGTTGGATTCTCTGAATTTCGTATGATTATTGGAATTTTTTAAGACTATCTGATATCTGTATTTTGTTATTTGATTTCAGTTTTGTGAGTGGATCTGGAAATTTAGATCGGCTAGTGTAATCTTGCTGAGCTGTTAGCTCACTGTGGTTATCTTCATGGTTTTCAGGTTCTGGGAAAGGGAAGGAAGTGTCGGACTTGCCATTCAGGATCTGAATTATAGTCATCGGTACTTTTTGTACTTTTAATTTTTGTACAGTCATGGCTAGTTTTCTTTTCTTTTATGTACTTGACGTTTATAGCCATGCACTGTAATGTACATAATGATTTTTGATGAAAAGAAAGAAAGAAATTTTATGGATGAGTTTTTTGTATAATTGGATGTTTGTAGTAGCTCTGTAGTTCTGTAATTCATTGTGTTTTGAAATCAAAATTTCAAAGCTAGATCCTGGGGTTCACTGTCGCAGCTTAACACGATAGGATCAGTTCTTGTCGTGTTGGGTTGTGACACTTTTCGTGGGCAAATTTAATAAATGCAGTGACTCCATCCGTATATTGTCTCAAACGTCTATCGTTGAGATTAATCCAACTTTTATCCATTGCTTTGACCTAACAAAATTATCAAGCAAAAATAATTATGACATGGCTAATCTTCTACCCTTTTCAGAAGTTATTCAAATTTAGCTAAATATTCACAAATGATATGCTTCAAAACATTTCTCATTTGAAACTTTTTTTTGTGAAGACAGCAAAAAATTCAATGTCAATGAAAAAACATCAAGTTTGAAGAAGATAATAAAAGTTAATTGCTGGAAATGATGATAATCTCTCTATTGCATCAAAAAATTTATATGATATTTTAGCATTTGTGAATCAATATCAAATATCAAAAGGAAAAAGTCTACCAAACCAAATATCAAAATTTCAAACATTTCTATAATTAAAAAAATTAACATATTTTTTATGTAATGAAAGAACTCATAAGTTTAAGACCATGAAATAAAATACTTATTATCTTTTTACGTTCTTGCTTAACTCTTTTATTTGTTTTTTTTTAATTCTTAATCCATATTAGCTATTGTCCAAATTCCATGAAATGAAATACTTTATTCAAAAAGAGAAATGTTAATTGTAGACTTAGGCTTGGTTTGGGATAGCTTTTTATTGCTTTCTAAAACAGCTTTCTAGTACAAGATTTTTAGTTTTAAAAATTTTGTACTAAAAAACTGTTTTGAGAAGCAGTAAAAAAGTTATCCCAAACGAAGTCTTAGTCAACATTATCTCACTTTTTCATCCAACTAAGTTGCGGTGTGTCACCTATAGATGAGATCATAATTAACTTATATTTAATTTTCATCACAATATAATTAAATTGTGCCAAATTACTTGTGGATAATGCTATAATGAATCACTTAAGCTATAATTAATCTAACCTTTTCTAACTACCCTTTATCCACTATTAATCTAGCCTTTTCTAAGATTAGATAACTAAAGATTTAAGGATTACAATGAGATAAAGAATGAACAAGAAGCGTGGATAAAAGTTGTGAAACTTCTGTGAATAGTGAATCAAAAGTGTCTGCATATTTTTGCATCAAACTTCTGTGAAACTTCTTTTTAGACAAAGTTCGACTAAAATTCCATTATTGAATCCTAACAAATTTAATTTGTGTTGCAACTTGCATCCCAATTCAATAATCTTGTATTTTCTATCATACTTATATACAAAAATAAAAAATTAACGGGAATCAGAAACCGAAATTAAATCAAAGTGAAATTGAATCTTTGAAGATAGGACAGAAACGAAGATTCAAAACCTTGGATCTGATTATACAAATTGGATCAAATAGCTTGCGGAATAGAAACCCAATTCTTTGCAAATTAAATTAAAACAAACCCATTAATAAAAATTCAGATAGTAAACAATCCATCAATACCAGAGCAAATTCAGATGTAACAATCCATCTTTTCTTAATGTTGGATGATACCATGAAAAAGAGGGGAAAGCATACTATAAAGGAGATCGTAGAAATTTTTGAAATGCAAAGAAGAAGAATAGTATTAGACCTGAGAGGGAGAAACCGACGGAGGCGAGTTTGCGGGAGTGTCCGAATAATTTCGAGGGAGGGAACTCATATCAGTGCGCGAAGAAGAGATGTGTGGAGTCGTGGCTGCTAAACGGGGAACCGGTCGGGCGGTTGGAGCTCCTCGCTAAAGAGGAAAAACTAGGGCAAGTAGCGACGCCGAAATGGAGAGCCAGCCCGCATAAGACCGTGAGATCGCGATAGTTTGTATGCTTAGGTTTTGCGAATGTGTAATTTTATTTAAATAATTAATTGTAAATTTTTAAATAACTAAATTGAAATTTATTTTATAAATAATTATTAGATCTCTTATCTTAAATTTGTGCGTATTAATTTGAATTTATTATTTTATTTGTTAAAATCATAAATCATGTTTTATATTTATAAAATATGGTGTATAAAAATTAACTTTATATAAAATTTAATATTATTTGAAAGTAAATTTTATCACATATGTTTTAATTTTGAATAAAAAATTATACATAAAAATATTAATCAATAGTATTTTATTTAAACAAAATATAAAATTCTTAATTTATAAAAATTTATCGAACATAAACTTTTAAATAAAGTAAGCCTTCGAGTACGATAAAACTTCTCTCTTATAAAATAATACAGAAGAATTTTGCTTAATATAAATATTTTTAGGAATTGAATGATTAACCAATTACATCTTTCTAATTTTTTTGCAAATAAGTCATTCATGCATCAATTGAAATTTGTTTAAGAAGAATTGTCAATATATAAAATATTAATGATATTTTTAAAATATATTATGTATCGAAGTAAAAAAAAAAAATCAGTAGTCACTAAAATGACATATATATATATGAAAAAAATTATCTATACTTTTAGCGACAAAATTAACAGTCAATTTTTCTTTTTGGTAGCTAATATCAAAATTCCTAAGTATTTAGAGGCCTTACTTACTTTTGGTTGCTAAAAGATATTTTTAACGACCATTTTTTTTTTGTCTCTATTTTTTTATCGCTATTGACCCATTTTCTTGTAGTGCAAGAAAGAACGCAGATTTCACTTCATTTTTCCTCTTCTCATCCTTCCTTTCATGGTCCTCCCTCAATGATGATTGAGGGGTCTATTTATTATTTTTTGTGTGTGGCATGGCTAGTAAATAGGGAGAAGATAAAGGCATATTGGGAGTGTTTTGAATGGACGATCGATATCGGCTCCCTTGATCGTGGACTGTTTATTGAGCATTTGAGTGTCTTAATAATATTAGATGTTTCAATCTTGGGCTCGTTGGATTCTTCTTGTCGAGCCGCTCGATCATGTCATGTTTGGAAATCGTTTGGTCGTTCAATTTATGGTTTGAACTTTTTATAAGCGTTTCGGGTCTTCGATTTGGACCCATTTGGGCTCGGATTGGGTTGAATTCGGTGTCATCGAGTTTGTCTTTTCGAGATGTTCAGTTCAACTATAAGTTTGTTGAAATCAAATTTCGGATGATCCTGTATTTAATTTTAAAAGTTTTGAACTCAAATTTGCATTGAGATTCATGCCAATCAAGATTACTTTTTGATCATATATGTGTGTTATATCATATATGTCTGAATTTATCTTAATTGACTCAAATATCTTTAAAAAATAGTTTACTTATTAGATGCAACTAAAGGTCATTTGACTACTATTATTTTACTGTTTTTTCATTATTTTTTCAGAATTTTTTTATTTAGAAGTTATTTTTTATAATCAGAATTGATAATTTACAATTACTTTAAGAAAATAATAATATTACAAAAATTTATAAATCAACTTCACTGCTATCCTTATAAAACACTGCAGTTATTTCAAACTAACACTTAAGTTTCAAGAAACTGTTAAGCAATATAATAAACTTCCTGAGCTCTTGCTTATGGAACGACGAGTAACGTTAATTTACGCGCAGAGGGAATTAGAAACAAACAAAGAGAGGTGGTGATTAATAAATTTTGAAGTGAACAAAAGCGTTGAGTAACTAATGTTAAGTTAATATTAATTATGTACATTATATCTGAAAGGGCCGTTGAACTCTTTTTCTTTTTTGTTAGTCAAAGTATCGAAGGAATCATGGATCGCACGGCCGACAACTGACACCTACGTTCACGTGATTCATGTACGAGACCACTCTCCAATTTGGACGCGATTCCTGGCCCGCCCCGGCCCGCCCCGCCCATCTAATTACTAGCTTCATATTTGGACCAATCATTCAAATATGGGGGAATATTATGGGCTATTTTTTTTATATTTTATATTTGATATATTATTTTTATTTTTTTAATATAAAAAAAAATAAATTTTATGATGGCCAATGCAACCATGGATGAGCAATAATAAGGAAATGATGAAAGCAGTGATCATCGAAGAGATAATGGTAATGGCTGCAATCAGATGATAAATTATTTTTAAACATTTTAGAAATATCTTGATTTTTTTTTGGAAGTATAAGTGCAGAGTTCAGCTTCATTCATCATATAAAAATATCAAAAATAAAAATAAAAATACAACTAAAAAAGATGAGCAGAAAAAGCCCAAAGCTCTCAAAAGCTAGAAATTATTACGTATAGAGAACGAATAAAGAGAACAGTTCAATTTATCTTTATGAACAGTAAAAACGCTTTTTACTGTTCATCACTGTGTTTTTACTATTCACAGGGACAAAACTGATCGGTTCTCTCCGCCCAATCACCGCACGTAATAATCTTACCTCAAAAGGAGCTTAACCCAACAGAAACATAAAATAAAAGCAAATTAGCAACCAAAAATCTTACAAGAGCAAGAAGGCCATAGCATAAACATGGATTCAAATTGCCCAAAAAATTCAAAAATCTCCACAGTAAAGAAGATAGGACAAGTAAAATAGTCCCCAGGTCCCCATATGGAACTTCCAGAAAGACAAGATCTCGTTGTCACAAAGACCATCCGGTGGATTGCCCGGAGCTCGAATAGCATTCAAGAGAAGAATCAAGAAAAAATTATTCCAATTTTTCAGTCCAAATGATTCCCTTACTGTTTTTGTTGATGCTTTTTCAATACGGACAAAATGAGCAGCAAGTAGGAATCAAGTGAAGCTCAAGTTTCTCAAAAAATTTATCAGAAAATTTCTTAGGTTTGGTTTTTCCAAATGAGATTCTTTTGTATTTTATGCAGATATATTTATGTATGTGAAGAAGGAATATATAATACAAAAAAAGTTAGAATATTTTAATTTAAACAAATGTTCTTAGTATTTGAAATGTTTAAACAGGACTGAATATTGTTACAAAATATTCAGCTGTTACGTACTCAGGCGGACAATACCTTACGTCGATGCGTACATATAATTGAAGCGTGAGCTGGACTGGTTCAGATTCTTGTATTCAAAATATCGAAAATAGTGATAAATGAGCATCAAGTGGACATATGATATGAACAATCAATTCTAAATTAAATAAATAATGATATTTTTTAAAAATAAATATATGAAGAGCATAATAAATATGTCATTAACTGTTTTGATGATAGCAAATAAAATTATGATTAGTGTCTGAAAAACAAATAGTTAGAAAGTTGTCCCTAATAGACCAGGGACGGATCCAACCTTAAATTTCAGGAGGGGCAAACTTATAAGTAAAAACGTATAATTTTTTTTTTTTTCATAAACATCCTTACAACTAAAATTTGTTCTGAGGGCATTGTCTCTAGACCCCTATTTGTTTATCGTTGTACGCTTCGTAGATATGTTGGGGGGTCCAAGGGGGCAACGCCCCTTGGCGGGATTCGACCTGCCCGGTCAAGTTGCGGGGTCAAGGAGCAGCGCCCCTGCGGGGGTTTCCGCGGGCAACGCCCCCGGAACAAATTTTTGTTATAAGGATATTGTTGAATTTATTCATATTGAGGAAAAACTGTCACAAGTAAATGCATATTGCTGTTTTTGAATGTTGTTTGCTTTGGAAAGTTATCAAGATCACCAAACTCTACATAGCTCTTCTCCCCAAATAATCATTCAGAAATTGAATAATAAAAATTATTTGGAATGGTCTTAATCAGTGAAATTAAATGGTGGTGGATGTTGAGAATTCATCTACCTAAACAGTGAATTCAACGATGAATGATCCAACATTTATAACAAGGAGATTAACAAACTCTTTCGTGATGACTTGGCTTCTAAATTCGATGTGGGAAGGTTTGCAAAAGCATACATATTTTTACCAACTGCAAGAGATGTTTGAGATGCAGTTCATCCATTCACATTTAGAAATCTCCTAAAACAAAACTCTAGCAAAGAATACTTCTACATGTAAACAAAATTTTCTTTTCACCTGAAATTTTTCTTCATTAAATCTGAATTCTCATGATTAATCAAATCCTACTTAATTCAAATCATACTTGTAACCAAACAGTGAAACAGAAACAAATTCGGTATACAGAAAAGAAGTACGAAATAAGGCAACTGGAGTAGTAGGGAGGGAGGCGCCAAAAGAACAAGATTAATCGGCTATTTGCTAGATAAAAGTTACCTCCAATAAGAGACGAGCGCCTAAGGCAGCGACTGCGATTGCCAAAGTGCGAAGAGTTGGACCTTGCGAGTTGAGACTGGAAAGGCGAAAGAGCCGGACCTTGCGAGTTGCGACTACGAAGATCGAAGACTGCGAAGAGCTGAGCTTGCGAACTGAGAGATCTCTTGAACGTCGAATGGGAAGAAGAGGAGAGTGGTGCGAAGACAAGGTTACAAGCCTGTGACCAAACCAGGAATGCCGAAGGGCGAATGGGATTTCGCGAAAGGCCGAAAGTGGCTGGAATAGGCGGGATGGACAGGACTGATAAAATTAGGGCAAAAATTTTTTTTGAAGGGGGGCAAATACCAAAAATACCCTTTTTTAATATATTTATTATTATTATTATTATTATTATTATTATGAGGGTGGGCATTTGCCCACCCTGAACTGACTGTGGGTTTGCCCTCGATAGACCCTCAATACCGAAATAAAATATTATCCATTTAAGAAAGTAGAATCTTTTTTCTTATAATTTTTTTCATTTGCCATTATTTTAAATAGTTAATATTTAAAATAATTTATTGAATTTTCATGCATCCCTCAAAACAATTCATTATTCGATAAATAAATTGATGCTAATTAATAAACCCATCGTATAATGCATTGTTTTGGCAGATTAATTGTAATGTAGGGTTATTTAATTGGAATTTCAAAATAAAATAATAATGAAACAGTAACTCATTCATGAAAAAAAAAAAAAGTTGAACTGTGACTCAAAATTCTCACTTCTAAAATAGAATCTGCTCGGAAGGTATATTAAGAAATGGATGCATTAAGAGAACTTGCATACAACCTTAATAATTATATTTATATAAAAATAATAATTTGATTTTTTTTCTTTTTCCTGAAGGGATCATAAGGGCACATGGAGGAGAGGGAGGTAAGCATTCAAGGCAGAGACTAACTTATTAAGAGAAAAGTGTTATGAATTGATTCAGTTTTAACTTATTTGATTTCTGTATGTTATCACATCAATGTAAATCCCTATAAATAGATGTCATATGTGATTGTTAGATGGAGAAAGTTAAAATAAACATTTACGAAGATTTTTCTCCTAAAATATGTCATCTCCCCTTCTACTCACATTTCTCTCTCCCTCTCTCTTGCAAGAAGGCTCAAGAAGAGCTCAAGAATCCTCCTGAAATTATAACAAAAAGCAGTAGTTGAAAGTGAGAGTCAAGGGAAAACTTCGATGAGAGTGAGAAGATTAAGAGTCTTTTCAGGATAACTTGTTATTGCTTTGTATTTTAGATTATAATTGAAGATCTATTTGACTTCTATTTTCTCATTAATTTGAAGAAATTTTTGTACTATAAAATTATTTTTTATAATAACTTTTAAAAGTTTACTTTACCAACAACAATTTTGTAATCGCATTTATAAAATCTTACAATCATTTTGAATAGAGCCTAAGTTGTTAAGAGAGAAAATTTAGGCTCATAATAATAGATATTATTATTATTATTATTATTATTTTATATTTTAAACAACAACACATTTACAAATTATTCATTTCACATAAATTTTATAGAGCACCAATCAATACGTGAGAAATTAAATGATTAAAACTTAATGAAATATCATAATCACTTCTAAATTATGCTAATATCTATTTTTTGTATTAATCGCAATTTTAATACATAAAAAAATAAATTGGATCATGATGAGTGCCAAAAATTTTGGATCTATTTTGAAATAAATGTAATTTATAAGTAATTAATGCTATATACATCTCAAATTAATTCTAATGACTATGAGATACTTCTCATTAATTTTTTTAACAGTATCAAATATAAAGTTTATTCTTACCAATAAGAGTCAATTTAGGGCAAATTTTGTATTATTTTATCGTTAAGACTGTTGTTGCACTGCTGAGAAGCACAACTACTTTTTTAGAAATATATATATTTACGGTGAGATGCAGCTTATTATTTCCATATATAAATGTTTTTTCAAAAATTTAAAATTATTATTTATAATAATTTAATTTTTTATTATCATGATAATTTATATTTATTTTCATAAATAATTACGTTCACGTAATCCTAAGTAAATAGTAAACAGTATTATTATTGGACGTGTCAGACAGATGAATCGGGCCAATACATTTTTAAGTTTGCCGGACCAATCATCGGGATAAGGGTCTAAGCCGGATCCCAAACTTTGGCCCGGTCGGCCCGGTCCCCACTGTATTACTGTAAGAGTACTGCTGTTCAACATAGCTTACGTACGATCTGTGCACAAATCTCGAATTAAATGTAAGGTCAATAAATGGCTCGTTTAACTTATGTAATACATGACAATTGTATAAGTTATTTATACTGAATGCTGGCGTCAAAGATACAGCTGAGTTTCGTAGCTCGCTCGGCACTGTCACACCACGAGCTGCATTATCATTTATCACGTGCCCACCCTGACTGTGTCATATCACGTTCAGTTGGATTCTACGATTCCTCCGCATTGATACATGGCCCCACCACCTTGATCAGGACCGTCCATTTACTGTACGCCGCAACTCTTGACTTCGGATCGTTCATGTCTATCGCTTTGCATACGAAGAGCTTGGGAAAGCTATTGGTTTGCTTGCCCTTAACAGTATTTTCCTCGGCAGGGCTGCTTCGGAAAAAACATCATTTTACAGTCAAACATGTGTAATATTCATTTAGGCTTAGTTTGGAAAGATTTTTTTCTTGCTTTCTAAGATAATTTTTTACTAAAAAAATTATTTTAAAAAATAATAAGTAAGATGTTTCAAATGAAATCGTAAGTTTCATTTGGGACGGCTTTTTTACTATTTTATAAAGAAACTTTTTAGTATAATTTTTTTTAGTTTTAAAATTTTTGTACTTGTGTCCGGGAATATTCACAGTGGTAGAGAGATATAAAGTTTAGCGTCCTAGCTTTCTACGAAAATCTAGCACACTGACAGATTAATAAGCAGGGGTGCAACCCTCATAAGAGACACCAAAATTTTTACGTGGAAACCCCTAAAAAGGAGAAACCACGGGCCTAGCCTAGTTTCAATGAATCCACTAATATTTGCAATTGATTACAAGTGAGGCCCTTCCTTAGAAGGAATGTCTTGTCTCGATGTAGCAATATACATCATACAGAGTGCATTATATGCTGGGAGTTGGAAGAATAAGTGTTGACATATTCGTTTGGGCAGTAGGATAATAATCGACGAGCGATGTATGTCGGAAGGATCGTAGTCGGATAACAGTGGTCGGAAGGACCGTAGTCAAGCGGCGGACGTTAGGAGGGCCATTGTTGGGCGACAGTGCTTGGAAAGACCGTAGTCAATGGATGATGGTGGTCGGAAGGATTGTAGTCGTTGGGCGACGGAGGTTCAGTGGTGGTCAGTGGACTAGCGGAACTCCGGCGGTGGTCTGCGGACTGGAGAAAATCCGGCGATAGTCGATAGATGGGTGAAAGTTTGACGATGGTCGGGAAGAACTCCAGTGGTTGTAGGTAGACTGGCGGAAGTCCAGCGATGGTCGGCGGACTAGCGGAAGTCCGACGGTGATCGGCAGACTGCGGAAGTCCAGCAGTGGTCAGTGGACTGTCGAAAGTTCGGCGGTGGCCGGAAAGAACTCCGGCAGTGGTCGGCGGACGGTCGGAAGTCTGACGATGGTCGGGAAGAACTCCAGTGGTTGTTGGCGGACAGGCGGAAGTCCGACAATGGTCAGCGGACTAGTAGAAGTCCGGTGGTGATCGACAGACTGGCAGAAGTCCGGTGGTGGCCGGCGGACTGGCGAAAGTCTGATGGTGGCCGAGAAGAACTCCGGCGGTGGTTGACGGATGGCCGGAAGTCTGGCGATGGTCGGGAAAAACTCTAGTGGTTGTCGGCGGACAGGCGGAAGTCCAGCGATGGTCGGCGGACTGGGCGGTGATCGGCAGACTAGAAGAAGTCTGGCGTTGGTCGGTGGACTGGCAGAAGTCCGTCGGTGTCTGAGAAAAACTTCGGTGGTGGTAAGCGGACAGGCGGAAGTCCGATGATGGTCAGGAAGAACTCCAGCGATGGTCGGCAGACGGGCGGAAGTCCAATGATGGTCGGCAAACTGACGAAAGTCTAACGGTGATCGGCGGACTAGCAGAAGTCTGGCGGTGGTTGTTTGACTTACAGAAGTCTGGCGGTGGTCGGCGGACTGGTTGAATTCCATCGGTGGCTGGGAAGAACTCCGGCGCTGATCGGCGAACGGGCGAAAGACCGACGGTGGTCGGCGGACTGGCGGAAGTTCTGCGGTGGCAGCGGACTGGCAGAAGTCCGTCCTTTTGTTGGCGGGCAAGTCAGCTTCCAACTTCTTCCCTTCTCCCCTCCCCTCCTTTCATGTGAAGAATGGGGGCCTATTTATAGTCTTTTTAGAGTGGCATGGCTTGTAAATATGAGGATAATCAAGATCAAAATGGGAGTGGTTTGAATGGACGGTTGATATTGATCCCCTTGATCATGGACGGTTTATTGGCCATTTGGATGTCTTAATGATATCATAATTTGGTGATATTAAGCTCGTTGGATTTGTCTCGTCGAGCCTCTCGATTTGACTATAAGCATGTCACGTTTAGAATTTGTTTGGTATTCCAAATTATGGTTTGAACCTTCCAAAAGTGCTTTGAGTCTTCGATTTGAACCCATCCAAGCTCAAATTGAGTTGAACTTTGTAATGTTGGGTTCGTCTTTTCGAGACGTTCAATTCAACTATAAGTTTGATGAAATCAGAGTTTGGATGGTCCCCGATTTAATTTTGGAAGCTTTCAACTCAATTTTGCCTCAAGATTCGTGCCTGATCAAGATAAATTTTTGATGATATATCAGCTGCCCCCTATTTTTGGACGTCAAAGTTTACAAAGTCCGAAAATATATATTTGTACATTCTCCTGGATATTGACCGGCATAAGCAGTTCAAGTAATAAACATCAGTATAATTAATTTGTCTAAATTTATAAATTATTTATTCATTAGATAAATATCAATTCTGGAAAAACTTTTGAAATTCCTTTCTTATTATTTCATGCATTATTATACACTTTTTTTAAAATGAAAATAATTAATTTTTGTCTTTTAGAATTTTAAAAATTCTATATATTTTTTTTTTATTTTTTGAATTTTCTATAAAATCTTTCATCTTCCCCTTTCTATTCCTATAAATACCCCCCTTGGGAGCCTTAGAAAAATAAAAAAATTGGTCAGTCCAAAACTTTCTCTAAAAGATTAAGAAAAAGGACAGACAAAAAAAAAGTCTCGAAAAAGGTTCAGTCCTCCGTGTGGGCTCTGGTCTTCATCTGAAGGTCGTCCTGAAGGAGTTGCAAGACTGTCAATCTTTGGTGAAGGTCCGGTCCTCCGATGTGGGCTCTAGTCTTTATTTAAAGGTCATCTTGAAGGAGTCGCAAGACCGTCAATCTTTGGTAAAGGCCTAATCCTCCGATGTGGGCTCTGGTTTTCATCTGAAGGTCATCCTAAAGAAGTCACAAGATTGTTAATCTTCTGTAAAGGCTTGGTCCTCCGATGTGGGCTCCGATCTTCATCTAAAGACTGTTCTGAAGAAGTCATAAGACTGTCAAAAATGATAAAGGCCCGATCCTTCGATGTGGGCTATGGTCTTCATCTGAAGGCCGTCCTGAAGGAGTCGCAAGACCGTCAATTTTCGAAAAGGCCCGGTCCTCAAATGTGGGCTCTAGTCTTCCTTGGAAGACTATCCTGAAGGAGTCGCAAAATCGTTAATAACGATAAAGATTTGATCTTTTAGTATCATATGAATATATTGGTAGACGTTGGTGGCGAACAAAGTTTTTTTTTTGTGTTAGTCCAAGTTTTCCCTTGGATTGGTAACTTGAAGAAAATTAATGTCGACGGCTGGGTGGAGGTTTGATGACGGTGAGTAGTTAGGACGAGATATGACAACGTTAAAAAAAAATTGGTGGAAGTCTGGCGATGGATAATAATCGATGGGGAAGAGATCCAATGATCATAAGTCGATACATGGAGTTAGGTAATATGTCGATGAAAGCATATTGGAAGTGTTTAGGTGATATTCCGATATTGGTGATCAGGCGGTGAGTTAATGACGATGATCGGACAGAATTTTGTTGAAGATATGAGATATGCATGCTGAGAGGGGCTAATAACTAAAGAACTCCAGTGGTTGTCGGTGGACGGGTGGAAGTCTGATGATGGTTGGTTGACTAGCGGAAGTCCGAGGGTGATCGGCAGATTGGCGGAAGTCTGGCGGTGGTCGGCGGACTGGCGGAAGTTCGGTGGTGGCCGGGAAGAACTTCGGCAGTGGTCGGCGGACGGTCGGAAGTCCAGCGATGGTTGGAAAGAACTCATGTGGTTCTCGGCAGACGGGCGGAAATCCGGCGATGGTTGACGGACTGGAGAAAGTTCGGCGGTGATTGGCAGGCTAGCGGAAGTCTGGCAGTGGTCGGGGGACTGGCGGAAGTTCGTTGGTGGCCGGGAAGAACTCCAGCGGTGATAGGTGGACGGGCGGAAGTCCAGCGATGGTCGGGAATAAGTCCAGCGGTGGTCGGCGGACGGGCGGAAGTCCGATGGTATTCAGCGGACTGGCAGAAGTTCGTCGATGATCGGCGGACTAGCAGAAGTCTGGCGGTGGTCGGCCGATTGGAGGAAATCTGGCTGTGGTCGGCAGATCGGCGGAAGTCCGTCGGTGGCCGGGAAGAACTCTGGTGGTGGACGGCGGACATGTGGAAGTCCAGCGGTGATTGGCGGACTGGCAGAAATCCGGCGGTGGTCGACGTTCTGGCGGAAGTCCGTTAGTGATCGACAGCAAGTCAGCTTCCAACTTCTTCTCTTCTCTTCTCCCCTCCCCTCCCCTACCCTCCTTTCATGTGTGGAATGGGGACGTATTTATAGTTTTTTGAGAGTGGCATTGCTTGTAAATATGAGGATAATCAAGGTCAAAATGAGAGTGTTTTGAATGGACAGCCGATATTGATCCTCTTGATCATGGACGGTTTATTGGCCATTTGGATGTCTTAATGATATCAGAATTTAGTGATATTGGGCTTGTTGGATTCGTCTCATCGAGCCGCTCGATTCGACTATAAGCATGTCACATTTAGAATTCGTTTGGTAATCCAAATTATGGTTTGAACCTTTCAAAAGTGCTTTGAGTCTTCGATTTGGACACATTCGAGCTCGAATTGAGTCGAACTTGATGTTGTTCGGTTCATCTTTTCGAGACGTTCAGTTTGACTATAAATTTGTTGAAATCGGAGTTTGGATAGTCCTCGATTTAATTTCGAAAGCTTTCAACTCAATTTTGCCTCAAGATTTGTGCCCGATCAAGATAAATTTTTGATGATATATCAGTAACAAAAAATTACTTTAAAAAATAATAAGAAAGCTGTCCCAAACAATCAAACTAAGCCTTAGGCTTTAGTTGGGACAATTTTATTGTTGCTTTCTAAAATAACTTTTTAGTATGAATATTTATAATTCAAAAAAATTTTATACTAATTTAAAAAAAAATAGTAAGAAAACTATTTATAGTTTATACAAGACAAAGCTCTACCCCACTAACATAAATCTCCGAGTGATTGAGTTTGCAATAGTGAGCCATATCTGAAATATTAAGGGTCTTACGTCACGTGAGGGTATTTTAATTGTCTTAAGAAGATTTAATAACTTTTCAAAAATTTTAACAAGATTATAATACTTAGTTATTTGTTGTGAATACTTCTTTTATATACAAAAAATGTGATTCGAAGTTTTTAATTAATTTGAGCTATTTTTAGCTTAACGAGCTCACAACAAATCAAACACAAAGCATTTGCTAACAATTTCAAATATGAGGTGATTTTGAGCAATCACAAATTCAAATGAGTTGAACACTAACAAGCTCCTAGTTTAATCAAGCCAACTCATTTACACTAATATCTAGCTAAAAAGGCCTATCACCTCAAGTTTTGCCAATATTCATCATAAGTTTGTGGCATTGATGCAAATGGGACATTGGAATCACATATCTCAAAAAATTATGACATATTCAGACCTTCTACGTGAATAATTATGCAAGTCATACTATATTTTTGAAGAATCTTGTTAAATTGGGTTCATTAACATAGAACCAAACTCAATCTAATATAATCCTCCCATTCATTTACATTCTTGCAGCTATCATTAGGCTTCCGCTTTCTTAACTTTAAAGTTATAACAACCACATTTGAAATGAGAGAAGTGTCAAAGATATTCATTAAATTAATATGAAGATAGTGACCCAAATCTTGTAGATTTATGTCATTCAGACTTTGTAATTACTTAGAGCTATGTTTGATTCTCATGTATTAAGAAGATTGAGTTGTTTGAACTATTGTAATCTACTTGATTTAAACACATATGTGCACACTTATGCATGTTCACCCCTTAGTTTTGTGCTTCGTTTACGAATCTCTTTCAATTTCTACATTATACAACTATTACTCATAATTGACACATAGGGACTCTTTTCTTTAGAAAGCCTCATGCTCTCATTTATTCAAATAATGTTATAATAACTAAGGCTACATCAAGCCAACAAATGTAAGAAGTAATGTATTTGCTTTGTAATTTTTATGTGTGCTAACGAGCAAACCCTCTAGAAAAGTGTGATAAAAGATTGATAGGGTGAGGATTCTATAACATTTATTGTATTTTTTCTTGAACAAATTAGTTCTCTGTTTATGATTTTCTAAAATTATTTTAATATTTGCTGCACTTTGCTTTTATTGCTTCCGACTGAAGAACGCATTATTTTTGTATGGACAAATGTATCATGTTCTCTAGAAAATGTTAAAAAAGCTAAATTTTGATAAAACAAATTGTGAACTTGTCATCTAATTGATTATTTTTCTATAATAAAATAATAATATATTTTCACGATATGTTATTGACCACATTGTTCATCTTGACCACATAATTCATAGGATAAGATTTATGTTTCATTTTTTGTCCCTTTTAACAAGCCTATCATGCAATACATTGAGACGTAAGATTTTAGCTTTAAATTTGTGTAAATTGAGTGATAAGGCAATCCATGCCCGAAAAGTGGTAGGTTCCTTCATCGGCCTCTGCATACCTATTTCTCTTGATTAAATATTTAAGATAGTGTTTAACTACTACCATATCTCTTCTTTATCATGCATCTTGCCTCTATTTAATTTGAAAAATATAATTCTAATCTCATTAAATACGTCAATGTTTTTTGTCTCTATTTCGAGGCAAGTGTTAAGTAGTTTCATTCACCATTGGATAGTCCCCTTTCATGAATTATCATATTTTTGCATCATCATGCTCATTTCATCCTGTTGTTTTATTACTTTATCCCATTTAAGAGTGTCAAAATAGGATTTCGGGTCCAACCCGAAATTGACCCGCCTTCTATTGCCCCAACCCAAACCCAATCCGAACACAAACGGGTCAGAAATCTAAACCCGGATCCAACCAGCCTCAAATCCAGGTCAACCCAACCTTACACGCGGGCCCGGGTGAAGGCCAGGCATGCCGCGTGAGCGAGTGGTGAGGTGAGGCAAAGAGTGCAGCGTGTACGAGCGACGAGGCAAGGCCAGGCGTGCAACATGTGCAAACAATGAGGCTAGTGCGAGAGCATGTGCACTAGGCGAGCCGTGAGCGGGTGCGATCGGGTGAGCGTGTGCATCACTGCGAGTGGCCCAGCGGTTTCGACCGGACAATGCGCAATGAACCTATGCATGAGGTGAGCGGAGGTGAAGACAATCTATATCCTGACTGAGGTCAATTTTGGGTTCATTTCAGGTTTCCTAGTCAACCCTAACCGAACCAATTTTAAAAACTGGTTAGATTCTTGAACTCGAACCCGACCCGTCTTACAAATGGGCTGCTCCAAACCTGAAATTTTCTTGATCGGGTCCGGGTCGAAATTTGGGTCGGATAAAATGTTAACACCCCTAATTCCATTGTAGAGCCTTTTTTGCATGACTACTACTTGAGATTCTCTTTTTACTAGGATTGTTATTTAGATCTTATTTATATTGAATCAGCAATATGAAATGACTTCCTTTAATCAGGAGTGTTCGCAGGCATTAAACTTAAAAATTAATTAACTTTAGAGGCTTGCACCTATGAAAATGCAATACCCCCATAATCTTTAAACTTGCTCTGACATCTCATATCACTATGAAGAGAGATTTCTCTCGGCCATTCTTCCATCAATTTTTATGTTGGAGAGAAGATCTTGGACATTTTCCATCATTTTATGTGGTATACCTCTTGATTAAAGCATTTGATTTCCTTGAAAATTTATTTTACTGGTTCTCAATTATCATATTATTCTCATCTGTCCTTTATTATATGTAGTCAATCCCCTCTTTTATTTTTACTGATTGGATATTAGATTTATGCTTTTTTCTTGTCCGCTATATTTTATCCCTTTTTTTTTTGGGAAAATTAAGGGCACAGCCCATTCCATTAAAAAGATAGTTACATGTGTAAGATTGTGTAAACAATCAAAAACAGGTAAAAAAAGATAAAACCTAAGAAGCTGAGCGAAAAAACAAAAAGCTCAGAAACCAAAGAAAAAACAAGGATGACGAGAAAGCCCAAAAGAAACAAAGGCACCAACATGCTCAGAAATAAAATTTGCATCGACACTGTTGAATCAACCCCGGTTGCGAAACCGCCATCAGAAATAAATAAAGTTGCAAGGAGTCGCCATCCAGTGGAAGAACAATGCAAATTGATCATCCTTGCCCCAAATATCAAACTCCGGCCAATCGCCAAAACCAAGTGTAGCCGTTAGATCTTCCTTGCCCCAAATACCAAACTCCGGCCAATCGCCAAAACCAAGTGTAGCCATCAGATCTTAACTAGCCCAAACCAAAACAAAATTGAGCCAGGACCCCAGCCACAGATGCCAAAACCTGATGCAGCAGCATCACCAACCAACTCGAAAAACTACAGACGATAAAAAGCAATGCAAGAGGGAACCGAAAACCGAACTGCTCAAATTTTCAATTTCAAGGATTTCAGATGGACAGCTTTCCTGATCTTGTCACAAAGAGTACTTTTGCTCATATACACGTTTGCAAATTTCCTTGCATTTCTTTCCCTCCAAATAAAGTAAACCGAGCACCATAATAGTAAGAAATTCATAATGGAGAACCTAGCAGTATCAGAGATAAAATCCATAATTTGATGTAAATTTGGCCTCAAGAGGAATTCATGAAGGCAGGGAAGTATAGTTGATATGATAGAGTAAGAGAAGTCACACTCAAAGAATAGGTGTGCAGAATTTTCCATATGCAAGTTGCAGAAGCAGCAGCCAGGAGCCACTTCTATGTTCCTTTTGATGAGAGCATCAGCTGTTTTAAGACCACCAACCAAACAAAGCCAGCCAAAAATAGAATGTCTAAGAGAATAATGCTTATGCCAAACCGCCAAGTGCCAAGTCACAATAGGATCCGCATTATAAAAATCTTGAATAAAAGTATGGTAGCCCCTAACAGAGCCTGCTTTCCAAGACAAACAGCCAATCTTAACATCAAAACAAACAGGAATAGAAAGAATAATTTCTCTAACAGCCGCAAAGCAAGTAGCAGGCAGACACCAACCTGTAGAGCCTAAAATTGAGGTAAGACGGGAATGAGGGGAGAACAACGAAGTCAAATTTTCATGCTCAGGCAGCTCTTGGAGGGATAAGCCATCACACCAAGGATCCCAAAAAAGGGAAAAATGACAGAGAGGCTTAACATTAAAATCAAATTTCAGTTTTGCAGTCATAGAAGTGGCATGAATGCTTTTCCACAAAGTAGAAGCAGCAGGTGACGGTTTTTTCCACGGGGAGTAATAGTAGGTAAGCATCCAAGAGGAGAGCAAAGATGTATGATTGTAAATTCTGATAAGCAAAGAGCAGTTAGCCGCATATCTAAGAACTTTAAGAGCAGGTATACCCAGACCTCCTTTATTTTTTGGCTTGCATGTGTTAACCCATGAGACCATATGCAATTTCTTAATAACAATGTCCCCAAAATAGAGAAACTTAGCAGATAACTTCTCAATTTGCTTAGAACAACAATTAGGTATTATTGCTCCCCTAATCCAATAGGCTATAATATTCCATATAGTAAATTTGAGGTACTGTAACCTACCTGCAAAAGAAAGAGATTTGGCTTTCCAACCCGAAAGCTTGCTAGTAATAATATCATTTACTTGGGCTTGCCTATATTTTATCTTTTGATGCTCTCTTTTAATATATATCATAGAAATCTTGATTGTTATAAAATAGAGGAGTCTATGGAGCTTATCATACACACATCGAATCAAGGTTATGAAAATCTAATCAAAAAATGAACAGAAAAAAGGACAGGTTTATGATTTGACCCCTTCAACCAAGGTCAAATCGGATTGAAGAGGTCAAATCAGATGATATAATAAATAATAATATTATTAAAAATTTATAAATTTAACATAATAATATCACAATCTAACCTTACAAAATTTCATAATTCTAAGAATTTAGACTCATAATAATACAAGAAAATTTATTTGAATAAGATTAAAATATCAGTAAAAAAAGTATTAATATCACTTTTTTGTTTTTATTAATTCTTTCAATTTGTACTAAGCATTAATATCTCCCTATCCTACTCCCTTAAAGAGTCTGACGCCTACCCACTTAGGAGTGTATTTATTTCTCCACCCCAGCGGCCCACCCTAACACCTGGAGACTTTTATTTGGCTGTCTTGGCCACATTAGCATTAATAGTTCTAACAAGAAAGGAAAATGATAATTATCTTGACCTTCACTATCCTTTATTAAGCTTTAGCAGCACGTTTATTTTGACCGACCAAAACACCTATTTACTTTAAGAAGCTAAGATCGTAGCATTATTTTCTTTTCCAGAATTTTAAATTATAATTGTATATTATATTATTCGAATTTATATTTGTGCGCTTTAATTTATATTAGTCTTACTAAACGATCCACTTGGTCCTCTCCATCACAAAAAAAAAAAAAAAATCTTTACCAATTTATTCACATAAATATCAAAGTTAATGTCTTTTGTTTAGGTAAGTGAGCTGAGCCGGCTCGCGAGTTGAGTCGAACTCGACTCTTTAATGAGCTCGCAAGCCGAGGTTGTCGAGCCACGGGCTCGAGCTTGTAATCAAGCTCATATATTATATGAGCTCAAGCTCAAACTGACTCGACTGGTAAGTTTGTCGAGCTACTCGTTTAATTAAAATATAATATACATTTCAATTCTTTAATATATTAATTTATATAATTTATAATGTTTTATTTGCCAAAATCCCGCCTATCTATAGATCCTTCGTGTGCCCTAGCCGCAAACCCATATTTGCATTCGTTCATGCGGGGAGTTGGCACTGGCGGTCCCGCGTACAACCCACGGTGGGCAAATGCCCACCCTAAAAAAAATCTTGTGGAGAGGGTATTTTGGGTATTTTGACCATTCTAAAAAACAAAATTTGCCCTAAAACCCCGTTTCTTGTCTGCGCCCTTTTGTGTGTTCTTTCTTCACAACATGCGCAGTTTAACAAGTCTGAGTCACAACCCCTTTCCAGCCTTCGCTCCTCCTACCATGACACACACAAGTCTGAATCCATGCTGCCTACACGAGTCATGATCCCTTGCAGCCCTACTCGCGAGTGTTCCTGCATGACCGAGTGAGTCGTTGCCTGATCCTCGTCATTCTCGCTTCTTAGATTGAAGGTAAGAAAAAGTTGAGAAATTTCTTATTTTTTTCTTTGATTTTTAATATGAGTGTGTTTAATGTGAATCTCAAATCATAGCTTATATGTGAATTATTGAGAGAGGCAAAAAAAAATGTAATTGCACTTACTATTTTTTTTGAGAGAGGCAAAAAAAATGTAATTGCACTTACTATTTTTTTTTTGAGAGAGGCAAAAAAATTTCTTATTTTCTCATATATTTTCTTATTATTTTCATCATGTTATTATAATTGATATGTCACCAAAAATTGCCTTGATCGGGCACGAATGTCAATGCAATATATGAATCATAAATTTTCAAAATTAAATTCGGGATCATCCAAGCTCTGATTTAAGCAAGCTTATAGTCATATGAAAAATCTCAAGGAGTTGAGCTCAACGACACCAAAACTAGTCCAATCCGAGCCCAAATGAGCCCAAATCAAACGATCAAAGCCATCTTGAAAGCTTTAGAGTATTAATTGGATGACCAAATGATATTTAAATATGACATGCTTTTAGTCAAATCGAGCGACTCGACGAGATGAATCCAACGAGCTCATGATCACTCAATTTTGAAATCATTAAAGCACTCAAATGTTAAATAAACGAACTATGTTCAAGGGAACTAATATCAACTGTCCGATTGAACCTCTATTCAATCTCCAGCTAGACTTTCACTCATTGGGCAATGTCTTAATTTTGATCTCGAAAAGGCAATAACTCTCTAAAAAAAAGACCAATTTTCACATTTGATTTAGGATACAAGCGGCATTCAACCCATCTCAATCAATGTATACTCAATCCTAGGGGGATTTGATTCAGTCTCTTCCACACATGTTAATGTCATCGAGCAATATTCTGACAAATAACCTTGGATAGGTCAAACATCCTTGGTGGATTCGCTTGGCCTCTTCTACACAAGTTGACGTCATTAAGCAATGCTCTGACAAACAACCTTGGATATATCAAACATCCTTAGTGGATTCTCTCAGCCTCTTCCACGTAGGTTAACATTATCAAGAAACGCTCATACAAATAACCTCGGATAGGTCAATTATCCATTGTGAATTTTTTTTACATTTTCAATACAAGTGAGCAACACTTTATCAAACAACCTCAAGAAGGCCTGTTCATGAGCTAGTAGTGAGTAGGATCCCCATTAGAATGACCTCATAAGAGCAAGTGGTTGATAGGGTCACCACTTATTCAAAAACTTTAGAAGGCTAAGGGCCTCAAAAGGCACATGTATATTAAATACCTTAGAAGGTTAAAAGCCTCAAAAGGCACATGTAAATCAAAGACCTTAGAAGGCTAAGAGCCTCAAAAGACACATGTACACTAAAAATCTCAGTAGGCTAAAAACTTTAAAAGATAGACATTTCTCAGAAGGCTAAATGCTTAATAAATTCCTCAATTCTAATTATTCTAATTGGAAAGAAATAAATCAAAACTTATCTAAGCAATGCATAAAGAACTTTGAAACTAGTTCATATATAAGTATTCATTTCTTTAAGTAAACAACAATCTCATACAAAAATCTCTAAGATATTAAGAGATGATTAAAAGTATTTTATAATGAAAAATTTTATAACATCTTCATTATCACTTAAAGAAATTTTTCTCAGCTCATTCTTAATATCGTCGTCACCTTAATCTGAAGGAGAGCCCTTGGATGCCTAGCTAGGAGTTATCCATTCAATTACAACTCCAATCTCACCTTGTATCAATCCCCTTTCAAGAAACCACAAGCAATTTGTGACGGATTTCCCTTTGCGACGAATCCATTCGGTCGCTAATACCTTTGCAACGTGGGTTTTAATGACGGAGTCAATTACGTTGCAAATCCATCGCAAACCAGGATTTGCGATGACTATTTCTTATTTCTTATAGTGCAAAGCCTTAATCAAGACCTTGGAGCATCATATTGTTTATCACGAATTACTTGGATAAGATTGTGAATTTTTTGATAATAAGATGATGACTCCTTGAACTCTTCTATATCCTTCAATAATATGATCTCTGTCCTGAAAGGCATTCTTCTCTCCTGGAATGGAGGAGCACGCACATCCCTTGTCGGACCTCTATGGAGCAATAATCAACACATCATAAAGCTTCTTGCAAATCACCATCAGACCTTGACTTAATTGGCAAAACTATTAAAGTCGATATAGTATTTGATTCCCTCCATGAAGTTATCCATTGTTTTCCCCCATCAGCATGCATACCTACTATTTCCAACAAAATATAGCTTGAGCATCACCATCAACTCACCGCCCAATTGCCAAAGTTGAAATGTCATCTAACCACCTTCGTTAAGCTTTCATCGACATGCTTCCTGACTTCCTGCGTCAAAGGACCAACTTATGATTGTCAGATCTCTTTCCAAACCTAAACCAATGCCGAGGTTTTGCCCGTATGTTGTC
Organism: Dendrobium chrysotoxum; assembly: GCA_019925795.1. NCBI lineage: Eukaryota > Viridiplantae > Streptophyta > Magnoliopsida > Asparagales > Orchidaceae > Dendrobium > Dendrobium chrysotoxum. The sequence continues at coordinate 76,484,782 of CM034313.1, forward strand.
TATGATCAGGTCTCATCCCGGGTTCTATTGTTATTGGATATCTTCTTGACCACAAATCATTACTGGACTTCTGTCCGTCCACTGGTTATCACTAGATTTCCTTCCAGGAGTTGCTTCTATCAAATCTCTTTCCGAAATAGGCCACCATCAGGTAGTTTCTAACTTTTGTAAAAGAACCAGGCTCTGATCGTCACCAACATTTGCTTTGATCGCAACCAATATTCTCAGAGTTACCAATTCAAGAAAAGCTTAGACCGGCACAAGAGGGCAATGCTTTGATCGCCGTCGACAAAGCCCTCCGAGCTACCAATCCAAAAAAGGACCGGCACAAGAGGGCAACGCTTATATTGCCGTCGAGTTGCCTATATCGCCATCAATAATCCTCGTGCTACCAATCCAAAAGAACTTAAACTGATGCAAGAGACTGTGTTTTTTCCCTTACCCCCAAGGAGGTATTTATAGGTGCAAGGAAGAGGGAAGAAGACAAGAAATTATAGAAATTTCTATTAAATTTTAGAAATTTTTTAATGATTTCTTAAGAATTTTAAAAGCCAACAAATTAATTTTTCTATTAAAAATATATATTAATAATATAAAATTAATATTTTATTTAAATTAATTAGGCAATAGAGTAGATGAAAAGTCATTCAAGAATTTTTTCGTTTCTATTGTATAAATCTTTTAAATTTTAAAAATTAAAATCTATTATATATATATCCAACAGTCCAATCAATAACATCATGGTGAACCAAGCAATATCGACGGCATCACATACCAATATAAAAAAAATAGGGGTTAAAAAGTGTAGCAAATTGAGAGCTTCTTTCACTTTGTCAATTTTAATTTCAAAATTAAATTGGTGCAATCTTATATTTTATAAACAAATAAATGTTATAGGAGTTGAAAATCAATGCTGAATCTCATAAAAGTCTGAATAATAGCTTTATTTTTAAAAATTTTATATATTAAAATTGGTATTTATCTGATATATAAATAATTTGTAAATTTGGACAAATTAATTATGACTAGTGTTTATTATTTTTTTGCTTTAAAACTGCGTATGCTGATCAATATTTTGGAAAAAGTCAATCCTCATAATCATAATTATTAGTCACAAACAACTCAGAAAGATACAAATATATATTTTTGGACTCTGCAAGCTTCAACATCCAAAAAAGGGGTAACTGATATGTCACAAAAAATCGTCTTGATCGGGCACGAATCTTAATGCAAAATATGAATTAGAAACTTCCAAAATTAAATTTGGGATCATCCAAGCTCCGATTTCAACAAGCTTATAGTCATATGAAACATCTAAAAGAGATGAGCTCAACGACACTAAAAGCAGTCCAATCCGAGCCCAAATGAGCCCAAATCAAATGATCAAAGCCAACTTGAATATTTTAGAGCTTTAATTGGATAATCAAATGATATTCAAATATGACATGCTTATAGTCGAATCAAGCGGCTCGATGAGACGAATCCAACGAGCCCAAAATTACTCAATGCTGACATCATTAAAGCACACTAATGCTCAATAAACACTCTGATCAAATAATTAATATCAACAATTCAATGGAACACTCTCAACCCACCCTAGATCTTCTTCATATTTATTAGCAATGCCTCTCCCAAAAAATTATAAATAATCTCGCATTCTTTACATGATGAGGGCGGAGAAGAGGAGCAAGCTTAAGAGCTCTCTTGCACTCTCCATATGACGTTTACCGTCGTAGTTCTTGCCGACCTCCATCACCTATTGACAATGGTCCCTCCGACCATAGTCGTCCGACGACTATGATCCCTCCGACCACTATCGCCCGATATTTTAAGATGCAATAATAATAATTGCTTGACTAAAAACAATTCTTCCTATTTTATGATAAATAAGCTGACTAGTGATCGACCAACTAAAACTCTTAGAATTAATTAACTTTAAGCTCAAGTTGAGTGTGACTTGAACTTGAATCGACCTATTTACACCTCTAATTATAGCCTTCATATAAATATTCGAAGTTGATATTTATATATATCAAAAAATAAAAAATCAAAACAAAAGGTGAAATTTCCTCCTTGATGAACGTTGAACCAAGACAGCACTTGCGATATATATAACTTTCCAGCGATTGAACAAAAAAGAATTAGGGAAGACATAATCCTTAATTAACGGGTGCATGTGGGTTAATAATGTTCTTTGGGGCCCATAGGCCACCAATCCAACGGCGGCAGTTATACTTGAGTACTTGAAGATGCCGCGATGCTTGAGTTTAATATGTAATCGCACTTACTAATTTTCCATCAACTTTAACAATCCCATAATTAACTCATTCCGCTATGATGACACAGCTCGATAGCATCCTTTTATTGATTATTTCTTATATTATAAGAATCGGTACACCTTTTATAATCATGTGACTGCACTTAATTAACTTCTTTCGCTGTGGTTCTCAGCATAAATTCACAATGCCAATTTTTTTTTCCCGACTTTGCCATATTGATTCATCTTATCTTTCGTTTGGGATGACATTTTTATTACTTTTTAAAATAATTTTTTAGTACAAAAATTTTAATTGTTATACGAAGAAGTTACTTTAAGAAGTAGTAAAAAAATCATCATAAACAAAACCTTAATAATTTCATTTTAAACAAGCAAATGTTAGGAATTGGTTTTAATTTTATTTTTCTCCTCAATACTCAGCTTCAAATCTACCTTTAAGGGTTTGCTAAGGATACTATTTTCGTTGTTTTGCTTTTCAGAGAATAATCATAATTTTATTTTGCTACTGTTTTATCATTGTTTTTTAGAATTTTTTTTATGATGAAAAGTTACTTTTCATAACTAAAATAGCTAAGTTATTATCTCCATGATATCATCACAACCAACATTATAAAACGTTATATCTTTCCCAAACCGGCCCTATACCTTTAAAATATTAGTTCTTCTAAGTAGCTTTAGCATTCTAATTACCCAACTTCAATTCTAGAATCTAACTCACATATTTACTTAGGGGCTACGAGGTTGGAAGAAAAGTGAATGCAAACTAAAGTAAATGCATTACTTTTTCTAGTTTTTAGTATCTAGTTGGATGAAAAGCAAATCCATGGCAAATTTAAGTAAATGCAATATATTCCATTTTACTTAATTTTTATTAGGTAAAGTATTCTCGTTTAATTTGAGCAAGAACATTTTACACCGCTCAAGTACTTTATTGACCATCCACAGCGGCCACGGTTTCCACCACCACAGTTGCCGCCGACATGCTGCCCACCCGCAGCCCACCGCCCCGCCTCTGGTCTCCTCTAGTCGCCGGTTGTCGCTAGTCTCCGATTACCACTCACCACTAACTGCTACCGTCACCGCCACCATCGTTGCCCTAAGCAGCCGGTCGTCATCCGCCACCGCCACCATCATCAACCTCCGCGGCCACCCCGGACACAACCTTTTTACATTTTACATTGCATTCACTTTACTTTACTTTAAACCCAAAAAAATAAAAATACACTCATCTAAATAACACCTAAGTATTCCTTTTACACCATATTCTTTTTTACACTGCATTCATTTTTCAAGCAATCAAACAACCTCTTATTCATCCAATAAAATTAATATATTTAAATATATCACAACTAAATATTATTGATCTATCAACCTCATAGATTAATAATTATTAGTCCTACATTCATTTAAAATTATCTATCATTAAATCAATTTAAATTTAATTTTATTTAAAGAGTATAACTATAGCTCAAAATCATGTATTGTGGAACATACTTTGAAACTCTGCATGAATCTAATAAGTTGTGAGCTCTTCATTTATTTTTGATTAATTTATATTTCATTTAAAAATATAATAGAATTTTTATGTATACCAGTCATTTGGAAATGCAACTTGAAATATATATATAGTCACAATACATGAAATATATATATATATAGTCACAAATTAAATGATTTTAAGCTAAGTTTGCTCGGCTTGAAACAATTTTAATTTAAGTTATGATTGAGTCAAATAAAAATCTAACTTTTTGTATTTTTAATAGAGCCAAACTTACTTGAGTCCACTTCAGATATTAGTCTTAGCCTAACTATTTATTATTCTTAAAACATAGCTAGCCATGCTAGGTATGTCTGTTGGTTCTATCTTGTACTATTTATGAGTGTAAAATATGAGAATCTAATAAGAGAACTATGTGACCATAATTTGATAATTTATTCTTTGATTAATGAATTGTTGAGTGTGGGCTATTGTGGGTGGGTTGGGTTGTATGCCATTTTGGGAGCAATTCAATCTTCTAGGTTTGCTTTTTATGTTTTAGGGTTAATTAATTTTTTCAGGGGTCCTACTAAACATTAGCTAAGCCATTTGATGTGTACGATTAAAGGATAAAAATTGAAGAAAGGATTAAAGTTTTGACTAAGGATTTGTTTGGGACAGCTTTCTAGTTGCTTTATTTTTTAGATATGAACCACAATTTCATTTGGATATTATTTTTAATTGTTTTCTTAGGCTTTGTTTCGGACGGCTTTTTTATTGCTTCTTAAAACGGAGTTTTAGTATAAAAATTAAAATTATTTTACTAAAACTTTGTTTTAATAAGCAATATAAAAGCCGTCCCAAATGAAGAATTAATGTTTTTAAATTTTTTTTTGTAGTAGATAGTTGTTTTTATTAGATTTGTGTGGAATCTAATCGTGTCGATCAATCGGATTGTATTGCTGCCTTGGACCTCAATTCTATCGGTGGAGCTCATGGGAGTAATTTTACAACATATTTTATAAAACATCGCAGTCATCCTAAACAGACCCTAAATATAAAGAAACTTTAAGATAAAATAACATAACACGTTTTTAGCTTCTTCCCAAAATTTTCATAAATATTATAATAAGAAAATTACAATAATATTATGAGGTAGATGAGATCCTTTGTAATTTATGAATATATAAGATGTAGTTATGCTTCACTTGATATATGTTTTCTTACCATATTTTTTCCCCATAATATTTATATGATTATAATGTAATTTCTATATTAAAAAAAAAACATGAACTTGGGCAATCATTGTCAATTAATTTTTGCTACTTCTTATAAATTGTAAGCTTTGAACTTTCTGATAGATGAAAAATGGTTCAAATATATCTCCAAAAGACAACCGTGAAAAACTGATTTTCAGTTCTTAAAACTACATATTTACTCTGAATTTTCTGAGATGGACAGAAATTATATAGTAGTAAAATTGAAGAAAAAAAAGATGTTATTGGGTCAAAACATTCAATTTCCTTCCAAAAAAAATACTATTAACATTTTAAATTTGAAAATATTTAGAAGTGCTATAAATCAGTTATGAATAAAAAATATCAATAGCCATAGATGTATAAATTTCCATATTTTTTGATAAACAATTAATTTTGGGATTCTGAAATTAAATTTCTTTGACATTTGATGTAATATCTCAAATTCATTAAAAATTAGCATTGCATGTCACAAGTACTTCTAAAGTTTTGCTATTTTTTGGATGGCATTTAATATTTTTTTTAATTTTATGAGTTTTATATTTTCTTTAAAATAATCTATTTCTCTTAGGCTTTATTTGGGACGGTTTTCTTACTATTTTTTAAAGTAGCATTTTAGTATAAAAATTAAAATTTTATATCAGAATGCTACTTTAAGAAGTAGTAAGAAAAGCCGTGCCAAACAAAGCCTGAGACGGCTTTCTTAATGCTTTAAAAAATAGCTTTCTTACACAAATTTTTAATTCAAAAAATTTATGTACTAGAAAGCTGCTTTAAAAAGCAATAAAAAAGTTATCCCAAATGAAGCATTAGTGTATTTTTGTGACGATGTAGTATTTTATAAAATTGGTAATAAAATTATTATGCAGAAAGCAACTTCCTTACTATGATTATGATTTCGTTTGGGACAGCTTTCTTACTGCTTCTTAAAATTGCTTTCTAGTACAAAAGTTTTAATTTTAAAATAAAAAGCTACTTTAAGAAGCAGTAAGAATGTCGTCCCAAACAAAGCCTATAAATCAATTTTTCATCAAATTATTTTTAAAGATAATAGTGAAAAGCAACACGAAAATAGTATCCAAATAAAATTGTGATTGCTGCATTAAAAACAAAATAGCCCAAAAACAGTCTTAATTAGACTCTTCATTTTAACATTATACAATCTTTTTAAGTGATCAAATGTCATAATTAACTTTAATGCTAATTCCAACCATATTTCTTTAACTTTCTTTACTAAGAAAAGATCGCAAAAATAAAAAAAAGGCATTTGGAAGAGATAATTGTCGAGAATCTCATTAAATAAATTGGAATAATATAAAAAAAATTATAGGATCAACTACATAGTATTTTTTAAAATAAGATGAGATTTATAATAATAGTTTATGAAGATATATATAAATAGAGGCAATACTGAACATCATAAACAATAATCAACGTCACTTTTTCTTTAAAAAACAAGGAAAAGAGGACAATATGAACGTTGAATACAATAATTAAGTGTAGTTAATATTTGCATGTCACTACCACTGCAATAATTCAAGGAATGCACATCTTTTGTTTGATATAACTTCGTCTTTCTGCCATGAATGAAAGGCAATATCAAATATGTATGGCTCTATCCTTTCAATCTTATTTACCGACCATTAATTATCACTCATCAATGGCTGAAATTCCTTGCAAGTGGAGATCCGGATGTGGAACTGATCAATTTCAATGAGGGTCTCGGGCCCCATCTCCAATCCCCACTTGTGGGGCATCAAAATTAAAAGCAAATAAAGTTAAAATATTCTAATGCAAAAAATATCATAATAAACTTCAAAACTTTTTAATTTATATTGAAATTACTGTTGTATATATTAAAAAAATTTAGGAGGAATCTTTGAGTGCGCTTGCTGATCTTCATGCAAGAGAGAGAGGGAGAAGAGGGAAGAGAGTAGAAATTTGGAGGAGGAAAATCTTCCTAAAGCTTTATTCTAATTTTTCCCATCTAATATATGACATATGATCTCTATTTATAGAGATTTATATTAATGTAATAACATGCAGGAATAAAATAATCTAAAATTAAATCAATTCATAACTGTATATATTGTAAAAATTACTTATCTAGACGAGGTCTTTACGGGTGATCAGCAATGCATGTGGCCTAGATCAGCAGTCTTCATTGCACTTAAAAGAGGTGCTAGTCTAACATCTGCCCAAGTGATAGAGTGGACGTCATAATTTGTATATATTATAATATGAAACAATCTTAGTGTAAATATAATAATTTTAAAGTTCATTTTAATATGCTTTGCATTAAAATATTTTGAAACAATTTTTTTGATAGACCTTAACAGGATTGTATTGGGGGTGCTTTTAGAATTTTGTTTTTTCATAGATTTTTTTTTGACATATTTTAGTAATTTATAGAAGCAAGTTGTTGTCATTTTTTAATTTTAAAATTACTAAAATTGCTAGAAAGAAATTATATTTTATGATTATATTGTTTTGATATATAATTACAAAAAAAATTGTGTAGAACGAAGATGATTAAATATATATATATTTATATTAATTTTTATCGTTAAATATCAATATTTTTACATCAATGAACTTTGTGCAACTAGAATTGTATTGTTCAACAATCTAAACGATCAATCACATCAAGATTCACGTAAATCCTCCAATCGCATCAAGGTCACCCATGAATAAACTTGGGCTTAGGGGGAGAGAAGGGTCCCTCTTTTACTCATTTATGTTAACTTCAAGCGCATACATTAACTTAAGCATCATAGAATCTTCTATGACTATGAGAGCCATTATTGTAAGCATGCTTGCCATTTCTTAAACTTTTTGTGAGTGCAGGAAGCATCTCGTGCTAGAGAAGATATTTTTCAAGAACTTAAAGCCAGGCCTTAGATAGCTTCTCTGCACGCAAAATGCACAAAGAATTTTTTATATTTGCCTTAATAGACCGAAGAATAATGAGAACTCAAATTCCTCTTCGTGCTATGCAAAATTAAATTAAAGACCCATTTGATTACCTGAAGTGATTAGGTAGGTTTAAGAACATTGTTGGATGGTTGTTATTGAAAGACAATTAGGAAATTGCATAGGAAAGATGCTTTCTAAAGGAGGTATGCAGAATAGTTCTTATAAACGTTAGTTTATCAATTATTTTAGTAGACGTTTGTCCTTTTTCTTATGGTCCTCATTTGAAAAATTTTCTCTACTACTAAAAAGACTCTTTTGAGATGAAGAAATTGATTAGTTCAAAAATTTCGATGCTCTAGCAAATTATTCTCTAAAACACAGCTCATTATCGCCTGTTGGTTGGGAGCTTAGGCTACCAACTAAGAGGTCTTGGGGAGTCTTGTGTATGTGATATGTGTGTGAATTTGTCTTAATTAGCCTAAATATCCAAAAAAAAAACTCTAAAGAGGTTGACGCACACACCTCTTCCTACATTATCTCCTCATCCCCCAGAGGCACTTTGTTCCAGCAATACTGAAACTTTTATTTTGTTAACATATGAAATTATATCATGTTTTATTTATACTCATTTTATATGTAAAAATAGAATGAAGGATAATGAACTTTATTGATTGTGAATGTTAAAGTAAGCTAATCCCATCATTCTTTTTGATGAGGTAGAGTTAGAACCCATGTTATTTAATGATGTGATATGGGAGATTAAGTACCAGTGCATTTAGAAAAAGCCAATCTTATTATTCTTTTTAATGAATAATTGAATGTGAGAACTTGTTGATTTTGTTGTACTGGACAAATTATTTAGGCAAATTATGCTTAAAGTTTATTACGCCATACTCTATATAATTATTGATGGCAAGTTAATGTTAGAATTTGATTATACGGGAATTTTCTTTATTTACTTGCTATTAGATTGACCGGTATTAAAATTTATTAAAGGAGAGAGAATATTGTATTCTTTTTTATATATATATCCTTAAATATTGGATTAATCAAAATAAGCTTCATTATAGGAATCAATTTTTTATTAATCAACCATTATTTGAGGAAAATTTTATATGCAAATTATACTATACCATCTATTTCCTAGAATAAGAGCATATTCTCTTTCATGATATATCTACTACCAGTATTATAAATTGTTTAGCATGATTTATATAAATAATAAGAAATTCAGAAGAGTTCAGCTCTTTATTGTGCAAGGGAGAGGTTCTTTGTCTTTGAAGATTTTGACTTTGATGGTCATCTTGGGTTTCCCGACGAAGAGAGACATGAAATCACATATGCTAATTGGGTAGGAAGAAAATTTGATCTAAGATCTTAGTTAGTGTATTTTGCTATCATTGGAGATATTTTTGTTACTTGAAGAAGTAGATTATAAAAAGTAGTGGCATTATCCAATGCAGAGGCCTTGTTTAGAGGCATTGCTAAAGGGTTATGCAAGCTACTATGGCTCAAAGAACTAAAGGAAGAATTTGTTACCTATCCAAATTCGAAAGAAAATTATTTTGCCATAATAAGGTACTCATTGACATCGCACCTAATCTACATCAATATGTATGAACAATATATGTAGAAGTGGATCATCATTTCATCAAAAGAAATACATGAAACTTTTTTTGTGTGTAAAATTAGAATATCAGTTGACATACTAACCATGGTGGTAAACAAAATTTTTTATAGTTCACCAAGCAATTTGGGTATGCAAGATATATTTTTTTTATATATAATTAAAACCCACGGTAGGAGCATACGCGTTAATATAAAATAATATTACAAGTTTTTAATGACTCCAAAGCCCGCTAAAATACATCATTTGAAACAAAACCTATAAGCCTCGGAATCAACCTAATTACAAAGACCATACCAAAAACTAAATTAAAAACCAGCCAAAGAACTAGCTACCAGCAGATGTCCTAGAAGAAGCCACCAGCAGCCATGCAGTCTACTATCTACTACCTGCAAAAAACACAAAAGAAAGAAAAGCAAAGCAAAAAATAAGCCATAACATAATAGGAGTCCACAAGGCATCCACAACACGCACCAGTCAACAGAGAAGGCCATTCAAATCAATTAAGAAACCAACAAACACAAAACCCTTAAATCGAGCAGCCACAGACAAATCCAACCAGCTAAAAGAACCCACAAACACCCAAAGAGACAAGAAAATAGAAGAAAGATTACTTCTTCTTAGACTCTCATCTACGACGTTTGCTTCCACCATGAGAAAAACCTTTATGAATTTTACTACTCACATTTAAGCCATATAACTCATAAAACTCATCCAACAGCTCATCCAAATCATCTCCAGCATCCTCGCTAGGCAAAGAACCATACCCATCCAACCAATCCGATTGGTCCACACGGGTTTCAAGCATATTTGAAGACAATTTAGCCTTTAAATCATCAGAAGAAATAAGCTTAATTGGCATATCAACAAAAGACACATTCACATTCCACCTAAAGTTATTGGTCAAGTCCACATAAACAACAACATTCTCATCACTTTCCACAGGCACATCAGTAGGACCAACAACATTACAAGTGACAGGTTCCAAAGAAACTGAATTTCCACTAGAATTCGCAAGAGCAACAAATTCATTTCCAACATCAGACAAAATGGGATTGGCTATGACATTAAATAAACAATTATCAATTTCCAAAACCTCCCTAACACCCTCTTGGAAAGAACAATTATTAGCCTTAATCGACATATCAACCCCCACAACAGCCGACGGGTGATCCCCCACAACAGGAACCAATTCTAAATGAATAGAGACCCCATTTTCCTCATCACCAGAACCGAGATGATCACCATTACCCCCCAAAAGTGCTACAACAGGAAGCTCAGTCACAGCATTAACAGCATCCACCACTGAATCATTAACATGTAATGCAAGAGTTGGAGTAAGCATAGCAGCATTAATCAAATTATCCTTAGCAACAGTAGCATTCCCATCAGAAATATTAAGAGAATTAACATTATTAGGGGCAGTTTCTGGGACAGAAGACAGTGACAAGCATATCTCAAATGACCAATACATTTACATTGAACATATAAGTGGGGAAAAACTTCCATCTCAACATGCTGAATATAGCCAAATTTTTCTGGGCCAATCCACACTCTATCGGGGTACTTCTTGGGGATGTCAAATTCGACCAACACATGTGCCACAGATGAACAAGATCCTAAAGAAGTCGCATTATCAACCTTTAACGGCTGCCCAAATAAGGTTCCCAAACCATGAAGGATAAAAGGAGAGAAAAGGTTTGGCCTCAAGTTTGGGAAGGAAATCCAGATTGGAATAACAGGTGATTCAACACTAATATAAACTAATGGGGATCATTTAGTTAGTTTCATGTAGCAATTGCTAACGATATAGGATCTGTGACAGAAAATCCTACTGTAATCTAAATCGTTCACCAGCTTAATTAGAACATGCGACGAATCCAACGATGTAACTGAGAAGTCGTCATTCGATTTTAGGTTGAAGAAGAACCTACAGATAGAGTCGAGGGAAGGATGACGTGAGGGAAAAAATCCACCAAAGCAAATTTAAGGGGGGCTGCTAGCAAGAGGATCTCCTCCTCCAAAATTCAAAGAGAGGGCAAACCACAAAAAACAGTCGATTATAACTTAAGAAAGCAATCACCGGAAGTATTACCAGATAAAGCCTCCAAAAAAGAACACGATTTCAATGAAACATAAAAAAAATAAGATCTTTAAAGCGTTTCATCGCCATTTCGACCGTAGCGGGCTGGAGGTGGACGAAACGGCAAAAACAGATCATAAAACCATAAAGCCAACAACAAAATGAGATAGAAAGAGCTTCCCTGAAATTAACCAACAGGGAAGGTGCCCAGCGCCTCAACGAAGCTCGGGAAACCCTAACGGAATCAGGAGCTGAACCTTTTTTTTTCTTTGTTAAACATTTTCTTGGGTATGAAAGATATCTTTGTTCTAGCTTAAGGAGTGCTTATAGAAGTATTAATGAAGGTTCTTTTCAAATCAATCATCATTATAGGTGATATATCATCAAAAAAAATATCTTGATCGGGCATGAATCTCGAGGCAAAAATCAAGTTGGAAACTTCAAAAATTAAATCTAAGATCATCTGAACTCTGATTTTAGCAAACTTACAGTTGAACTGAACGTCTCAAAAATACGAACCCAATGACAACAAATTTGACTCAATCCAAGTCCAAATGGGACCAAATCAAAGACCCAAAATACATTTGGAAGGTTTCAAACATAATTTGGATTATTAAATAGTTTCCAAATGTGAAATGGTTATAGTCAAATCGTGCGGTTCGATGAGACAAATCCAACAAGCCCAAAATCATTGAATTCTGATATCATTATGACATTCAAATGTCTAGTAAACCGTCCACGATCAAGGGATTCAACATCGGTCGTCCATTAAAGCCACTCCTAATTTACCCTTGATCTTCCTCCTATTTACTGTCCATGCCACTCTCAGAAAACTATAAATAGACCTCTCGTTTCTCATGGAAGAGGGGGGCCAAGAAGAAGAAAAGGAAGAGAAGGAAGAGTTCTCTTGCCATCAGACTCCTCTTCGACCACCGCCTAACTTTAGCCCGGCCACCTACCCGATGCCTGATTTCTACCAGACACCGGTCTTCCGCTGGTCGCTAGACTTCTGTCAGTCACTGGACTTCTATCTGTCGCCGGACTTTTTGTCTGACTCCTACCCAACACCGGATTTCTACCCGACGCCAGAATTTTGCTTGTCGCCAGACTGCTACCCGTCGCCAGACTTTCGTTAGACTTCTACCCGATGCCAAACTTCCACCCGTCACCAAACTTTCGTCGGACTTCTACCCGATGCCAAACTTCTACCAGTCGCCAGACTTCTGTCCATCACCGGACTTCCACCTGTCGCTGTACTTCTACTCAGCATTGGACTTCAGTTGGACATCTATCTGACACCGAACTTTCATCCATCGTTGAACTTCTTCCTGACACTAGACATTCACCCATCGTTGGACTTCTGACCTCCGTCGCCAGCCGACTACGGTCCTTTTGACTTCCTTCACCGGACAATAGCCTTTTTGATCTCCGTCGTCCGCATACTACGATCTTTCTGACCTCCATCATTAGACAACGACCTTTTCGGACCTCCGTTGCCCGCTGACTACAATCCTTCCGACCTTCGTCACCTATCAACTACGGTCCTTCCGACCTCCATTGCTAGACAACATACTTTATAACCTTCGTCGCCCGCCGACTATAGTCCTTTCGACCTCCGTCGCTCGTCAACTACGGTCCTTCCAACCTCCGTCTTCAGACAACAAACTTTATAACCTTTGTCACCCGCCGACTATGGTCCTTCCGACCTCCGTCACTCGACAACGGTCCTTCCGACCTCCGTCATCAGACAACGGTCTTTCCGACCTCCGTCGCCCATCAACTATGATCCTTCCGACCAATTGAACATGTCAATAAAGATTCTTCATATTCCCACCATGTAATGCACTATATATGATGTATATTTGTTACATCAAACCAAAGCCTTACCCTAAGGAAGGGCCTCATTTTTAATCGACTGCAAATAATAGTTGATTCATTTAAATTGGGCTAGGCCCTGTGATTTTTTCCTTTTTCAGAATTTTTCACGTTAGTCATGGATGTTCTCACTAGACATTTACAAGAGGATGTACCCTAGTGTATGCTTTTTGCTGATGATATTCTTCTTGTTGACAAGACTAAAGAGGGAGTTGAAGGTAAACTTGAAGTCTGGAGATCAACCTTAGAGTCTAAAGGTTTTCGCTTGAGTAGATCTAAAACTGAATATATGGAGTGTAATTTTAGCAGTAATAGACCTAGTGAGGGGATTGTGACTTTGTGCGATCAAGTCATTAATAAGAGTACACGTTTTAGATATCTTGGATCTATTGTTCAGAGTGATGGTGAAATAGATGGGGATGTTATCAGTAGAATTCAAGTTGGATGGTTGAAGTGGAGGAATGCATCGGGCTTGTTGTGTGATAGAAAAGTCCCCCTTAAACTTAAGGGAAAATTCTATAAGATGGTGGTGAGACCTGCAATGCTTTATGGTGCAGAATGTTGGCCATTAAAAGAGAAGCACAATACTAAGTTATGTGTTGCGGAGATGAGGATGCTTAGGTGGATGAGTGGATTTACTCTTAGAGATAGGATACGAAATGAGCATATACGTGAAAAGGTTGGAGTAGCTCCAGTGGAGGATAAGATTAGAGAGAGTCGCCTTAGATGGTTTGGTCACATAAAACGGCGGCCTTCCGATGACCCAGTTAGGAAAGTAGAGGTATTAGATTTGACTTATGTTAAGAAAGGTAGAGGTAGACCTAAAAAGACTTGGTTAGAAAATATTAGAAATGATCTTTCTCTATTAGATTTAAACGAGAATTTGACTTTGAACCAAACACAATGGAGAAAAAGGATTCATGTTGCCGACCCCACATAGTGGGACAAAGGCTTGTTGTTGTTGTTGTTGTTGTTGTCAGAATTTTTCACGTAAAAATCTTGGTGTCTCTACACCCTCGCTTTTTATCTGTATGCGTGCTGGATCTTCGTACAAAACTAAGATGTTAAATTGTATATTTCTCTACCACCGCGAATACTCCAGGACGCAACAATAGGTATTGTTCTACCAATCCACAATTAAGTTATTTTTTCTTAAAACAAGATTAATTGAATTGTTCGTATTATCATCTAATATTTCAATATAAGTATTTAAAAAAATTAAAATTTTAATAAATTTATCCGTTGAAACTTTTACTGAATTTTTCTCGCAAAATTTCATCAAATTATATTTTGATTCAAGGTTCTAAAAATCGGACCAGACAATGAACCGGAAGAAGGAGGGGTTCACGGTTCAACCGGTTCGATCGGTCGAACCGGGGTCGAACCGGATGACGTAATAAATAATAATATTATTAAAATTTATAAAATGAAGAAAAAATTTTCCTCTAATAACTTCACTATAAATTCCATTTTCATATTAAACTAATCAAATAACATAAATATTGCATATTGAGATATCTTAATTAGCTTTCTACTTTAGTAAGTGATGTTTCATTTTTCATTACCTAACCAAGTCTTCATGTAATTCAAAAGCAGTAAGCCAATAACTTCCAACGCCATAGATCAATCACATCACAACACAAATATTGCAGCCTTCACTCTTGAGTTCAATGCAATTTTTTCATATTTTGTTAAACTTAAAGTGCAGCTTCCGCAATTCCAGGGGCATGGAAGATTGCTAACTAGCAGGAAAGCAGACCACAATTGAGATTCCAGTCACCGACAAATTTTTTTTTTTTTTTTTTTTTGATTTCGAGCTAACAACCTATAGATCAAACTAAAATCAAAGTAAGCTGCGTGGTCACGGACAAAGTCAAGAACAAGATTGATTTGCTAAGCCTTCAAAGAAAAATAGAGAACAAGCTTCCACTATGATCTCTCAGCTAAAATCATTTCTCTGCCATTACAACAAGGAAGAGGTAAAAAGAAACGATAAACAAAGTAGAATACCTAAATCATATGATACGATTTGGAGAAGAAATGCAAGCATAAATGTGTAAAAAATTACTCAAACTATAGAAATTCAAGAACCTGCGTCGGGTTCCAGCTATGTCCGAGCTCGATGGGTTGGGTAGGCTGCCAAACGTGACTTCTTCCCCAACTTCTTCGCCGTGGAGTCGCGTATTTGAGCAGTGTATGGTGTTCGCCGGCGGTTGGGAGGTCGGAGGAGACCTTTTGGATGGGCTGAGGGAGGAGAACTGGAAGCGTCGCGTATGGAGTCCGGAGTTTTCTGTTTTCGTGTATTTCGTATGCCAGGGCAGACGAACGGCTACCCAATGTATATTCACCGATACCCAATGTATATTCACCATTCGATCGCAGATCAAGGGTTCAAATACGAACTGTCCGGTTCTCCCTAAACCCCCCGGTTCGGCGGTTACCCTGTTCAACCGAGGTTTTAAGCGGTTTTTGCACCAGCCGGTTTCTTCTTCTAACCGGACCGGCCGCCGGCCCGGTTCACGGTTGAACCGGCCGGTCCGGTCCGGTTTTGAAAATCTTAATTTTTATACGATGATGATTTGAAAAAAAAAAGAAAAAAAAATATTTGTCGAAACTTCTAGCTGTTTTTTTTTTGGAAAAATAAGAAAATGTTTCTTTTTGGTTGGAAGTTCGAACAGAATCATTTTTCGGTTGGGAAAGTAAGTTCTTATTTTTTTTTAATATTAGAGAGAGATGTGATGATAATTTATAAAAAAAGTAAATATCAATGATGGGCTCTTTGGTCTTTAATATCAACATGTAAAACATCGGCTGTGGAGTTGTCGGAAGAATAAGCTCTGTGAGTGGGTTTTAAGCTGAGTCGTCTCGTCTCATCGTGCTGGCTGGTTAATTTTGATAACGACCGTTGAGGATGCCAACTGGACAACCGTATGCTATATGTGCAATCGAAATTGAATACGAGAAATCTAGCTGTCATATTAGCAAACTATAACTCAAAAGTTGAGATAAGATCTGCAGCCGAGTGATCGACGAAACACGTTTTTTCATTTTCATCCGGACTCGAATCTCTAACTGTTCAAAAAAAAAAAAAAAAAAAAAAAAAAAAAAAAAAAACTCATAAGTTTACCTGACAGAATATCATCCTTGAGACATTATAATATATCTACGAATCAACAAGTTCATCTTAAAAAAAAACAAAAAAAAAAAACTATATAATAACTTAGCTCAAGCAGAAGATTTGGCTTGAAACAATTAGAAAAAAAGTCTCAAATTTAAATTTAAAGTATAGAATACTAGCTTAGCCTCTTTTAGCTATAACAAAGAATGTTAATAATGATGATGGTTGTCAATACATGATCATCAGATGATGACGATTAAATATTGATGATTGATGACAGTGATTAGATGATGATGACTAGACAATGACGATAAAATAATGATTATCATATAATTATCATTGAAGGATAACTGTTGATCGACAATTGTCACACGATGATAATCAGGAGCCAACAATCAGGTGAAGTGGTGAGGAATGACGATCAAGCAGTGATGGTAAAGTGATTTCGATCAGACAACTTCGGTTAGACAATCACGGTCACCTGATGTCAATTATATGAAATTAGTTGGATAATGACAATCATGAAATAATGATCAGGTCATGATGGTCACACAAAAGATAGTTAGATGAGATGGATCAAACGATAGCTTTTGCTAGCAATGATCGTTGGACTATTCTTGCACATTTAAGTTCTCTAATGATAATGAAAATGAAATTGAGTACTTTTGGGCTTGATTTTTGTCGTCGAGATATTCTTTTTTGGCTATAGCACATAAAATTCAAAGATCGTTTGGTCTATCATATCTAGACATGAATTTTAAATTGCATTTCAAGTGTTTGATTTGGACTCATTTAAACTCATTTAAGAATATTTTTAATGTACATGATCCGAGATAGTCAAAATATTTGTTTGGGCTATAAATTTATTAAAATAAAACTTCATATGATCCCGCAGTAGAAAAAAAAATCATCAAAATCTACACCTAATTGATGAATTTTTTATCGGTCCTCAAGAGATTAACCGACGGATGGAGTCAACTTCACTCCACAACGTATCCGATTTCATAACCATAACATTGGTAGGCTTAGGACGCAAGCGTTCGATGCAATCAAAGCAGAAAATATATTGTATTCATGCATAAAATTTTAGCATTAGTGGGTGCGAAAACACAGAACAAAGGAAGCTCTCGATATTTTATTTTGAAATAAAAAATAATGACAAAGAGATCCTATAGGATAGAGACTACAGAGCGAAAGAATAGCTAGAACCCAAGCAGTGGAAGACTAACCAAAATAAAAAACACACATAACGCATCGACCTGGTCAACACTGATCCATTGTCTGGTTTACATCATAATATTTCGAGTGCTTTGTAGCCTCGACCTGTCCTGTACTCTTTCTCATCCTCGGGTGTTTTATGGGTGCTAATGGGCTTGGTGGGAGAACATTGAATACTTTCCCCAGGATTTACTCCTGTTCTTTCCCATTTCCGTAATTTCGACTTCTGGATGCCTAGTGTATCCCGTGTTACGGCGGTAATTTCACTACCGTCTACTGAAGTGCGTTAAGCTACTGCTCACAAATAATGCAGTGCTTCTGCTCCGATATCTGAAAGTTATGGTTACCTACGGTGACGGCACTAATAAGGAATTATATCACTCGCGCTCTCGCTAAGTAGGTCTCTGACTCACGGACTGCTGGATCGCAGTCTGGTTCGTTTAAAGTGACCAAAAGAAGAAGCCGACACTCTTTCTGCGTTAGAAGCTCGCGGCCGTGCCTAAATGGTGGCAATCCTTCATGCCGGAGCTACGATCTGCTTCCTTTCCGGCGTAGAAACTTCAGTCTCCTGAGCCTTTCTCTGTTAAATCACCGCCGGTGTTTTCCCCAACATTATTCTCCTCGGCTTTTAGAAGGAACGGGCTCATCTGCGATTTTATTGGTCGGTGACAATGGCGGAGGTGGCAGAAGGGAAGGTGGTGGGGGAAGCCGAGAAAAAGAAGCAGGAGCAGAGCTTGGCTTACTATGAGCTATTCTCTTTCGCCGACCGATTCGACGCGCTGCTGATGGCGGCCGGAAGTCTCGGCGCAGTGGTGCATGGCTCCGCCATGCCAGTATTTTTCCTCCTATTTGGAGATCTGGTAAATGGATTTGGAAAGAATCAAACTAATCTCAGCAAAATGACCGCAGAGGTTTCCAAGGTTTGTCCCCCCTCCTTGGTGCCCGGATCTCCGCTCCATTTGCACCGCTACATTTCTGAATCTTTCTCCTATGCTGCGCTACTTACATTCTTCCTTCTTTGATCTTCTAGTACGCTCTATATTTCGTCTATCTCGGGCTGGTTGTGTGCGTTTCTTCGTATGCAGGTAAGTGCCGATCTTGTCCGTCTTTTCTCTCCATAAGTTTTGTTCTAATTGATTGGGTTCATGAGAACGGAGGTAGGTCGAGGAAGACCAGAAGAGCCGGGTCCTCCATCACCTCCCTTCTCCGTTGTCTTTTCTTCGTTTGCCCCATGGTTTCTACTGCCGTCGCTTTCGCCTTGTGCTTTGGCCTTTTTGTTATTTTTTCCTCTTTGCGGTATTCGCACCAGATTCTCGCCTGATGGACGCTGCTGTTCCCGTTCCGTTACTTCCCTGTCTCGGATAATCTTCGGGTGAGCTTACCGTTTATTTCCCTCGATGACCGCAGAGATCGCGTGCTGGATGTATACCGGTGAGAGGCAATCGGGGGCGCTGAGGAGAAAGTACTTGGAGGCTGTGCTGAAGCAGGATGTAGGGTTTTTTGACACTGACGCTCGGACGGGAGACATCGTCTTCAGCGTCTCCACGGATACACTCCTCGTTCAGGACGCTATTAGCGAGAAGGTAAGCTCACTCGACCATGGTGTTGGAACTAATTAATTAGATTTTCTTTTGAAGGGAAAAAAAACAGGAATGTGTTTTTGACTTATTGTGGACTGCCAGGTGGGCAATTTCATTCATTATTTGTCGACCTTCCTTGCTGGCCTTGTAGTAGGCTTCATCTCGGCATGGCGGTTGGCTCTGCTGAGCGTAGCGGTGATACCTGGGATTGCCTTCGCTGGTGGGCTTTATGCCTATACCCTAACCGGGCTTACGTCAAAGAGCCGAGAGTCATATGCGAGTGCCGGGATCATCGCAGAGCAGGCATTGCACTTAAAACTTTCCCCGCATTTTCAAGTAGTCTTATGCTGTTTTGATGAAATTTTTTTTCAGCATTTGGATGGTAGAATGATTTTAGTTGTTTTAATAGTTTTGGCACGAGATATTAGGTTTTGCAATATAATTATAAATAGTTTTTAATATTCATATATTTTTTCCGTACATAGTGGGACAAAGGCTTGATGTTGTTGTTGTATTCATATATTTTAATTTCTAAAATAATGTAATAATTAATTTTAAAATTATTTGATATGATTAAAATAGTTTAGTTAGGTTTTATTAGATTTTATTTTAGTAGAAATTTTGGCCGAACTTAAAGCTCACTTTAATGGTTTGGACTTTGGACTACAAACATATTTAACCAAGCCTTTCCCATCTTGATTGATACTCTAGAATAAGATCTATATAAAGATTTTTGTAATTCTTTTTTATTTTGCACCGTATTCAAAATGACGCGTGCCGCACAGTGCGCTATGCGACATGTCTCCACGTGAAACTTTGAGCCGTGCTGTGCCATTTGTTGTTGACAAGTATGGTAGGAACATCAATTACAAAAATAAAAACGTGATACTTTATCCAATAAAGAATCTCGTCTATTCTCTCTTATCATCTGTAATCATTGCTTAAAGACTTGCACTGATTTTTTTTTATTCATGGTATCTTGATCTTTTCTCTGTAAGATTTGTGATAATTCATTTGCAATACCTAAAATGTCAATCATTTAAAGCATTGCAAGGATAATTATTTATTTGTAGAAATATCTTGGGATTCATGAACCATAATTGAGAATTGGAGTCTCCAATATATTTTATGATAGATGTTAAGGTTTCAGTTGTTGGAGCACAATGAATTTCTTTCATGACCTTTTGTGAACGTAACTTTAAATTTGAGGTTGCATGTGCAAATGCAATTTTTCAAAAATTTCTTTATTATGATTAACAAGAAAATTGAATAGTTCCAAATAATTTTCTTAATTATTTGATTCAGATGACTCGTCATGCCCACAGAACAATAATCCTTGATGTAAGAGAAATTGAACGCAATCAGCTGTTGTAGTCAACATGATCCTATGATTTTTTTTTTGTTCTTCTCATCTTTGTTCATCCGTAAAGAAGGAAGATTGTGTTCTTGATTCTTCATTAAATCTTCACGTTTCTGTCTGGCCTTCTTATGCACAATATTATGCTCTTCAACGTGACTTAATAGTTTTCTTTCATCTTCCAAGTTTTTGAACCCTTTCCCAATAAATGAGTCCCCACCATTTTGGCCTGTAATAATTTACTCTTGGGGCTTGAACATGTAGCAGTACAGACAACATGTAGTATCTTTATGCCCGCTGTATTATTACCAATCAAGATATTTCTCAAATCATTTTGGATTAAATTTACGTGCAATATTTTCCATTTTAATGTTCGGGGGAAATAATGACTTTTCGGGTGATGAGGTCTCTTCAACAAATACGCTCTTCGAATTTTATCTTTTTCATTTACATCATAACTCGAAATTTAAGGTCGAAGTCCGGGATCGGGATCAACCGGAGATTATTAATATCAATCTCTTCATGTTTTTTCTCTTTAAATAACGGTCCATTTTTTAGAATAGAGAAAGAAATCCAGGACCAAAAAATGTCACCCGTCAATCAAAAAATCACATCAAAGTTATAAATTCTAATTCGTAAAAAGCTGGCAAAAAATCCAACTTACCATCTCATTTCTCTTGCAACGAATTAACATTAAAAAACATGCAATATTATTAACTCAATGATGGCTTTGTAAACGTTACCTTTGTCTAAATTTTTTCTCAATTATATTCTCTTGTAATATAATACTCCTAGGATACTTATACATAATAATCTATAGATAGAAGATGCATTTTAAAATAAGCAAAACTTTTAATTACCAACTAAAGATAAATAGAATAATGAAGTTAAAAAATTATTAAATGCATCTTTTTTGATTAATCAAATACTAAGATAGGTTGCAATAGTAATAGTGTGATAATTTTTTTTTTTTGAATCCATTTAAAGTAGATTTTATCAATTTTTATTTAAGCATAATAGAAACAAGAAAAGGGATGATATCATGGTCTTACATTATTTTGAGTAAGAATTAAGTCAATCATTCTCCAAAGCTCCCAACAAAAATCTAACATTTACATTCTTGAAATTGAAGCAAAAAACTTTTTGAATGTAAAATTCATCCCAAAATTGAAGCAAACTATTTGAATGCAAGCCGAATTTTTATCGCAATACGACAAAAAATTTCATTGAATCAAAAAGCACACAAATTCATGTGTCAATATTATAATACATAAATTGCAATTTTTGATTGTGAAGGAATTCAAAAATTATCCAACGCTAAAGAATACTCGAAAAAAGAAATCAATGCTAAACGAATTAGAAAGCAGGTCGATAAATATTTATATATGCATCCACACCGCAGATTCACAACTCATTATCATATAGATTTCTTAGGCCAAGCCGTCCATCATTCTAATTTATCAAATATTATAAGCAAAAAAGAGAAGGAACCTTAAGAAATATGCCTTACAGCAGGACAACGGTGGGCGGAGCTCGGAGGTCGTTCAAAGGGGAGCAAGGCTGCGAGAGTTCAGAGGGCCAAGAAGAACAAACCACGACTCTGAGGCGTGTTGGGGATGATGATGAGTAAACACCACAATGACGAAACAAGCAAGAAAGTAAAAGCAGCAGAAAAGTAAAGGACATCAGGATTTAACGTGGAATAATCCAAAATAGGGAAAAAACCATAGAGCCACATCACACCAGGAAATCCACTATGAAAATTTTTTGAAATAAATACAGATCTCTCTTCTCTCTCGCTCTCTCCTTGGTTCTCTTTTCACATGCAACGTTCTTAATGTCTACACATGCAAAATACAAGAGAAAGCCAAGTGAAATAACCCCAAGAGACACAACCCTTTAGAAAAACGAAAAAGAAAACCATCCAGTCTGTCTCGCAGCGCTGCGCCGTATCTATGTCGTTGCGGCGCTCTGCTCTCTGTCAATCAGCTCTGGGCGCTCGGGAACACAGTGCCGGGGCGCTCGGACATGTATCGCCAGGGTGTTGTACGTGAAATTATTATTTTTTTTTAGGTGCAAAGCACCCGAACCTAAACAGGGTGTAATCCCCCGCGCCCGTAGCGACAAGCTTTTAGGTTCGAGACAACAAAATAACCAAATTGATCAACACAATCATATTCCGCATATAACATAACATGAGCGAGATTAGCTACATGAATAGAGGATGAGATCCCGAGAAGTATTACCGGGAGTAGCTTTGAGCCTTTGCCTTCCATCCGCATGTCGTGTGGGTGAAGAGATGGGGAACGACGAATAGCGAAGTGGAGGGAGTTGGGCATACGGCTTAGGTTAGGGCAAAAAAGAAAAAAATTAGGGAGGGGGGATTTCAAAATAACCAGCCTGTTCATTTTTACATTTCTGGTTGGGAAATTGCTCACCCTCAGTGCTGCGTGGTTCCGTTGCTGCTGGAAAGTGTATGGATGGGATAGTTGCATAGATTCTTCCATAATAGGTGGACGGTGTAGTCTATGCATGAGTTGTTTTACTTCTCATCCCCATTGATTTTGCAGTGCATTTTAGTAGGTTCCAATATATCAGTTAAAAATAGGGAAGCATTCCATTACATTAGCCAACTCTTCTAATGAATTTCCTAGCAACATTTCTACGAAGTACATCTTAAAAAATAATTGCTACCATGTGATTTTGTTGTCAAGAATAACTATGTTTTCTCATGATCAATTTTGCTGTCAAGTATAACCATTTCATTCCTAATAAATGCATATTAGAAAAATAGGTGATCGTATTATGCAACAATATTTATTTAATGTTAAATTATTAGCATTCTTTTTAACGGGCAAAAACAAAATTCTTGTAATAGTCAGTTTACATGTTTCAGAATTTCCTCCTGGAAAAATAATGAGCGGCCATCATGCAGAACTACTTGATATGCAAAGAACTTAGTGCTTCCTTGGGTTTAATCTCTTCATAGTGTAGTGCTTCTATCTGCTAAGAAAAGTCATAGCTAGCCACCTTAGGTGTCTAAAATTTCTATTTGGCATTCTAAATGATTCCTACTGCTCGTGACACAATGTGTAAGTGGTATTCAATAGAAAAGTTCATGCAATTCCATTTGCTATTTAGTATCCCTAGATAAATTATGGTTTAAAATGGTGCAATATTGAAAACTTATTATAGGTGGAAAACCCACTTTTGTTTTATTAAGTTAGGATATTCCCCCAAAATAGCTGCTGAGTGTAAGTTGCTTTCAGACTCATACCCTTTAAGATATGCTCACGCAAATTATCAAGAGATCACACCAATTACTTAATTATCATATAATTTTATCTATCAATTCTTTACTCATTAATTTAATGCATACGCTATACCAGTATACCTATTTGTGGGTTTTGACGATATTATGAAATATGTAGAAATTTAAATAATGTAATGCCATTAACGTTTTTCTGTTGTGTTTGAATTATGGGTTTTCAGTACCCTCATTGTGTTGTGCCGTTGTGGGATTGCGATTTCTGATCAGAACATGTGAAATATCAGTTATATATATATTTTTTTTCTGATGGTTCACAGGCAATTGCTCAAGTGAGGACCGTATACTCATTTGCTGGGGAGAGTAAAACCCTAAATGCTTACTCTGAAGCAATACAGTATACACTTAAGCTGGGATATAAGGCAGGGATGGCAAAAGGCTTAGGAATTGGGTGCACGTATGGGATTGCATGTATGTCATGGGCACTAGTGTTTTGGTATGCCGGTGTCTTTATCCGGAATGGACAGACTGATGGAGGAAAGGCTTTTACAGCAATATTTTCTGCAATCGTTGGTGGAATGTATGTACTTTATGTTCTTATTATTGTACATTTTTTTGCACTTCCAATACTTTGTTACATATTTATTAAGCTTTTTCTCACCATTCTTCAATGCACATCCACTTGGGGAGCAATTTAATACTGTGTATCTACTATAACGTCTCCACTTTTTTTTTTTTATAAATTTCGGATGATATTTGTTACATGCTAGTTTTGGTTGGCTGATTTAATAAGCACATATAAAGCATTAAACTAATGCTTTACTTATGAAAGGCTATTGTTTGACATATTGCGTTGATGTTTTCTCTATCAACTTCAATGAATCCTTTTATTGTTCTTTTCACATTTTTATTAAACAAAACAGTAAACATATGTTTGTACCATTATCTTGTGCCTATCATTTTCATAAGAGAAACTCGTGCTTATACAGGAGCTTGGGTCAGTCATTTTCAAATCTTGGAGCATTTAGTAAAGGGAAGGCTGCTGGCTACAAACTTCTGGAGATAATTCGGCAGAAGCCTTCTATCATTCAAGATCTAGCCGATGGCAAATATTTGGATGAGGTTCATGGAAATATAGAATTTAAAGACGTCACATTCAGTTATCCATCAAGGCCTGATGTTATCATCTTCAGGGATTTTTCTCTTTTCTTCCCTGCTGGGAGGACGGTTGCTGTTGTTGGAGGTAGTGGCTCTGGTAAGAGTACAGTTGTTTCTTTGATCGAAAGGTTCTATGATCCCAACCAAGGTGATATGATATTCCCTTCATGTAGAAAAAACTCCTAGATCTGCTGCTGTATCTGATCATTAATGTTAATTTCTTCATGTTGTTTCCATTGCAGGGCAAGTTTTGCTTGACAATGTGGACATTAGAACATTGCAATTGAGATGGCTTAGGGACCAAATTGGTTTGGTCAATCAAGAACCTGCATTATTTGCAACTACTATACTGGAAAACATACTCTATGGGAAATCTGATGCAACAATTGTTGAAGTTGAACAAGCTGCAACTGCAGCAAACGCTCATAGTTTTATTGCACTGCTTCCAAACGGTTACAATACCCAGGTTTGTGTAATTGTAATACATATGTATAACACCTTAATTTCTCTTACAACCCATTAAGAGCTTGGAGCCTATCTGTACATGAATCTGTTTCGCTTTTATTTGTTTTAGCTAAAAGAGCAGCACATATACAGAAATTTATCTGTTAGTAGGTTTCACAGCTTTATTGTGGTTAAAGCATTTCTAATCAATTATCAGAAAATCATACTAGATGAATTTCATGTAACCATAGCTAGTGCGTTAAGTGAATGCACGGCTATTTAATTACTAATGACATCCTTCAAGTTGTAAAAGAAAAAAATCTGCTCATGTTTATGCGTACTTGATCTGGTCCTGATCCTAAATGGTGGTCCAGAATTTTCTGCATTAAAAGCGTTACTTAATAACTGATAATTCAGCAAAGGAAGTTTAACAGACATGCCATCAACAAGTATTTTCAAAGTATTGTGACTTGAATTGAATATTTTTGTTTTTTCTATATGATCCAAAGCAAAGTAAACTCTTTACTTGTTTTAACGGGCTATATGATCAAAACTTAGGTTGGAGAAAGGGGAGTTCAGCTATCTGGTGGCCAGAAACAGAGAATTGCTATTGCACGAGCCATGTTAAAGAATCCCAAGATTCTCCTTCTTGATGAAGCCACGAGTGCCCTTGATGCTGGCTCTGAGAGTATCGTCCAAGAAGCACTGGACCGCCTCATGGTTGGAAGAACTACGGTGGTTGTCGCACACCGACTTTCAACCATAAGAAATGTTGATACAATAGCTGTCATCCAACAAGGGCAAGTTGTTGAAACTGGAACACATGAAGAGTTGATTGCTAAGGGAAACACTGGAGCTTATACCTCTTTAATTCGGTTTCAAGAAATGGCAAGGAACAGGGACTTTGGTGCTCCATCCACTCGTAGATCCCGCTCATCACGCCTGAGCCATTCTCTCTCTACAAAGTCTCTTAGTCTGCGCTCTGGAAGTCTGAGGAACTTGAGCTATCAGTACAGCAGCGGAGCTGATGGCCGGATAGAGATGGTTTCTAATGCAGACAATGATCGCAAGTATCCAGCTCCTGATGGCTATTTCTTCAAACTTCTAAAATTAAATGCCCCTGAATGGCCTTATGCCATCTTGGGAGCTGTTGGTTCAATCCTCTCTGGGTTCATAGGTCCAACATTTGCAATAGTGATGAGCAATATGATAGAGGTGTTCTATTATCCTGATCCAAACACAATGGAGAGGAAGACGAGGGAGTATGTTTTTATATATATTGGAGCAGGACTTTATGCAGTTGTTGCTTATCTGATTCAGCATTACTTCTTTAGTATTATGGGGGAAAACCTCACCACTAGGGTCAGGAGAATGATGCTTGCTGGTAATAACCTTTACCTTCATTTCTTCTACCTTTACTTTTTTAGATTTGTAAGGCTGAGCCATAGTATTGTGAATGCAGCTATCCTAAGAAATGAAGTTGGATGGTTTGATGAGGAGGAGAACAACTCCAGCCTTGTTGCTGCCCGTTTGGCTACTGATGCTGCTGACGTGAAGTCTGCAATTGCAGAGAGAATTTCTGTGATACTTCAAAATATGACCTCTCTCCTCACGTCCTTCATTATCGGATTCATTGTTGAATGGAGAGTGGCACTCCTCATTCTTGCTACCTTCCCTCTTATTGTCCTAGCAAACTTTGCACAGGTACCAAATTCTTATATCTCCTCTAATTCTTTTTTCTATAATTTCAGCATGAGACAATTTTTTTTGAATAATGTCTTTTGGCCATTAGCATTTTAATTTAATGGTTCACTTTAGCAATTCTAATTTCCAGGAAGTAAAACCACAAAAAGACAAGCTTGGTAAGTGGGAAAAAAGGACTGAAACTCTTATCACTGTGGGTTTATCTGTAGTGCGGCTGTTTTCTTGTGGCCTATCAGGCTGCCATAGGTAGCCTTTTAGTCTTATCGTGTGAAACTCTTCTCCTGACCCGTTTACTTTATTTGCTCTTTGCTATTGGTTTTTTTTTTTTTCCTTTTGTAATAGTGAGACATAAATCTCAAAGCATGTGGCTTGAGCCTGATCCCTTCACGTGCTTTTGGTTTTAGACGTGCATTCATTTGGCGTTCTTGGGACTTAGTAGCAGCTGTCCCAGTGCCGTAAATAATAAAATGTGGAGACCCACAACCACAGTTATAGTATTCTGTCTTCTAATAACATTTGTGCTCCCGTGTAGAAATCTGAGTTTGAAAAGCATGAGAGCAAGTAAAAAGTGTGAGCGCAAGTGAAGAGAATAACTTGCAATATGAGTCCAACTGCAACACTTTTGTTGATCCTATGGCCGCTGCCTGACTGAGAAAAGGTCACATGCTGGCACAGAGGTTCTTTTTACTCGTGACTCTCTTTGCACTAACTTTTAGAAAAATTACTGTATCCCTTTAATTATTTACTTTTGTCTGTTTCCGTTTGTACGGTGAACAGTTTTGTGTGCCCCTGCTTTATTAACGTGCCGACTACCACTTAATTAAACACTTAAATGCCTACTAAGAAACTACACTTTACACTAACACCTTGAAGTGCTCATCTGTGCAGGATTAGCTTGGGCCCGGTATGGATTTTTGTAGTATGCTTTTTGGATTAGTAATACTACACTTCTCCACTCGCTAGATTAGGCTATCCAGATTGGTAAAACTAATTTTCCTAATCCAATCTAATCATAATCCATCCAACCTTGAAGAATAGGATTTATGTTTATATATTATAGGTCTCAGTTTTAACATCATTTTTCCATGCTATAGAGGGATCATTATGCTTATCAAAAGGTGATTGTTCTTTTTTGGACACAATCCACCGGGATCATCTAATTCATTCAGTTACTAATTGTCATTTCAGTTTATGTTATCTCTGAGTGTTCAATACCCTCATACAGTACGAGCTTTTATTTAATAAGATGTTCATTTAAAGAGCTTGATTTGTTATGCGAATAAAAGGATATATTGATAATTGTTTATTCTTGAGCATTGCCTTGGGATTACTACTGACCGAAGCTGGGAAAATGCTCCCATCAGCAACTTTCCTTGAAGGGTTTTGCCGGGGACACCGCGAAGGCGCATGCTAAGACGAGCATGATAGCTGGGGAAGGTGTGAGCAACATTCGTACAGTTGCAGCTTTCAACGCCCAAAGCAAGATATTGTCTCTCTTCCGGCAAGAGCTACGGATTCCCCAGCGCCACAGCCTCAGTCGCAGCCAGATTTCTGGCTCTCTATTTGGTCTTTCACAGCTTGCCCTTTATGGCTCGGAGGCCCTCATCCTTTGGTATGGTGCACACCTTGTGCGGTCAGGAGCTTCTACTTTCTCCCGTGTCATGAAGGTTTTTGTTGTTCTGGTTGTCACTGCCAACTCTGTTGCTGAGACTGTAAGCCTTGCTCCGGAGATAGTTCGTGGTGGGGAGTCCATTCGCTCCGTATTCTCCATCCTAAACCGTAGCACACGCATAGATTCTGACGACCCCGAAGCTGAGCCAGTGGATTCCATCCGTGGTGAAATAGAACTCCGACATGTCGACTTTGCCTACCCGTCCAGACCAGAGATCCCCATCTTCAAAGACCTTAACATCCGTATTCGTGCTGGACAAAGTCAGGCTCTTGTTGGTGCGAGCGGTTCTGGCAAGAGCTCTGTCATTGCACTTATTGAACGATTTTATGACCCTACAGCAGGGAAGGTCATGATTGATGGCAAGGATATACGTCGCTTAAACCTCAAGTCCCTTCGGCTGAAGATTGGGCTTGTGCAACAAGAGCCTGTGCTGTTTGCAGGAACCATCTTTGACAACATAGCATATGGAAAGGACATCACAACCGAGGAAGAAGTTATAGATGCTGCACGGGCCGCAAATGTTCATGGTTTTGTTAGTGAGCTTCCGGATGGGTACAAGACGCCTGTTGGTGAGAGGGGTGTGCAACTCTCTGGAGGGCAGAAGCAGAGGATTGCAATCGCAAGAGCAGTGTTGAAGGACCCTGCTGTGTTGCTGCTGGATGAGGCAACAAGTGCTTTGGATGCTGAATCTGAATGCGTGTTGCAGGAAGCCCTGGACAGGTTGATGAGGGGGCGCACAACGGTGCTGGTAGCACACCGTCTGTCAACAATCCGGGGAGTTGACTGGATTGGGGTAGTGCAGGAAGGGCGAATCATTGAGATTGGGAGCCATGCTGAGCTTGTGGCACGGCCAGAAGGGGCGTACTCCCGGCTCCTGCAGCTGCAGAACCATCGTATCTGACAAGTGTTTGATCTACGACTGGTGATGCCCTTCTGGTTTAGGTTTTTCTCCATGGGTTCTGGTTTTGGATGAAACTGACCTGATTTTTTAGTTGAATATGATTAAACATGCTGTTTGGGCTTCAGAAAGATGGAAATGTTGCAGACAAGTTCCAATCATCTGGTTATTACTTAACTGGAACAGGCTTCTTCAAAGTCACCCTCGTAATGCTTTTACAATGTATCATATAATGTATGAACTTCGGATTTGGTTCCTTTATGATGAAGCTAATGGTTTTTTTTTGAAGCTCTAGTAAATTTCCTACTAACATTCATGACTATTACTTTGAGGGAGGGGTAAATGGTTTATATTTTTCAGAATTAATTCGGCGGTTAATGGTGCTGGATGCTTTAAGATTGAAGCCATATGAACGTTAACCTATATACCATGATAACATATTAGGCCTATACAATTGAGACGTGAAAATCCATGACTATGATAACATATTAGGCCTACACAAATGGTAACATATTAGGCCTATAGTATTTTTTTAGAGCCATGCACAAATTAATCATCTTTTGTGGATCTCAATCTTATAAAACGCAACTATTCAACAGAGCAATCATTAGAAAAATCAAGAATAAAATCCCTTAGCACATGAGAGCACATCCTCAATAAGGCTATAAATAAATTGGGTGAGCTGTGTACTATATTATTTAAATTCATTTATTTATTTTCTTATAAAGATCGAACTGGGTTTTGACATGATACGAATTTTAAATTTTTTTTCAAAGTTTGTTTATTAGGTTTTTGTCAAAATTTTATATTAAAATTGAGCTTTAATGAAGCCTGATTAATTATATAATTGATGCTAATAATTTAAATGTATAACCTAATTACTTGATATAATTAAATTTATATATTTTGATAAAATTTGATATAACTCATTAGGTGTTTTTAAAGTTGTTTGGTAAGAAATTACTTAACTCTTATCATATTTAATATTTTCATTTTACATCTAATCATATACATAATGAATAATATACAACAAGTCATAAAATAATAATTTAAAAAAATTATGAGTAAATGAGCATTTCATGTTGTTCTTAACAAACTATTTGTTAAATAACAAACGATCATGTTCATGAACATAAATGAACAAGTTATTTGGTGCTCAAACAATTCATTTATATGATGGGTTTTTAAAATTTTATTTAAAACTATTCAATTACATAACTAAACAAAATCAATAAATATTATATGAATGAGTGTTAAATTATTCATTGAATATGCTTATTTATTTATAGCTCTATTCCTTCGTAAGTTTATGGAGAATACTCTTGTAAATTTTATTAAGGCTTCATTTGAGATAATTTTCTTACCGTTTTAAAAATTAAAACTTTTGTATTAAAAAATTACTTTAAAAAATAATTAAAAAATCTTCTCAAAGGAAACCTAAATGTCCTAACCCAAATAAGATAAAGTCAAAACCAAAGTTATCCACAATTGAGAAAAATATGGTAAGAATCTTTGCAGTCAATCTCATGGTTAGTTTCATTTGCCCAACTTATGATGAGCTAACTATTTGCTGATTTTTTTTTTCTGTGGAAGTACACTTATAGTAACTACACTATCCAGTGATTAATGTTATGCCAGTTATAGTTGCATGTGATTGCGATTGCACATCCTAGCTAGCTTGCTTTCAAACCAATGGATCAGTGCAAGTGTCATTCGGGTTTTAGGGTAGCCTACTATGTCATAAATGTTGTAGTTTTTAAGATATAAAATTCATCAAGTCATGTGGTTCATATAGTTTTAGCTAATAGTGTGGAGTTGTTTGGTTGCCATTATTTAGAATTTTGTTATATTTTAGATATAATATTATATGAATTGGAATACATAATATTTTTTTATTTGTTGTAATAGATGTATGCTTCAAATTATATATTATCAGTTATATATATATTTTTAATTTATTGATTGATTAATGGACACAGAACGATTTTTATCGTGTCCTGCTTGAATTCTAATGAGCCCAATATGATCATTATGTCTACAAATTTGAACGGGTTAAATACAAACATGTAGTAATGCTTGTTAAAGATAAGCTAGTTTAAACCTCTAATTTTGGAATTTTTATTCTGTGCAGAGTCCGGATGGTGTCCGAAGTCCAATGAAAACGCGTCACGTCCGATACCGCTCGGTACCTGAGCATAAACCGGACGGTTCTCCCGTCCAATATCCGCACAGAATCTCTCCTAATTTTGAGAAATTTATTCTCACACTAGTCTTATATAGTTAGATATGTTTGCAATATTTTAATTTAGAGAAATATATTAGAAAGCTCATCTTGACAAAACTATCATTATGGTAGCAGTGTAAGACAATTATGTAAATGTTTGAACAAAGATAACTACTCAAACATATTTTTTTTTTGCAAGCACTATCACCATTTCTAAGCAATCTCTCTCTTCAACCTCGAGTGATCCATATGTTATAGAGCTTAAACATAGATTTCTTCAAGCAGACAAAGATTAGAGTTCATATTGTTTACATTATATAAATCTGAATGCATTATCGCCCCCTCCAACGCTGGCAGCCATAGGTTATAATAGTAAGGAGATGTAAAAGTTTAAAAAATTAATAAGATTTGAATGTCATATTTAGTGTTAAAACCATACTTCAGATAAACAACTTCACCATTGTGTGTGCATGTCTTTTTATTTAGAAGTGATTTATGCTTTATATATTGCCATTGATGGAGCTATAAGGTATATCAAATATTAAAATCATAAACTACTAGTAATATGTTCAACAAATTTTCTAGAGTATAAAAATTTTGCCAATCATAAAGCATGATGTCCAAGTAATTGCTATGTAAATTATTATTAAATACTTGAGGCATTAATCTATGGGACCTAGGGGTGTAAACGAGTCGAGTTGAACTCGAGTCATGATTAACTTGAGCTCAGCTCGTCGGCCAAATTGCGAGCTCAAACTTGAGCTCGAGCTTGACTCAAGCTTGACTCAAGCTCAAATGGCCTTCTCGAGCTCAACTCGTGGCGATGGATGCGAGCTCGAGAGCCAGCTCTTGAGGCATAAGATCAATGTTCTCTTTCGCTTCCAGTTTCGATTCCAGCTTCTGCATCTACTGTTCCATGCAATTTCGCAGGCAAGCTTCCACGCTCGCGCTTTTGCTTCCCGCCTACGCTTTCGCTTCCGCACCTGTGCTTCCACTTCCATGCTTGGGATTCTGCCTTCCGCTCCTGCTTCCACGGTTCTGCCTTTCTCCTTCCTCACCTTCGGGGTTCCACCTTTCGCACTCGAGCTTGCTCGTGATTCGAGCCTCCTCAAGCTCGAACTAGAGCTCGTTTAACAGACAATCTCGAGTTTAAGCTCGAGCTCAAGCTCGCGGCTCAATGAGCTCAAGTCGCGAGCTCGTTATCGAGTCGACTTCGAGCCGACTAGCGAGTCAGCTTGCCAGTCGGCTCAGCTCACTTACAACCCTAATGGGACCAATCTTGTGCAAGTTTATGCAATGGTTTACTCATGCCGAAAATTTATGCAAAATTAGTACCAAAAATAATGTTGCTATTACAACTTTGAATTATTTTGAAAGATTTTGAATGTATTGCATTTAGAATGCATGCATTTTTAAGGAGTTTGTTAGAAGTAAATCAAATTTAAAGCATTTTTTTTAGAGTTTTGAACATGGAAGAATTTGGAATTTGTCTGAATCAAGCAAACTCCTATTGCTCCTAATGCAGCACCTTGAGCACAACCTTCCTGTCACACGATGACGATGTCACCATGTAGAAATCCCTACTAGCCATTCCGACACGTGATGCCGCACGCTAACCCCTATCCCACTGACTCCACTACTCACCGGTCACTGCCATCCCCGCTGTCCGCGCCATCGTCAGGTCACCGTCTCTACCTTTGCATTTCATTTTCATTTTTAGTTTGTTAACTGCAAAAAAAATTAATCTCGTGAATTTAAGTTGAAAATAAATTTACCATTAGATAAAATTTGTAACACCTTTGATTCTGGATCCCTAACATTTTGCAAGGCTTCATCTGAGACAGCTTTCTTTCTCAGAGAAAATAATTTTTAAAATTATTATAAAAAAATATTTTTCTAGCTCAAGCATTTTTAGAAGTATATAATGATAAAATAAAAATTATAATTGTGATCTAAAAAATAAAATAATGAAAAAGTTATTCCAAACAAAATTAAAATTAGTACTTTTGGTACAGCTCCCAAGCACACCAAGGCAAATCATATTTATACTTAGGCTTCGTTTGGGACAGCTTTTTAATCGCTTTCTTGAAGCAGCTTTTTAGTACAAAAATAAAAAAAAAAATTATATTAAAAAATTATTTTAGAAAGCAGCAACAAAGCTGTCCCGAGCTTTAATTTCTAGATTTGATTCAAAGCTTTCTCTGCTTCTTTTTCTCGCTTTTGTCATACCTACACGCCTATACAATTACACAGAAATCTGTTTCTTTATCCCATGCGCCCGCCCACTTGTCTTCTTCCTTTTCAATAGCCCTCAAGTACTGTTACTCTGTTCCTCATTTCTTCCTTCATTTTTCTTCTTCATTCTTTATTCTCGCCACTCTTATAATCATCTTACCAATTCATCTAATAATCTATTTCCCTACTTCCTTCTGCAATTTGTTTTTTTTTTCCAATTGTACAAGGCCAACAAAATGTCAAGAAGGAGGTCTCGTTCAAGGCAGACAAGCTCCATTTCCTCGAGGATTAGTGTAAATCAAGTCAATCATCTCATCTCCAGACTCCAAAACCTAGTCCCTGAAGCTCGAATTTATGCCACTGGAAGCAGAGTATGTCCATAATTCTCCATTTTATAAGCTCAAAACTTACAGCATCTATCTAAGTTTTGCAAAACAATTTGTTTTATATATCTGTATAATATATCTACAGTTTATATTTGATATATTTGGTGCTGGTTTTGGTTCTATTTTATAGGCTTCATCAGCTATAGAATTGCAAGAGGTTTGTAACTACATCAGGTGCTTACATGAGGAGATTGATTGTTTGAGCCAGCGGCTCTCAGAGCTTCTTCCCACTGCTGATAGTTCTACTGCTGCTCTAGCAGTCATAATTAGAAGTTCGCTAATGTAAAATTATTTCATTGTTTAATTAGTTAAATTTTTTTTCTTAAAAAGCAAGCCTTTAGATCATATATTGCTCATCTTTTTTTTTTTTTCTAATGTTTTATAAGGATGATACATAAAATTTTTCATGCATTTTGGTCGATCATAGAAGCTTATCTATTGCTTGATTTTTGTAAGCAGTTGCTCAATTTGAAGTGATTTTAATAATAAATTTTGTTTTAACCAACCAGGAATGATTTTTTTGGGACATTTAGGTAAATTAAGATAAACTCATACACACATTACATACGTAAGATTAGAATTCAAGACCTCTTAGTTGATAGCTAAAACTCCTAATCAATATATCAAAATAAGCTACGTACAAACGAAAGACTATAATTCAACTCCAAAGAAAAACTACAAAACATTAGTCAAATTAAGGAACATCACTTACATTTGACAATATTTGGTTTGCTATATTATTTGGAAGGAATTACTTTTATATAATTTTATTATGGTAATTATACATGTGAAGACATTATTGAGTGTTACGCACATAATTAATTCAGTAAAAATAATAAAATACGAAAGCAATACGGTACAACGAAGTGGCAATTATTTATGTTTTTTTCAACTAGAGTAATATTATTTTTCTTCTATGCAAAGTAACTGAATAATTATTTTTTTTCTTAGGATTTTTCAATATCTCTCTACCGGCCCGAATTTTTCAGGACGCAACACTTTTGATTAAGGCATTGGTGAAATTAATCGTTAATGGATTGTGGCAAGTTCGAGCTTTAGCTAAAGATGAAAAGTCTTGCTTCAAACTTTATCAATAGTAAATACTGTATGTATTACCCTATAGGACTCTAATCCCATCAAAATTTGATTTCAATGAGTTTAATTTCTGTGACAAATGCTGGGATTTCTTGGGGAGGAAAAAAGCTTTTTTGAGCTTCTTGGAAGTGAGGGAAAATTCTTGCTCTGAGCACCTTGAGAGAGGAGGATAAATAGAGGGAAGGGGAGAGGGAGAGAGTTGAACTAGATTCTTTTTTGATTGATCATACCCCTATTATAGCCTATAGTGTCTATATATAGATACAAATGGCTACATCAATAGCAATATAAGTCATACAAGAAACTAGAGAAAAGTACACCTATATAAACCTAACAGAAAATACAAAAATAAAATTAAGTTGGATCACAAAAAACTCTAACAATGATAATGATTAAGCTTGGTCATTATTATGCTCCTTACCACCTTATCATTTTTATGACACCAAGTTATATGAAAGAGATACAATTTAAAAAAAATGTCAAAGAATTCACCTTTTTTTCTAATCTTTAAGCTTGAGGGTGTTGTAGCTAAAAGTTAGTCGAGAGATTATTAGATAGGAGAGAAATTTTAAGATGAGGTCTATCTTAGATTTTAAGGATAACGAGTCAATGATTGCCAGTGATGTTACATAATATTGGTCTAATGAAGATATAAGAGATGGACTTTGGGTTTATGTTAAAGAGAAATCTAATGGTCAATGGATTTTAATTCACCTTATTCTTATTATATCTATCCTCAAAGGTAATAACTTTCTACTTATGAGCTATTTATAAGTAGATATATTTATAAAAGAAATAATAATCAATGTCATGAGAGTTGTTCCCAAGAGAGTGTTATCTTGTTCATTTTGTTGGTAGGGCCATTATTAGATTATAATTGTCATAAGGGCAATAGTCGACAAACGACAAAGGTTAAAAGAACCGTAGTCAAATGACGATGACTGATGGGACCATAATTGACGAGCGGTGGAAGTCAGAAGGATCGTAGTCGGGCAGAGGTGGTCGAATAGATCATAGTCGGCCGATGGTGGCCAGAGGGATTGTAATTGGTGAGCGATGGAGGTCGGAAGGATCATAGTCGGGCGACGATGGTTGGTAGGGTCGTAGTCGGTAGGAAACGGAGGTCAGAAGGACCATAGTCAGATGACGGTGATTGGAGGACAATAGTCGGAGGGCGATAGTGGTAAGAGGAAGACCTGGTAGTGGCACCCAGATAGAGGTTTGACGGTGATGGTCGGGCATAGGTCCAATAGAGGTGGCCTGGTGGCGCTAATTCCTTGGGCATAGT
Source organism: Dendrobium chrysotoxum (assembly GCA_019925795.1). NCBI lineage: Eukaryota > Viridiplantae > Streptophyta > Magnoliopsida > Asparagales > Orchidaceae > Dendrobium > Dendrobium chrysotoxum. The sequence continues at coordinate 76,521,939 of CM034313.1, forward strand.
GCCGAGGTGGAGCTCCAGGATTTTTCAAGTCTCAGAGCTATTCTCTTCTTCCTCCTCCCTTTCTCCCCCATCATATGAAGAATGGAAGAGTCTATTTATAGTTTTTTTTAGTGATATGCTCAGTAAATATGGAGAAGATTCATGACAATTTTGGAGTGTTCCATCGGACGCCTCATATTGATTCCCTTGATCATGAAGTATTTGTTGAGCATTTAAGTGTTTTATTGATGTCATAATTGAGTGATATTGGACTCGTTGGATTTGTCTCGTCGAGCCGACTATAAACATGTCATATTTAAATATCATTTGGTTATTCAATAAATGCTATAAATCTTCTATGTATGATTTGTTCCTTTGATTTGGGCTAATTTAGACTTAGATTGGACTGAATTTGGTATCATTGGGTTCGTCTCTTTGAGATGTTCAATTTGACTATAAGCTTGCTGAAATTAGAGTTTGGATGGTCCCGAATTCATTCTAGAAGTTTTCAATTCATATTTGTATCGAGATTCGTGCCTGCTCAAGGCAATTTTTTGTGACGTGTCATTAATGACTTATGTCCTTTAGAGATGTTGAATTCCAGAAGCTTTACAAAGATGTATTAATTCTCATGAACATAAAAAAGAGTTGGTAGACTATGTTATAAATTATAACTTTCGATGTTGTTTTGGGCTTTGGTTGAGATAGCTTTCTTGCTATTTTTTAAAACGATTTTTTAATACAAAAAATTCTAATTCAAGAAATTTTCTTACGAAAAAGCTATTTTAAAAGTAACAAAAAAAGCTGTTACAAACTAGGCCTTAGTCTTCATTTGTGTTAATGAATATGATTTAAGGAAGCAAAAATTTAAAAAAAAAATCACTATCATGTTAAATCATTATAACATTTAGAGTGAGGTTACATCCACTTTAAAGGTATAAAAATTCAATGGCAAAGTAAATGTTAACATTAATGAATTCATCTTGATGTGCATAAATATGCTTCAAAAACTCTCTTGAAGACTTTTAAGCTCAGCTACAGTTTTTGGCATTATTGAGATTGCGTGATGCCCATCCCTTTGTGGCTTAAGGAGCTTAAACTTTTCGACTTAAACAGCTTGAGTCATAAGTGAGATCTAATTTTTTATCACTTTGATCAGTTAGGTGGGAGATCTGTTAGGATTTTATCTCATTAATTTACTAGGATATGCATAAATTAAAAATAAGTAGTTACTATGATAATAAAAAATATTATTTATTTTGGAATATTTTTTTTTTAATAGTAGAGCACATTGTTGATGATTCAAATGCATCATCGCAATATTTTGTGCCGTGGGATGATAATCGTTTGAGGAGCTTCTAAAATGTTTAATTTCTAGCATGCCAGGATAAGGGTATCTCCAACTGAAAAATCTATTCTCCACTACAAAATACAGTAACAGTCATATCAAACAGTAATTCATCTCTAACTGAACTCTATTTCTAACACCGTAAAAAATATTATGTGTATATTCTTTCTCATATGAGAGCGATAATAGGGGGAATGGTGTTCGGTTATCGTTCGGGTGAATAGTGCGTCGCCAATATTGATGTCACATTGTTCACAACAAAGATAAAATACAAAAATGCATTTCACATTCGGTGGATGCTCGTGAAAGCTGCAAACTAGAGAATGTCATTCGGTTGGAGATGCCCTAAGAGGTCAATGAGGAAAAAATTAGAACAATAAGAGAAGGCACTACAGTGTTTCTTCCTTTCTGTTTGGTCTTCCTTAGAATATAATTGAATTGCAGTCCATCTATGTTGCGAATCTTATTGGGCGAGTGAATGTTAAATGGCCGGTTTTCTAGTTTTCATATTCGCGGCTAAAGATATCAAGAAATTTATTCTATTTTCGTAATATTAAGGTTTAATAGAATTAACAAAGAAAACATTAAAAGATTTGAAAAGCACTTTGTAAGACAAAAACAATGCTTACTAATTACAATTAAGGGATTAGACAAGAATTTATGCGGATTGTTTTGGATTTATCTTTTTGACACCTCACTAAAAAATTCAATTGATTAATATGAATTTTGATTTCAACAAATTGATAGCCGAATTGAGTGTCTCGATGTAACGAATTTATTGATATCACAAATGATTCAATATGAGTTAACTCAAATCAAACGCATGAAATATATTTGACAACTTTTAAATATTAATTGAATGACTAACGGTCTACAAATCTTACGTGCTTATAATCAAATTGAGTAGCTTGGAAGATGAATCTAACGAGCCCATGGTCAATCAATTTTAACTTCATTAAGACACTCAGATATTTCAGTGATGACCATTCAATGAGTTGTTTTGAATTTTGGCTAAATTTATCAAAATATCATTTTAAAAAAATATAAATAGACCCTCATTTTCTACCTTAACAGGGGTGTGTGAGCTAAAAGAGTATAAGAACTCAGTTGTATTTTCTGGTAATCATAGCAGACAATCACCATAAACAGTCACTACCACCATTGCTTGAATTCAACCATATAACTATTATCGCCTAGCTACCGACATACAATCTTGTTACTAGACACTGTCCACAATTAGACAACATACTTGTATAATCTCTACCATGAGAATCTAAAATTATTCTCAACTATATATAATCCCATCTTCTTCAATTGTAATGAAGGATAAAAAACTTTTATCATTTATTATTTAGTGAAATTAATTCAACTAGATCTATCCTATACTTTTTCCTTTTGGATTTTCCACGTAAAAAATTGTTGAATCTTATAACTTTTATCTATGTATGTTAAATTTTTGTATATATTAAAAATATTAAATACATAGTCTATTACCATAAATTTTCTAGAATGTAACAACTTTAAAATTATAGCACCCGAATCTATAACATGTATAAAAAAACAACCCCCCACCACTATTTTCACAAAAGCTAGCAAGACATTTGGCCTTAGAGCAATGCTCCAATCTTTAAAAATATTTACATAAAAGACTATTTGATTTTTTTTAATAATTAAATTAATCAATTTTTAGAGAGTGGCTTGCACATCAGATTTATATATTGCTCTTAATTTTTAATCACTCAAGTCTTCTATAGTATCTCAATTGACAAATAGTTTGAAAGCTATGTTTGACTAAGATTTCGTTTGGGACGGCTTTTTACGGCTTCTTAAAGCAACTTTATAGTATAAAAATTAAAAATTTTGTATTAAAAAGCTGCTTTAAGAAACAACAAAAAAGCCATCCTAAACCAAGCCTAAGGCTTCATTTGGAATAGCTTTCTTAATATTTTTTAGTACAATTTTTAAAATATAAAATTTTAAATAAAAAAATTTGGTTTAAAAATAATAAAAAAATTGTATCAAACAAAATCTTAGGCTTTGTTTGGGACAACTTTCTTACTACTTCCTAAAGTAGTTTTTAGTGCAAAAATTAAAATTTTTGTACTAAAAAGCTACTTTAGGAAGCAGTAAGAAAGTCGTCCCAAATGAAGCCTACGTAGAACATTTATCATATTTAATGATTTGGAAGAAGCTTTATTTAAACCTTTGGATTGTCAATCATGGCACTCGAGGTCATCAATTTTTCTTTAGGTAATAATCTTAACAAAATTTATTGTTAAATCGTTGCTATGACTTTTTGTGCATGACTTTGTCTAAGTTTTGGAAAGAAATTTACAACCAATTTAACTTGATAACTACATCTAGGGGTGTCAATATTTGACACGACACGAAAACCCGACTCGAACCCGACTCGAGTCCTAAACGGGTTGGGTTCGGGTTCAGGAATTCGACCCGTTTGAAAAACGGGTCGGGTTCGGGTTGACCCGACGGGTTGCCGGGTCAACCCGAAAACCTGTTTAAACGGCTGCCCGCGACCCTGCCTGGCTGCCCGATCGCCTGCCCGCCTGCCCAGCCGCCCGCGCGTGCCCGCCGAAGCTGCCCGCGCGCCCGCTGAGGCTGCCCATGAAATGCTATTCAGTTTTAGATAATTGTGGCGGTAGAAATTGTGTATTTAGAATCTTAGCTATGTACAAAGATTTACCACGCATGATATAAATTGCCCATAAAATTTTTTTTTTCATGATTAACCCAAAAAGGAGAACCATGAGGTCAAACCTAGTTGAAATAATCTGCTATATAATTAAAGATGCAAGAATTAATCCTTCTTGATAATTAAAGCATATGAGATTATACACGGTTGGGAACAATCGTCCAATTCTCGTTGAAGAGATTATAAAGGTTGGGTGTCCACATTCAGATAATTGAAATTCAATAATGAAGGTGAATGTTACTAGTCATATGATGTAAGTTAGGCGATGGTGGTGCAACTACTAATGTTGGTTGTCGATAACAATCATCGGGCAAAGTGATAGAGTTTTTAAGCTCTTTCAATTTTCAAATATCTCGCATGAAGAATATGAAACCTATTTATAGCATTTTTGAGAGGGAGGAGTTGATGGCCATGCCAACAGTTATTTGTGCTTCTACTTGATGGATATGATTAGAATAAGAATGGTGTGCCTTTTGTATTAATGGAAAGAGGAAAGGTCCATAATGGTGACCTTAAAAATGGCATCTTATCATAACTCCGGGCCAAAAATTTAATGTAATTCATAAGAGAATATTTAAAAGTACATTTCAAGGGTCTCTACCTCATTTTGATGAATCTAAAACATATAAGAGGGAACTTTGATGATCTTTTGATGGGCACTAAATGATCAATATGCTTATAAGAGTCAAAAGTCTCATTATATGGATTAATTGCATGCAACTTAAACGTCATTGCAATATGATGCTAGAGAATTGTATCAGTTAAAGGTGAATACTCTTGAATGGTACGAAAAGATAAGTTAGTTCTTTTTAGTCAAAGGGAATTCTTTATGTATAATGTATCATAGTTCATCTCGTATAACATTATAAGGGCCATCGATAGGCAATGCTAATTTAAGTCCTCCATAATTGATGGAGGGTTACGGATTGGCCAAGCAATAAAAGAAGGATGATTTGAATGAATAATGTCTGAGAGATCTTGATGGGAGCATTGTTGAGGGGGGTTGTAGCATGTGGAGATATTGCCTGAGTAGCATCAAATGAATCAGTCCCAAACTATTATTGATTTGTGATGAGAGAGCTTAATCATACTATGATTGTGCTCTTTGTTGTCCATCTTAATGAAAATATTAGCAATGATTGCTGATGGTCATTATTGGTAGCGATTGTGAAGAAATACAATCAAGTTCTTATATTTTTCAGCTCATAACCTATCATGTATAGAGAATGGAATCCTATTTATAGCTTTTTAAGAGGAGTACTTTATTAAATTTAGTCAGAATCCACAACAATCCATCGAATAATCTATACTGACCCTCTTGATCATAGATCATTTACTCAATATTTGAGTTCTTTAATGACCTCATAATTTTATGACCTAAGGCTCATTGGATCAGCTTGTTGAGTTGCTCGATTTGATGAACTCTTTGGCTCCTCAATTATCCCGAAACTTCCAAATATGATTTAAGTGCTTGATTGTATTCATTTGGACTTGGATCATATCACTCTTGATGTCAATGAATTTGTCTTGTTGAGAGTTTTTGTTTGGCTATAAATTAATTGAAATCAGAGTTCAAATGATCATAAATTTAATTTCAGAAGTTTCTAATTCAAATATTGCCTCAAGATTTGTGACGATGAGTGAAATTTTAGAAAACACATCAAAACTATTAACATTATGGATAACAAATTAAAAAAGAATGCTCTAGGTTTTGCTCGGCAAAATCACAACTTTTTTTATTAGTTGCATATATATGCACATAAAATTCCAAAATTTAAAGCAAAAATACTTCTCTGCCACAAATTAGTCAAGGAAACACCTTACAACTGAAAAATGTTTCAGTTTAACGACTCAGTTTCAGAAAAATATCAGAATGAGCAAAATATGACTAAACCAACAATGTTGTAATCCTTTCTAATTTACTCAAAATGATAAGAACTTTTTTTACAGCTGAAGCGAGTTCTCCATTTTCTCATATTCACAATGATAGTAACAAAGCTGCAGTTTCTTGTTTCCAATGAAAAGTACCATACCATATTAAAAGCTCATGACATAGGTTTCTACAAAATTCATGAAACATCCAAAGAACAACAAACAAGAAAAAGAAAAAAAACAAGGAAGCATAAGGTTCCATGCTTGTTGACTATTCCAGTATTAATGGAGTTTGCAAATCCTTACTCTCAATAAAATGCAGCAAAGCTTTATTATAAACAGAACAATAGCATTGACCGAGTAAATATAGTTTAAAAGAAAAACCTGCAAAAACTGAGTCTCTGTTTTATCGTTCAGAACATCCAGCATCCATTTACAGTGTGCAGCAATCTCTTATCAGTCATCAAGCAATTCGCATCACTTGATCAGTAGCAACAAAGAGGGCATCGAACTAATCCATTCTCATTACATTCCGAACATCTCCTGAATCCTCCGATCTCCTCACCTCCCTCTTCGTCCTCCTCCACAAACACCTTGCAGCTTCCTGAGCAGGTCTCGCATGGCACAAACCTAACATCGCCGCAGCCTTCACAGGCCTCCACACTCCACCTATCCTTCATCTCCACGATCTCACAATCCCTCAAAGCTTTTTCCAATTCACCCGCCTCGTGCATTTTCTGCACCTCCTCTGCTCCGCCTAGGCATTTCCCATTGGCAAAAACCCTCGGAAGCTTACTTCCGCAGCACCCAGGACCAAGAATCTCATGCAACTCATCCTTGAATCCACCATGCATCGAAACATCCCTTTCATCGATCCGAAAGCCGTAGCCTTGGATGATAACCTTTACATTCCAGCAATCTTCAAAGGTCTTTCGCACTCCTCTCAGGCTTGTTAAGTACAGCACGACCTTCCTTTCACCACCCGGCGGGCATTTCTTCAAAGGCAACATGTTTGACTGCTCGGCATCAATAATTCCAGCGAATTTCAGAGCTTCTTCAAGGGAGCGCTCCGTCATGGCCTTTCGGAAATTGGAAATGATATCTAGGTCAAATTCTACGTAATCTTCAGTGGCGACCTGCACTGGCGAACACCTCTCGCTATCTTCAAAGGTGTTTGAGGCGAACGATGGTCGCAGGGGAGTGATATCATCGAGGCCATCCATTAGTTCCCACGCATTGATGATTTCTGGTTCGAGTTCGTAATGCAGAGTCGTCGCCCGTGATTCTGACACTCGGATCTCGGCGGGCGCTTTGTGCTTCTGGTCGTTGGTGCACTTCATCATCTCCTCGTCGGAGGACTCGAGGGCTGCGAAAGGAAAGCTTTCGCATTTGGGCTGGGATCTGCTTGTAACCCGCATGGAGAAGCTCCTGACGAACGGAGACGGGCTCCGGCAGCTGTCTCGACGTACTTCCCTCGAGTTCGTGCAGCCCATTGGAGAAAAAGGCAGAAAGAGGAACAGAGGAAGTTGAAATTTACGGCCTTTGAAATAGAATGGGAATTCAAGAAAAGTCAATTAAAGATGTTTTTTCTTTACTATAAAAAAAAAGAGACGAACACCGATAAAAGTTGCAGGAAACTCGAGAATACGAAATCCTGTGGAGAATAGCGTCGATCAAGTGATGGGCATATTGACGCGACAAAGAACGCAGAACTATTCGATTACGACTAATTGAAGAGAAGATGGAACGATGAACAATAAAGGAGAGAAATGTAGAGAAGGTGAAGAGATTGAAGGGGTCAGATGAGGTACAATAGTTGCCGACCATGAAGAGAAAATTCAAAGGAGAGGAGAGAGGGACAGGAGGAAGTCATTGGATAGAGATGGAGAGAGAAAAAGAGAAAGGTTGGTATAGACAAGTCAACACGAAAAAAAAAATTATGAAGGAGATAAAGGCAAAGCCCTAACGAATGAAGAGTCCACCTGGATTCGGTGGAATAGAAGAAACTTTGTGAGCTTTGGCGAGATTTCCGCTCAAAGGAGCTGCAGCGTCGCTGATAATTTACTGTTGAAGAATATAAAAGGAAGGAATGGGAAAAGTTGATTAGGTCGGTCCTAGGGAGGAAGGAAAAATTATTTTGTGCGGAGTTCAGACTTTAATGAAAATGTGTCACGTCCGATATTGAGTTTGGTACCGAGCGATATCGGTACCGTTTGGTATCTGAGTGTAAACCGAACGGTTCTCCTGTCCGGTATCCGCACAGAATAGTCTCTCCTTAGGAAGGGGAAAACAAATATTAATTTTAATATTATTTTTTAGATTTTTGGGCTCGAAGTTTTAGGAAATAATTCTAATGTTATTTAGCTTTATTTTCAACAATTATAATTTAGATCATGAGTTAAATAGGATGTTTGTAAGAATTTAAATTTGAGTTTTAACGGGCTTAAATCAAATACTCAGAAGTAAGATTGAAAATTTTTCAAAGCTAATTAAGAGGTCAAACGTCCTCTAAATTTTATATTTTTTAGTTAAAAAGAGTACACATGTGAGTGTGAATGATGAAAATTAGTTTATTATAAGGATGACATCATGTGATACACAAGCCTTCCTAGGAAGAAAAGTTATGAGAATGATGAGGCAGGTTTTTAATTCTCGGAGTTGGAGCTAGCCAGATTCTTAGGAGAGATGGGACATCCCAACAAATGAGAGAGAGAGAGAGAGAGGAAAATATGCCAAGGCTATGTTTAGTGTCAATATTGATAATGCAAGCATTAGTGTTGGCTTAGATGATATTGAAATCATTTGATATGTGTTGTTGTTGAAGTAAGAGGTATATCATTTGCCTAATTATAGTATTCCAATATCATCACCTAATTATAATCCTCTGATCATTATCATTCGATTAAGGTCCTCTGCGCACTGCCGCTTGACTATTCTCAATCAATCATGATTGCCCAATTATGATTCTCTTATCACCGTCTCCCCACCACCGTCTCCAAACTACAATAATCTAACAATACAACCATTGTTGCATGTTCATGATCCTCTAAACACCTTTGTCTGACTATAATCTTCTGACGAATATTGCTCAACAAAGATCTCTCAATGCTTGCCTGTCCATGATCCTCTAAACACCCTTGTATAACTCAACTACAATACACCAATCGCTATCACCCAACTATAGTTCTTTAACAAATATTACCGAACTATGGTCCCAAACTATAGTTGCCCGACTACAGTTCTCCGACTATTAATGCCATATTATTATTCTTCGATCACTATCGCCTTATTACAGTCCTCACACTACTAATAAATTTAACTTTTGTAGCACTTTTTTTTTACCTAATGCAGCGATTAAAACACCTACTAAATTCTTTACAGAGATTTAGGAACCGTTGTAAATTCACTGTATTTGCGTACGCTGGAAAGGTTTTTACAATGGTTTCATAAGTGTTGCTATAGGAAGACTTTAGCAACATTTTTAGCAGCAGTTTTAACCACTGTAATTCTATAAAATAACAACAGTTAAAATCACTACTAATCTGTAACACTTGTCAAAAAAAATATAATTAAAAAAAAACTTGATTTAAAAGATCACAAGAACTTCCAAATTAGTGGACTAATGACATGTGCATAAATTTAAGTAATTCGTTTGAACACTGAAACTAGAAGAGAAACATCTCAGGAAAATTTCACTTTGCATTTGGATGCTCATTTTTCCATTTCAATTCATGATATCTAAACAAACAAAGCAATTATAATTTCTTCACTACCAAAAACAAAGACAATCGGAGCACAATTTTTGACTTTTTCCGGCAGTTATAACTGCCGCAACTTTCTTTGCAACGGTTCAAAAACCGCTACATCCCCGCTGTAATTGCAATGCGCTGCAATGACATTCTGCAGCAGTTTAAGTACCGATGGGGTAGATTTGAGGAAGTGCTGAATGTAACAGTGGTTATAACCGCCACAATATTTCAGAATTGTGGCGGTTATAAGCGCCACATATATAACACGGACAAACTGTCCATATTTGTGGCGGTTTTAATCGTTATAATTCTGGAATATTGTGACGGTTATAACCGCCACAAATAGTTTAACTGGCTTGTTTTTTTTCAAATTAGCACCCAATTAGGCTCTGATTGACTTAAATGGCTGCTTGATTTTGGTAATAAAGTTTTAAGAAGTTTGAGCATGCTTCAGCCATTCGAAATGGAAGCCTGAACTAACGTAGATGATTTGAATAGAAGCCTGAATAAGATCGGACTAGCCTAGGAGTAAGAGAAGATCAAATGAGACTACTTAAGTCAGCTCCATCTGGGGCGAGTCATGACTTCTTAGACTTATAGACAAACTTAAAATCATTTTGCCAGTAAATGAATAGAAAAATTCATATATGCATTTGTGTATTATTGATTAAGTAATGGGTTGGAAAATACCTATGAACCGAGCAACCGAATGGCGACCCAGAAATCATCTGATTCGGCGACGGGAATGGATTCGACCTCAGGGCCAGTGGATTCGGTCGTGAATGGGACGAAGATTCAGCTGGCTGCGCGCGAAGGGTTATGCCGTCGATGAACAGGAATGCACGCGAAGGGTTGACGACGGCAAATTTGCCGGTGACCAGGGATTCGGAGGTGACGGTGGTTTCAGCGAACGAATGCAGGGAAAGGTAGGAGGATTCGCATATGAAGCGGGGCGAATGTCTCGGCTAGGCCACCTGGCAGGTAAAAAGGTCGTTTCTAGCATTGGTTAAAACCGTTGTAAAAAAAGTGGTACTAGAAGCGGTTAAAACTGTTGCGAATACCAGTCTATAGCACTGGTTTGACAACTATCACTATTAAAGGCTACGAAAACTTCAAGTTTTTAGTAGTGCTTTTTTTTTTCTTTTGGAGCAAGTTGAACCCAAAAAAAGAATAGTAGTAAAAAATAAGATTATTAAAAGGAAATACTAGATACAAAAAAGGAGGATGTTGATTGTTATCAATCACTAGCACCCAAAAAACTCTAATGTATTAGTTGTTCTTCAAAAAACACCCAGATGCTTTCTCATATATCATACACTAGCTATCCTCTACGAGCCCCTCTTAAGAGAACATTACCTATAGCTAAAAAGAGAGACAAGATAAAGTCATATTTTAGGCTAAAATTCAAGTGAGTAATAAAGTTATATTGTATTGAACAAAAAATCACTAATAGAAAGAGAGACAAGTTAAAGTGTTCATACCATGAGAGATTATTACATGCGGCTTTCGAATCGTTCGGAGGTGAATCCCGATGTGCCATATCACCCAGATGCACCAGGCCCCGGGTGACGTGGTGCGTTGATGTGGTATGGGAAAATTTATTACGTGCGGCGTCTGGATTCGTCCGGATGAGATCTACGAAGATGAAGGGCGCGGTCGAGAAGGAGTCGAATATAAAATGAGTCGGCTAGGGTAAAAAAGCGAGAGATCAATAATATGGTAGATTTATGCAGCGGGTTTGCAAACCGTTGCTGCAAAATGTTGCCGAAACTTCAACTTTTTTGTAGTGAATTTAGCAGCGATGAAAATTGCTGCCTATAGCATTACATAGCAGTTGTTTGCAAACCACCGCTATAAATAGCTGCAGAAACCTCAAGGTTTTGGTGGTGTCGAATCACTATCACTCCATTACAATCTCCAAACCATTATCGCCCGACTATATCGACACCTAATGACATTGTCACTCATCGTCGCCAATATTATAAACATCAACCATTAATATAAGGTTGATGGATGTTGTAGATGCCAACTCTAACTCCCAATATTAGTACAAATATTTAAACTAGACTTCTTAGTCTCTATTTTCGGCCAAACAAACAATAAACCATGTTTTTAAGATAGCTCTTGTGCCATAGAGCTCTTTCAAGTTTCACCTCAGAATCTATTTTTACAATTTATGTCTACTCAACACCAACCTTATTCATGATGAAGGGTATCATTTGTAACTGATGACAAATACTAGTGGAATCATTTTAGCCGAGTGCTTTCCCTCTTTTTTCAGATTTTCTACATAAAAACTTAGGTGTCTTTTAAGACTCATTTATTTATGTGCATATTAAATCTTCAGGTATAATACCATGACGTTAACCTTTCTTTCTATCACTTCGAATATAACAACTCTTTTGCGACAATGTTTAATAGGCTATCAAAATTAAGTAGTCCTGAAATTAAAATTTTATATAATTATTAGCATTTTTGAACTGTAGCGTTACTCATTCAAAAAAAATATTAAATAAAGCTCAAAGTCTTAAAGCTTAGTTTTGATTATGATCAAATCATAAAATTTTTTATTTTATATAAAATATATATAATGGAATATATATTTATGTTATAGATGACTATCTAATTGATTTTAAATTAACAAATAAGATTTTGATGGAATCTCAACAATATAAATTTTAAGTTTTGGTTACTAGTAAGAATATCAATTTAGTGAAATTTCATTTTAAAACTAAGAGTTTCAGTTAAAACTGTTTAGTTTTATCTAAAAATTTATTGAAATTATAATAAATTTGTACTGAAACTCCTGAAAGTTAAAAAGTTTTATAATACAAAAAAAGTATGTTAATATATCCAAACTTAAAACACATAAAGATGGTTTTACAATACTATCATATGCCCAAAAAATCAGTTGATTTATCTTAATCGATCTACATCAACATTATAGATTTATAGACTATAATGCCTCTGGCCCGAGTTGGCAGGTCGTGTCGGGCTAACCCGTGTTCGAAGCTGGTCCGGTCAACTTGGGTCGGTCTAGAATCTTCGGAAGTACTATTCTTTTAATTTTTTAATAAACAACAATCAAAGCTATTGTCACAACCCAATTAGAACAAAACAGGTTCTAGCGTTTTGAGCTGTGACAGGAAAATCCAAAGATCTAGTTTTAAAATTTTTTTTCATATTTTCTTTCAATATTCAATGAAATAAATTACAGACTACATAGCTACTAAAACATCCAAATACTAAAATTAAATTTATCTACAAATTTTCTTTCATTTCATCAAAATAAATATCTATACTACAGTATATGGCTACATATAGGAGCTATAGAACTAAAAATTTAATTAGTCACGACTGTACAAAAAATTAAAATAGTAAAATACATATGACCTCAGATTTGATCCTGAAATGTTAGTCAACAATCTCTTTCCCCTTCTCAGATCCTGAAAATCAGAAGCAAAATCATACTGAGCTACAATAGCTCAAGAAGCCACACAAACCAATATAAATGTCTGAATATTCTTTTATCAAATATTTGGCTAAATATTTAAAAGTAGTTAAATATAATTTCAATAAATAAATTACTATACTGAGAGATGTAATAAATGTATAATAGTTATTCCCTGATTTAAATAACAATACTGAACACGTAAATAAATTGAAATTTATATCACAGAGTAGTTCAGATCATATTTTCCGGATCCAAACAGAACCTCAAAGGATTATGACCCCTTATAACTCCCTTTTTATTTGTGCTTATAGCACCAGAACATATCACATATTCATTTCTCAAACAGAATCTCAAAGGATTCTAGCCCCCTTATAACTCCCAGCAATTCTCTTACATAGACAGAATCTTAGAAGATTCTGGCCTTTTATAGCTCCCAACAGATATAATTTAATCAAATATGCACATATATCAATACATTATAACAATTATAGAGTAATTGAGCATGTAATAAAATTTCACAGTGTTATATAACGGTAGACAACAGAAAATACAACTAGGTAAAAATATATATTTTTTAAAAATTACTAAATTATCAGGGATCGTTCAAAATGATATTTTAAGACTTTTATTATACTACACCACTATTTTTCAACATTTAAAAAATTTTATATTCAATAAAAATCTTACAAATTTCAAAACCCCCGTTGTAAAATTTCTAGAAAATATTCAAAATGTGCATAATCGTCATCTCTATAACATATAAAAAGTTACACGGTGAAAATTTTACCTGTACAAAGTTATCCACATTTTTTGCTAACGGATACAAAATTTTAATCGAAAAATTTGTCAAAACTTGTGCATTTTTGAAAATTGGGTTGGATATAATGTAACTTAACTCGAGACAAAACACTAACTGGGCCAACAGACGAAAAAGGCTTGAAATTGCCCAAAAACTTGATTTTCTTTTCTCTCACCTCTCTTTCTTCCCTAAGTCTCTAAGCCAACTCTCTGTTTGGAGAAAAACGATTCATTTAAGGAAAAAATGACATTAATAAAGCTATGATGGATTTAGATTTTTTTTTTGGAGCTAATTAAGACTAACTTACATACATTGTGATCCCCCAGAATCTTTAGAAGAATTATTCTTTTAATCTTTTAATACATAACAATCAAAGATATTATCACAACCCAACTAGAATATGATAAGTTCTATCGTGTTGAGTTGTGACAGACAAATCCCAAGATTTAGTTTAGGAAATTTTTTTTTGAATTTTCTGCCAATATTCAATGAAATAAATTACAGATTATAGAGCTACTAAAACATCCAAATACTAAAATTAAATTCATCTACAAAGTTTCTTTTATTTCATCAAAATAAATATCTACACTACAATATATGATTACATGCAAGAGCTACAGAGCTGAAAATTTAACTAGTCATGAATGTAAAAAAAATTAAAATAAAAAAATACCTATGACCTCAGATTTGATCTTGAAATACTAGTCCTCTACTTCTTTCTCCTTTACAGATCCTAAAAATCAGAAGCAAAATCATAGTGAACTACAACAGCTCAGCAAGCCACATAAATCAATCTAAAAATTTTTAGCATTCTTTTATTAAATATTTAACTGAATATTTAAAAAAAGTTAAATATAGTTTCAATATATAAATTATTATACTGAGAGATGTAATAAATGCATAACAGTTATTACCTGGTTTAAATAATAATATGGAACACGTAAATAAATTAAAATTCATATCACAGAGTAGTTCATATCATATTTCCTGAACACAGACAGAACTTCAAAGGATTCTTATCCCTTATGACTCTTTTTTGTATTTGTGCTTATAGCACTATAATATATCACATATTCATATCTCAGATAGAATCTTAAAGAATTCTGGCTCCCTTATAGCTTCCAACAATTTCCTGACACAGACAAAATCTCTAAAGATTATGGCCCCTTATAGCTCTCAACAGATATAATTTAATTACATATATACATATATTATCATATTATAATAATTATTTAGTAATTGAGCATGTATTAAAATTTTAAAGTGTTGTATAACAGTAGACAACAGAAAATTCAACTAGGTAAAAATACATATTTTTCAAAAATTATCAAAATATGAGGAATCATTTAAAATGATGTTTTAAGACTTTTATTGTACTACACCACTATTTTTCAACATCTAAAAAATTTTTTATTCAATTTTAAAACCCTCATTATAAAATTTTTAGAAAATATTCAAAATGTGCATAATCGTAATATCTATAATATATAAAATGTTACACGGTGAAAATTTTACCTGTGTAAAGTTATCCACGTTTTTCATTAATGGATACCATATTTTAATCAAAAAATTTGTCAAAACTTATGCATTTTTAAAAATTGAGATGGGTATAATGTGACTTATTTTGAGACGAACAAGTTTCTCAATTAGGCGGACGGACGAAAAATGCTCGAAGTCGCTCAAAAACCATATCTTCTTTTCTCTCACATCTGTTTCTTCCCTAAGTCATCTCTAAGCCAACTCTCTATTTGGAAAAAAAATAATTCATTTAAGGAAAAAATGACATTAATAAAGCTATGATGGATTTAAATATTTTCTTTTTATTTACTAATTAAATAATATATAATAATATTATTATTAATTTTTAATAAAAAATTTATAGAAATTTTATTAGGAATTTTAAAAATTATAAAAAAATATTCATAAATTAACTTATTTTATTTAAAAAATTTTGATGAAATAGGTTTACAAAACAGATATATGACTGTCCCAAAAACCCCACTTGTACCGATATGTGTCGACTTCTTAAAAAATTTCAACAATGCTCAAAATTTATGGAAACAATACGGTAAATAAAGCATAATATTTTAAATATTTTGATGAAGACAGTTTGTGATTTAGACTTATAATGATTTCTGAAATAATTTTTGAGTGCTCTAGTATAAAAAAATTCTTAAAAATTTTAAGGGTTTCACAGCTATCTAATATTATCTATCAGTAATGCCTTCTTTTGTTGTCATTATCTCTCTCTCTACTTGGTTCATCCCCGCTCCTTTTTCTATTGACATCATATTTTGAGCCCACCTCATATTTAGATGCTGGTGCTGCCAAATCAATCTCCATCAGTCTTGCCTGCTCCACCAACTCAGAAAACTCTTTAATACGTAAAGATAATGGTGGATGTCTGAGCTCCCTATTCAACCTTTACAGAAACCTATAGTACTATTCGTTAGCAGTAGGGATCAAATGAGGAGCATAACTAGTAATAGCAATAAACTCGACCTTATACTGCATCACTGTCTTACATCTTGCTCCAACTTAATGAAAACTTCCTGCATCTGTCGTCGGGCTCATGGAGGCACAAATCATATCCTGAAATTGTAGTGAACTCAACCCAAGTGATCTCAGCATTTATCTTCCCTTAAAATTTCTCTCTCTTGTCCAATCCACCATCTCTCTGCCTCTTCTTCAAATAGGAATACAACTCATGGTACCTTCTGCATCTTTGGACATTAAATGCTATCAAAAATTTTCTCTATTCTCAGTAACCAATTTTCTGTAGCTTGAGGTCCTACAGCTCCTTTGAACAATAAAGGCTTCAACTTATGGAATGTCTATAAGTGCTTGTCTCCCTATTCTTCTTTACTTCTAGCTAATTTATTCTGTGCATCCTCCATTACATATGCTATAATAATAGCCAACTACATCATACTTTCTGATGGCATTGGAGCTACACTGTGTTGCTCATTTGGTATATTTAACTCTAGATGATTTGTTTAACTTCTAACCTGCACAGTTTAATATGATCTGAATAATACACACATGCAACTATGTATGCAAAATAATGTACCTAAAACTACCCATTTTCTCAATTTATCAATCAATTCTGATAGCTTTGGTAACAATCAATTCTTCCAATAACTATTCTGATACTAATTGTGATACCCTAGAATCTAATTTGGGAGAATTATTCTTTTAATCTTTTAATAAATAATAATCAAAGCTATATAATATCATCTATCAGTAATAAATAGTAAAATAGATTCTATAATTCAAAATATTAATGTAAATATCTATATTCATTTTCAAAAATCATATATAATGCTCAGGATCTATACAGCCATCACATATCTATCATGTCTTGATTACAAAAGAATAGATAAGATAAAAAGAACCTAAAACTAAAGAAATTCTGACCTGCCTCACACTCCTGCTCCCTTGCCCTTACCTAAAATGATTTAACCACATATAATGAGTTAAAAAGTCCAATAGGTCAGCAAAATCTATAACTGAATTCAAAGCATAATAAAGGAACAATATACATGTCAAGAATCAAAGCATATAAGTAACATTCATATGATCATTGAATTAGTACAGAAATAGTAAAATTTACATGAACTAATAGTAGAATATATAAACAATAAAATACTATAATACAAAAGTCAATAAAGCAAGGAACCAGTACGAGTATCAAATCTATAAAGTAATCGTAGTTTTTATAATACCATCAATAAAGAAATTAGATAAAGTATCGAATCAAAATATTAGTAAAGATTATTGAAATTAAATCAATATAGTAAAACTATATGAGAATGTACACATACTATCTAGGTATTATATATCACATGCTCAGAATTTCATATACTTAGTATCAGTATAGTGAATCAGTGATATCAAATAGTATCAGTATCTAAATCAGTAACAATAACTATCCAATAATAGAAATAGTAGAATAATGAAATAATAATAAATTCGTGTAATAACAATAAACCAGTATAATAATAAAAATAATGTATCAAGAACATGCATTTTAGAAGTCACACTAAACAAGTAAGAAGTCTGCTATCATGGTATTTTTTAATATTGTATCAGTATCAGTAAACCGTTTGCTCAATAAACAAAGACATTACTCTTTGCCCGTAGACACAATAATCATCTCTTAATAACTTTCAATCAGTATCACGTGAATCAGTAGAGGATAATACTAAATAATAATATTTAAAAGAAAGCCCGTCGGCCCACCATCCTGTAAAGGTCAATCAGTCTCTAACCAACGAATCAATCAATCTTTACTTGTCTTTTACACACATTATTATCACAGTAATGTAATAGTAATTTTAATCACATATCCACTTTCATTTTCAATGCATTGCAGCAAATAAAATATAATTGAGCTTAATTTAGAAAGTGCTAAAATATCTTAATGGTAAACAATAAAAATCATACTGAATAAAATTTTACATTTTTAGAATTTAATCAAATTATAAGATATTGCATAAAATAACATTCTGAGGCTTTAGTTAAACTACATTACTATTTTTAGACGTCAAAATAAATTTCTAAGTAGGCAAAAATCATTGTATTTTTAAAATCATCCTGTGAAAAATCTCAAATAAATACTTAAAACGTTCATAATCTCAATCTCTATAATATATCAAAAGCTATACAGTGAAAGTTTTAACCATACAAAATTATTCTCGTTTTTCCTTAGTAAAAATACAAATTTGATAAAAAAAATATCAAAAACATAAAATTTTTGAAATAAAAAATAAGGTAAAAGTTCTTTACAGCGAGACGAGTAAATCTCTCAACTAGCTCCACTGATGAAAATCTCTTCGCGATCTTCAAATCTTGATTTTCTTTTTCCCTCTCTTATCTTTTCTCTCTTATTTTCCTAAGCCATCCCTCTGTTGTTGAATTTAGAAGAGAAAGCAAAGGGTTTTAATAAAATCTTAATGTTTTAAGATATTTTATAAAAAATAATAATATAATATTAATATAATATTATATTTAATTAAATTTTTAGTATAAATTCAAAAAAATTATTTTTGGACTTAAAAAATTATTGAAAAATATCCAAAAAAAATATCATTTTATTTAAAAAATATCGGTGAAATCGGTTTGCAAAATGGATATTTGACGGTCCAAAAATTCTTACTTGTACCAACATGTACCAATTTCTTAAGGATTTTCACTGGTGCCCAAAAATTAAGAAAAAAATCGTACAATTAAAATACCACGATCTTAATATTATGGCGAAGATGGTATACAAGTTAGAGTTATATTGAATCCAGAAAAAAAATATTTATCTAAATCAAAATATAGATTATTACATATATCATATACTTAAGCTTCAAATTTAAGACCTCTTAATTGATAACTTCATAAAACTCCCGCCCAGCAGATATAAGATGAGCTGCATGTAATGAAGACAAAGAGGAGCGTGAGGTAAATGAAATGTACATGTTTTTTAATCGAAAAAACAAAAGCATGAAAGTTTTCTAATAAAAGAAAAGTATAGCTGTCAATATATCCTAAATTTAAATACATAAAGGCGGCATTAAAATACTATCATATATTCAAAAAATCAGTTGATCTATCTACATCGATGTACAACGGCTTTATAGACTATAATGGCGGATGAGTGGCAGCAGAGAAGGAAAATCAGTGGGAGGCACAATGGCAAGCGTTGACGGGCAGGCCAACAGGGGCGGTGGGTGATGATGACGACAAGCAAGCGACAATGGCGAGTCAAGCGGGCATCGATAGATTCAGATTGATGAACAAACGGCAGCTGTGGATAACATAAGTGAGACCACATACCGTGAATTTTCTCTGCATTTAAAATTCTTCTCGATCATTTAGATGAGCTTCAAATTCTTTCAAAACAGGCAATCAAAAGTATTACAAATACCTTACATAAATAATTTTAATTCAGTTTAGTTCAAATAAACAATCAAAAGAATCAAAACAAGTACATTTCTTTTACCCCACGCTCCCACTTCACACAACCAAACAACCCCTTACGACGAAGGAAACTCCATGCCTCCATATAGACGGGCTTAATTAGTTCTCCTCTCTCCAATTCATTATTTTGAAATAAATCACAAGCCATACATAACAATTAGATGAATTTATTATATCAAACTGAACAAATAACCACAGCTCAACTAGCTGCACTCAAACAACACACGCACGCCATTTTCTCTCATCGATCTACACTCTCACCTCTTTCCTCGCATTAATTAAGCAATTCATGCGACATTTCCACGCTCATGACCTCATGAGGCTAAGAGCATTTGGCACGCCAGAGAAAGGAATCCACGTCCTTCCAGCAAGCAACACACTTGCAGTCCATCTGAAGGCCTCCCTCCTGTTGATAACATGGTAACCCCTCCACTTCACCCTTCTATACGTTGGGGAGCCCGGACCGCGGTTAGAGTACTCAGCATAATACAAAGTATCGAGAGCGAAGTTCCCGTTCCACTCCAACCACCCTTCAGGCCGAATTAGATCGCCTATTGTAGACTCCATCACTACAGTAGTCGAAAATTGCTTCCATGGACGGCCTAGGTAGCTGCTGATCTTGAAGCGGTCGGGGAAGAGGCGGAGATCCGGCACAATGCGGCAGTTTTGGATAACGATGCCGGTGCGCTCGTGCTGGGTGTCCTTACCGTGTGCAGTGACGGTATTCTTTTGGTTGTCCATGGGGTGACGAAGGATGATGAGACAGTTCTGAATGACTACTTGGGAGTCACCAAAGATGAAGTCGATGGTGCCGGAGATGACAGAGTTGCGAACGAAGTGGCGGCCGGACTGGGAGTAGAAGGAATCTTGGAAACCGTCGATTCTGCAGTTGTAGATCACTGCGGCGTCGGCGTTTAGCCGGAGAGCTACAGCTTGGTGACCCTTTGGTCCGGCTGTGTTCGAGAATCCCATCGACCGGGCGATGAATCCGGGTGCTTGCACAGCTGCGATAATCATATTATATTATTAATAATTGTAGCAAGGAATTCAGAATATATATAAGATATTTTTTATCAAAAAAATTCTTTAAACCCAAAAATACAAATAAAAATATCTATAAATTCATGTTTGATTCAATATTTTTTTAATAAATATACTCCAGAGAAATTTTCTTACGCAATTATAGAGCACAGCTCATTTTGCGATGAATGAATTTAGTGATAAATAAAACATTAATTACGCCAGAAGTTTGTAACATGAAATATATATCGATAGTGAGAATACGGACGCAAAATATTATATTTATTTCTTAGAATTATAAGACTTTTATGTAAAATACAAATGGAAATTTGTTTGTTATGAAGTCAGCACTGAAACTCGTTATTTATAATAACATAAATTTACTCATACAATTTTTCATACAAAATTTCATATTGTTTTGTGTTATTGTTCTATACTTGTAAAATATATGTTGTTCAAACAAGAGCTCTGGAGGCATTTTTTTATAGATGAAAATTTTATTGGGAACTTCTAACTCTTTTCTCAGCCAAGAAAGCAATATAAATAAATAAAATTAAATTTGAGTGTCATTTTATGTTACAAAATAATTATTTAATTGTTATTATATAAAAATCTTATAGTTTAAATCACATGATTTTTAAATTTTATTTATTTATTTTGATCAACTAATTCTCAAAAATGTGTCAGAAGGTCCTCCCTTTGACATATAGAAAAAAAAAATTATATAGCAAATTACCTATTATGGGAAAAGAGATATCATCTTACATCACATCTAAATATTTGTTCAACTAATATGGTTTCCATAATCACTCATTCCCTATTTCATGAATTCTCTATACATGGAATGGTTCCATAAGATTTACTAATATCATTAGCATCTATGATATTGCTACCAATTTGTTGCAAAATTCAACTCTCTTCTTATGTGATTTTCTTAAAAAAAAAAATCTTATATAATTTTGACCTTATAACAAATTAGGCTCATTTTATCCAATCATACCACTAAGTAATTTATTTGATGAAATATTTAATGGAGTAAATATTTAGCAAGCAGCTCATCTTGATCTTTTGGTTGGAGGATTTAACTGTTAATGAAGAGGTCTTAGATTTAAAATTTATGTATGTGGTGTGTGTGAGTTTGTTTATTTTAGCAAAATATCATTATATATTTCTATGTTAATTAAATCCAAATAATAATAATTAGATGATGAATTAAAAGAAAATGAAAAGCAATATTTCTCTATGCATTTCTATTTCTACTCTATTTAATTGTCCTTTATTTTTTAACATATATCTCCTGACAATTTCTCAATTTAACATGAAAGTACATTAAGATTTTTTTTCTTTGATTGTATTAATCAAATTCTTTTTTTTTCTTTAATTCTATTAATCTAAATCTTTCTAAGTGTTTAGACTTCATTAAAATTTTAATCACGATAAAATTTAAATTTTTAGTCCTATTTTGAAATGAATATAATATAAATTATGTATATGTGTTATTCCTTTTTAAAATAGGTCTAAAGATTTTAAAATCATTCAGATCAGGAGAAATTTTTTTCTCATTTAAAATGCAAAGGAAGATGCTGTCTTACAGAATGTAGCAGTCTTGTAAGTTCCAACTCCCTCGGCGTAGTTGAGACTTCCGGTAACAATTGTCTTCCGTGGTCCATCTCCGTATATAAGAACATTGGGCTTGTCCTTCTCGACGGTAACCTTCTCAAAGTAAATTCCAGCCTTCACGTAGATCACGTAGCGCCCTCTATAAGTCTTAGGCATCGCATTAAGCGCCGCATTAATGCTTTTAAACTGCCCGCTACCGTCCTTAGCCACCACTGCATTAGGCCTCAACCTCGGTCTAAGCACCCGCGACGACAGTATCTTCCTGTCACCGACAG
Organism: Dendrobium chrysotoxum; assembly: GCA_019925795.1. Lineage (NCBI taxonomy): Eukaryota > Viridiplantae > Streptophyta > Magnoliopsida > Asparagales > Orchidaceae > Dendrobium > Dendrobium chrysotoxum. Next base: position 76,544,732 of record CM034313.1, read on the forward strand.
ACATCCATGAAGGGTACTGGTCATTCGAGAGCAATCGCCGACCGCTCACGGTAACGCCACCGGTCCCATTGATGGTAAGATTAAGCTGTTTCGCGAGTTCCCCGACAGCGCTTACGATGGCGATAGCGTTGTCGGTTAGCTCTGTGGTGTTGCGGAGAGCGGCGGTCATCTGCTCGTTGAGGTCCTCCGCCTCAATGCTCGCGAGGCAGTTGGTACGGTAAGAAATAACCATGCTAAGCCAAGCCTGGAAGTCATCGAGCCTGTGTATATTGTCGGCTTCGGCGATCACGGCGGATAGCTGGTCACCGGCGTCGCCGAGTAGTTGTTTGCAGAACTCGAAGCCGTCGTTGTCGATGGAGGTTTTGGCTTGGCTGTGGAGGTCGTGGGCCCGCTGGTTGGCGGATTGGACCTCGGCTGCGATGACATGGACGGCGACGCGGATGATGTCACTGGGTGTTGAGGTCTCGTTGATCGAGCCGGAGCGGAGGGTACGCTCGCATATGTCTTTGTAGACGGTGGGGGAGCACAATGCCGAGATGGACTTGGAGCTGGCGGTGAGCTGGCCGGAGTTAGGGTTGGTCTTGGAGTTTCGTAACCGGGTGGTGATGGCGATGACGCCGATCACGGCGGTGACGAGCAGAATGGCGGAGAAGCCGGCTATGACGGCCTTTTTCGCCATTTTTGTTGGTGGATGAGAGTACTGGGATGTAGAGAATTGACTAGTTCTGTTTTGTTTTTTATTGGAATGGAGCCTGAGTTGGCTCCTATTTGTTTGTGTGGGGCCCCGGGAAGGAAGGTGGGGGAGAGAGGGATTATATATATTTATAGCGCTAGTTTAAAATGGGCGAGATGCGGATGAGAGCGGTTTGAGAGTTATGCGGGGGATTTGTGTTCGTGGTTGCTCTATGATTTGCCTATTTTAAGATTATTTGATCTCGTCTTAACAGTCTGATCATCTCTCTAAGGCTTCGTTTGAGACGGCTTTTTTGTTACTTCTTAAAGCAGTTTTTTAGTACAAAATTTTAAAATTTTGTACTACAAAGCTGCTTTAAGAAGCAACAAAAAAGCCGTCCCAAACGAAACCTAAATCTATTTTAAGACTAATATAACGACATACAAGCAAAAGCCCGGGACGGATCTCAAAAGAGAGAGATTATTATGTGCGGACGTCGAACACGTCCGGAGACCAATCATGAACCACCACGTCACGCAATACATTGTGTATTGAGTGACGTGGCGGCTCCTGATTGACATTTGGATGCATTCGGCATCCGCACATAATAATTTTTCCTCAAATGGATGATTTTCTATGAGAATAATAAGTTAGTAACAATGTTTTTTATATCGGAGATTATTGAGTTTGATATGTTCCTGAAAAAACATGCTAATTAATTTTGATCATTCCGTTACGAATATCTTAATTTGAGTTCAACGTGAATGATCATTGTGTGAATCGTTAAAATCTCATATATTTTTTATTTCTTAATATCAATTATGGATATAATTATCAATTATGGATATAATTAATTAGAATTAAAAAAATAGTCATAGTTGTATATGATGAGACTAATGCAGAGATAATCTTATATGATGCATGAATTTTGAGGTAATTTGTGAATTCAAATATATGTTTGAAATATCATGAAAACTTCGTCAAAAGATTAGTCTCTTTGGGACTAATTAGAAGCGAATGTCAGAATTATCTGTTTGATGCTCCAAAGGCCTCATACCAATTGAATTAAAAAGAAGCCCTCTAGTGGGGGCATTTTTTTGTCTTATTTAAGATCATCTCCAACCGAACTGCATACCACCGTATATTGTCCGTCATTCGCTGCATTAGAACTCCAAATCTCACGCCAAAATTCGGTAGGTGAACAGTACGATGACAATTTTGACGTCGGACTGTTCACCTATGCTAAAAAATCCTGACTTGCGAATTTGCTGAAGAAGAGCGGGAAAGAGAAGAAAAGCGCGCAAAAGAAGAGAGAGATGGTTGCCTTCGCAGGAAGCTCACGAAAGAGGAGAGAAATGAAATTCGATTGCAGATGAATTACGTCATTTTGAAGTTTTACTACATTTTAGAGTGTAAAATGGGTTTTTCGGTTGGAGATGTCCTAAGTTATCTAACCGGCTTGATCCCAATAGATTGGTATTTGATTTGGGTACTATCCATTAGGGTAATCTAGTACTGTGATTTGATATTAACTTTCAGAATATTCAATATCCAAATTTGATTTAATACTTCAAAGTACGTATCTATAATTATTTAATTGTGTTTATACATACAATTACATTTAAAATCTATAGAATATGTAAATAAATGCAAAATTAGGTCATTTTAGGAATAAAGTATCTAAAACTTTGAATCAATGATGAATGTTGATACATGGTGGCAGCACAGAGAGAGAAAGTTTAATATTTTAGTTCAAATAAAAAAGGGACTTAAGAGACAAAAATTTTTATAAGCGACAAAAATTTTTATAAGCGACATTATAAAAATAAAAGGAAAAAAAAAAAAAAAGATTCTTCAGACCTCAAAGGCTAAGCCCTCTTTAATCTCTAGCCAAGAGCCTCCTCATATAGAGCGTAGGATTTTATCTATAATTTTTTAGAGTAACATACATTATAAATATAGCCTAACTCTGAAAAATTCTATAAGATACCTCATATTGATTATCTTGATCAACTATTATTCTTTTAATATTTAGATGCCTTAACGATGCCAAATTTTGTGATAATGGATTTTCAAATTGACTATAAGTATGTATGATTTAAGAATCATTTAATCATTCAATTGATATTTTGAAGTTTTATTACACTTCAAATATTTGATTTGGGCTCATTTGAAATTTGATTGGATCACTATTGGTGTGGGTAGAGATTATTACGTGCGGACGTCGAACACGTTAAAAAATCAATCAAGAGCTACTACATCACGCAATGCACTGTGCATTGGGGAGAAGCCCAAATCTTAAGTCGCATCTCTTTCTCGAATTACTCTAATGTAGAATTTATGTTAGCAAGATCAGAGATTGATTGATGAAACAGAAATTTATAGTTAATCTTGCTTTGCTTATTCTCCATGACTAAGATAGATTGAGTTCAGATTTGAGAAGCAGTACATTGCAATAATACACAGTAATAAATAGTAGTACACAACAATATACAACAGTACACAATAATAATATACAGTAGTACACAACAACAATACACAACAACAATACACAATAGTACACAACAATATACAATAATACACAGCAATATATAGCAGTACATAACAGTACACAATAGTATACAATAACAATACACAGCAGTGCACAACAACAATACACATCAACAATACAGAACAATACACAGCAGTACACAACAATATACAACAGTGCATAGCAGTACACAACAGTATACAATAACAATACACAATAATACATAGTAGTATACATCAATACACAGCAGCAATACATAGCAGTACAAAATAATAATAAAAAGCAATACACAATAAAAAAAAACCCATTTTCCACATAGTTTCCATAATACACATTGGTGAAAAAGCTGAAAAAGCTTTAAAATGAACAAAAATATCACTGAAAATTTTACATAATTGATTTACAGAAGTATATGTTTTTCCACCAGGGCATATCAACACTGTGCTTTTACTACGATCTTCAAAACACAAATGATATGCAAATCACATAATACAAATGACTTACAAACTCTAAAAACAAGCGGACTAAAAAATTACTCTTACAATCAAAACAAACGACTCACAAGGTCGAACCCTGCCAGAGAGTGCTGCCCCCATAGACTCTCGCGGCAACAATTTTTTCAACTTCAAGTCTTCCTCTTCCTGGACATTTGTATACCGTCTTTCGGACTCCACATCCTGTGGACATATCATCTACTCGAAGAATACAACATCCTCCTCCAAACCAATCTTCATCTTTATCGTCTCTTCCTCATTTTTTCTTTCTCAGCAGGTACTAAAAGTTTTATTCTGTATAAACTCTAAATATTTAAAAGTTTTTGCGAGTTTCTTTTTTAAAAACATAAAAAATGAGTGGGTTGTCTCGATTTTAAAATTTTTCATAAATGGGTCGGGTCATCGAGTCATAAAAAAATCACGTGTCTTAATTTAATTAGAGTTCGGATGTAGTGTTACGTCTGGAGTCCACACAGAATAATTCCTCCTCCAAGTGACTGGTCTTATTTTATTTTATTTTTATTTCTAAATAGTTCATTCTCTTTGAAAAACATTATTATTTTTTATTTTCTGCCCGAAAATTATGTTCACATTTTATTTGAATTTCACTTGCATTCCTAAGTAGGTTTCTTTTTCATTTAATTAGGATATATTTGGAAAGAATTCTTTTTTAATTATAGAAAAATCCCATATTATTCACTTTGAAGACCAAGCTGAAAGATGCAATTGAAGAAATATGCCTTATTGTGCAAAACTAGCCAACACTAAATTCCCAAGCTCCGTGCAATCTAACCACAGAGAACTAAAGCTCGGTCATTTTTCCTCGCATTAGAATGAGAACTTGAACAGCATGTCATGTTTGTAAACCTCTCCAGGATTCACAATCTGAGAAGGGAACTGTGGATGGTTGACAGCATCAGGAAACCCTTGTGTCTCCAAGCATAAGCCGGCATACCTCCCATATATCGCCCCTCCTTTGCCCTCAACGTCATTTAGATAATATGCAGTGTAGAACTGCACCGCTGGTTGGTTTGCCCAAAGCTCCATTCCTCGGCCTGACCGGTGATCCTCCACAACTGCAACCTTCCTCATTCCGTGACCATCAACAACATAGTTCATGTTATAGCCACCCTTGACATAGTTGATTCGGCTTTCAATAGTGTTTGGGTTGCGAAAGTCGTAAGGGGTGCCAGATACTGAGGAAATGGCACCAGTTGGTATGAGCTGATCGTTTAGTGGAGTAATATAGGAGGCAAAGATCTGGACGGTATTGGATAAGATTGTGCCTGAGCTGTGTCCCCCAAGGTTCCAGTAGGAATGCTGGAGAAGATTTACAGGCGTTGCCTTTGTTCGTGGTGTGGCTTCCATGGTGACACTCAGCTCATATGCACCAGAGATCTTGTAAGTCACATAGACATCTAAGTCGCCAGGAAAACCTGTTCAATAGTTCTGATTTACAGTTCCACGTATAAGAATAGTTTCTATATATCAAACTTTTCCTTTGAAAAATAAGTGATGTATGTAGTGCAGCCTACTGTTAGGTAAAATATGTCTTTTCAATATTAGCTCAATTTACCAAAACAATCCGCTCTACATTCAGAAAAATAGATCCAAAGAGCATTGAAAAAACATGGTAAGGCAAGGTACCAAGGTTCCTTGAAAACTTACATGGAAGAAAAAGAAATTCATACGTATAAACTAGGAATAAAATCCATAGAAATTTCTTCAATTATGGGATTATTTAGAATAGTATAAAATGATATTAATCACATCATATAATGTTGGAAAAAACAATGAATTTTCAAATTTGAAGTTAAAAAAAATATGCTAAATAGATTATTTTAAGATAAAATTATATGCATATCACCCGAAATTTGACAATTTATGAATTTAATAGATATTGGTTCCATTACCATAATAATTCTTGTTCTATTATCGACAAATGGATGTCCAACCCTTTATCACATCCTCTATTTTTTAAGACTTGATATATCATCAAAAACATATCTTGATCGAGCACGAATCTCGAGGCAAATTCAAAACAGAAACTTCCAAAATTAAATCCTGAGTCATCCGAACTCCAATTTCTACAAACTTAAAGTTGAATTGAACATCTCAACGAGATGAACCCAAAGACACCAAATTTGATCCAATATGAGCCCAACTGGGTCCAAATCGAGCGCCCGAAGTACATCTAGAAGGTTTAAAGCATAAAATGGATGACCACATGATATTCAAATGTGATATGCTTATAGTCGAATCGAGCTGCTCGACTAGACGAATCCAACGAGCCTAAGATCGCCAAATTCTGATATCATTAAGAAACTCAAATGCTTGATAAACGGTCTATGATCGAGGGAATTGATATCGTTCATCCATCAAAACACTCCCAACATGCCCATGATATTCTACATATTTACTAGCCATGCCACTCCTAGGAAACTATAAATAGACTCCTCATTCTTCATTGAAGAAGGGAGAGCAAGCAAGAGAAATAAGAGAAGAGATGAAGAGAAATTTGGGAGCTCTCTTGCCACCAGACTCCTCGACCACCGCCCGACCACCGACTGTCAACGGACTTTCGCCCATTGCCACCGACCGTCGTCGGAATTCTGCCCAGCCACCAACCATCACCAGACTTCCGCCCAGCCAGCGATCGTAGCCAGACTTCTACCCGCAACCATCAAACTTCTGTTCTACCACAGCCAGACTTCTGCACGATCGTCCTCATCGTAAACTCATGGGAAGTGCAACCCACTTCCTAGACTACTGTAAATTGATCATTCTCAAGTTTAGGGACGTATCAATCTTTGTAACTTATTCAAACAATAGTTGAATCATTTCAACTTGGCGTGGCCCCGTGTTTTTTCCCCTTTTCAGGATTTTCCACGTAAAAATCTTGGTGTTACTAAATTCTCTGTTTGTGTGTTACGTATCCGTACAACATTAGGACGAAAGACTCTCTTACTTTACCGCCGCAAATATTATAGCCCGCAACAGTTTAATTATTTTTGTTTTCAAGGTTCACTATTTTGGAACTTTAAGTCCATGCTCCAACATTTGATCAATTTATTTTTAAGGGTGCATGCTTGTTTCTCCCATTATTAATGCTCTCTAATTTGTCCCATCTTTCTTATTTAAAATTTTAGCCTCAATCTCTAAAATGAAGACAAAGCACTCAAATTCAATGTACTTGGGCAAGCACTCAGCTTACCATTCACAACATAAGCACAACAGAATACAAGACAACAGCACCAATGAATCCATAAGTGAATTGACATATGACATAAATGAACTCACATGTGGCACAATTGTACTGGAATGTTTATGATTTTTGTTGCTTTTAACGTTTACTTATTTGATTAAATGAATGTAATCCATATATTCAATTAGATTTCACTATGTTACCAATTCCAATGCTTATTTAAATAATTTTCTTGTTCAGGAAATAAAAAATCTTATACATAACTTGAAGCAAAATATTTAATCAGGCTTAAGTTATCAAGCATACTAATTGATCATGATTCTGAAATCCATCATTTTATAAAATGGCAGCCTTCTGATGACCCGATTAGGAGAGTAGATGCATTAGATTTAACCTATGTTAAGAAAGTTAGAGGTAGATCTAAAAAGATTTGATTAGAAAATATTAGAAATGATCTTTCTTTATTACATCTAAATGAGAATTTGGCTCCTAACCGGATACAATGGAGAAAAGGGATTCATGTAGCTCACCCCGCGTAGTGGGATAAAGGCTTGTTGTTGTTGTTGTTGTTGTAATATAATATTCTATCTTGTGGCATTTTCATTTTATTTAGCTAATGGTATTATTTTGCAATCAAACAATCAATTTCAAATATAAATATATTTCAAAAAAAATAATAATAAGAGCAGATATATTTTATGATAAATGAATTTCTTTATCTTATTTTGTTTAATAAATTTTTCATAAATTTTTCATATGTACTAATTATGCATCCATGTTTCTTTTTACAATCTTATAACTCCTATGCACTTGCATGGAGTAATTTGCTAATTATAAATAGGAATGTGTAATTTGCTTGTACTGGCAATTAAAATAAGAAATCCAGCAATTATATTTTCTTGGTAATCCAAATAACAGTTTTACGTTCATTCCTTATCTGATAAACAAGCGAAGATATATCTATAATACCATATTATATTATTTAAACATGTCAATAATTTGTTTTACAAACATCACCAAATAGAAATTCAAAATTGATAATCATACTTTATTTTTACTAACATTAGGTGTTGACGGACATATAATGTCAAGACATATGAAGAATCATGCTACTGTCTTTTAAAACATATAGCATTGACATCTCGATACATTAAGGCCGCATACGATTTTTTTTATTGCTTTTTAATTTTTATGTTAAAATTCTGTTTTAAGAAACAATAAAAAAATCGTCTCAAATGAAGCCTAAACTGAACCAAACATATAGTAGTTGATTGGTAACATTGACATCGTACTAAACAACCCCTAAAACAATTGATTGGTTTGTTTTGATTTAGTCGGGGACCTTTGAATCTGCGTGAACTAACAACATTCATGTGTGCCCATATATAAACATATATGCACATTTAAGGATGTGAACAATGATCATGATGTTTGCCAGCTGAGGATGGCAACAGCCACCCATCTAGGACATTGATTGTTATGTTTCAAGGAGGAAGAAGAAGACTCTTCTTGGCTGATCTTGGATGAGAGAGGGAGGGAGAGGGAAGAGAGGAGGGAGCAGTTGTTGGAGGAAAATTATCTAAAGCTTTATTTCATTTTTTTCAAAACTTTACATCAATCTATAGATTCTATTTATAGGAATTTACATATATGTGATGTCTCACGGAGCAATATAATTAAAACTGGACCAATCACTCCTAACATAGATGATTGTCAACCAAGCATTGTAACAACTTTTGCTAAATGATAATGGCGACAATCATGTCGTAGTCCTGCAGTGGCGTAGACACCAAAAACTGTCATGGGATGATGGCAGCAATCATGGGACATAGGAGACGACCAATGTTGGTTACCAGTAGAGTCGGTTTGAAATTTTGAATAGAAAAAAAAAACAACTATTTTTAAGCAAATCAATACGCAAGTTTATTTGATGAGTGAAGATAACTAAAACCATAAAAAGCATGGCCCTAATTTTAATTAGATAAAAGCTAAGGTGACATACCTTGTTCTTTGTTAAAACTGTAGTAATACAATTTTATATAGGGGAATTCACCATCAACCACTTCTTTGACTGTCCAGATGACGAAGCTGAATCCTCTATGTCCACCTGATTAGAAGAAAGAGAATAATAGATAAAGCATTAGTTAAACTACATGCCATATGCATCAATTTGGTAACTTTGATTTACCATGGATACTGCTTGTTCCATCGTTACGATATAACCTATATGCGGTTCCATTTAGAACGAATCGAGCCCCTGAAATTCTATTGCCAACCCTCCCTACCAATGCACCAAAATAAGTAGTCCCATTCTGAACATTTACAAAATTGTAGTTAGCTTTCACCTGAAAACATGAATTATGGCATAAAACTGAAGAAACAAGAAGTGTTATGTCTTAGAACAACCTAGAAAACTATAAGAAGGTTTGTGGTCTTATCCAATTACAATGGTAATTGTATAATGCAATTACCCCTCATCCCATTTGGCACATATTCCAGCTTGCCTTCAGGATTCAAGTCTCGAAAATTGCGGTGGTTTCATATAAAATATGTCAAATTTTGATCCATGAGCATATTAGAACTAATAAATCAAATTGGAGAGTTAAACGATAAAGACAAGAAGATTTAAAATAAAAGAACATATAATTGGATCTCATTATAAATCAAAAGTATTTTTGAACTCCACAAATCCCTTAAATGTAATTGTTTCTTCTTCGCTCTAGGAACATGTGAGATCTTAGAGGAAGATTCTTGAGCTCATCTTGAGCTCTTCTTGCAAGAGAGAGAGAGAGAGGGAGAGAGATATAATTTGGAGGAATACAACTAAAGTTTTATTAAGATTTTTTCCCCAACTAATACATCATACAAAGCCTCTATTTATAGAGTTATACAATGGTGTGATAACATGTAGGATCAACTTAAACTAAATCATGGACCAACACTTCACAGAACAAGTGAAGACTAAGGCTTCGTTTGGGACGGCTTTCTTCTTGCTTTCTAAAACAACTTTTTAGTATAAAAAATTTCTTAAATTAAAATTTTTTAAACTATAAAGTTATTTTAGAAAGCAGTACAAAAGTTGCTCCAAACTAAGCCTAAATCACATGAGGTTGAAATGATTATATCATGAGATTACAAAATTGTTTTTCCAGCCATGAAAGTTGAGCTAATTTTTGGGATGACGTGATTTTGAAAACATATTTGTAACTCGTTCAAGATTTTTATTTGTATCCAACTTTTTAAAACATAAATATATATTCAGTGTCTCCAAAAACAACTCCCACTGAAGCATCTGCCTCCGAAAGCATCAAAAGAATATTGAAAACCACTGAGGGCTCCTTTCCATGAAGAGGATACCCTCTTAGGCACCCTTTAATGACAGGAAACCACAACAGAGTATGACCTTAAGAAAAATCATACAGGTTTCAAACCTTTAATAAGGAAACACCATTAATGATAAATCAACAATAACTGGTTCCAAAGTATGAATAAAAGTCGGCATCTAGGGTGATACCCACATTACGAAGATTACTTTCTGTACCCTTGACCAAAGCAGGAAAAAAGAAAGAAACAAACAGAAATAATGAATAAGTGCATTTAATGACGTAAATCGTACAATATATGGACGAATCCCTTCATAGCCCAGAACAACATCAGCTAAATTCCCTGGAGATGTACGATATTGCATTATACTCAGATAAAATCATCATTAATCACAAAAAAATGGGGAAAATATGCATTTTCAAAGCTTTTCGTTTTTTTAGGGGAAAAACCATGAAGGAAAACTTGCCTTCGGAATCTGGAAGGATGACCGAGAGGATTGTGGCTCCCCAGTTGGTAATCTTAACTGAAAAGTTTCCCTTCTTGAGCTCATAGATCCCCACTGTCTTCCTTGGGATTGCTGAGGAAGAACCCAACAAGACAAAAGCTATCAGAGAGAGGAAGAGGAGTGCTTGGGATCTAGCCATAGAGCTCCTTATTTAGGAGGAAAACTTGGCAATGGGTGGGGTGGATGATGAAAACTAGAGAGGAGAGTTTGAGGTTTAATCTTGAAGGCTTTGAGCGTCTATATAGAGTGAGACATTTTTAGACAAATATTTATTTCAAACATCAAATTAATAGACTTTTAACATCATTTTATTATATATACATATTGAAATGCCCGAAAACGTTGACTTAAATTTTGAAGAAAAGGAAATCCATTTTTGCATCACAAAATTTTTGCATATTTCTATATTTAATATTTAAATATTAATAAAAATATCATTATTATATGCATGGGGGACTGTGGGGGTTCGTGCCCCACTTCTTAATAAAAATATCATTATTATGATTTTTTTCTCATAGCCCGTACTGTCTCCACTCTTCTTTGGCTCCCACACTTTCTTTTCCATCTCTCTTCTACTCTCTCTCTCTCTGCCATTATATTTTTTATGGCGGCAACCTCCTCCACTAAACCCTAGCTATCTTTCCTCTTAATATCTCTCTCTCTCTCTCTCTCTCTCTCCATAAGAGGTGAGATTATTTTAAATACTTTTTACTTATTTTTCACTTTATCTTTCTCTCTCTAATTGTGAAGTTTATTATTAATTTTCTTAAAAACTTTTGTTAGACTATCTTAAAATTATTTTTACTATGTTACTTTTTTCTCTTCATCTACACATTACTAAATTTTTTAAATTAAATTTTTAATTTTTTTTAATTATTTAAAAACTTCAAATTTTAATTTATAGGAGATTTATATAATTAAAGCCAACAAATTATATTAGAGGAGGAATAGTGTAGCTTAAAATATGCTTATTATATACTTTTATATTAATAAGATGCAATTTTTTAATATATTTATTACTCGTTATAATATTTTTATTTAAATTAGATATGAAAATGTACGCTAGAAGAATAGTGGAAATAGATGAACATAATAATATATAATCCAAATAAATTTGTGTTAAAATTAATTTAGATGAGCATGATAATAATTTTTTTTCATTATCATAAAATTTATCTTCTTATAATTAACAATTATAATAAAAAAAATTAAAACCATAATGTCAATTTCAAGCTCAAATGAAAAAATTTGAGGATATTTTTAAAATAAAAAATTTATGCCCCTGCAGATAAAAAATTCTAGCTCCGCCACTGATTATATGTTCCAAGATTTATAAGTTCCAGCAAAATATTAATTAGAGAGAGAGAGAGTCTTAGAGGAAAAAGCTTTCCCCAGTTCCTATATGACACGTTCACGTTCACAAAGCTCTAATAGAATTGCATAGAAATATCAATTAAAACATCAGTGAACAACTCCCTGTATGAGTAGCCGGAGATAATCTCGACTAAGTAGCTCAAATCACAAATTTTCAGAAGACAATGTTAATGTGTTAATGAAGTATTTAGTTAGAGATAATTGTAGTTGATATTTTAGATATTTCTCTTCAAAATATTAGTTTATATAGATAAAGGAAAGCCGGCTTGGTGTTTTTGGAAGAGACAGGTTTGGCCTTAATAGTCAGTCAATGATGGTGAAGGCTTTGGCCAAATTTGACATATTTGTATTATCGGCCTATTAGGACAATATTGATGGGGCCGGAGCTTATTGTCCGGTAGCATTTGAGCCTGCCGGCCAAATTTGTTATGAATCTTGACCAGTCTTATTTATTACTTCAATCGGTTTATTATATTTAAAACCGAGCAGAATATAAATAGATAAAATCACTATGTGGATTAATCAAACTAATATGTATTATTTACTGTGCTTAATTATATATATCGGCCCTAATCACTATAGTCCTTCCCTCAAAGATGAATTTGTCTATTTTTTTTTGTTGGAACTGGGAGTATCGGCTCGCTGCCACCTCAGATTGTGAGGCGTTTGGCGATGTCCACTAATCTCTTCGGTCGACCTAGCAGTGGCACCCACATCAAAAACCCCCGGGCCAACACTTTATTGGTCCCCACCTAAGAGGCGAGGCCGTAGTGGGGTGGATTCGGGAAAATTATTCTGTTCGGACACCAGGCGTATCCGGATTATCGGTATACTCGGTATTCTAGCGGTATCGATCGGTATCCAGCCACGATCAGTACCGCTCGGTATCGTAGGATACCGATCAGTACTGCTATAATACCGAGCACCAGATACGTCCGGTGTCCGAGCAGAATAATTTTTCGTGAATTCGAACCCGGGATGGGGGGTTCCCAATCGTGCTCTCCCACCAACCACCCTAAGTCTCGGTGGGTGAATTTGTCTAATTCCAGTAAACGTTAAAATATTTTGGAATTTTTATTTTAATTTATCTGAAGTTTGTATATAAAATTATCAGCTTTGAAAAAAAAATTAAAAGGATATGATAAAATTTAGATTATTTCTGGTGTCTGTTATGTCTAACCAAATAATTAATTTAGTCTATTATTTTTTTTCAAAATATGGTTTTTAATTTAAAGCAACCAAAAGAGCCTTTAGATGATTTATATTTTAAAAACAATAAAATTTTAAGATAGATTTCTAATAAAAAACAGAGCAAAGCTTCATTTCCGAAATAAATTGACACAAAAAATAAGATTGTAGTGCGAAGAAGATGCAAACTACTGCAAAGCAGAAAAGGTAAAAGAGAATTGTATCATTTGTTTCTAAAAGCTATGACGCAGTGGATATTTTAAATAAATAGACAAAAAATGTCGGAGCGGGTACATTGACCTGTTAGGTGGGAACTGGGAAGTGAGAACTATGCTTAGATCATCAGCAACCGAAAGGTAAACAAGTATATGCTGTCCGGCAAAGGATCCAATCAAACGCGAAATTGTCCGCTAATCTTCGGGAGTGAATAGTGTGACGGCAATATTGGGGTTCACTGTTAACCTACGCTAAAAAAAAGCTTATGTGATTTGAAAAAGAAGCGCTCGAAAGAGGAGAAAGACGGTTCTTTTGTAGCGAGATGAAGAAATGCGCGAAATAGGAGAAAAAATGGAGTTCGATTGAAGATGAATTACTGCATTTTGGAGTGAAAAATGGGTTTTTTGGTTTGAAGATACCCTTAAACAGCATAGCTAATTAATGGGTATTTAATACTCTCTTCAAGTTGGATGATAGATGTTCTTAATACCCATCTTGTGCAGCAATGAGGATAAATGAAGGGTAGTAGTTTGTTGAACATATCCACAGACTAAAGAGCCGATCTAATGAGCAGGAGTATGAAGAAATTATCAACAACTTAGTCTCAGAGAAAATGGTAATCAGTCTCAATATACTTGATGCGCTCATAAAAAATATAATCGGTTATAATGTACTTGTTCTCATAAAAATTGGATTATTAACGATATTAATGATAGTTTGATTGCCACATAAAACAAGTGTAAAATGAAGCAATCAAATATTAAAGTATCATAATAATAGTTCGTGTTAGATTAGTTCATCAATCATAGCGACCAAGGTGTGATATTTAGCTTTGTAAAAGATCTTGAAATTGTGGTTTATTTCTTTGCTTTCCAGAAGGTTAATAAAACTCCTAACAAGATTCAATATATGGTGATAAATTTTCTTGGGTGATAAATTTTCTTGTGTTAGGGAAAGAGGCCCAATCTACATCAGAAAATATCTTTGATTGCATAGAAGATGAGATGGCGAAGAATGTGCCTTGTCATAGAGTCCATTTGAGATAAAGTAGAAGATTGTAGGATAGTTGAACAATGAATTGATTTACCCTATGGATGACAAACGTGATGCCTGGTCAGGAAAATATGAGGTACAACAAATGCCGACTAGATATCAGTTTATAGATACATTATGTAAGAGTTCTCTATCTGAACCTTTCAGGAGACAACTAAGATCCATAGACATTTTGGTGGGTTTGCTGCCAAGAATATTTGTATCTTCATATAATTTAGATGTGTAGTGATAATAAGAGAGAATAATATGCTTGTGCAAGTAATCTTATACATAAGAAATATTTCAAAATGCTCATATCCATTAATTTAAATTGTGTAACAAAGATTTTCGTGAGTTAATAGTAGAAGTAGAGTGTCCCATTTGACAAATTGAATGTATATTAATAAAGCCATGAAGGTGAATTCAATTCCTTTTGTAAATAAGGAATAATTTGACTTAGATTGAGTGAAGCTGAAATGAATTAGTGATATAGAAAATTTCGAATGCCACTATCAATAGGCCTATTTGAGCTCATAGATTAATTTATGTAACTTACATACCGATGTGCTATCTGCTAGAGAGGTCTCCCCCTTATTAGTATATCCCTAGGGAAGATCCATGTATAAGAAGGCAATATTTACATCAACTTTAGTTAAGATCCAATAGTGGCTTGTTGTTAATACAGCCAACTGACAAAAATCTACTAGATAAATCACAAGGAGCCAAACTAAAAAGAAGAGTTGACCTATCATTAGTAGAATGATAAAGACATTACATTAGATTTTTATTTTGATTTTGAGCATTTTGGTTATGTAATTTTCTACTATATGACTTTATGTGTGTTTTATTTTTATGAGAACATGCGGAGAAAAAATATATGAAAATTTTAAGTTCAATGGAATTTCAATTTTCAAACTAAATAGGAAATATCTTAAAGTCATGAGAAAATTGGTTAATCACAATTATTTTTTTAAACTTAAGCTTTATTCAACAAAAAAGATAATACATCGAAGGACCAACACATGACAAAGAAAATAACAAAAATCAGTGAATAAGGCGAAGAAGCTAGTTGGACTCAGGAAATGTCAGCTTTTTGCAACCACCCAGCTGCTAGGCAGGGACCATCCATTGGAGGCAGCAGACCACGAGATCACCAGAGGAAAATCACAAATAAAATAAGCATCAACCCACAAGCCAATGAAGACCACCCAAAAAGAACCACCAAGTGTGCCAGCAAGCAACAACCAATCGGGGGGGTAGCAGAATGCAGCCTCATTATTGTCCAAAACAATCAAAGAAGCAGCACCCAAAATAAAGCCAACCCAGGAAAAAATATCACCAGGAAAGCAACAGACACCAGACACACCCAAGGCCACAAAATTCCCACAAGATCAAAAACCAATAGAAACCTAACCCAACAACCCCCAAATAAAACCACCTGCCCACCAACCCAAACAACCAATTCCACAACAACAGAGAGAAAATACTCACAAATAATACTACCTTTTGGATTTCCTCCTACCATGTTTTCCACTCCAATGCGAGAAGGCTTTAGCAACGGAATGACGAACCTCCAAAGCAAACATAGCATAAAAATCATCCCCAGGGTCATCACGAGCATCCCCAAGCGAGGAAGCAGACCCCTCCAACCAATCGAATTGTTCCAAGTAGCTACGTTTCATTTTTACCAACATATGAGCTTTCAATTCATCATTGGAGATAAGGGAGATCAGAACATCAATAAAAGGCACCCCATTCAGTTGCATATGTACAGGCGACAGAGCATGTTCATATGTAAGTAAGCAAGAAACAACATTAATTCCAGTAGAGGATTCATCCAACAACACCGTATTGACAAGGAAATGATCCTTCTCAACAACCACATGTACAACAGCTGGAGGAGGCTCAACAAAAGGGACTATACAAAATTGATAAGCCTCCATATTCACATTACCCTGAATCTCTTCATGCATGGGAGAATCCAAGTCCACATTAACACAATCGACCTTCTCGAAGCAATAAGAGGCAAAACCAAAGGGTCTCCAGGAACTAAATTGATGGGCATAACATTTCCCACTTCATCAGTAATCACATTATCTAACTGACCCGTAACACCAACAACCACCTTATCGTGTACTATTAAGCAAGCACTAATATTGCCATGAGAATTCGTATGCGCATCCAGCAAATCTCCAACAACAATCACATTATCCCAATTATCCTTTTAACTACTCGGGGATGAAGAGTTACACAGTCTTTCCTAGAATGACCTAAAGCTTTACAATGATCATAAAAGGATGAAAATTCATCAATCACCACAGCTTGAATATAACCAAAATTTTTAGGACCCAAGCACACCTTTTCAGGATAATATTTCATGATATCGAGTTCCACCAAAACCTTAGCAACCAACGAATGAGCTCCCACCGCAATGGCATAATCAATATGAAGAGGACGTTTAAAGAGAGACCAAAGACCATGTAATATAGGGGGGAAATAAATGAGGCCGCAATTCGGGAAGGAGACCCAAATAGGGATAATGGGGGATTCCTCAGAAATGTCCACAAATGGTGACCACTTAGTCAATTTCATGAAACAGTTACTAACATGATCGATGAGCAAAGACACGACAGTAATCCAAATCATATCGCAATTTAATCTACACAAGATGGGAATCTGAAAGGGTGATGGAAAATTCTCCAGAGAGTTTTAAGTTAAAGAAAAACCTCCAAATTACATCCAATGATGGTCTATGATTAAGGAAATAACCAACAAGGGAAAGGGCAAAGGGGGCTGCAAGAGCCAAGACCTCTTCCTCCGAAATCCAAAGAGAGGGCAACCCTCGATAGGAGGATGGTTTAAGGTCCGCAAATGACCCAGATGAGAAAGACCCCTTAAGGGTGTCAATAAATGAATGAGAGTTGGATTTACCATCCAAAAAACTAGGATCATCTAACTTAACCGCCATACGCCACAACAAGGGCGGAATGCTCAAGGAGAAACCAAACCAGCAGGAAAGAAGAAAAAAATCAATCATAAAGGAAAGAGAGAAACTTCCCTGAGCTAAAAGAAGAGACGACGAGCAGCAAATATTGCCCCCAATGAGGGCCGGCGACAAGGGAGAAAATCCTAGCAGACATCGAGAAAACGATGTAAAATTATGCAATCTTATACCTAGCTAAGATTGGCGTGTATGTAATTTGATATACATACCAAGGATCAATAATTATCACCGTGGATCACATAAATGTGATTACTGTCCAAAATACAACAATCAATCTAGCTTCAAGGTTTGGCTAGGGGAGGGATGTTTTCCTCCTCAATTCACAATAAGGAGGGCTAGGCCCCCCTTCATGCTTTCTCTCTTATTCCTTTTAATTTTTCTTTTTGGCATAAAAATCATTATAGAGGCCAATTTATGTTTCAATTTTTTTATGAATGGAATTATTTTTGCTAGAAAATAAAATTTAAAGTTATTCTATAAGTATGGTGGTTTGGTGACTATCCCTTATAAAAAGGAGACTTAATGATCTTTTTTAACTTGCCTCTTTGATGAGTGGTATTTCATCTCTTATAAAGTTTTTTTTTCTTAATGTAGGAATATTGATTCACAATCCCTCCACCGCTTCAAAATTTTATAATGTTTCTTGCACAAAACGCTAACCTAAAGCCATATTGAAGTGCTTAGCTAAATCCTTCTCACACAAGACCTTTTTTTTTCACAAATTTTTCAGTCCATCAAAATCTCTTAAATTTTTTAGATTAGGTCTAGATCTAATCTAGAATCATCTCTCTGCAACTTGTAAGAGTTTTTTTTTCCTCAAGTTTTATGAATCCAAAGCCTCCTTCCAAAGCCAAACATCTCACTCCTAGCTTCCAAGTAAGCACATTCTGTTAAAGTTTCCAAGTGGTTACAAGTCTTGGAACCACTTGCATCATCAACACTAAAAGCCTATGTTTAGATCTAAAGTTTTCTATCTTGGGAGCTATCCCACTTGGTTAACCCCAATCTTGCTTTCGGCCTTAGATTCACCATCCAAAATATGATTCATATTTTTTACACTTCTAATAACATCCTTTTGAAGCCTCCAAACTAATTTTAGCCCTCATTAAGAGGCCAATCCTCACTGCGCCTCCACCAATAGCACTTTAACAATAACCATTTTGACAAATAAGGAGAAAGTCTCTGACAAACCAACACCTTCCTATTAGATATATCCATTGGCAATGAGATTGGTCTTATTCTTAATGATAGATCCATCAAAAATCCAAAATTATATTTTATTTTTTAAGTTCACGTGTAGCCAATGGTGAGCTTTTCTGTTGGCAGTGAAATACTGGTCCTTGTATTATTGATCTTGAGTGCAGCAAATTCAGTTCCCATGAATTTCCTACATTTTGGAAGGCTGATAGCCATCTAATATAACATTGCGGCTCAAATTATGAGGGTACAATTAAAATAAATGATTTGTAAGAACTTGATAAGGATTTGTAAAAAAGGAATTTTGATAAAGAGTAATTGTGTTTGGACTTGTAACATATTTCATTACTTAAAATTGCTTTGTTTGAGCTTTCAGGTAAGAGCAAATTGCAATGGAAGTCCTTTATATATGATAGTGTTGGAAAAATTGGGAGGAGTTATTGAGAGCTTCTTGAGATCTTCTTGCAAGAGAGAGAGCGAGAAAAGGGAGGGAAGACATATTTTGGAGGAAAATCTTCAAAAGCTTTATTCAAAATTTCCCCAAAACTGACATTAGCATACAATGCCTATATGGCTATATATAGGCATTTACATATGTGTGATATCTTGTGGAACGACTTAACGTAAAACTAGACCAATCCTAACAATCTCTACTTTGATCCAGATTTTACAATGAAACAAAAAAAAAAATGAAAGAGAAATCTTGAATGATATCTACTACCATCATCTAACCATCATCTCATCGCCCATCCACCATCTTCCGATCCCTATCATTTCACCACCATCATCCAACTCTCAGTACATCCATCATTGTCTTCGCACCATCATTCGACTGACATCATCTAATAGTTATCATCATTCTTTGTTGTATTTTCAGTGTTCTCCGCCACATTTATAGAATGCCAAACTTATTTCTAAACTTCTTATAATCATCCCTTATCAAATTGAGAGGGAGGATGTGCCTCTATAACTTCTATCTACTTAGTGAATCATCTTATCTTGGCTTGGTTTCATGTTTTTATTCCCTCATGTAATCTCATGTGCTCTATTCTTTTATTTATGTGCATGTAAAATCTTCATACAGAATTAAAATATAAAATTATCTCTCTATCATCATAAATTCTCTATTACACAAAAATTTTATTTAGTCTTTAGCTCAATTCTAGTTCCATTTAGATCACTTAACTCATTAGTCGGCTTGCTTAGTTAGATCCAAATATCATTGGAGCTAAAACTTTGATTTTCTAACTAATCATGGCGGTGCTGGACAAATATATTTGAACGTAGCATTTTATTTCAAATTAGCTATTAGATAGGTATCTTTCATTTTGTCATTTTAGCAACTCTGTTTCGAAAATTTTTTATTTTAAAAAAATTGTTGAAACCTACAGATAAAAAAAGGCCGGCTAGGTTTAGTATTTCTTCAGTAGAGACGTTTGGCATTACTGATAAGCGGTTACGTTTCGTTTGGGAATTTTTTAAACTAAATTTTTAGTATAAAATTTTTAAAATTTAAAAATTTTATGCTAAAAAATTAAAAAATAGTAATAAAGTTGTCATTGTCTGTAGCATTTGAGCTTGCCGGCCAAAATTTTAATACAAATTTAATATAAAAATAGCATTCTTGATTGTTAATAAAGGCTAAGAAGCCAATGAGCTTTTAGCCTTAGTTTATAGCAATGAGAGTCCTGCATTTACACCCACCCACGTACCCACACATACCCAATGGATATGGGTGGGGATGGGTACGCTCATGGCCTCATGGGTGGGTATAGGTGAGTACTCAATATCGAGGGATAAAACGATTTATATTGTTAATCACCGTATGTTATATATTACCGCAATCCTCACTACGCATCGGGCAACACTGAACTGTATTGCGACCACGATAAATTCTGATATGCAGCTTGAAAGTTTGCAGTTAAAGCAAAAGGCAACAAGCCTCAAGGCCATCAATCCGTGGCAAACTGTGTTCAAAAAGTATGGAATGTGGGTGGGTATGAGTGAGTATGGTATCCCAAAAGTCACCATGGGTGAGCGTGGGTTGGCAAAGCCCGCCGAAGTAGAGCATGGGTACCCAATGGGTACGCAACCAAGACCTCATGTAGGGTTTTGATAGCAATAAAGCTGCACGCAGTAGTAGATAGAGCTTTTTAAGGGCTTTGTGGCTGTCTTTAGTTAGAAAATATGTATTTTTTATAATGACAAGTTTACTATATTTCATCGTTTGTAAATATATATACTTAAAATTAAAGAGATTTTAAACCTCACAAAAATTTTCAGAATTATTCAAAATATAAAATTCATATTCAAAATGTGTGAATGCAATTTATTCTTTTTTTATTATTTTTTTTTTTTCTCAACGAGCAAACAAATTAACTCTTAGAAAAATATTTTCATAATATAATTGGAATATAGAAACGGCAGATTCAAGATCCATAGACAAATTGATATTATAATATAATATCTTAATCGAGCATTATTGTATTTTTAATATATTTCTAATAAAAAATACAGTATAGCTTCACCCTCCCCAAGCAAATTCATTCAAAAAGTGAGATTGGGCCGTACTTAAGTGGGCCAATTAACCTCTCCGAGCCTAAAATGAAGGTAATTAACTTCCCAGGCCCAATCCTTTTTTCAGTGGATTTGTTTAGGGGAGAGACTAATTGGCGATGAAGTCATTTTGTTTTCACAATTCTTATCTTCTAATTGTTGGTCATCACTTGCTCCTCTAATCTTCATTAATAAATATATTTATCTTAAGGCTTGGTGTAGATTAGGTAGTTATATAGTCTTGTAGTCACTCCAATGAAATATTATGCTCAAGCATCAAACTCTTTGGATCGATTCAATATTTTTTTATGTAAGAAATTGCATAATAAATCATCAATGTCAAATTCATTTATACTAATCACGTATTTTAATAAGATGATGGAATAAGATGATGGATGTCTCCAAGCTATTATCATATAGAGATAATTATTTTAAAAATTGATAACTAGATTTTAATATTCTTATTCTTAATAGATGTATCATATCACAACATACAAAATATCAAAATCTTAATTCTCCCCTATTGTTTAACCCTTCCTTCAATACAGAATTCTCTTTTTTTTTCTCTAAGCCAAACACTTGTATCACCTCAAAATCCTTTTTGGTTCTTCATTTAGTTAAGAATCTTCTGATTGCAATTATTTATAGCTGAACATCAAGGACTCTACTCTTTGTAAATATCATTAATACACCGGCAATATTTTCAATCCACTATATGTCTTTCACATGAACTCCTATCATTGCCACTCATTACTTAACTTGTCATCTTTGTAAACGGTGGAAAAATTCTTCAAGAACTTATAAGGCTCACCAATGAAGTTAGAGGTAAGGAGCGCGAAGGGAGCAAGGAAAAGGAAGCATCAAAGGAAGGCTAGGAGGGAAACACATAGAGACCTGATGAGAGGGAGCTTCAACAGCCTAAGTAAAATTTATAGGTTAGAAAATTGAGCTGAAAAACATTGAGGGAAGCATCAAGTAAACATCCTCTCATATAAATCTACTTAGCATTAATAGTTTTTTCATTCTCTCTTACCCTTTAGATATCATGCACTTAAAATGTAATTGTCCAATCAATAGTGACAAGTCTATATTGTTATAATGGATGTAGATATTCTCATTTAATCATATTACAAATCCTAACTTTACTTCATGCACATCTTCCCCTTCTCTCCTACATTGGCACACAAATCACTCAAAAGTAGCCCTTTAATAAGTCAAATTATATGTGACTTATCTCTTTCTTAAACCAGAACAACTATCTTTCTTCTCCACTTATTTGCCACCTCATCAGATAGAGAGATAGATAAATAGCATCATTTATATATGAGATTGATGGTAGACCCATCTTATCATAATTTAAGGAAATATTGTTTGCTCTATAAATAGCCTTAAAAAGTCTTAATGTGTTAGAACTGGGAATAAAAACCCAAGCGATTTTTCTGTAAATACCTAACCCTAGCTTCACCGAGAGAGAGAGAGAGAGAGAGAGAGAGAGAGAGAGAGAGAGAGAGAGAGAGAGAGAGAATGCGGCCGCTGGATGAGAAGGAGACGACAGCAATATTTGAAAAACTATTCAAGAACTGGCCCCAACCTAAAGCACATTGTGGAACGGCCGGCGACAGAGGGACCCAACGAAGCCCCGGGCCGTTACTGCTTCCGTCTCCACAAGAACCGCATCTACTATGATGAATCCATCATCCATCATGCTACCAACATCTCCCGTGACCGCCTCATCTCCGTAGGCACTTATATCGAAAAGTACACCAACTCCAACTTTTTTCGTCTAACGATTCAGTCTCTCGATCTCCTAGTCACCCACACTCACCATAAGGTCTTGCTTAAACCCACCACTGAGTTGTTTTTCCTTTACGGCAACGCTCTCCTCAAGGGTGGACTTGCTCGTATAACCGATAATACTCATGACATCGATGGAGATGTAGTGTATTCTATGTCGGATGTTCCGCTAGGTTTCGGAGTGACCGCGAGGTCCACACAGGATTGCAGGAAGGCCAATGCCAATGCCATTATTCTGAATCATCAGGCGGATGTTGGGGAGTACCTTCGGAATGAGGAGGAGCTCTAAGGTTGCCTGTGTTGTCTTGTTTATGGTTTTATTTTACTGAAACATGCTTACAGTTGTTTATTTTTGTTTCGTTTCTACACTAAGTGTGTAGCTGTGTTTGGGATTTCATGAGAGAATCTATGAATTTATTGTGGTTTATGTCAAAAAAAAAGTGTAGGAACTAAGAAACAAACATAAATAAAACTAGAAAAAATTTAAATTGTATAACTATGTACTACATTCAATCCTTTAGGGTCAACTTAGCTATCAACACATGAAGTTTTTTTTAGTTATGAATGGGATAATATAACAATACGCTAAAATTTATAATAATCATGTTATCATCAAAATGAGGGCCATAAAGTACTTATCTTTGATGTGATGAAAATTTTTGATGGTGATACTTATAATTATAATTTTTTATCCCATATGAATTGATGTACCAGCCTTTACAACTTGATGTTATGGGCCTACCCATCAAAAAGATTGTAATCAACCTATCAACAACCTCTAATCCTTTTATTATCTAATCTATACTATTCACTCCTAAAGAAAATGATGATGAAACCTTCTTAAAAGCAAAATCCTTAAAGAGACAAATGAGGAAGGTCGTCAGCTAATAGTGGTAATGCTGACTATATCTCTAATTCTAAAATCAATTATGATAGTTTTCATTTATAATAACTTTGATAAGGGATATGAACCGCCACCTGCCTCTCCCCCTCCCTCGCCCACCCCACCCCACCCCACCCCACCCCACCCCACACGCACACACACACACAGATAATCCTTATAACTATCTACAAATGACCTCCCTCCATAAAATGCTCCTCTCAAGCATCATCTCCCCTCTCCCTAGCTCTGAAAAACCCCTCTCACAAAATATAGCTACAGTCTCCACTTCCCCTTCTCTTAACTAGAAGAGGCTTCTCACTACTAAAAACCAAGCCACCATAAAATTTTCAATCACATTTGTCCTGAATGAAAAACTCTGTTAAATCTTTGATGTGGAGCTCATGCAAGGCTCCAAAGACTGGGAGTTCTCTCCGGTTGGCTACTCCATAAGTAAATGGCTTTAGTAGAAAGCCCTCCTCATCACTATCAAAAAAGCTTAACGATTGAAATGTAGCACGCCCCTACTCTCCTTAAATGAATGATTCTTTATCTTCAAATTCAAATGCCTAGAAGATTATTATTTAGTTTTTTGTCTGAAGGTCCCTGGTTTTTCATTGGAAAGCCTTTCATCATAAAAAAAATAATCACTTCAATGTTACCATTGTAAAGAAGAGTTGTCCTCTATTCCTCGTTGTATCAAAATCCTTAACTTCCCTGTTGCTTTTAAAAATCTTTAAGAGTTTCTAAAATTGACATAGCAATTGATGTCTTACTACTAAGAAAAGCCACCTCACCTTTGTTAAATTCTATATTCAAGTTGAGAATAATGCCCCATTGTTAAAACAAATCTCCATCACAACATTTGAGAAAAAAACAAATCATTATCATCCAATATGATTGGAATTTTCCCCTTGTGTTAGGTGTGTTTTCTTCATCTACGCAAGCTACCTTTGTCCCACCAACCTTACTTCACAGGCCTTCATTCCACTTCCCATTAGTATTAGTAGAAGCAGGAAACCCCATCCACATCAAACCATCCACCAAACTCCTCCCTCTTCTTTACCCTTGCCATTCCATCACCCTTCTAACTGGATTCCCGGCCTTAACTCTCCAAAATTTTAAATTGGTGATCACTCCCTAGACCCAACGTTTAGGTATGACTCCTCTACCTTATTGGCTATTGGCCTAATCGAGAAATTCCTCTCTATTTTTTTCTTTGGCATCCCCTACCCTACAACCTCTTCATGTTCCAATCCCCTTAGAAAAAAGCAAGGAAAAATGCTCCTCATCCCAAATTTGCTAGTATTCTTAGCAATAACTTTGTGCAATATTGATAGGGTTCTTGCATGGAAGGTTCACATCCACTCATTTAACTTCAATGTCCTCTATATTTTAGAAGCTGGAATAAACTGCTCTCAAGCCATGGATCCTTGGTTCTTAAACTCCCACTATTTTTTTTTTAATGAAGATAGCTGTTATAATTTCTCTTCCTTTCATGTAGTATTTAGATCAATTGGAACTCATCTTCCACCTTTTTCAATCCCTCTATTTATCATAGTTAAGGTATTGTTAATTATGATGAATCAGAGGCCTTCTATGTTACTACTATTATGTCTCTAACTCTCACTCTAAGAGAACTAGTTTCGTAAACTCTATCAAGAAAATTATAGCTAATACTCAGCTTCCATGGATTATTCTTAGAGACTTTAAATGTTTCATATACTATTAAAAAAAATCTATGGAGAACCTAATCCCTAATAATAAATTACAGGATATTAACTATATAATCTTTGAAGCTAGTCTCTTAAGGACCTTTTTTATATGGATTATTCCTACACTTGGTTCAATGGCAAGGTTGAGAACCATGTCCACATCAAGTTGGATAGAATTCTATGATGCTTAGTTGGAGCTTTATCCCCTCTCCTTATATAAGATTGATGCATCTAAATGATATGGTCACTCTTTTCTTATTCTACCCACCTCATCACCATATCCTACAAAACATAGGTTCCTCTTTAAGAATTACTTGACCTCCCTTCCTGACTTCATTGGCACCTTTAGACAATTATGGTCCCCTTACATCCATGTGGCCCATTTTCATTTTCTATCAAAAGCTTAAATCCCTCAAAGGCTTCCTTGGCCAGCAATCTCTCCAAAAAAATATGAAAAGTTAGAAGCTAAGCAACAATCAATTATTCATCAACTTGATCTCAACCCTCAAGACCATTCATCAAAGCCAATATTATTATGGTTATTCATAGCCTAGACAATTACCACTCGTCTTGGGCCTCTTGGATTTTAAAAGATTCAAAGCTAAGTGGCTCACCCATGGGGGGAGATGATCATCGCTTCATCTATGGGAAATTAAAAAGGAGAAAAAACTACAACCACATTAAGCATATTAATATACCTTCTAGCTCCTCCTCCTCTATACCTAACATTAGTGCAACTAGGATCTCTTATTTCAAACAACTTTTCAATACAAGCATCTTCACTTACCAAGACAACACTAATCTACCCTTTACTAACATCATCCCCCCTTCCCCCAATCTAACAGCTTATCTTAGACCCTTATTACTACTAAAGAGATTAAGAATGTTTTCTTCTCCAACCCTAAATGCTCTATGGTTGGACCCGATATTATCACCTTTGAATTCTATTCTAAAGCCTAGAATATTATTGACAGTTAAGTACATTCTTCTATTAATCAATTCTTCTTTCAAAAAAAGCTGCCTGAAATGTTAAAGCCAGAGGGGTTACTCTCATTCCTAAAACTTCTCACATCATCGAATTATTTGAATTTAGTTCATTCTCCATTTACAACACTTCCTATAAAATCATTGACCAAATATTGGCAAACCGAATGAAGCTGGCCACGACTTATATTATTCATCCTAGTCAAGTTGGGTTTCTTCAACGGGAGAATTTCTTTTAATAATATTACATTAGCTAATAAAATTCTACATGAATTGGTTCACAACAAGCCAGGAAAGTTCTTTTGTACCAAATTAGACATCAAAAAAGCATTCAATACTATAAACAGGGAGTTTGTTCTAAAAATGCTAAAGCAAAAAGATTTCTCACCTCTATTCATTACTGGATTGGTGGCTGCATCACTAACATCCACTACTCCATTTGTATCAATGGAACAATTGTACTCTTGAAGGCTTCTTAATCCCACATCGGGTCATAGGCAAAGTTTTTTATCATCCATTTTTTGAGTGCCCATATACCTTCACTCTCCTCATAAAATGCTTGCCTTGGCCTTCTGCCTTCCTTCATATGCTCAACCTGCATCAAATCTTTTTTATTTTTCTTCACGATAGAGATATGTCTCTTTCTTTTTGATACTTTTCACTATAAATTTTGCCTTTTTTTATTTATTTTGAGCTTCTTACTCTCATACATATAACTCAATTTTCACTAAATTAATGAAATTGAGCTCTACCCTCAAATTTCTTGAAAAAATTAAAAAAGAAAAGTTCAACACTAATGATCAAGGGAAATAGCCCACCGGCTGAATCTTTTGATCAGGAGATGGTTGAAAAAAAATAAAAAATTAAAAAAAGGTTAAAACATTCATTTATGAAGAAAAGAAACCATAATTTAGGGTACTAAAAATCCAAATACTCAAAAAAAAAAAATTTGACGAGTTGACATTTTCATATAAAAAATTATCAGTAATATAAAAACATTAAGCTCTCTTTCTCTCAGAAATATCAACTGACTCAGAATTTTATTTTATAATTTAGACTGAGCATTAACATTTCTCCTCTCATAATTGCACAACTTTTTTGCATAGATGAAGAGGATAAAGTGTTTTTTTAAACAGAAGAATCAAGAAAATCCTCCACTGGTTGACTCAAAATTCGTGCTTCTATGATCCTTATAGAGAAATTTTATTTGTTAAAAAAAAAAAACTTTCAGAGATGCACATGATTGCCGCATGTCCACAAACCTCTGCAAGTGTATGCATGCATGCCACTTGCATGCATCCGTGCAACAGACTTTTTGGGACAAACGATAGAAAAGCAGTTCCTTGCGCATGCACCATGCCATCTGCATATGCTATTTACACTTGGGAGGATTTGCCTTTAATCACTTGACACCTGCACAAGTCATTAAAAAGTAAATACACAACATGACTGACAAAACTTGTTTTGTTAACAAAGAGAGCAAGAGATTTACAGAACGCTAAAATCTATAACCTCTAGAGCTCAGGAGTTCAACGTTAGGCGTTATGGCTTAGTCATGCCCATGAGTTCTCCAACACCACCAGTTTGAACACACATTAAAAAAGAAAAAAAAAAACATAGCTTAATCGCAAGTAGAAACATGAAAAATGAAAAATCTGCTTCAATTACATAATATGATTGTTCAAACGAAACCGTTCAGGACAAATGACATTATTTCTCAATCACCATTAATAAGACTCAGAATTTTTTTTTCTCACGACCACATTCAACAAAGAGTGTCGCGTATCGCACACTTGATCACACCAATGGTTCAATAGATACAAGCCAAATTCTACAATATAGACATAAATTTAATAGCTATTATCAGCAAACAAAGAATCAGACCCTCCCACTAAACCCAGGATTTCTAATACTCCCACCAAGAAGGGTCAACAATCCACCACCATGCACCCTTCCCTCAGGAATCACAAACCCGGATTTTCCTTCACTAGTAACAGTTGCCATTCGTGATGGCATGGCCCTTGACAGCTTCACCTCAGGTGGAAAAAGAACCTGTGTAGGGATGAGGGGCTGCCTCTTCCCCATGTTCTCCAATGACTCGTTAGCCTTACCCGAGTTTTCAGATGAATCAGTAGTACAGCAATCGGATAACACACTTGCCCCTGATGATGAATCCATTGTGGTAGCAGACACAAGCTCAGATGATAAATCTGCTGCTGTTGCTGCAGTTGTTGCAGACACAAGCCCCTCAAACAGCCCATGGCCGATCAATCCTCCACCAACTGCAGCTGCTGCGGCTGTAGCAGCATTACCATGAGCAGCACATAGCCCACTCCTTCCCCGAGCAAACTTCTCGCATCCTCCATTCCAACAGCAGCGCTTCCCACCACCATGGGCCTTGCAGTAGTTTGTGCTTCCCTGTGCGCTCTTTCCACACCCCTCATAGTGGCACCGCTTACCCCCACCATGCCTAACACAGCGGTCGGTGCGGCCTCTTGCACTCCGGGTGCACCCAAACACTACACATCGCTTGCCACCACCATGCGCCACACAAAAGTTGGTGCCACCATGGACGCTCTTTGGGCAAACCCCGCCTCCTTCATATAAGCATCGTCGGCCACCGCCATGACCCTTACAAAGCGGTGTGCTGCCCTCTGCCCCTTTGTTGCACCCTTCAAACACGCACCTTCTGCCACCTCCATGGGCCTTGCAGTACATGGTGCTCCCCTGTGCGCCCTTGCTGCAGCCTTCTGAGAATTGACACCTACGACCTCCACCATGAGAGATGCAAAGTCCCGCCTGACCCTCAGCACTACGGGTGCAACCCACAACAGTGCAGCGCTTCCCCCCACCATGCCGAATGCATAGCCCAGACTTTCCTCGAGATGCCTTGCTACAGCCCGGGTGGCCACATCGCCGCCCACCTCCATGGGCTATGCAGTAATCAGTTTTCCCTTCAGCAGACTTGGTGCAACCAAGAAAATGGCAGCGTCGCCCTCCTCCATGGGCCTTGCAATAGGCAGTCCTGCACTCAGCACCCTTATTGCAGCCAGGCTTCTGGCATCTCTGACCTCCACCGTGGGCAATACAGAGCCCTGAAGCCCCACGGGCACCTTTAGAGCATCCATTGAACTTACACTTCTTTGGTGGGTGTCGATGGCTGGAAGGCAATAGGTTTGAATTTGTTGAAAGCGAACAGTCACTCATCCCAGAGGGTTCTGGACTGTGCTCAAACTGACTTTCCTGAATGCCCTTACTACAGCTAGGGCTTTCAGACACTGGTGCAAACAATAAAGATGGCAAGTACGCTCCAGATTTCCTTGCTGAAGTGGAACCTTCATTATCAATGATAAGAGAGAAGCTTTTTCTTTTGCTTTCTAACTGCATTTTCGTTGGAAGTACAGGTTCAGTATACCCCCCAGCAAGCCCAAGCTGCAAAATTCCATGATCGGCACCACAGAGTGGCATTTGGCTGAATAGAGATGCAGGCCTTTTAGGCTTGCCAATCTCAGCTGTGTGACCAGCACAATAGCTGGTTGGCGTTGGACCTAATCCAAGGAACAACCTGCATCCATCATCTTGACCAGAGAGTTCAGCATTGCTCTGAGAGGATTCTGCTTTTCTGGTCTTGCCAATTCCATAGCCTGGATCATCTCCCATATTCCCGATCTTCATCCATGTGGACAAATGAACTGCTTCCGTCATACTGAGGTCCATCTTATTAGATAAAAGGCAACGCCAAGCAATGAGTATGAATTCCTAATACTTTTTTCTAGTAAATATTTTCTTCAAACTCTGGTATCATGTTTGGGAGCCGAGTGCAGGTGAAGATAATGTAAGATGATAGTTTGTCATCCTCCGCTTACAAAACCTGAGGTGTCTGCTCGATCCATGACTGATAAGATTGATCAAGAGGAAATGTTTAGGTCAAACTCCTACCAGGTATTGAGTATATTTTATCACACTTCTAGGATAGAAACCAAGTGAAAGAAAAGATAGAAATCTCAAGACTGAAAGTGTGGGGAAGCCAGGGAGTTCCTCAATTTTATAGTCAAGCGTCATTAACCCTGAAAGGAGACCAACAATGCAGCAGATTGTTAAGACAAACTAAGCAGACAAAGGAAAAGCAGATGATGTATAGAAAAACTGGATAATTTGTAAACAATGCATTGAAGCATCAATTGAATATCAAATGCAAGGTAATATATTTAAATGGTACATCCAATCACCATAAATCTTCACTTTTCTGAAGATTCTAGCTAAGGCTTCACATGAATATATTTGCAATAACATAATATTAGAAAGTTTTGTTAGTACAAGAACAAGAAGCATTTATCTGACTATGTGGGGTCGGCTACATGAATCCTTTTCTCCATTGTGTCCTATTAAGGGTCAAATTATCATCTAAATCTAATAAGGAAAGGTCATTTCTAATATTTTCTAACCAAGCCTTTTTAGGTCTGCCTCTACCTTTCTTAACATAAGTCAAATCTAATACATCTACTATCCTAACCGGGTCATCGGAAGGCCGCCATTTTGTTAGTACAAGAAGATCAGTTTAAATTTAAAGTTATATCGTAAAGATCCACAAAATAGGTCATTTTCTTGCCAACACAATTAGTGAAGAGATAAAGAAAAACTAAAAACACTTCATATGATTTCTATTGATTTTGAGAAAGCATATGATTAAATATCAGGAGGATTAATTACTTGAATATAAAGGAAAAAAAGAGTATCAAAAGTAGGTTGAAGTTATAAAAGGTATGTATATCTTATTGAAAAACATAGAAAAAAACCCTTAATATTTTTTTTCTTTTGAGAATGCATATTATCACGCATCATAAAAACTAATGTGGTGCGCATAGAAAAAATAAATGTCAAAAGTAGGTTAAAATTATTAAATATATCTTTAAAAGAGCATTGATTAGTGTTAGAAGGGGCTATTAAGGGACCAAAACATTCTCAATCAAATTAGAGCTTTGCATCATAGATTAACATTAATTTTGCATATTTTTTACATTAGTTATCGAGATTCTTACAAAACACATTGAAAGTGAGATATCTTATTGTATATAACTATATATCTTTGATGAGATAGTTTTAAATGATAAAACATGTTAAAATATGTGGAAAGTTAAACTAATAAAGAAAATATTCAAAATAAGTAACTTATGATCAGTATAACAAAGACTAAATATATGATATGTAATTTTTAGCTGGTCCGATTTTACAAATTATCAAACAATATGATCCGCCATTAAAGAACAACAATTAGACTAGCATGTTACATGGATACGATATTTAAGCAATAAAGAAGTTGTCGTGCTGAGTGAATAAAGCAAGATATCTTTGTGCTAATAGCAATACCAAAGGACAGTGGTGAGACCATAGGAGTTGTTCACCTAATGAAACAGGTCAATAGGTAAACAAGAAGTGATCAACGCCTTCATCAACACCAACACTTAGAAGAACTTAATCTCTACCAAGCTAGTACATAGATTGGGTTTGAAGCCCAATCCCTAACTCTAAAGATTGATCATCAATGTCGATTGAAGTTTGCAATTACCAAGGACTACATCAATGAGATGGCATGTCAAGTGGAATATACATATTGCTCTTACTTGTGTCAAATGACTACAGATGGAAAGTACTAGTCAAACTATAGAGCGCCAACAAAAAAAATTGTTAACAACAAGCCAAATAGAAAAACTGATGAATGCCACAAAATTTTACTTATAGAGGATGTTGTAGGAAAGAAAAGAGTTATAGGCTTGCCCTACTTAGGAAAGAAAAGATTTATAGGCTTGCCCTACTCTTCTAGCCACCAAAACGACCCATAGAACATGACATCCAACTGATCTCACACATGTCACTATAAAATCTTTTGAAATATTAGAATTCGAACAACAAGAATAAAGATACCGTAAGACAAGTTGCAGAGTTGCTAGAAAATGAAATTATTCGGCCTAGCAATTCATCTTGTGGATTCCCCATTGTGATCGTCACAAAGAAAGACGATGGCACATGGAGATAATGTTGACTATCATGCTCTTAACAAAATAAGAATAAAGAATCATTATGTGTTTCCATGCACCAACGATCTGTTAGATCAATTGAAGACTAAAATCATATTTGCCAAGCTGGATCCCAAAAATGTATATCATCATATACACATTAATGAGATGGATACATAAAAGACTATTTTTAAGACAAGGCAAGGCTTATGCAATTTTGCAATGTCTAATCTACATTCCTGAGGTTGATGAGTGAAGTATTGTAACTGTATTTTTACAATTTCATTATCATCAATTTAGATGAGTTTTCCACGAATCATAGGAAGAACACCCGAAACATTTGGGAAAATGTTTCATTTACTTCAGTAGCACAAAGTTCATATCAACCAGAAGAAGCGTGAATTCAAAACAATTGTGAGTTTAATAAGAAAATCCCTTCTCCTCTTGGGATTTAAGTGGGCAATAAATAAATTAAAACTAATCCTACAAAAGTGAAGCAATCAAGGAGTGGCCCAGACCACAAGACAATGACTATTGTAAAGAGTTTCATGGGGACCTACAAATATGTCCATAAGTTCATCCACTCTTTTTCAATATTTTGCTCTCTTTTATATGAATTTTGATCCGAGCTAATGTAAAGTTAAAATTGAGCCAAAAGCAGAGCAATACATTTCTATAGTTAGAAAGAAGACAAATGAGGCCCCCTGTGCTTGTCTTGCCAAATTTGCAAAAAGATTATTCAAACTAGAGTGGGATGCTAGTGAAGAATATGA
The DNA here is from genome assembly GCA_019925795.1 of Dendrobium chrysotoxum. Lineage (NCBI taxonomy): Eukaryota > Viridiplantae > Streptophyta > Magnoliopsida > Asparagales > Orchidaceae > Dendrobium > Dendrobium chrysotoxum. The sequence goes on from CM034313.1 coordinate 76,578,190, forward strand.
AATGAGTGTTGTACTAATGCAGAATGGGAGACCCATTACTTACCACTCTAAAATGTTTCAAGGAACTCAAAAGAATTATCCCACCAATGACAAAAACCTATTATTGTGCATCAAGCAATTAAACATTAGCATGGCTACCTTCTAGAGCAAGAGATTATGGTACATACGGACCACATACCACTTCACTATTTGCAGCCTTAGACTAAGTTGTGATAGAATCAACATATGATGTAGATGACTCAACTTCAATAATTCAATATGATGATCAATACAAGAATGTGACCACCAAAATAATGGTTGATATGCTATCTCAAACACTAGTGTTTTCTTGGTTAAGTATATTATTATAAAGTTGACTTCTATGCAAAAAATATATATATATCAAAAGCTATACAAGAAGAATGCCTCATTCATTGAGATATTGGGAGACTTGAGAGGTTAACTCTGAGTTGCTCTAAAAGATGATCTTCTCTATAAAGTAGTTCAACTATGCATATAGAAATCAACAAACCAACAATGAATATGGTAAGAAAACAATAGTAGACAATACCTTGAAGAACATGCAGGCTATAACAATATGTTTATTGGTCAAACATGTAGCAAAATATGAGTACGTACAACAAAAGACCTTAAACTACAAAATGCTTAGGAGAAATGTTGAGCCTAGTCAATCTATGATCTCGATTAACTAAATAAGGTGTATTTAGGTGCAATCCAGTGTCACCCTAAACTAGATATGGACTCTTTGGTGTGCACAACATCAATTAACTCAATGCAAATTTTATTTAAGTTACTCTGTTGGTTTACCAAGAAATTGATTGCCCCAAAATGATATGGATCGAATCAATCAACTTTAGTAATCATAGTTTAAAGTATCGAATATCACTTATGCCTCAATGTGATAAAATGAAGCCTATTGAATTCCAAGAATGGCTAACTCAATTTAAAGCATGATTTAATTTGACCCTATTCATTCGAGTATATGCTAAAGTTGATTGGCTCATATCAAGCCTTACTAAATTAATTTAACTCCATATGAAACTGATTAAGGCTTAGTTTGGGACGGCTTTCTTACTGCTTCTTAAAGTAACTTTTTAGTACAAAAAATTTAATTTTTTACTAAAAAGCTGTTTTAAAAAAGCAGTAAGAAAGCCGTCCCAAACAAAGCCTAATTCTCTTTGAGATGACTTTGCTCCACTCAAACTTGTATCTAGTTATTTGGGGTTGACTTAGTCCTGCTCAAGTTAGATCTCAACTTATTAAAATGATATAATAATAATTATTATTATAATAATAACTATTCATACACTTAATTAACACTATGATCATGTTAAATTTCATTTGGCCCTTTTATTGTATTTGACCCAAATTCATTCGCTTAAGATATGATCCCTATTAGTTGAAGTCCCACCCATCAGTTGATGATGGTAGTTAGCCCTTTTGATGAGATTAATAGAAGGAAATGAATATGAATCTTTAGGTTAATGTTTGAAAATATGGATTTTGTGGTGGACATGTGAGGGGTTTAAGGGGGTATGATGCAACAAATGTAGCCTTCAATTTGGGATGATTTAGAAGACCACTTTAAGAAATATGTTTTATGTAGGATAAATTGCTAAAAATGATGGGGGATGGCTAACATGAGATAAGAACTTTCATATGGATTCTACCGTAAATTTTAGTAGAGTTTAAAGGGGGTGTTTAGATATAGTGAAAAAGATTGCGTCCTTATGTTCCTTAATTTTGCCGAAAGCAATATGAAGTGTTCGGAATGATTTTGAGATTTTGGCGGTTGGTTTATTGATCTGGGGTGATTCTTATAAAGTGGAGGAAGATGTGTAAAAAATTTAAATCAAGTATTAAAAAAGAGCAGTAAATAACTTGAATGGGAAAGAAAAAAAAAGATAATTATCTATTCTCATAAAAAAAGGTACACACTTGAAACCACCAAATATAAAGCAAGTGAATAATGCTTCTCCACGAAAATATTTCATTCCAAAGTTGAAAATTACAAACTTATCCACCCATATTTATAGATATTACAAACCTTAGACAACAACTTTAAGAGAAAAAAAAAATGAAAGGAAAAAGGGGATAGTTGTCATTAATAAAGAATTCCAATCACCTATTTTCAATGCTTCATACATATCAGACCCTATCATAGTTAGGCCATAAAAGTACCTAGGTGAAAAATAAAAATATAAAAAAAATAATTTATATTTAATACATTTTAAATTATGAACTCTTTATTACACTCTTATAATTGAATCTTTTCTTTGATCTTTTCCTTATGCTTTAGCATTAGCTCTTGTAATTGAACTTTTAGCTTAATTATCTTGATCTACATGATATGTTACATCAACTCCCTCAGACTCAATTGAACTATCTTCTGTAAAGTTAAAATCCAAATAGTCTTCTACTAATTATGGGCCTAGAGCCTCAAAATCAGTACAAGCCAGTCATATATCATCAATAGGTGATTTATTCTTCCAAAGAACTAAAAAGTAGTGCTCAGCAACAAAATCAATAGGTACTTCCTAAGTGATGATATAATTTACCTCCAAAAATAAGGAATTTTGCAAGTGATGAAGTATATATCTTGCCAAAAAAATAGACTAAATAAGTGAAAATTTTGCTAACTCACCAGTATGATAAAATATCTTTAATATTAATAACAAGATGGATTTGCATATTTGCAAATAAATCAAAATAAAAAGCATCAAATCAAATTTTTTAAGAATTTTGAAGGGGCCACAAACCCTTACATGCAATTTTTTAAACTTAAAGGTTTAGCAAAGCTCATAAAGAATGTAAATCAAAATATAATTACTTTTTTTTATCGATTATAGTTTGCCCTAAAAGCATATTTATCATGACTTGTAGTAATTTAATATTTTACAACATCATGCAGGCTTCGAAAGTTCTTGGCAAATATGAATACATACTTAGAAAATGCATGAAATGGAAGGATGGCTACATCAATGTCATTCAAAGTTTTAAACATACACTATTTTAAATGATGAAGTTTTGATTGTTCTAGAAATAGCACTATTATATGTAAATTTAGATGTAAATAAATGCAAATTCCAATTTTTTGAACTTTTTTTTTCCAGCAAGACAAGTAGATTTCCTAAAATTCAATTTACTACTTCAATTTGTCAACTAATTTGGAAAGCAAAAGCATATAGGAATTTCAATTTGGGGCCAACTAATTTTTATAGTCTTCCAAAATATGAAGTGAACCTAACATCACAATAAAAGATAATGATTAAAGGAAGTTTGTGTAAACACAATTTCCTAAAATAATAGTCTAGCACTATGGCAAGCATCATTAATTTTGAAAAGGTATAAGAAATGAGCCATCTTGAAAAAACCTATCAACTACTGCAAAAAATATATAATATCCTCGAGCCGTACAATGCAATCTTCAGATAAAATTCATCAAGATATTTTCCCAATGCCTGCAAGGGATAGGCAAAGCAATATATTGGTGGTTGTAACATATTTATAGGTTAGATATTAATCCACCAATTATTAAAAATCTCGTCTAATTGAAGGTAAAAAGTTTGACTTTTCATGAAACATATTATTCTTTCTAAAACTGACTAATAATTCCTCTAAAATATAATTTAAAAATTAAGAATTCCCTAAGAGAGGATTTAGGGATGGAGAGTTATTCTCCTTGATATAGAAATCCATTAATTATTGAAAATGTCCCTAACAAGAAAAAGTTTCCCCAAGTGCTCGATATATATAAATCATATAAAAGTCTATGTACTCGTCTCAAATTCCTTCAAATCTTAGAATTTTAAGTTCCAAATAAGAGATTGTCAGTGTTACCCATGATGAGGCATTAGTAGATTTATTTTTAACTCTATGTTTATATTTCAAGATGAAAATGTAATAATAAAGAAACTCAACCTACTTAGCATGTCTATGACATAATTTTTATTAGGTATTGTTAAACTTAAGAGTGTGATGATCTTAATTAAAAATGAACTACTTATATAAAAGATAGTGTCACCAATGCAACAAAGATTGAAGGGCAATGCGAAATTCTCTATCATATGTTGATTATTATTGTTTTACTTCATTTAGTATTTCACTAAAAAAAAGCTAGAGGATAATTTTCTTAACTTAATATTTTTCTAATTTTAATTCAAAGTGCATCACAAGCTACCTCAAAGATTTTAGAGAAATCAAGGAGCCTAATAATTGGAACACAAGTAATCAAAACCTTAATTTGATATAAAGCTTTTTATGCGGTCAGAGTCTAACAAACTCAATCTAATTTTAGTAAGTAAATGATTGGAGCTACAATGGCACTAATTTTTTTTATAAATCGACTATAGAAAGTAAGTAAACCATGAAAACTTCTATTATTAGTGAAACTCTTAGATGTTGGCAAATTTAATATTACTTTAATTGTGATTGGGTCATGTTTTATTCCAATAATAGAAATGATAAATATTATTAAAAAATCATCTCGATTTATTAAGAAATATTTCTTCAAATTGATGAATAACTTCTCTTTCATAATAGGCTTAAATACTTGTCTAAGATGTTGCATGTGATTTATTTTACTTAGGCTAAAAATCAAGACTTCATCAAAATTTACAATAAAAAATTTTCTTATAAAGAGTTTTAAGGATAGTATTCATTGAGCATTTGAGAATCCTAAGGGCATGACGAACCATTTAGAAAATAAATTTTCATTTTTCGCATGAAAAAATCCTAATTTGATAATAATCATTTCTTTGATCAATTTAGAAAAAAAATTAACCCCTAAGATCAAATCAAATATGCCATCTTATAAAAAAAACTATATTTGTTAATAATTTTATATATAGTCTAACTATTAACACATATTCGTCATATTCCATCTCTTTTATGAGTTAGTAATGCTAGGGCAACAAAGGGACTAAAATTTTCTTGTGCAACACAATTCTCAAGTAATTCATCAACTTGTCTCTTAATTTTAATATGTTCAATGGGATTTATTTTATTATGTTGAAGCTTGGGAAGTTGGAAACTGAAACTAAGTTAATAAAATGTTAAATGGTTCTAAGAGGGTGCAATTTATAAAAAAGTTTGATAGCTACAATATCACTAAACTCAGAAAGAAGTATGGAGGCCACAATTAGCATTTTTGGCTTATCAAAGTCTGAATAGAGGTGCTAAAAGTAGGATTAGAATCAATAATATCATCCCTGATAGTAGGGTTTCCTATAACAATCAATTAAAGCTTAATAACTTTCTTTCAAGTGGATTTAGGTTGCAAATCATAATTTATTTTGTGAGATATTATGGTGCGTCTTCTCCATAGATTTAATTTATATAAGTTTAATAGTTTTGTTATTATATTTAAAAATATAAGCATTTTCTCTACCATAATAAATTTTAATGTCATAAATCCAAGATCTTCTTAAAATGATGTGAGCAATATCCATGGAAAGAAAAACACATCAAATTTAATCTTTATAGCTAACAATCTTTATAGGAACAAAGTATATATTGATAATAAGGTGAGAGATATAATTGACCCAACTAAAATGAAAAGGTTTTGGTTGTGATTCGCTCTTAAGATTGACTCTAGTAATTATGTGAATGACTATAGTAACTATGTGAGTTGAGATGGCATTCATTACACTTCTTTTATTTATAAAAAACCTACATCTTTATTAATCGCACACCACATATATGCAAAAAAATATTCTTCCTTCTCCAATCATCTATCTCTTTCTCGGCCAGTTAGAAATCTCATTATATTGAGACGAGGGTCATTTATAAACTCAAATTTTCATAAAATATTAAATTGTCATCATAAACCTTTTTAATCCATTATCTACAAAATCCTCAATCTCTTCTAAGAATAATATTTGACCATTGCATTGGCTTTACATGTGACACTTCTTATCATACTTAAAATATAATATTTCTCGATTATTTTTTAAATATTAAACTATAGCAATTATGTGATTGACTCTAAGAATAAACTATTAAACTATAGTAATTATATGACTAACCCAACTAAAATGAAAAGAATTTGGTTGTGGTTTGGTCTTAAGATTGACTCTAGTAATTATGTGACTGACTATAGTAACTATGTGAGTTGAGATGACATTCATTACACTTTTTTCATTTATAAAAACCTACGTCTTTATTAATTGCACACCACATATATGCAAAAAAATATTCTTCCTTCTCCAATCATCTATCTCTTTCTCGGCCAGTTAGAAATCTCCTTATATTGAGGCGAGGGTCATTTATAAACTCAAATTTTCATAAAATATTAAATTGTCATCATAAACCTTTTTAATCCATTATCTACAAAATCCTCAATCTCTTCTAAGAATAATATTTGACATTTGCATTGGCTTTACATGTGACACTTCTTATCATACTTAAAATATAATATTTCTCGATTATTTTTTAAACCTCCTTCAATATATGTTTTATTTGAGTGAGTTAAGCCAATAATAGTGGCGGGTCTAGCAGTAGACTTTTGAGATGAAATGGATGGGATTTAAATCCTAATTTTAGAGAAAAAAGCAAATTTTTGATGTTGTTTTGTCAAAAAAGTATAATGAAATGCTTCTTCTAAGATTTTGGAATCAAATAGTTCAACCGCATTCTTGATGTCGATCTTAAGTCCAATGACAAATTTGTTGGTTGTTTGTCAATCATTGTCAGCATAATTAATTGTAAAAATTAGGTCTTCCAAGGTGTATAAATATTCAGCAACCAAAAAATTACCTTGCCATAAGGTCAATAAATGCCCTTGCTCTTTCTTATCATGATGTCACAAACAATATTTGGTACTTCTTATATTTTTATTAATGTGGGGGTGATTATTCCTAGTCTATATTTTTGACAAATGTATTTGTCCAATAGATTGCATATCCTATTAATTTTATTTTGACAAAATTAACTCGTTAGTGGTCATCCATTTAAACTAACTAGATCGAGAACCTATTAGGGTTATGACTATAGGTGAGAGCTTCAGCTTTAAATCTCTCAGAGGGATCACATCATCAATGTTGTTATGAGGATGATCTCTTCTACCTTCATTTGCAGGATTGGGTTATCTCTTGTTAGATTGGTTCTCTCCTTAGTGTCACGCCCAAATGTTGGAACAAGAGATTTGGCTAAACCACTTGGGCGTAACATGCCGAGTGAAGGCAAAGAAGTCCTCTAGAACCATTCCTAAATGGGGTCACATGACATTGGAAGGGTTTGGAAGGTTATGGATGGTTCTAGAATATTCTAGAAGGTTGCAGAAGATTCTGTAAGTTTCTGAATAGGCCCAGAGTTTCCTAGAAGATACTAGAGTGCTCTAGAATGTTCTAGAGTGGTGAGGATATTTAGAGAGTAATCTAGGATACTCTAGAACATTATAGTTATGTAAGAGCGTAGGAAATAATGTGGAGTATTCTAGAGAAGAACTCCACACTCATGAATTATGGAGGGAATTCTAGAATGTTCTTATGCGGGCTATAAAGAGGACCCTCACCCTTCATTTATAATCATTTCCCATATCTCCCAACTCCCTCCAACCCCTCCTGTAAAGTTCTCTTGTAATAGTGAAGCTTTCCCCATTTACTTCCCGTCCAGCATTCTTTGCTATCTAGCCTAGCATCGTGTGAGTTTAAGGCTAACATAGCAAAAGGATGGAGTGCTAAGGCCGCACGGGAGACTTAAGAAAGATCTCTCCGTGGCATTAGTCTATATAAAAATCATCTTCATCTAAGGGTGCATTATGATATTGGGTAGGACATAAGATAGAATTTCTATTATTTGATAAATGACTTAAAATAATTTGCACATGATCCGTAAGTTCTTACATCTGAGTTCTACACTCTTCAAATAACTCTTTAATCTTAACTTCATTTTCCTGAATCTTAAAGTCAAAGGAACCAACCATTCAGATCAAATTTTCAATCTAGTCTTGGAAAATTGATTTGAGTGTTATAATTTGATTTTAAAAACAAAATAAAAACATACAACAAAAACAAGCCTTTATTCCACTACATGAGGTAGACTACATGAATTATTTTTCTCTATTGTGTCCTATTAAGAGTAAAACTCTCATTTAAATCTAATAAAAAAGATCATTTTTAATACATTTTAACTAAGTCTTTCTAAGCCTACCTTTATTTTTCCTAACATAGGTCAGATCTAATACATCTACTCTCCTAAGTGGGTCATCAGAAGGCCGACATTTTATGTGACGAAACCATCTAAGGCAACACTCTTTAATCTTATCTAAACCTTTTCATGTATATGCTCATTTAGCATTCTATCTCTAAGTGTGAAGCTACTCATCCACCTAAGCATCCTCATCTCTATTACACTTAATTCTATGCTTCTATTTTAATGAACAACATTTTGCGCCATAAAGCATTGTAGGTCTCTGATAGACCGATCCAGCTGATCCATTCAGGACCGGTCCAGGTTTATAGGAGGTGGAACAGTGGAAGTTTCGCCCCCCATCAATGCCAACCTTAATAGTGGGGTCCATATACTTAATTAGGGGAAATTAGGGGGGATTTAAGAGGGAAATTTCAAATAGAAGGGTTTGTTTGGGAATTAGAGGGGATTAATATTTGTTTAAGAGGGAAAATCATCTCAATTTTTGGTTTCTTGCTAGGAGGGAAATTTTCGCTTAAGGTGTTTGGGCTCTAGCCGCCGGCTAGGAATTTGGGAGAGCTAGATCCTCCTCTTCAATTAGGGATCCGTTGCATCTTGTTTTTCTTCGCATAATCGTTCAATAAAAAGGTGCTTGTGGGTGTTCATCTTCTTAATTTTCCCTTGTGGCTTATTGATTTTTGTGAGAAAGAGCCTCTTTTTCCTAAAAAATTGGTATCAGAGCATCAATTCGGGGTACCTATGCCTGAAGAAAGATGAAAATATTGGAAGGAGAGATGGGACAATTAAAATCAGATTTTGTAGAGAAGATTCCTGAATTTGAAAAACAGTTTTTCAGCCGTCCATGAAAAGATGGATGGGAAGTTTGCCGTCGTAGAGAAAATATTGAGGAAGTTACTTGAGGCTCAACCCAAGACGATGTCATCGAAGTCAAAGGGAGGCACCGACAGTCAAGGAAGTGGTAGGAACCCAAATCCGATAGGAAGGGAAAGTCAAGGGGTAAAAATTTTGGAGGGAGAAGATGGGATGCCCCCCTAGAACCTATTTCTAGGGAAGATATGAGTAGTAGATTTGAACGAATGGGTGCTGATTTTGCAAGAAGGCGGATTGATTTTGAGCGAAGGGGTGAGGATATGGAAAGAAAAAGGGGGGATTTTGAAGAAAATGTTTGGGTATGAGCACATAATGGAGGATCGAGACACTTGGGGAGGACCACCCCCTCAAGGAATGAGGGGTTATGGAGGATTCCAAGAAAATGGAGGAGATCTAAGGGTAAGGAAGTTGAAGATGCCCATCTTTGTGGGAGAGGTTGCACATGGGTGGTTCTATAAGGCGGAGATGTATTTCGCTGTCAATAGGTTGATGGACACAGGAACGTTTCTATACCAGTATGAGAAGGGACTTTTATGTGCAGTTTTTTGCCCTGACACAGGAAGGATCGGTGGTAGAGTACTGTAAGTGATTTGAGTATCTTGCTAGCCAACTGAACCGTCTTCATGAGACTGTGCTAGAGGGGAATTTCATGAAAGGGCTCAAACCAAAGATCTGGACGACAATTAGAGTGATGAGGCCGCGTAACTTGGGGGAGGCTATGGAGCTAGCCTAATTAGTGGAAGATCCGAACTAGTTGGAGAGGGGGGCTAGAGGCAACAGTTATGGGGGCTCATATAGAATGATCACCACCCTTCTAGCACCAAGGGGCCAGCACCAGAAAGCCTACGAGAGACCACAAAGGAGAAACCGGTAGGGGGGGATTCGGCAGAAATTTCAAGAAGCTCACTAAGGAGCTGCAAGAGAAACAGGCGAAGGGATTGTGCTTCAGATGTGATGAGAGGTACACGTCGGGGCACAGATGTAAGGACCGAACTCTTCAAGTTCTCACCGTACGTGATGACGAGGAAGCTGAGAAGGGAGGTGGAGTGAGGCAATGGTAGAAGAGGAGAAAGAGCTGCATCTTGACATAACTGATGTCTCCTTAAACTTAGTGGTAGGGTTCACCCTGAATCACTCCATGAAAGTGAAAGAAGAAATAACAGACAGAGAGGTGGTGGTGCTGATCAACAGTGGAGCTTAGGGGTGTCAAAAGTTGAAACGACCCAAAACCCGACCCGAACCCATCCCAAAAAACTTCGGATTCGGGTCAACCCGTTTGTGAAATGGGTCGGGTTCGGATTTCCGACCCATTTAAAAATTGGGTCGGGTTCGGGTTGACCCGGAAACACGCGAGTCGACCCGAATTAACATGTTTGGTCATCACGCGCATCAAGATAGGCGTCGCATCAGAGGTCGTAACGTCGGGTCACATCGAAGTCAGGGGTCGTGTCCGCGTCGGGTTGTGTCCGCGTCGGGTCACGTCCGCCGATCCGCCATCCGCATCAAGTGTCGACAATGGGGCATGTCGCCGCCGTCGGTCCAGGCGTCCAGCCCCACTCACGTCCGCATCTTGCCCGAACGGCCGAGCTAACGCTGTTATCGTCCATCCCGCACGCCGCACTCGCTGCAGGGCTGCCACTGGGGGCTGGCCCGCTGCGGGACTGCGGTGCTGCCGATGCCTCCACTCCGCTAGACTCGACAGACCCGCTCCGCAGCTGTTCGTGGGTCGGGTCAGGTTGGGTCGGGTCAAGTCGGGTTCAACCTGAACCCGACCCGTTAACCCGAATTGACACCCCTAGTAGAGCTACCCATAATTTTATCTCTAATTAGGTCGTTGACCAATTGGGAGTGAAATTGGTGGACACTGGGGGCTATGGGGTGATAATGGGCACCAGGAAGGTGGAGATGGGTAGAGGAGTGTGTATGAGAGTTGTGCTGACTATACGAGGGGTTCAAGTGAGAGGATTTTCTCCTGAGGATGAAGTGACTGCAGACCTTGGGAGATACCAAGGTTAATTGGGGAGCACTAGCGATGGAACTGGTGGTGGAAGGAAGAAGAGTGGTGATTTGAGGAGATGCAGAGTTGTCCCAGGCCATGGTGTCTCTCAAAACCATGGTTAGGACCATATAGGAGGTGGGAGGAGAATTTTTAGTGGGATTGCAAAGCTTAGAAGGGATCAGACTAGAGGAGGGGGAGGGGGGGGGGGCTTTCCTCGTTCAACACAATTACTCATACAGCAGTTTCGTAAGGTATTTCAGCCACCTCAAGGCTTGCCACCATTGAGGGAGTAGGAGTATGCCATCATCCTAAGGGATGAAGGTGTCACTAATTAGTGTCCGACCATACCGTTACCCTCAGATTCAAAAGGACAAGACTAAGAAGTTGATCTCGGAGATGTTGGAGGCAAGGATCATCAAACCGAGTGTGAGCCCTTTTTTTAGCCCAATATTACTATTCAAGAAGGATGGGAACTGGAGAATCTGCGTTGATTACTGGGATCTAAATAAGGAGACTATGCCGAACAAGTTTCCCATACCGATGATCGATGAGCATTGTGGAGCAGTGGTGTTCGCCAAGATGGATCTGAAGTCGGGATACCATCAGATTAGGATGAGGCAGAAGCATGTACTGAAGACTGCTTTTAGGATACATAAGGGGCATTACGAGTTCTTAGTGATGTCGTTCGGACTCATAAACGCCCCTGCCAGTTTCTAGTCACTCATGAACAGGGTGTTCAAACCATATCTCTGAAAGTCGTACTGGTTTTCTTTGAAAACATACTGGTGTACAGTAGGTTAATAGGGGAGCACTTGGAGTATGTGAGGGTGGTCTTGGAAGTATTACAGGAGCATCAACTTCGGGCCAACCTGAAGAAGTGTTGCTTTGCACAGGCCAGTATGAAATACTTGGGGCACGTGGTCTTTTAGGAGGGGGTGGCTACAGATCAGGCCAAGATTAAGGCAGAAATGGCCTCTACCTAGGAATCTGAGAGAGCTGAGGGGCTTTCCAAGGTTTGACGGGGTACTACAAGAGATTTTTTGAGAGGATACAACACCATGGCCTAGCCATTAACAGAGCAACTAAAGAAAGATAGCGTCTTGTGGGGAGAGGCAGCTACACAGGCCTTTGAGAGACTGAAAAAGCCATGACCCCATAGTACCGATTTTGGCCCTACCAGATTTCAATCAGATTTTTCTGGTTGAGACGGATGCATCAGGATATGAGTTGGGGCCGTGCCAATGCAAAATCACAAACCCATAACCTACTTCAGCCAAGTGTTGGCAACCAAAGCTAGGTTGAAGTCAGTCTATGAGAGAGAATTAATGGCTATTGTGTTAGCCATTCAGAAGTGACGACCATATTTATTGGCTCGGCATTTCATTGTTAGGACTGGTCAAAGGAGCTTGAAGTTCCTTTTGGAGCAAAGGATAGTGTTTGAGGAGCATCAGAGATGGTTATCAAAGCTATTAGGCTATGATTTTGAGATTCATTATAGGCCAGGATTGGAGAACAAGACGACGGATGCCTTGTCCAGATGCATGGGGAGCTCTAGGAGTTTGTTATGTCGATACCACTGATGCTGGATTGAGGGGCTATCAAAGAGGAGAGTATGCAGGATGAGTTGGGAAAAATTAGAGAAGATCTTCTGAAGGATGAGAGCAGTCATTTGAGCTACTCTTTAGAGAGAGAGAGAGAGAGACTGTTGTACCAAGAGAGCTTTGTGACACCTCGAACCTCAGTTCATATCCCACAGCTGTTGCAAGAGTTTCATGGGAGCACATTTGGGAGTCACTCTGGTGTGTAGAAGACTGGTAGTGGAGCTATATTGGAAGGGGATGCACAAGGATGTGTAAGAGTTGGTGGCTAGATATAAAGTGTGCCAGCGGAACAAGTATATGGCTCTGGCTCCTAGGGGGTTATTTCAACCCCTAGCTCTACCAAACAGGGTGTGGGAGGTCACCATAGACTTTATTGATGGGTTACCTCAATATGAAGGGTTTACAGTGATTTTGGTGGTAGTTAGTAGATTGAGCAAGTATGCTTACTTCATTCCCCTACAAAATCCTTACACAGCAGCAATCGCATTTATCAGGGAGGTGGTCAGGCTACATGGGATATCCTTAGTCATTTTTAGAGGGAGTTGTTCAGGCTACAAGGGACAGTGCTGAAGAGGAGCACCACTTACCACCCCCAGATAGATGGGCAGACAGAAGTGATGAACAGGAGCTTGGAGACATACCTGCGGTGTTTTGCTTCAGAAACACCTAGGGTATGGGCCAAGTGGCTGGCATAGGTAGAATACAGGTACAACACTTCATATCACTCGGCTTTCCAGATGACTCCCTTCAAAGTGATGTACGGAAGAGACCCTCCACATTTGATACAATTTGGGCAGAGTCGCACTCCAGTATCTTCATTAGAGTAGTACTTGGAGGAAAGGGATAGAGTGCTGGAGGAGTTAAAAAGACACCTATTGAGGGCTCAGCAAATTATGAAAAAGCATGTGGATGGGCACAAGAAGAACATCCAGTTCGCCATTAGGGATAAGGGATTCTTAAAGCTGCAACCCTACAAACAGAGGGCAGTAGCCAACAGAAGGAATGAGAAGCTAGCCCCGAGGTGCTTTGACCTTTATGAGGTGTTAGAGAGGATTGGAGCAATGGCTTATTGCTTGAAGTTACCCACACTGCTTCCATACACCCAGTGTTCTATGTATCAAAATTGAAGAGAGTTGTGGGGATCATCCAACTAGTTCAGAATTACCAGGGATGCTGACAAAGGATCTGGAGGTGGTTATGGAACTACTGGAGCTTAAAGGGATACACCAGGGATACCCGAGATATTTAAAATGTGCACTCTTTTTTATTACTTGATCACCCACTATTAAAATCCCACCACAAGACCTGCTACTATTAAAATTACACTCCATCTATTTAATTTTAAAACTACTCAAATGAAAACCTTTAGACTCTAAAGTTGACCTCCATAATTCAAGTTTTTCATCAATTCCTCTCTAGTCTTATTAAAAAAGAAGAATATCATCAGCAAAAAGCATACACCAAGATACATCATCTTACACACATCTAGTAAGGACATTCATGATTTAAAGTTGATCCTTGATGTAATCCAACTGAAATAGGAAAATATTTGGTCCAACTACCTTATGTTTGAATACAAGTAGCAGCTCATATTTACATATCCTTAATGACTTAAATATAATCATTATTAACTCCTTTCTTTTCTAGAACTCTTCAGAGCACTTCTCTTGAAACTTTATCATATGCTTTCTCTGAATCAATAAATATCATATATAGATCCTCCATACTCTTTTTATATTTCTCCATCAAACATATCAACAAATGTATAGCTTCCATAATAGACCTACCTAGCATGAATCCAAACTAATTTTGAGAAATATTAATATCACATCATAACCTATGCTCAAATACTCTCTCCCATAATTTTCATGTATGACACATTATCTTAATACCTCTATACTTCACACACACTCTTAAGCATCACATTTATTCTTAAAAAACTGGTTATATATGAGAGAGAATGAAAATTAAAATATAGATAAAAAAATAAAGTGAATTTCTAATTAAAAGAACTTGCATATGTGTGGCGATGGAAAAAACAATTTTATCCCAAGCTCTCTTTAAGCATTTTAAACATTTTTGATAAAATTCTTTTTAACTTCAAACATATTAAATGCTATACATATATATTTTTATGCATACAATTTTGAATGCATGAAAAATATGCTTAGATTCATAAGTCTTGGGTCCTTAAAATTGCTAATAGTTCAAATGTTGATAAACAATTAATTAATTTCATCATGAGCAGTTAACACAAAATATAAAAAGGTTATATAAACTTTTATTTGCAATAATGAAATTTTTTTGTTCTCTTAAAGTAGAGCAATAGCTTACCAAGGATTTCACTCAAAAAAAAGTTTAAAATAGGTTAACATAAAGGATATTGGTCAGGCTATATGTAGAGCTCACTAGTTGAATTTTTATATTATCACCATAGGCTTGCAAGTAATATACTTGATATCCTTGTTATTAATATAAAATTAATTTATCATAAGATATATTCACTAACCTTGAATTTGTCGAAGTGACACATGAGCTTTAAGAAGCAAGTACATCACAAGAAATTTTTCATTGTTGTCCAAAGGTTTTGACCACATTTTCCCTTTCCCATGTTTGCTTTGATATCAGATATTATGTTAGTGGGAGGGCCTTTCAGTGAGATTAATAGGAAAAAAATAAATATGAATCTTTAGTTTAATGTTTGAAAAATGATTTGAAATTATGATGGAAAGTTGGCGGCTTAGAGAGGTATTGTGCAGAGAATGCCAAGGTTAATTCAATTTAGGTTAGTTTGGGATGATTTGGAATATCACTTTATAAAATGATTTTATATAGGATAAGTGACTAGAAATAATGGGGGATGGTTAGATTGAGATGTGAATATTTGATCCGAAGTAAATGATAAGATTTATTAGAGTTCAAAGGGGCGTTGAGGTATAGGGAATGAATAATGCTAGGTCCTACCTAATGTTTCCTAATTTTGCCGAGAGCTATATTTTGAAATGCTTTTAAATTTTTGGTTGATGGTTCAATGGTCTAGGAGGATGCTTACGAAGAGAAAGGAAGAGATGTAGAGAATTTAAAGCATGTGTTATAAAAGAGTAGTAAATGACATTAAAAAAAGGATAATTATATATTCTCATCAAAGAAAAAGTTAGAAAAAAATTGAAAGAAACAAGGGATAAAAAAGAGGGTTGATGGCTGTTAATGAGGAGTTCCCATCACTTATTTTCAATGTTTCATCCACACCAAATCATATTAAAGTTGGCCATGCAAGTCCCTAGGTGAAAAATAAAAATATAAAAATAATAAAATGCAAATTATATTTAAATTATTTTAAATTATGGGTCTTTATTGTACTCTTACAATTGAGTCTTTTCTTTTATTTTTTCATTGGGTTTTAACCTTAGCTATTATAATTAGGCTTTTAGCATGATTATCTTGATCCGTCGGGCCTCGCCATTAACAAGAGATGCAAGTCCCAATTCATCAATCAATATCAATATGATAATATAACTAAAATCAAGCAATATGTGAATCTTAGTCTACCTCACCTACAAGGCAAGTTGTAAGACCCGCTATCGTGTCTATCTCAGTCTGAAATTATATGTTCACTAGTAGGCCTCTCTAGTGTCGGAGCAATAAGACCTATATTATGGATCTCTCTACAATCAAGAGATATAAGTCCCAACACTCAGCCAACACTAGTATAATATTTAATTTGGACCCGATCGGCATAAACTTCATCATTCTCAAGCCAGTTCATAACCACAAGTTCAACCGAGATCCCTTGGCCGAGTTATACCCACAAGTCCCACCTATATACTCTAGCTGAGTTACAATCCCACAAACATCCTCGGGCTGGGCCATAACCCCATCCCACACAAATCTCTAAGATAGGTCATAAGGCAAAAAGTAACATTTTTTATCCACTATATCCAAAAATAGTAAGCTCCATCCTCCTTAATATTAAAACTCACCTACTAAATGAATCCTACACTCGCCAAAGTGAATATTGCTTTACTCATTATTTCAAGCGATGCTCTGAAATTATCCAACTAAGTTTAACTCAGGGCTCCTAACTTAAGGCACTCAGGGCTCCTTACTTAAGGCAACCCATGGATATAGCAATCAACCTTCCAACATGGGATGTTAACCTCCACAATAAAGGATGGACCCTTGAGGATCGAACCTCATGATGGAAGTGCCCAATAACTGATATATAAAAATTATTAATTTTGAATTGCCTATATTATGATATTTTTGTTTTTAATATGTGTTTTGTGAAAAAAAAAAGTAAAAAATTCATAAAACTTAAAACAGTGCCGTAACGGAGAGCTCACAGAAATTTAGCTAGAAAGCTTAGCTCCGAAGCACTATCCCAGAAGCGCTGCAGCGCTAGATCGAGCGCCACAACGCCAAATAGCCCAACATCACAGCAAGAGTCAGTTGAACCGGTGAACCAAAGCAACGAATGGTGAACCAACATGCCAGTTCAACAGCATTGCAGCGCTTGTTCAATTAACTTGTAAAACTATAAATAACAGCCTTAGTCATCATGTAAGTAGGTGGGCACATTGTGGAATCATTTTGTGTGTGTGTGTATGAGTGTGAGTGTCCGGGCTATCTTGAGAGGGAGTAGCTTGTGTATCTGTGTTGGAGTGCTATACCGGTGTGGAGCAAAGTGGAGAAGTGAAAAAGGAGTTGTATCTTAATTTCAAGTCATTTCTAAACCTTGTTTTATATTATTTATCTTGTCTTTAAAGTTGTGACTTGTGTTTATTAAGTGAAATAAAATATTCAGGTTGTATAACATCATCTTCATGTGTAGCTAAACTATGATTATTTAAAAAGCATGTTTTGCTCAGAGTAGGTTTTTGCTTTAAAGAACTTATGTTGTTTTTAATTTCCTTGTACTTTAATTGGTTTATGTATAGGTCGTACAGAAATTAAAAATCTAATGTGATATAGAGCCTCGACAAAAGAATAAAAGAACAATTATAGATTTTAAAATATAGTTCGACATAACATAGATATATGATAGTTAGGATTATGGGATCTTAAGGAGAAAAGAATTATAATTAGATGGGATCCTAGCTAATGCTCCAACGAGCTCGTAGAGACGAGGAGCACTGATGCTCTGATCCACAGCAACAATATAGAGAAAATCACTCTAATACAATCGTGTATTTTTAAATATATCATAGGTTCAGAACTTTTAAAATTAGTAAATTTATTTTTTGCATTTGAAGCTTTTTACCTTAATTTGCACCATCCTTTTAAATTATTAAGCTAGATAAATTTAGCAATTCAGTACGCAGCACTAAAGTGAATCTAGGCTATTTCTAGTGTTTTCCCCGTGGGATTCTTCTCATCAGTATATAACTTGATACGACACATGCACTTATGTTAAATAGAACTTACAGTGTAAAAAAATTTAACTTTCATTAGAGAATTCAATAGTGTGTGTAAGCTAATAGCAGCAATCCTGTGATAGGAAGTAGATGCAATTTCAGCAAAAATCAGCGAACAACACAAGAAAATTGGGAAGAAGAACACCCAAGAAAAATTTTTATTGAAAGAACTATGAAGGAAAATACAATATACAATTGGATCTTCAATTGGAGAGAAAGATCCGGCTCTCTCAAATCTCTAACCGCCGACTAGAGCCCTCTTATCTAAGCAAACTTCAGTTTCAACAAACAAAAACATAAAAATGGAACCCTAAGGTAAACAATCTACTTAAAGCATGCCAAAAACATAGCAAATCCCAAAACATCCCTCTCCATTTGAATTTTCCCTCCTAGACGCCCCCCCTTTCCCTTTGAAATTTTCCCTGGGCCTCACCCCAAAAGGGGCGGGATACAACAGGGTGGAGCCCTATTCCGCCTCATGTAACACTTGACCAGTCTAGAAGGGAAAACTACCACAACTAAACATGGACCAAATTGACATTTCGCATTGACAAAAAAAATATCAATTATTGAGGAAAGGTTAATGGTGTGTTAGAGAAATCAAGCAAACAACTTCCCCACATATGGAACTTAAATTTCACAACAATAAATTCTCCTAAATGGGAACTCTTGATTTAGGATTGAATCATGAAGTAGATAAACAATCTTATCCCTTAAAAAAATGTTCATGAAAAAATTTCATCGTTGTTTGTGCATCAGATCATGAAAGGATAGAAAGATTTAATCAACTGAAGATTATATATTGTCTAATTTTTTTAGGAGAATGTTGAAGGTTGTGATTCCCATATCATTAAAATTAAAGAAGATATCATCAAGAGTCCACCAACAAAGTTTAAGCATCAATCAAAGGCTTGGTTGTCAAGATCAGGAATTAGAAAGTGCAAGCCATTCAATCAAATTGATAAGTTTGAAATCATTTCGATAAGTCTGTTTTTTATTTTGAAATTGTGAATTACATTAAAATCAAATGTAATTATCTTTTAAATTTGAACCCATCTACTTTGTTATTTTAAAATAGGATTGCTTCTTTTGTAGAGTTTATTTAGGATTGGATTAGACCTATCCCCTACAATAATTATCCAAAAATAGAATTAATTTCTTGCAATGGAATCAATCGGTTAAATCTCTCAAACTCTTTCTTCTCTTTTCTCCCTCTATTTTCCAGGTCAAAGAACTTAAACAAACTTTCTGTCGCATAAAGACATAGGTCATAGTGTTGGCCGAGACCTAAAGCCCATCCATGTACTATTCATATGGTCACTCCCTTCCTAAAGCAGTGATCCCTAGCTGTCATTTATTAATTGTTTGTTGTTGCTGCTCCCCTCTGTTGTTGTTACTAATTTCAGAGCCAACCCAAAGAACTTACATTCAGCAACCTGGACTTCTTGTCAGTTCCCACCATCTAGAGATCCTTATGATCAGTTCAAGGCTTGCTACAAGGAAGAATTGAATAGTTGCTTGTTGTTAACAATAAATCTGGAAGAAAATACTAAGTTGAATTATTGTTCAGCCTGGATTAACCCCGCATTACCAATTAATTAGTGTTGTCGAAGGCCATAGAGAGTCCAAAATTGTAAGGGAAATTCTTGTACAATAAGGAAGCAAAGTTCAGAGGTACCTTTATTTGTTAAAACAATAAATATACCACTCTAAAGTACCAAGAATTCATATATCCTCTTCTAATCCTTAAATATGGACATTGATCCTTCTAATCAAGGAGTGGATATGGATCAATCAGAGTTAATAAAATTCTCAATAATCATTGTATGAATGACACATAACACATGCATGCCACATTTCATCCATCCAATAGCTTGGGATTTCTTTTTGGTACTCTTTTGGGCATTGTAGCATTACTCAAACCTAAAATGTACTTTTAATTACTAGTAGAATGGAACATCTGTATCACGAGCAACAGAATCCAGAATGAAGTATCATATAATTTATAAATTATAATAAGAGCCAAAGTATCAATTGCTATCGGTCTAATACAGGGGTTGATGTATGATTGGATATAAAAATTGTCAAGGACCAAGGACAGATCTAGCTTACCTTCAAAGAGAAAAAGAACAGAAATTAACTTCCTAATGTCATTCACAAATTCCTACTTATCAAGTAGATAAAGCAAGAGCAAAATTCACAGATCCAATATTAAAACATGAGAGTGAATTCAATAAACCTCAAATTTGCATTAATATATCACTCATATTCAACCGGCAACAGAAAGCAGGCATGCGAAAGAGTGTCCTGCATCCCACAATCAAAGGCAAGTTGGGAAGTTTATGAATAATAAAATTGAAACTTAAATAAAACCTCAAAACTTCCACGGAAGTACAACATAATCCCATTCTAAAAGAATTAAGAACAAGTAGATCAAACCTAAGCATTTTCGCCCTCACTTCACGGATCTGATTTACATAAGAGACTGAAAATGAGAAAACATTCAGAAGTTATAATAACTAGAGATTACCATCTTAAAAGAAAGGTCATTTTCATTTGCATGATTTGGAAGAAAACAAAGCAGTATAAGCCCACAGAGGACTCGAAGCCTGAGTTAAACACTGAAAGTAGGGAAACGTTAAATTTTCCATTAATACAACTCCAACCTCCAACCATATAGGAGCTTTGAAACAAGTAGATACTAGAAACCACCCAAAATCTAACACTCAGTCACAGAAAATAAACAAAGAATATCGCAACTCGTTCCAAAGAAAAGCACCCAAATCCTGTGGTTAATCATCAAATCTTCAAAATAAGTCGATTTAAAAAAAAGAAAAAATGAAGCAAACAAGAAAACAACTGACCAAAGAGCCATCAGAAAAGAAAATTTATAGCAAAATAAGCAAAACAAGGAAAATGACAGAATTTAAAAATACCAGGCAAAGCCTTCAAGGAGTGAACTGCAGAACCATCGATAGATATCGAGGTAGATAGTCTTGATGAGGGAAACGGGGAGAGGAAAAAAAGGGAGAATGGGGCAATGACATGAAAAGCGGCAAATCGCCCAAAAGCAGATAGCTTCGAGGAATAATTACCTCCCCGCGATTCTGTAATTAGGGGCCCTCCGCTCCTCCCGACAGAAAATTCCAATTTTAGGGTTTTGATCGCCGCGGAGAGTTGAACTGGCCAACGCCGTCAATCGCGCCGGCTGGGCCGGGACGCGACGCGCCGACTTAGCCTGAGGGTGCTCCGCCTGCACGGCTCGGCGCGGGTAGGAGGCTTTCAACTACTCGGTAGAGTCCGCACAGAGCCATATATTAATTAGTTGCGTCATTGATGAGGCAAAATTACGATGCAAGGTAATATATTCAAAGTATGCTTTTTTTTCATTTATTATGATTACTTTTTTATTAATGATTAATTTTTTTATAATATTTTTTATATGTTATAAAATTTAATCAAGATTCGACTTAGTACAAATCTTCAGCTCACGCATATAAGGAAAATAAGAGAATTATTATTTTATTTAAAAAATTTAGAACAAAAAAGTAGGGGTTTAACCTAATTGAATTAATTCTGTTAGTTTGTATTTTAGGTTACAAATGATGTCATTACCTTTAATTTGAGAAGGCATTGATCACTATTTTAGGATCAATTTTATAGTGAAAGTTGTAATATTCTTGATGCATTAGAGCTGCATTCAAGTGATCATTTGTGATATGTTTCGTTATTTTTCTTTAATGAGAAGATTATTTGTCAAAAAGTTTAATGTAAATCATATTGTTACAGTTGAGAGTTGAAGTAGCATTGGCATTAGTATCGATGACATGCATTGACCTTATAGTTGATTGTGTGTGAAACCCCAAAGTCGTTAAGTAAAAAAAAATTATACTCTTAAACATCAATGTGTCTTTTGATGTAATAGTTGAAATTTCATTAAAAAAATTCAAGATTAAGCATCTTGTATGAGAGAGAAATACACCAGTAGAAAAATAGGAACTAAGTATTATACAAGACAAAATGCTACAATTGCACTCCTGCACTTACAGCAACCCTCAAACCTATGTTTATAGATTTGAAACAAAATTAAAATAGGAAAATTTAATTAATGAAAATCTTATCATGCCAATTAGATCTCACAATCAGCGCATTAATTAAGTCTCTTAATTAATGCAGTAATTAGGGCTCCTAATCAATGTCATCATTCGAGATCCTCAAATTACAACTTTAATTTGAAGACAAATAAAAAACTTTCATAACAAACTTCACCTCATATTTCACTTCAGAAATTGAAAGATGACCAAAAACTCCAATATCAGAACGACTGCATTAGGATGGTTGCCTACTTACCCCCTTTAATAACTTGTCAAATAAATTTTTCAGAAGTTATTGTAAGTCCAATTCATAAACCATCTTCGTCATAACATAGATATTGTAGTACTTTAATTATATCAATTTTTCTATAATTTTTAGGTACTGGTGCAAATCCTTAAGAAATTGACACATCACATATGTCGGTACAAGTGGGGATTTCGGGACTGTTAGGTGTCTGTTTTGCAAATCAATTTCATCAAAATCTTCTAAATAAAATGTGCTATTTTATGGATATTTTTCTATAATTTTTGAAGCTCCAAAATGATTTAAAATTGATTAAATTATATAATTATATTATTGTTATATTATTATTTTATTAAAATATCTTAAAGTATTACATTAGCTTTTCCTCCTTCAAAATTAGATTTTGAGGCTTAACAATTCGTATCAAAACGAATTGATTGAATTGTTATCAGAGTTGCAGGAATTCATTGAGAGTCGAGTAGATTGGATAGATTAAGATACATTATTTTGCAAATATAATTAAATAACATATGATAGAATAAACTACATGATTGTATATTTTTATGAGCTTTAATTTGAGTTTGATTTGATTTGATTTTTTATCGTAAAAATTTGATTTATATCAATTTTGTGCCTGAATCTTTAATGAAATGTCATAGACAATATTTTTTTAAGGTAGGTAGATTGTAATAACTCAGTCAAATATTTTTTTAAAGAGTCATTATAAGTTCAATTTATAACCCGTCTTTGCCATAGCATAGATATTGTAGTTCTTTAATTATATTAATTTTTTCTATAATTTTTTGACACTCGTGTAAATCTTTAAGAAATTAACACATGTTAGTATAAGTGGGGATTTTGGGACTGTTATGTGTCCGTTTTGTAAATCAATTTTATTAAAAAAATTTAAATAAAATGAACTATTTTATAGATAATTTTTATAATTTTTTGAATCCCTAAAATAATTTATATAAATTTTATATTAAATATTAATTAAATTATATAAATATATTATTATTTTTTTTAAATATCTTAAAGTATTACATAAGTCTTTCCTTCTTCCAAATTAGATTCATAGAGCTAGTACTCACTCTCACATCGTAAAGTAGATTAGCTTACTATTGAGCTGTAGAGTAAGGATACACACGGTGGGCAAAGGCAGCAATCTCATTTTATCGTTGCTATATTGTTGCCCGAGATTTTCTTACTGAATGCTCTGGGCAATAAGCGCTTTCAGTCAAGCCAGGTGCTCCTATCTTTCTTTATCTTTGACGAGTAAGCAAGACTACGTTCCTTATTCAATTAGGTGTGACTAACACGGAGCAGAGCGTTTAGTTTGAAAAGTTTTAGGAAAGACCATGTTTTTCATCATCAACAGTCAAGTAATAAGTGTTGAGGCGAGACACCCCCTGCCAAAGGGAGCAAGCCAAGCGTAGTTCTTCAAAAATAAGTGGACAATCTATCATGAGCCCGAATGTTCACCAAACTCCTATAATAGGTGAACTTCTGAAGTGGTAGTACTTTTGTAAGAATGTTTGTTATATTCTCTTTAGTATCTATTTTCTTCAATTAGACATTGCCTTCATTAATCAAATCTCAAACAAAGTGGTACCTTACATCAATTTTCTTGGTACAAGCATGATAAATTGGATTTGTAACAACCCAAACTCTTAAATATTTAGATATTGTCCGCTTTGGCCTAGGGGCCTCATAAATTTCTCATGTTGGTGTAACTTCCTAGGAGGTCACCCATCCTATAATTTCTCTAGGAAGAGCACGCTTAACTGCAAAATTTCTTAATAAAATTTTGACCATTACATTACAAGGCGTCTCAATGTTTAAGAGTTTAGCTTCTTTTACTTAAGAGGTTTCACATTTATGACCAAGAATATCGCACTCTGACTATTACAGAATGTCGTCAGACACTCTTGATCAACTCCCAAGTCATCTAGTATGCTATGTATATATATATATATATATATTACTTTCTTCATCGCCTCTATGACTGCCATATACTCAGCCTCCATAGTAGACAAAGCAACAGTATACTGAAGAACTGATCTCCAACTGACTGGACCTCCTGGAAATGTGAATAACCAGTCATAAACCTATGTCTATCAATATTATTGGCATAATCTGAGTGTCACAACCCAACCCGACCAGGACAGGTCCTATCGTGTTGAATCGCGATAAACAAATTCTAAGATCTAATTTTAGAATTATTTCAAATTTTCTGCTAATATTTATTGAAATAATAAATAAACTATAGAGCTACTAAAATATTTAAATATTAAAAATAAACTCATCCACCAAGTTTCTTTCATTTCATCAAAATAAATATCTACACTATAGTACATAAGTACATGTAGGAGATATAAAACTAAAATTTAACTAGTCATGACTGTACAAAATTAAAATAGTAAAATATCTATGACCTAAGATCTGATCCTGAAATGCTAGTCCACAATCTCTTTCCCCTTCCTAGATCCTAAAAATAGAAGCAAAATCACAGTAAGCTATAACAGCTCAGTAAGTCATATAAATCAATCTAAATTTTTTAATATTCTTTTATCAAATATTTTATTGAATATTTAAAAGCAGTTAAATGTAGTTTAAATAAATCATTATACTGAGAGATGTAATAAATGTATAATAGTTATTCCCTAATTCAAATAATAATATTGAAAAAATAAATAAATTAAAATTCATATCATAGAGAAGTTCATATCACATTTTTCAGACCCAGACAGAATCTCAAAGAATTTTGGCTCCTTATGACTCTCTTTTTATTTGTGCTTATAGACCGGAATATATCACATATCCCTGTCTCAAACAGAATCTCAAAAGATTCTGATCCCTTATAGCTCCCAGTAATTTTTTGACACAGACAGAATCTCAGAGGATTCTGACCCCTTATGACTCCTAATAGATATAATTTAATCACATATATACATATAACATCACATTATAATAATTAAAGAGTAATTAATGATGTATCAAAATTTTATAGTATTGTATAACGGTAGACAATAGAAAATCCAACTAGGTAAAAATACACATTTTTAAAAAATTATCAAATTATCAGAGATTATGTAAAATAATATTTTAAGACTTTTATTATAATACACTACTATTTTTCAATATCCAGATAATTTTCTATTCAATAAAAATCCCATAAATTTTAAAACTCTCGTTATAAAATATCTAAAAAATATTCAAAATATGCATAATCATAATCTTTATAACATATAAAAAGTTATATGGTGAAAGTTTTACCTATGCAAAATTACTATATTTTTTGCTAACAGATATAAAATTTTAATCAAAAAATTTATCAAAAACTTTGTATTTTTGAAAATTGAGATAGGCATAATGTGACTTACCTTGAGACAAACAAGTTTTCTAATTGGGTCGACAGATAAAAATGGCCCGAAGTCGCCCAAAACCGAACTTTTCCTCTTTCTCTCTCCTATCTTTCTTCCCTAATTCCTAATCTGCTCTTTGTTTCATAAAAACAAAATTTTAAGAGAAAAAGGAACTTAATAAAGCCATTATGGCTTAAGATATTTTCTTTTTTTTTAATTAATAATATATAATAATATTATTATAACTAATTTTTAATAAAAAAATTCATAAAAATCCTTTTAGGGATTCCAAAAATTATGATAAAATATTCATAAATTATCTAATTTTATTTTAAAAATTTTGTTAAAATTGATTTGCAAAATGGAACGGTCCCAAAAATCCTACTTGTGCCGATAGGTGCCGATTTCTTAAAAAATTTCAATAATGTCCAAAAATTATGAAAAAATTAGAAAAGCTAAAACACAACACTATAAATATTCTGACGAAGACGGTTTATGAATTGTACTTCTGTAGGTCAACAAAAAAAATCTTGAAAATTTTAAGGGTTTCACATTGAGTTAATGTAGCCTGTACATAAATCAGTAATAAATGGCTGCCTCTCAAACAACAAGCCTACATCAATTGTACCCTTCATATACCTCAAAATACTCTTCATATCCTATAAATGACTCCTTTTTGGATCATGTATGAACCTGCTCACAACACTATCTACTTGTGTAATGTCTGGATCGAGCTACTCTAAAATCAGACCATAGTATGCTACAAATGCTAAGAGAATACGGATCGATGGATGTTTAATCATTGAGGAGAACACCTCATCATAATTAATCTCTTCCTATTGTACAAAACCTTTTGCCACCAACCTAATCTTGTACAGCACATCAGCTTCATAAGATCCTTTCTTATTTGCGTACACCCATTTCCATCCAATGGCTTTCCTTCCTAGAGGAAGCTTCACCAACCTTTAATTAGCATTTTTCTTAAGAGACTTCATCTCTTCATCTATAGCTCTTTTCCAAATATCACCATCTAGATTATCCATTGCTCCATTATAATGACCAGGAAATTTAGTCTTGATGGCTAAAAGTGCAAATGCAATGTGATCCCTTAACCAAGCTGGTTTTGGGACATTTTGACGTGTGATCTTACTCTTAGCAATCTATTCTTAAGTAGGAACCTCATCCTCAACATAATCTCCTACATCTCTTTTATCACTGTTAATATATACCTCATAATCTGTAGTTGAATCAAGTGCCTAGGTAGAAGTGATTGTACCCTATAGAATAAATAGAGTTGCATCAAACTCTAACTTCTATAGTGTATTTGTGGTCCTAATAAAACTCTTCACTTGCTTTGAGTCCTGAGGGTTCAACATGCTCACCTCATCGAATGTAATATCTCTGCCAATGACAATCTTATTCTCTCCCTGATCATAGAGTTTGAAGCCCTTAATTACACACCTAAAGCCAATAAAGATTATCTTCTTAGCTTGTGGTTCCAATTTATTATTTTGGACATGATAATAAGCTGGATACATGAACACTCTTAAGTGTTCATAATCTTTAACAGGATGCCCCGACCACATCTCCTTTGGGGTTTTCTTCCCAATAGTTATAGAAGGCAAATGATTCACCAAATGATAGGTATAGTCTATAGCATCAACACAATAAACTCTATCCAACCCAGCATTAGATAACATATACTAAACTTTCTCCATCAAAGTCTGGTTCATCCTCTATGCCACCCTGTTCTACTACAGTGTCTTTCGAATAGTGAAGTGGTGCTCTATCCCAGATCTCTATCACTCTTACAATAATATACCTAATGTGTAATTGCCCCCCTTATCTGACCTGATACACTGGATCCTTTTACCAGTCTGAGTCTCAATCAACTTTTTCCATTTTAAAAATCTTCAGTATGTTGCAAATCTAGTTTTGATGATGACAAACATGTTTCCAGTGTGTTTTGCTTGGCTAACCCGTTTCAGGCACAAAAGATCACGAGCAAATCAAGCCAACTCAAGATCGGGTCCAAGTGTGTCAAATGTATGATTTTTCTTTTTATTGAGTCAATTGTAATGTAACTGATCCCCGAGCTAAGTAACCTTGCACACACACACTCAGGGGGAGAGCTTGAGTGAATTAGAGTTTCTGTTCATTTTTTGTTCAGATCGTTCTGGATGATATTCACATCGTCCTAGACGATCCAGTAAAAACAGAAACCCTAATTAGGGCGACCAAGTTAAGTGAGTCTGATTAAGCAGATCGTCCAGGACGATGTTTGGATCGTACGGGATGATATGCTCAAATCAGAAATTCTAAGCCGCTAGAACAAGTTAGGCAAGTTTTTATTTTAAGTTATTTGGTCTGATTGTCCCGGACGATACGTGTATCGTCCTGGACGATTCAGTACAATCATGCCTAAATTAGTCTGGAAATTAAGGAAAGCAATTAATATTTAATTGATACGATCATATCGTCCTGGACGATCGCAGGATCGTCCCGGACATTCATGATCGTCTAGTACATTTCAGTTGTACGTCCCGAACTATGTTCAAGACGATTTGGGCACTTTTTGAACTAATCGTACAGGACGATACCTGTATCGTCCTGGACGATCAAGTCATTTTTTGGTCGTCCAGCACAAGTTTCTCTGGACGACCCGAACTGTCTTCTGGACGATATTCCTCGATTTGCACTAATCGTCCCGGATGATCGCAGGATCGTACGGGACGATATGAATAATTTTTTCTACTGATCGTCCAGAAGAGCTAGATCGTCCATGCTGAAACAGCTAATTTTGAACTGATCGTACAGGACAAGATGATCTATAGATCGTCCTAGACGATCTTGGCCGACCAGTTGAGATTTAGGACAAATTTTAAGCCCTCCTATAAAAGAACTTTTTCTTGAAACAAGAAAAATCTTTTGCCATCTTCCTTTCCAGAGAAACCCTAGAGAGAGAGAGAATTTGGGAGAGAGAGAGAGGATCTTGTGAGGGGGAGTTAGTGAGAGATTCACTAAGGTTTCTCCAAGCACGGATCAGAGTCGTCTTCTCCGCTCGTCGTCTTTCGTCTAGTTGGTGTTCATCGTGGGAGGATCGTTCGCAAGAAGACCCGGGGTTCTCTGCCCTCTTCAGGTGGAAGCAAAAGGAGTTCGAAGGTTCTCTGCCTGCTTCAGGAGGAAGCAACAGGAGGTCGGGTTCTCTGCCCCACCGTGTGGTGAAAAGGAGGTCTTGTACAGGCTTCTCCGCCTTGCTGTGGGAGCAAAAGGAGAGACACTTTTTGTTTAGTGCAATACCCGGAGGGGAGGCTCCGGGGAGTGGACGTAGGTCAAGTTGACCGAACCACTATAAAATTTGGTTTGCTTTTCTGATTCAGTTCTACACTTTACTTTTTGATATTAACTGTGTGGGTGAATATCTGAGATTGATCTTTTCGTTCTTGTTTAATTGTTTCCGCTGCTAAGTATCGAAAAGATTTTTTATTATTATCGTGAAATTTTTAAATAACCAATTCACCCCCCCCCCCTCTTGGTTAGCATCGGGACTAGTTCCCTAGGGCTTAACATCCCTATCGAACTTTCAAGTGGTATCAGAGCGGGATTCAAAATTTAGGTTTAAAAACTTTTGAATTTGATCCATGGCTAACTGTAACAATCGTAATACTACTAAAGGTTATTCTATTACAAGACCACCGTTGTTTGATAATATTCCTTTTGATTTTTGGAAAACATGCATGTCTACTTTTCTTCAATCGATTGACTATCGCATGTGGATGTTAGTTAAGGATGGATATGAACCACGTTTTAGATTGATTAATAATGTGAAAACTGAACTCCCGTTTGCAGATTGGACTTTTGATGATCGTGACTTAGCACAGTTAAATACAAAATATTTGAACTGTTTCTTTTATGCTTTAAAATCTGAAGACTATATGCGTGTTTCTACTTGTACAACGGGAAAAGAAATCTGGGATAGATTATGTATAACATACGAAGGTACAACTGAAGTCAAACAGTCTAGGTTACACATCTTGTTACATGATTACGAACTTTTTCGCATGAAATCTAGTGAGACTATTTCAAAAATATACATAAGATTCACTCAGATTGTTACCTCTTTGCATGCTTTAGGTAGAGAACTTACTAACTACGAAAGAGTGAATAAAATTCTTAGATGTTTGCCTGCTTCTTATGATGCTAAGATTACTGCTATCACGGAATCTAAAGATTTAAATACTTACTCTATTGACAGCTTACTTGGATCACTCATTGCTTACGAGCAAGGGGTGAACCAAAGACAACTTGATGCAGGTGAACGAAAGAAGGAGAAGACAGTGGCACTAAAGGCCAAAAATTCAGATGCTAGCACTTCCGGGTCTGATAGCGATGATGTTGCCTTAATCACAAGGCAATTTAAGAGCTTTCTAAGGAAGAAGAATAAGAATTTTCAAAAGTGGAACAAAGGTAAGACCAGTAGAAACTTTAAAGGTTCATCTGAATCTGTTTGTTTTGAATGCAAGAAGCCTGGACACATAAAGGCGGATTGTCCTACACTCAAGGCTCACCCAAGCAAGGAGAAGGGTGAGGAGAAACCAAAGTTCAGAAAGGATAAGAAGGGATACAAAAG
This sequence comes from Dendrobium chrysotoxum, assembly GCA_019925795.1. Taxonomy (NCBI): domain Eukaryota; kingdom Viridiplantae; phylum Streptophyta; class Magnoliopsida; order Asparagales; family Orchidaceae; genus Dendrobium; species Dendrobium chrysotoxum. The sequence goes on from CM034313.1 coordinate 76,608,558, forward strand.
GCATTCTGGGCAGACTCTGCATCCGACTCCTCTGAGACTGAAGCTGAAGAGGAGGAAATAAACTTGTGTCTGATGGCTGATGATCACCCTGGTCAGTCAGACCATTAAGAGGTATGTGAGCTTACTTACGATCAATTATTTGAAGTTTCTAAAAAAATTCATACATCGTATAGGAAGCTTAAGAAAACTCATGCTAGTTTGAAATTAGATTATTTGACTTTGTAAAAAGAGCATGATGTTTTAGTTAAAGATCATTCCACTGTTGATTCCAATTACATATCTTTGCTTGATGAATTCGATAAGTTGAACAAAAAATATTCTGATTTAACTGTTGAGCATGATTTGTTAAAAACATCGCATGTTGAATTAGAAGTTACTTTTAAGAAATTGAATGATATGGCATGTGATTTAAAAAGTAATGAAAGTGCAAGAACTTTTGAAATTGTAAGTTTAAATAAACATATTGAGTTTTTGAAAGTAAAAATCAGTGCTTTTGAAAAGAACAAAACACCGCCTACTTTTAAACAGTTTTATGCACCGCCACCTTTTGAAAAATCTGTTGCAAGTTCATCAAAGCATGTTTCATATACATCTAGGAAGAGGCACTATCACCCACGTAGATTAGTTAACCATTTTCCTGGTGTTAGATGTTTTTCATGTGGCATGTTAGGATATATTTCCCACACCTGCACTGTTCACCATAGTACCCATTGGGTGTGGAGACCCAAATTGCCTATTTCACAGCACATCACGCATGCATTGCATTCTTCTTTTCATAAGAAGGAACCCAAACCTGTTTGGGTTCCTAAGACTGACGTTTGATATTTTTGTAGGTGTGCTCTCACACAAGACCTCGTGAGAGCATGTGGTACCTAGACAGCGGATGTTCTAGACATATGACTGGAGATGCAAATAAGTTCATTTCGTTGGAGGCCAGAGCTGGAGGCAAGGTTACACTTGGAGATAACACCACCAGGAAGGTGGTAGGCTCAGGTATAATTGGTGATTCAAAGAATTTTATGATTGATAATGTTTTGCTTGTAGATGGACTGAAACACAACTTGCTGAGCATCAGTCAACTTTATGACAAGGGATACAACATCAAATTTCTGCCCACTGGCTGTATTTTAAGCTTAAATGATAAAGTTGTTTTACAGGGGCAAAGGATCAACAACGTCTACAAGCTAGATATAAGTTGCATTAAATCTGATAATTCAATTTGCTTAAAAACTGCTGCTGATGAGTCTTGGTTATGGCATAGGAGATTGTGTCATGCCAGTATGAAAACTCTTAGGAGAGTCACCCAAAAGGACTTAGTTAGAGGTGTGCCCAAGCTTAAGTTCACTAAGGATCACCTGTGTGATACCTGTCAGTTGGGGAAGCAAGTCCAGTCCTCTTTTCACTCTGTTAAGGACATTAGCACCTCTAGACCTTTAGAAGTTCTTCACATGGACCTCTTTGGACCCACTAGCACTGCTAGCTTAGGGGGGAGAGTCTATGGGTTTGTGATTGTAGATGACTATTCGAGGTTCACTTGGGTTAATTTTTTGTCACATAAATCTGAGTCATTTGATGAGTTTAGATTTTTCTTTACTTGGATTCAGAAGAAGTTAGGATATGAGATTATTACCATCCATAGTGATCACGGAGGGGAGTTTGAAAATGAAAGATTTGGAAGTTTTTGTGAGGATCATGGGATTAGTCACAATTTTTTAGCTCCTAGGACCCCTCAGCAGAACAGGGTAGCTGAAAGGAAGAACAGGACCTTAGTGGAAGCCGTTAGAGCCATGCTTGCCGAGTATTCACTTCCAAAATACTTTTGGGCTGAAGCGGTGAACACTGCATGTTATGTGCTGAATAAGATGAATGTGAGAGTCAAACTGAACAAGACACCTTATGAGATCATTAAGGGTAGAACTCCAAATCTGTTCCACCTCTATGTCTTTGGCTGTAAGGTTTTCATTCTGAACAACGGGAAGTCACCCTTAGGAAAATTTGACCCCAAATCTGATGAAGGAGTGTTCTTAGGATATTCAAGTGTGGGGAAATCCTTTAGGGTGTTCAATAAGAGGACTTTGGTGATGGAAGAAACAACCCATGTAATATTTGATGAATCTGATCCTAAGGAGTCTAGATCTGAAGTAGAAGATGAAGAGATTGTTGAGGTTACCCAAGGGGTTGGAAATACAAATCTGAAGGAAATGGTAGAACCTCAAACCATATTGCCTAGAGATTGGAGATATTCTTTGAGTCATCCTAAAGAATTGATCTTAGGAGACCCTTCTGAAGGTGTTAGGACTAGGCATGAACTTAGGAAGGAAGTAAACCATTCTGCCTTTATCTCAATGACTGAACCCACCAACATCAATCAAGCCTTGTCGGATGAGTTTTGGATTTTAGCTATGCAGGAAGAATTGAATCAATTTGTAAGGAATGATGCTTGGGAGTTAGTAGAAAGACCTAAAAATTAAAGTATTGTGAGAACCAAGTGGATTTTTAAGAATAAGATGAATGATTCTAGTGTGGTGGTGAGAAATAAGGCAAGATTGGTGGCTAAGGGGTATAATCAGATAGAAGGGGTTGATTTTGAGGAGACTTTTGCCCCTGTAGCTAGATTGGAAGCCATTAGAGTGCTACTAGCCTTTGCCTGTTATAAGGGATTCAAGCTGTTTCAAATGGATGTCAAGAGTGTCTTTTTAAATAGGGTAATAAAAGAGGATATTTTTGTAGAACAACCCCCAGGTTTTGAGAGTTCCCAATATCCGAATCATGTTTTCAAATTAAAAAAGGCCTTATATGGATTGAAACAGGCACCAGAGCTTGGTATGAGAGGCTTAGCACATTCCTGTTAGAAAGAGAGTTTGTTAAGGGGAGCGTAGACACCACCCTTTTTCTGAGAAAATTAGGAGATGACTTACTCATTGTCCAGATCTATGTTGATGATATCATTTTTGGATCTTCTGATAAATATTTATGTGATGAGTTTTCTAAAATAATGAGTAAGGAATTTGAGATGAGTATGATGGGAGAATTGTCCTACTTTTTGGGGTTTAGCATAAGGCAAACGGATGATTGAACATTTCTCAATCAATCTAAATACACTAAGAACATTTTAAAGAAATATGAAATGGACAAAACCAAGCCAATCAATACTCCCATGACCTCCTCAGTTCAGTTAGATAAGGATTCAAGTGAAAAATCTGTTGATCAGAAGAAGTATAGAGGGATAATAGGATCACTGCTTTACCTGACTGCTAGCCGACCTGATATCATGTTTAGTGTCTGTCTTTGTGCTAGGTTTCAGGCTGATCCTAAAGAGTCTCACCTGACAGCTGTTAAGAGAATTCTTAGATATCTTTTAGGGACCCCAAACCTAGGAATCTGGTACCCTAGGCACAGCACCTCTTTTGAGATCATTGGATATTCTGATTCTGACTTTGCGGGGTGTATGGTGGATAGAAAGAGCACTTCTGGGACTTGTCAGTTCATAGGACAGTCGTTAGTCTCCTGGTCCAGTAGAAAATAGAACTCAATTGCACTTTCCACTGCTGAAGCTGAGTACATTGCCTTAGGAAGTTGTGTGGCCCAAGTTCTTTGGTTGAAGCAATAAGTCTTGGATTTAGGATTACCTGTTGGCACAATTTCTGTTCTGTGTGATAATACTAGTGCCATCTGTATCTCTAAGAATCTAATCCAATATTCTAGGACCAAACACATTGATATAAGGCATCACTTCATTAGAGACCATGTTACAAAAGGAGACATTGAGCTACATCATGTAGCAATTGAAAATCAGCTGGCTGACATCTTCACTAAACCACTGGCCTTTGACTCATTCAGCATTTTGAGAACCAGATTAGGAGTGATTGATATAAATGCTTGATTCTGATGACTGCTGATTTCTGATTGTTCTGATTGGTATTTTGTTTTCTATTAGTTAGTTTTTAGTTTGATTATTTGCTTTCAGATGATTTTATTTCTTCTACTGATTTCTGTTTTAGCCTTACTGTTAGTTTGATTTGAGTATTTATTTTGATGTGATTTTTTACCTGTTTTTATTCACTGGTTCATATCTTGCACTTACTGTTTTATACTTTTCAAAATCTGATCACCGCTCACTACTTCTGATAATCTGAATTTCTGACTGGGAGTTTTTACCTTATTTTGATTTGAAAGCTAATAAGCAGTGATTGATTCCACTGAATCTGTTAAAGGAAAGAAATATTGATGATTGTTTCTCTTTCTCTAACTCATTTACTGGTGTATAGTTTCTTTTGGATAAAAACCCTCTTCAAAATTAAAAGGTTAGTTTTTAAAATAGAGATTATTTTATCTTCCTACAGTAATCTACCTCATATCAATAGTATTTTTCAAAATCTTGAGTCATTAGTTTGATTTTCTAAACCAAGTGATTGCATTTATCATATGATATATAGCTTTTATTTTGTGAATCATTCATCCTTACTGTGGAGAGTCATCTCCTATGTCTGGAAGATAATCTCACAGCTGAGACTTTTTAATGATTGTGAAAAGGAGGAAGCTTACAAAAGATGCGCAGTGCGCCAAATAAATTGAAAAAGAGGCATAAAATGAGCCCAAAGCTGAAAAGATGTGAAAAATCGCCAACTAAAAGATACACAAAGTGTATCAAAAATGAAAAGATGCACAAAGCGCCAACTAAATTGTAAAAGAGGCATAAAATGAGCCCAACCAAGCTTTCCTTCCTTTCAGATCGTTAAAGGTCTTAGAAAAATCCGTGTGCTGCTTAATACTTTCAAAAGCTTGTGTTTGAAAATCCTGATTTCTGATTTTTTACTTTGTAACACTATTATATCAAATATTTTTCTAGAACGAGGCTTGAAAGGATCTCTTTTCAAATCTAATGTCTTTTCTTCTGAATCGGATTTTTGTTTTGAAAGAGGTTTGCATCGATAAGGTGCCCGGGGTCAGAGTTACGAAAGTTGATTTTTCCAACCTTTTCTGGATTTTAGTGCTGTCAATCGTCTTCTTATTGATTTTTGAATCTAAAATTAAGGAAAAATTCTGATTTACTCGAACAGCTTGATCAAAAAAAATCGTGCTTTTATGTATTTTTACTGTGAGCTTTATTCGTGTTTGTTTTGTTTTTAATTTCTTGATTGTTTTTTTTTTGTTCTAGGTTTCTATTTTGTAGTTATTTTATTTTATGTTCTGTCCTGATATTTTTAGATTTTCTATTTACCCTCCTCCTTTTTGTGATGTCAAAAGGGGGAGTCAGTTATAGTCGTTTCTATTTTTGTTATGAGTTATGTTTCCTGTATTGATTTAGTTGTTAAATGAAAATTTAAAAAAAAATATTTGTGTTTTGATCTCCTAGTTATTTTTTATTTTCAAATTACTGTACAAATGTTTGCCATCATCAAAAAGGGGGAGATTATTGTAAATCTGGTCTTGATAATGACAAACATGTTTCCAATATGTTTTGCTTGGCTAACCCGTTTCAGGCACAAAAGATCACGAGCAAATCAAGCCAACTCAAGATCGGGTCCAAATGTGTCAAATGTATGATTTTTCTTTTTATTGAGTCAATTGTAATGTAACTGATCCCCGAGCTAAGTAACCTTGCACACACACACCTAGGGGAGAGCTTGAGTGAATTAGAGTTTCTGTTCATTTTTTGTTCAGATCGTCCTAGACGATATTCACATCATCCTAGACGATCCAGTAAAAATAGAAACCCTAATTAGGGAGACCAAGTTAAGTGAGTCTGATTAAGCAGATTGTCCAGGACGATGCTTGGATCGTACGAGACGATATGCTCAAATCAGAAATTCTCAGCCGCCAGAACAAGTTAGGCAAGTTTTTATTTTAAGTTATTTGGTCTGATCGTCCTGGACGATACGTGTATCGTCCTGGACGATTCAGTACAATCATGCCTAAATTAGTCTGATAATTAAGAAAAGTAATTAATATTTAATTGATACGATCATATCGTCCTGGACGATTGCAGGATCATCCCGGACGATCATGATCGTCTAGTGCATTTCAGCTGTACGTCCCGAACTGTGTTCAGGACGATTTGGGCACTTTTTGAACTAATCATGATCGTCCTGGACGATCAAGTCATTTTTTGGTCGTCCAGCACAAGTTTCTCTAGACGACCCGAACTATCTTCTGGACGATATTCCTCGATTTGCACTAATCATCCCGGACGATCGCAGGATCGTACGGGACGATATGAACAATTTTTTCTACTGATCGTCCAGAAGAGCCAGATCATCCAGGCTGAAACAGCTGATTTTGAATTGATCGTACAGGACGAGACGATCTATAGATCGTCCTGGACGATCTTGGCCGACCAGTTGAGATTTAGGGCAAATTTTAAGCCTTCCTATAAAATAACTTTTTCTTGAAATAAGAAAAATCTTTTGCCACCTTCCTTTCCAGAGAAACCCTAGAGAGAGAGTTTGGGAGAGAGAGAGAGGATCTTGTGAGGGGGAGTTAGTGAGAGATTCACTAAGGTTTCTCCAAGCACGGATCAGAGTCGTCTTCTCCGCTCGTCGTCTTTCGTCTAGTTGGTGTTCGTCGTGGGAGGATCATTCGCAAGAAGATTCGGGGTTCTCTGCCCACTTCAGGTGGAAGCAAAAGGAGTTCAAAGGTTCTCTGCCTGCTTCAGAAGGAAGCAAAAGGAGGTCGGGTTCTCTGCCCCACCGTGTGGTGAAAAGGAGGTCTTGTACAGGCTTCTCCGCCTTCCTGTGGGAGCAAAAGGAGAGACACTTTTTGTTTAGTGCAATACTCGGAGGGGAGGCTCCGGGGAGTGGACGTAGGTCAAGTTGACCGAACCACTATAAAATCTGGTTTGCTTTTCTGATTCAGTTCTGCATTTTACTTTTTGATATTAACTGTGTGGGTGAATATCTGAGATTAATCTTTTCGTTCTTGTTTAATTGTTTCCGCTGCTAAGTATCGAAAATATTTTTTATTGTTGTCGTGAAATTTTTAAATAACCAATTCACCCCCCCTCTTGGTTAGTCTCGGGACTAGTTCACTAGGGCTTAACATCCCTATCGAACTTTCACAGTACATCGCTTTTATGCTTCATGGTGTACACCTAAATATATCTAGAGTAATCATCAATAAAAGAGATTATTTTCGCCCACCGAATGATACTGTCTTCATCGGGCCCCAAACATCTATATGAATATACTCAAGGATACCATTTGTATTGTGGATAGCAATACCAAAGGATACCCATATCTTTTGTTAAACACATAATATTCATAAAAATTGAGCTTGTAGGTGCTTGCTCCTTTAATTAATCATTTCTTCACCAAAGCCATAAGTGAAGCCTCTCCATCATAAGCTAGCCTCATATGCCACAATATATGGCATCAGAAGAATCATCAGTAATAATAGCCATTTCAATCAATATTCTACCCTAAGGATAGTATAGGTTGTGATGATAAACTCCCTTCAAAAAAATTAGCGCTCCATGATATATCTTCAGAACTCATGTCTCAATAACTATCTTTTAGCCCTTGGTCTTTAAGGCCCCAATGGATAATAAATTCTTCATGATATATGAAATATATCTCATATCAGTCATCTCTCTCACAGTACCATCATGTATCCTAATAATGATGCTTCCTACACCAATAGTATGATAAGCTTAATCATTTCTTACAGTTACTATACTACTATCAAGCTCCCTGTAAGTACAAAATCACTCTTTAGTGGGATAAATATAATAAGTAATGTAATATCTCAAGATTAAATTTGAAAGAATTATTCTTTTTATCTTTTACAATTAACACCATAATTATCTATTTCTCTTTTATCAATATAATATCAGGTGAAACGAAACTAGTAATCAAAACATCAAAATACACCTATATTCTTATTCCAAAATCATATATAATACTCAAGGATTATATAATTATAATCTATCATTACAAGTTCTGAGTATTAAAAAATAGTTAAAAGACATAAAGAAATAAACTAATAATAAATCTAGAGAATCCAAATTTGATCAATCTCACACATCTAATCATTTGCCCTGACCTGAAATCACTTATCTATATATAATGAGCTAAAAAGTCCAACAGGTCATCCAATCCTACAACTAACTCAAAGCACAATAAAGAAATAGTAGCATATCATTAGTTAATTCGTAGCAGTAGTAGTCATATGATCATAAATTGATATGTAAATAATAAAACAAACATGCAGTAGCAATAAAGTCTGTAACTAGTAAAATAGTGCAGTAAAGAAGCTAGTAAAGCAGTATATTGGGAAAAATCAAAAAACTAGCGTAAGTGTCAAATTGTTAAAATAATTATTGTATCAATATTATCAATCAATAAAGAAATCATATAAAGTAATAAAACTAAAGCATCAATAAAGACTATCGGAATCATATCAATGCAATAAAACTCTACAATGATGTACACATACTATCATGTTATTCTATATCAATATCAAATTAGTATTTTAATCATATGTTCAATATATTATGTGTTCAATATGTCACATAATCAGTATCAGTAATCAGTACAGTGAATCAATAGTAGTCTCAAATAATATCGATATTCGTATCAATAATAGTATCCATATCGTGTCGTCAGTAAATTAGTGGCAGTAACAGTAAATCTCTATAGTGAAAGTAAATAAGAAAATAATAATAGTAAAGTAATAAAATTATATAGTAACAATAATAATTAATCAATAATATATATTTCAGTAGTCATACTAAATAAGTAAGTAGTCTTAATTTAAGTTGTATTTTTACAATAAGCAGTAATCCATATCAATATCATATTGGATCAATAAATAGAGTAGTCACACTTTACCCGTCGATATAGTAATAACTCATTATAACTCCTAATCAGTATAATGTGAATCAGTAAAAGATAACACCAAACTACAGTATTTAAATAAAAGCCTATCAGACCACTATCCTCTACATGTCAGTTAGTCTCTAGCCAGCATTAGTGAAACCAACTTCTACTTATCCTCACACATATTATTATCATAATATTATAACAGTAATATCGACTAACTATTACCCAAGTATACTCATTCTCAATACTTGTATTAATAATATACTTAAATAAAAATACTCAATTTTTATACAGTATAAATCACATAAAATTCAATAACTTTTATTTTACTCGATAAAATTCGTAAATAGTACAGTCAAAATATCTCGAATAATTAGTATGATAACATATAAAATGTTATGTGATTAAAGTTCAATAAAATTGAGAAAAATACAGTAAAATTAGTTTTGAGGAGAATTCAACATTCAAAATCAAAATTTTTAAAAACATATATATGATTAAAATCACCTATTGATCTGAATAATTTTTATAAAAGAGGCCAAGTGATCTAGAGATTAAAAATCTAAAATTTTCTTTCTTTCTCCTCCTTCACTCTCCCCTTCTTCTCTCCCTTACTCGGCAAGCCGGCATTGGCAAGGGAAATGAGACATGATGAGTGAAAAAAATATTATATAAAAATAATTTTTAGTTGGCAGCACTGCAGTGCTACCACTCAGTGCTGCAGTGTTGCGTGTTAAATCTAAAATTATTACATAAATAGAGGCTTCAATGCCACGGTGGTATTTTCTAGTGCTGCTGTGCTCTAGGCCTAATGATGCAATGCTCAAAGGATTAGCGTTATTACGCTCTATTTCAAACAAAAATTCAGATTTTTCCATTTTTAATCATTTTTAGAAATTTGGGTTGTTATAAGTAACAACAGTGTGCATAATCCAATATGAATCATCTGTGTACAAATAATGAGAAACTATAAAAAGTGATACATCTGAGCCTTCATCACACATTTCCACACTAAGGTTTGCCTTTATTTCAGAGGAAACTTTATTTCACTTCTTCAACTTCGGATAATCTTTCTTCCAATGATTAATCTCTATATAGAAAGCACGCTGATTATTTTCAAGATTGCACCCATGAGACTTGCCCCATTTATTACCGTTGCTGCCCTTTTTATTCTTCTACTTCTTAGCTCTTCCCTGTTGGAGTGTGAGAGCCTCGGCTAAATCCATCTTTACAGATTTTTTATCCCTATGACGGAACTCATGACTCAATCATTTCGTAGTTGCCTTATCATAATTCATGACCTCCTTCCCATAAATGAGTGTCATCGTGAAGTGTTCATAGTCATATGGGGGCGAATTAGATAAAAGATGTGTCGTGTCTTCATCTTCAACCTTCTCATCTAGATTTAACAGATCTATCAACAGCTTTGTGAACCAGCTCCCCATGTCTCTTGCAAGTGTCATGGTCTCCATCTCGAACCTAGTTTGTGCTTGCCTGTGGCCCAGACTTTCACTCACAATGCAATATCTCACAATCATCGAACCAACAACATCCCGCCTTCCATGATCTGCATGTATGTGACCCAAGTGGGACCCTCTACTACCACACATGATGCGCGCTTCATCACCGCCTTCCACACACAACCTCTTCCTCCTTGGCCAAGTCTGAACTACATGCATCCATCTTCAACCTAGTCTCATGAATCGAAGCTGATTTCCCTCTCTAGACAAAATGCACGTAAGAGGGATTCACGAGATATTCGTCTCTCTTGATTGAATGTAGAAAACGCATCGAAATCTGGCTCTGATTCCAATTGTTGTGTAAAATAGCGAAAAAAACTAGAACAATACAATCAAACTCAATGAACACAATGTGATTTATGTGGTCCAGTGAAGAATTGACTATGTCTACGGGGAGGAAATGATTTCACTATTGTTGAGAAACAATGTTACAATTGATTCTATTGCACTACAGTAGCCTGCCCTCAAACCTATATTTATATATTTAAAATAAAATTAAAAAAAGGAAAACTTAATTAATGAAAATCTAATCAAGTCAATTAAATCTCTCAAAATAATACAGCAATTAAATCTCTCAATTAATGCATTAATCAGGGCTCCTAATCAATGTCATAATTAGAGCTCCTCTAATTACGACTCCTATTTAGAAACACATAAAAAACTTCTATAACAAGCCTCAAACTTATTAGCAATAACTAGCATTGGCATTAGTGACAGCAACAAACATCAACATTATTGGAGATGGCTAGCATCAATCTTGTTCATGACGATGGGAATTGGTATTGATGGTGTCAACCTTATTGGCCAAGGTGAACATTAGGGCTACAAACGAATCGAACGTTCAACGAGCTGCTTGTGGCTCGTCTCGATAAGAGCTCGTTCATATTCGTTTGATAAGATAAACGAACAAGCTTGAACACTTTTGATAAATACTCGATAGCTAAATAAACGAACTTGAACAGCTTTGCATTCGGTTCGTTTATGTTCACGAACAGTATCTTTTCGAGCTCGTGAACACGCTCGTTAAAAAGCTCGATTAGAACTCGATTAAGAATCTCAATTAGAACTATATTAGAGTTTTAAAAATAAATATTAAATTTAATAATTTAATAAACTTTTTTACTAATACCGCTTAAAATCATTTAATAATTTATTTTTACTTCTCGCTTCTGCCTAAAATCGCGAACAGGCGGCTCCCGCTCTCGCTCTCTACTCCTGCTCACGTAACAGAAAGTAAAACGAAAAAACATTTCGTTTTCCCCTCCTGCTCCTGCACAAGCATTACCTTTGCGAGCTTCGGCAACGAAAGATGGAGATGCGGGCGAGATTTGTTTGTTGTTCGCACCTTACTGATTTTTGTTTGGTTTAAGCCGGCTCAAACCGCTTGTTAACGAGCAACTCGTTAAGAGTTAAATGAGTTAGCTCGATAAGCTTAAATAATCGAGCTCGAGCAGTGGTTATGTAATCGAGCTCAAGCTCGAACATAAACAAAAAAAGCTCATATCTAAACGAGCTGAACTCAAACAGTGTTCTAAAAGACGAGCTTGAGTTCAAACATGGTGAAGCTTGGCTTGGCTCGATTCGTTTGCAGCCCTAGTGAACGTCAATGTCCCTAGCAATGGTGGGCATCTATGTCGATGTCAATGGCAAGCGTTTGCGTCATGTTGACTATGGGTGTCGTCCTTAGTGGAGGCAACAAACACTGGCCTAAGTGGCAACGGAGCACATACACCTTATTGGCAATAAGGTGCATCTTCTTATGTGGTGACAACATGCACCAATTATTGACAATATGTCATCCTTAGTGGCACCAACAAGCACCGTTAGCCTTATTGACAATAATAGATGTCGACGTTATTAGCAACGGATGTTTGCCTTCACAACAACAAAGGAGGATAGTAGATGATGACAAACCCCATCATTATTAACAGCATGCCCTACATTAATCAATCAAATCTCACCCTATTGCCACCTCATGACCATTTCTAGTATCTAACAAGACCAACCTTACGACAGCCTCACATCCCTCCCAACAAATTGATGTTTATTACACACTTTTCATCACATTCTGATGATTTTCATTGTTACTAAATGAATAAAAGTCTTATAATAAAATGATTAATTTAGCTGCAAAACATAGATGATTAATCAGTTGTCTTCCCCTTTGATGATAAGAAGAAATATCTCTATGATAATTGATCGTTAATGTGCTTTACATTAGTGCTATTAACATGCAAAATATTTAACGGAGATGATTTAGGCTTCGTTTGGGACAACTGTTTTACTGATTTCTAAAATAACTTTTTAGTATAAAAATTTCTAATTTTAAAAAAATTTTATTCTAGAAAGCAGTAAAAAAACTGTCCCAAACAAAATCTTAAAAGTTCAAAATTAAATTTAGAGCAGTTAATTAAAGAATAAAGAGATTATAGCTTTACTTGTTAATTAGCAGCAGAGACAGGAAATTAGATATTTTTCTGGAAGGGCTTGTATTTGGTACAGTATGCATTGTAACTCACATCACTCGTTTTTTTTTATATTTTTTTAATATACAAAATAAAGTTACCAAGACTCTTTGGTTACAGATTGAACAGAAACAGATAGCCTATAATAATTACTGTTATAAACGCAATAACCCTCAATGGATGAGATCGAATTTATTTAAAATTATGCATATAAATTATCATAGAAAACTAGAATCATCAAAATTGAACTCTAAGAGTAGATAATTCAAAGGTTTTGTTTGAGACGGTTTTTTTATTGTTTTTTAAAATAAAATTTTAGTTAAAAAATTTTAATTGTTGTACTAAAATTTTTTTTAAGAAGTAATAAAAAGCCGTCCGATCTAAGATTTCGTTGGAGATAACTTTTTGTCACTAATTATGTTTTTGTTACTTTTTATAAAAATTTGTACTAAAAAGTTATAGAAAATAGCAAGAAAACTATTTCAAATAAAACCTAAATAAGATTGATGTGATGAGACAACTCCTTTCTTGTATGTGGAAAGGACAGACAAGCAGGTGAGGTGAGAACCCCTTGGGTGGCCACCAAGGTTGCTTGCTTAAGGCTATCATCTATTATTATATTGGTTCGAAAGAAGCAAGTCAAGATCCAAGGATGGATAACGTTTTGGGTATGATTATAGTTAGAAATTCTTTCTTTTTATTATCATTTTTTTTCCGAAGTAGATCAGGTTTAGGCGGCAACTCTGATTATGATCTAAAAAATTATTCATGCTAACATCATGGGAACAGTTATAGTCCATCAAATTCTTCCATTCGATATTTTCTATGCATCTAAAACAACTTTGTTAACACTTATCTTTTTCAAAGATTCCTACGAGAATTTTTTAAGAGAGTTTCAAGTGAATATTAAACCCTACACATAATCCCTAATTGGACTTCTACTCTCTAGATAAGTTTATAGTCGTGACCTCAAAATGACAAGAACAGTTAAAAGATAAATAAATTTTCATTTTCAATTTAAGAAACACATGGCATTTTCCCCTGCGCAATCAAGATATAATTGATGTTTGGAGTATTTGATTCAAACTCTTCAACACATGCTAACATCTTCAAGCTATTTTTTTTTTATAATAAAAAACTTTATTCCAAATCAAAAGGAACATACAGACAGGCCAAAAAGACAAACAAGCAAAAAAACATAAAGCTTACAAAATCATAGAGAGATACAACTTGCAAACAACTAAAATAGAAAATAATCCAAAATGCTAGGAAAAGATCAGAAGTCAGTAGGACTCAGTATCACCACCGAGTTGCCCTGCTTGGACCATCCATTGGAGCCAAAGAATACAACAGCAAGAAGTCCCAAAAATCAACCAGTAGCCACCATTAAAATCACAAGTGGAAAGACCCCCAAGGTTGCCAAAACAAATAAGGCGATTAAGGGGCGGGCAAAAAAAATGCCACAACATAGTCCGGTCCTAAGCAGTAAAATCAGCCAAGTAGATGCCAACAAATTCAATTCTCCAACACCTCACAGCCTTACCACCGCTCCAAACGAAGGCCGAGATCCACCAACAACCAACAAGCACAAAAACAGACATAATCCCACAAAAAAGAAAAGCACCAAAAGAGAGCGGCCACATCAACCCGACCAAGATAATCCACATTCAGTCAATAGTAACCAAGAAAAACCACCACAACAACAATTATTTTCGATTAGATTTCCAACCAATCCGAATGATCGACATTAGGGTCATTAAATTTTGCCGCAAATTGAGCATTCAAATCCTCTTTAGCTATAATAGAAATCAGAACATCCACCAATTACCCCAATCCTTCTGAAACAACCAAGGAAGGCTCAGGAGTAGTCAAAGAGGGTTCATCGGAAGATACAACCAAATAACAAGTAGAATCATTCGAGACACCTGTGTTAACATCACATACACCCCGTGATAACCACATCTAAATTGTCATGAGACAAAAAAAGGGAGGAATCATTCACACCATAAGCAGGAACAGTAACCTCACAAGCCTCATTACCACTTAAGTTAATATTACAATCCTCCAAATTCTTCGAAGTAATAGCATCGACCGTCAGACCGACAGGACCAGTAGGTAGTGACCCACCATCGTATTCAGCCAATGAAAGCCCCACATTCCGACTCTTATGCTTTTGGAGAGATATTATTAGTGCGGAGTCCGATCATCTTTATTTTATGAGAGTACACAATAAATACACTGTAAATATATAATTTTATAAAAAAAATTTGTGTACTCTTGCAAATCCGGATGGTCCAGACTCCGCACATAATAATATCTCTTATTTGAAAAAGAAGAAATTGTATAAAATCAGAAATAACAGCAAATGCAATAGTTCATGCACTAATTTTGAATTTTATTTATGATTTATTTTCTTTCACTTAGGTTTCGTTTGGAACAGCTTTCTTATTGATTTTTAAAATAATTTTTTGGTATAAAATTTTCTTGAACTATAAATTTTTTTACTAAAAAACTATTTTAGAAAGCAGTAAAAAAACTGTCATAAATGAAGCCTTATGCTTGATTAATTTGATTTGAAGAAAGTGAAAGGTTCAAATTAAGATAAAAAGATGTAAATAAAATAATTTCCACCTATTTATTTGATTGAAGTGAAATTTAATTTTTTTTTTTTATGGGCTGGATAAAACTTTAAGTTTTAATTTTATGTAAAAAGAAGATGTATAAGTGTATGAATAATGATGACGACTTAATAAATTTTCTTTCTCATTTTATATAAGATTTAAAAAAAAAATTGCCAACAAAATATTAGATTAATTATTTAAAAATTTTACAAAATTTTAATTATTTATTTATTATATAGATATTTAATAGAATATTATAAAGTAAAATGTGATTGTATTTTATTCAATTCCTTCAAACCATGTATATATACCCTAAAATTCTTTTATTTGTCAATGAAAAAAATTTTTGAGCCAAAATGTTTAGACTCAAATTTGAAGAAAATAGGTTATATATATATATATATATATATATATATATATATATATATATATATATATATATATATATATATTATATTTGTTTTGAAATAAATATAATACATAATTAATTAATAAAGCATTATGTTACACTCATCTAAAAAAAAATCTAATATGCATCATTTTTGGAGTGTCGATGAATTTAGAAAAGGCTTCAATTATCGAACAAAATATATAATCATTGGATTTTCGTGGAACTCAGCAAAAAATAATTAGAATTATATTTGATAATTTTTTTGGAAAAATATATCTCATCATGCATGATCAAAGAATGACAATTTTTGTACTGTTTTATAAAATAAGTTTTTAGTACAAAATTTAAAAAAAAAAATATGTACTAAAAATTTTACTTTAAAAAATAGTAAAAAAATTTATTTAATACGAAACCTAAAACTCATAGCAAAAGCTTTTCCGTGACCTGATTTGGGGCAAATTATTTTGTGCGGTCACCAGACCGTCCAGAGGTAAATCAGAATGCGTCACGTCACCCGGTACACAGCAAAAAAAGTGATGTGGCGCATCCTGATTCGCCTCCCGACGACATCCGATGACTGCACGGAATAATTTCTCCTGACTTGATGGCCATCTAGAGGTTAGTGGTTGTAGCAGTAGCGGCTTCATCATCAAGATGTGAATTCTTCAGCATAAAAATAAAGGTAAAAGATGAACAGAAGCTTGCATAGGCTAAACCAACGAATTCAGGCTGCCAATGTGGGATTTTTTTTTTATTTTGATTTAATTTTTTTAATTGCAAAACTATTGTAATAAAATGAGTTGATCGACTTGATCGATGATATTTTTTACTTTAAGATTCATAGAAATATCAAAAATTATGTTAAATCATATAAGAATTTTTATAGCATATTTTAAGTAAAAAATTAATTAAATTTTCGAAATATATATCCCCTCAATATGAATAGAGGAGATAAAACTTTCCTCAAAATTTCACTCAACTCAATTTTCATTAATAATGCATACATAAATCTTTGAAGACTAATGATTCATTTGGGACGGCTTTTTTACTACTTTCTAAAGCAAGTTTTTAGTATAAAAATTTTTAGTTCATGAAATTTTAATACTAAAAAGTTGTTTTAAAAAATAATAAAAAAATCATCCCAAATGAAGTATAAGTATTACACTTTAATATAAAAAATAATGTAGTTGATCCTCTATGACAGGTTTTGGCGTATACTAATTATTTAAAAATATATATATAATTTTATTAGATTATTATCAAATCAGAGAATTACTTTTGTTATTTAATTTTGAATTAATAAAGATTTTTTTCCCATTTTAGATTATTTAATTAATTCAAAATTCATTTATTTTTCAAAATTTATGAAAATTATTTTTATGAAATTACTTTAAATTTCAGAAACTTTAATTGGGCTGCAAGCGAACCAAACGTTCGACGAGCTATTCGTTGCTCGGTTCGATTAAAGCTCGTTTGTGATCATTTACTAACTAAACAAACAAACTTGAACAACATTTTAAATACTCGATCCTTAAATAAACAAGCTTGAACACTAATGTGTTCGGTTCATTTATGTTCACGAACAACATTATTTGAAGCTCGTTAACAAGCTTGATAATTATCAATAGAATGAATTTGTTCATGAACAAGAGTCATTTCACATTTGTCCATATTTGCTAGATTGTTTGTTTAAAATATTCATGAACAAATTTAAGGTTTGTTTGTTCAATAAATTGTTTGCTAAATATGTTCACGAACATAGCTCGTTAAGGTTTGTTTGTTTAAAGCTCGATAAGCACTAAACGAACCGAACATGAACCAAACATGAACACCGATAAATTAAACGAACCAAACATGAACACAAACAATAAAGCTCGAATCAAACATGAACCGAACTTGAACAAGGTAAAAATAAACGAACTCAAACATGAACACTCATATACTCGGCTCGGCTCGGTTCGTTTGCAGCCCTAAACTTTAATACTTAATTTAATTTAATTTAATTTAATAAATATTTTTAAACATTAATTATTTGAAATTATTAAAAAATCCTTTTTTTAAATATTTTAAACTTTAAAAATTCATAACTATTTCATTTTAAATCGAATTTTGTGTATAATACTTCTAAATTTTCAAAAAATTATGAATTTTAATTTAAAATTATTTTCAGAAACTAAAATTTATTTCTCTGACTAATTTCTGTATTATAATCTTGAACACTTATACATATCTAATAAGTATGTGCTCATTTAATTTAAGCTACCACTTCTCCCAAACATCCCATCTTCATATTTGTCCATTAGTCAATTTGGTTGATAATATCTTCCATTAAGCACCAATCAGAGTAAAGTTAGTGATAATAATTATTAAGCGACAAATATTTTTCAAAGCAATGGGACCATCAACCAACTTGACCCCATCTCTTACAACAGTGAGATGTACTCAAGTTAATCAGGAACTCTTTACATAGTACTACACGTTATGTATTGGCTTGTAGCCGTGTATTACTCGGATAAAAACATAAATTTAAATCTAACCAATTTAATTTAGTTCAGTTGTTAAAATATTGATTTAATTATTGATTATATTTTTATTATTTTTATTTTTAGTTCATATTTTGATGAATCCATAAATTATAAGTTAACAAGTGATAGAACGATAGATATAAATATTTTTTGCGGGCTAGCTAGTATATTGGTGGCGGTAGAGGGAGAAAATTTTTCGTTCTAGTGATGTACGGATATCCAACACACGAATAGATAGTTAAAGAGAGAGCAAAAAAACACCATAAATTTTTTATGTTAAATCCAAAAAAGGGAAAAACCATAGGGTTTCACCTTGATGAGAAGATTCCACTAAATTTAATTGAATTACATAGGTTAACTTATCCCTTAACTTAGAGGTGGTGCAATTACAATAGTTTAAAGAGTCGGTCAGACTCTGTAAAAATACTCGGGAGTTTGTAATGATTGTGGTCAAGTTAGAAGTTTGGTGGCAACGGCAGGGAGAAGGCCCGGTCTGGATTGACAACTGGGTGGAGGTCTGGAGACGATCGAAGACCTGGTGAAGGTCTAGCGGTGATTGGCGGTCTTACGGAGGTCCGGCTGAGGTCGTTGGCCAGGTAGAGGTTCGATGACAATGGATTCAACGATGATCGGGAGGAAGTTCAGCGGCTGTCAGGCAGAAGTTTGGGGCTGTGGGGTGAAGTCTGGCAGCTGTCAGGTTGAAATTTGGCGATGGCCGGGCAGAAATTAGGCGGTAGTCGACCTCTGGGTTGAAGTCCATCGGTGATCAGCAAAAGTTAGACGACGGTTGGTAGCTAGGCGATGGTTTGGCAATGGGCGAGCGGCAGCCCGACGACTGTCGGCAACCGAGCGGTGGTCTAACGATGGTTGACCTAAAGTCGGACGGCAGTCAGCGGCTAGATGTAGGGTTGCAAACAAATCAATCCGAGATGAGCTTCGACTTGTTCGAGCTCGAGCTTGTTTGGCAAAACCCCGTTCGAGCTCGGCTTGATAAGAGCCAAGCCTTTTGAATACCCGTTCAAGCTCGAGCTCGTTTAAAAATTCCCTGTTCGAGCTTGACTCAATTTATACTTGACAAGCTTATTAACGAGCCCTTATTCGAGCTTAGTTCATTTTAGGCTTATCGAACCTATTAACGAGCTCAAGCCTATTAACAAAATAAAATTACGTTTATTTTCAATCGGCCCAGCTTGTCAACTCATCCGTCGGAGCCCTTTATAGGCCTGACCTGTCCGTTAGCTTTCAAACGAATGCCCCATATCTTTCATTATATAGAGAAAAATCAGCATCTCATTCATGATGTGGGACTAAATGAAAATGTTTTTTTTTCTTATGCCGGATCGGGAGGGAAGAGCGGGAGCAGACAGTATTGAGAATTTAAAATTAAATTATTAAATATTTAAATTAGTAAGATTAATGTAATAATATTCGAGCTTCTTAAAGAGATTATTCGCGAGCTTTAAATAATATTATTCGTGAACATAAACGAACCAAACACCAAGCTGTTCAAGCTCGTTTATTAAGCTATCAAGTATTTTATTAAAAGTGTTCAAGCTCGTTTGTTTACCTTATCAAACGAATATGAACGAGCTCTTATCGAGTCGAGCCACGAGTAGCTCGTCGAACGCTTGGTTCATTTGCACACTAGCTGGATGGTGGTCTGACGATGGTCTGGCGGCTAAGCGGTGGTCTGACAATGGTTGGGAGGAAGTCCTGCGAAGATCGATGGATGAACGGTGGTCTGGTCGGCCAGCGAAAGTTCTCCTGCGATGGTTTTGGGTGGAGCTCTAGATCCTTAAAGCCTTAGAGCTCTCTTTAATCTCCATCAAAAAGTTCCCTTTCATATAGAGAGCAGTGGTTTATTTATAAATTTTTGTGAGTGACATACTCTATAAATATAGAGAAGATTCACAGCATGTTCGAAGTGCTCCATCAGACGGCTCATACTAATTCCCTTGATCATGGAGCATTTTCAAGCATTTTAGTGCTTTAATTTTGTCAGAATTAAACGATCTTGGCCTTGTTGGATTCGTTTCATCGAGCCGCTAGATTCGACTATAAGCATGTCATATTTAGAGTTTATGTGATCATCCAATTAATGCTTTGAACCTTTTCAAATATGTTTCAGTCCCTTTATTTGTAGCCATTTGGACACGGATTGAACGGATTTTTGTGTCGTTGGGTTCGTCTCCTTGAGATATTCAATTTGACTATAAGTTTATCGAAATCAAAGTTCGGATGGTTCCAAATTTAATTTGGGAAGTTACCAACTATGATATGCCTCAAGATTTGTGCTCGAACAAGATGATTTTTGATGATGTAGCATTTTATTTGTTCTCATATCAAAATTAAAAAAATTAATGAAAATTACTTAAAATTCTTCTTGATTAATATATATTATCCAAATTAAAATTAATTTTATTTCTCATTAAAATTAAATTAAAATTAAAATTAATTTAATCAATTTATTTTTTATTTTATAATTAAAGTGACTTAAATTAATTATTTCATAAATCAAACCAACAAAATACACCAAGTAGTCCTCTTAAAATCGCTCCACCAAACGTTAAGAATCCGTATCTATTTGTCTATCAATCAAAGTTTCAACAATGATCGACCAAAAAAGGCAAACCCACACGCAGGAAAATATCGCATACGTTTACGTGTACGAATTTTCTCACTCATATTTTCCATGCAACGTCGCTGTTCTCGCCTTTTCCTCTATAGCGACTTGCACGTTGTGGTCCACTGATTTGTGCCCGTTAACAAATCAGACACCTCGCAGCTGAACCAAACGATCAAACGTCGCTATCCAAGATTAATAAAATAAAAATCATATATTTTAAAATATTATTTTAGCATAAAATATTAATTTTAAATCAAAATTAATTAATAAAAATACCTTGGATTTCAATATATTATGTATTTTCATCTAATGATAATATATTTATATGGCTAAAATCATAAAATTATTATTCTGTAATTTATGAAAAAGAATTATTTAGGTATTATTTATAGATGATGCATTAAGAGTGATATTTTTATTTTAATTAATTTTGTGTTTGAAAGTAAATCTTTTTTCTTAAATAATATGATAGACTCCGAAATTCATATTAATTTCTAATTACCTTGAATCCATTAATAGAATCTTAGCAAAAAAATATGAATTGAAGTCTATTTTTTAATTTCAATTAATTAAATGAGCTCTTGCATATTTAAAAATATTTAAGAGAGCCCTCACTTTGATAGAATAGGATCAGGGTTGGGCTAAGAATACAAAAATAATAATATATTAGTGGTGCATAAAATAAAATGCACTAAACAAATGAATAATATAAATCAAGCTTTTTAAATAAAAATAAGATTATTATTAGCTTATAATTAATGCTCAACTTCTATATCATTAACCTTTAAAATAGTTTTCTCATAAGTTGGAGAAAATTATGCTATGGATTGATTTGAGATTCATTAATTAATCATATGAATATAAGGCGAAGCAATTTTTTTTGAGAGGATGAAAAAATTCATTATATAAATAATTAAATATAAAAAATAGAAAATGTATAAGATATAATTCAAATTTTAAGCGTGAATAAGAATGAGAGAGAAAGAGAGAAAGCTTATGTGGTTATGTGCGTAAATGAAAACATGAGAGGAAATAAATAACACATTAGTTTTTTAGAGAAAAATAATTTTTAGAGCCGATAATCCACAAAATTACCTTCTGACATAACCGGATTCCAACCCTACATATGAATATAAATAAGAAATTATATTATGTCCGATAAGAGCCGAATTATTTTGAACCATATATTTCAGCTCTACTTACATCCATACTTTGCCATGAATAAATTATACCTAATTATTAGTCTTATGACTTATTCGAAAAAAATATGCAAATATGCGAAAATTAAAAGAAAATACAAATGATAAATTTGTTATTTTATTTAAGAAATTTTTATGGTATTGTAGAAAAGGTCAAAAGTTGAAGGCTAGTTTTATAAATAAATAGTATTTGAGGGTTATTTGGATGGTTGCACCTTGTCTTATTATTTTACTCAGAGTTTCAGCCAATCATAAGCTAACAAGCGTTGTTCGGATTAAATATAATGTTTTTTAAACGCGTATAAAATAAAATAGTGGGAGACAACTAATTCCTCATTAATTACGGTTCCGTGGCGAGCTTAAGCTAAGTAGTTTGACTAACTTTTTTTAAAGGGAAAAAAATCAATAACGCCGTTAGAAGCAATTAGTTCAGCTCGGCTCGGCTTGGCACGGCGCGCACTGAAGCCAGGTGGGACGATACGGCTGCAGAGATAACGGCGCCGCAGCTTTCGACGGAGGGATCCTTTCTTTCGATGCAACGCTCCCTCGCTCCATACGCTGCATCCGTACACGTGTCACTTATCATTGTACTATCGAACACGTGAAGCATGCTGGTTGGCTTCTCTTACACAGTTACACTCACGTGGCACGTGGCATCCGTAAAATATGGGCCCCATCTTAATGGGTGAATACTATTTTTTTGAAAAATTTAAGTGAATTAAGTCAAATTTATACATATTAGTATATTACTGAGGTTTCATTTGCGCCAACTCATTCTTAAAATATCTTTGTAGTATAAATTTTTTTATTAAAATTTATTGTTAAGAAGCAGCAACGAAGCTTTCCAAACGAAGGTTTCGTTTGGGACTATTTTCTTATTATTTTTTAAAATAATTTTTTAGTATAAAAATTTTAATTTTTAAATTATAAATTTACTTTAAGAGTTAATAAAAAAGTCATCCCAAACGAAGCCGAAATCTAAGATTGAGTTTAGGATACTTTTTTTACTGCTTCTTAAAACAGTTTTTTAATATAAAAATATTAAATTTTTTTGTACTAGAGAATTGTCTAAGGCTTCATTTGGGATGACTTTTTTATTGCTTATTAAAGCAGAATTTTAGTACAAAAATTTTAATTTCTGTGCTAAAACTCTGACCTAAAAAGCAATAAAAAAGTTATCCCAAATAAAATCTAAAAAATAATAAAAAAGCCGTTTCAAACGAAATCTAAGATCTCTTGATTGATAGTGAAAGTTCCTAACTAATAGAACAAGATAAGCTGCGTAAAAGTGAATACTAAAATAATGGTGGGAAATTCGTGACTGTTAGTTAATTTAGTTGATAAATTTATTTATTTATTTTTTCCGAACACAAGCTGCTGGTGGTGGACGGTAATGCCACACGAACACAGATGACGACGCGTCAGAAAGCTAGTGGTGGGTGAAATTTTGGGCAAGTTTTATGTGGGCGCGTGGTCGCCTCTTATTTGCACATGTCTCGGAAAAATTTTATTCATGATGTACTCGATGGATTTCAGAAAGAACGCCTTTAAACATATAAAATGAGAAGTTTAAAAGTTCAACTTTTATACTTAATTAATTTATGACTTATTTGAAATATAAAAATTAAGATATCTATAACTGTTTTAAGGGAAATAATTAAAATTTAAAATTATTTATATCAATTAGTAAAGTTATTTGCGTCTGTATATTCTTTATTTTGAAATAAAATATCAAATAAAACTGAAGGCATTTACAATTTTTTTATAAATTTTAAGAAAATTGTGTTAAATGTGAAAAGTCGAGGCAAAAATCACTATTTTCATAATAAATTTATGACTAACGCCAAGAGACGAAATTTTAGCTGAATTTTGAGAAAAAAAATATAAAGATTTATTATGTCCTATTACTCTTATAATGTATCTTTCGGCGAATTAGTTGAGAGTTTTGACATCTGGTTGAGACAATTGCATTTTTTTATAAAATTTATTGCAAATGATCGACGTCAAGGGCCAAATCTTGCTCTGATACCATCTATGTGGGGAGAAACATGAAGAAGCAAGATGAAAAAGAGCTAAACAGCTCTTGGAGATCCAAAACAACCAAAACTGTTATAATTCCAAAAATATTCATTCATATTACTTCCCTCTCACAACTCTACTTATAAGCTAGAAAAAAATCTAGAGAAATCAAGAACATTCTAGAATTTTATAACAAACTTGTAACAAACCAATGAACATATGTCTAAGGAACAATTTTATTAAGATGCTCTGCATCAAAGATGCTTGGAAAAAAGTATATTTTTCAAAAGTTATCGTAGAAAGCAGCTTCTTAGTACAAAATTTCTTTAAAGCAAGGAAGAAGTAGTAGCCAAATAGAAACTGTTACGATCAAAAAGCAAAATAATAAGAAATTGTTCCAAATGAAGCCTTAGTCTTTTCTTAGAGCGGCTTTCTTAATATTTTCTAAAGCAGCTTTCTATTACAAAAATTTTTAATTCAAGAAATTTTTGTACTAAAAAACTGTTTTAAAAAACAGCAAAAAAGTCATCACAAACGAAGCCTTAATCTCATTTAAAGAACTTGAAGTTAAGAATAAATACAATTTTTATGCCAATGTTTACTCCGATGCTTAAAAATATTTTGCTCATAAGAATTTCAAGCTAAAAAATAATTCCATACCCGTAACAATGACACAATTATTTTATATATGAAATTTGACTGAAATAAAATAATTCTAATGATGAAAATAAAATAACTTAAAAAAACATTTTAAAAATATGATAGCACTTAAAAAAATAAAAAATACAAGTAGCGATTAATGAATAATTTCTAGAAAATAAAAAATGAGAGTGCCTATATGACACCCCACAACCAATCACACAATGCTTGGAATCAAGTGGTGGTTAGGGATGGCATTCGTCACCTCTAGATTTTTGTTCCTTTCATTTATTTGACTTTATACCCACTTTAGTTTGTTCTGCTTATAAAAGGGGAGATTTTTTTTTTTTTGAATATTTATATCAATTAAGATAATTCATACATATATCACATATCTATCTAAGGCTCGAATTCAAGACCTCTTAGACGACACGTCAATATTGGGCATAGCGATTGTGAGCGTGTGGTTACCGCTTCATTTGCACAAGCCTCCAGTAAACAAATAAGAATTCAAAGCGAAAAAATATCTTTCCTGATGTACTAACCGCGTTTCTTATAAAACTTTTTTAAAATATAAAATTGGCCAATTAAAAGACCAAATTCTATATTTAATTAATTTATATTTTATTAAAAATTTATAAAAAATAGATGTATTTATAATTATTTTGAAAATAAAATATTTTATTTTCAAAATATTTGTATTAATTTGAAAATAACCATGCAAGTAATTTTTTTAGTTTAACAGAAACATACTAAACCAAAAATAAAGATATTCATAATTTTTTAAAGGAGAATGATAAATTTTGAAAATATTGATATAAGATGTAAGAGCTCATAGAGATGATAAAAAAATAGCAAGGATAGTAAAGAAGTATGTGAAAAGCCATGAGTTAAGATTTTAAAAGGATTTTGACGAGAAATAGATCATGACAATCTAAAATCTTAAATTTTTTTGAGTACATTTAGATCAATTAAGACAAACTCACATACAAACTATATATATATAAGATTCGAATTTAAAACCTCTTAATTGATAGTCAAAATCCTCAACCAAATTATCAAAATAAGCTGCACTAAAATCCTAATCTTACAATTCATAAAAATTTCAAATAGCTATATATTAGCTCATTTCTTACACACAACAAAAGAATATGAGCTTTTGCCTTCATGAATTGGGAAAATTATTAGGTGCGGAGACCAGACGTAGAGATACGCCTGCACATCCACTTAAAATTTGACACGTGGAGTACATTTTGGTTGCACTTTTTACTTGTGTTTTACTTGTGCTTTAGTTGCACTTTAGTTATGCTTTAACTGCTCTTTTGTTGTGATTTTTTATTGCGCTTTTGATGCGCTTGGCTTAAAGTTCCACAGACACATTAAATATATAAAGTAAAAAATAATATCCACGTGTCCACTCCACATGTCAACATTTTATTCGCGTCTAGACGTAGCTTTATGTTTGATCTCCGCACCTAATAATTTTCCCAGAAATTATACCCCACTAACGCACTCTGGTGCTTAGACTAGTATTTGAGACGGACTGTGATACTTCTAAAAGAATGATCAAATTTTTGTGAAGGATTATATATAGAGCAAGTTTACAAAAACAAAAGAAGCCTCATTAGTGTTCCATCAAGTCTCATGTCTTACTTGTCGTTTATGATTTAGGCTTCAAAATAATTTGGGTTAGCCTTACGATTGATTTGAACACAAACAAAACCCGAAGTAATCTATTATTTTAGCTAAAAAATAAAGACTTAGGTTGAAGGTTACAAATGAGAAGAAAACTAAGTTAGCTAACACAGATTGAACTTAAAGAGTTATGCTTACTTCCATCGGATAATAAAAACTTTGCAATTTAAAATAGATTTTGTTTTTACTAATTGCATTAATATTTCATCTTATAATGCTTATTTCAAATTATAAAATTTTGCTTAGAATGAAATTTAACTAAATATAATCAATAATTGAATATTAATAATTTATGACAATTTAAAAGCTTAAGTTGATATGTTTTGATTTAAACTTTGTTTAGACTAACTTCTATTCTGCTTTCTAAATTAATTTTTTAATTTACACATTTTTTAAACTAAAAATTTTTATATTAAAAATTTACTTTAGAAAGTTATCCCAAACAAAACCTTATTTGTTCTTTAAAGTTTTTATTTTTTTTCCTTTTGAAGGAGTTGTGATGATTTTGTTTTTCAATGCAAAATAATCATGCTATAAAAATGATAGAATTTGCATCTTAGAATTTGAAATACCCTCACAGCCAATAATTTATTGTAATAAACATTATAGTTGCAAGATCTCAAGTTCTGAATTAAAAAAATAGAGAATTGTATTAGATAGTCGATATTCAGCATAAAACTTATCGAATAATTATAACAAAAATCATTAAATACAAAATTGATTCGCCAATTAAAAATAGTGAAGCGGTAAATCCTTTATTTATATTCTCAAAAGCTTAATTGAATGTTGTTTAATGGTGAAAACATGACTAAAAAAAAAATTTATAGTGAGAACATGGACCTCGACACTATTACAAAGCATATAGTCCTAGACTATTTGATTCCAGGTAGAACAAAGAGCTTTTATGGATGAACTGCTTCCCTTTACTAGTTCATAAAGCCGAAAGGCGTTCTTCTCCTGCTGCCTCCCTCTCCATATTGTTCATTCCATTTTCTAAGCTCATTCATACTGGCAGCATCGTAAGCAACTGAAGCGCCCACCTGGTGTACAGTGAACATAAATAAGAGTTTGAATCTAATAAATAAATGAAAGCAACATAGAGGATGTTTCCGAGTACCTTAGATTTTGCCTGAATGAAATCATCAAGCACAAGCTGCCTCAGAGGGGATGTTGTAGTTCCTTCAGCTTGCTGATTCATTCAAAATAGATGGCATCATGATGAAAGAACTTAAAGAAAAAGAACAGCGAATGAAGGCCACAATGCATTGATGCACTTTGCACGCAAGCTTCACATTTCATCGGGTTGATAGTATTTCACGCTAGTAAATCCTAAACTTACACAACTTGCTTTATTTTTCATGTTAACTATTTATGGTTAAACTAATTTATTAGCTAAAACTTGAATACATTTACAATCTTAAGGAATTACGGTTTATGCATCTAAGTATATTATTTTTTCTTGTATTTAAAATTACAAGCATAAGAATATATATAATTTGGTGTGGTTAGAACTACAAAGAACTTTATCAAAAAGACTTGAGCTGTCTAAAAAGAGATTGGGATGTAGGAGTTCTTTGTACCGTCCTGTTTTGGAAGTTCTTTAACATGGAATTCACTTTATTTTTGCATGGAAATCACATTATGACACTAAAATCAGTTTTACTAAGATAGATTGAAAAATTGACCCACTTGGTTAATTTCTTC
This sequence comes from Dendrobium chrysotoxum, assembly GCA_019925795.1. Lineage (NCBI taxonomy): Eukaryota > Viridiplantae > Streptophyta > Magnoliopsida > Asparagales > Orchidaceae > Dendrobium > Dendrobium chrysotoxum. The sequence goes on from CM034313.1 coordinate 76,636,781, forward strand.
GCCCTTAGGATTCATGACACTAAAACCAAAAATTATTCTAAGAGAATAAAACCTAGATACTTTAAAGGAAGCTAATCACCCCATAGCTGAATAACTGAACATCTTGAAGATCAAGTATCTATGACCGATTGGGTGGACAATGAATGAAAATTAGCCAATAAATTTGTCATTTCACTTAAAAGTGAAAATTAGGAATGGAGTTGAGTTATTCGATCCCCAATCTTAAAAGAAGCCTTCTATTATACATTATTATTAGGAAATCAAAAGAAAATTGCTTCTCTTTCAATATCAAAAGGATAAACCCCTCCACTTCATCCCACAAGTCTACTACTAAACTGATAGGAAACACTTGTAGATCTCAAGTATCTTCTATCAATCTTCAAAAAATAACGAGAATTCTCCACAAAAATCCACACAAAACCACAAAAACAGTAGATAATTTGTATTATTTGATGAAATAGAAAAGGAAAATAGCAAGATACAATTGATCCTCTATTCAAGAGTTGGATCGATCTCTCCCAAATCTCTAGACGCCGCTAGAGCCCAAGAAAAACCTAAACCTAAGATATCTCAAATTTCAGCCAAATTCAAGATGCCCTAACCCTAGGAAAACAAACTATTTAATGCATACAAATCAAAAGGAAATCCCTAAATAGTCCCTACATTCAAATTTCCCTCCCAAAACCCTAAAAAATCTTTCCTAAAATATTCAGTTGGCTCTTGCGGTCCGAACAGCTACCGAAGAGGTCGAAGATTTCCACCTTTGTTCCGCTGGGCCGGTCCCGTGCGGACCGGCTGGACCGATCTAACAATACTCCCCTCCCAAAGATCCACCTTGTCCGCAAGGTTGAAAGACGACACCCTCCTCCATTCATTCATCACAAACGGTAAGAACCTGAAGAGTTCGGTCCTTACACCTGTGCCCCGACGTATATCTCTCGTCACATCTGAAGCAGATCCCCTTCGTCCTCTTCTCCTGTAATTCCGTTTCTGTCAGCTTCTTGAAGTTGTCCCCAAGTCTTACTCCCACTGTCTTCTCCTTCAAAGTCTCCCGAGGAGTACCCGATGTCGGCTCCTTGGGTGCCAGAAGGGTGGTGGTCCTCCTGTTCGGACCTCCTGAGCTACTGCCTTCAGTTTCTCTCTCCAGGTGCCTCTAATCATCCACCAACTGAGCTAGTTCCATAGCTTCTCCCAAGTCACGATGCCTCATTACTCTAACCGCTGCCCGAATCTCTAATGTCAGTCCCTTCATGAAATTTCCCTCTAACACTGTCTCAGGAAAGCGGTCCAATCGACTAGCAAGGTACTCGAATCTCTCCTGGTACTCTGTCACTGAACCCTCCTATGTCAAGGCGAAGAACTGCTCGTAGAAGTCTCCTCCCATACCAGTTTGAAAACGTTCTACCAAACAATCCTTGAACTCTCTTCAACTCCGTATGGGTCGTCGCATGTCTCTCCACTGATACCAAGATAAAGCCTTTCCTTCCAAACATAAGCCTGCCGCTGTCAGTCTCTTCTCCTCTGTCAACCCATTGACGGCGAAATATCTTTCTATCTTGTAGATCCACCTCTGCGCATCCTCCCCCTCAAAGATTGGCAACTTCAGTTTTCTCACCCTCGGGTCACACCCGTTTCCCCTAAATCCTCCATAAACTCTCATTCCTCGAAGAGGAGGTGCTCCCCAATTGTCACGATCTTCCCTCCGGCGATCATACCCGAACCCTTCATCAAAATCCCCTCTTCTTCTTTCAAAATCAGCACCCCGGCGCTCGAAATCATCTCCTCTCCTTACAAATTCAGCACCCCTTCTTACTTAGCCAATGTTCATCTCCTCCCTAGAAAGTGGTTCTAGAGTAAGCATTCCGTCTTCTCCCTCCAAGATCTCCACTTCTGAATTTTCCCTTCCCCTAAACGTGTTAGGGTTCCCATCTCTTCCATGGCCGCCGGTAGTTTCCTTCGCTTCCGATGTCACTGGTTTGGTTTTGGCTTCAAACAATTTCTTCAACATATCTTCTACCACGGCGAACTTTTCCTCCATCCTTTCATTGACGGATGCGATCTGATTTTGAAAATCAACAATCTTCTTCTCAAAATCTGCTTTGAGTTGCCCAAGTTCTCCCTCCAAAACGTTCACTTTCCTTCCAGCCATTGGTTCCCCTTAGATCAATGTGCTCTGATACCAATTTGATAGGAAACACTTGTAAATCACAAGTATCTTCTATCAATCTTCGGAAAACAGTGAGAATTCTCCACAAAAATCCACACAAAACCACAAAAACAGTAGATAATTTGTATTATTTGATGAAATAGAAACGGAAAAAAGCAAGATACAATTGATCCTCTATTCGAGAGGAGGATCGATCTCTCCCAAATCTCTAGACGCCGCTAGAGCCCAAGAAAAACATAAACCTAAGAGATCTCAAATTTAAGCCAAATTCAAGATGCCATAACCCTAGGAAAACAAACTATTTAATGCATACAAATCAAAAGGAAATCCCTAAACAGTCCCTACATTCAAATTTCCCTACATCTACCAAAGAGGTGGAAGATTTCCACCTTTATTCCGCTGGGTCGGTCCCGTGCGGACCGGCTGGACTGGCCTAACAATACTCCCCTCCCAAAGATTCACCTTGTCCGCAAGGTAGAAAGACGACACCCTCCTCCATTCATTCATTACAAATGGTAAAAACCTGAAGAGTTCGGTCCTTACACCTGTGCCCCGGCGTATACCTCTCGTCACATCTGAAGCAGATCCCCTTCGCCCTCTTCTCCTGTAATTCCGTTTATGTCAGCTTCTTGAAGTTGTCCCCAAGTCTTACTCCCACCGTCTTCTCCTTCAAAGTCTCCCGAGGAGTACCCGATGTCGGCTCATTGGGTGCCAAAAAAGTAGTGGTCCTCCTATTCGGACCTCCTGAGCTACTGCCTTCAGTTTCTCTCTCCAGGTGCCTCTGATCATCCATCAACTAAGCTAGTTCCATAGCTTCTCCCAAGTCACGAGGCCTCATTACTCTAACCGCTGCCCGGATTTCTAGTGTCAGTCCCTTCATGAAATTTCCTTCTAACACTGTCTCAGGAAGGCGGTCCAATCGGCTAGCAAGGTACTCGAATCTCTCCTGGTACTCTGTCACTGAACCCTCCTGTGTCAAGGCGAAGAACTGCTCATAGAAGTCTCCTCCCATACCAATTCGGAAACGTTCTACCAAACAATCCTTGAACTCTCTCCAACACCGTATGGGTCGTCACATGTCCCTCCACCGATACCAAGATAAAGCCTTCCCTTCCAAACATAGGCTCGCCGCCGTCAGTCTCTCCTCCTCTGTCAACCCATTGACGGCAAAATATCTTTCTACCTTGTAGATCCACCCGTGCGTATCCTCCCCCTCAAAGATTGGCATCTTCAGTTTTCTCACCCTCGGGTCACACCCGTTTCCCCTAAATCCTCCATAACCTCTCATTCCTCGAAGAGAAGGTGCTCCCCAATTGTCATGATCTTCCCTCCGACGATCATACCCGAACCCTTCATCAAAATCCCTTCTTCTTCTTTCAAAATCAGCACCCGGCGCTCGAAATCATCTCCTCTACTTACAAATTCAGCACCCCTTCTTGCGTAGCCAATGCTCATCTCCTCCCTAGAAAGTAGTTCTAGAGTAGGCATTCTGTCTTCTCCCTCCAAGATCTCCACTTATGAATTTTCCCTTCCCCTAAACGTGTTAGGGTTCCCATCTCTTCCATGGCCTCCGGTAGTTTCCTTCACTTCCGATGTCACTGGTTTGGTTCTGGCTTCAAGCAATTTCTTCAACATGTCTTCCACCACGGCGAACTTTTCCTCAATCCTTTCATTGACGGATGCGATCTGATTTTGAAAATCAACAATCTTCTTCTCAAAATCTGCTTTGAGTTGCCCAAGTTCTCCCTCCAAAACTTCCACTTTCCTTCCGGCCATTGGTTCCCCTTAGATCAATGTGCTATGATACTAATTTGATAGGAAAAACTTGTAAATCTCAAGTATCTTCTATCAATCTTCGGAAAACAGTGAGAATTCTCCACAAAAATTCACACAAAACCACAAAAACAGTAGATAATTTGTATTATTTGATGAAGTAGGAACGGAAAATAGCAAGATACAATTGATCTTCTCTATTCGAAAGGAGGATCAATCTCTCCCAAATCTCTAGACGCCGCTAGAGCCCAAGAAAAACATAAACCTAAGAGATCTCAAATTTTAGCCAAATTCAAGATGCCTAACCCTAGGAAAACAAACTATTTAATGCATATAAATCAAAAGGAAATCCCTAAACAGTCCCTACATTCAAATTTCCCTCCCAAAACCCTCAAAAATCTTTCCTAAAATGTTTAGTTGGCTCTTGCGGTCCAAACAGCTACCGAAGAGGCGGAAGATTTCCGCCTCTATTGCGCTGGGTCGGTCCCGTGCGGACCGGCTGAACCGGTCTAACATAAACCCACTACTCCATCTACTGGCTCAAACAATTTTTATAAGGCTCCTACTTAAAGGAATAAGAATACTAAGAAAATAATTTATTTTAAATATAACAAAAAGGATTATAGTCAAACCAATGTAAATCCCAAATCTTTTTATTAAAAAGAAACTGAGAATCCCATAATTGATGATGTGAATGAAGTTTGAGATGACATATCCTTTTCTGATGAATAACCAGAGCTCAATGATAACCCTCCAATCAATGTAATAAGATTTTTTTACTATAACCAAAATTAAACTAGAGAATCGGAAAAAACAGAATATTTTTAATATTATACTATTTATAATAAGAAAATGTGGAGACCAGTTATATATTGAAGAAGTGCAATAAATGTCATCTCAACCTACACCATCACTAGAGTCAATCTCGAGATTAAACTATACCCTGAATCTTTCACGTCACTTGCATCAACCACGCACCTCTGCTCATCACAAGTAGAGCCAATCTGAAGATTGAACTATACCCTAAATCTTTTCATGTTAGTTGAGTCAACCATACACCTCTGCTTATTACAAGCAGGCGTATCATTTCGATAAAAATTGACAATTATGAAGACCAAATCTAATGTGATGTGCTCTCCATAGATATTGCTCACATCTTATTAGATTACCCTCGTTGTATGACTTAAATGGGACTCACTATGATAGAAAAAATACATATGTTTTCAAATATAATAACAAGATCATTAAACTTATTGTTGTAAAACCAACAGAGAAACCACCCATAATAACACCTTACAAAATCAACTCTAATCTACAAACCAAACCCACTCCAAAGAAAGGTGCTAAAGCCCAACTAATTGTAATAGGAAATCCTACTGCTATGGATAATTTTATAACTTACGACCCTAATTTTAGCATCTCTATTTAATCTGCTTCTCTAACTTCAACAATAAAAATGATTGCATTTGAAACCATGAAGATAAAATTTTCAGATCTATCGTCCTTGCACTTACTGCATTTGAAGGAAATAAACACCTAACTGATGCAGGACTAGTATGCTTTGAATAAAATTTAGGATTTGCACGCATTATTTTAAGAGCAAGTATTGATTAAACTACTAGCAATTAGAACGATAAAATAAAACAAAAGAGGGGTGCTTGCGTTTAGGCCAAACCACAGTAAAAGTGCTTGAACAAACAAATAGATGGGAAAATCAAATTAAAGCTAACATAGCAGATGTTCATTCATAATCCCTTAATTAACATTAAGATAAGTAAACATATTAGGAGCTCTCAAAGTAACCCTACGTTTACTAAGCTTTCGTTTTAGCAAATCAAGCGGCGTAGATCTTTTGCAACTTTATCACCACCTACAAGATTAGTAGAAAGACGAAGTGACTTGACGAGGAAAGAAAGTTCACCTTAACCGGGAAGGATTCGTCGTCGGAAAATAGTCACTTGAAGGCCTATGGTATGGGTGAGGAACCGTAGGATTTGAGTGAAATATCCTCTGAGTGGGGAAGTATCCGGAGGGGAAATAGTCATGAACCGGCCGAGGATGGTCCACCGTCCTTTCTTCCTCTGATCGTCGATCGTATCCACCAACGTGATATGGATCCTTTCGAAGTATTCTTCGACGGTGTTGTCGAAGTCGAACCCAACGTCGAAGAACGGCGAACGGAGGATGTCGACGTTGTCGTGTTCGTCAAGAATCAACCCGTAGTCCCATTCGGGGACTTCCATTCATGTTGGTGAAGAAAAGAGAGGTTGGAGCCGGTGATACCTTGCTGCCCTTGAAGTTTTCCTTCAATGGTTTGAAGGTTTCCTTGGAGAATCAAGTGGGAAAAGGTTTAGGGAAGGGGCCGACCAAGGGGAAGGTAATGGGGGAAATTGATTCAGATTTTGGAGGGGGAGGGTTAGGGTTTAAAGTTCAAAATCTGAAATTGTTTTCAGATTTTGAAATTGGAGGGAGGTGGATAAGGAAACTAGGTTTAATTTCCAAAGGGAAGGATTTAATGTGAGAGAGGGGATTGGGGAGAGAGAGAGGGGAATTGGAGAGAGAGAGGGGGCGGAATAGGGAAGGGGGGGCCGGCGGCTATGAGGGGGATAGGGAGGAGATTTGGGGATTGATTTGGGTTTCTAAAATTAGATTTAGGAATTAGGAAAGTTTTAATTCAATCCCCTTTATTTGAAAATTTCAAATATGACTCAATTAGGAAACTTTCCTAAAATAGATTTAGTCAATTAGGAAAGTTTTTAATTCTAACTCAATTTGAATTTGAATTTTGAATTCTTTCCCAAACAATCCCAAACTAATTTAGGAAACTAATTCAAGGGGGAGGGAGGAGGGATGTGGCCAGCGGCATGCTTAGGGTGGGGGTCGGTTTGGATGGCCGGCGGGTAGGGGAGTGGGAGGAGGGGCCGTGAGGTGGAGGAGGGGATTGTGGGGCTCGGTTTGGTGGGGAAAGGGGAGGTGGTCGAGTAAGAGAGAAGGGAAGAGGAAAGAAGATAATACCACGAATCCGGACTCGTCCCAAGATTGGTGGGTGATCCAATTCCCTCTCCAAGGGATCTCTCTCTCCAAGCTCTTAGCTCTCAACTCTCAAACAAAGTGCAGGAAATTTTTTTGTAGAATTCATTCATTAACATCAAAAGACAACAATGAGGCTATATATAAAGCCTCGTACAAAGACTCAAGAAATAAAAGATGACAACGCCCTTAGGGCTTACAAACGATCTCCCTTAAGTAAGGGTAAAATGGGAAATACTGAAAGTAAATAAAACATGACATCAATAAAGAAAATACATAATACAACTCAGAAATATATCGAATCAATCGTGGCCGTAGGTCGACGGCCACGTCTCTGATAGACCTTCCATGCTCTGATGTCCCCATCACTAACTCACATGCATTTTGTGATATCTGCTCTCCTTTCTGAGTTTAGTGACGTTGCATCTGATAACCTGCCCAATACATTACCCCATCTAAAGTCCATTCAACATGCCATTGACTAAGTCGCAAATTCATAGCTTCCCAACCTTCCCATTTTCAGATAAATCCTACTGAATACACTGACATTAAAATATAAATTGAGGAATTACTCGGAAAAGTTTCATTCAAAAAAGGCAATGTCTCTGCAATTCAAATCTTGCTAATCTCTATGAAAGATGGCATATCATTAATATATATATATATATATATATTTTTTTTTTTTTTTTTTTTTTGATGGCATATCATTAATATGGGTTGACAGTTGGACTATTAATAAAATCATCATTAAGCATAGATTTCTTATCCCTCAAGTGGCAATATATGAGATTTGATCTTATGGATAAATTTATTTTCTAAAATTGACTTAAAAATGGTTATCACCAAATCAGGATTTCATCATGAGATGAATGAAAATTTTCTTTTAAAACCTCTAATAGACTATGAATGGTTGGTGATGTCATTTGGACATTCGAAGGCCCCTAGCACATTTACAAGGTTAATAAATAATATCTTAAAACCCTGCATAGGAAAGCTTTTTATTATCGATTTTGATGATATATTGATTTTTAGCCCAAATGTGACAGACCATATGCAACATCCTAGATAAGTCTTTGAGGCCATTAGAAAAGAACAGTTGTACATCAACCTAAAGTAGTGTTTCTTTTTCTTTTTTTTTTAAATTGAGTTGAATTTCTTAAGGTTCATTATTTTCACTACTAGAATCAAACGTGACCCTTTTAAAGTTCAGGCAATCTTAGAATAGCTATCACCTAAGAGGTTTACTGAAGTACGAAGTTTCATAGTCTAATACAATGGCAGATTTTTTTTTGGAGGGGGGAGGGGGGGGGGGGGGGGGGGGGCACTAAAAAAAATTCCAATAGGTAAATTTGTATGGCGGGCAGAGAGGAAGTGAGTGAAACACTTGAAAGAGATCTACAGAGAGAAGAGAGAGAGAGAGAGAGCCGGTATTGTGAGAGTGGGGATTTCTTTATCCTCGTTACAGTTTGAAAAGAAAGGTGTGGTTGGGGATCTTCTGGTCTCACGCAACCAGCCAGCACAGTGAGGTTTTCTTTGACATAGTAGAGAGAGAGGGAAAGAGAAAGATCTAGAGAGAGAGAGAGAGAGAGAGAGAGAGGCGGTATTGTGTGAGAGTGAGTGAGAGCTTTGATTAGAAAAAATTCAGTTGGACATTTGAGATAAAAGCTTATTCAAAAAATTAGGGAGGTCATAATTTTATATATATTTAAATTGATTTTTTTACTAACAGTAAAAATATTTTAAATTATCATGTAAATCATTAAATTAACACCGGAAAGTATTGAGAATCCTATAAGAGGCCCCCTATTTTTGGGAGGTTGGACCAACAAAGCTAAAATTTTGATATGACATAATAGTGACTGCACTAAGTTCATGAATAAAGCCTAATAATTTAATATTTTTATATTAATATGTAGGTAAAAGTTAATTTTTTCAGAAAAAATGAGTTCACAAAGTACTGCAATCTGCATTGGTATCCTTGACGATCATAATGGTTTGTCTGTTATTTGAACTTTAGATTTAATTGTTTGAAGATGATTTGATCAATTACAATAAATATATATATATATATATATATATATATATATATATATATATATATATATATATCTTCTTCGTTTGCTTGTTTTTTTAGTTGTTTAGGGGAATTTTTTAAAAAAATAAATAACGCCCCCTCTGTGAAAAATTTCTAGCTCCGCCGCTCATCTAATACTTTTTATAGAAGATTTAATAAGAATTTTAGTGTGTCCATTGCCTCCAATCACTGATATTTTGAACTGGATAAAATTTCTTGGACCCTTCCAACAAAAAAAGCCTTCTTATTACCTTTACCCCTATCGTTGATTACATTATTTTTTTAAGCCTTCATCGTAATCTATGATGCTTCCAGGATTGGAATTGGCGGAATCTTAATGCAAGAAATCAACTAATAGCTTTTTCTAGCAAGAAATTGAATGAGGCAAAACAGCGATGTTCAACCTATAATATAAAATTCATGTCATCATCCAGTCTTTGAAATACTAATTTCACTACCTTCTACATAGAAAATTTATTCCTAACTCAGACCATTACGCCATCAAATTCATCAATACTCAATGAAAATTAAGTCATAGATACACCAAACGAGTTGAATTTCTTCAAGATTTTTTTTTTTGTTCTTAAGCTCAAATCTAGAGTAAAAAATAAATATGATGATGCCTTATCTAGGATAACTTTAACAACCACTTCTCTAAAACTCAAAATTATAGGATTTAAATGAACTAGAGATGAGTACCTCATATATTCTAATTTTCATCCGATTTACCCTAAACACATAGACAAACCTTTGACCTTGCAAATAATATTCTCAGTAATTAATGGATACTTGTTACGAGGAGAATTGACTATATATTCTTAAAACTTCATTGTATTACATTATAGGGGAATAGCTCGATATTTTAAAAATACAACTATTTGTTTAATAAAAATCAAACTTTTTGGCTTTAATTTAATTGAAATGTTCAAAAATTGGTCGCTTCATGTTTGACCTGTAAACAAGCTAATACCACCAAATAAAAATCTGATCAATACATAACCTTATATATTCCTTATAAGCCCTGTGAAGATCTCTTGATAGATTTCATCTTAGAATTACCCTGCACAATACGAGGATATAATAGCATTTTTTTCGTAATTGATCCATGCTCTTGGATGTCCCATTTTTTACTCTGTTATAAAACCAATAATGCCTATACATTGCTAGATTCTTCTTTTAAGAAATTATGCATTTACATGGCTTGCCATTGAACAATGTGTCTAATTGAGAAGTTAGATTGTTTCATATTTCTAGAAAACTTTGTAGAAATTGTTAAAAATTAAATTGAAATTCATCTACTTTTCACCGTCAAACTGACAAACAAATTGAGATAGCAAAGACGAATGCTAAAAAACTTGCTACAATGTCTTGTATCCAAAAGTTCAGAAAATTGGAATTTGCATATAATAATGTCGTTTCTAGAACAAACAAAACCTGACCTTTTGAGATAGTATATGGCCAGAACCTCAAACAACTATGATTTAGACAAACTCCCATCTGATGTATTTTATGATTCTGCATTTTCATTTGCCAAAGATTTCTAAAATATCTATGACACCATAAGAAAGCAAATTACTTCCAATAATGGTAAATATGCTTCTACGGCAAACCACAATAGGCCAACAAAGGAATTTAAAGGAGACTATATCTTGAATCACATCAGCCCTAAGGGATACTGCACCACAAAATTGAAGAGATTACACGCAAGGGCTTATGGCCTATTCAAAATCCTAGAAAAAATTAGATCTTATGTCGATCACATTAATTTTCCTGCAGATATGCTAATTCAATATGTTATTATGATTAAAAATAATTTATCATATGAGAGAATTAGCAAACCTCCACTTGTACAGTCTGACTCTTTGGTAGGAGATAGTTCCCCACTTGCAAAATCACATATTCCTAAAAATTGACTCTATCATCACTAAAATGTACCCACTTATCCAACTACTGAGCCTCAATTGTCAAATCAATAGAAGAATAAGCCACCTTCAAATAACTCTTGGCAAACTCGCATCAATTTGGAGACATTAGTGTCATGATTAGTAAAATATTTTTTAGATTTAATTCTACATAGCCGAGTTTAATTGAGTCCAGAGTTTATGTAACACATCAAATGGATAATTCAAATCAATTTATTGAAACCATTATGAGATTAAGAGCAAGGTCCAAGCTATTAAAAGTCCATGAATAAAAGCATGTGTTAAGGCCCAATGATGGAATTTTTTATATATAATTTTATTCACATTTTGCATTTTAAAATGTCCTTAAAATCATGCATGGTCATCAAAATTCATAATGAAAGAGTATGAAAAATAAAACGCATTAATGACAATATTGAAAATCTCCTTTAAGTAGCCAACCCATCCCCTTTTTCCCCAATCTTTTTCTTCTAGAATTGGGAAGTTTAAGAGTCATTTTTTTCTTAAATAGGACTATAGGAGTTGATATGTGACTAAATTTTCAATGTTGAATGATGTTTTTTGGCGAAAAATTAATCTTCACTTATTTGTTTCTTGGCGAATTCTAGAATTGGCCTTTTCATTTGTGACATAAGATAGTTATTATTTTTTTTATCTTAAGTTTTTACTCATCTTCTCTAAACACCTACTCCTAAGCTTCTTCACACCTTCCCCTACATTCAATCATCCTCCAAGATCAACCAACATCCAACCCAATCCTCACAATCACTCCAAAACCCCACCTATAGTTATTGGCAAAACTAGTCAAGATTAGGACCTTGTCTTATTCTCTAATCCTCAACACCCACTTAACTACCAAAACTTACAATCTACTCCAAATCATTAGTCCACATTCTAAGCTAACTCTTTCCAAGCATTTCTAGAAATTTGCACCAACAGAAAGACAAATCCCAAATTGATCTTCCAAGTCAGCCCAAATTATCCCAATCTAGACTAATCTTAGCATTCCCACCATTATACCCCTCCAAATCCTTCAACATTCCATCACGAACTCCAAAACACTTCCTTAGACATTAAACCAAAGATCTGCCTTCACCACCACTATCATTTTTGGCTTTATTCAATGACTCTGAACAAAATAACAAAAGGGTCGGTTTGATTTGGAATACTAAATACCTACAATTTTGTGATAAAGATATTGCATTTATTTATCAATAGATTTAACATCCTATGGTGACAGATGACACCGAACGGGATGGGCGACACGGCGACGGATACAAAACTCGAGCTGCATGAACTCACAGCCCACGCATAACCCAAGAACTCCTTGGGGAGGGGATCACCACCAGAAGAACTCAAGATACAGAACCCACAAAAGAAGAGTAAAAGAACTCAAATATTATTCATCTCAAAAACTCTCCCTATTACAAGAGTTGGCTATGTATTTATAAACAAATGTAGCCATATAATAGGCTACACTCAAAACAAGAAAGCATTAATCACATACAATCATATAAGCTAACAAATGTAATTAAACTAGCCTGAAGTTAATACAATCAAACAGCTCAGCTCCGGCGTCATACTACCGGGGTAGGAGGAACTTCAGGCTCATAAGAAGATGTCTGGTTGTCCGTCATAAGGAGGCGGGTTTGGTTGACTAAATCGGTCTGGATATTTCCAACCGGTGTCATTTGCCAAGAATTTCTACACAATAAAGCAGTAGACTATCTCCTCTAGGGACTTCTGCCTATCCTTTTCCCTCACTTTTGCGATTCTCCTGTAAAAGAAAGGGTCTTGTGAAGGTGCTTTTCCAATTCTTTTGTATCTCTTTCTGATTGAAGTTGATCAAGCTGCTGATCAATGGCCGCTGGAAGTAGAGGAGGATGGGTTTGAATCTGGGAAAGAAGTTGGCCTGTAGGAGATTGGAATTGGAGAGGGGCGACAGGCATCTGGCTCTGCCCAGAATTCTCTAATGCTCTTATTTTTAAGTTGTGAAAGTGGCGACTCTCCAAATAAGTTCCCATCTTAGGCCAGCCAAACTGACAACACTGTAAACGGCACTCTTCAAGAGTTGAGTTGAACTCGACACTAAATGGATCAATCATGTGCATATCATCATTCACAAGCGTATCAACCCCAAGCACTTCGTCAAACATGTCGTTCTCATACACGTCATACACGGGTTCATCAAAGATAGGCAAAGACGACGATTTCAGCAACATATCTTCAAATTCTTCGAATCTGAACTCGGTCAAGGGTGGGGTGGAAGACTGACGAGGTGGTCCTTCAAACACGTTGTTGCAGAAAGAAGGGATCTGATTATCTAAGATACCCTCTCCGTCATTGGTTCGTGAGCATTCAGTCTAAGGGGAGAATTTATAAGCCACCAATGAAACAGATTTATTCTGTGGTTGGATGTCTTAAAAAGTATCGGGCAAGGGGACTCAAGCCTTTCCTCTATTCGAGCCTTGACAGTCGTCGTTTGAGTCGAATAATTTCTTGTTGAAGATCTTCTATTTCTTCTCACTGCAACGTTCGTCGAGGAGGCATCTTGCTTCTACTTTTCAAGAACCTACCAAATCTGATCTCGCCTGGGACAGAACTACGCGGAGGAAATTCTTGAACGTCACTCAGATCTTCACGAGAAGAAATCTCTTGAGAACAGAATCTCTCAAAAACAGAAATCTCTTATTTTCTTCCAAAATAAAATGTTGCCTCTTGCGCTTGGCGAAGGAGTTTCGTCCGATTCTTGTGTACACAAGAAAACCACCGAAGTCGATTCGCCGCCGACGATCAGGACGGGATGAACGAGACGTCTAGCTGAACTCGTCGGACCTTGGACGGCCTCCGACTTGGCTTCTTCCGGCACTGGGATCTACGAACAGCTAGACGCTGTCTCACCACCTGGAAATATGAACCAGGATACAAAAAACAGAGGGCACTCCAAGAAACCAGGGATTAACAGCTTTTCTAATTGATGTCTTGAAGTCCGCCGGATCTTGTTGTTCGGATCAATTCTAGAAGGTATAGCATGGCTACTGCCCTGCCCTTCTTGACTGCTGGAAGGAGAAAGAAACCGCCCACTTAGATAGAAATTGGAAGATGGAAGAAAAAGCGAACCGGTTCAGCCCCTTGGCGTGACAATCTGCTTGTGATGAACCTCCTACCAAATGAGACCAATGGCCACCGCAGAGCTAAAGACGGCCAGGTTCTTCTCTTCACCACCTGAGGAATTCTCAGGATACAGAGCAAGAAGAGCTTGTTGGCTCTGATACCAAATGACGTCGGACGAGATGGGCGACACGGCGACGGATACAAAATGCGAGCTGCAGGAACTCGCAGCCCACGCATAACCCAAGAACTCCTTGGGGAGGGGATCACCACCTAAAGAACTCAGGATATAGAACCCATAAAAGAAGAGTAAAATAACTCAAATATTATTCATCTCAAAAACTCTCCCTATTACAAGAGTTGGTTATGTATTTATAGATAAATATAGCCACATAATAGGCTACACTCAAAACAAGAAGCATTAATCACATACAACCATATAAGCTAACAAATGTAATTAAACTAGCCTGAAGTTAATACAATCAAACAGCTCAGCTCCGGCGTCAACAGAGTTGCGTAATAATGCAGCACACTCAAAGTTGCATGATTGTGTACGTTGAGTGAATGCAATCACACAAAAAATCGCCATTGTTATGGAATCAACACTCACCAAGTTTGAAAGTGTATTAGGGCACACGGCAATTGGAGTCTCAAGCAACGAAGCCAGAGATATAAAAAGATCTATCCCAACAAATTCACGAGTAAACTAATTGCTCAGAATAAGCACCCCTCCTTTAAGCCGCCTCAATGTGTAAGAGAAACTTGGGGGATTAGTTTTTCTTGAGATATAATATATTTATTTTAACCAAGCCTTCTTATCTGTTATTTTATATAGAGTCAAAATATCCTATAGAAACAAGCCCATATAATTAATTACACCTCCCACTCACGATAGAGCACTCTTAATTAAATATGTTACCTAACTCAATTTGGTAGTAAGATGTGAATTTATCTGAGTGGGCAATGATTGGGGGTATAAATGTATGAATTGATTATAATCTCATGTGGTTCATTCATCCTAAATATACTAGTCTAGCTCGATAAGGTTTTGACCACAAAATCTAGATAAATTGATAAGTAATTATGGATTGCCTCCTCTTAGGCATCCCAAGCAATCTGGAGTGATTGTGCATGTGTATTAAGAACATGTTTTCGAGATTAGCATGGACTTGTACAAAGGTAAAGAGCTAAATGTAACAATTTCGCTGAATGATTTAGAACCACATAGTATGGTCGCTTGCAATTCAAATGTAATGGGCAAGATCAACAACTCAAAAGCATAGCAAGAGTATTGACGACTGTTAATGAGTTTCAATTTAACTCAAAGTAGCGCATTTAAGACAGATGGGTATTTTGATTATTTGGAACTAATTTTGATAGGTGATCTTACTATCATATAAGCTAACGAGAAGGTAGTATAGGTTAGGGTTTATATCCATTGAAAGGCCAATCAATTAAGCATATTTTGATAGGATTTTTTACTTTGAAACGATGAGCCTACATTCATTGACAAGGTAATCCCATAAGTGGGACTTACAATCTCAATGACAAGGTAAGGCCAAATAATGGGTCATACAACATTACCATATAGGTAAGGTGCTAAAATATACATGATGGGGATTTGTAGATTTTTGTGTTAGTCCTATTAATTGTGTTCAGGTTTACATCCATAAAAAAGCCAAAAATTAGGACTTACAACCTAGAAAGCGTGGAAAGCCCAATTATGCAACTTGAGTTAAACTATCATTCTGAGCTTTGATAAAAGTATAAAGATGTGCAACACCAATTTTTACAGAGGCCTAACCCATCAAAACATATAACACTACATTTAAAGGAGGTCAAATGTAGGTTTTGTTGTTCTCGCTTTAGAGTAATGTATAAGAATGTGTCTTACAATTTTGTACAAAAAGCAAGATGGCTAGGATGGTGAGCCTTAAAATCAAGCCTTATAGACATGGCAACCCACTTAAATAAGATTGATTGCAACAAGCTTAAGATGAATTTATTTATTTTTATTCAAACTACAAAGCTTACTCCATTATGAATGACTTTTTTTCTTCGTGCCTAGAAGTATTAATTGAGCATCTATTGCATTTAATACATTTAATAATAATTGTTGATCAGCTAGATTCCACCTTCTTTCTCTATGCATAACTTCGATGTACGCTTGAGCAAATGTCATGGTTTTGTATAATTTGTCCACATCATTACCATTGCTCTTGTCAAGTTATTCTACATGTCAAAGGCATGTTTGTAGACCACCTTTATTCCCTTTTCAATAGAGGAATTCTATCATCAATGAAAATTAGTTCATCTTGATAACCGTGAACATCCTAAACACAAAAATGGCATCAATGCTGCTTAGCATGTGCATCAACCACCTCTTCATGATATCCTAAGGCTACCATCAAGTTTTAGTCTGACAAAATTATCGACAAAAAGGATAATTGAACCAAAGATTAATGGAGATAGGAGAAACCTTGTGTCAGACCAAAGATCAATGGCAAAGAACCAATATTATTCAAAACTATATTAAACCAAATCGATGAAACATAAGTCTTTGATTTAGTTAGAAAAAAGGTTGATGACCCTTCGACTATTCACCAGCAATGTTTTGGCTACTAGCGAACTTTAAACCTCTACAAGTACGATGACAATCATTCCATAATGATCCAAGAGACACCAACAAACTTTTAATCATACATAATCATTCGCAAGAAAACAATCACTCTATGTATCCAAATCACAAATGTATGGAGGAGAGACCACATGTTGGACCAAATATCAACGATAGAAAGGTGGCCCTAAAAACTCAATTGAACCAAATATAACTAAATGGGCTCTTCAATTTAAATGAGTTTAGAGGAGCGTGATTGTAATAAGGATATGGAAGAGAGAGAGAGAAAGAGAGAGAGAGAGAGAGAGAGAGAAACAGAGTTTGGGTGATGTGTCAAACAAGCAGTACTCTCAGTAATGGAGATCAGGGGTAGAAGAAGGTAAGTGTCGAAATTGTGTGAAGGAAGAGTACAAGGGGAGTGGAGCAAAATGTGTAAGTGGCTATGTTTAGGCGTCATGTTAAAAAGGAAGCAATGAGCTAGGTGAGTTGTAAGAGAAAAGAAGAGATCACATATTAGATCAAGATTGGGTAGTGGAGTGTTGTCAACAACAAAGAAAAATCAAGCAAGCAAGAGTGGGTCAAGACGTGCATAACAGGTATGTGGCTTTTTAATGGACAAGCATGAGATCATCGGTTGGAGCAAGGAATGCGATTGAGAACGACTAAATGAAGAAAGAGAAGTTAGGACATAAAGTGGGTAAGTGGTTTATTTATACTATGGAGGGATATGTGCACACCAGTCGAGAGCTACAATATCAACGTGTGTGGAAACACAGGTTGTAGGCTTCAACGGGAGTTGTGGACATGCATAGTGAGGCGGGGGTGAGGGTGTGCTAGGTTTGTTATTTTTCTCATGTGATAAACAGTTACTAAAATCCATATCCATTAAATTAAATAATCTACTCTTCCTGAAATTTTAAACTTCATGAAATCTTTTATGGAAAAGGAGCATTCTCAGGCAATGAATTTTGCTACTTTTGCTACTTACTCTCTCCTTTAAAGTGACTTGGTTTATAGGTATATAGATTATTAAAGTACCACAGGAATGCACAATATCATAGCACTCGTTCATCGTTTGTCCAAGAGATCAAATCCTCAACTTCTTCTAGTGTTATTAGGTTTATTATATAAGTCATATCATTAACATTTAATAGCATTTTGTTCTCTATTTTAACTAAAATTACTTGCCATTCCACATATATTTTAAGTCTGCTCATGTTTTTTCCTTCTGCTTTATTTAGAGTTGATTTTTAAAGCAACTGCAAAGTCTTTTCTAACCCGGATATTTTAATAATGGCAACTATAAGAATGGCGTGCCATGCATATCAAGAAATAACTCCTACCCCAGCTAAAATATTTCCTCTTAAATATCAAAACCTCAACAAACTTTATAGAATCCAGCCTTTTATGACAATTGATATGTTTAACTACTTGAAAATATTTTTTAAAACACTTATTTTTTATATTATTGTTTCTTTAAGATATTAAGTTAAAGTTTATAATTCACATATATAATCATATATATAAATGGAGAGAGTTATATCTGCTATGAAGCTTAAGCAAATATCTTAAATATAACGTTATATATTTTACATACACAATGAGTCAATGCGGGTCAATAGCCTATGCTCTTATGGGTTGTGGATCTTGAGAGAAGAATGTTGTTAGAATCCTCAATGCCCAAGAAAATACCAAGATTAAGTCAGCACTTTATAAGGAGTGAGCGTTAGAAGGAGAAAGTAATCGATTGCAATTACTGTTTGATGAGGACATTCGACCTTGGAGGAGAGTCTATCAGAGGCGTGGCCGCGATCTACGGCCACGATCGCTCCACTTTACTTCTGATTTTCATTGTATCATATTCATGTATTAGTTTATTATTTATGAGTTTTATTATGTATTTTCCGTTTATGCCCTTACTAGAGAAATTAGTCATGTATATGCCCAAGGGGCAAGATGGTCTTTGTATTTCTCTTTATTGTTTTGGCTATTTAAATCATTCCCCTCCTTCTTTGAGGGCTAATGAATGATATTATGAAAATTTATACATCCTTGTATTTTTGTGAGAGCTTAGAGTTCTTGGAGAGAGATCCCTAGGTGAGGGAACCGGATCACCCACCAGCCGCAGGAAGCGTTTGGACTCATGGCTACCTTATTCTTCTTCCTCCCCTCCCCTTCCTCCCTTAAACCGTCGTCCCTCTCTCCACAAAACCTCCCCTAGCCGCCGGCCAAGCACCCACCCCACCTCCTCCTCCCTTAAGCCATCGGCCCTCACAAACCCCTCCTTCACCAAACCGAAATCCCACCTCCCCTCCAAAAGCCCAACCGGCCATCCTTTTCCTCATCTCCAAACCGCCAAAAAACCCACTAACCCTAACCCTAGCCGCCAGCCACATCCCCTTCTCCTAGCCTCTACAATTCAAATCCTTACGTTGAAGACCTTCCATAAGTGACAAACCTTAATTTAGGAAAGTTCAATTTTAGATTTCAAATCAATTTGAACTTGAAAATTCTTTCCTAATTATGGGGATCTATTTTAGAAAAGTTTCCAAAATCAGCCCTATTTGAATTTTAAATTAGATTGAATTTAAATTAATCCTTCCTAATTTGAGATTCCAAGTCAAGCAAGCTTTGATTTCTTTCCCACAAGCCCCTTCCCCCCTCTCGAGGCCGCCGGCCCCCTCTCCCCCTATTTCCCTCTCTCTCCATTAATTCCCCTTTCCCCTTTGGAATTAAATTAAAATTTCAAATCCCCCCAAATTAAAATCTGAAAATTAAATTCAGATTTCAAGTTGCCTTTCCCTCTCAAAACCTAAACCCTACTTTTAAGAATTGGCTCTTCTTTTCCCCTGGTCAAATCCCCCCCCCCCTCTCTCTCAAATCACTTTAATTTCTTTTAGCTTGCTCTCTCAAGAATTGGAAGGCCATCCTCCTTCCATCCACAATTCTCTCTACATATGCATGGCGGATCCTTATCAAGATCACGGATTTCTCTACGACGAACAAGGACAAGTGGATATCCTCAATTCTCCGTTCTTCGACGTCAATCAGGAAGTGGATCAAACCGTAGAGGGAAACATCGAGAGGATCATCTTCTGCCTTGCCGAAGCCATCAACGAACAATTTTCCTCCATCCAGTGGCAAATCATCTCCAAGTCCTAAGCAAGGTGATCTTCTCCATCAAACCGTTTCCTTTCTAAGTCTTACTCTAATTTGTAGTTCTAATTGATTCACAAATATCATGCTTATTCTTTCCGCTAAGCGGCTAAGCCTAATGAATTAGAGAGAAGTTGAGTGAGTGGATCTTTTCATAGTGACTCATCTCATTGTTAATTTAGGGATATTATGTTGAAACTCTTTTATGTTTGTTATGCTTGATTGATTGGCTAGTTAAGTGATCTTAACTTCATGTGTGTCGCTTGGCCTATATTGAAATCACCCCTCTTGTTTTACTTCATTGTTTAAATAACTAAAAGTTAATCATTAATATTATTCTCAAACAAAGAAACGTGCAAATTCTTAAACAAACCTTGCTCAATCATTCTAGTCCTGCATTAGTGTCACCAGTAAAACACTTAACTACCCAAGTCATTGCCTGTCGCAAGTCACAACTGTCAATTCTCGATGATGAGCTAGATTAACACTTTGGACTACTCAGATCTACAGGAAAGGCGTACCTAAGTGGCAAGATTCGAACATCATTGATCACAAAGTAATTGAAGGATCGTCCACTACTTCTATTCTTGGTAATGAGAATCTTTTTCATTGATGTACTCTTCTACTACTATGTAACTCAACCACCTGAAAAGGAGAGGAAATTAGCATGGGAATACGTAGGGGTGTCAATTTTTGACATGACCCGAAACACGACCCGGACCCAACCCAGAAAAATCAGGGTTCGGGTCGACCTGTTTTGTGAACGGGTCCGGTCCGGGTTCTGATTTATGACCCATTTGAAAAACGGGTCGGGTTGGGGTTGACCCAACAACCTAAATTGACCTATTTTGACCCGAAAAATTAACCCGTCGCATATACCTGCCTATCGCGTCACATCCTCAGTTTCGCGTCACCCGGTCACGTCTACGTCGTCTAGTCGCGTCAACGCCTCAGCGGTCAGGCCGTCGTCGCGTCACGTCGCCCAGTCACCACCGTGCATGCTGAGGCCGCTCCGGCTGGTCATCCGCATCGGTCTGCCCGGCTACGCGAGTCCGTGTCATCCTGCATTTCTGTTGTCGGTCTACCCAGCTCCCCCTCCGCGTCGGTCTGGCCATCAGGCCGTCTGCGTCGATTTGCTTCGCATCATCGACGCTGCCTGATCACCTGGTGGGTCGATTCTGACGCTGCGATCACCGACGTTGTCGTGACAGCGGGTCGAGTCGGGTTGACCCGAACCTGAAGCGGGTCGGGTTTGGGTCCGAAAAACCGACCTGTTTTCAAAAACGGGTCAGGTTCAGGTTGACCCGAATAGTGCCGTATCATTCCGGGTTCGACCCGAACCCGACCCATGATCCGAAATTGACACCCCTAGGAATACGGGAAAAGAAAACTCATGGGCAGTTGAGAGAATTCGATTTTTCTATGTTGACACCCCTAGGAATACGGGAAAAGAAAACTCATGGGCAGTTGAGAGAATTCGATTTTTCTATGTTTTTATTTTAGGTTAGAAAACCTATTTGGACAATTTTTAATAGCAAAATTTTGATGGATGAGGATTTTGAAATCCCTTTATCCTTATTTGATGTGGAGGATTTGAAAATTGACATCCTTTCTCTACATTTGACTTAATAATATAATATAAATTAGAACAACGGTAATAATGGGGGCAATGAAAATGAAGGGGAACTACTTATTGATAAGATTAGAACCAAAAAGATTTGGTACATTTAGGTTACATAATATATATTGACCATACATGTTAAATAAAAAATATATATTCTTCATATATAGTATAAATAATTAATGATCTCCAATTCAAATTTGATCTGGATGACCTTGATCAAGATTGGAACTGGGACTTAATAAACGGTCTGATAATTAGCTCTCATGCTTAATCAAATTGTACCTATTTTTAGGATCAATTTTTAATAGCAAAATTTGAGAAATGAGGATTTTAAAATCTCCCTTATTTGACGTGGAGGATTTGAAAAATGACATCCTTTCTCCAATTTTGAATTAATATAATATAGATTGGAACAATGTGGGCAATAGAAACGAATGGGAACGACTTACTGATAGAATGGGAAGCAAAAAAGACAAGGGTACATTTAGGTTATTTAATATATATTGATAATATGGCTTAAATTAAAAATATTTACTCTTTATATACAGTCTAAATGATTAATAGTTTCCAATTCAAATTTGATGTGGTCAAACTTGATATGAATTGTAACCAGGACTTAATAGATGGGTTTAACACTATTGTCAGGTAGAAGTTACATTTGGGATGTCTGGCTAGTGCGATAATTGCACGATGATTGAACTTTATTTATTCTTGGGATTGTTATTATCAATTAAGCATTACAAAGGTGGCATAGAATAATCATTCAACATGTACCTATGACTGCTTATCAAAATTAAAATTCAAATCCGTAGAATTCAACCTAAATATTGCATAAGTTACAATTATAAAACTAAAGTTCACTTAAGAGGGATCTGGGATAGGAGCATAAATGAACAATTGATATCATTATCTCTAGGAGCATATATGAACAAGTGATATCATTATCTGTAGAAAGGACCCTCTGTTTTGAATTAATTTCACACCCATGATAAAATTGGTGTAAGGAGATAAAGGATGAGGAGTTGACCTAAGATAACATGGATAGATATTGTTCAAAAAGATATGAAGAATAAGTTTAACACCTCATATAATATTATGCAAGAAAGAATGGAAAATGAATGTTCATAAAGTTGACCCCACACAATTAAAATAAGGGTTCAGGCTGATGATGGTGATTAAGATGATGATTGATGGGTCAACCAAAAACAATGGATCATGGAATCGGGAAAAAAAACTTCTTTGAGGCATGCTTGATTTCAGAACCTACATCCTCCAAATGCAAGAGAACAATTAGCATCAAAGTTCAAAAAAAAGAACAGGCGCCAATGGCTGACATTTAAAACCTTCTCAGCCATAATTTACAGAAGCAGAACTGAAACTAATGAAAAAAGCATTCACTTAAAAAGTTCACATCAAAAGAACATTTTCTCAGACAGCTCAGTTCAATTAATCAACTTCAACGCACCCAGAATGGAAAAACAAATAAAAATTATCTTCACAAGTTTTATGATCTACAATAGAATAGGCAACTTTTGATATTATATTTAAAGGCGTGTTCTTTTAACACAAGCAAGGTGGATAGCCTTTCAAATGTGACATTAATCCAGTATATGTCGTATCAATTTATTCACGTAGTAATTATTAAACACTGCCATCCTTTTGTGTATTAGATTATTTCAAGGGATTTCTGTACTCACAAGGTCAATTACGATATTCACTTCTCTCCTCTTTCAAAATATGGTTTACTCCCTAAATAATTATTCTCTACGCAGCTATCATCATTAAGGAAATTTTATCCATTTTTTCAACCTCTCCTTCTATGACATGGTTTAAGGTAAATTAATCGCTACCACCTTACTTGACACAAATACTAGAAAGTCAAACATTTTCATTACGATAGGTCAAAAAGATAACGCTACCTGCTTCTCTTTTTCAAGAAGTTCCTGGACCGGTCTATATGCAGCAGCAATGCAAAGATTCTGCAAAGAGAACAAAAAAGGAAGTAATCAATGGTACACAGTTGGATAAAGAAATTGAAGAGCACTTTTACCTTCAAATCACTTCCAGAATAACCTTCTGTTGCATTAGCCAACTCGTCAAATCTAAAGTTAGAGTCAAGGTTTTCTTGGGACAGAAATATCTTTAAAATTTTCATACGGTTTTCAGCATCCGGAAGGTCTATATATATCCTTTAATAACAAAATAAACAAAGCAAATTTAATCAAAATAGGATATAAAATAGAAGTATGCACATAAAAGCCTTCCCTAAAATGAAATAATATAGCCTAATTTTCCAATCACTACCTTCTTGGAAGACGGCGTATCACAGCATCGTCCAAATCAAATGGTCTATTTGTTGCACCTAGGATAATAATTCTTTGAATGTCCTTGGTCCTTAAACCATCCCAAGCTGCCATAAATTCATTTCGCATTCTTCTTGTTGCTTCATGTTCAAAGGCACCACCACGTGCACCAAGTAAGCTGTCAACCTGCAGTAAGGGCACTGGATTGAAAAAAAAAAGCAATAAAAACATATTTTAAAATAATAAAAATAAAGAATGCTTACCTCATCTACGAAAATAATGACAGGCGCCAGCCGAGATGCAAAAGAAAAGAGAGCCTTGGTGAGCTTCTCAGCATCGCCAAACCACTATCAGAGAACCAATGAATTACTTGTAAAAAAATATTCCCAAGCATTCAGGTTGATTGACAGTGCTTGACAATAGTCTAATTTACCTTCGATGTAAGAGTAGATCCAGTTATATTGATAAAATTTGCTCCAGCTTCTGTTGCAAGGGCTTTTGCAAGAAGAGTTTTACCCGTTCCCGGTGGGCCAAAGAGCAAAATTCCTTTGCAAGGCTGAAAAGAAGATCACAGCTCACCAACATAAAACACAAGATTAGACACAAGGAAATAGCATAATTATAACGACCAAGGTTTTCTAACCTTTAAAAGGTTTCCATGTGAAAAAAGCTCAGGCCTTCTCATAGGAAGCGTGACAAGTTCATTTAAAGTCCTCTTCACATCTTCTAGAGCACCAATATCATCAAACTTGACCCCTATTTCATCTGAGGGCACAACTGCCGAAACAAAATTGCTTTCATACTCATCTTTCGCAAGATTCTACAATAAATTATGCATATTATGAAACCATCAACAGTTTATTTGAAGTCATAAGAATTAAAACATTGTAAATAAGATTGAGCAATCACCTTTATGCTCTCTGAGGGCTTTGTTGAAATTGATTCCTGCTCAACTAACCTTGAAATTGCAATCTCCAGGCTTTATAAGAAACGAAAACAACTTTAAGATCGACGATCCAAGTAACCTTTATATCTCCACATTGAAAAGGCAACAAAATATTACCTTTCACGGGGTATCAGCAATCTACCATTACTAACAGAAGGAATGCTGATGGAGGACAAGTAGTGATTTCTAGCCCACCCTACAACTTTCTCTGCTTCTGCATTCAAAAAAGAGCATCCAATGCAAAAAAATAAACACATAATTACTGAATTGATTAGGAGACCATGAATATAGATAGTATAAATAAATCTCTAAAAATAAGTATTCAGATATAGCCTCTGAAATAAATTAATGCAAAATATAAAATTATAACCGGGCACTAGAAATACTTTTATAAGACAGTTTTAAGCACGAAGTGATACTAACAAAGCTTATCTTTTAAACAAAAATATAGAAAAACACAATATATAACCAACAATATCAATAGATACAGCATGCTTAATCATAAGTTTGAAACCATAGAACCAACCCTTCTTAGTTAAGTAATGATAATCATGACGCAAAGAAAAATTCTCTAGCAATCAATAACAAAGATACCCTAACCTGAAGTTGTTAGGATAAGGCTAATAATGACGGGGATGATGATGAATCTATATGTACAATGCTTTAAGGTTTGATTCTTACAAGAGAATATCCGTCTATTATTTTACCAAAAATCAATGCAAGTGGATACTAAATAGGCATTAATAGTATTTCCTTACTTTGCTTTGTCAAAAAAATGCAATCTGTCTTCAAATGTAAAAGCTCCAGACATGAAAGACCATGCTCTTCAAGAACCTATATTTACCACAAAAATAGAATGACATTTTCTTCATGTTCTAACAAAACAATACCAATAAAAAAGTTATAGGAAAAATGACCAATGATCAAGGGACACTAAACCTTATGCAGCTCAACAAGATTATTCCTTGATATGATTATTTTTTTATCCTCTTCAACTTGTTTATTGAAAATCTTGAGTTGCTCCTCTTCCTGCAAGGTAAAAACGCAATGTCTTCTTGACATCAAGGTCAAGACTTAAGAAATAAGGCTAACTCAAATACTGATAAGTCATAAAAAAACATAAAGGATATAAATGTAACAACATCAACAACAATCCTTTATCCCACTACATGGGGTCGGCTACATGAATCTTTTTTCTCCAATGTGTCCTGTTAAGAGTCAAATTCTCAATTAAATCTAATAAAAAAATGTCATTTCTAATACTTTCTAACCAAGTCCTTTTAGGTCTACCTCAACCTTGCTTAACCTAAGCCAAATCTAATACATCTACTCTCCTAACCGGGTCATCGAAAGGCCGACGTTTTATGTGACCAAACCATCTAAGGCGACTCTCTCTAATCTTATCTGCCACTGGAGCAACTCCAACCTTTCACGTATGTGCGCATTTCGCATTCTGTCTCTAAGAGTAAAGCCACTCATCCACCTGAGCATACTCATCTCTGCACACTTAACTTAATTTTATGCTTCTCTTTTAATGGCCAACATTCTGCGCCATAAAGGATATAAATGCATTCACCAAAAAATTTATAATTAGGGGACTTGCATCACTTAATAAGTTAAGGTACAAATGCACTGTCATCACACTTATATGTTTTTCAAGTCAAGGCACATAGTAAAAGTTTTGCATAATAAATAAGTATATTAACTTGTAATTCATTCTTCACTAACAAACTATGCACTAATAAGTAGCTCTTGGCTTCAAAAAGGGAGATTTCCATCAAAATTGATTTTAAGTTAGCACCTCGTATAATTGCTAATGTTTAAAGAGGACAATAATGTTGGGCGTTAACAAATTTCTTCCCCAACTTCTAGGAAACAATCACTAAAGAGCCTCTTTATGTCCACTTCTCTTTATGTCCACTTCTTAATGTAAATAATCATATCAGTGAAATCATCATTCAAAGGATGAAAAAGAAAGTAGAATGAGAACGTAGAATAAGCACCGCACAAAATATGTAGATTAGTTGATACATCTGAGGCTATGTTTTTCCTCCAACTTTTAGAAAGATTTTTTGATGATATCTATCCAGCTATCAAGAGACTACCAAATCCTCTTGATTTATTATGAATAACAACATGCAATTGTACCTCTATGACTTTGTTATCATCTATCTAGATGAAATCTTGATCGTCCGCAAGTCATGGAGAAAGATATGAAGAACCGAGTAAAGGCAACAACATCAACCCCACTCAACAGGAAGAAGTACGATTTTGCAAATAAAGCATTCCTCTACCTGGGATTTCAGGTGGGCAACAAGGAGAGCAATATTGACCACACTAAAATGAAGGCAATTAAGGACTGGCCAAGACCATGAACAATTTAGATGTAAGAAGCTTCATTTGCACCTACCAGTACATCCATAAGTTCATTCATGAAATTTCAACATTGACCTCTCCGCTGCATACCTCACTAAAGAAAATTCCAAGTTTGAATGGCCAAGAAAATGAGGAAAAGTTCATTTTCCAATATTACCATTGATCTCTCCACTGCAAGCCTCACTTAAGCAAATTCCAAGTTTGAATGGAGCCAGAAAAATGAGGACACATTCCTCCGGTTGAGAAGAAGTAAGCAAGGAGACGATTATTCTCATGTGAAATTTGCAGAGATTGGACAACTTTAAGTCGGATTTAACTAACAAACAGATAGCTTTGTTCTCTATCAAGTGCACCATATGATTAATAACTCAAGAGGATGGAACATTATAAAAATTTTGGGCTTTGGCATTAACCATAATTTAATGATGTCCTTTTGCAATGAAACCATGTAATAAGAGGGACCCAATCATAACCATTATTAAGTGATGTCATTTAGCAGCAAAACCAACCGATTAACGAACACATGCCATGTCAATCCTAGTGTGAGATGTTTTGAGAGTGATTATAACGATAAGCTTAATATGACTATGATGAGGACATCGAAGATCAACGGCTACGATCTGGAGTTTATATTTTTAATGTGTTTTATGTACTAGTTATTTTATATTTCTGTTTTTCCCATTGTACCCCTATGAGGGGAGTTTAGTGAGTTGTAACCCGTAGGGCATGTTAGTCTTTTGAGTTTTCTTATTTGTGGAGGCCTATTTATAGAAGCCTTAAGCTTTGTATTGAGGATGATGAATTATTAATGAAATTTCATATTTCTTTGCCTGATCTCTTAGTGAGTTCTTGAGAGGAGAAACCCTAGGTGGGTGATTGCAATACCCGTCAACCTTGGTGGATTCCAAGATTCGCGGTTCTTCGATTTCTTTGTTTTCTCTTATACTTTCATCAATCCCACTCAACCACCCACCTACTTCCTCTTCCCGTTACCCCATCCCATCCCTAAACCGAGATCCCCTTCCCCACGCCACCGGCCTCGCTTGACCGCCCTACCCGCCGGCCACCACCCTTCCAGCCGCCGGCCTCCAAAGCCCCACCCGCCCCACTCCACAAATCCAAACCGCCGGCCCTCCCATGGCTTCCCAAATTTGAATTTCAAATTTCAAATTGCCCTTGATTACCTTCCTAAAATGCACCCTTGCTAATTAGGAAAGGATTTTATTTGAAGTCAATAAACTTTTGAATTTCAAATATTTTCCTACTAGTAAAATCCCAATTAGGAAGCTATCCTAAATTTAATCAAATCTGAAATTGAAAATCAGATTTGATTTCAATCACATTAATTCCATTGGGGACCACATTCATCAAACCTAGACACCCTTGCTCCCCTTCATGTGGCCGGCCCCCCTTTCCCCTCTTCCCATGGTTTTACTTCTTTCCAAAGTTGGGTTAAAGAGATTGAGAGAGAAATCGTTCTAATTATGAATTCAAATTTTAGATTTAAAACCTTTCCTATTTGGCATGATCCATAATTGGAAAGTTTTAACTCTTCAATTCAAAATTCAAAATTACATTAAAAGGAGTTATGAGTCATCAATTCCTCATAATTTAATTGGCCTCAATTAGGAAACTAATTGAAACCTCCCTAACTCCCTCCCCTCCAAATGACGCTGGCCCCATGCCCCTCTTTCCAATGAATCCAGCAAGGCCGGCCTGCTCCCAAGGGATCCCAGCAGCCCGTTGGTGATAATCCATGGCATCCTGTAATGCATAACTGCTGTCCAACCCTTCCAGGGTTCGGTCAAACTGCTGTCCAGCAGTTTCCTGTGCTTCTTCACCTTCTAGCTAGCTCCAGGATTCACCATATTGCTGCCCTTAACTTTCTGATTGCTGTTTGGAGTTTCCAGTACCTACAACCTGCTGTCCAGGTAACCTGGAGGATGCATAAGTTGTCAAAATCAAGTAAGGTAATTCCCTAAAGCTAAGGTGAGCCATCCTCCAACCCTTATATCGTCTACAACTTCCTCAATTGTGGACTTATTGATTCATAAGAAGCTTGTTAATTTTCCCCGCTAAAACCTAGTAATCATAGAGAGTTGAGTGAGTGGATCCTTACTTAGTGACTAATCTTATTGTTAGCTTTGGAATTTAGTGTGAAATCATTCATGTATGCAACGTTAGATTAAATTGATTGTTTTACGATCCTAACTTCCATGCATTGATTTAGCCTAAGCTTGTTTTACCGCTCATTGTGTTTTACTTCGTCGTTCAAACTCACTTGAATGATATAATTAGTTTGTTCTCTAAATACTAAGCGTGCAACTTCCTTAAGCAATTCATCCATGCATATATGTTTTACATCAGACTACCTCTTATGAATTGAGGCTATCTTAAACTTTTTAACCTTGATAAACTATTGGGATTAGTGAATGGATTGTTATTTTAAGCTTGAGGTGGCCAATTTTGCTTTGAATGTTTCATGTTTTCTTTTTAGATTCTTATATTTTATTTAGAGATGAGCCCAAAATAATATGCGTTGCAATTGGGGGCAGTTTGAATCCCCTATGGTTGAGATTTTATGTCAACCGGCCCATTATCGACGTATTAGTCTTATCACCTCCGGTCCACGTGGGTGGATTAGAATTTAAAATGGAACTTACACCTCTACCCTATAGGCACAACGCCCCATTTGAGAGGGAGCATATAGCAAGTTGATGAGTTTAAGTTTGAAGAAGAGTTTGTGAAATTTTTAAAAATGGTTGCAAAGTTTTTGGAGCAATTGCATGCTTCTCGACGCTAGAGAAATTTGAATCCATTTTATTGATAGCCCGTGTAAGATTCTAATCTTTAGATTCGAAATATCAACACATTTAACAGAGCACATGTAGGAGATTTATTGTATCTTCTAGAGAATGTGCATGCTTTTATGTGCACCTGCACGATTTACCAAGTGTTGATTTGAGTTGAAAGTTACCTCATGGGAGGCATGAGAGACTTTCCTAATTTAATTGTTTACATGAATATTTTGTCACTAAGAGGCATGTGAAGTTTTCTTTTTTTTGCTTTAAATAATCACATTTGTTGGCTAGCATATCAATATAATGGATTCAATTGTGATTTCAACAAGCTGAAATCTTTCTACATATAACAAAGCCTTCAAGTTTTGTTTTTATATGATTCATATTTTATGTTGCTTGGCCCCCACGTGAAATACTTTTTTCATATAAATATAGGGGCTTGCTTAGTCACTTTCACAATGCAAGTTCAGTTGATGGAGCTCTTGAGAGTCTGAGCATTCAAGAGAAGTTTAGAAGTAGAGATGTGGTACGTGGTTCTATTCGTGCTCATTATTGAGCCATCGAGTTCCATGTAAGTCCCCTGTATGTATTCAATTATGTTCGTTTAAAGCATCAAGCACTACAATTAGCATTTTATTATTCTTAATTTGCATTTTAGATTTTCATCTTGTTTTGTTTTGGTCTGGCGAGTCATTTTAGTTGTTCTTTTTAAATTTGTTCAAATGGAATTTTAAGAATCTCCCGACATCTCCCACACATAGAGGGCATCCATGAGGAGTGTTGGCCCCTCCCATCAATTAAAAAAACTTGCATGACCGGTGTGTGGAACACTGCAGCCTGGGGTCATCATGTCTGCCACACTTTAAAAAAATGTGCATAGCTTGCAATAACTACAGAAAATGCATACGTGATGATTTCCTCACCACGTAGGATAATGCACACAAATACTTTTATGTTTTACCCACTATTTTAAAATAGCATGCACGAGTACTTCAATTCGCATAGTCTCTCTATATTTTATCTTACGTGCAAAACGGTATTAACCACGAGGAAGTGATAGACATCGTGGTGAAGTGAAATAGAATACACCCGTTTTTCTTTTATAATTTTTTTCTCCTCTTCTTTTTCCTGAGGAGAGAGGATTCTTTTTTCATGATTTTTTTTTTTGGTTAGAGAAAGAAAGAGAGATGGATTGAGAGAAGAGAGGCATAGAGAGCTTAGAGGGGAAGGAGGAAATGTTTAGACAGAGAAAATAAATCAAGAGTGGGAAATAAAGTGAGGGAGAGGATGAAACAGAGAAAAAAATGTTTGAGAGAAATATTTAGAGTGAGATAGATAGGAAAAGTCTATAGAAAGCCTAAGCAAGCGCGAGAGAGAGAGAGAGATAAAGAAAGAAAGATGGAGAGATTTCAGTGCGAAAAAGAGAGGAGAGAAGGTTGAAGGGGGTTAGAGGAGCTGGATTTTAGCCCACCAGCGATTTGGGAGGAATGGAGGTCGTTGGCTGCGAGTAGGTGGAGGCACGAGCTAATATCTTCGGCGATTTGGAGGTGGTGAGTTGTTGTAAGGAGACATGAGTTGGTTGATGACAAGAAAAAGGAATTGAAGGTGGCTTATATTACAAAGAGGTGAGGGTGTGGAGGCATAGCGAGAAGCTGCCGACATGGAGGAGTGGTTGTAGATAGCTGTAGGAGTTGTGATTTTGCAAATTTGATGGAAAGCAAGGGCAAGGTGTATGAGGTTGGGGGAAAGAGCGCAAGGCAAAGATTGAGAAGGGTTGTGTGAGCAGGAGGAGGCAAAATCAAGATATGGTTTACGATAGAGAGGATCTTGGCGAGAGAGCTAGCATGGGCCTAGGCGAGAGAGACTAGTGCGGGCAAACAAGGAGAATGCGAGAGTTGGACTTGCATGGGGTTCTGAAGCGGGATCTAGCGTGAGAGAATCATGAGTATTAGAGACAAGGTGTGAGAATGAGAGATTTTAGGTGATGATGGGAAGAGATTGACTTTCGTGAATGACATCATTTTTTAATATTTAATATTTAATAAAACAATGTGTCTCACTTGCCCAAGAGATAACCCTTCATTTTTAAACATATGCTATTTTTTATTATATATAAATATCTGCCTATATATACATATATATAAATGAGTATCACCCCCCCCCCCCCTCACACAAATCTAGCATTCGCATATATCTATAACAAGACCTCGTCTTACATGTTCCAGCATTTTATTCATTGCCTCATGAGTTAGTGTAATTTTCAGCTTCATTTTTTATGTAAAATTTCTAATCTTTTCTCGTGCAGTGAATTTAGTAATGAGGGTCCTGCTTGAGTAATTTGAACATTCTAATCACAATATTATGAGATCCATTTCATAAAACAGACAACATTTGAATGATTTTGATTGCAATTAACACTTCTTGAATCGCTTGTGCAATGTTGCATCCTTTACCTGACTTATATGTCATGTTTGATTGCAATTGGTTATGGAGTCAATATCAAGGTCAACGCCTATCTTCAAAGGACAATTTATTGGAGCAAGAGGTGTAATTTCCTCTTGATGGGGAAAAAAAGACAACCACTACAAGACATGATAAAAAATGAACAACAAGGATGTTAGGAAATTAGTCTTCCCTCATATAAAGCTATGACTTCACATCAAAAAATCTTTCTAAAGGAGGACTTGTGATTTAGAGATTGTTAATCAAATTATCCATGATCATGATTTGAGAATCAAATCGTGAAGAGATCAAAAGGATAGGAATGTTAAGATTTTAATATTTCAATCTACTAAAAAAAATTGCCAATTGTAGCATTTCCCGTATTGCACCGTCAAGATTAAAGATCAAGTTAACATATGAAAATAGGTCATCATTTGGATGGTTTGTGATCAAAATTAGAATGCAAGTAATTTGAATCGTTGGATGACGATCAAGAAAACATTTATTGAAGTGGTTGACTACTAATGGATATGATCTAATTTGACCTTCTTTTGCACGGTTAAGTTTTTTATTCAAAATTTGGGTATAGTTGTTTTGAAATTGATTTAGGAAGGACAAGCTTGCATTTAAATTCAAAACCTGCAATAACTGCTTATTTATAGGTATTTTTCCTACAATGAATACAATATAATTCTCTACCCAAAATGTTCTATTACTTAGCTGTTAACCCTCCTTTTAGCTCAAAACCACTAATCTGTTGCTCTAACATTGCCTCCTATAACCCCCAACATTGTAGATCATCCATGCACCTATTGTACCTTCTCCCTAAAGGTTGTCTCACACCTAATCGTGATTCGCATTAGAAAGAAAAGTGTTCCTACTTGTTATTTAAAACAAACCAAAAGTAAAATCATACTGTTGTTGCTGTCTAGAGGGGAAAATCTAATCTAAAACAAAAGGAGAATTCATATTAGCAAAGGAAGAGTCTGAACATGCGAATAGAAGTCATCTATAAGATGAAACTCAATTGAGGTATCCTTATTTTGATTAACAAAAAACAAGGATATCCGAACAAAATTCCTTAAAATATTTTTTTAAATTCATTTTAATCTCTTATCATGGACTCTCGTCATAAAATTGTCTCTGTTTTGTATAAGACTTAAGCTGGTTTACAGTCTTCCTCTAGCATCATTGTATTAAAATTCTTGCGGCTAGCTTCCTTCAGGCACAGCAGTTTTTTTGCCTTCGCATTCCCACCAGCTTTACTTTTTCCTTGGGCAAACTCTTAACTTATTTCGCATTTCATAAGGATTATAAATGATTACATAAGGATATAAAAGGTTGCAATGGCTTAATAAAAATTACTTTTTAATGTGCGCATTATTCTTCTTCATCTGAGATTCTAATTATTGATCAAATATAAGACTTAAAATTTTAGAGAGACTATCTCATCATCCTGACGTGAGATATGTTAATTAATATTTTATGTGGTTTTCATGATATTTAACCTTCTCATCTTTAATCTTTAGAAGAAGACCATAATCTTTTCATCTAAATTGGATTCCTAATAGTTTCAACTTCCATTGCAAACGCTAAATAGTTGCTTAAGATTACTGGCTTGTTCTGCTATGAAAATTACTTGTTAATTGCATCAGGTGATAATATTTAATTGTACATTACATGTTCAATGTGCATTATGAAGTTATAGAAATCAAGTTTGGCATCAAGCACTAGTAGTGTTTCTTAATATCGATGAATGAATCACCAAAGGGAAGTGATTTTATGTATCTACAAAAATAATTAGCAAAAACATAATTAATCAATTTCACTATGGTTCTGGAAAATTTCAGTTTGAAGCAAAGGATGATACGCTTATATTCTTAGGAGAATAATCATATGATATTTTTTAATTGGCTAGATGAGTTGGAAAATCTTGGAATGTCCACTGTGTCTGATTTTCAAAGAATTACATTTTCTAGACCAAAATCAATTGGATCAGCTCAAATATTGCAACAGTGTTACAAATAATAAAAGCTCTATTTAGCATGAGATGAAACATAAACTTGAACAATATTTTTCATTCATCTGCTGCACAGAGATCAACTTGCAGGATCAGCTTAAAAACATCAAACAAAATGACTAAAATTTGCTTGAATATTTTATTAGGATTGATAAAATTGACTACATCTCTGCTTAATATTTATGAGGATAAATCTATTGCTTTCATCACTAAGCTGTCAAATAAGTACCCAAATTTCTAAAAAAAAAGATAAAATCTGAGCAGCTAAAGATGTTATAGCATAATTATGACTTGGAGAATAATTTAATATCTTACTGATGAGGACATCCACACTTGGAAAGTCTACCGGAGACGTGGTCGTCGATCTACGGCCACGATCGAGTCTTTATATTTTTGAGTTTATTTATGTTATTGTTTTCTTTTATTTCGTTACTGTTGCACCCTTACTTGAGGGTGGTTTGCTTGTAAGCCCAAGAGGGCATGTTTGTCTTTTAGTTGGTCTTTTGTTGGAGGCTATTTAAAAGCCTCCATGGTATTGTTTTGGGTAATGAATGATTAATAATAAAATTTCTGCATATTGAGTTCTTTGTGAGCTTGAGGTCGTTGGAGAGAAATCGCTAGGCGAGGGATGGCGGATCACCCACCAACCTAGGAAAAGTCCGGGTTCGTGGCCTTCTTCTTTCTCTTTCCCAATTCCCTCTTCCCCCTCCCTTTCTCCCCTACCCGTCGGCTTCCCCAAACCCCCTTCCCCCTAAACCGCCTCCCCCAAACCCTCCACCACCTCACGGCCGCCCATCCCCAAGCCCCTACCCGCCGGCCACCTTCCCACCTCCTTTCCCATTAATTTAGTTTCCTAAATTAAGATGAGGGCTGATTAGAAAGAATTCTAAATTCAAATTCAAAATTGAATTTGAATTAAGGCTTTCCTAATTCATTCAAATCTATTTTAGGAAACTTTCCTAATTAATCCCTATTTAAATTTTCAAATTAAGTGGATGGGAATAAATCTTTCCTAATCCCTAAATCTATTTTTAGAAACCCCTAATCAATCACCAATTCCCCTCCCCACTCTCCCACACCCGCCGGCCCCCCTTCCCTTTTCCGCCCCTCTCTCTTCCCAATCCCCTCTCTCTCTCCAATCTTCCCCCTCCCATTAATTGTAATTTCCTATCCTAGTTCCCTCCCTCTTTCAAAATCTGGGAATAATTTCAGATTTTGAAAACTTGACTCTCTCCTAAACCCTAGCCCTAACTCCCAACCCGCCCCCTCTTGGCCGGCCACCTTCTCCTCCCACTTTTCCTTGGATTTCTAGGGAAAACTCTTCCTCCCTCGCAACAATACTTCAAGGACAGCAAAGACCAATTTACTTCAACAATCCTCCGGCCCAATCGCTATGAATGGAAGTCCGCCCGTGGGATTCGGGCTTGGTGCTTGATGATCAAGATAATATTGACATACTCCGCTCCCCCTTCTTCGACGTAGGATTTGATTACGAAGCCACCGTTGAAGAATACTTTGGGCGGATCCACTTTCCCCTGGTTGATACAATCGACGACCAAAGATTCAAAGGAAGGTGGACTATCGTCGGTCACTTCACACCCGCCATCTTTCCGACTACTTCACCGTCTCCCATCAAAGACTGCATCCATCGTCTTCTACTAATCATCACCGGCACCATTAGCAAATCAAAGGACTTCCTCCGGCGACGATTCCCCACCACATAAGGGTTGACTTTTCTTCCCTTTTTCAATTACTTCTTTGTTCTCTAACTTTGTTAGTGGTGACAGAAACGCAAGGGATCGCTCTGCTTAATCTTGCTAAAGTTTAGTAAACGTAGGGTTTTATTGAGTGTACTTTCTTTGCTATTAATCTCGTTGTTAATTAAGGGATCATGAATGAACGTTTACCATGTTAGCCTTAAGTTGATTATCTAATCTATTTTGTTTGTACAAGTCTTTTATATGTGGTTTGGCCTAAACGCAAGCATCCCTCCTTCGTTTTATTTCTTCGTTTCTATTGCTAGTAGATCTAATCATGTATTGCTCTTTTAATAAGTAGTGCAAATCCTAATCTTCACTCAAAGCATCTCAGTCCTGCATCACTTACATAGTATTTTTTTTACAGTAGGATCAACATAAGAACCCAATTTAGTTTGCTACAAAACTTGTACATGTACTTCAACCCAATTGGACTAATAGTCAAAACTTGAAACTAAAACTAAATTTTGATATGTGATCATATTTGAAACCACACCTCAATTACAATCTGAAGCTATCTGTGACTTAGAAATAAAACATATCATGCAAGCATGAAGTTGTTTAATAAATTGAAAATTGATTAACTCTTTCTTCAGGAATTATATGATGTTATTACCACCAATGCAGTCAATCAAATCAAAAAATGATTTTGTTTTTTGTCCGACTTTTGCTTCACACATTCACAAAAATAAAATTATTGAATGTTTTAAATAGCGTCATATCAATAGATTTATTCATCATAACCGACTTCAAGAAAACATGAAATGTAAAACTCCCATATGTCTAATAGAATCTAAAGGAACATAATCCATTATGTTTATCCTTAATTCATTAGGGCAACCTTTTTTAACTAGGTTATTCATCCACATGGTACACACATAGTATTTATATAGTTTGTAAATGATCAAAAGAAAACTGTGTAATATAACTAAAAATCTATGTATTTTTTGCTTCATTTTCCCCCTATTTGTCTGTTTAGTAGCAATTCTGCTTAAATTCCTTCATTAACCCTTACATGAATCATATCTTCTTACATTACCAATTATTCATATGCATGATTTGCATAAAAATATTCGTAGAAACCTTCTTGTCAACTATACCAATTACAAGGCAATTTTATTGGTCGATTGAAGATATATGGAATTCAAAAAACATGTTAACGTGATAATTCGCCTAAATCCAAATAATTTAACTACAGGATCCCATACGAAACTAAAAGAGAAAACAGGACCACAAGAAATTATAAAGCAAAATGGAACAAATAAGTGCAATTCAAAACTTGAAAAAAAAAATGCATTCGTCCAATTTTAAATTTATCAGATATGACTTTATGCATGAACCACAGCCAAATAGTTGGTGGTTCTTCTCATATATTTTTTGTTAGTTTGGAGCGCTATGAATTGGATCCAATAACATTTTCCTTCATTTGCATAAAATTTCAATTATCAGCATGAATTTCCTAATCAATAGCTATTTTGTCATTAATAGAAAGCCAAAAAAATTTTCATCCTATTTGAATTTTAACTTTCATAGTTTTCATCAAAAAGAGGAAGTAAATGTTTTCACATTAATCACTTATCATCCCAAGATACGTGCATGTTTATTGCACCAGTTAACCACATCTAAATCTAAATTGCATGCTAGATGTGTAACAGAAATCCTAGATCATGGAACATTCTACATCAAAAAGATGTCTGAGACATCAGTTTAACAAGTCGCACAGGAAAGGGTGGTAAAAAGCATAAGCTACAAAAACCAAATAACCAAATGCCAATAGAACCTTTCAGCAATTTTGTCATGCTTTTCTACTAATGAATCAATATTTATTACAGCATAATACGTTGTGATAAATCATTAAATCTTCAGTGTAACAACGGATGAGTAAAGAACAATTAAAAAGATAACATAAAAACTACAAGTTAATCTTGGGTACCTTTGGAAGAAGAATAACAATGGGATTTCTAAATATTTTACTCATATTGCATTGCTTTGATTGTTTAGGTGCTCTTAATCCTTCTGTTAGTTGTTTCAAAGGAAAAGGCTGCAAAAAAAAGTTGAGCATCAACTCGATCAGCAATGTCATAAAAGGACAGAAGAGTACAATTTTTAAAGAAATGAATGAAGGATGAAATGGAAAATGAAGAGAGTTTTACGGTAGGGATAAACATCAAATATAATACTCAATAAGTAGCATTCAATGTTAACACATCAATTTATCATCCAAGCTCTCTTTTATGGATCAACAGATGGGATAACTAACATTTTCATAGAACAAGCAAAATTGTAAACAAGTCCAGTAGAAATATAAACTAAAAAATATGGCAATAAAGAACAGAACCACTTCAGGCAATATCCAAAAAATGGGATAAGTTTGTATTGTTCTTCAGCTAGCACGTGCCAGAGATCAAGATAAAAGAGCAACACAACCCATAACGGCATAGAGTTTGAAGATTAAATTAAGCATAAAGTAGAAAAAATGAAAATGCATGGTGAAAAGAGTGCATTAAAATGAATGATAGAAATAATTTGAATGCGTTGCATAAATGACCAAACTACACAATATTAAAAAGATTAGGAATTACCAGCCGAGCAAAGCGTATTTGTGGAACAACCATTGTCTGCATTATGCAAAACCAATATAAATCAAGAAAGGAATATGCCAAATGGAAAAAAATCTCTCAGATGTATTTACAAAAAAGAGAAAGTTCTAAATGTGTTCAGTTCAAGCAGTCAGAAACAGGAAAAAAGGTCCTACAAGTTTTTCCTTCTCTTTAGACCCTGTTTCTACAATGTTCTGACCGCATATCAAAACAACAGGCCCGGAAAGTTGTTCAAACATTTGCTCCATCTTACTAATAAACTCCTCGCGGCTCGACTTAGGAACAGCTCTCAACAACCATTTGGAAGAATCAGGAAAATATACAATAACTGGTTGCAAGGATGGCAGAACCTGCAAGAAGGACGAGAACAACAAGATGGTAATCAAGTATTTTAGCTAAATCACATGGAAGTTCATCCCAAACAAAAGCTTGAGATCTATAGATGAAGATATCATGTAAAGCAGATCTTCTTTAAATTAATGGCTAATTAGAAGAAAAATGTATCCACAAAGTGCACATAAGAGAACATGATCACCTCACAAAGTGCTTCAAGAGCTATATACCAATCTTCAGCCTCAGTGTCAAGATCGTGCGCAATATCCTGAACTAAAAGGATAAACAAATAAGTTCCTCAGCACTCAAAACAAATATCCTACCGACTATCTTTACCATACCACTTCAAGGCATGAACAGCATGCAAAATCACTAGGTGTAGTTTCTTATAAAAGCAACTTCGATGAAAAAGCTAGTAAACAGATTAATAACAAAACGTGAACTGTTTATGATCGTTTTCTAAACACAACCAAAAGGCCAGCTAATGCATGTATCGCCTTCGCAAAACCACAAACAACTATAAAAAGCACAAAAGTTTCTGAATTTTGCAGATTTGAATAGATACATATGAGATGATGGCATATGCATGGATAGTGTATAATTAAGTTCATAGAAGGTCATGAGCTGCAAGTATAATGTGACCATCTAAATAAATGTGTGATGGTGATTTTTCAATTATTGCATGCTGCACCGGGCATATATGGATGGGCATTGTAAAGTATTTAAACTTAATATACAAACAATATCCAAATATTTAATCCATGGATATATTATTTGCCACACTCCTGTAGTATCAGTATGTTATTTAAGATGTTCTGGATTATATGGGCATAGTCCATGTGATGTGAAACATACAAGTGAACAAGAGTTGATTTGGAAATTAATAATGATTTGAACTTTAGCTGTGCTAATATAAAACTTCTGTTTCACCAATTAACGATGTTGGAATTTGTCGTTAAACGATTAAGTAAAAACAATCAGTTACAATGGAAATTAACGAAGCACTTGCAAGTAATTAACAAAATAAAAAGCAAGCTAATGATGACAACGCAAAAATCCATGGCATAACATCTAGACGTTTTCACCTTGAGTTCCCTCTCACTTGATTGAAAGTAGGTTTAGCAGAGAAAGGGGAGAAGCAATCCAAGTGATGCTACCACAAGACAAGTGACGCGTAAGGCTTTGTCCGCCGGAGAAGTAGCCGGAGGCGTGGAGGATGGTGGTCGGCCGATGATGACCCAAGGTTCCTTTGATTTTTGTTCATCAATCGTCGTGGTGAGTTAAAAGAGTATCCGATCTACGTAGTCTTCTACCGAATCATCGTGCTCCCAATTTGGATCAAAGAAAGGAGATAATAGAATATCAACTTCTCCTTGGTTGTTGTAGGCGAATCCGTGGTCGATCTCAGGATCGGCCATCCATGAACATTGAAGCTCTCTTGGTGGTGGTGCCTTGGGAATCCGCGGGTTGGAAGGGGTAGGGAGGAGCGGCCAAGTGAAGGTGGCGGGTGGAGAGGAATAGGGAAGGGCGGTTAGGGTTAGGCTTGGGTTTGGGGAGAAATTAGAAATCTGAAGTTAATTTTTAGATTTTCTATAGAGGGAAGAGTTAATTTCAAATTCAAATTAACCCTAATTTGGGGATTAATGGGGGCGGCAGCCAAGAGGAGATTAGGTGCTTTATTTGGAGTCTAGGTGGCAAATAGGAGAGAGAAAAGGCATGGGTAAGGGCCGGCCATGTAGGGAGGGGAGAGGGGGTTTTAATTTTAAGTATGTGGACCCCTCCAGAATAAATAAAGGATTTGAATTAAATCTGAATTTAAATTCAGATTTATTTAAATTAGGGTGGTTACCTAATTTAAGTACTAGGTTTAGGAAAGATTTTGAATTCAATTAATTAATTGAATTCCAATTAGGAAACGTTCTTAATTAATCAAAATCTATTTTGGGAAAGGGATTAATGGCATTTGAAATTTGAATTTCAAATCTTGGAGCCATGAGGGGGGCCGGCGGCTATGCTTGTGGTGGGGCGGACGGAGGAGGGAGCGAGGGTTTCCGGCGGTGGTTTGGGGGGAGGCCGGCGGCTAGTTTAGGGCGGTTGGGGGGGCCAAGGGGCG
Source organism: Dendrobium chrysotoxum (assembly GCA_019925795.1). Lineage (NCBI taxonomy): Eukaryota > Viridiplantae > Streptophyta > Magnoliopsida > Asparagales > Orchidaceae > Dendrobium > Dendrobium chrysotoxum. Next base: position 76,677,946 of record CM034313.1, read on the forward strand.
GCGGTTTGGGCTAGGGGAGGCGGACGGCTTGGTTTGGAGGGGAGAATGGGATGGTGAGGCCGGCGGGTTGATCAAGGAAAGGAGGGAGGAGGATGTGAGGGAAAAGAAAAAAAACGATGAACCACGAACCTAGGAATCCACCAAAGGTTGACGGATACTACTCTCACCTTCAAGAACTCACAAAGAGATCTAACAACAAAAAGTGGAATTCATTCATAATCATCATCCTATTACAAAGCATATGGCCACTACATATAGGCCTCCAACAAAAACAAAGTACACAAATGCCCTTAAGGCTACAATAATAAAACACTCCCCATAGGGGTAAACTTGGAAAACTGAAAAATAAATAAAATGCATCAAAAGTAAAGACTCTGAATCGTAGCCGTCGATTTACGATTCCGTCGCCAGTACACGTATCGGAATCTCTGAGCGATGTCCTCATCACCATGCTTCATATATTCGGAACAAAACAATTAGGCCAATGAATACAGAAAAATAACAATCCATGAAAGCTTGAATATAGAAAAGAATAAGGCGCATTTCAATTTTTAAAGCTCAACCACCTTAAGATGAGACCCACTTCCAAATAATCAATATTGGCATTATATGAAAGTGAAATTGAAACATACTGTCAAACCAATAAAGAGATAATTTATCATCTTTTTCCTTGTCATCTCCTTCTGTCTCGTTAGTTGCATTATCAAGAATTACAGCTACATGATTCTCCTTAACCTCATACACTTCCCCACGCTGCCCACTCACCAGAGATCTGCAAGAATTTACAGAATTTAGTTACTCTTAAAGATTAAAAAGAAACCCCTACACGTATGCATCAAACTTATACAGCTTCATCCTGTACATGATGAACAGAAGAACATAGCAAACACAACCCAAAATTAATTAAACCAAAATGCATGAATCATATTTTATTTTCATGAAATCTAGGGTAAGATCCACCATAAAACATTTACTAACGAAGATAGCACTCAGTTAAAGTCCTACAAGATGTTGGGAAAAAAAAAACTGAAGTCCGCATTTCTTGGATCCAAAATATGATAAATAAAGGGTCCGTACATGTTAAGAAACTTATATTCACGAGTCAACACGCAATAGCCATATGATGACAAAATAGATCTCAAAAGCTACGCTTCAAATAAAGTATTCGAACCATATCTAAACTAGTTGCAAACCCAGCCATTCGAAGCCGTCAGGAAGGTTTTGCCTTGAATGGCCTCTCTAGTTAAGTAATGAGGCAACTAATAACACTTCCAAAACCTCAGAAGCCATATCTGTATAGAATCTCGTTAATGAGGCAACTAATAATGCTTCCAAAACCTCAGAAGCATCAACACAAATCGGATTCAAAATCAGAGAAATAATAATTTGAATTACTGGAAGATGCCCATGTGCATACTAAAAACACTCCTTAATCGCACCAACATAGATTGGATTCAAAATCAGAGCCACAATTTGAATTACTGAGAGATATTAGTGTGCTTATTTCAGTTTCAATTTTAGATTTCTGACAATAGGTTGCACGAATCGATAACACTTTTCCCACAATTATCAATCCTAAAATTGTGAAGATAATAAAGAATAGAGAAAAATAGTAGAGACTAATTTTAAAATGAAGATCTCTGAAATTATGATGGCAAGTGGAACGGCTTGTGGTGCGGCTCCTAAAAATATCCTACCGGATGGATTATCAAAAATTGATCCAAAAACCAATCTATGAAATAAGTCATTGGATATTAACCTAAAGTCTAAAAAGCAAGCACGCCATTAAATAAGCCATGTCATGATGGCGAAATGCATGGCACTTTTTAATAATCTCATTTATAATGACAGCATTTATAATTTGATTAAAAAAAGATGAATAAACTCATGCCATATGACCACCAGTATTTTGAGAATATTAAATGTGGTAAAGTTATTCACAAATATATACACCAAAAAGTTGTAAATGCAGAGTTCTGCATTTGTTATTTTGAACTCTAGTTTTTCTTAACGTGCAAAGAGAAGTTCCATTGGCCCAAAACCAGATAAAGATGAGTAAATTTAGGACATTATGGACCATTCAATCACAAATCAAAGCTTAGAGTCATGAATATGAACCAAGAACCAAATCATGGACAGCCCACTTGAGCTGACATTGCACCTCCTCGACTTGAGCTAACATTGCAACTCCTCAACAACTCACATATGGAATAGAGTGGCTATATTGCCATTTCAGCAAATGTTTTTACAAATGTTTAAGAGATGAAGATCCGTCGTCTTCTCATATTGCAGTTCAGCATGTACATTCCGGTTAAAACAATCAACATGATTATTGTTTGATAACTAGGGTGCACTTTGATAGGGAAAGATCAATATGCTTCACAAATGTGATCAGAGTTAATCAAACAAAACATCTACATGATCATAGTTGATCAACCCATAGACAAAATAGGACCCTTTCTTGCAAAATATTAACCTGAAAACTCGATAAACACCGAAGCCACAACTACATTAAAGTCTATGCTGCAAGCGGCATAGGAGAAGCAATGCAGATGATTGATGGTATGTATATGATTCCTCATGTAAGAAAGTTTTCTCTTACAATGATGATATGGTCATTATATTATACATCACATTAGCCCTTTTGAGTAGAAGGAAATCTAATTATATAATTTAAATTATATAATAAATATGTTTTCTATACTAAAAGTAATCCTCTATATTACCTTATATCCGTTAAAAGTTATGATGTAGGCCTAAATGTGTTTGTTGATGTTTTACCTTTGAAATTAAAGGTTTTTGAAAGAGCAAGAGCAATTAATCACTTCCAACGATTTAAACGTCGAATGAAAACACTAAAGCAATGATTTAATTCAAGCAACAAAATACATGATAAAGATTTAGAGCACAAAATAATCAATCAAATCAGATTTTGCTTAATGTGGAGTTTTCGAAAGGAATCCCTTAATTAACATTTAGAATAGTCACTATATAAGATCCCTCCCTCAACTCTTTGATGATTAGTGGAAACAGAGAAAGCTTACATAATCTTTGTGATGCCACAATAGAGGAAAACTTAGAAGAGATAAGACTTGGAAGAGAGTTCACCTTTATCAGGATTCGAAAGAAAGTCGTCACTGAACGAGAGGTTGTCGTTTGTCGATAGCTGTGGCAAGGGAGAAGAGGATTCTTTCCACGTAGTCTTCAACGGAGTGGTCGTTCTCTAGATCAATGTCAAAGAACGGTGATCGATGGATGTCAACAACCCTTGGTTGTCGAATACGAAGTCGTGATCACGTTCAGGATTAGCCATCCATGAATAGATGGCAAATTACAAGGTGTTGGAACTTCTGGACAACAAACGGGGACCTTCCGGACAGCAAGACAACAAGGGAAACTTGCTAAAATTTATGGAAAGCAAACTGGAATCTTCCGGACAATAGGACAGCAAGAGGAATTTCTGAAATTTCTGGACAGCAAACTTGTGTGGTTAAAATCCTCCTAAATCTGAAAATTTTAGTGGAGAGATTGGTTGGGAGATTAATTGGGAAGAACCACAAGGGAAAGGGAAGGAGGAAGGGGGCGGCACATCCTAATGGAAGGGGATTTGATTGGGAGCATTAGTGGGAAAGAAATAATTGGAGAGGGTGGGCCGGCGGGTATGGGGGTGGGGAGGTGATGTGGAGGGAATTAAGGGGTTACCAAACAAGGGATGTTTAATTAGGGAAGGAGAAATTATGGCAAATCCCTAATTAATTTAAATTGGTGTGATTAGTGAAACTATCCTAAGATAAGTTATTTTGTTTTAGGAAGGAATTTCAAATTCAAAATAGATTGAAATCTGAAATTTAGAATCTTCCTAATTTAAGATGCATTTTTTTTTATTTTTTCTAATCTCGCTATATTACGAGATGCTAACTTAAGATGATTTATAAATGGAAAGTATCAATTTAGGGTTTGAATTTTGGAGGCAAACGAAAGGATGATGTGGCTGGCGGCTAGGGTTAAGATTAGGGTTTTAGAGCCAGCGGTTATGAAGGATTTGGGGGCTTGGACTGGCGGCTAGGAAGAGGGGAGGGGGCCTTGGGGCCGGTGGCTTGGAGGAGGAGGCGGGGGCCTTGGGGCCGGATGCTAGGAGGAAAGAGAGGTAGCTTGGGGGTCGTAGGTTAGGAGGAGGGGAGGTGGCTTTGGGCCGGCGGTTTGGAGAAGGGAAGGAGGAGAACCATGAGCCCAGACGCTTCCTGCGACTGATGGGTAATACGTTGCCCTCACCTAGGGACTTCACCAAGGTTCTCACAAGAACTCTCAAAACTCTCAAAAAAGAGCAAAAATACTGAAATTTCATAATAATCATCATTACCCTCTCCAAAGAAGAGGAGGGGTTATAAATAGCTAAGTTACAATAGTAAATCCAAAAGACAAAAATGCCCCTAAAGGTCACAAACAACTACTCCCTCAACTGAGGGTAAAAACGAAAAACTGCGATAATAAATCAAATACACAAATAATAATAAACCTAATACAAATGATAACTCAAAAATAAAGTAGTGCGATTGTGGTCGTAGATCGTCGGCCCCTTCTCTGGTAGACTCTCCATGGTCGGATGTCCTCATCAAGTTATCCTTTATTATCATATATAATTCTTAGGCTATTAAAACACTTATATCGCCAGCCATAATTTCTAGCAAATCAATTGGAAGATATGCTCAATACCTTCCATGGCCGAAAGCAAGGTGAAGCAGTTTGCTTGGGGGAGATATGTTGCAATCCAAGATCCCGAGCACTTGATTTTGATGATGACAAATAATACTTACTGAATTAATATGTTCTTCTTTGAAAATTGTAAATGTTTATTCTTGTCTATGAGTACTAACATTTCAGGTAAGATACAAACAGTTCAAGACTGCTAGACTCAAGACTGGGTAGAATAGGATGTAAAAGATATTGTATTTTTATTTTCTATTATTTTTTTTTTCTTGAGTCTGCCACAAAAGCATGTATGTAAAAGGAGTAACCATGCACACACAGGGGAAATTTTTTTAAGAAGAAAAAATTTTTTAAACCACTTCGTACTGTACGATTTTCAATCGTACTGTACAGTTTTCAATCGTACTGTACGATAGGTCAGGCTAACGGCTAAATTCTGAAAGATTAGTTTTGTGAACTAATCGTACTATATGATTGTTATCGTACTATACGATTCGTTTCTATTCAAAAATCCTAGCCGCCAGAATAACTTTGGTAAGATTTTAATATTGTTTTTCTTAAGTAATCGTACTGTACGATACCTATCGTACTGTACGATCATTTCAAATCTTGTCAAAATTATCACCTGTAATCAAGAAATTAAATCTTGGTTTCTTAATTAATTGCATTCATACTGTACGATATGAATCGTACTGTACGATGGACAGAGACGATGTTAATCGTCCCATAAATCGTACTAGACGAAACCAAGGCTTTTGTACTATTCGTCCCAGACGATATTTATATCGTACGGGACGATACCCTGAAAAATGAACCATTCGTACTGTACGAAGGGTACAGTGCGGGATGATGATCAGAGACGAATTCGTTCGTCCCAGAAATCATCTCGTACGAACAGTTGAAAAATAACATGATCGTCCTGTACGATCTTTGTATCGTATAGTACGATATGTGTAAAATCGGTGAACTGTTCATTTGCATTCGTACTGGACGGAACTGTTTTTGAACTGATCGTACTGTACGATATTATATCGTACTGTACGAACAGAAACATCAAATTAAAATTTTTAGGGTTTTCTGAAGCCTGATTTAAAAGGACTTTTATTTTTCAAAAAAAAAAGTTGTTGAGGTCGTGGTTGACAGAGGAAGGAACTCTTGAGGGGGAGCTTTTCGAGAGATCCAAGGTTTGTGAAAGGAAGGAGAAGGTGAGCTTGAGCGTGAGGGAGGAGTGTGAGGGGATCACACAGTTGCTCCAAGCTAGCTGCATGCTTGCTCCTCCTGTGGCCTTAGTGAGTCTCGGGAAGGTTCTTTAGGAAGAGAGGCTTCAAGGTCAATGTCCTTAAGGTACTCTGCCGTCTCCAGGGGGAGAAAAAGGAGAATGTCCGCTACCGTCACCAGGAGGGTGACATAGCGTCTGGTATTCCGCCACACCGGGGAGGTGAAAGTGAGTCTTGTAAAGGCTTCTCCGCCTTGCTGTGGGAGCAAAAGGAGAGTCAACTTTTAGTAGTGCAAATCTCGGAGTGGAGGACTCCGGAGAGTGGAAGTAGGTCAAGTGACCAAACCACTATAAAAATTTCGGGTGTGCTTTTTTCGTTTTTCACGCACTTTACTTTTCACGCATTTGTTTTTCTAACTGCTTGGTGAAAAATCTGATGTTAGTTTTGCCTTGTGAGATCTGAAATTGTGTTACCAATATCATCGTTGTGAACGTATCATTTACTTCCGCATTTTTAAGTTGTTATTTTAAAAATCCGAAAAAATTAGAACTCCTGTTTATAATTAATTTTTAAAATACCAATTCACCCCCCCCCCCCCCTTTGACGCATCTCGTACTTTCAAGATGGTGAAGAGAGAGAGAAGGGAGAAAGATCAGTCTAAGAGCTTATAGTAGAAAACATTTTTCAGACTGCTGAGAATCTAATAGAATGTGAAATAAAGGTGAAGAAAAGAGAGATTGGTCCTAGGAAATGCTAGTTTGAAGAAAGAAGATGGGGTGAAAAGATGAGGCATAGTTCTCAATATATATATCATTGTATTTTATTAAAATCAGCTTCAATCACCACTGATTGATGACCAAAGAAAAAGGGATAGAGAGAGAAGGTTATCAAAATTCTGGAATAAATCAACAAAAATTTAACATAGCAGATTTCACACATTGTATTGGCAAACGGGTTTTGTTTGAACAAATTTGGATGGACCATAGAATGAGAGAAAGAGCTAAAAAGACAGTGTGCTGGGAAATTCCGAAAATTTTCCACAAAAACCAAGAAAACTAAAAGTTGAATCAGCCTTCATCCAGTCAAAATAGTCGAATCAGCCTTCATCCAGTCAAAATAGAGGCTTCAATGGACTCATTTTTGGTACACGATTCCTCCTTTTTTTTAATATTGAATTATTTAATTATTAAAATCTCAATTTAATTTATTATATACCATTTGGAACCATGTTCAAGACAAATCATTTTGTAAGCAGTCAATGTCATTGCGGCATGATTTCCACGTTCTTATCTCATAGAAGCAGTATTTGATGTGTCTCAATTTGCAAGCCAATCTGATAAAATCTTATTGGAACTGTTCATGAAAATCTGATTTGAAAAGCAAAGTCAATTGTATGTTGGCATTCTGTTTTGTGAAATTTGAAATTTTAGTGAACCATGAATGTGCTTCAATTTACAGATGATCTTAATAACTTTTTAAGGAAGAGTTATTTTAAAACTATTCACGCTTAAACTTTCTATTGGAATACTTTAACATAGAAGTGGTGTTGGACACCGTGCGTGCTCTACAATCAAGTTGAGCGGGAGCAATGAGAACAATGATCGACCGACGCAACATCAATCGACTAAGTGTCGCGTATAACAAATTTCAAATCGCCTCGACCATGGTCGAAACCGCTTAAGCATTGTTCGCTTGCAAAACAAATCGAATCAGTATGTTCAAAAAGTTGAATTTACCGAAGAATCGTTCACTCGAGGCTCGATCAAGCGAGGATAAGCATGATAGTTGGCAGGCACGACATCACGCAAAAACACTTGAACAATATCCAATGGTAAAACGGGCTGTGATGTTGAATCCAAAACGTCGAAATTAGCAAGAAAGGATTCTCGTGTTCAATTCGCTTGAATATGAATAAAAAAGATGGACTATAGATGTGACATTGCGTAAAATCACCTGAATGTTGTTCATTCGCGAAATTGACTTCTTCGTTGCAATCAAAACATAGAAATTACCCCAAAAAACACCAATATTGTCGAGGTCATGACACATCTAAATTTTAAAAAAAAAATTGACCTTACATAGGGCAAGGCACGCAAATCGAGACATGCAGATAATAATGATTTGCACAATAAGTCTATATAATTCTACATGAATAAAATTTTATATAAATTTGATATATAATTAAATAAAAACTAAAGCCCGACACTTCGTGATAGAAGTGTTAAATATAACATAAATCTTTGTACATGTGTCTCCTTCTGCTCATCTTCATCACCTCTATTCCACGATCTTTAGAGTTGTATATAATTCTCACACATACTCAATTACATCCAAGCCCTTTCATTCTAAGCCAAAGCCCCACTCTTCCTTTCGCACAAACCCAACACCTCCGCCCAAGCCACATGCGCACAAGCCTCCCAACTACTATCCAACCATTCACAATTTGTACGACCTTCCGGCAAACAACAGCCAACTCCAAAAACTCAGCTCCCCTCTTCCCTCTCCACGCCATCCCAGCAATTTGCAATGCCTTTGAACCCCCCAACAACCCACTGTTGCCTGCAAAGCTGCAGCTCTGACCATCTAAACCACTATCGACCCTCTCCACAACTCAATCGACCTTGCTAGTCTTCTCCCCTCCTCAATCCTCAATTTCACATCAGCAACCACCGAATGCATCTCCCATTCATGTACTAAACTCCCAAACACTACACATATGTCAACCCGCCGCCAACAACTCCAGCCATCATTGCCAGCTCTCCCTTCCTCTCACGATTATCCTCTTCTCCTCCACCTCTACCTCAAGCTGCCAACAAAACCCGTCGAGCTCCTGCCTAGCAAACGAAAGCCAGCGAACCACTCACCCAACCTTCTTGTCGCATATCCCTCTTCCGATCCCTCCTCCCCATCTTTTCTTAAACCACTCCACCTAGGCTCTCTCTCCCTCTCTCTCTTCTCTCTCTAGTATAGGCTCTCTCTCCCTCTCTCCCTTCTCTCTCTAAATGAGCGAGTACTCGACACTCGCAAAAAAATCTCACCGCCTGTCACGACCTGGCCATGAATCGCAAGTTAATGATCTGAGAACAAGCGATCAGACGGATATCACAATTCTTTTAATAACGATAATTACTCAATAAACTAATTTACAAATATAATTGAAAAGCCATTAAAATAAATTTCAGCCTAAATATATGATAAAATAGTTCTTACATATTTTTAGTCAATCGTCTTCTTCTATACATGAAACATTCACAATCAATCATTTAATCAATAGGGGATTAATCTATAAAAGTCAATTTAATAATTTGAGTATTCAATAACAAACTTAGTGATTAATTATAATTTATAGTATAGAAGTAGAACATGCATATAAATAGTCATACATATTTATATTGGGCTTTTTATTTAATATACATATAAATATTTAATATAGATGTGAATACTATAACTTATTTATTGATAAAACGATCTTCACAATTTCTATTTCTTCTAAATTTTACTCTTTTAACAATTCATTAGGAGCATTGTCTAAATTTTGTACTAATAAAAGTACAAATCATTTTTATTTCCATTTTTTTTATCATGCATGAATATATTGCGTCTCTAGCCAGTATTATAAGAGGGTGAATGTATTATTTCTTGATACATCATCAAAACATTATCAAGATCGGGTACGAATCTCGAGGCAAAATCAAATTGGAAACTTCCGAAATTAAAACTGAGACCATCTGAACTCCGATTTCAGCAAACTTACAGCCGAACTGAACGTCTCAAAAATACGAACCCAACGACACCAAATTCATCTCAATCCGAGCCCAAATGGGTCCAAATCAAGGACCCGAAGATCTGTTGGAATGTTCAAAACACAATTTGGAATACCAAACGGTTTCCAAACATGACATGCTCATAGTCAAATCGAGCGGCTCGACGAGACGAATCCAACGAGCCCAAGATCATTGAATTCTGATATCATTAAGACATTTAAATGTCCAATAAATGGTCCCCAATCAAAGGGTTCGACATTAGCCATCCATCCAAACCACTCCCAAAATACCCTTGATCTTCCATCTATTTACAAGCCATGCCACTCTAAAAAATCTATAAATAGAGCTCCCCTTTCTCATGAAAAGGGACCCAAGCCAAAGGAAGAGAAGTAAGAGAGAAATCGGAGATCGCTCTTGCCTCCTCGACCACCGCCCGGAGTTCTGCCGGACCACCACCTTACGCCCGAAGTTCCGTCGGACCACCGCCTGATGTCGGATTTTTGCCGGACCGCCGACTGGCGCTCGGGGTTCCACCGGACCATCGCCTGACGCCGGAGTTCTGCCAGACCACCACCTGACGCCTGGAGTTCCGCCGGACCACCACCTGACACTGAAGTTCTGCCGAACTTCCAACGAACCACCTACTGACGCCAGAGTCCCTCCAAACCACCGACTGATGCCGGAGTCCTGCCAAACCACCGACTGACACCGGAGTTCTGCCAAACCACCGTTAGACCGCCAAGTGACGTCGGACTTTCATCTAACACCCATTTGTCATTAGAATTCAACCATACGGTTGACATTTTATCTCTTATCGCCCTCAAGGACGAGTTAGCCCACTGTACTCTACTCAAATTCTAGTTGAATCATTTTCAAGTGGGCTAGGCCCCGTGATTTTTCCCCTTTCTAGGGTTTTCCACGTAAAAAATTGTGTTCTCTGATTGTGTGCTGGATATTCGTACAACGCTGAGATGTAAAATTCTGACTCTACCGCCGCATATATTTTAGCCCGTAACAATTTGGCGCCATCTGTGGCAACAACAATTTCACTATCCTAAGCACCACTTCGATGGCAAACAAGCGTAGCAATCGTATATTGGGAGCCTCCCACTGCAACTCACACCAATCCAGGAATCATTCCATGAACCAGGGACGCCACGCATCTGCCTCTTTTCACCCGGTGGGCAAAACCCTGGCGAGAAAGGGACATCAAGACTATCCCAGGAAGATCGCATCAGAAAGATGAAGGAATCTCAGAATGAGATCCTTCAACTCCTACGAGAGACTCGACAGCCGGCACTAGCACTACATGAAGAGATTCTTCTCCCTCGAGATCCACCGCTAGCCGAGAATGTTTGATCCGAACATCTTCATATAGAGATTCCTCTTCCTTCGCCAAGGATGTGTCCTCTGTCACGTCAAGGCAATGAACTTGCTGACACAGCAAACTCTACCCATCCTTCGCATGCAGGTCGGCAACCTCACATTCCTCCAGACGTCCCAGAGGACTTAGCCCGACCGCACATTGCCGAGCTCCCTCGCAACGCTCTATCGCATGAACTGCAAAGATTGGTCTGAGAAGAGTTCCCCGTGGGAGGCGTAAGACAATCTCTTCGATAGTGGGACTTCCAGGAGTCATCACCCCTTACTGAAGTCATCCTTCAGCACCCCATTCTTGTAGGATTCAAACTACCGATCATCGATTCCTACAACGGGACATCTGACCCATACGAGCATATCGATCACTATAGAACCATCATGCATATCCAACGAGCCTTAGACGCGCTCCTCTGCCAGATTTTTCCTGCCACCCTCAAAGGGCAAGCTCGAACATGGTTTTATTCGCTTCCAACCGAAACTATTCCCACATTCGTCAAATTGGCCAAAAAAGTGTTTGTCAAATAATTTGTGGCCAACCGGAGAATGGTTAAAGATTCTTCTCACCTCATGAATTTTCCAGAATGAAAATGAGTTCCTCAAAGAATACTTTCAAAGATTTTCTACTGAGGCTCAACAAATTCTAGGGGTGAATCCCGAATTGCTTAGAGGAATTTTCCTCGGAGGGCTTCGTCCTGGCCCCTTTTACTCAGCACTCATGCGAGACACGGTTCTTTCATACGCTGATCTGATTCATCGCGTGGAGGAATCAATCTCTGTCGATGAAGCCATTAATGCTCATAGAAAACAATTTGAGCAAACAAATGGAAAGCGTAAAGTGCATCAGGGGCAGATAATTCATCATCGCAACGAAAGAAGCAAAGACATTATAACTTGCCCCCTCGACCCTCACAACCACGACAAGAGCCTCGTCAAGAAAAGGAGTATACGCCACTTAACGTCTCTCGGGCAAATGTATTGATCGCTATTCGAGATCAAGAGAACATGAAGTGGCCGAATCCTTTGAAGCCCAACGTAGGAAATCAGAAGCAATACTGCCACTTCCACCGTAGTCGTTGACATTCTACTGAAGCTTGTAGGCAACTCAAGGAAGAAATTGAGAGGCTGATCTGACAAGGATATCTCCAACAATTCGTCTAGAACCCACCAGCTCGAGATGAGGGTAGTCCGGCTGAGGGGAAGAATCAACATCAAAGGCAACCGGCGAATAATCGTCAAATGGTTAGTGAAATTAAAACCATTGCCGGGGGCCCATCACTACCCAGTCAAGTCTTCATTGCAACCAGTACAAAGCCAACACCAAACAAGTCCCGCAATGATTGCTCTATTACTTTCGATGATTCTGACTTAAAGGGAATAAAGACCCCTCATCAAGACCCACTCGTGATTAATGCAGGGATTGGTGATCCATTTTACAATGTCAAAAGGATCTTGGTCGACAATGGGAGCTCTGTAGATGTCCTATTCTACTCCACTTTTTTTTAACATAGACCTCTCCTGAGAGAAACTACAGCCTTCTCCAGATCCATTGTTCGGGTTTGACAATCGACATGTACGAGTGGAAGGAACAATTAGTCTCCCAGTAGTACTTGGAGAGTTCCCCCGACGGGTTACACACTTCATCCAGTTTATTGTAGTAAAATCAAAATCGGCCTATAACGCTATATTGGGAAGGCCACTCCAGTCGATCTTTGGGATTATTGCTTCAATCCCTCATCTCAAACTGAAATTTCTCACCCCAGAAGGAATTGGTATAGTATGAGGAGATCAACAAGTAGCATAATCTTGCTATCTTAGACAGGCTCAACCATGCTCATCGATTACCCTAAGTATCGAGGATTTCGATCTCTGGAATGAGGACATTCCTCAAAAGGCGTCCCCCGTGGAGAATCTTGCTTGCATCTCTCTATCAGATTAGCATCCTTCAAGAACAGTGTAGATCGGATCGTTACTCTTGGTGGAAGAAAAGATAAAAATACGTAGATTTTCTACGAAGAAATCAATATGCCTTTGCTTGGAGTCCAGCCAACATGCCTAGAATTAGCCCTGAAGTGATCATACACTCCCTCAAAGTAAACTTAATATGCAAGCCATTCATCCAGAAGAAATGAAATTTTGCGCCAAAACGTCAGCAAGTCATCGAAAAGGAAGTCGATAAACTCTTAGAAGCTGGATTCATACGAGAAGTGCACTATCCCACCTGGCAAGGGAATGTTACGATGGTCAAGAAAGCCAGTGAAGCTTAGAGAATGTGTGTAAACTATACGGACCTCAATAAAGCTTGTCTGAAGGATAGTTTTTCGCTCCCTCGTATTGACCAATTAGTTGATGCCACCTCTGGGCACCAAATGCTGAGCTTCATAGATGCCTACTCAGACTACAATCAAATAATGATGAATCTCGCAGATGAGGAGGCAACATCTTTTCAAACTGATAAAGGACTATACTGCTATTAAGTTATGTCGTTCAAACTCAATAATGCTGGAGCCACGTATCAGTACCTCATGAATAAGATATTTAAAGACCTTATAGGGCATACTATGAAAGTATATGTGGATGATATGCTAGTAAAAAACTTTGAAAAATTCCAGCATATCTCTGATTTGGAACACTACTTCTATCTCCTTCGATCTTACTACATACACCTCAACCCCTACAAATGTGCATTCGGAGTTACCTCAAAAAAATTTCTATTGTAGGCAAGGATTCAAGAGAACCCTTGGCTACAAAAAAGAAAACAAAATAAAAAATTTAGGTCTCCACAACACATTGGAGACCTAAAAAAAAGAGAAAATTACAACCATATAAAAGACTTTCTCTTAACCTGAAATAAAACATAAATACAACACATTAAAACATAACATTAGCTTAACACATAACACACCTAAAGGAGCTTTTCATTAGAGAAGAAAGATACATTTGGGGTGTAAACTTGTGGAAAGAAGAAATAGGTTAGAAGCCAAGACGAAGAGAGGAGAAGCTCGCAAGCTTTCCTAGAAGAAGAGAGGATAATGAGGCATTGCTCGCAAGCAATCCTCAAAAGAAACCCGCAGGTTCTTGTTCCAAATATTGGTCACATAACACACACTTAACTCTCTACAAAACACCTAATATTTATAGGAGAAATAGAGGAAACCAAATAGCCATATCAAGCTAATAAAAACAGGGAACTGAAAGGCTAAAAGACACTACAACAGCCCCCCAAATTCTGCACAGAAAACAGGAAGAAAAGCCACGGGAAACCCAGCCAGGAAGCCACGGGAAAGCAGCCAGAGAGGGACCCGAGGAGCCAACATAGGAAATGGGGCAAAGGCAGCCACGGGAAAGCAGCCACGGAAGAAACCGAAAAGCCAGAACAGAGAACCGGGACAGCATACCAGGAGGCGGAATCAGCAGCCCAGAGAACCGGAACAGCCAGCACAAGAAAATCCCAAGATTTCAGCTCAAAACCAAAGCAGCCAAAGCCCAAACCGAGAGCAACCAAGGCCCAAACCGAGAGCAGCCAAGGCCCAAACCTTGCTTGCATCAATTCTCCTCCACTTAAAATTTTCATCTCCTAATTAAATCGATTCAGAACTTCCATGGTGCACATGCTGCCATTATTTAACATTGATAACAAAGACACTAAAACTTTTAACAACTTAAGACAAAGAAGACACATTACAACCATGACTTAATGACACTACAACTCACATGGCACCTTAGGATATACTAACTTGCTCTGATACCATTTGATGTAAGCAAGGATTCAAGAAAATCCTTGGCTACAAAAAGAAAACAAAATAAAAAATTTAGGTCTCCACAACACGTTGGAGACCTAAAAAAAAGAGAAAATTACAACCATATAAAAGACTTTCTCTTAACTTGAAATAAAACAAAAATACAACACGTTAAAACATAACATTAGCTTAACACATAACACACCTAAAGGAGCTTTTCATTAGAGAAGAAAGATACATTTAGGGTGTAAACTTGCGGAAAGAAGAAATAGGTTAAAAGCCAAGACGAAGAGAGGAGAAGCTCGCAAGCTTTCCTAGAAGAGGAGAAGATAAGGAGGCATTGCTCGCAAGCAATCATCAAAAGAAACCCATAGGTTCTTGTTCCAAATATTGATCACATAACACACGTTTAACTCTCTACAAAACACCTAATATTTATAGGAGAAATAGAGGAAACCAAACAGCCATATCAAGCTAATAAAAATAGGGAACTGAAAGGCCAAAAGACACTACAACAGCCCCCCAAATTCTGCACAGAAAACAGAAAGAAAAGCCACGGGAAACCCAACCAGGAAGCCACGGGAAAGCAGCCAGAGAGGGACCCGAGGAGCCAACACAGGAAACAGGGCAGAGGCAGCCACGGGAAAGCAGCCATGGAAGAAACCGAAAAGCCAGAACAGAGAACTAGGACAGCATACCAGGAGGCGGAACCAGCAGCCCAGAGAACCGAAACAGCCAGCACAAGAAAATCCCAAGATTTCAGCTCAAAACCAAAGCAGCCAAGGCCCAAACCGAGAGCAGCCAAGGCCCAAACCTTGCTTGCATCAATTATCCACTGCGGGATCGAGGCAAATCCTGAGAAGATCAAAGCATTAAGAGATATGATGCCCCCAAGGAGTATCAGAGAAGTTCAACGTCTAAACGAAAGAATTGCAGCCCTTTTTCGCTTCTTGGCTCGCTCTAGCGACAAATGCTTGCATTTCTTCAAGATATTAAGAGGAGCCCATAGCTCGGGGTTCCAATGGACAGATGAACGCCATGAGGTTTTAAAGCAGCTCCGAACTTATCTAGCCTCACCTTCACTATTTTCAAAGCCAATTCTAGGAGAAATGTTGTACATATATATGGTCGTCTCCTCCCATGCTATAAGCACGGTCTTAGTCTGAATAGACAATGCTATCCAACACCCTGGCTATTATATTAGCAAGGTCCTTTCCGAGACGTAAGCATGCTACTCATTAGTAGATAAGACAACTTTGGCGCTAGTCTTCTTGGCCAGGTAAGTTACATCCTTATTTTCAAGCACATACGATCAGGGTCTATACAAACCTACCATTGAGAAATATTCTCCAAAAGCCCGAAGCATCTGGAAGATAAATCAAGTGGTCAGTAGAACTTGGAAAATTTGACATACATTTCCTGCCTAGTCCCGACATCAAGTCACAAGTGCTTGCAGACTTTGTGGTCGAATGTACTAAACCTATCTCTGACGAACCACTAGCTACGTCTCCTTCTTCCTTGTGTTGAATCTTGTATGTCGATGGATCTTTTGGAAGTTCTGGCGCAGGTGTTGAATCTTGTTAATATCCCGACAACAAACTACACTCGAATACGGACTTCGATTGAAGTTCCCAGCAACAAATAACATTGCCGAATATCAGACCCTTATTGCTGAATTAAGGCTGGCAATCGATTGCAAAGTATAGGACTTGGTGGTTCACACCGATTCTCAGTTAATCATCTCTCAGGTGGAGGGAGAATTTGATACTCACAATCCACTACTGGCCCAAGACTGTCAAATAGCAAAATCCCTTTTGGCCTGAATAACAAAGCATCAAATCGTCATGTCCTCCGGAAGTAGAACGCATGAGCAAACGCTCTCTCCAAACTGGCTACTTCTACAATCGGTGACGTTTTCAAAAGAAAGTTATCGAGGAGATCCACTTTCCAAGTGTTCAAGGCCCGTGGATTATATAATCAATCGATAAGTCAAGAGAGACTTCTTGGATTGATCTTATTTTATCTTTCTTACAAGATGGTGTTCTTCTTGAAGACCCCATGGCAGCAATGCGATTTCGGAGGCAGGTAGCAAATTTTACTGTTATTGGTAGAGAGTTGTATAAGCTAGCCTTCACAGGATCATACCTCAAGTGTCTTCCTCCTTCAGAGGCAAATTGTACACTTCGAGAAGTACATTCTGGCATTTGCGGTGAGCATTTGGGTGGAAGGGCATTAACCAATAAGATCATGAGACAAGAGTTTTACTGGCCAATGATGCAGGATGCATTGGAGTTTGTACAAAAATGCAACAGTTGTCAGTTACATGTCAACCTCACACATTTACTAGTCGTAGAAATCTCAGCATTACAGAGTCCCTAGCCTTTTGCCTAATGGGGGATTGACATAATGAGACATTTCCCTATAGCCACCGGACAACGAAAGTTCATCATCCTGGCTGTGGACTATTTCACCAAGTGGATGGAGGCATAACCTCTAGCAAAGATCACTGAAGCCAATGCCAAGCAGTTCCTATAGAAGAATATAATATGTAGTTTTGGCATTCCAGCAAAAATTATCACCGATAATGGAACTCAATTCACTGGAAAAATCTTAACATTTTGTAAAGATTTCCATATGCAACTTGTGCATACGCCGTGGCCCATCCTCAGACAAATGAGTAAACGGAGGTCACAAATCAGATTATACTGAAAGGGTTGAAGACACGGCTGGAAAAGGCTGGGGGACAATGGGCTGATGAACTCCCAAATGTCCTCTGCACCTTTCGTACCACTGCTAGAACTCCAATAGGAGAAACCCCGTACACTCTCTGCTTTGACACAGAAGATGTTATTCCCGTCAATATTGGAGTCCCAAGTCACAGAGTTCAAACTTTTGACTTCAACGGCAACGAAGAGAAGCTCAGGTATAACTTAGATCTCATTTCAGAAGCAAGGGACGTGGCGATGCTCAAAGTTGTTGCATATCACCAAAGAATTGTCCGCCACTATAATCAAAGGATAAAACCACGACGTATTTCAATTGGAGATTTAGTTCTGCACAGCGTCGAGGCAGCAGGGAAATGCCCTCAACGTAATAAACTCTCCCCCCCCCCCCTCTCTGGGAGGGTCCTTGCTTGGTGGCAGCCATGATAAAGCCCGGAACTTTCAAGTTAAAGAGTGTTGAGGGAAAAACTCTCAACTCCCCATCCTAGCCTCTTGATCATCAAAATATGTCATATGTTGAGAGGCTATGGATATCCCATGTAAAATTGACTCCATTAGCAAGTAGCGACTTATTTTGTTAACAAATTCTCATCTTTTAAATTTCATCACATCATCCTCCGACAATAATTTCTTTTAACGGTTTTCTAAGATATCCATCCACAACTACCATAAGTTCTATCATCATGCTATCTTCTGGAATCACCTTACCATTACAAGGTTTTTTTTTCCTTTCTTTCTAAATAAGAAGAAAATTAATTATCATTCAGTTGCTCTACTTTTACAAGTAACCAAACATTTTTCTCATTTCATAAAACATAAATTAGCTATTGCAATATTATAGGCTTAATTATATCATTGATTTTATATCTCATATTCCATAACCATCATGAATCATTTTATAACCTATTCAACCAAAACCTAAATGGCCATTTAAATCACCTCCAATAAGTATCATTAGGAATATGTTGTACTAGGTCATTCATCTATTCCCAATATTGATTTTTTGAACTATCTACTAATCCAACTTTAGAAACATAGACACTAACCACATTTAGATTGTCCTCATCTATAATTATCAAAATAAGTCGCCCTAACATTAACCATATTTCACCTCAAAAATTTTAGCTTCAGCTATCTCTCCACTAGTATTCCAACCCCATTTCTATTGCTAACTTTGCAAAACACAAAATATTATAATCATCCCAAATGTCTATGGATTTTTTTACCTTCTCATTTAATTTCTTGTTAACAAGAAACATTTGTTCTTCTTCTAATCATTGTATCAATCAATTCACTCTCCTTCACATTTAAAGCCCAAAATTTTAAGTAGCAAATCTAATCTTAGATTATATTTAGTCAACCCTTTCTTAATTTTCACTATAATTAGATTAGATTGAGGTACATCATTAAGGGGTGAAGCCCTAGCTCACCATTATCTACTTTACATCACAATTAGGTTAAGTTGTGAAGTAATACTTAGGGGTGACATCCTCGTAGACCTTGCCTATATCCCACCATAATTAAGTTTAAGTTGTGGAGCACCAAGTCTGAGGAATGCAAATACTATAAGTAGGTGACCAAGTCAAGAAAAATGGATGACATGAATAGGGACATTTATATAAGCATGAAACAAATATGAACCATAGATTTCCACCTATGATGCACAGACACGGACACGGCAACACGGATACGACACGACACTGACACGGGACACGCCAATTATTGAAACTATAGGACACGGACACGAGTTGGACACGGTATTATAATTTTTATATTTTAAAAATATGGTATATAAATTAAATAGGTATAATTTTAAAAATAATTTAGAAATAATAAATCATTTAACTAGAATTTATGCTTAAAATGATTAATATTAGGATGTCTAGAGTCGGGCGTCAATGCCGTTTATCAGTCATCGAGAGAGGAGATGAGAATACCTTCACTGCCAAAGAGAAATGAAATGTTCAATGAATGGGGTATTAAGTGTAGGCGATTGATTTGGTGTTGTAGATAAGAAATAACAAATTTAGTTTTTATATTTTAAATAAGTAAGAAATTTAAATACAAGAAATTATATTTTTAAAAATTCATAAAATATTTAAGATACGCGTGTCCGACACGCGTGTCTAATTTGTATTTAATATTTTTTTAATCGGACACTTTTTCGGCGTGTCCGACACGTGTCCGAGGAGTGTCGGATGCGTGTCATGTCGGACACTGCACGCCTCTTTGAGGAGAAGTGTCGGTGCATCATAGATTTCCACCAATTAAGTCAATTCAAGAACTGTTGACAGGAATAAGAGCACTAATATGTGCATGTAAAGCATCCAAACAAAGATTCCTACAAATTATGTAACAGAAGGCTGCCTATTAGCAGCTGATTCAACCATCTCCATTAAGATTTACCAATCTAATGATAGTTCATTAACGTTGTGTAGAAAACTGAAACGAAAAAGAATTATCCATGCAGAGTTAGAAATTAAATACTCTTTTTCATCTCCAACTAGCACAGAAGCCCCAACATATTTCACACGATCACCTGTATAAAAAAGAATTAATAATAACTTCAGAAATTTCAACGGCATAAGGTTATTGAAACTTGCCTAGGTTTTCACAAGAGCAGTGTGAATGCCTAAAGGTGAAATCACATCTTTAAGTTGTGAAAAATCCAGGCCTAAATAGAGCACGGATAAAACAGTAAAAAGGCAGAGAAATACCCAAATAATAATTATGCACTGCTCAATAAGAACAATTGTAAGCTGTTTCCAGTATTAACATAAGAACATATGCCATCTATACAGTTAAGCTCTAACTGTAACAGCCATACAGCAGAGGAAAGCTAGCAGTAAGCAAAGGAAAAAATTCTACAATATTTGAATTCTAGGCAGTATTAAGAAAAAATAAACAAGATAACAAACTTCCAATAGACAAGGCAGAGGCCCGCCGGTATAAATTACGAATACAATAAACGAGCCCTTTTTACTTATCATAAATCCCAAGATTAAAAAAGTTGTGACAAATCCTCATTGGAATAATAATGCTGCTAGAAGGTGGATTAAAAAGGATAAATTATAATGTAGTTGGTTATCATTCTTTCAAAAATCATTCAAACTTAGAAAATAAGCACAAATAAACAGCTATAAATATCTGAAAGTCTGATCTGATTGATATGTCCTAGCTCGACAATGCATCATATGAAATATCAAGCTACACTAACACTTATTATTACCCTTTTTGAGAGGCCTTTTTGATTCTTCTGAAGAGGCTTCAGATTCTGCAGTTGTTGGTGCACTTTCACTTTCACCAGATATATTCTGTATAGTGTTAATCAAATTATAAAATATTACTCAACAGATGAACAAGACAACTACTCATAAAAAGGTTAGTTTTAGAATCTTATGTCAGAAGAGCACGGTTATATTATAAGAATTAAGAAAACAAAAGTGCTCCAATTGGAGTTGGCAGGATTAAACTTTTGTCAGAAAAATTATGAAAATATAAATTCAACAAAAGTAAAGAGTCTAAAAGTATTCAGACGATGTTTACTGCCCATGCTGAAACGCCCAAAACTAACATAACCTAAATCCAAACTTCAAGTGGCGACACTGGACATCTAAGAAAGTAGGTCCAAGAGAATACAGCCTAATATGCACTCAATTGGGATTCAACTAAGAGGCAACTCCATATGAATCAATACTGTTGGCTATATATATATATATATATATATATATATATATATATATATAACTCTAAGGGAACAATTATATATCTAAAGATTAGGAATCGAGAGTTTTGTCAGGTTTGCAACTCATAATCATCTACATTGAACCCCCACCCCAATTCCCATTTTAAATGATTTTGGATTACGTTTCCATAACAATAAAACTGTGAAGGCTTGATGTATCTTTCCCACGCATTAATATACATGATTATGTTTATAAGTAACAAAAATAGATTGATAATCCCTTGTTTTATGGTTAATTGACAGCATAGAAACTAGTTTTTTGACGCATTGCATTAAAATATGAAGCATACAGTATCTAACCTTTGCAAATTCCTCAAGGCTGCAGGGCAAAAGTTTCTTAAGAGCCTCTGCAGATGCTCGGACATCAACACCATCATCATCATCACTTTCACCTGACTTTGCTTCACTGCTGCTTGTCCATTCTTCTTCATTTCTTGCCTCATTCTCCACTTCTTCCTCTGATTCTGATGTACATCCTTCTCCTGATTCAGCATGCCCCTCCTCTGAGTCACTTTCTGAAGCATATTCTTCGCCAAAATCCTGCATCACAAGTTCACAACATAATAGGAAAAAATAGTCTTAATCTTCTTTCCAAGTCAACCACTTGTTAGTGGTAGTGAATAGACATGATAATGTACTTACAAATGGAGCAAGAACACTGCTGTCAAGCACAAGCAAGGGGACCTGCAAATCTCTAGCAAGGGCCCTGACTAGTCTCTCCCGGTAGAGTTCAGTCCCTACCAACAAAAACAGATAACTTTAATACTATTTTCCAAAACTATAGCACTGGTGAAATGAAAAGAAAAAAGCTAATAAAACAGAAGGGTTCATGTGGCCTTCACAAGGAAACCTGCCATGCTCTGAAGCAAAATTCTCCCACTTGAAGAGGCCAACCGCGCACCGTAACTTAATGCAAAGTTTCTCTGTCTCAAATGCGAGGCAGCACATTCCACTAACAAGTTTTTTGTGTGTTCACTGTTACACAAATGGAAGATATAATTAAGGCTGCAATACTAAAATTCAAAAATAATAATGAAAGTAGTCAAGATGAAAGATCGTTACTTGATGTAATAAGGAAATGATTTCCACGAGACTGTAATTTTCTCCCATGGAACCACTCTCCGCAAGAACTCATTCTTAAACCGCTGCCGCATTGGTAAAAAAGGAGACTCTTTCTCCTTGCTATTGATGGATAGCTTCTCAGCGTTGAGCCACTCCTGCTGTTCATGCACACCAAGTCGTGCATGCAGGTTGCTGTGCTCGGGATCAGATAAACCATCCTCCTTTTGAGACTTTCCATCTTCAAACTTAGACGCATCCTTCATAGGCACATGCTTTCCCTCGCTAGCATTACGTCCATCACCACTACAACTATAAAATCTGTACGACTTGTGTGCTAAAGGTATCCGATACCTAGTATAAAATCCTACACAAGAAGTTGGCAAAGACACTGTAGATGAGCAGAATCTTATAGCAACGCTCAGATTCGGCGAGATTTCTCTAACGTCGGTATTTCCACATGAATGAAATTGAGGCCTAATTCCAGAGCATGACCTACATGTATTAGTTGATCGACTTAATAGGGAAACCCAGCTCTGCCCTCTACTTTTCAACTTCCAAGCATACATTGCAGCCTTTTGCAACCTGTAGGTCTTATTGCATTGCCATGCTCACTTGCATCTTCTGCAAACAAACCTGTAATTTTACAGAAAGTATATGAGTGGTATATTAAACTTAACTTATACGGCAGAGTTAGGATTTTTCATCCTACTTCATAATCCCTGGTTTTCAACAATAAACATTATGACACGCTTTACTAGCATACCAGCAGCTAAAGACGCAAGCTTTCACCGCACAAGGGAAATCCTTCTAAAAGTTCGTTACAAGGGAATCTACAAAACTTAAACCTAAAACAACCACTAATGCAAAGAACTGAACTCAATTAGTGAAATCCTTCTAAAAGTTGCAGCAGAGAACTCACGCCAAAAGCACGGAGTGCAGGCAAACAATCTAGAGGATCGAGATATAAAACAACCCGCAGTAAACCCTATATGGGGTGAAAAGTTCTAATAATCTGCGATCCTCTACAAAAATTTGGCAATCCCTCGTATCGCTTCTCTGTATTTCCTGAGCGTTGGAAAAGATAAATGGAAAAGAAACCGGAACAAGGGTTTCTTTGCTCCCACGACCGCCGGATGCCTGGTCCTTACTGTCCGTCTATATTAAATCTTAAATCTTAAATTTAAAAAACTTTCGTAGATCTAAGTTAAATCTTAATTTCCTGCAATAACTGAAAATTTTGACGCCTATTTTAATTTAATGATAAAAAAAATAGATTTTTTTAGGGAATTTAGGTCAAATAAGGCAATTTATATGCACATCACATCTATAAAATTCAAACTCAAAATTTCTTGATTGATAGTCAAAATTTTCAACCAATAGACTAAGATGAGATGCGTAAAATATAAATTTTCAATTAAAAAATTTTAAGTTGATCATACATAAATTTGAATTTGACATGCTATAAGGATCAATAGAAGTGAAATATGCTAATGATAAAAGATAAGGCCATGAAACATCCTTGTAAATGAGAAAGATCGCACAAATGGAAATAAAACATGACTAATGGCAATTGAATCTGATAGAGGATTGTTCTAAAATAATGATAAAAAAGAAATTTTAATATAATATTGCTTAAATTTCTTAAGGATCTTATGGTTCTCTTATATGTAGATGACACCTAAGTCACAGAGCTCTCATATTTACGCCTATAATATTTGATGAGACTTAAATCTGCTAAGAAAGTATTATCGAGACACTAATTCCTTATTTTGTCATAAAATGCCAACCTCAACCTTCAAGCACCTTCTTTACCTAAATTATAGAATCTATAACTCCTCCAAAGCATAAAATCCCCTGCCTCAATATATAGAAAGAAGTCAAAACTTGCCAACCAAATTGCTTAGTATGAATCCATAACTCTTTTTAATATTAATGATCAACTCAAGTGATGGTTATTTCTTACCAACTTTATATAAGTTCTATTTAGAAGGTTCTCTTATCTCCTACTATGAAATATTACCACCAGTTATGAGCTTAAAAGCACTTTATGACTCAATTTTTTAGTGCGAATATAAGTTACAAGCAACGTGAGACACTTAGGATTTCATAGTTCTATTTTAATGGGAGATATCAAAAGTCAAAAACTTATAAACTATAGTGCCCTAAGCTATATTGACTAGAGCTTAAGATGTATCCATTAATAAGTGCACTTAATTTGCAGCAATTGAGAATGTTGACTTATTTTATTGAATTTGCTTACAACTATATTAATGCGAAGGAGTATAATTGTGCATTACTAATTTAACCTTTAAAATACATGATTATGATTTAATGGGGAGCTTGTAATGATTTTCTTAGGACCAACGAGTTTGACCTTGGAAAAAATTAGGATGAGTCAATTGAAAAGTGATTTAATCAGCAGTAACAACGCCATCAGTGTAGATCTAAGAATCATGCCATTTGGCCAAATATGTAAGATCGTAACTTGAGGAACTACAATATTTTCATAAGTGGAAAGTCAACCTTTTGTCGTCTTTGTGTTTCTCTTGTAGAAAACATGGATGTTGTCTATGATAACGAATATTTTCGACAACCAATATTGATGAAGACACGATCGCATGCCCAATATCATCAAAGTATTGTGCATTTAACATAGATCATGGTTATGACACTAAGGATTACCAGCATATATATATATATAATTGAAGAGCTCTTAAACTCTTTTAATTATAAGATAAGAACATGGTGAGTCCTTTGGGAATTTCATTATTTGGTTTTAATGGGAGACGTCCAAAGCTGAAAAACTTAGAAACAACAATACCCCTTTAAGCGGGATCTATTTAGAAGAGCGTTCAATTTGTACCCATCAAGAATGTCAACAAACTTGCCAACAACCATATTAATGCAAAGGAGTATAATTGTGTATTTACTGTGTTATACTTCAAACACATGATTATGGTTCAATGGGTAGCTTGTAATTACTTCTTGAGACCAACAAGTTTGACCTTGAAAAAATTGGGACAAGTTAGTAGAAAAGGAATGAAATCAATAGTGACAGTATCATCAATTGGGATATAAGAATCATGATATTTACCCTAATATGTAAGATCATAAATTGAGGAACTATAATATTGTTATATGTGAAAAGTTATTATCATTACATTAATGTCAAAACTTCAATCTTCTTTGTATTCTCTTGTAGAAAACATGGATGCAATCCATGACAAAGAATACATTCAAAAAACAATGTTGGTGAAGACAAGGTTGTATGCCCTAGATCCATTAAAGTATTGTGTGATTAACAAATGTCATGATCATGACACTGAGGAATGGTCACATATCTATAACCTCATTCAAAAGTTGATTCATGCAATATAGTTGAAAGAATTTATCATAGTTTAGCCTGGATGATAACCCTAGAAGGGACCATGGAAGGTAGGGTTGAATGGCTTAGATTCTTTTTATTATGCACTTCATAAATATCATTGACTCAACATTGAAGTTTAGTAACATCTTTGCAATATTGTTGAAGAGTTAATCACATAGGCAAGTTAAAATGATTCAAAATAGTTAAGCTAAGATGATGAACCAGGAAGGCACCCATGAAAGGTATGGTCACATTCTCTAAATCCATCAAAGTACTTTGTATTTCATAAAGATCATAAATATGACATAGAGGGTCACCAATATTTCAATGTCTCATTAAGAGTTGATAAGGTGAGAGAAAAGAAATCATCCAAATTGAGCCGAGATAACGCCCCAAGAAAACACCCATACGAGAAAAGTGCAATGAACATGTTCTAGTGTAGGCAATACACATAACAAGATTGGTGCCAATAGTTCTTGAAGCAGTTGGAACTAAAGAATTAAGGTACACAACTCTTAGGCAAGTTTGATTGGGAAGGGTGTGTGTTGCCTCTTAATTTGTCGCAAAAACTTTAGGAGTCAATAATCAATATTATATGTTATAGACCTAACATTAACAAGTAGACTAGACCAATAAAATAAAAATTAATAAAATTTTGCAATATTCGTAGCGCCAAAACACTATGAAGTCTAAAAGTCATCATAATTCAACTTCATTCAAGAGTTATTGTTGCAATCCGGGAGCTCGACCTTATGTTTTGATGATTATAAACTTTATTGAAAGAATATTTCATATTCCTGTTTAATTCATTGGGTATTTTTCTTGTGTGTCTCTAACCATTTCAAGTACAACATAAATCAAGCAAAAGTGACAAATTAAGGTTCAAGACTGATACGTCACCAAAAATCGACTTGATCATGCGCAAATCTCAAGGCATATTCTAGCTGGCATCTTCTAAAATTAAATTCAGGTCCATCCAAAGTCCAATTTCAGCAAACTTACAGTCAAATTTAATGTCTCAGTAAGACGAACCCAATGACACCAAAATCAATCCAATCTGAGCCTAAATGGGCCCAAATAAAGAAACCGAGGCATACTTGGAAGCTTAAAAATATTAATTGGATGTTCAAATAATATCCAAATATGACATGCTAATAGTCGAATTAAGCGACTTGATGAGACGAATCTAACGAACCCAAGATCACATAATTTTGAGATCATTAATATAATTAAATGTTGAATGAATGTTCTATGATAAAGGGAATCAATATGGGGCCGTCCGATAAAGCACCCTAAATTTGCCCTGGATCTTCTCCATATTTACGGAACACGACACTGTTAAAATCTATAAATTGATTCACTCTCAACATAAAGGGGGACATTTTGCTGGAAGATTAAAAAGAGATATGAGGCTTCAAGGATCTGGAGCTCCACCCAAGAACCATCACAAGTAAGCTTCTGTCGGCTGACCGAACCACCACGGTCGCTCGACCACCATCGGACCTCCGCCCGATAGCCAACCATCATCGTACCACTGTCCGGTCGCCACCACTGGCTGTAGTCAGATTTCCGCATGGTCGCCGATTGTCGCCATACCACCCCCCCCCCCCCCCCCCCCCCGGCCGCCAACCGCCATCGAATCTTCGTCTGGCCACTAACTGCCACCGGACGACTGCCTAGATGTCCGACCACCATTGGACCTCTGCCCGACTGCCGACCACCATCAAACCACCACCACCCCTGATCACTACTGGATCTCTGTATGGCCGTCGCACCACCGCATGGCCACCGACTGCCATCGATTCTCCATACGGCAGTTGACCACCTCCCCAATAGTTAGCCGCTACCAGATCTCCTCTCGACTGCCGGGTCGGCAGTAGCAGTGAGCTGAAAGCCTACGATAGGAGAAGCCGGCTAAAGCGACCGGCGACTGACGCAAAACTTAAGCAAGAAGTGAGAGGGACGCGATGCAATGCTGGATGCAACGCTGGCCTCGAGACACGACGCGAGCAGGCAGGCCGTGGGCAAGCGAGGCAGCTGGGGCAAGCAGGGCAGCAGGGGCAGGGCCGATCGGAGCGGGCAGACAGGTTTCTAGGTCATTCCGGGTCATTCCTGAGTTCCTGGGTCAATCCGAACCTGACCCGATTTTTTAAACAGGTTAATTTTCCAGACCCCAACCCGACCCGCTTCGGGTTTGGGTCAACCCAAACCCAAAATTTTCGGGTCGGGTTTTCGGGTCGGGTCAAATATTGACACCCCTACCTGGCCACCAACATCTATTATATCATCTCTCAGCCGTTGCTACCAAACTCCCAACTTTCGTTATCTGACCATGGTTATTATAAGCTCCCGAGTACTTATACAAAGTTCGATCAACTCTCCAAACTATTATAATTTTACCACCTTTAAGTTAAGGTCTAATAAATCAAATTTTTGAAATGATTTTTTTAATAAAATTTTTGAATTTCAGTGTCATGCCTTGCCGAAGAAGAAAGAGAGAGGAAGGAGAGAGAAGGTTATTCAAAGCTTTTTCGACCATCAATTTTGTTCATATATTTATTTTATTTGTTGTAAGTAACCTAAATCTCATTTTAGTTTTCAAAGATTTTGAGTTTGATGGATTTCTTCTCT
This sequence comes from Dendrobium chrysotoxum, assembly GCA_019925795.1. Taxonomy (NCBI): domain Eukaryota; kingdom Viridiplantae; phylum Streptophyta; class Magnoliopsida; order Asparagales; family Orchidaceae; genus Dendrobium; species Dendrobium chrysotoxum. The sequence goes on from CM034313.1 coordinate 76,706,279, forward strand.
CCTTAATCAATAAAAATGTATTTTCTCGTGATTTATCGAGTTTTTTTTCGCTTAAAATTTTGTGTACGATAGATACAAATTTTATAAATATTTTGACTATAATATTATATATTTCTACTAGGTGAAACAAAAGTTATACTTTTCTGAAGCTATAAGTTATTATATAGATTTTACTGTATTTTATAGATATTGCATATTTGATTGTATTTAATATAAATAAATATGACATTGACAATAAAAGCAAGAAAAGCTGACTGTTAACACTATAAAATGGGTTAGTTATTAAAATATAATATCTTCTGCAGGAGGGTGGGCAGATAGGCTTTCTTTTAAAGATGGCTTGGGGTGTGATCTCGAATGTAGCCTGTAACTGATGATTAATTATGCCGACGGGTAGAGAGTGACGACTCTTAATGATTATTAAAAGACATCTGAAATATTAATGATAAAGATGATGATGATGAAATGAATATAAATATAAGGATGAAAATACCACATTAAATCTCGATGTCCTACCTAGCTAAAACATAAATTGATATATGCATATAATGATAGCACTTATAGTGTTGACATATCTATTGACAACATATAATATTGGAAGCATAGATAGTACATGAATAGATGATGTATATGAATAGATGAGGTAGATTCTTGTAGTAATTTATGAATAATTTCTACACCGTTATTTTACTGATTTATTGGATTTTATACATGTTATTGATTTCTAGATTCATTACAATGATTCCATACTTTTATTATTGATCATTCTTAATTTTATTATTGATAATTGGTCATTAATTATATTGACTGAATATTTCATATTGATTATTTTGTCCTTGCGTTGAAAGCTTTGGTGAGTTTAAGTTATTGATGACTTTTTAGCTCATTATGTGAATTTTAATGATTTCAGGTCAGAGAAGGAGTTAGGACCATATAGAGTGAGATTGACAGAGATTCTCAAGTTTATTTTGATTTTTCTTGTATTTTCCTTTATTTTTTTATAGTCACAAGCTAATGATAGAGTATTTATTGTATTGATCTCCTAAATATTGTATATTAAATTTGAGAGAATAAATATAATGAAATATTTTAACGAATATAATTATTAGATGCTTCAACTGGATATTAATTTATTATTTTAATAATTTATAGAAGTTTTGGTTGATTAATTAAAAAGATAAAATAGATAATTCTTCCAAATTTGATTATGGAGTGTGGCATAACGGACTGGCAAACCTTTGTAACTCCCTCAAATATAGTGAAATTTTTTCACTTAGGTAAGGCCCTATAGTTTTTCCCTTTTGGGTTTTCCATGTAAAAAAAATGGATGTTTCCTTACCCTCTCCAATTATCTTTTTGTGTGATGGATATTTGTGCATCATTAGGATGAAAAATTTCCTCTCTACTGTCGTGAATATACTAGCCCGCAATAAAGATAGTGTAGTGTAATGTCTAATTAAGTCAGTATATGTTTGACAGAGTCTGTGCTTTTTATTTTTTTAAAGTCATTTTCTATATTAAGTGTATGTTGGCTAAGCAATTGTGCACACACATATAAAGAGGGAGTAAAATTGAATTTTTTAATTTTTGTATTAATCGTAAGTTATGATCTGTTAAAGCAGAAATTAATTAAATGATATTAATTAAAAATGGGCAATAACTAATCATACTGTACAATCTTAAATCATATTGTATAACAAGCTTTTTTTATAATACCCCATCATAGAATCTAGGCTACTTAAAATTTTGAAATTTAAACTGATCAGACTATACAAATATTAATTAAAATTGCCTAATTTAATTTCATTAGTTAAGGAATCAAATCAAGATCTAATCAATCATTAATGATCATACAATACGGTCTTGATCGTACTGGATGATCAATAGAGAGCTCAACTAGATGAACTTGGTTTTTGTAATAACCAAATAATGTAAAATATAATTTTAAAAGATAAAGATTAAAATTTTGGGTTTTAAACATATTTGTATGTATTTGGAAGTATTTTAATGCTTGAAAATAGTTGTGTATGTTCTAGAATGAGTCATAAGGGTCTCGAGCAAATTTCGATAAAATCTAAAAAATATTACTATTTTGAGTGCCTCAGCACTACATGTCAAAGCACCTCAGTGCTGCTGTGCTGCTATAGTACTAGCACCAAATAGTGACATTACAGCTCTCCATTCTCTATAATTTTGTATTTTTGAACTAGCACCGCAGTACTAGGAGGAGCGTCACAGCGCTAGGCCGAATTCTACTTTAAAATATAGAATATTTTCTCTATTCCCTTCATTTCAAGCATCATGCCAACTAATGTAGAGAGAGATTTTTAGGGAGAGAAAATTTATTTTGAGTCGCTTCGGGTGATTTTTAACTATTGGGCCCAGTTGGAAAAGTTATCCAGGTCATATTATGTCTATCTCTATTTTAAAATTTTTGATATTTTTTATGATTTCTCTGATTAAATTTTTATTTTTTTATTTAAAATATGGATAACTTTGCACTGGTGAAACTCTCACTGCGTAATATTTTATATGTTATTAAGATCGAGATTCTAAATATTTTAAGTATTTCCTAAAAATTTTATACCGGGTATTTTAGACTTTATACAATTTTAATTAAATAGAAAATAATTTAGACTTTGAAAAATAGTATTTTAGTATGATTAAAGTCTTGAAATGGTATTTTATATAATTCTTGATAATTTGGTTATATTTTAAAACTTTATATTTTACTCGATAAGTATTTTATTTAAGCATTCTATTAATACAATCATTGAGAATGGAATACTTGTATGTGCTTGGGTAATAACTGGTCACTATTATTTTTATTAGAATGTGTGTGAAAGATAAGTAAAGATTGGTTGACATGTTGGTTGAAGATTAATTGACTTGTACAAGATGGTGGGCTGATGGGCTTTCTTTTAAATGTTATAGTTTGGTGTTATCCGATTCAATGATTTCAGAGCAATGATTGGGAGTTATAAGGAGTTATAACTGTGTCGACGGGCAAAGAGCGATGACTCTATTTGTTGATACTAATACAATACTAAAAAATATTGATAGCTAGGACTTGTTACTGTTTAGTGTGACTACTGAAATGCATGTTACAGATTCATTATTAATGTACGACTTTCCTGATAATGTATTGATTTAATGTCCTTATACAAATTTAGTAATATTGCATTATTTTATTATTATAACTACTAGATTACTAGTACCGATACTGACACTGATATTATTACTGAATTGTTATTGATATTACTACTGATTCACTATTACTGTTACTATTATTGATTCATTATATTGATTATTGATACACTGAGCACTTGATATATTGAGCATGTGATTAAGATACCGATATGATATTAATATAGACTCACTGGATAACATATATACATCATTATAAGATTTTACTATAATGACCTAAGTTTGACATTTTTTTACCGATGCTTTAGTTTTATCGCTTTATATGATTACTTTACTAATTGATAGTCCTGATATGACAAATGCTTTATGGATTTGACACACATACTGGTTTACTGATTTCTTTATTATACTGCTTTGTTGGCTTTCATATCATATTGTTTTACTGTTTATAAATTATACTGCTACTGTATGTGAGTTTTATTATTTATGCACTCATTTTTGATCATATGATTATGATTGTTATGAATTAACTGACAATATGTGTATTGCTTCTTTATTGTAGTTTGAATTCAATTATAAGATTTTAGTGTAATCTGCTGGAGTATTTAGCTCATTATATATGGTTTAAATGATTTCAAGTTAGGGCAAGGGAGCAGGAGTGAGAGATTGATCAGGATCCCTCATATTCCTTTTTTTATTTTAGTTATTCTTTTGTACTTAGGATTTGGATAGACTTGATATGATTATATGATTCCTAAGTATTATATATAATTTTTGGAGTAATAAATACATATGTATATTAATGTTTTGAATTATAGAATTTATTTTTATTGATAATTATTAAAAAAATGAAATTAAGTAGCTCAGGTGTTGTGAAAAAATGATAAAAAAATTATTCTAAATTAAATTCTGGGGCATGACAAACTTGGTATCAGAGCATAGTTATTTGAAGAATTAAATTATTATCAGAGCTATAAGAATTGATTGTGAGTTGGGTATGTTGGCTAGATTAGGGTTCATTATTTGGTATATATAATTAATTGCATGTATGAATTATTCATATCAGATAGAATTGTACAAGTGAACAATTAAAATGATCCGATCAGAGCAAGATGTACCAAATGAGCAATATAATGCAGCTCCAATACTGTTAGACACTATTATGTAGTTGGCCAGTATTTTAACATAGGTAATGGTGATACTCAAAGTAAGACATCAGGGAGTGAAGAACATGAGGGGGATAATAATTTGTAGATATTTCATAAGTTGAAGCCTCCACTATTCAAAGAAGTTGTAGGACTACTGGCTATAAAAGATTGGCTGCTAAGGATAAAGAAGATCTTTAAAAACGTGGAGTGCCCAGAGGACCACAAGGTGCCATTAATTGTATTTTTATTTGAAGGATATGCTAAGAGATGGTGGATTGGACAATAGAGAGAGAGAGAGAGAGAGAGAGAGAGAGAGAGAGAGAGAGAGAGAGAGAGAGAGAGAGAAATATCATGAAAGACAAATGGTGAGATCACTTGTGAGGAATTCACTATAATATTCATGATGTGGTTCGTACATCCATCAACTAGGTTACAAATGCAAGAAGTTTTTATTAAACTGGAGCAGGGATGGAAGATGATGGTGTAGTATGAAATCGAGTTTACTGTATTGGCTAGGCATGCTCCTCATCTGATCCCCATTACTGAATAAAATTGCTACAAGTTTCTCCAAGGATTGAACAAGGAGTTGATGCATCCATTAGTGCTTATGCAGATTTAGGAATTTTTTGTGTTAGTGCAGCAGGCTAGATTGATTTGATAGTTCCAGCATCTAGGTATGATGTGAGCTCCAGGTATGATAGCAACAGGAGGAAGACCAAAGATGAAGTAAGCAGGGACATAGATAGTGTTATTGATAAAAGGAATTAATATGGTGTTTCGAGGGGATATGGATTAATAACATCTACTATAAGCTACAATGAATGTATTCATTATGGAAGAAGACATTTGGGTCAATGATATATTTTGACAAGATAATACTTTCGATGTGGAAAGCAAGGACATAGGGAAGTGGATTGTCCCAGAGAGGATTTGGAGGAAAAGCTGATTTTGGAGAGGACATAGTAGGCAAACAGAAGGTCAAAGGAATGTTGGATTGGGAGCTTATAGTGAAAGATCAGCAAACATACCTAATGACAGAGTTTTCCATGGTGGTCAAAGAGAGTTTATTGCATCGGGACCAACAACACTGATAGTACCAACAACACCTACTCCAGTGATGCCACGAGTGTATAACTTGCAGTATTTGAAAGACCGACACCAACCTGAGAGTTCGACTGGTAGAAATTTGTTTAAAATTATCAATTGACATGGTATTTCATTGCATAAGTAAATGATATATGATTGAATGAATTATATAATTGTATGATAGGAATTGGTTGCCTTCGATGAGCTTTAGATTTTATTTTTTACTTGATTGAGATTTTGGTCATTTGAATTTTTGTCATACGAATTTATTTTATACCGATTATGTGTCCGAATTCTTAAGGGAAATGTTAGGGATGATATTTTTCTAAGGTGGTTATATTATAATAACCCAAAAATATATAATATAATTTTGAAAGATTTGAGATTTTGGATTTTGAACCTATTTGTATGTATTTGGAAGCCTTTTAATGCTTGAAAATGATTGTATATGTTGTAGAATGAGTCCTAAGGGTCTGTAGCGAAATTTGATAAAATTTGAAAAATGTTACTATTTGAGCGCCTAAGCGTTAAATGTTTGAGGGCCTCAGCGCTGTTATAATACCAGACACCAAATATTGACATTGCAGCACTCAATTCTCTATAATTTTAGATTTTTAAATTAGTGTTGCAATGCCAAGCTGAATTCTGCTTTTTAAATATAGAAAATTTTCACTATTCCGTTCATTTTGAGCATCGTGCCAGCCAATATAGAGAGAGAGCTTTTAGAGAGAGAAAATCTATTTTGAGCAGCTTCGGGTCATTTTTAGCCGTCGAGCCAGTTTATTAAAGTTGTCCAGGTCACATTATGCCTATATATGTTTTCAAAATTTTGATATTTTTGCAATTTCTCCGATTAAATTTCTTTTTTTTGTGAATAAAAAAATGTGGATAACTTTGCACTGGTAAAATTTTCACCACATAACTTTTTATATGTTATTATGATTGAGATTATGAATATTTTGAGTTTTTTTAAAAATTTTATACATAATATTTTGAAATTTGTGCAGTTTTAATTGAATAGAAAATAATCCAAACTTTAAAAAATAGTGCTTTAGTATGATTAAAGTCTTGAAATGATATTTTACATAATTCTTGGTAATTTAGTTAGGTTTTAAAAATATGTATTTTTACTCAATAGGTATTTTATTTAAGCATATTGTTATTACAAGCATTGGGAATGCAATACTAGTATGAGATTGGGTAATAGCTGGTCACTATTGCTTTTATTACAATGTTTGTGAAAGATAAAGTCTGGTTAACCCATTAGTTGAAGATTGATTGACCTATATATAATAGTGGGCCGACAGGCTTATTTTTTAAATACTATAATTTGGTGTTATCCGATACAATGATTTCAGAGAAACGATTGGGATTTATAAGGAGTTTTTACTATACCGACGGGCAAAGAGTGATGACTCTGTTTACTGAGTCAATAGTTTTTACTAATACTGATATGATATTGAGAAACATCATGATAGCCAGTAATTCTTACTTATTTAGTGAGACTATTAAAATGTACGTTACAGATTCGTTGTTATTATATGATTTTCTTGATACTTGTTGATCTTATTTTTGTATGAGGTCATTATCTAGAAATATCCAAAACTCTTCATCAGCCATCTAGTGGTTTACAAACATACAATTGTCAATCATTTAGCAAACAATCAAATCTATAATCAATACTTCCAACAATCAATCAGATCTACAACCTTGTAATCAATCAATCAATCAACCTGCAATCACCTGAGCAGTTACAGCCTTGCACTGCAGCCAAGTAGCCTAGTGCACTGCCTAGCTCAATGCACTAGCCTCCTTGACCTCAATGAGGTTCAAACTATTTCATAGAAGCTCCATATATGAAATCACAGTTCATTGGCCTCATAGATCAGTGATTGACCAAATTGACCCATTTGGGCTAACTCAAGTTAGCCTAATTGGTCTATAAGACAACCTGCCTCCAATCAAACTCTAGATGATCATTGATCTTAACCAAACCTCTCTAAACATCACTCGTAGTGAAATGCTTATGACTGGTCACCTCGACCCAGTAACAGTTGACTTAGTCAACTGAATCTGGTTATGGTCAAACCAAGTCAACTTGGACCTACTCCTTACATACACTCAAATCAAGCTCTTCAAACCTCATCAAATTTTCAATCTTACTTCATTCCATTATTTGAACATGACTGAATCATTGGTAAGTCAAATCATAATGAGTTTGACCACACTATGATTTGGTTAAACTCACATCCATACACATTCACTCATGCAAGCTCCTAAAACTTTGCCTCAAAACCCTTCCAAATCACCTCACCAGCTTACTAGACCTCCTTTAATGCCACCTCAGTAACCTTTACCATGTTGACTGTTCAAATAGTAAAAAAAGGTCTTCAAAGGGCTTAAAAATGGTCATAATACTTAACTAAATCCTTTCCCTCCATTTCAAACCATTCCACCTATTTGAAATAATTCTAGAACCTCCTAAATACTCCTTAAACCCTGCCTAAACCATGGATTAACCCTAAGTGAACCCAATGGTCCCATTTGCCCATGTGAAGACAAGTGGCCTTTACACATCATTGTACCCTATTTTCCTTTGTCTGGCCTTCCTAACCTCTTGAGACCACTTGTCACACATCCTAGCAACCTTCCAAAATTGTCCTAAAACTTTTCCTCAAAACCCTTCCAAATCACCTCACCAGCTTACTAGACCTCCTTTAATGCCACCTTAGCAGCCTCGATCATGTTGACTGTTCAAATAGTCAAAAAGGTCTTCAAAGGGCTTAAAAATGGTCAAAATACTTAATTAAATCATTTCCCTTCATTTCAAATCATTCCACCTATTTGAAATAATTCTAGAACCTCCTAAATACTCCCTAAACCCTGCCTAAACCATGGATTAACCCTAAGCAAACCCAATGGTCCCATTTGCCCATGTGAAGACAAAGTGGCCTTTAAATATCATTGTAACCTATTTTCCTTTGTCTGGCCTTCCTAACCGCTTGAGACCACTTGTCACACATTCTAGCAACCTTCCAAAATTGTCCTAGCCATCCAAATATCCTAGGGTGTTTGAATTGAGCCAAATGAGCAAAATGGTTCACTTTAGCAATTAGCCACTCTCACTACCTCCAGCCGAGTTAGTATTTTGTTTTGGCTCTCTAGACTTTCCTCTATACTTCCCTAGTTCAAACCTAAGGCAAGTTGAGTAGTATTGTTAGGATTCGATCTGAGTCTACAGAGGTATTTCTTTTTTTTATTTATATTTTTGTACAGTCATATCAAGTTAATTTTATTGCACTATTGCATAGCCATATATTGTAGTTGTATATTCATTTTGATGATAAAATGAAAAGAGAATTTTGTGGATGAGTTATTTCAAATACATTAGATGTTATTAGTAGCTCTATGATTATTGTTGTATGTTTTAAAGTTAAAAATTGACGAGAATTTTGAAAAGTTTCATAACTTAGATCCTGAGATTCGCTTATTACAAACTAATATGATAGGACCTATTCAGTCTATGGATTTTATCGGGTCGGGTTGTGACACTCAATATAGAGGATTACCCTCTCTCCCATCCTCCCATTGCGCGACATCCTATTGATATACTTATTTTCACTATTAATATTTTTTGTTATTTTGTTGACATCTCTTTGACTCTAAGGAAAAATTAACCTTAAGGAAACTCATCAACGTCCTTATCTGTCATCATCCTACTAAAAAATATCAAATTTCAAGATATGGTTGCCTTAGACCCCATAATACGGAGCTTTCTTTAAACAAGCATGTATGATCTTGTTATTATGAATTATGAAATGAGCATGCAAATGAATGAATTGGGATACTATTAGAATGTTGCTAGAATGTTCGAGTAATAATGCACGATATTACAAGACATCAGGTGATGGCATGTATTAGAGGTGTTAATTCATGCTAATGGGTTGGGTTTGAGTCTGTTTTAATTTGACTTCACCAAAAATGACAACCATTCCCCACTCCTAACAACTGTTTTAAAATTTTCAATTTTTTATTTATTTCAAATCCAACATAAAAAAATTCGAATGCATTAAAAATAAATATAATTTAATATAATAATTTTAGTCCAATAATTGCATAGTGATGTTTAGTTTGCTAAAAAAAGAATGTAGGGAATTTTAAAATTTAGGTATTTGACTTGCTGAAAAAGGAATACAGTATAAACTTTTAGTGAAATATTTTTACTCCCTATTTCATTTTCAATGTATTATAAACTCATCCAATATTGGTTATTTTTTCACCTCAAGCTGACTGCGTTGTCGCTGCCCGTCGCTGGCCACCACCATCAGTAGCCACCCACCAGCATTGCTGCTACCAGTGACAGTCACTAGACCCACCACCCACCATCGCCTACATCTGCCACCATTGATTGTTAGTCATCTTCGATGTCCACCATCATAATTGTCACCACCAACCCCATTGATCACCACTCTCATTTTATATAGCATTCATTTTACTTCAGTCATAACAAAAAAGCTCCCACATTTCTTTTACACTCATCCAAAAACTTCAAGAATTTAAAATACATTTTATTCTTTTTACTTTGTATTCATTGTTTAGTAAACTAAACAACCTCTTAAGGATTTAGGATTACATTTACAAATAACACTTCACTTTTTAAGGGGTTGTTTGATTGGATCACATAAGGGTGTAAAGTATTTCAAATGTAAGGTTTTGAAAATTTGGGTGTTTGGTTGGATGAAAAGGAATGAAATAAAATAAAGTAAATATAGTGTAAATCATTTTAATTCATTTTTTAGGTAAACTAAACTCTCCTAATTTTGAGCGAGAATTGTTTACACCGTAAGCAAGCTCACTTAACCACCGCCAACCGCCTTCATCCACCACCGTCAGCTACTACCACCTGCCGTGGGCCACCATTGCCACTACTGACCACCACTGCTGTCACCTACCACCGTCACCCGATGGTCGCCATAAACTTTACACTACATTTATTTTACATCAAACTAAAAAAAAAAATCATTCACGCAAATTTACTTTACACTCATCCAAATAATTTTAAAGTATTCCTTTTACATTGTATTTAGGGATCGAGCATATTCTTGTTTATATTTTGTGTTCATTTATTATCAGCTTATTCATGTTCGTTCGAGCTTCATTCGAGTTCTTTTGTTCACGTTCAAGCTTGGTTCGTTTAAGTTGATGGATGTTTATGTTTGGTTTATGTTTGGTTCATGTTGTAACACCCCAGAATATGCCTTATCGGTATTATAGAGTGCCATAGAAATGAACATAACATTTTCATTCTTAACATATGATATTTTTTTATTATTTCAATATTTATATAAAACATCCAATAATACTACATTTACTATATAATTTGAAGCATCTAATAACTCTAATTACATCAAATAAATACTTACAGAGCCACTAATAAAATTCTGAAATATTACACCACTGAACTATCTACATACATCAACTGTAGACTCACAAAAAAGCTAAACACTAGCATATAAAATGAAATAACTTGTTATTTATTCTACTTCGACCTTTTTCTTTCATTTTCCTATAACAACAGCCAGTATGAAAAGAACTGATGAGCTATGAGACTCAATAAATTATATACTTTAAATAACAATTAAATTATATGATTATAAAATTCATAATATTAAAATCATAAATTAAATAAACTTGATATTATTTATAAAATATCATAAAATGATATTTAGCTTTAATCTTTACATCCTTTGAAGTTTATACTTAATATAAATATTAATATTTTAAAATTTTGGGCTCCACTGAATATGTTGATAAAAGTTTAGCTCAGATAAACTTGATATTATTGTCATTGAACAACTTAGAGGTCCCATTTGCCTATTTTGGGGTCCCCTTTTTCCCATATGCTATGCATATATCATGTCTTTGGGGTCCCTTTTCCTCACTGATAATGCGGTGTCATACATGAGGACCATTTTGCCCCACTTATAATTGTAAGTATAATTATAAGTTGTACATCATTTTATATCCAAACTTTACTTAAATTAATATTCACTAAACTTTATATATTCATAATTAATACTTGTATTATTGCCTACTTTCATAGCCATTTTTCTGTTGTACTATCTACATATAATATGTAAGGAAATATATCTCTTTCCAAAACATTATCATATAGAAAAATATTTAAATGAACATAATAAACTGTATTTTAAACTCACATGATTAATTTATATAAGTGATTATTTATACATGGAAACTTAGATATAAAATTCCTTTCTATACATTGAATAAACTTAATATCATTTTTCCCTTTAATGAATTCAAAATTAACTCTCCATGCTTATAAAGGTAACTATTATCATTTTTATTGTAATTGCAATTCTTACCTCCCTGAAGATCTATCGCCTCAATTCCTCCACCACTTACTCTTCTTCGATTGTAAATTACCTACAATCACATGTCCAATTCTATGATTTCTACTATTTTATAATTCAAATAAATTACTTAAAACAAATTTATACTAACATAACCATTTACCTCTTAACCTCTCTTCTGTATATAATAGATGAAACCAAAACACGATTAAGTATTGTTGCGGGCTAGAATATACACGGCGATAGAGTTTAATAATTCTTCGTCTTAGCTTTGTACGGATATTCAGCACACAAACAGAAGAATGAAAGAACACCAAGATTTTTACGTGGAAAGCCCTGAAAAGGGGAAAAACCACGGGGCCACACCCAGTTGAAAGAGTTTCACTAGTGTTGTTTGAAATACAGGAGGTTGATTCATCCTTCAAATTCAGAACGATCAGATTACAATGAGTATTGAAAGTCAGTTACAATGCCAAGCAGAGTTTACAAGGCCAAGCAGAGTTCCGACGTCACTCAGGTGTCCGGCAGAATTCCGGCGTCATTTGGAAGTTGGGCAGAATTTTCGACGTTATTTGAGCGTCGGACAGAGCTCCGGCGTCCCTCAGGCGCCCAATGGTGTTCCAGTGGAGTTCCGGCGGTGGTCGAGGAGGAGTTATTCCCTCCTACCCTTCTCTTCTCTTCTTCTTTTCTTGGCTTGGGTCCCCTCTTAAGAGAAATGAGGAGCTATTTATAATTTTTTGTGGATGACATGACTTGTAAATAAAGGGAAGATCAATGATACATTGGGAGTGATTTGAATGGACGGCCAATATTGAATCCCTTGATCGTGGACTGTTCATCAGGCATCTGAAGGTCATAATGATATCAGAATTCGGTAATCTTGGGCTCGTTGGATTCGTCTTGTCGAGCCGCTCGATTCGACTATAAGCATGTCATATTTGAAAACTGTTTGCTAAACCGAATTATGGATTAAACCTTCCAAACGTGCTTTGGATCTTTGATTTGGGCTCATTTGGGCTCAGATTGAGTTGAATTTGATATCGTTAGGTTCATATTTTCGAGACGTTCAGTTCGACTGTAAGTTTGATGAAATCGGAGTTCAGCTGGTCTTCGAATTAATTTTTGAAGTTTTCAACTTGATATTTGCTTCGAGATTCGTGCTTGATCAAGATAATTCTTTGATGACATATCAAGTATAATCTTTTTTAGGAACTTTTACTACATTTTGAAATTTTTATAAAACAATTGAAGTAAACCAAATTATTCACCACAATACGTTTCTTTCCTTCAATTTCCTTTTTTCGCTCTCAAAGTCCACTATAATACTTAGCCGATCCTAACAACAACTCTCGCAATTGCTTGCTGTCCACACTGAAACCAAAATCTCAATTTCCTATAGCCGAGTCCTCTCTTACCCGAACACAGCCTCTGCTCCAGTGTTTCATTCCAATTTCACTTCACACGCAAACCACTACAAGTCGTTCTCCCCCAAACCTGCTATTTCAAATGTAAGGCTTGAATCCTTCTGCCTCTGCTACTCAAGGCTGATACCGATCCCAACAATTCTCTCCAGTCTTCTAATCTAATTGCTTTTGTAAATTCTACCCGGAAGAAGGAAATAATAGAGGGCCCATTCTTATAACTGCCACGTTAACCTTCATAGCCAAAGCATGCATCTATTCAGAAATCAGCAAATTCCATAATTACTTTAATATATTATCTATTACTAATGAAAATTACTCTGGCACTCGGATGGCACTCGTGCTCGACTAGTTGAGTCGACCTCCATTGAGGCGCTGACTTCCGTTGTCGTCGACTCGTGCTCAACGGAACCACGAGCCCTGCACTCGTGACTCGTCGTGCTGGACGAAACCTAAACCCTATTCCGGGTTCGTGGGTTGGGTCGGGTCAACCTGCAACCCGCACGGGTCATTTCCAGGTTGAAAATCCTAACCCATTTATAAAACCGAGTAGGGTTTGAGTCAACCCGTTTATGCCCAGGTCAATTTGGGTTGGACCTGAATTTGGCCCGTTGACCCAAATTGACACCCCTAAAAAAAAAAATAATGATGTCAAAGATGACTAACTAATCCTGAAGAAATAATTTATAAATATAATTAAGCATAATCAAATACAACATATTTTTTATTAGCTCATTTATCACTGGAAAAAAATATTGGAGGAAATCCATAAGCAAGATCATATAACTGTGAATAAAAACAATTCAATTCTTTAATATAAAATATTTGGCATCAAATACTTTGCATGATTTAAACAAGATTTAACATAAATCCAACTAAACATAAATCTTTTCGTTTTGAAAAAAAATTAAAGCATTAAACAAATAACCAAATGACAAATGATTAATGAATACCTAGCAAGATTTTATAGGTGTCATGCACAGCAATTTTCAAGATTCAATCTTCTCAGAAATTTACTAAATCTAGATTTATAAAATTTACTAAATCCTACTTTGTAGCCAGCAAAAATGCTATAATCTTTATCCAAATAAAATAACTTTTCACCCACTTATTAAAAGAATAAAAAGGCCAATAGACATTAAAGACGATAATTAAGGAAAAAAGTTGAACTTGACCTATGTTATTCGACCTAAAGGACAAGGAATTAATGTTAAAGATATAAAACATAAATATATAATTAGAAAATATCATAAAATAAAATAGTTTTAATTAAATTATACATAATAATATAATATCAAATAATAGAAATTTATGATATATTTTTATTAATATATATTATAATATTTAATTAATTTTATAGTTTATTAAATAATTATTATTATATTTTCAAATTATAATAAATATAAAATATTTATATTAGATTTATTAAACTTTCGTATCAAACAAGAATCGAGTTTTTTAATGAGTTTTTTATCGAACTCCCTAACGTGTTTCTTATCAAAGTTCATATCGAGTATGTTCACGAGCTTCGAACGATAATTGTTTATGCTTATTTATTAAAGTATCAAACATTTAAAAAAATGTTCTAGCTTGTTTGATTACTTAGGCTTCGTTTGGGGCGGCTTTCTTACTGCTTCTTAAAGTAATTTTTTAGTATAAAAATTTTATTTGTTGTGCTAGCAAGCTGCTTTAAGAAGCAATAAAAATGCCGTCCCAAACGAAGCCTTAATTAAAAGATCATAAATGACTTTTTATCGAGCCGAATCTCAAATAACTTGTCGAACGCTCAGATCATTTACCATCCTAATTATATTCCGTTTACACCGTTTTTTTTTTCTTATAATCAAATTTGATGTGATTATAATTTATTTTCTTGGAACGAGTCAGATAAAAAATAATTAAAAACTTGCTTTAAATATAAATTATATTTCGAAACCAGCTGTTGACCACCGACTACATAGAAGACTGAAAAAGAAAAAAAATATATAACTCGGACTAGGATTTTGACGTCTGAATTCTGATAAGATCATGGGGAGGTCACATCCTTTATTTTAAAAAAAAAAAATCGAACCTTGATCAAATTTTTGTCTCTGTAGTCTGTACGCGATTTATTTGAAAGAGATAAACGTCAAAATCTAATTTATTAGAAGTTGGTACGGCGCAATTAAGCTTAAAAAAAAGAATGAAAAAGACAGAGATAAACCATAAAGAGAACTCTACATGTACCGAGTAGGGGCTTCGGTTCATTGTCTCTCCTTTCGCTGTCTCCTGGCTTACTCGATTCTGCAATTATGCTCTAAGAGACCTGGCTTTCTCTACTTATTTCTTTGCTTAAAGTGTGCGAAATACTCAATCTTTGAGAATCCCAAGTTGCAAGATCCGTTTTTTATTTTCCTATGGAAGTTCGCAAAGAGGTAAGCTTTCTCCCTTTTTCCTATGCTGTGTTTATCATCTATTCAGCTGATTAAGATCTATGGCTGAGCGAAAGCTTTGATAAGCTGGAGTTTCTTGGCAATGGTTTGTGGCCTTGTGCTTTTTCTGCGGCGCGACCCTGAAATTTATGTCCAAAATCGATTTTTTTTTCACTTGAAATTAATTTTCGGTTGGAATTTGATCTGGTATACAAGGGTTTCACTATTTTAACACAAACGTCGATTTGTGTCTTTTTTATGCTTTTCAGGTAAGCAAAATGTTGAATCTGGCATCTTAATTAGACCTTACAGTTTTAACCTGAGCGGACTTTAGTATCTGTCATCGTTAGCTGCACGTTATTTTTAATTACTTCAGTTCAGTGAAAACTATTGTTTGTCTTTGGTTCGATTAGTTATT
Source organism: Dendrobium chrysotoxum (assembly GCA_019925795.1). Classification (NCBI taxonomy): domain Eukaryota; kingdom Viridiplantae; phylum Streptophyta; class Magnoliopsida; order Asparagales; family Orchidaceae; genus Dendrobium; species Dendrobium chrysotoxum. The sequence goes on from CM034313.1 coordinate 76,722,284, forward strand.
TTGGACGATTTTTTTTTTTTTAAATTTCTGCTAATGGTGGGCTTGTAGCTGTCATAGTTGTTTAGGATCTTTTTTTGGGATATTCCAAAAAATTTCCCCAACTGCGCCTGACTTGATTTTCTTTTACTGCTATTGCTTTGGTTAAGTAGAAGCTTTTAGCGAGCATTTTGTTGTAGTGATTTTTCTCTGCTAGTTTCAAATACATCTGTTATTGAAATTTGAATGAATGCTTTCGGGGTAATCTGGAACTCCTTACTAAGAACTATTCATCCTGAAAGATTACTTAAAAACGGATGTTTCTAAGCTGTTACATGAAATATTCTTCTCATATGATCATTATTGCAATATGTTTGTTGAGTGCGGAAAATTCCGGCAATGTTAGATCTTCTGCCCGTAGCAGGTCTGCATTAACAGATGAATGGCTTTTCATCCAACCTTAAACTTCCTACAGTTAATTGGAGTCTCCTGAAAAGAATACCACAAATTAAAGTTCTGAAACTGAACTATTGAAGCTTAATTGGATGAGTATCATTCTTGTAGGAACCACAGTTTTTTTGTTACAACAACAACATCGTCAAGCCTTTATCCCACTACGTGGGGTCGGCTACATGAATCTTTTTTCTCCATTGTGTTCTATTAAGTGTCAAAGTCTCATTTAAATCTAATAAAAAAGGTTATATATAATACTTTTTAACCTAGTTTTAGGTCCACCTCTGCCCTTCTTAAGATTAGCTGGATCTTATACGTCTGCTCCTAACTAGGTCATTCAAAGGCCAGCGTTTTATGTGATCAAACCATCTAAGGAGACTCTAATCTTATCTGCCATTGGAGCTACTCCTACCATTTCACGTATATGCTCGTTTTGCATTCTTTCTCTAAGTGTAAAGCCATTCATCCACCTGAGCTTTCTCATCTCTGCAAAAATTAGCTTAACTTTATGCTTTTCTTTTAGGGGGCCAATATTTTGCACCGTAAAACATTACGGGTTTCACCAACATCTTATAGAATTTTCTCTTGTAAGTTTGAGGGGTAATTTTCTATCACACAACATGTCTGATGCATTCCTCCACTTCAACAATCCAACTTGAATTCTACTAATAATATCCATATATTAGTTCTAGCTTCTAGCTTCTCTAGCAACCTAAGTGATACCCTAGATTGAAACTTGAGTTGTTAAATTTTCTTATTGAATAAATGAAGTTGGGTCTGCTGTACTTTTGATTGGGAGATGTCATCTTGCTTACTGGTTTGGACAGGGTAATGAACGTTTATCTGTACCAGCATTTGGTGAGTGGGATGGAAAGGTGGGTCTACCAGATTACTCAATTGATTTTTCTAGGATTCGAGAACATCGGAGGCAGAACAAGAGCCGGGTGAGCCTTGGGAATGAGGACGAGCTCCTAAACCGTACTAGCATAAATGGTGACCAGAGTGTTGAGTCCCTTAAAAAGAATCTCCCACTTCATCAGCAGCATGGTAACTCCACTGTGGTAAGTCTTGTTTTTCATATTGCCGGTCATAAGATTCTTTGAAATGGCTTGCTTATGGCCAAGTTAATTTGTTTGCAATGCAGCTAAGGATGCTGTTTTGTTATATATCTCACGTTTGCTCCAAAATTAGAATGTTCTTTTGTTGGTATGAGTACATATTCCACATTAATGATACAGTTGATTTGAAATATTTTTTGTAGAACAAATATTTTCTCTTTTCATTTCTGCATTATTGGTATTTTTCTGAAAATAATTGTGTAGAATATATATATTTTTGTTGTATGATTATATCTGCGTGTGCATGGGTGCTGGTTTGTATGGCTCCAGTCCACATCACTTGGGAAATGACCCGTGTTATGTAACTTAAGAGGCTTCACATATTTATGTTCAGGATTCTATGATTGGCTCTTTATTTTCTTAGAACATTTTTATTGTTGTTAGTTCCACACCATGGTTGCATCCAACTGTTGTACCAGCTAACTGTAAGATAGAAATCTAACACAAAATATATTTCATACCTTGTCTTGTAGATTTTTTACTTAATCTTGATGTAGGTAACGAAAATATTTCTAAACAATGTACGGAAGCATCTGGACAAGAGCAGGCAATTAAAATTTTCTTATCATTTGAATTCCCCACCTATCATGTGAATGCAAGGGAGTGAAATTGTTTATGTTGTTAATCCCCCCTGTAAATAATTTCATTCTGATTCATGTGGTTAGAAGTCCACTCTTTGTTCAAAAAGATTAAGTTGCACTCTTTTTACTTTACCCTGCACAGAGGTAGGAGAGTTACTTGTGGAAAAGCTAAGCCTTCATTTGGATTACTCTTTCAAATGCAGCCGGCAAAAATTAGGAAAAATTTGACTACCTTTCTCATGTTTTTCTCAAAATATGTTTTAGAAATGCTGTCTGTGAAAAGGAACAATAGCAATTATGGTTGAGAAAACAGTTTTTTGAAAAGCTCTAACGATAAAAGCATAAAAACATTAGCCAGCTAATTGAAGCCTACATATTTCTTATTTTCTTTCTTATAGTCATGCTTCTTTAATATTTAGGTCGCTGAAAGGGGTAGTTCCTATTATTTGTAATATCAATGATATACTAAGTTTGTAAATTACTTTTCTATGTGTTAGAAAATTTGTGCCGGTAGAATATTTAGTATCATAGCTTTGTACAAATATCCAATACCCATGGATAAAAGTTATGAGAGAATAATTTTTTATGTGGAATATTCAAAAAGGGTAAAAACCACGGGGCATGACCTAATTGCAATAATGCATTACTATATAATTATAAATACAAGAATCCATTCTTCTCCACAATTAAAGAATATAAGATTATACAATTGAGAACAATTGCTTGATTTCTGGTTTAGGGATTACAAAAGTCGGGTGCGCACAAATGGTCAGTTGAAGTCCAATAATGGGGTTGGATGTTAGTAGTCAAGTGACAATAGTAGGATGATAGAAATCCCGTGATGGCAACAATGCTTGCTAGTGGTGGTCATTAGCATTGATCTTCAAAAATTTCAATGGAGTTTTTCAACTTTCTCATTTATCGAATGTCTTTCACATAGAAATTAATGCCCTATTTATAATTTTTTGAGAGGGTTACTTTGATAAATTGACCAGAATTCAAAGCACTACATCAAATAGTCCATATTGATTTACTTGATCATGTATTGTTTATGTAGCATCTGAGTGCCTAATGATGTCAGAATTGAATGATCTTATTCTTACTAGATTCATCTCATTGACCTGTTTGATTTGATTATAAGCATGTAAAATTTATAGACTATTTAATATTCAATTAATATCTTAAAGTTTTTAATTATGATTCAAGTGCTTGATTTGAGCTCATTTTAAGTCTATTCGGATCACTTGTGGGGTTCGCAACATCAAGATCTTCAGTTCGACTTTAAGCTTGCTGAAATGAAAGTTTTGGTGGTTCTAAATTTAATCATGGAAGTTTTCAATTCATATGTTGCCTCGAGATACATGCAGATCTAGTGAAATTTTTGAGATGTATACTTTGCCTTCTTATTTTCGAACATTAAAGTTTGTGTTGTTCGAAAATATATGTTAAGTCTCAGCATAAAATTATAATTTTGAAAAAATTATAAGGCGTCACCATTTCCTGAATGTTAACGCGGATCGTGAACTAAGTAAAATTTTCTTAATTAAAATTTTAACTTTCCATGAAGCTGACTTATGTTGAAAAACTTTATTCTGAATTCTTTAAATATGCTCGAATTTAACTATGAAGGCTCTGTTAGGTTTTAAAAGTGTTAAAAGTGCGTCATAAATATTGAGCTCGGACTTGGTCGGGCCAATCGTGCTAGTTGGCCACTACTGGTGATGATGCTTGCCAGCACCAGCATATGCCTGCGTCATTTGACTCGAGAAGCATCTATGTTGTTTGGCATTAGAGGCGTGCATTGTTTGGCACAACATGCATGCGTCATTTATTTTTTTATTTATTTTTTCTTTTTTTAAAATTATTTTGGATTATTTTGAAAAAATACGAATTTATAACTTCCATTTCCCATTTTAACTATAAATACTCTATGACATAGGGGAAAATTTACTTATCTCTTTGTGGGCTCTAATCCTCTCTAAAGCGAGATTTACCATTATCTTATATAGACAATGCCTAATTTCCCTTTGCTAATTCTGTATGGTATTGTACTAGATAAGTGATGCATATTTCATTTATGTACTTCAATACTCCTTCACAAAGAGTAACAAATTGCTCTTCGGATTTACAGAAAAAATCGAGATCTCTCAATTTATTCTTTTTAGGTTCTGGTTCCATCTCCTAAATGAGACTCGTTGCTGTCTTGTAATGGCAAAGTATTCTTCTTTTACAAACTCTAATATTTTCTTTATCAAGTGCACCAAACGACCATTTGAATGAAGCTGTGAGTTACACCCTTTTAATCTATGGGCAGGTTTCGATCTTCCTCTTAAAGTTATTTTGATTGTATTTGTTTGGAAGGATTGTGATTTGAAAAGATATTTTCTTTCCATTTTGAAGCTTCGATTTTCTTCACCCAATAGGGAATAGTGATAATGAAACAATGTTGTTAAAAAAGTACTTTAATTCATGGAGTTTGAATTTCAGCTTGATATCATATTTTGTGTTAATATTTGTGGTGTTGAGCACCAAAATTGACATTGAAGCTATTGGAAGCATTTGAGATGTGCTGAAGATGGGATAAAATTTATATTATTGCATCAAACTCCAAGATGGAAGAGAGCACTCGTTGAAATGTGATGCATGTGTTTGAAGATTTATTGTGTGCTGATATCATATAAATCCAATAGTTATGTATGTAGTTTTGAACTATATATTTCTTAATATACAAACTTGACTGTTATTCATAATAATTTTTTTGATATTAATGAAGTCCCTATTTTTGTATAAGGGTAATTTCAAATTTATGAGAACTTGCCCCCCCAAGAGGATATTAAGTCTTTCCTATGTTTTTGAGGAATACTTGAAATTTTCAAGACTTTTTAGAAGATTTTGTCCATCATTTGGAACATAATGACCTCAAATTTTTAATTAATAAAAACTTTTTTGAGGCTTATGCCTTTTGGGATTTTTTGATAATCGAAAAAATATGTATCTTCTGAGGCCTTCTGAAGCAATATGGACTTCTTAAGATTTTTAGGCTTCTAAAGCTTTTGATGTATTTGTATCTTCTAAGACTTTTAATCTTTTGCTACTTTTAAAGTATTAGTGAAATATGTACTTTCTAAGATTTATATTTTCTGAGATTTTTTGTACACTTGTACCTTCCGAGATTTTTAGTCCATATGTATCTTCTAAGTTCTTTGATATTTCTATCTTTTGAGGTTTATACCTTCTAAGATTTTTGGATGATTGGAGAAACTTGTACATTTAGAGGCTTTAGCCTTTTAAGATTTTTGTATAATTGAAGAAGCATGTACCTCCTAAAGCATTTTGCCTTTTGAGGTTTTTGAATGAGTGGATACCCTGTTAACCATTTACTCTCATGGATTCTTTCTAATGAGGATTCTCTTCATTACTAATATTCCATTGAGGCTACATTATGGGCATGCCTTCTAGTACTTATGAGTGGAAACCCTATCTTCCACTTGTTCTCAGTAGTATTTTTCCAGTGAAAACTTTGTTCACTGCCAGCATTCCATCGAGGCTTTCTTATGGGCATGTCTTCTGAGATTTTTAGTTAGATGCAATATTATTTATAAAAAAAAGCTTCATTGATAATTTTAAAAGATACCTACTTGAAAGTTCTATCTTTATCTTCAATAAAAGTCAATATATAAAATATTTTTAAAAATTCTATGGAGCTCAACTTTTGGATTGTTTTAGTGATCGAGTCTTTTAGCGTGATGACATTTTTATTCAATAATTCTAATAATTTATTTGCTAGGGTTCTTCTGATCTCCTCTATTTTGAGGCTGATGAAAGTTGTTCTTATAAATAATGACCAAGATATCTTTAGTGAATAAGACGTTTAATCTATTCTTTCAATCTAAAATATCTTTTTTTATTTAATGTTCTTTTGTATGATGAAATTAATAATATTGAGATTGATCTCTATTATTTAGATTTTTAAAATATTTTGCCACTTCAGATGTTTAGAAATTTTGATTATCATTAAAATGCTAGCCCTAAATATATTTAATGAGATATAATTGGACGACTTAGGTTGAATTTGGGGAAAAGGGAGTTTTGGTCTATTGATTGCCCTTGTTTTTCATCGAGGAGGCATATCAATTTCTTGTGATGAATTCTTTCGTTTTCTTGAGAATCATTCAATTTGCTATTGATGAGCATTAATGGCCTTGTTAGCAATTGTTTGTGCTTTTACTCAGTAAATGAGATCAAACCACAATACAATCTTTTGCATTAATGAGGAGTAAAAAAGTCTATGATAGAAACCTCCAAAATAAATCTCATAAGAATTTAAAATCCACTCCTAAAATCTGATGTGTTGTAGAGGAGAATATTTGAAAGTATTCCTTAAGGTTCTCTCACGCATTTTGGCAAATCATTGAAAGAGGGTAGGAATGTTTGATAATCTTCTATAGGCAATAAGTTGTTTAACAAAAATCTTGGCTAGATCAATAAAGGTTTGAATACTTGTTCCCCAAGAGAGAGTAGAATCATGTGCAAGTTTGCCTCTTAAGAGTTGTGAGAAAAATCTGACAAATAATAACATTAAAAATTTGCTTGATTTACATTAGGGTTCTATATTGGTCAATATTCTTGTATGGGTTAGAAGGTCCATTATATCGACCAGTTACTGGCAATTTAAACCTAATTGAAATATAATGTTCAAGAATTACATTTGTTAGAGGTGAATACTCTTGAATGATATGATAATGAATAAATTGATTCTTTTCCCTCAAAGGAAATATTTTTTGGATAAAGTATTATAGCTCATCTCTTATAACATCACTAGGGGCATTAATAAAGCGATTTTGATTCAAGTCCTCAATATCTGTTGGATGATTATGGATTAGCCGAACAACATCGAAGGATTGGTTGTGCCGTCAATATTCGAGAAAACTTATGAGGTTATAGTAAAATGAGAGTTGCATCATTAATAATTCCTTTTATGAGTGGCATCACTCCCAAACTATTATTGATTTTGCTGTGAGATGCCGTGATGATATTCTTGTTGTCTAGTCTCTACTAAGAGCTGAAAGATTTGGATTTATATGATCCAGGCATGGGAAACCTTCACAACCTAAATTGTTCTATTCCTGATTGAAAGATTGATTGTTAGTTATTGAAAAATATTTTTAATATATTGGACTGCTTCCTACAATCATCTTCAAATTGTTACATGCTAGGTAATTCGCAATGATAGAGAGTGTATTTAATAACTTAGATTTATTCAAAGATCAACATGCATTATAAAGAGAAGTTGTGAGAGGCACCATATTTTCTTATGCAAAAAGAAATTCAAAAATGGAAAAAACCACGGGGCTTGACCTAGTTGCTATAGTTTAATATATAATTATAGATACAAGATTTTACTCTTCTCTACAATTAAAGAATACGATATTACACAATTAAGAATAATTTCTTGATTCTCATATAGAGATTACAAAAGTTGTGTATCTACCTATGAATAATTGAAGTCCAATATTGTGGTTGGATGTTAATAGTTAGGAGACAATAATTGGAGGACAAAAGTCAGGAAATGGTGGCGTCAATTGTAGATGATGGACGTTGACATGATCATCAGGAAATACAATAAATTTCTTTAGCTCTCGAACCTCCATGTGGAAAATGAGGTGATATAGCCTTTTTGCGAGGAGTACTTAGAGTACTTTGGCCAGAATTCAAAACATCATTGAACAGTTCATATTGATCTCCTAGATCCACGACCATTTGATGCTTCTCACCAGCATCCTCATCTCGATCACCCCTCTTCCAAAATTTATCTCATTTAATCTTTGAAAATTATTCATGCATATCATCCATTTTACATTCTTCATTTTCTTGTAAAGTCTGCTAATATAAAAAGCGTCACAAATATTTATTTCAATGCCATCTCTATCTAGTAAAGCACTCTTAAGTATTAGTCTACTCATCTGTATGGAGCTCACTATGATAATTACAAACATTATGAAATCTTTGTCGACCACTTCACTCGTAATGTTTGACTAGATCCACTCCAAAAGAAATTTGATGTCCAAACTATTTTTTTATTTGATGCCATTGTCTTTTTTTTTTTTTTGACAAACCCTTAGTCACTCCATATAGCTATAATGGTTGTGAATACCAAGCCATGCATACATTTCTAGTTCAGAATGAATTTCTCATTCCATCACACCACCTCATATGCCCAAACATCATCAATTATCAAATTTGGGCGCAGGCTTCCCCATCACGCCCTTCTTCCTCTCACCTTTTGGTTGCATTCGCTTGAAATTGTTATTTACTTAATAAATCGTATGCCCAAAACCCAATTATCTATGATGTCATATGAAACCTTTTGGCGATCCTCGAAATCTAAGCTAAGTATCAATGGATTTCAATCATATACCTCCAACAAACTTGAGTCTCACTTCACACCATTCATCTTTTTAATCTATTCTCTATGCTTACAAATGTTATGACTCCACTAACAAAATATTTATATCAAAATTTTTTATCTTTTTTGAAGATATATTTCTCTTTAAAACTCAAACAACCATTATCCTATCTCTCTCTATTGTGGCTCTCTCCTTCCACACATCAAATCATTCCCACCATCTCACACACTCGAGACACCATGACATGCACCTTGTAGCCACCAAATTTTGAAAACCACATAATATTGTAACATTATTACTCACCTGCACCCCGCCAACAGTGCATTACTCAGTTGGCTCAATCTCCATCTCATAATCTTGTGATTGCATCTAATAAAAGAATAAAAATGGCCGTCTCACCACACCTCATTTGGATATATACCCTATTTGATCACTTCTCCATTGCTAGGTAATATTTTGTATTTTTTCCCCACAACACCACCCCTCTTTTTCATTACTTTCACAAATACCTCGTAGGCGCAATTGTCCTCCAATTCTCTCCACAAATCCCATCTCAATTTTTTGCTACTAGCCATATCAGCCCTAGCATCCCACTTGTTGACCCACGTCACCATCCTATACATACTAGCACCAAAAAAAAAAAAATTACTATACCCAACTCGAAATACTTCACACAATTTTCTCTCTTCACCTCATCAAAGCTACCTATGTCACACAAGCCCTCAAACGATTTGAATGGGGACATGCAATGTTAGAAGAATTTATTGGTTTGCTTCGGAACAGACTTGGGAACTCATTCCATCGCACCCTAAAAAAAAATTATTGCTTGCAAATGAATCTTTCATATCAAGCATAATCCTGATGGCAGTATTGAATGCTACAAGACCCGTGTTATGTCCAAAGGTTTTCATCAACACTTGGGCATTGATTATCAAGAAACCTTCAATCCCATCATAAAGCCAACCGATATTCACATCATTTTATGTCTTCCCTCTCTAAATGGTGGTCCCTTCATCAATCGACATAAACAACACCTTCTTACATGGCACTTTTCATGAGAATGTTTTTATGTCCCAACAATCGGGTGTTATTGACAGCATTTTTCTCAATCTTGTTTGCCGTCTCTAGAAAGCACTCGATGGTCTCAAGCAAACATTACGAGCTTGGTAATATGAGCTCCATAAGTTTTTGCTTTGACATGAGTTCTTCAACTTGAAATGTGCACATCCTTATTCATTTATTGTTTCCAACAACTCACAATGTTTGTACTAATATCTGTGGATGACTTGATAGTCACTAAAAGTAATGACAATCATGTTCAAACATTAATCACCAAGCTAGCCAATTGGTTCTCTGTTAAAGACCTTGGCGTCCTCTCCTGCTTTCTGAGCTTCAGGGCTCTTCAAAAAGTTCTCTAACAGCACTAATATATCTATGATCTCATGCAAAAGCTATGCGTGACCAATGCCCATGCTATCACAATGCCAATGTACCGGGGTCAAACTTATACATTGCATGATGGCACATCTCTCACAAATTTGATGGAATATAGATCAATTGTTAGTGGCCTTCTATATATTGCACGCACTTGTCCTTATGTTGTCTTCACTATCAGCAAGCTTTCTCAATTTATGCATTGCCCAATGTTTGGTCATATATATCACAGATTTTTTCTCAAAAGGGCAATGCTCCTCACATCATATTTAAATCAAAAACTGTTATCAAATTCCTCGTCATTGATATTCTGTTACCTATTTCCCAAGTAATATACTTCCAAATATTTCATTAATCCATTGTGTTAAGCAATGTACAAAATCAAAGTAACGATTTTTATCTGCAATATAACTAAATTGAAGTGCTTTTGATAGTTCTGTGCAGATCAAGGTGGAATCCGAGGGAGCAAATAATCATTGATGGCATCTTAAACCATCCTATAATATTACAAAATCTACAAAAAGAACTATGTATTATACTCATTTGTTTCTGACATAATTGAACCTTTTCATATATTTCTTGGCAGAGGTAAGGTAACACAGTCTTTTGGGTTTCGTTTGCTTTCTTTGACAGACAAGGAAGAAAAGCACAAGATATTTCAATTGTTGTCGATGTTTGGGGGCCTGAAATTCTGGTTTGTTCTCCACATGCTGTTACAAGTGGAGGTGAGCCTTTAAAGCTCTTTTGCATCTTTTTCTATTTTCTTTCACCTCAAAAATATTGCTGCTCTTTTATGAAGAATAGTTTAGCATCCCATTTTGTTCTTCTTTGATAGGCTGATGATTTCCATCTTTCTACGCGTGTTGTTGAATAAAATCTGTTTTCTATAGCAAATGGTTGCAAAGCAGAGAAAGGGATCTCTCGGCATTCTTGATCTCAAACTACTTGGATTAGAATTAGCTTTTCTTTTACAAAGAAATGCAGGAATGAAGATGTTTTTTGGCGTTAATCTTTTTGATGTAATGTTTGGATTATCTGTTAGTCTATTTATTACATATTTTTAGTAGTATTCATCGCATTGTTGTAGATAGATTTATATTTTATGTATATGGATTTTTCAGTTCAGTAATTTATGATCCCAGTAATCAGTGCAATTATGAGTGATATGACACACATAGTAGAAACTATTATTGTTTAATAATTATTTCTGTGTTTTTTATTTCTTTTGCTTCATTGCATGGTTTCTGTTGTTTAAAAAATAACATATCTTGATAGAATGGCAGTTAATTATCTCTGCCAACCTCGCTTATGATTAGATTAGGCTTCGTTTGGGACAACTTTCTTACTGTTTTTTAAATCAGCTTTCTAGTACAAATTTTTTTAAATTAAAAATTTTTATATCAGAAAATTGCTTTAGAAAGCAGTAAAAAAGCTGTTCCAAATGAAGCCTTAAATTCATCTAACCTGATTTTTAGCCAAGTTGAATCTTGTCATATGTTAGCTTGATTCGATCTTGATTCAACTCGGGCATGACAATGTCGATTCAAGTTTGAGTTAGGCCAAAAGTTTCATTCAATCTTCTATTTTCTAAATTCTTTCTTAGGCTTAATTTGAGGCTGCTTTCTTATTATTTTTTAAAATAATTTTTTTGTATAAAAATTTCTAGTTTGAGAAATTTTTGTGCTACAAGCTGTTTTTAAAAATAGTAAGAAATCTGCTTTTAATAGCTTTATGTATATTTTATTTTTTAAATAGCAATTATAATTTTATTTGGATATTATTTTCTTATTTTTTTTATTGCTTTTCAGATGTTTCTATGATGGAAATCTATTATATGTAATCATAATAGCAAAATTATTTTCTCAATAGTAATTTCATAACTAACTTTAAAAAATATTATAGTCATCCTAAATAGATCCTCAGTCTTAATATAAATATAAATAGTTAAATATGTAATGTGTGTAGTGACTTAATAATTCTCAGAAGCTTAGGATTTTGGGTCTAATAATGTTTATTAAACTTTAATCCTTGGTGTAATAAGCAAAATTTGATCCTCAAGGCAGGCTGTCTTGCTCGCATTATAATGTATTGAAGGGGTGTACAGAGTCTAGTTATTTCTGGTTTGAGCTTAAACTTGATTAATTAATTAAGCTTGAACTCAAGCTTAATTTTACTAGTGCAAATTGGCTCCTAAGTTCACGTATTTATTATGAGAAAAACTAATTTTAATTCAAGTACTTGTTATAATTAAAATGGTTAAAAGAATGAGAAATTATAAGAAAATAATAAAAAATCTCTTAATATAAGAAAGTGGGTTATAATATTCAATTTTTAGAAATAATTTTTGCTTATACTCTTAAATGCTAATAAATTATTAGTATATTTTACATTAATATTTTTTTAAATAAGTTAGCTCACGAGTAAACGAGTCGAGTTAGTTTGGTTTAAGCCTAACTTGTTAGCTCATTCGAGTTTAGCTTACGAGCTACTTATTGAGTTGAGCTCGAGCTAGTTCACGAGTAGACTTGACTCACTGACACCCATAATGAGTTGGGTAGTAACATGTCTACCTAATTAGAACAATCATAGAAAAAAATTAGGCCAAAATATTTATTAGATTTCTTAAATGAGTGTAATATATATTTCTATTTATTATTTATATATTATATTCATATTAAAATAAATTTAATAATTATGATAATTATTATAATCAAAATTTGATGATACAATTTTTTTTTTAACAAATAGTTAAGAAGACGTGTATTTTCATCGTTAAAGTTAGCATCTGCTTAATATTATTTTAAAGGTATATTTATTAAAACGAAAATGTTGTTAGTCTATATATTCCATTTTCAGTACTCCTATTTCTAATGTCTCATAAGAAATGAGCCTTTTGTTTTTAATTTTTCCATTGTATTAGAAGCACTGTAAGCTTGTAGCTCTTGTGTTGAATGGTTTATTGAAATTAACACCTCCTTAAAATTAAGATTTTATTTGTGACAGTTTTCTTATTATTTTTTAAAGTAAATTTTTAGTACAAAAAATTTATGAATTAAAAATTTTTATACTAAAAAATTATTTTAAAAAATAATAAAAAAACTGTTTCAAATACAGCTTAATTTTCACGAAACAGTTAGATCCGCTGCCTTTTAAAAAAGAAAAGCTTTTGATCATTGTAAGGGGAATCTCTCATTTGGACTATTAAAGTAGAGTAGAGAAGTGGTTGATAGCAGATCTAGATATCATTTTCTTCTTTTTTAGCCTTAGGCTTCTTGTTAGGTAGTTGTTTTCACTCTGATCAATCACTGGCAAAAGTTATATATTTATCCTTATTTTTAATTTATATAAAAAATATTTTATGCATTTTATTTTTTTATTAAATTTTATGGAATATTTGATTTCCTTACGGTTGTTTATGTTGGTGGATCACACTAAGATACATAATTTTTTTGTCTTTTGTTTGTAATATCTATTGTATTTGATCTCTTATTTTCATTTAGGTTTCGTTTGTGACAACTTTTTTCTTATTTTCTAAAGCAGCTTTTATATACAAAAAATTTTAGTTTAAAAAATTTTTGTACTAAAAAATTACTTTAAGAAGCTTTCAGAAGCTGTAAGAAAGCCGTCCAAGCAAAGTCTTAGTTTTTCCTTAGAGTTTTGTTAATATCTTAATTAACAATTAATAGATTTGGTTTATGATATTTTAGATTCGTGCAAGGAGGATGAAAGGATCCAAATCTATGATTCAACTTATGTAATTATGATATGAAATGGATGAAATGATTAACAAGGGATGAATCACCACTTTTATCATTTGTTTTTTTTCCTGAATTGAATGAAAATAATCATGAATATCACCAATGATATGATAAATAGCATCACTAATATTTTATTACATACTTTAATTATTACTTGAACTATAATGGTTAGGCAATTATGATTCATACATTTGTATAAAAATAGTTATGATTATGATTAACAAATCAAACATGACATACATAACCTTATTGGTTGCCATGTATTCGTATGGGTTAAACTAGGGTCAAACAAATCATACATATTTGCCATTTGTATTAGACTAATTTGTTAGTACGAGACTACAATAGTTTCATGCTTATCGAACCCCTTGAAAGTTATGTGAGATTCCAATTAGGCGAGCATCTACTTCATTATGAGTTTTTGAGGTTAACTTACGTTGTCTCCAATTGCCCACCAACTATAAGTTGCATGTTTACTATAGGTTGCATGCCATCTCCAGTTGCCCATCGAACCAACTCTAGATCATTCATTGACTCCAAGTGCCCGCTCACTCAAAGACACATACTGATTACTAGATGCTCATCAACTCCAAATATGTCATCACTTGCAATTTAGGCTTCGTTTGGGACAACTTTCTTACTATTTTCAAAAATAACATTCTAGTATAAAAAATTCAAGTTTAAAAAAAAAACTAAAAAAATACTTATGAAAATATTAAGAAAACTGTCCCAAATAAAATCTTAATTTTTAACTGTTAGGTCATAGACATCGACTTTAGTTACTCGCCTAACTATGAGTTGCTTGTCAATTCCACATTGCCTATTAACCACAAGTCACCCTCTACTCTAGTTTCCCATTTGCTTTACATAAAAAACATTATCTCATACTAGTGGAAGTTATTTTGAATGGAAAATGCTCGACAGCTTTTCTCTTTTTGTACTTTCTATGTAAAAAAATGTTTACAACTTGCTTTATTTATTTGTTTGATTCTCTTATGGTAATTCATTATAACTAAGATGATCAAAATCTCTATATCTATTTGATTTTCATATTTAATGCGTTATTAAAAATTGTCTCGATTGGACATGAATCTCGATGCATATTTAAATTAAAAACTTTTTAAATTATATTCAGGACCCTTCAAACTTTGATTTTATTAAACATATAGTCAAATTGAACATCTCGACAAGACGAACCCCAACGACACCAGAAGTTATTTAATTTGAGTTCAAATAAGTCTAGATCAAGCACTTAAAGAGTAGTTAAAAACTTCATGATATTAATTGGAGGACCAAATGATATCCGAATTCGGCATGTTTATAATTGAATAAAGCATCTTGATGCGATGAATCCAACGAGTCCAACATCACTTAATTATAATGTTATTAGGGCACTTTAATACTAAAAGAAAAGTCTAAGATTGAGGGAAACAATAGAGGCCGTCTGATGAAATGTTTCGGATTTTGACTATATTTATGGAATGTGCCGCTCTAAAAAAACATATAAGTATATATCCACTCTCTACATAAAGGGGGACTTGGAGCTTGAACTTTAACTTATGATTCATGAAAGGATGGAGGCCCCAAGGATCCCGAGGACCACCGGCAAGCCACCATTCAACCATCGTCGTTGGACCACAGCCCGATCACCGCCATTTAATCACATCATGAATGCCACCATCGAACCACCACTCGATAACCATTGTCAAACAACCACCATACACTGTCATTGGATAACCGCCTGATGCAAAGGTCAGACCACCGCCCGAATGTTGCCGTCTGACCATCGCCCAACCGCCGCCGTTGGAATATCACCTTACAATGCCATCGAGCCACCGCCTGATCGCTACTGTTAGAATATTGCCCAATTTCAATCATTGCATCACTGTTTTTTGACCAACGTCACTTGACTATTGCCCTTTGAACATCGACGTCCAACTACAGTCCTGTGATCTTCATTGCCTTATTATGATTTTTTGATCATCATCACCTGACTATAGTTCTCCGACCATCGTTGCCTGACTACGATCCTACAATTAAGGTTGCCTAACTGCGATCTTTTGACCTATGTCTCTAACTACAACCTCTGACCACCATCGCTCCAAAATGCTCGTTTAATCACCATCACCCTTGACTATGTAGTTTTTCTCTATCCCGAGTTTTCCACGTTAAAAACTATTTTGTCTCTTGTAAGTTTTGCACTCATGGTACTAGATTTTTATATAAAGTTAAGACATCAAAATCTCTCTACTATTATAAATATTTGGTGCATAATAATATCCAATAAGAAAAATCAGTAGATTTTTCTGGCATGATTACATAAATAAAAGGATAATATTTTCATAAATCATTAATTTTCTTGTTTATCATTCTTATAATTGCGTCGTCATTAAAATTCACCAACATTCATTTGTCATTGCAAACCTAGAATTCTTAGAATTTTGCTATTATAAAATAGTGATAAATATCATTAATATTATTATTATTTTATTGGACAATTTGAGAGATTGGAGCATAGATCACTTGGGAGTAATTTTTTCCCATCAACCAGCGAGTCATAGTTCGATCCACATCATTAGTATTATGATACAACCTTAAAATGTACAAAGTATTCAGCCATGATCAAGCACGTTTAATTTAACGTAAATGTACTTAGAAATGAGTTGTCTATATATTTTCATATTTGCGGTGTTTTTTTTTTCTAATTTTTTACAATTATAATTATTTTACATCCATTTTAAAGGGAAAAAAAAAAAAACATATAAGAAGTTTTTCCGTGCGTATAAAAAATTTCGGTGGAGTTTAACCAAACCAGATCACATAGCTAAGATCAAAGCTGGCTTCGGCTCATTCTGTCGATAGCCAATGGTCCGCTGCACCACGATGTTTTACTCGCGCCAGTTGAACGTTATCTTCTAACTCTGCTGCTGCTCTCTCGCTCTCCTAAGGCGGGAGAGTTGAGGATGGCGTTTCGCTTCGCCCCTTTTGTTGTTTACCCAAGCACTGGGGTTTATCATTTGGAATCTCCTCTCAGAAAGTCGGAAATATGGAGAAAATGGTGTATTGGAGCTTCCTCTGCTGCGCCAGGGGTCGATCTCGAGGCCCTCAATGCGGCGATTGCTAAGGTTTCCCGTGATTTGCGTACTATTTTTCTTTGGTTGATTTCATGGATATTTCCTTTCTCATGTTCTAGTTGTTAGCTACCTATTATTAAACAGACACCAATACCAAATACAGTTTCCCTTTTCTGACCTCTCATCTTTCTCTCTGCACTACAGCAGAAGTATGCGCCACTTCCAGGTCTCAACGTCTGGTAGAAACCGCGGGCTGCATCTTCACCGTTCATCTCCAACTGATTCTGACACACACTCTCTGTTTAAGCTTAATTTACATATATATAGCCTATCCTGTACACAATACATTTGGAGTGAAATACATTCTACTATGTGCATGTATTCTGTGATGGTATCAGAGATAAAGGCTTAACAGCCGCTCTTATCTCTCCTGTCATGGGTGACTTCAGCACCAACTCCTCCCAACCTCCTGCTTCTTACACCTCCCCCTCTCAAGCAGATTTCAGCATCCCATCCTCTCTAAAATTCCTTATCTCCAATCTCAAAAACCTAGCCAATATTCAAGTTACTGGTGACAATTTTCCCATATGGAAACTCCAGATCCTCAAAATGTTCACCTCTAATGGCTTCGAAGGCTTCTTGACCGGCTCCTAGGCTTGTCCCTCCAAATTTACCCCATCCCCTACTGGTGATCTCACTCTGAATCCCGAATATACCTCTTGGCAACTTCTGGACCAAAATCTAGCTTCCGCCCTTTTGTCCACCATTACACCCTCCATTCTTCCATATGTTCTCACCCTTCAAACAACCGACGACATCTGGTCCACACTAGAAAAATGTCTTCAACCATCCCATCGCTCTTGAGTGATTCAGCTCGAGAATGAGCTGCACAATATTCAGATGAACGATCTGAATATGACTCAATATCTCTCCCGTATCAAAGCTCTGGTTGATAACATTGCAGCGACTGGCTCACACCTTGATGCCGAAGACATCATTCTCTACACCCTCAATGGACCGCCTCCCTCCTATCAAGCCTTTAAGACAACCATTCGTACCACTCTCACTTCTATAAGCCTTGATGACCTCTACTCCGTTCTTTGCAGTGAAGAAACAAACCTCCAGACAGAACACTCCAAACTTCCCTCCCCTGCTACCAAACAATTTGCTCCGGCCTCCCGTAGTACCTACTCCCGCAACCGATGAGGATTTCATGGTCGCATCACCTCTTCTTGCGGCTTGCGTCCCACTCCTCCCCTTCGTTTAACCTATCAAATATGCGGGAAGCTCGGTCATTATGCCCTTAATTGTTGGCATCGCTTCAATGTGGAATATCAATCCACCAACCTTGCAGGTTGTAGCAGCTCTGTGTCTCTGACAGGACTGCTTACTCACCAGTAGCAACAACCTGCTTCAGACTGGTACCTGGACTCTGGAGCCTCTGCCCATCTCACGGTAGATCTTAATCACATCCAACAGCCTCTGCCCTATGCTGGAAGTGACTTCGTCTCCACCACTAGTGGCTCTTCCCTTCCCATTCACCACAACGGCAATGGCTTGCTCCCAACTCCACCTTCTAACTATAAGCTTCTTCTCAAACAAATTCTTCATGTTCCATCTCTCACTCATAATTTACTTTCTATTCATAAATTTATCACTGGCAATCACTGTTCCATTTCTTTCGATGCTTCTGGCTTCACCATTAAGGATCCATCGACCAATCAAGTTCTTCTTCGAGGTCGAAGTAGACACAACCTCTATCCCCTCTCTCCCAGCAACAGACATGTCACACTCCAGGATCTATATTTGAAGAATTGCATCTGTTTTTCATTTTAACTATTTAACTAGAGCTTATTAATGAACAACAGAAAGAAATATGATTGTATTTTTGTCTTGTATGGAGCCTCATATTATAGGATTCTTATCCTTTCATGAAAATATATAAAATCATGTAATGAGTACATAGCTCAGCAAGTAACTAAAATCTTACAACTGAAATCAATGCAAGATAAAAGAGAATAATATGCTATAAATCATATAAAAAAATATATGCACCAATGTCTATACTGATTATCTGTATCAATTTATCCTTCTATAGTTCATCACATCTCAATCTATTTTTACCTTAGGGTTACTTGCGAACTCAAGTATTTCCTATCAGGTTACTTGCGAACTCAAGTATTTCCTATCAAATTGGTATCAGAGCATCGTTTTTGGGACCATCGACGGCTGAAATCCAGAAATTTCAGCAAACTTTTGGGCATCCGGAAGAGAAATCCTTGTGATTTGTGAAGGAAAGATGGCCGGGAAGAAGGTGGAAGTCTTGGAGGGCGAAATCAGACAATTGAAATCAGATTTGGAGGGAAAATTTTTTGATTTTCAAAATCAAATCACATCCAACAATGAAAGGTTGGAAGGAAAGTTCACCGTTGTGGAGGAGATGTTGAAGAAATTAATGGAGATGAAGACAAACCCGGCGACATCAGAAGTAAGAGAGACCACCGACGGCCATGGCATAGGAGGAAATCCGAACCCGTCTAGGGGGAGGAAAAATCCGGAGGTGGAGATCCTTGAGGGGGAGGACGACATGCCGCCTCTAGAACCGTTCTCTAGAGAGGAGATGAGCCAGGGGTACAAACGAAGGGGTGCTGATTTTGTAGGAAGGAGGGAAGAAATGCATCGCAGGGGTGCTGATTTTGAAGGGAGAAGGGGGGAATATGAGGAAGGGTTTGGGTACAATCGTCGGAGGGACGATCGGGACACTTGGGGAGCACCTCCCCTTCGAGGGATGGGAGGTTATGGAGGATACCGAGGGTACGGAGGAGATCCCAAGGTGAGGAAACTGAAGATGCCCATCTTTGAGGGCGAGGATGGCCATGGCTGGATTTACAAGGTGGAATGGTATTTTGCAGTCAACGGGTTGACAGAGGAGGAGAAACTGATAGCGGCAGGACTATGCTTGGAAGGGAAGGCACTGGCATGATACCAGTGGCGGGATATGAGGCGACCCATTCGAAGCTGGAGGGAGTTCAAGGACTGTCTGCTAGAACGTTTCCGAACCAGCAGGGGAGGAGACTTCTACGAGCAGTTCTTTGTGTTGACACAGGAGGGGACAGTAGCAGAGTTCCGGGACCGGTTTGAGTACCTAGCTAGCAGGTTGGATCGTCTTTCTGAGACCGTGCTTAAGGGGAACTTCATGAAGGGACTCAAACCAGAAATCAGGGCAGCTGTTAGAGTGATGAGACCACACGACCTGGGGGAGGCCATGGAGTTGGCACAGCTGATTGAGGACCAGAAGCATTTGGAGAGAGGGGCTCGAGGCAGCAGCTCAGGGGGATCCTATAGAATGACGACCACTTTTCTAGCTCCCAAGGGAGCTGCACCGGGGGGTACACGAGAGGTACCAAAGGAGAGGTCTGGAGGAGGAGGGCCTGGGGGAAATTTTAAAAAGCTTACTGATAAGGAGATGCAGGAGAAGAGGGCCAAGGGATTGTGCTTTAGATGTGATGAGAAGTACATGCCTGGCCATAGGTGCAAGGACCGGACTTTTCAGGTTCTCCTTGTTTGCGAAGACGAGGAAGACGAAGAGGGAGGTGGGAGCAGGTCCGAAGTGGAGGAAGAGGAGAAGTTGCATCTGGATGTGGCAGAAGTCTCTCTGAACTCCGTAGTGGGATTCACTTCGAGTCACACTATGAAAGTGAAAGGGGTGATAGCTGACCACGAGGTGGTGGTTTTGATAGATAGTGGGGCAACCCACAATTTCATTTCCACCCAGATTGTTGAGTTGCTTGGAATGAAATTAGTGGATACAGGAGGCTATGGGGTGATGATGGGCACAGGGAAGGTAGAGATGGGTAGAGGAGTTTGTAGGGGAGTGGTGATGATCATTCAGGGGATACAGGTGATGAAGGATTTTCTTCCCTTAGAATTGGGGAGTACAGATGTGATTTTGGGATGAAGTGGCTGCAAACTTTGGGGGAGACCAAGGTGAACTGGGGAGAACTGCGGATGGAACTGGTAGTGGGGGGGAGGAGAATGGTGATACAGGGAGATGTCGGCCTGTCTAGGACAGGGGTGTCTCTCAAGTCCATGATCCAAACCATCCAGGAGGTTGGGGGTGGATACTTGGTGGAGCTGCAACGATTGGAGAAAGTCAGTGTGGGGGAAGAGGGAGACATTCCTCTTGCAGTTCAACCAGTCATACAGCAGTTCATGGAGGTGTTCCAGCCACCTCAAGGGTTACCACCAGCCAGAGAACAAGAGCATGCAATTCTGCTAAGGGAGGGGGTGTCACCAATTAGTGTACGACCTTACCGCTACCCCCAGATTCAGAAAGATGAAATTGAAAGGTTGATTAGTGAAATGTTGGAGGCAAGAATCATCAGACCAAATGTGAGTTCTTTCTCTAGTCCCATACTATTGGTCAAAAAGAAGGAGGGTAGCTGGAGATTTTGTGTGGACTATAGGGCTTTGAATAAGGAGACTATTCCAGATAAATTCCCCATTCCTGTGATTGATGAACTTCTGGATGAACTGTATGGAGCAGTGATATTCTCCAAACTGGATTTGAAGTCTGGATACCATCAGATCCGGATGAAAGAGGAAGACATCTCTAAGATGGCATTCCGAACACATGAGGGGCATTATGAGTTTCTGGTTATGCCTTTTGGGCTAACCAACGCCCCTGCGACGTTCCAATCGCTGATGAATAGGGTGTTCAGATCTATCTCAGGAAGTTTGTGCTGGTGTTTTTTTATGACATCTTGGTGTACAGTAGAACTGAGGAGGAGCATCTGAAGCATTTGAAGTTGGTATTGGAAGTTCTACAGGAGCATCAGCTGCGAGCCAATTTGAAGAAGTGTTGTTTTGGCCAGACTAGGGTGGAGTACTTGGGCCATGTAGTATCCAAGGAAGGGGTGGCAGCTGATCAGTCAAAGGTAGAGGCGATGTTGAGATGGCCATTACCTAAGAATCTGAAGGAATTGAGAGGATTCTTAGGGCTGACAGGATACTATAGGAGATTTGTTAAATGGTACAGTACTATAGCATGGCCACTAACAGAGCAGCTGAAGAAAGATGGGTTCCTATGGGGAGAGGCAGCCACAGCAGCATTTGAGAAACTAAAGAAGGCGATGACCACGGTACCAGTCCTAGCTCTACCGGACTTCATTCAGACCTTCATAGTGGAGACAGATGCTTCAGGATACGGATTGGGGGCAGTGCTCATGCAGGACCGACGACTCATTGCCTACTTCAGCCAGGTATTAGCAGTCAGGGCCAGGCTGAAGTCAGTCTATGAGAGGGAATTAATGGCTATAGTCTTAGCCATCCAGAAGTGGCGACCCTACTTATTAGGTAGGCATTTCATTGTCAGAACAGATCAGAGGAGTCTGTAGTACTTGTTGGAGCAGCGGATGGTGACGGAAGAGCATCAGCGATGGCTGTCAAAATTGCTGGGGTATGATTTTGAAATTCAGTACAGACCAGGCGGGGAAAACAAGGCGGCTGATGCCTTGTCCAGATGTTTTTGTGAACTACAGACAGTGGCTGTGTCTGTTCCGTTGATGTTAGATTGGGAGGCCATTAAAGCAGAGAGCTCGAAGGATGAGGAGTTGGGAAAGATCAGGGCTGATTTATTAAGGGAAGGTGATAGCCATCCAGGGTACTCTGTAGAGGGGGACAGATTGCTGTATCAAGGGAGGTTTGTGATAGGAAATACTTGAGTTCGCAATCAAACCTAGTCCAAATCGAAGTTCCAACAGCAGCAATATGGCTGTCTACAGCAGGAAAACAGCCAAAACAGTAGGAAAACAGTGGAAATAAGAGAGAAAACTTGTAGGAAAATCAAGCTAGCGTTGTATTCCACTAGACGATGGATAAAAACAACAAACGATACAATAATCTTCAATTCGAGAGGAAGATTAACTCTCCAAAATCTCTAGACAAAGTTGTCTAGAGCCCAAGCCTCCAAGGAACCCTAATTCTTCTTCAAACATAACATAACTCTCCTCCCAAACCTCTCCCCCTTCTAATACAAAAGCTTTCCTAATTAATTTCTCTCCCAAAGCCCCCCTCCTATGTGATTTGAATTTGATTAGGAGGGTGGGACCCACCCCATTGGGCGGAAAACATAAGAGGAGGCGGACTGGTTCCGCCTTTTGTAGGTTAGCTGGACCGGCCCCCTTTGGGCCGGTTCCAAGTGAACCGGCGTAACAATATCGCCCTCCCAAAGAATCACCTTGTCCTCAAGGTGGAAATCTGGAAACTGATGTTTCACCCTCTCGTATGGCTCCCACGTGGCCTCGTAGTCCGGAAGATTCTTCCACTTGATCAACACTTCCTTCGTCCCCTCCTCTTTCTAGCGAACCCCCATCAGTTCTAAGGGTTCCAGAACCACCTCCAAATCCTCAGTAAGTGTCGGTGGTAACTCAGGGTTGGCCGTGTACTCCCCAATGGCCTTTCTCAACTGTGATACATGAAAAACTGGATGTATCGTCGCCGTGGGTGGTAGTTTCAGCCAATATGCTACTGCCCCGATCTTCTCCAGCACTTCATAAGGCTCAAAGTACCTTGGAGCCAGCTTCTCATTCCTCCGGTTAGCGACTGTCTTCTGTCTATAGGGTCTGAGCTTCAAGAACACCCTCTCCCCCACTTCAAACTGGATGTCCTTCCTATGCCCATCAGCCTGTTTCTTCATAATTTGTTGAGCTCTCAGTAGATGCCACTTCAACTCTTCTAGCACCCTATCCCTCTCCTCCAAATACTCCTCAACTGACGAAACTGGAGTACTGCCACTCCCAAAGTGCACCAGGTGGGGGGGATCCCGTCCATACAATACCTTGAATGGGGTCATCTGTGAAGCAGAATGAAATGATGTGTTATACCAGTACTCTGCCCATGATAGCCACTTGGCCCATAGCTTAGGTGTCTCTGACACAAAGCATCTCAGGTAAGTCTCCAGACTCCTGTTGACTACTTCCGTTTGGCCATCTGTCTGTGGGTGATAAGCTGTGCTCCTCTTCAGAACTGTCCCTTGTAACCTGAACAACTCCCTCCAAAAGTGGCTGAGGAACACCTTGTCTCTATCTGATACTATCGCTTCTGGCACTCCATGCAACCTAACCACTTCTCTGATGAAAACTGAAGCCACTGTCACTGCTGTGTAAGGGTGTCGGAGGGGGATGAAATGAGCATACTTGCTCAATCTGTCCACCACCACTAAAATCACCGTGAACCCTTCTGAACGGGGCAGCCCATCTATGAAGTCCATGGATATCTCCTCCCATACACGTCCCGGTAGAGCCAACGACTGTAGTAGTCCCCCTGGTGACATAGCCATGTATTTGTTTCTTTGACAGATATCACATCTGGCTACCATCTCTTCTACATCTTTACGCATCTCTTTCCAATACAGCTCCGCAGCTAGCCTTCTGTATGTCTTCTGCACGCCTGAATGGCCCCCCACCGAGCTTCCATGAAACTCCTGGAACAAGTTCGGGATGTGGATCGAGGTCCGGGGCATCACAAACCTCCCCTGATACAGCAGTCTGTTCCCCTCCAATGAGTACCCTGGGTGGCTACCCTCTTCCTTCAGCAATTCTGTCCTAATCTTCCCCAGTGCCTCATCCCTAGCACTTTCTTCTCTGATGGCCTCCCAATCAAGCATCAAAGGAACAGATAGCGTCACTGTCTGCAGCTCCCTCATACACCTGGACAAGGCATCTGCTGCCTTATTCTCCACTCCTGGTCTATACTGAATCTCAAAATCATACCCCAGCAACTTGGACAGCCACCTCTGATGCTCCTCCGTAACCATTCGCTGCTCCAGTAGGTATTTCAAACTCCGCTGATCTGTCCTGACGATGAAATGTCTCCCAAGTAGGTAAGGTCGCCACTTCTGGATGGCCAAAACGATGGCCATTAATTCTCTCTCATAAACTGACTTCAACCTGGCTCGAGCAGTCAACACCTGGCTGAAATAGGCAATGGGCCTACGACTCTGCATAAGTACGGCCCCCAATCCGTACCCGGACGCATCCGTCTCCACTATGAAGGTCTGAGTGAAGTCTGGCAAGGCTAGAACCGGCACCGTAGTCATAGCCTTCTTCAAACTCTCAAATGCTGATGTGGCTGCCTCCCCCCATAAGAACCCATCCTTCTTTAGCTGCTCAGTGAGTGGCCATGTTATGGTGCTGTATCCCTTGACAAACCTCTTGTAGTAACCTGTCAGTCCTAGAATTCCCCTCAACTCCTTTCGATTTCTTGGCACTGGCCACTTTAACATGGCCTCAATTTTAGACTGATCTGCTGCGACTCCTTCCTTCGATACAACATGGCACAAATACTCTATACTGGCCTGTGCAAAGCAGCACTTCTTCAAGTTGGCCCTCAACTGGTGTTCCTGCAGCACTTCTAATACCTTTTTTAGATGCTCCCAATGTTCTTCTTCTGTCCTGCTGTAGACTAGAATGTCGTCGAAGAATACCAGTACAAATCGTCGTAGATAAGGTTTGAAAACCTTATTCATCAGTGCCTGAAAGGTGGCTGGAGTATTGGTGAGGTCAAAGGACATCACCAGGAACTCATAGTGTCCCTCATGAGTTCGAAAGACAGTTTTAGGCACATCCTCCTTCTTCATCCGGATCTGATGGTATCCTGATTTTAAGTCTATCTTGCTGAATATCACCGTCCCACTCAATTCATCCAATAGCTCATCAATCACGGGGATAGGAAACTTATCTGATACAGTTTCCTTGTTGAGTGCCCTATAGTCCACACAGAAACGCCAACTATCGTCTTTTTTCTTCACCAATAGTACTGGACTAGAGAAAGGACTGACGCTCGGTCTGATGATGCTGGCCTCCAACATCTCTCTAATCAGCTTTTCAATCTCATCTTTCTGAAACTGGGGGTAGCGATAAGGTTGTACGCTGATGGGTGATACTCCCTCCTTCAGAATGATGGCGTGCTCCTGCTCCCTCTATGGTGGCAATCCCTGAGGCGGCTGAAATACCTCATGGAACTGCTGAATCAAAGGCTGTACGGAGAGGGGTATGTCCCCTCCTTCTTCCAATCTAGCTCTCTCCAAACTGTGTAGCTCCACCAAGTATCCTCCACCCGTCAACTGTATGTCCCTCACCATAGTTTTAAGAGAAACCATGGATTTGGATAGCCCCGCATCTCCCTTAATCACCACCTTTCTCCCATCAACCGTCAACTCCATCGTGAGTGCCCCCCAATTCACTTTGGTGTCTCCCAAAGTCTGTAACCATTTCATCCCAAGTATGATATCTGTACTCCCAAGTTCCAGTGGAAGAAAATCTTCCCTCACCTGGATCCCCTGAATGGTCAGTAGCACTCCTCTGCAAATCCTCTGGCCTTTCTCCAACTTTCCCGTACCCATCATCACCCCGTAACTACCGGTATCCACCAATTTCACGCCCAGTTGGTCGACGACCTGAGTGGAAATAAAATTGTGGGTGGCCCCACTATCAATCAACACCACTACTGCTCTGTCCTCTATCTCCCCCTTCACTTTCATGGTATGATTTGTAGTGAATCCGACCACTGAGTTCAGGGAAACCTCAGCTAGGTCCAAATGCAGCTTCTCTTCGTCCTCCTCCACTATCCCGCTCTCTCCTCCCTCTTCAGTTTCCTCGTCATCACAGACGGTGAGAACCTGAAGAGTTCAGTCCTTACACCTATGCCCTGGCATGTACTTCTCATCACACCGAAAACACAACCCCTTGGCCCTCTTCTCCTGTACCTCCTTTTCAGTCAGTTTCTTAAAATTTCCCCCAGGCCCTCCTCCTCCAGACTTCTCCCTCAGTACATCTCGTGAACCCCCCGGTACGGCTCCTTTGGGAGCTAGAAAGGTAGTCGTCATCCTGTAGGACCCCCCGGAACTGCTGCCTCGAGCCCCCCTCTCCAGATGCTTCTGGTCCTCAACCAGCTGTGCCAACTCCATGGCCTCCCCCAGGTCGTGTGGTCTCATCACTCTAACAGCTGCTCTGATCTCGGGTTTGAGCCCCTTCATGAAGTTCCCCTCGAGCATGGTCTCAGAAAGGCGATCCAGTCTGCTAGTTAGGTACTCAAATCGGTCACAAAAATCTGCCACCGTCCCCTCCTGCGTCAGGGCAAAGAACTGCTCGTAGAAATCTCCTCCCCTACTGGTTCGGAAACGCTCTAACAGACAGTCCTTGAACTCCCTCCAGCTTCGAATAGGTCGCCTCATGTCTCGCCACTGGTACTACGCCAGTGCCTTCCCCTCCAAGCATAGTCCTGCCGCTGTCAGTTTCTCCTCCTCCGTCAACCCGTTGACGGCAAAATATCGCTCCACCTTATAAATCCAGCCATGACCGTCCTCGCCCTCAAAGATGGGCATCTTCAGTTTCCTTACCTTTGGATCTCTTCCGTACCCTCGGTATCCTCCATAACCTCCTATTCCTCGAAGGGGAGGTGCTCCCCAAGTGTCCTGATCGTCCCTCCGACGATTGTACCCAAACCCTTCCTCATATTCCCCTCTTCTCCCTTCAAAATCAGCACCCCTGCGATGCATTTCTTCCCTCCTCCCCACAAAATCAGCACCCCTTCGTTCGTACCCCTAGCTCATCTCCTCTCTAGAGAGCGGTTCTAGAGGCGGTATGCCGTCCTCTCCCTCAAGGATCTCCACCTCCGGATTTTTCCTCCCCCGAGACGGGTTCGGATTTCCTCCTATGCCATGGCCGTCGATGGTCTCTCTTACTTCTGATGTCGCCGGGTTTGTCTTCATCTCCATTAATTTCTTCAACATCTCCTCCACCACGGTGAACTTTCCTTCCAACCTTTCATTGTTGGATGTGATTTGATTTTGAAAGTCAAAAAATTTTTCCTCCAAATCTGATTTCAATTGTCCGATTTCACCCTCCAAGACTTCCACCTTCTTCCCGGTCATTTTTCCTTCACAAATCACAAGGAATTCTCTTCCGGATGCCCAAAGTTTGCTGAAATTTCTGGATTTCAGCCGCCGATGATCCCAAAAACGATGCTCTGATACCAATTTGATAGGAAATACTTGAGTTCGCAAGTAACCCGAAGGGAATACTTGAGTTCGCAAGCAAACCTAGTCCTAATCGGAGTTCCAACAGCAGCAATATGGCTGTCTACAGCAGGAAAACAGCCAAAACAGTAGGAAAATAGTGGAAATAAGAGAGAAAACTTGTAGGAAAATCAAGCAAGCGTTGTATTCCACTAGACGATGGATAAAAATAATAAACGATACAATAATCTTCAATTCGAGAGGAAGATTAACTCTCAAAAATCTCTAGACAAAGTTGTCTAGAGCCCAAGCCTCCAAGGAACCCTAATTCTTCTCCAAACATAACATAACTCTCCTCCCAAACCTCTCCCCCTTCTAATACAAAAGCTTTCCTAATTAATTTCCCTCCCAAAGCCCTAGCCGCCCCCTCCTATGTGATTTGAATTTGATTAGGAGGGTGGGACCCACCCCATTGGGCGGAAAACATAAGAGGAGGCGGACCGGTTCCGCCTCCTGTAGGTTAGCTGGACCGGCCCCCTTTGGGCCGGTTGGGCCGGTTCCAAGTGAACCGGCGTAACAGTTTGTGATGCCCAGGACCTGAATCCACATCCCGAACATACTCCAGGAATTTCATGGGAGCGCGGTTAGGGGTTATTCTGGGGTGCAGAAGACCTACAGGAGGATTGCTGCTGAGCTTTACTGGAAGGGAATGCACAGAGATGTAGAGGAGATGGTGGCCAGGTGTGAGACTTGTTAGAGGAACAAATACATAGCTATGTCACCAGGGGGGCTACTACAGCCGTTGGCATTACCAGGACGAGTATGGGAGGAGATTTCCATGGATTTCATAGAAGGGCTGCCCCGTTCAGAAGGCTTTACGGTGATTCTGGTGGTGGTGGATAGATTGAGCAAGTATGCTCATTTTATTCCCCTTCGACATCCTTACACCGCGGTAACGGTGGTGTCAGCTTTCATCAGAGAGGTGGTCAGATTGCATGGGGTACCAGAGGCAATAGTGTCAGATAGAGATAAGGTGTTCCTCAGTCACTTTTGGAGGGAGTTGTTCAGGTTACAAGAAACAATTTTGAAGAGGAGCACCGCTTATCACCCACAGACAGATGGCCAAACGGAGGTGGTTAACAGGAGCTTGGAAACCTATTTGAGATGCTTTGTGTCGGAGACACCTAAGCTGTGGGCCAAATGGCTATCTTGGGCAGAATATTGGTACAACACCTCGTTTCACTCAGCTTCACAGATGACACCATTCAAAGTACTATATGGACGGGACCCTCCTTTCCTGGTGCATTTTGGGAATAGTAGTACTCCAGTTTCTTCAGTGGAGGAGTACTTGAGGGAGAGAGATCAGGTACTAGAAGAATTGAAGAAACATCTTCTGAGAGCACAACAAATCATGAAGAGACAGGCGGACTCACACAGAAGAGACATGCAATTTGAAGTGGGGGAAAATGTTTTCCTAAAATTACGACCTTACAGGCAGAGGACAATGGCGAGAAAGAGGAATGAGAAATTGGCTCCAAGGTATTTCGGCCCCTATGAAGTGTTGGACAAAATTGGAGCAGTGGCGTACCGACTGAAGCTTCCCCCATCGGCTAGCATACACCCAGTTTTCCACGTGTCTCAGTTGAGGAGAGCTATTGGGGAGCACACAGTCAGTACGGAGTTACCAGAGATACTGACTGAGGATTTGCAGGTGATATTAGAACCACTGGAGCTCCGAGGTGTCAGGCCTGATGAAAAGGGAGACAAAGAAGTGCTGATTGGATGGAAAGGTCTCCCTGATTTTGATGCTACTTGGGAACCGTTTGAGAGAGTGAAAGAGCAGTTTCCCTCTTTTCACCTTGAGGACAAGGTGAGTTTTTGGGAGGGGAGTAATGTTATGCCTTGGCTGCCGGCCCAGGAGGGGCCGGTTGGACTGGTCCAACCTGGACCGGTCCGGGTCTTCACCAGGCGGAAGAAACCGCAAGGGGAGGGGGGGGGGGGGGGGGGCGGAAGCTAGGGTGGGCCCCACTAGGGCTTAATTGCATGATTAGGAGGGAAATTTTGAATTAGATGGGTTGTTTAGGTATTTTGTAAAACTCCTTTTGGATTAATTAGGGAGATTGGGAGGGAATTGGGGTTATCTTGAATTTGAATCCAATTTGAGATCTAGGGTTTGTGTGCTTGGGCTCTTGGTGTTGCAAGAGAGTTTTGGAGAGTTGTTCTTCCTCTCAAATTGAAGAACGTTGTATCTTTTGTTGCTTTCAATCATCTACTAGTGGAATTCAAGTGTTTGCTTGGTTTTATTTCAATTTTTCCTCTGTTTTCTCTGATTTTTTGGGCTGTTTTCCTGCTGTCAACAGCAGAAAATCTGTTATTTGCTCTCCCTTTTGAGTTAGGTTTGCTTGCGAACTCAAGTATTTCCTATCAGGTTACTTGCGAACTCATGTATTTCCTATCAGACATCCTTGTTGAGGCTTGAATAATTAACACAATGAGGTGAGAGCCTTCTTCATGAGCTTATAATGGGACTCCCCTGAATCTATACTAACCAACCCTTCTAGTGGCATGGACATTGTGCCACTTGAGGTGGTCTATTCTTTGAACCAATGTATCCCATAAACTTCTAGGGGAGTGTCTCATCATTGTTAAGATTGCTCACAAATGCAACAAGTATGCATGTCTCAGCTTTTGTCATCTTTATTTTCATTCACTTTACACTTGATCTCTCTCTCCTAGGTATATAAACAAGACAAGTAACACTCAAGTCATAGCTAACTCAAGTTTGAGTGGAGCTTATTCATTGAGATCAAACTCAACTCTTCCATCAATTGTCAAGCTAGAGTTTAGCTTGAGAGATTTAGGTTGCCGGAGAATCGCAATGAAGTTGTGAAGTGAGGTCAGTTGGGAAGAAGAGGAAGTTGCAATGAGAGTCATAGGACTAGTGGAGTTTGAAGAAGAATGATAAGAGGAATTCATGGCGGGAGTTTGCATGTTGTTGCATTAGGCATCTCAATTCGAAACGGGACATTGGAGGAGGCATCATCGAGAACGGATCATGGGACCAACGATGTGAAGAAAAGGAGGTTGCGATTTGCGATCCAATGAGTGGTAGAGCAAACATGTAGTTGAGATTTAATAGACGGGGGAGAAACGGGATTTAGGATTGAATGATCGGGATTTAATTGAGCTCTACTTGCTAGCTAACGAACCGAGTCGAGTTAAACTTGAACTCAATGCAAACTATAATATGAGCTCATCTCACAAGCTCATTGATGAGTCGAGTTTGAGCGGACTTGACTCACTTTCACTCCTACTCCCTCCCTTTCAACTCTGTTTGAGTAACCTCAGTATTAGTAAATTCTTCCTATCTTTATCATAAACTTTGACATGGTCTTTTTCTTATCATCTTGGCAAGCTTACTTTTTGGCTTTATAACATGTTGTCTATCATCCAACACCCTTCATTGATCGACGTCCAATGTCTACCAACCACAAACATTTGATGCCTACCAACAACTATCATTCATTGTACATAAACCACCAACATTTGACAATAGCCTTTTAAGTCATTTGATCTCTCCTCCTATCAAGAGAACAATCACATCATTTATCTTCTAATGATTGATGTCTGACATACACCAATCACAGATCCAACTCATGCCTTCTAGGGCACCCTATCTTCCCTTCTATTAAGAGAATGATTGGGTTGACTGATCTCTGTCATTTGACTTTTGATATCCTAATGCCATCCATTATCCAACTCTTTCCATCATTTGATATCTGACTTCTAATGCCCATTAGTCATTGATGCCCATAAATGTTCAATGCTAGCAGACATCTATTGCCATCTTCTTGGGCGCTTGGTCTCCTCTCCTATTTGGAGAATGATTGAGCTGACCAATCGTTGTTTCTTGGCCTCCGATATCCTTCATCGATTATTGACTGGCACTTATCAATCGTTGTCAGCTTTGACATCCCTAGATTCCTACTACTAATAAAGGAGATGCCTCCCACAGTTCAATATACTACATTATGTTAACACCTTTTTTAGGTGTAGGAAAGATGAGCAGATCAGTCAAGGATGTAATACCCTAAGATCTAATGGAAGGATTAAATGTTTAAACCTATATTTTACTCAACCAACAAGGAGATTAAACCAGACTGATTATCAAATTCAAAATAATAATACTAGTATAAACATCATTCCATTTTCGTTTCTCAAAATACATGTACAATAATCCAATTTATATTGAATCTAAATATAAAAAAAATTATATTGGATTACAAAAATACCTTACTAGTTGACTCAAATAACCTTATCCTTATTCTTCTCTATTCTGCTGGCCCTTCCTTTTCCTTAAACATCTAATAGTATCATAGATTGACCAAAACGAGCTCAGTAGACTTCCTTTACAGCCCCATAGATATCAATATTCAATTAAAATACTGATAATAATTTATTTAAATATTTAATAAATCATTAAAGCATAAACAAATTACTGACAAACCATGATTCATTTGAATTATTAAAGTGTACTTTATTTTAGGGCCATCATTTGTACTTTTACAGACTACTTTCACAAAAATATTAAAGATGTCAGAGGACACTGCACTTACACTTAACTTTCTCATTTCATCAGAATTCATACAGAAGTTCACGGTCTATCAGGTTCAGCTTAAAATATCATTTATATTCAATATATTGAGTTATTAGAATATTTAATGCATGAGTATATTGCACATGTCTCAATGCTTGCTTATAGTTTCACTTTCAGTTATAACTCCCTTTAACTTCTCACAAACACATATAGCAAGTGGGGTCAGTCAAGAACAAAATTAAATAACCTTTCAAGGCTTCCACATCCGCATTCAACAATTGGGGTTAGAATTCCTCCCACATCTACACAAGGTAGTTGGGGTCAGAACATAATATATAGAACTCTTGTAACATTTTAGAGAATACACTTATCATATTTCAGAATTCAAAGATCATCCAATGTCATGTCATGAGTTATGCAATTTAGATGCAACAATAAACAATTATGACTTTAACAAGTAATTATGATAATGTATGGAGTACCAAAAGTGCCTATAGTAATTCACATTGCATGTATAAAAACTAACAACTAGACTTTTTTCCATTTCAATTATAATTTTAGAGGAATATTTAGAACTATCTTTTAATCTTTTTATAGAACTACTACAAAAGCTAGAAATGTCTCTTTTGTTTAATACACATAAAATTTAGTGTAGAGAAAATCAATTGATAGAATTTTGATTTCTTATAGTTAAAATGTTCAAAATAAAACATTCAATAATATGTTAAAAGTTACATGGTGAAATATTATAAAATATGAGAAAAACACATTTTAATCCATATCTTTTATAGAATTGCTGAAATTGAAATAAGAGATAGGAGTTCAGAAGTCTAACTTTTACTCTACGAAATCCCTAGCTAGCCCGACGGATGAATGAAAATCATTGTCCTTTGAAACCCTCTCTCCTCTTCCTTCTCTAGCAAGGTGCTGGGGTGAGGTGTTTTAGAAAATGGTTTTTGATATTTATTTAAAAAAATCATTTTGGGTTCAGCGTCGCGGTGTCCACTACCCCAGTGCCACTGCGCTCAATAGAAGTTCTAGATCCTCCCAGATTTCTCCAAATAAAGAGCCGAGTGCCACGGCGATGCCACCTAGCGCCACAATACTCCTCTAAATCTTGTCCCCAAACAAAAAGCTCAATGTCGTGGCGCCGCAGCGCCCTAATGAAGCTTTTGTCATTTATAAATTTTTCTTCCTCATTTCCCTTCTTACTCTTATTTAATGTCAATTATACATTCTAAAGCTTTCAATCAGTAATTATAGCAAGATAAATGTGAATTCATACCAAATTACTTTGATTGGGTGGATTCTAGAGCAATAGGTATTACAAAGGATATGTTGCCTCCATCAACATGAATATTTTGGCACACAATGAAGATTATTGAGGATAAGGTTAGACTTGGTGCATGTGAAGTTGCTACTCTTTGGATTTTACAAATTGATTGGATTTTACTTGGGTAGGTGGATGAAAATTTATTTTTATTGCTCTAAGCAGGACATATTTTTTCAGATAGAATTCCCGACAATTTACCAATTTATGTGTGACCCAGTGACTTTGTGCCTTTTACCTCCCAAAGCAGAGGTCTTGGGTATGACTACAAATAAATAAATAAAATCCTGACATGTTAGCTTGAGATATTAGTGTGCTAATTTATTATGGTTAACTCCTTATCTTTTTTCAACATTAGAGCAACATTTTCATGAAGGTAAATTGTTGCAGAAAGATAGCGATGCTGTAAAAGATGCACTTGACCAACTGAGTGGAGCTGGTTGGGCGAGGAAGTGGAGCTCACAACCTTATGTGTCACGTCGTACAGTTGGTTCTCAATTTCTACATTTTTGCAGTGTTTTTTTTTTTCCAACAGTTCTATTTGTATTTTGTTTTTTCTGTTCTCTGGTTTTATGTTTGGTCCATGGCTTTGCTGTTGTGAATGCTTTTTGGAACTAAATGCAGACTTCTTTGAGGGAGCTAACCACACTGGGAATAAAAAATGCAGAGAATCTTGCAATTCCAAGCGTCAGAAATGATGTAAGCTTTGCCACATGTTAATTTCTTTGCATGGTTATGTTCGTCCACTTTAAAACTTGCAGAAATATTGATAATAAGGTTGAGTGGGTGTGGATGCCAGTTTGAATATTTTGTCACTTCTCAATGCTACTAGCTACATCATAAGATCTTGTATGATCTCTTATTTAAAGTTGCTGTTATTCTAAGTTAGGGAAATTCTCTTTGGGAATTTATGTAGTTATTCATACCCCAGAAAGCACAAAGATAAAATTTAGGCAAGAAAAAATTTGCTAGATTTCAATATTTTCTTATTGTTGTGCAACTATATTGCTGGCAGTTATACTTTTCATTTTGAGCATGTGAAGTGATAACGTGAATTCCAGTTTCTATCAATATCATGTAGAACCCCATTTCCATAAGAAAATGTAGGTTTTTTAGGTCATTTGCTTTCTTGTTTTTGCAGGCAGCGCTTCTTTCTACGGTAGTCGGAACTACAGGATTACTTGCTGTCCTTGCTGGTAGACTACCTGGGGTATTTATCTCCTTTTTTTTTATTTTTTATTTTTTAATTTTTTATTTTTTTTTGGGGGTATTTATCTCCTAGAATACGCCAAATGACTCTTTATGGTGCTTGTTGATTCTCTCATGCTCCTTTTTTTATTTAAACTTCAAAGAATAAAATTATCACTAGTATGTGAAGATAATCATTTTACTTCTGAAGTAAGAAAAGGAAATGGTTTAGTCTTTCTTATCCATAAAGAACTTATTTGAAATACTTTTAGGAACTTGTTTTCTTTTACCTTCAGAAATTAGCATTGGTTGCCCAAGCTTACACTTTGCCGCTGTAGTCTTATTATAAACAATTCTGTGGACTTGTGCATCATTTTGGTTCGTTTGTCACAGTAACTCAACTTGACTCATGTTTTGCATTATTGTTTGCGAAGGTTCTTAGCATGTAAAACTAGCCACTTCTGCTAATCTGTTGAATTTGCAGGATTGGGGCTTCTTTGTACCCTACCTAATTGGAAGTATTCCCCTAATAGTTTTGGCTGTGGGGAGTATTTCTCCCGGGTAAGTTCATAAGTCAATTGATATGTTCTCGCATATTGTATAGGTAGAAAGTTTAGAACCATTAGGGGTTGGTCTTATGAACCTTTTTTACCTAATGAGATTAATTATATTTGCAACAGAAGTTAGATTAATTTATGTAACAAAAGCCCTTGATAAACTTTATGAATGATCAACTTTAGCAACATTCATAATTCAATTGTATTTTTTACAAATGCAGCCTTCTTCAAGCTGCCATTGTTGGATTTTCTTCATTTTTTCCGGATTATCAAGAGAGGATTGTCAGGCATGAAGCTGCTCATTTCTTAGGTAACCTGCCATTTCGATATGTATTTTCAATTTTCTCTAATTATTTAGAAGCGACATAATTTGTAGTTCTAAAAGTCATGCTCGTTAAATTTTAAGCTTTACTTTAATGGGTTTTTAAAAACTCATTGAACTGATACACATGAACTTTTTGGAATTTTGATACAAATTTGTTGGGGAAGGAGATAAACTATGATTGTAGTTCGTTCACAACTCTAAAAAAATACAAGATTGAGAGAAGGGGGAGGAGGAAGAAGAATTTCATATCAAAGGAAAATTGTTCATTTCATGATTTGATGTACTAATTTCCCCCAAGGAGGGCTATTTATAGCCATATATGGTCCATAATAACATATTAAGCAACCTAATAGACCAAATAACCTATAAACTCTTGTGACTCATTAAACTATCTTATATTACATTTATTCATAACACTACTCACACTTTAAAATTGACCCTACACTCAAGGTTGAATCACATAGTAAAGCAGGCTAAATCCACATAAAAAGTTGGTGTAGAATCTTCAAGTCATGAATTGTAGGTGCAAATGTTGGCAAATATGCTGGAGTTGAGCGGCAATCGAGCCATACTTCCTTTTGATTATCTGCTCATGAGAATAGAGGTGGCGGCCATTCATCCCTATCTCCTATATGTCATGCAACTATTGCAATATGATTGAGTCATATTGGTTAGGTTTAGAGCATCTTCTACAAAAATGGTAGGCAATATAAAATCTAATGGTGAAGCAGGAAATAATCTTTCGATTTCTAGTTGAATTAAGCAAGGAGTTGGAACAAGTGCTTGTCATTCATTGAGTACAAAGATTGTAGGTTAGACAAATTTTATTTGCTGAGCATTATCCGACACTTGGGCTGGTGGTTGGATCGTTGGCGCAAGAGAGGTTGAGTTATTGTCTCGGTTAATCATGTAGGGAGCTCAAGCAACATTTAGTTATTTTTTAAGAATTTGAATGTATCGCAAAGCACTTGCCATTCGTTGATGAACTAAATTACCTCATGCAATTGTTTAAATCAAGATAATGTGGTTTGAGTTGTGGGTGCACTTTGGCATACAATAAGCATGTCGAAGTCGAAGTTGGTTCAAATTTTACCTCAAGCCTAATTAGTCGCTAATTAATGTCTTGTATAGTCTTCTAAATTTCACTTATTTTTTGTTTAACACCATCGAGATAAACTAGCACCTTGGCGTTGCGGTAGGAATTTGTTTAGCCATAAATATTTGAATTAAAATGGAAATTGTTGTTTTCATGTGAATTGAATATTTTCAAAAAAGATAATTTTCTCGGAACAAGTATGGCTAAAGCTTATATAGAGTCTGCCAAATACAATTATCACTTGAATTTATATCTTTTTTTTGTTGTTGTTGAGTATCACTTGCCTTATGGACAGAGTGTTGGGTGACCAGCTCTGATAAGGCTTTGATAGATGGCTAGATGGCGAGATCTAGTGGCAGGAGTCCTGATCTGGAGTCAGTGAGAGGGTAGAGCTAGGAGGAGATGAAAGTTGGTATTTGGTATGAGTTCGGTGGAGATTTAGAAGTACATCAATGGAGATTGGGAAGATCTCAACACATATTTGATTTTGTTGACAGGGAAAATAGGAAGTCAGCAAAATTTGAGTGAGGTTTGCAATGTTGAGCGCTGGATCTAGGAGCTGGTGCAAAGATCTAAAGTCGCTGGTTCAAATATGGTGATGATGCTTGACGTTGAGATGAGTTGGACCAATGATGATGGAGATTTGGAAGTCTGGGTAGGCGACAAGACA
This sequence comes from Dendrobium chrysotoxum, assembly GCA_019925795.1. Taxonomy (NCBI): domain Eukaryota; kingdom Viridiplantae; phylum Streptophyta; class Magnoliopsida; order Asparagales; family Orchidaceae; genus Dendrobium; species Dendrobium chrysotoxum. Next base: position 76,759,865 of record CM034313.1, read on the forward strand.
AATCTAGGCTTGGAACTAGGATCGAAATGAGAACTTGAAATTTTTTTTTTTTTTTAAATTTGGAATCAGGAGATGAGGTGGAGGGCTTGACATGGAGTAGGGGTACGATCTGAGGCAAATGGCTAGGGATGGTGGGAAGGGTTTTGTTGATGATTGGATTTGGTGCCGAAATGAAGATCTTGGATTATGGGTGCTTGTGATTATCGAAGGATTAATCTGTGAGTTGATACAGACAAAGATGGAAATAGTATGTTGGAGAGGCTCAGTGAGAGCACCAATTGATAGATACCTTCTTGTGGAAGGGGATAGATGATGATTATAGTTTGTTGGTAACTCCAAGAAAATGTAGGATTGAGAGAAGGATTAGGTGGAATAAGAACTTCATGTAAAAGAGAGATATTTCATTGATTTGATTATGTTGGATATTGGTCCAAGATTTAGGATTGTTCTTTCTTTAGTTTCTTGAATGTCTTGTATTGTCATTGGTGTAGCTATTTGTTGTCTATATATAGAGGCTATAGATTGTAATAGTGTATGGTTAAAAAATAAAGATTTGAGTGCTCTCTCCCTCTCCCCTTCCCTCTCTCCCTCCTCTCCGAAGAAGCTCAAGAAGGAAGTACTTCTTCCTCTCATTGAAGATCCTAACATTTGGCATCAGAGACATTTGGAGGAAACCGAGCTAGGTGGAAGTGGAGGAGGTTTTATTGTCTAAAGAAACCAATTCAAAGCGAAAAAGGGAGATCTCATTTGCGTGAGATAAAGCAGGTCGAAGGTTGGAAATGGAGATGCAAGCGGGCAGAAGTTCGAGCGGGGCATGTGATCTTGGCGTGGTCGCTTGAATCAGAATTTGCTTGCTTGAGGGAGACCGGTGGCAGGTGGGGAGGCCGAATGTGCTTGCGGGAGATTGTAGGTGTGTGGGTATCGCGAGTTGATCGCGTGAGAGAAACCATACTGAGTTGCTGGTGCCAGGTGAAGCTGGGCTATTTGCGAGTGGGATGGACGGACAAGGACTTCAATCGGGTCAAACGGGAGGTGCCAAGGTTGCAGTTTTTGCGGTCATCTATGCATATACGGGAGCCGAAATGACACGGATTGAAGACGGGGAATCGAATGGGAGATTGGCTCGGGCATGGTCGCGAAAGCCGAGTGCAGACGGAGGTACTGTCTAGCCGATTATGGGTCGGTGGTGGCAGCAGCAGCTGCAAGAAGACAGGGATGCTTCCTCGGGGCTTGCACAAGGTGGAGCTTCCAGAAGCAGGAGTGGGAGGAGGTCGGGCACTCAGACGGAGGCAACTAGGGCCGGATGGCGGAGGGCAAACGAACAAGAACTTGGCCGGAGGCAGGCAGGCGTATTATTCAGTTGTGAAAGTCAGAACGGACTGGTGGTCCTTGCTTGTGTGTGCAAAAGATGCGGCTTCTGTTCTTGTTTGCTTGAGTCAGACAAGCAAGTCGGAGCACGAGAGGCAAAAGGGTTTGCTGGTTGTGCACAAGAAGTCAGAGACAAGGCACAGTGGATCGAGTCGCTAGAGGGCCGATTGGGTCATGTTTATGGTCGGGACGGACAGAAGACTTGCTTGCGAACGGGGTTTCTTTCTTCTGTTAGAAGCTGGAGGCAAGGTTCTTGGTACGGTTAGATGAGAAGGTCGCTCAGTGGTTCCCTTACGACATGAAGAATAAAGATCGGTCAAGATCTTTTGATGTGGAGTGGGCCTGTTCTTGAGGAGCGGTGCCGGGAGTGGAAGCGGACTGGTCGATGTGAGGTCGGCGGGCTCGAGTGGATGCGCGAGGCGGTGGATACCCAGGTGGATACGCGCATGGTGTGGTCGGAGTCAGACCACATGAGTGCAAGGCGCGGGCGCGGGGCTTGAGGCGTAGGGCACGAAAGCAAGACGCACGGATGTGGGTGGACGCACAGGGTGCGAAAGCAAGACGCACGGTGTGCGTGGTGTTGGCCGCATAGGACATAATGTTTATGCTAGCTGGGTGCAAGGGCTAGCTAGTCGGAGCGGAAATTGGCTGCATGGGACACAGTGCGACAGGAGCAAATCTGTCGAGATGGTGGTGCAATTCTTAAGGAGTTGTTAACCGTCCGGTGGACGCAATTGGAGGGGAAGACCAACGTGGCTGTTCTTTGTGGACATCAGATATTCTTTTTTGTTGTGTAAATCTAGGACCAAGGTGGAGATTGTTGGATATTGGTCCAAGATTTAAGATTGTTCTTTCTTTAGTTTCTTGAATAGCTTGTATTGCCATTGGTGTAGCTATTTGTTGTCTGTATATAGAGGCTATAGATTGTAATAGTGTATGGTTAAAAAATAAAGATTTGAGTTCATCTTTCTCCCTTTTTTCTTCCCTCTCTCCCTCCTCTCCCAAGAAGCTCAAGAAGGAAGTGCTTCTTCCTCTCATTGAAGATCCTAACAATTTATGCTCTAATTTCCCCCAATGAGGGTTATTTATAGCCGTACATGACCCATAATAATCCATTAAACAACCTAATAGACTTAATAGAGCTATAAACTCATATAACTCATTAAACTACAATGTTGTATTTATTTGCAGCAGAATTTGAATGCTTGATAGATTAAAGTCCCTACTTTGAATTAAATTGACATTCCTAGTTCAAATTGAGCCAATTCTACTGGCTGAAATTTTTATCAAATTTTATCGTAGCATTTATTCTACTTCTGTCGCCCTTTTTTTTCTTCTTAGAGATTCCTAGTTTCCAGATTTATAAGATGTTTATTGAACTTCTTCACATTGAAAAAATTGTAGATTAAAAGTGATGCAGTCAAGGTAGGGGCTGATTTGGAGGGGTTTTTGGTGACTGTTTGGTCTTCCCATGTGATTGTTTTGTCTTCCCAGTGTAGCTGTTCAGTTTCCATGTTCTCCCTTAGTTTCCCTGCTGCTAGTTGACTGTTTGGATCGGTTTTCCCTACTGCTGGTTGTTCAGATTTCCCTCTTGCTGTTTTCAATGCTGTGTGCTTTAACTTCACGTTAAATGGGCTATCTTGATAGGCTCCTATTGACTGTTTTTTGTGGCACAATTATGTGAACTATTGAATATTATTCCCCCTTCTTTCTCCTATAAATTGGGGCTGAATTCCTTGATGAAAAGGAGTTTTGGAGAGAGTTGTGATGAATTTTTGGAATGTGAAACATGCAGGTTTTTAGCTTGCGAGCTACCCTCTTCTATCTTCGCTCTACTAATTCTTCTCGGACTTCTATCTTTTTTTTCTCTCCACAGTTTTCATTCCACCTATATCCTTCTTCTCGAAACTATTGAAAGTTGTAAGGTATTGTTGTGTCCTTTTTTATTTGAAGTTATAAAGTGTTGTTGTGTCCTGTTTAATGTGAGTTTGAAGTAGTGTATTGTTTTGTTCTATCAGTGTTATTGTTGTGTTTGTTTAAGTTATTTTGAAAGAAAGTTTGTAATTTGTATTCCTAGAACCAAGTTTGTTTTTTTAGGTTGCACCAATTTGGTATCAGAGCTTTAGGTTGTTGTGTGAGTCTTCCTTTCTCTTTAAAAATAAATAAATAAAAAAAGATTGTTAAAATTCAATCAACAAGTCAAAGTTCTAATTCAAGAGGAAGATATCCCATCAGAAATAGCTCATTCGAAACATCATAGAAGTTTTGAGGCATTCTCATCAGGGGATGAGATTCTTCCACCAGGGGGAGAATTGATGCAATCAAGGTAGGGGCTGATTTGGAGGGATTTTTGGTGGCTGTTTGGTCTTCCCATGTGGCTGTTTTGTCTTCCCATTATGGTTGTTTGGTTTCCATGCTGTCCCTTGGTTTCCCTACTGCTAGTTGCCTGTTTGGATCGGTTTTCCCTTTTGCTGGTTGTTCAGATTTCCCTCTTGTTGTTTCCTATGCTATGTGCTTTAACTTCATGTTAAATGGGATGTGTTGATAGGCTCCTATTGGCTATTTTTTGTGGCACAATTATGTGAACTATTGAATGCTATTCCCCCTTCTTTCTCCTATAAATTGGGGTTGAATTCCTTTGTGAAAAGGAGTTTTGAAGAGATTTGCGATGAATTTTTGAAATGTGAAACCTGTGGATTTTTAGCTTGCGAGCTATCATCTTCTATCTTCCCTCTACTAATTCTTCTCGGACTTCTATCTTCTTCTCTCCACGGTTTTCATTCCACCTGTATCATTCTTTTTAAAACTATTGAAAGTTGTAAGGTGTTGTTGTGTCCTGTTTAATGTGAGTTTGAAGTAGTGTGTTGTTCTGTTCTATTGTTGTTATTGTTGTGTTTGTTTAAGTTATTTTGAAAGGAAGTTTGTAATTTGCATTCCTAGAACCAAGTTTGTTTTTTTAGGTTGCACCAATTTGGTATCAGTGCTTTAGGTTATCATGTGAGTATTCCTTTCTCTTTAAAAATAAATAAATAAAAAAAGGATAGTCAAATCAATCAACAAGCCGAAATTCTAATTCAAGAGGAAGATCTCCCATCAGAAATAGCGCATTCGAAACATCATGGAAGTTCTGAGACATTCTTATCAGGGGATGAGATTCTTCCATTAGGGGAGAATTGATGCAATCAAGGTAGGGGCTGATTTGGAGGGGTTTTTGGTGGCTGTTTGGTCTTCTCATGTGACTGTTTTATCTTCTCATTGTGGCTGTTTGGTTTCCATGCTGTCCTTTGGTTTCCCTGCTGCTGGTTGCTTGTTTGGATCGATTTTCCCTGCTGCTTGTTCAGATTTTCCTCTTGCGATTTCTTATGTTGTGTGTGCTTTAACTTCACGTTAAATAGGTTGTTTTGATAGGCTCCTATAGGCTGTTTTTGGTTGTATAATTATGTGAACTATTGAATGCTATTCCCCTTCTTTCTCTTATAAATTGGGGCTGAATTCCTTTGTGAAAAGGAGTTTTGGAGAGATTTGTGATGAATTTTTTGAATGTGAAATCTTCGGATTTTTAGCTTGCGAGCTACCCTCTTCTATCTTCCCTCTACTAATTCGTCTCGGATTTCTATCTTCTTCTTCTCTCCACAGTTTTCATTCCACCTGTATCATTCTTCTCGAAACTATTGGAAGTTGTAAGGTGTTGTTATGTCCTTTTTAATTTGAAGTTGAAAGGTGGTGTTGTGTCCTGTTTAATGTGAGTTTGAAGTGGTGTGTTGTTTTGTTCTATCGGTGTTATTGTTGTGTTTGTTTAAGTTATTTTGAAGGGAAGTTTGTAATTTGCATTCCTAGAACCTGTTTGTTTTTTAGGTTGCATCAATTTGGTATTAGAGCTTTATGTTGTCGTGAGTCTTTCTTTCTCTTTAAAAGTTAAAAAAAAAAAAGATAGTCAAATCAATCAACAAGCCAAAGTTCCAATTCAAGAGGAAGATCTCACATTAGAAATAACACATTTGAAACATCATGGAAGTTCTAAGGCAAAAATATCAGGGGATGAGAATCTTCCACCTGGGGAGAATTAATACAGTCAAGGTAGGGGCTGATTTGGAGGGGTTTTGGTGGCTATTTGGTCTTCCTATCTGGCTGTTTTGTCTCCCATTTGTGGCTGTTAGGTTTCCATGCTGTCCCTTGGTTTCCCTGCTGCTGGTTGCCTGTTTGGATCGATTTTCACTACTACTGGTTGTTCAAATTTCCCTCTTGTTGTTTCCTATGCTGTGTGCTTTAACTTCATGTTAAATGGGCTGTGTTGATAGGCTCATATTGGCTATTTTTTAAATGGCTAAAAGTTATAGAAACATCAAAAGTGGCAATTTATATATAATTGAGCCTTATTCCTATCTTTGAGCTAATGAACAACAACATTTCCTTATCTTTTGGCTGATGAACAAAATCATGTTCCTATCTTTCCAAATTTATATATATATATATATTAATTATATAGCGGTATGTGATTTGCATTGTCAATGCTATTGATGCAGGACTATAATGCTTTTAAATCAATGTGATAAGAATTTGCACAATTTTGAAAAGACAAGAATAATTAAGACTATTAGTGATTTAAACGAAAAGAGAAAACATTAGAGCGGTCACGACGTTTAGGCCAAATTACATGATAAGCACTTGAATTATCAAAATAATATAGAATTACAACAACTTGCGGATGAAATAGTTTTCAACAAAATTTCTAATCTAACAATAAGATAGCAACATAGAAAGCACACTCAATCCTACGTTTACTAAGCATCCCTACGTTTACTAAGCGGAGACAGAAGGCGAAGCACAACTCCTTGTGATTTGATCACCACCTACAAGATTAGTGAGATTTAGAAGATAAATGAAAAGGGGAAGAAGTTCACCATTGTTGAGAACCGGAGACAATGTGCTACTGAATGTTGCCTAGCTATTCTTCGATGGCTTCGACGAGAGTATCCAGCATGCGCTCCATGTATTCCTCGATAGTATTATCGATCCTCGGGCTGACGTCGAAGAAGGTTGAGTGGAGGATGTGGACGAAGCCTTGCTCGTCGTAGACAATGCCGAAATCAAGATTGGGATTGGCCATGCATCGATCTTGAAGTGTCGAAGTGTTGTAGTACATGCTTCTTTGTTCTCCTTAAAGATTCTTCTTAAGAGAATGAAGTTTCTCTCAAGAAATCAATTAGTGGAAGGGATGGAAGAGTTCGGCCAAGAGAGAGGTAACCCACGTTGGGATTAAGGTTAGGTTGGAGGAGGAGAATTAATCAAAATCTGAAGTTTGAATTTCAGATTTGATTGAAGTGGATTTAAGGATTTGGAATTTGAAATTAATTTCAAAAGAGAGAAAGGAGAATTAAGGAAGGGAGAGAGGGAATTGGGAGAGAGAAAGGGGCGGATAGGAGAGAGGGGGGGGGGGCAGCGGCTATAATGGGGGCTAGGGATTAATTGGGGAGAGATTAAATACTTTCCAAATAAAAGAACTCTTCATTAGGCAATGGATTTAATCAAATTTGATTGGGATTTGATTTGGGGCTTAACTATGAAACTTTCCAAAAATATATTTAATAATTTAAGAAAGATTTTGAATTTCAAATTAGATGGATTTGAATTCAAAATATGTCCTAACTATGTCAATCTAAAATAGGCAATGGAACTTAAGTGGGGAGGGGAGCTAGGGCCGGCGGCTTGATTGGGTTCGGGTGAAGGGGGGAAGTTGGCGGTTAGGTTTAGGGTTGGGTTGAATTTTGCGGTTTGATGGGTGGTGGTGGGAATGATTATGTGTGGAAGGGTGAGGAGAAAAGGTGGTAGTGGGCTGAGAGGGAGGGAGGTGGATGTAGGGGCGGCCGGTGGTGGTGGGTTTTGAAAGGGGGCCAGCGGTTTGGAGATGTAAGGATGGCCGAGAGGTGGAGGGGAGGGGGAAAAGGAAATAGAGATTAAAGCTACGAACCCGACTCGTTAAGATTGGTGGGTGATATACGTTTCTCTCTCTCCTAGGGATCCTTCTCCTTAGTCCTCAAGCTCTCACAAGAAATTAACATGCAGAAATTTGTTGATAATCATTCATTAACCTTAGAAGAGAAACGTAAGGGCTATAAATAGCCTTGTACAAAAGGACTCAAAATAAAAAAGACGACAACGCCCTTAGGACTTACATACGACCTCCCTTAAGTAAGGGGTAAAAACGGGAAGACAAATACAACATAGATAATAAGATGCAAATAAAATAATAAAGACAAATACATGAAATGACTTAAAAATACATCGACTCGATCGTGGCCGTAAATCGACGGCCACGCCTCTGATAGACTTTCCATGCTCTGATGTCCTCATCAGCTATATTCACCGTTTTTACTGATGGAGGCTACTTTATATTAGGCTGGAGATGGCCACCTTATTTGTTGACACTTAAACTTTGGCATAGAGAACTTCTCTATGAAATACAATGCTAGCTCCACTTTTTTTGAATCGTGACCATTGCGCTGTCTGAGAGTTCTGCTCAGAAAACTTTTTGCTCATAGTCACAAACTCTGATTATTGATTATCATGCCTGATCAAGATCACAGATCGGCCAGTTTGTCTGTAACCTTTCCACTTTTATCTACTCTGGTAAGCTTGTAATGCTTCAGCCTATTCTATGCTCTCGTCCATTCTCCAGCATGGAAGTTGCTTGCTAATTCACAATTCACACTCAACCATTCAGGAGTCAAACAAGAAATAAGGTGGTTGGCGGAGATTTCAAAAGTTAATAATAAAGTGTCAAGAATAGAGCAAGGAAAAACGCAAGTATGTATTCCAAGCAAGAATGAAAAAGAGAGAGATAGTTAGTCTATTTCTTAAGTACTCTAAAGTTGACATATTTACCAATTGAATTACCATTTTGGAGTTGGAGGGAGATTGATGTGAAACATGCAAGGAGTTACTTAAGAAATTAGAATAAAATTGATCAAACATGCCAACATAAGGTTTTTGCTTGCAATAAAGAGAGGTTTAGGAATCTAAAGTAGTTAACTTGCTTAGGCAAAGAAGAGCTCTTGAGATTAACCAAACAGTTTAATCAAAATCCAAAGATAACAGCAAACACTACATGCTCATAACAAAACCCAACACTTAATAACAAGAAGTTCACCTTGAGCACCTTCTCACTCTTCACTCTTATGTATTAGCAGAGAGAAACAAACTATACGAAGAATGAGATTACCACTAGGAAGATGGAGCCGAAGACACTTGTTGTGGAAGTTTAACAGAGAGAAGCTTTCAGAATGTTGAACGATGCCACTACAACGGTAGCAACTCCAATGGCTTTGATCTAAGAGAAGGCAGTCGGCGGTGGAGGTGGAGGAGTGTATCGTCCGGTGATTAGCCAAGGTTCGGATGAAAGCTGTTCGTCGATAGCGTCCGCCAATGTGTAGAGGATGCGATCCATGTATTCTTCCACGGTGTGGTCGAAGCTAAATCCCAGATCAAAGAATGGTGAATGTAGAATGTCTACTTGCCCATATTCATCATAAGCGAAGCCGAAATTAACATCGGGGTCCGCCATCCATGAGCTGAGAATTATTTTGGTGGTGTTCCTTGGTGGTCGCCGGTAGGGGGAAAGTAGGGAGAGAAGAGGGGGAGGGATGGGATCTCGGGTAGGGAGAGGAAGAGGGAGGGTGGGGTGGTTAGGTGGAGGGCTAGATTAGGAAATTTAGAAATCTGGAATTAATTCAGATTTAAGTGGATTTGGAGGGAATAAATTTGAAATTTGAATTCAAATTAATATGGGATTAGGGGCTTCAATAGGAATTAATGAGGAGAGCCCATCAATGGGGCCGGCGACATTGAGAGGGGAGAGGGGAGTGGGTGAAGCAATTGCATTAATTAGATCCTTGATTTAAGGGATCTAATTAATTAATGGGAGGGGGGGCGACCAAAGAGAGAGGGAGAGGGGGAGTTCAGGTTTAGTAAGTGGGCCCCAAGGAAATTAATAAAGATTTTAATTAAATCTGATTTGATTTCAGATTTAATTAAATTGGAAGGTTTCCTATCTTAGATTTAAGCAATAGGAAAGTATTTGAAAATCCAATTAATCAATTGGATTCTCATTAGGAAACTTTCCTACTTATCAAATCCTATTTTAGGAAAGAGAGCAAGGGGTTTTGAAATTTGAATTTCAAACTTATGAACCCATGGGAGGGGCCGGCGGCTAGGCATGTGGATAGGAGGGGAAGGTGGTGGTGGGGGCCGGCAGTTGGGGAGGTGGTGGCCGGCGGCTTGGGCGGCCCAAGGAGGCCGGCGGCTTGGGCGGCCCAAGGAGGCCGGCGGCTTGGGGTAGGGGTGGTTTAGGGAAAAGGAGAATGGAGCGGGCGGCGGGTGGAGGAGAGGGGGGAATTTTGATGTAGAAACAAAGAAAGAAAAGAGATCAAAGAGCCGCGAACCTTGGAATCCTCTGGAGGTTGACGGGTATTGCTTTCACCCACCTAGGGTTTCTCCTCTCAAGAACTCACTAAGAGGTCTAGAAGCAAAAATCTGAAATTTTATTAATCATCATCCCTTACAAAGCAAAGAGACCTCCATATATAGGTCCCAACAACAAGAAAATAGAAAAGACTCATATGCCATTGGGGCTACAATAACGACACACGACCCACAGGGGTAATTTTGACATGTAAATAAATAAAACATAAAATACATAAAAAAAAATAAAGACTCTGAATTGTAGGCGTCGATCTACGACTCCGTCGACGGTACACATGTCGAAATCTCTGATCGATATCCTCATCAGAGATGGTGTCAGTCCTACTTGATGCAAATCTCAAAGTCTACGGATTGAAATGCAAATTTTGTGTGAAAGCAAAACCATCTGAAAATTGACATTTAGAAGGAATTTTAATTTCAATACAAGCTTAAATGTACATGCCTAGGATGTTACGTAGTTAGGAGAGTTGGGTTGTACTGATAACTCAGATTTATTGGTTCCCTGTATTCTTTTTGCTGTCATTTAGTTCTCTAGATGTCCATGGTTCCTTTTCCTCCTTATTTTATTGTAGGCTCGATTTGTCTCTAAAAAAATATTTAAAGTCCTTCATAATCTACCTTATCAGATCGTTTCAAGATTGAGGACAATTCTCCAATCAAATGAGCACAAATCTCAAACCTCAAAGCTTCCATTTATTTGTCAACTAGCTTCCAGAGCTTTGGTGGTCTAGTACCAATCTTACAGACCAAGTGTTTCAATCCATAACATTCTGATTGACTAGAGAACCAAAATGGCACTAATCAGAGGGCTCATTTTTGTCAGATATGATCTTGAAGATGAAGTTTTTCTCCCATCTACTATTTGCTTGTTGAAAGTATCAAATTACCCTTCATGCAAAAAACTATAAATACCCCCTTAATGGAAGTTAAAATTAGCCTAAAGCTCTTCCATCGCCGATAGAAGATTCTGTTAAACTATTTTCATTCTTTCCATCAAACCTGCTTACTTCTTTCGGGGCTCAGGAACGCTGAGGGCAAGAGTTTGACTCCAACTATTGGGTTTTCCGATCACTAGGGAAGAAGGAGAGGGGACGAGTTTCAGGAAGCTCGCTTCAAGAATGAAGGCTGGGCCGAGTTTGAGGCTTTTAGCTTTGCCACTTTCCAAGGGTCAAAGCATGTCTTATTGGAGGGTACCTTATAGAGAATAAAAAACAGACTCTGAGGAAGATGAACAGTCAAGGGAGGTGGACTATATATCCACTCTATGAACTTTCTTCAAGCCTTGTTACAAAGATAATTGGGGACAGTTATATTTTTTATTGGGAGAAAGATTTTAAGAGAGGCATTGATAACTTTAGCATTTGAATTACATTTATCGTTATATGACCTTGGAGAGATACTTCATTCTGAGTAAATATATGATTTTTTTGATAATGTGGACATTAGTAAGTTGCATATTTTTATGATGCATACGTGAGTCCCCACTTGACGGCCCACTTTTTATCTAGGGAGAACCCACATAAATATGCATGTAAGATATGTAGGGAGAAATAGTTATATTATGTAAATAATAAGAGTAAGTTGTTGGTTGAGGCCGTGGATGTCGAATATAAGAGGATAATGAAGTCAAGCAAGACCTGGCAGATTTGAAAGAAAATTTGGCCAAGATGGATGCAGCTCCTGCAATGGCAGCTAATTGAAGAGAGCAATTACAAAAGAACTCGAGTCATCCGATGTTGCAGCAGCGAGTATGAGTTCTGTTTTTTTTGGAATATGATGTTATTGCGAAGCGAAGTAAATATTTTGGAATTTTGGCTGCTTGAGTCTTAGTTAAGCAGTAAAGATCCTTCTCACATCCTCACATGATGAATTATGAGTCAGATAGAATTTCTCAGAAGAATTACATTGGTGAACTCACCAAATTGAAGTCAAAGTTGCAAACATTTAAGGCAAAGAACATTGCACTAAAGGAATGATTGTCCGAGAAGGAATTTGTAAATAATTGCATTCATTTCGAAGAATTTGAAGATTTATAGATAAATATTAAAGGGACTCTTCTTTCTCTTTGAAAATTTTGGTGAAGCAAGATATTTGAACAACTAAGATGTAATGGGTAAAAGTCAATATCCTTTTACATTAGTAGTGCATTATCCTTATAGAGAAATATTAAAGGGCTGTGGATGTCGAATAGGAGTGCATTATCCTTTTACATTTTTATTATCCATCAAAATATTTGAACAACTAAGATGTAATAGGTAAAAGTCAATTTTAACTACAATTCTTAGTCATTCGAAATATTTTTGTAGAGGTTGTAATATTTGCAGGGAGAATAAACTCTGCCCTAAGAAAAGGTCTCTCGCTCTCTCTCTCTATAATGACCTTATTAGGAGAACAGATGTATTAAATATGACCTATGTCAAGAATGGTGGAGATAGACTTAAATATAGACATGCGTACACGAAATAAATTGATTTCAATTTTGAATTGCTTAAAATTTGAGTAATTGTATACAGTTTCAAAATTTGAACATAATTAACAGGCCTATTCATAATACTATGAATCAAGTTAATTAAAGATGGACAATAGAGTGGTTGAACCAAACAAAATTTATCCTAATAATGATTCTAACGCCTGCAAACTTATTATCAACAAGGTTGAAGAACTTTCTCCTGGTAGAAGTTCTGAGAATTTTTGCTGCTTCAAGATAGATTTTCAAACATTTGGATTAAATTCCTTGGAGTTTTCCCTCCTGAGGATAATATTCAGTTTTATCTTTCTCTTTCATCACCACCGGAGATTCATATTCCTCTTATGGATGCAAGCATTAGCAAGCTTACTAAGCGACACCTGTTTCTGAATCTTCAGTTGCCTACTTGATTGGTCTTCCCATCTTGGATTATTCATTGGATATTGGGAAGGAGCACGTCAACCTAGGAGATGAAAGGTTGCAGCAGCTTATATATACTGGAAATCTCGATGATAAGGGACTCGACAGGTACCAAATTCACTGCTCTCTCCTAACATATTTGCCAGAGAAATAGCTGCCATTCAAAATTAAGACTTTCATCTACTTGGAATATGCCTTTTGAATCACATAATTTTCAAGAGATAACGATGAAGGATTGGGTTGGCTTGGAGCAGGTTGGCTGTTGTGTCAATGGCTGGATTGGCAGCTGAAGGCCTCCAATATGATAAGGTTGTTGGCCAATCAGCTGATTTGTTCTCTCTTCAGGTAAACACCTGGCAAAACACTACACATAGCTGTATCTGCGTAAATTGGATTGGTCTTAATTCCCGTAATGTGCTTTTCCTTTCAGAGGTTTTTCAATAGAACTAAGCCCAGTCTTAGCAAAGAGAAACAGCAGAATCTAACCAGATGGGCTGTAAGATCTCCATCTCAAATCTAGCTTATTAACCTGACCATTTTAACGCATTAATTCATGCAGGGATTTATATATTTATATTTGTATATCCAATATCTTAATTTTTATATTTATTTACATAACATTTAAAATTTTAAATTATATAAAAATTAAAACCATAATTACATGTATACATAAGTCTCCCTACGTTATTTGCATATCCTGACAGAATTCTTTATAGGTCTTATTTGCAGGCTCTCTTTTGAAGAATAACAGAACTGCTCATGAAGCCCTCATGTCTGCCATGTCAAAGAAGGCCAGCGTCTTAGATTGCATCAAAGCAATAGAGAATGCCTCTTAGATCCCGAAGGTGTAATAGATCAACAGAAAATTGTATAGCCAAATGGATCTATAAAATTAACATTCTTATCTCTCATTTATCTTTATCTATTATACATAAACTCGTATCTAATTTACTCAATAAACTTTTTACAGCACTCAGTTTCTATAATTTTAACCCCAACATCTTTGATTCTTTCGACTGAATCTTTTTACTTGACGCTCGGATCAAGAACGAGTTATATCTCATCAGACCAATCGCAGGGATCGTTCTCGTAGAACAGGCCGTCGATGATGTTGTCGACGAGAGAGTCGACAAATGAATTGCAGCTAAGAGTAAGCATTTGACCGATCCGAGCCCTGGCGCTGGAGAACCAGGCGAAGATGGCAGCTGAGGTAACAACGGCGAGGCAGATTCCGGCGGCGCCGGCGATCTCCTCAACGTTCAACTTCTTGAAGAGGGAGGTCCCGGTAACGAACTCCACTCCGACGGCGGCGGCGAACGCAATCTGGAAGTAGATGAACAGTTGAGTTTATAAAATAAACAGTCGAACAATTTCCTCTAATAAAGGAATCTAAACGCACCATGGCGAGACGACCGGAGACGATCTCGAAGTCGTGGCTCTTGCGGGCGCTTTCAACGTAATCAGCGAGGGAAGCGAAGAAGAAAGTGGTGTTGCTGTTAGAATTCTTTACCGGAGTTGGGATTTTTCCTGATCCGTACGATCGGAGAGTGCAGAGCCGCGGCTGGAGGATAATTTTACCACTCGCCGGCGATAGATCTGCCGCTGATCGGAGTCGAGGGATCCCCGAAAGGTATCTGTTCCGACCAACGGCGCCATCTGTCGGTGCAAGCTCGCAAAGTATAGTCGTATGCGTGGACGTGACAACGGCAATCATCGGGAGAGGGGTTGGGTGTCTCCGGAAAATAGTGGCGTGGTCAGGTATTTTCAGGAACTCGGGAAGCAGAGCGGCGGAAGAATTCGTTGGAATGCTGGGTACCACTTCATTCCGATATTTTTCAACTTAGTAGTCCCATTACTCGAGGTCAGCTTAACTCTAATGAGGATTTCGTTGGTTGTATAAGCTTATGATCTTTGATCTTTTTAACTCTTAAACAATTTGGAAGAAATATGTTTTGAGGATATCTAATTAAATTTTAAGTTCAATAATTTTAAAGTTAAGATCAGTATAATATAAATTATTTATCTACTCATTAATACAGATTAAAGAAATTTAAAGATAATTCAAATTATTTTTATCAGAATATTTTCATATAACTTTATTACAGTTTTGTTAAGTAAATTTATTTTTAAAATTTCCTTAAACTTCAGATCAAGCTGGGGGAGGGGGGTTAAAATAAATCAATCCAAATTAATTTAAATCGAACAATAATAAATATAAGATAAATATATAAATAAAATAATTTTAAGTGTTAAAATGCAAAATATTAACTATAAAATATGACCACTTAACTGGTTCTTTTACAGAAAATCCACGGATCATTCCACAACTTTC
Source organism: Dendrobium chrysotoxum (assembly GCA_019925795.1). Lineage (NCBI taxonomy): Eukaryota > Viridiplantae > Streptophyta > Magnoliopsida > Asparagales > Orchidaceae > Dendrobium > Dendrobium chrysotoxum. Next base: position 76,774,930 of record CM034313.1, read on the forward strand.
TCTACATGAGCATTGCGAGTTCAGCCTTTGAGCCACCGTGCGGTCATCTGATCCTCACATGTCATATCATTGGTCTTTCTCGCGGTGTTTACGGAATTCACGTTACTTTGTTAGATCGAAATTCTTTCCGAGCATCATGGCAACTGAACGATGGAACATCCACATCTCCTCCGTTTAAAAAACCATTGACTACATCATCTTCATTCTATATATGATCTCTATGATTGATGCTTTAAATCCTGTCCGTTGAAAATCAAACTCAAGGTTGCCGTTACAATATCCGGCTCGCTTTCGTGCTAATCATTGTAGAGGATCTCCATCCGGTTTGAGTCGATGCAAAAAAGTGTGGACGAGTCTCCTCTGTCGTGGCCTCTTTTACCTTCGCTGGAGTTCCTTTCATTTCCCACCCAACTAACCCTGCCACTCTAATGCGATCAGATCAAAACGCCAGTCCCCCTTTTAAGGACTCTCTCTCTCTCTCTCTCTCTCTCATTTTTATTTTTATTTTTATAAACATTTAGGTCAATTAAAACAAATACATATATACATTACATATACATATGTAAGACTCAAACTCAAGACCTCTTGATTGGTAGTCAAATCTCTCAACCAACAAATCAAAGTAAGCTGCACTTTAGATTGCTTTCTACTTGTGCTTTAGATGGCTAGTTCTCAATTTGACGCAGAGAGGATTTCACTGCCAAGCGGTATTAAATGTTAATATAAGCTCCACGTCAGCTCAAGAAACTGTATCAAGATCTCTAACTGCCATTTGTCATCTGAACCTTACATGTGTATTCACAGAATTCGTTTTTATCTTTTCCTTATTTATTTATATGGTTGTACATCCTTTGCCTAATGTAAGGAAAGTATTCTTTTCCTCTTTTCACTGTTCTCTGTGTTTCTTTCCTTCTCCTGTTTCTCTCGGTTATCATGGTATCAGAGCAGAGTATCCTATGAACCCTCTCTTTTTTTTTCGTTGTCTTCTTTTTCTCCATGGATTCTTCCTCGGCTTCAATTGCCGCTGCTTCAGATCAACCTAACAGCGCTTGTGTTTCCTTCGACCTTTCTCCGATTCCCGCCCAACTCAAATTCTTGGTTAGTAATGTTAAAAGCAATATCTCCACCACTCTTGATTCTAACAATTATCCCATATGGAGGTCGCAAGTTTTGTAATTCTTCCGCGCCAATGGATTCAAAAGCTTCATTGACGGTTCTTGCCCTTGCCCATCCCCTCAAGCTCCATCTGAATCCAATCCCTACTCCTATCAAACATGGCTTCTTGTCGATCAAAATCTCGCTGCAGCTCTTTATTCGGTTATCTTTTCTATAATCTTGCCTTATGTTCTTTCTCTCGAACACTGCGCCAAAATCTGGGAAACTCTCGCTCGTCACCTTCAATCTACTACGCAATCTCGTCTCATTCATCTTAAGAATGAACTACACCACGTTTCTATGAAAGACCAAACTATGACTCAATATCTTCTCAATATTAAGTCTAAGGTCGATGCCATTGCTGCCACCGGAACCCCGCTTGATCCTGAGGATGCCATTCTCTACACCTTGAATGGCCTTCCCTCACAATACCAAGCTTTTAAAACAACCATACGTACCAATCTCAATCATATCACTTTAGATGATCTCTACACTCTTCTTTGCAGCGAAGAACAAAATATCGCCCATGAAGCCACTCTTGACCTATACAATCTGCAGATTTTTGAACCACAAATGGCTCTCACGGTCTCTCACGTTCGTGGAAGAGGTCGCTATTCTTTCAGTCGTGGTCGCTCATTCTCCACAAATCGATCTGCCCGCAACTACCCAGTCTGTCCCAACAAGAATTCAATGGCCTCGGTCATTTGCCAAATTTTTTTCAAGAAAGGCCATTCAGCTCTCCGCTGTTGGCACCGTCACGGCTCATCCTACAGCGAGGAATCTCAAAAATCAGCCTTATTCTCACCTACAGAATCTACAGTTAACTCCGACTCGTCGAGATGCTCGATTCGACTATAAGCATGTCACATTTGGAGACCGTTTAGTAATGCAGATTGTGGTTTGAACTTTCCAACAGTGCTTCAGGTCCTTGATTTGGACTCATTTGGGCTTGGATTGAGTCGAATTTGGTGTCGTTGGATTCGTATTTCCGAGACGCTCATCGACTATAGACTTGCTGAAATCAGAGTTTAAATGGTCTCCAAATTAATTTTTGAAGTTTTCAACTTGGTTTTTGCCTCGAGATTCGTGCTTGATCAAGAAAATTCTTTGATGATACATCAATATATATATATATATCATTACATTATAGTAAAAAAAATATAAATTATTACATTATAGTAAAAAAAATATAAATGAATAATTTTAGGCATTCACATAATGTTTTACACTTAGTCAATAGATTTAACTGTTGAACATAATTTTACAGTTTTAGAGTTTTACTAGATTATTAGTGATTGTTCAGAATATTATTTTGAAATTTTAATTGTACTATAATATTATTTTCTGAGGGCAGAATTATTTTTTAATCAAATAAAATAGTGCACTTTTCAAAGTACTATGTGAAAATTTTTTAGAATAATACCAAAACATCCGTAATGATTGTTTCTATAACATACATAAAATTATATAGTGAAATTTTAGCGGTTGTAAAGTTATTTCCATTTTTACATTATGAAATTATGAATATGATGAGGAAAATATCAAATTTTTGTATTTTTAAAAATTGTGGTAGACAGAATTTAATAGATCTCGATCTGCATAACTTTCAGAACTGGGTTAATAATAAAAAATAGGCTGGAGTCACCTCAAGGACAAAATTCCAAAATTTTAAATCATGCACATAGACCTCTGGGATCCACTTTAGAACACTCACATGCATACAACACACTCACAAACATATGCAAGGGTATTCAACACAAAAGTTCAGTAGGTACCTTTACTAGATCGGGTCAAAACATGTGCAAATGTGCACTAATTCGGTAGGTGTTACACATGATATATAGGATTTGTCCTCTATTTGTATGATTTGAGGTGTGGGATCTTAAATTTCTCTAGGAGAGTTACTTCAACGATCTCTTTAAAGAACACATTGGTTAGTTGTAGCTTTCTCTTCTTAGCCCATTAAAATGATGTTGATTATTCATCTTTGTCTGATTAGAATGCAGCAAACTTTTGTTTGGTGGGTTCCTTTGGACAATGGAGTTGATGATCCCTAAGGCACATTAGATTGGGAGGGTGATGCATGGGGGTTTGCTCTAGGTCCCCTTGAATCTATTTTGCAAGTCTCTCCTCCATCTCAATCAGCTTTCTATTGACGATGAACTATGGTTTGTCCATATTGGCTGAATATCCTAGCATAGGCTCTCTCTTTTCTCAATATGCTTGGTTTCTAGCTTGTGGCATCACTTCCACGCACACCGCACTTTTCAAGATGCCTACTTGCATGACCTTTTGAGAGATGGAGAGAGAGAGAGAGAGAGAGAGAGAGAGAGAGAGAGAGAGAGAGAGGAATGGTTTTGTTATTCCTTTTGTTGAAGGTGCATAAGGCGTCCTTATTGTTCTATCCTTGAACTCAATCTATATGTTCTGGATTAGACATTACATGCTAAATCTTTAATGATTCCTTATATTTTAGAAAGCAAGAACCCCATTTGCAACATACTTTGAATTTATGTGAAATTTGGCTTGATCAGTCACTGGTAGTCTAGGCTCTTGTGGTACCATCTTTTTAAGTGGGAGCAGTTGCCTTATCAATTTGGAGGAAATTACAAATTTGATGGTTGTTAACGTGGGATGCCTGAATTTTGAAAAAAAAGTCTTTGGAATGGACAAATCCTCAATTGGTTCCTTAGCGAGATGGTGAAGTGAGCAATCTCATACCCATCTTCTGATTGATGAGTCAAGGGAGTTCATGACTTGTTTGCCCGATAGGCTATTTTGTCCTATCACAATTTCTTGGATATGGGCGTCTTCCCTCATATTGGACCCATGTAACATATGATTATATGTTTCTAAATTTATTTTCTTCTAAAATAATGAGTGATAAATCATAAAATATAGCTTGGGTTAATAATAATAATGAAAAAATATTCTCCTTTAAGCAATTAATACAGAATAAAATATTGTACGGAGCATAGTAGCCCACCACAAAAAAAAAAAAAATTCAAAGATAGCCGATGTTGTTTGAATTAGAAATTTAACTTGCTGATCGGATTTTGTATATATATGAATGCTAGTAGGCAGGGGTGTCAAAAATTGACCCGACCCGAAACCCGACCCGGACCCGACCCGGAAAAATCCGGGTTCGGGTCAACCCGTTTGTTAAACGGGTCGGGTTCGGGTTGGGATTTTTGACCCGTTTGTTAAACGGGTCGGGTTCGGGTTGACCCGCAAACCCGCGGGTCGACCCGGCTAACCCGTTAGTAAAAAATTTTTTTTGAAATCAAGAAAAAATAATGATGTATAGTTGTTCTAAACGATGGCTAAGAAATTATTTGAACTTCGTTGAGTTTTTTAAACATACAAATAATTAATGCCGTGTAACTAAATAGTCTAAATTTTAATAACTTTCTTTTGATTATAAAAATTCTTTGAAAAAAGCAATACATATCAAGATATGCGTCTATATTTACCATTAAACTAACAAAAAAAATACATCCAATCAATGGGGTTATAATACGCATACTACAAGACAAAAAAATACATCCAATCGATGCCGTGTAACTAAATTTTTTGAAATCCCATTAAGTCCGATTCGGGTTCGCGGGTCGGGTCGGGTCAACCCGGTAACCCGCGCGGGTCGGGTCCGGGTCGTATATCTTGACCCGTTTAGCTAAACGGGTCGGGTTCGGGTCAACCCGTTTACGCTCGGGTCAACTCGGGTTGGACCCGAACCCGACCCGTTGACCCGAATTGACACCCTTACTAGTAGGCGCCTTATTGGTACACTAGTAACTAGAAAGGTCTAATGAATGGTCCGTTAGAGAGCTCTTGTTCATCAGAATTCCAAAACCCTCTCTGCTAAAATTGAGACATTGTAGTCTATTTGGGTTCAATCGATTATAGATTAATTGAATTAATTATGTTTGGTTCTAAAAGCTCGAAAATGAAAGCTATTTTCAGTTGCACGCTTTAATATTTATGACGATAGAATTATAATTTTATGTAGTGTTGCATAGAGATTCAGACATACACATATAAAAGAAGCTTATAATAGACACTATAGTTTTTATGTGAAAATCCCATAAGGGAAAAAAATCAAGAGATCTGACCCACTTGAAATAATCAACTTCGTATATAAATATGACAATAGTCTACTCTTCTCTTAAATTGAAAAGGGCAATACTACAAAGTAGGGGATAATGGTTGTTGAATCTATGAATATAGTGAAAAGTATTAGAGAAACACTGATGATAACATTGGTTAAAAGAATGTGGTCATTAGATAAATGTCGACGTCGTTGGAAAATGGTAGCAATCATAAAAGGTTCACTAGGCGATAGTAATTAGACAGTAGTAATCATACTATGGTAGATTGCAGATGTCGATTGGGTAATGACAATTAGGTGACGATGATCAGACAACATAAATTGCTAGTGGTGATTGTCTCTGTTTATCGTTAGTTTTAAATAAAACTTTCGAATTCATGACATCTCTAAGCTCCCTTCAACTTCATGCCCATTTCATGTGAAGAAAATATATCCATTTATAATTTTTTGGAGTGCTATTTTAATAATTTTTGCTAAAATCTCAATCATTCCATCAAATGATTTGTATTGATTTTTTCAATCATAGTCAAAGACATGTAAGTGATTGATATTAGTCTTGTTATGTTCCTCTTATCATGACATTTTGTTTGACTACGAGCACATAATATCATTTGATCGTTTGGCCATTCAAATAATATTACAAAGTTTTTAGGTATGCTTTAAATGTTTAATTTGAGTTTATTTGGACGATTAAAATATTGTTAACATCTTTAGGCTTATCTCATCAAAATATTCATTTCAAATATAAGTTTTTCACATCGAGTTTGCATGACCCTTAATTTAATTCTAAAAAATTTCAATTCAAATCTAGTGTCTAGATTCATGTGTGATGATGAGATGGATTGTTTTGCTAAACTACCTGTGTCAATTATGCTTGAATTAGAATTAAACCTATTTTATAAATTAAATGGTGATTAAAATTAATTTTTTCTAATCTCATAATAAATTAATATTTGTCCAAAATCAGCCACAGCCCTCATAGTAATGTAGGTTTCGTTTGGACAGTTTTCTTCTTACTTTCTAAAATAATTTTTATATTAAAAAATTATTTTAGAAAAAATTATTTTAGAAAGCAATAAAGAAACTGTTACAAGCGAAGCCTAATCTAATGCCACATTGCTCTACAAATTAATATTTAATTAATCTTTAATTAGTAGACTAAAATGTATAGTATAAATTTAAAAATAATATAATTTGATTATTTTCATAAAGCAGAATCAACAGTTAAAGAAAACAAAATTAAAATAATGATAAATAATCGAATTAAAATCTAACAATCGGCTCAAATAATAAGACTAAGATTTATTCGAATTTATTTACCAATACGCATCCTTATTTAACTTTAGATTGGACTCGTTCGGTTCAACGTTGGCTCTTGACGATCGGACCGGCCTCTCAGGACTCTTCGATTTTACACCGGGTGACGACTGAGAAGAGATCTATTATCCCGTTTCTTTAATTGCCCTCGTCTTGGAGTCCCAGCGTCGAGGCCAAGAGGGTGGGATCGCCGGATATTTGCCCGGGAATCAGAGTAGGAGATACCGAGATCATGGAGGATCTCGGAATAGAAGCTAAGGAAGCTGCTGTCCGCGAGGTCGCGAAGTTGCTCCCGCTTCCGGAGTTGCTCGCTTCTATAGTCTCCATCAAAGCCGACTACAGTTCGAGGCAACAGGTCAGGTCTCCTTTCTTATAGGCCCCGTGCTTAGGTAAGAGAGGATTACTTAAAATTTAATTGATCTCTTCTCAGTCGTCTCTAAATCAAGAAGTTTTCACTCATTATGAAGGTGCATGCATGCATCTTTAAACAATATGTATTACATATCATAAATGTTTGAAGGGGGAAACATCTATACTATTCTAGACAACTATCAAAACTATACAAGGAGCTAATGTTCGTTATTTTTCATTTGTTGTAATAAACCCCTTCGTTCATCCATTTACTCCACCCAGGATGTTTCTGAAAAATATTTAAATCTTAATGAGGGTAAATTATAATATGTAACTTAGTGGGCATTTCATAATTTTAAAGGAAAAAAGAAGTAATATTAATGCCAATCATCATATTTAACCTAGAATGAAATCATAAAATTTGGTTTTTCGTTTTAATAACAATTATGATCATAAATATTGTTTAGCAGTCAAGTTATGAACAATAATGAAATCATAGCACTCAACTTCACATTAAGAGCTTGAACATGAAATGATCTTGTCATAGTATCACTTATTCTTTAGCATATACTTAATATGTCCATCTAATGCATCCTTGGTCGATACAACAACAACAACGTTAAGCCTTTATCCCACTATGTGGGGTCGGCTACATGAATCCTTTTTCTCCATTGTGTCCGGTTAAGAGTCAAATTCTCATTTAGATTAATAAAGAAAGGTCATTTCTAATATTTTCAATATAAAATGAAAATCGCTCTTTGTCAATGCATCCTTGGTTGGCACAATAGGGTGTAACTCATAAGTTTACTATTGTCTGAGGTGGAAATGCTCTTAACTCACCCATGACCCATACATCCTCCATTGACACAATGGGAGATAGCTCATCCATCTATACTTGAGGTGGAAAGATTGAATTATGAACACATATGTACATTAGCGTCTCTAGTTAGTATCATTGCACATGCAAGCATTTTTATATTTTATATTTTTTGCACTCTTATCAATATATACTATAGAGAAATCATTGTAAATTAATTGAGAAGAAATCTTATAGCAATAATACTTATCTTATACTTATAAAAGAACATGATCATAAACATATCCATTAAAGGACCATTTAGTTGCAAGTATTTGGAAAGTAGATGTATTCAAAATACAATTTAAAGTTTGATTTAAGAAAATTTAGGATTTTAATTTTTTTGTGTTTAGTTGCTTGCAAATTAAAACAAATATTTAAAATATGGTGGTTGCCAACATCGGTGGGCGACAATGGAGGTAGGCAATCCATGGTGGTGGCCGACAACCAACGTTGGTTGCCGGTGGCTGCTAGCGATGGCGGCTGCGGGCAAAGCTTCACATTATCAATGTATTTGAAATTTACCCAAATAAGGTGAAATAAAAATTTATTGAAAATGAACTAGGTAAGGAATCCAAATACCTCGAAAGATTATGCTACATTTGTTTTTCTTTCAACCAAACACCCAAAAATTAAAATCCCTTACATTTGATTTATTTTCGACTATAAATGCTTGCAACCAAAAAAATTGTAAATTTATTATGTTTAGAAGAAAGAAAACTTTACAACAATCTAAAAATGGTATTATCCACTTAGTCTTAGATGATTTGATCCACTGGATAATCTTTAAATGTCATCTCCTTTAGCTTAATACCTATTTTAAACAATTACATCCAATAGATTTCTCAAATACAAAGCCAACCTATCTTAAATCCATATTTTAAGTTTTACAGAAACTTTTAACCTTATATATGTATACACACACATACATACATACATATATATATATAGCATGGTATAAACATCATAACATACTATTCCAAACCTAACCAATAAATTATAGTTTAAATCTTATTTAATTATGTGGTATTGTCTCTAAATTCCAAGATAAATCTAATAATAGATCTTATCTCAAATCTTAATTTAAGGGAAAAATTGAGGCTAGAAGTACAATCCCAAATATCTCAAAATCAATTCTATAATACCAAAGACATAAATTATAATTAAATATTTAGTATAGCTTTCTAAGTTTCTTTTTTTAAAAAAGTCACCTTAAATCTATACGATAAATATAAGAATTTTCCCTTTTATATAATTTTATTTTGAATATCTTCATGTGCATTTGTGGCTATCTTTAAGGGGGAGTTCATTTTATGAAAGAAAGAAGAGCAAAGGCCATGTTAGCATTTCTCTTACCTAGCACCAAGGAGGAATAGGAAGAAGAAAAACTATAAAATTTTCCTTGCACAGGTGTTTGCATATGATCGCAAGCTTCACTTGGCGTGACATTCTCCTCTTGCTCTCTCCCTCTTGTTTGCACCTTGCTTCTTCCTCTCGTCCTCTTGCTCTCTCTCCCTTCACATGCTTGCTCGCTTTTCCTCTAATTCTTCTCTTCTTTACTCAATTTGCCGCCTTGTTTTCTTAAGGCGGTGTATGATCGACCCATTAGATCCATTCAATTGGACTGACTTTAGATTAGTCCAAATTTTTTTTTTATTTGTTAGAATTTAATATCATATTATTGAGCAAATAATTTTATCTCTAAAATTATATTATTTACATTAATAAAACTAATTATTTATCCAAAAAATTAATCTATTTTAAATAAATTTGCTCTCTGCAATTCTGTTTAGTATTAAATTATCCATAATATTTTTTAATAAAAAATTCTGATATTAATAATTTTTAATTAAATAAATAATATTTGAGCCTTTATAGTGGAAAAAGGAAATAAGATAAGAAGTCGATCAATTTCAGGAATGCTTAAAAATAGATTCCTGAGTTTGCAAAAATTGTGAAGATAGAGCTTTCCCCTATCAATGCTTTCCGAAGCAAGATAAGCATATTATTAGTAGAATGCGTCTGAAAGTTCAACTTCTTCCATATTAAGATTGTGGGGAACCTTTTTTTTTTTTACTTTTTTTTTAATTTTTTAATTTTTTATTTTTTTTAAGATTGTGGGGAACCTTGATGCGGCATAACTGCATGATTTCTTTCATGAAGAGCACACATTTTACTTCCCTCGCTGTTCTCTTGTTTTCTTTTTCTCAGGCAAATGACGCACAACTTAGCACAATGGTTGCTGAACAAGTAAGTTCAAGTTTTGTTTCTCTCTAAATTTTCTTTTGTTTTCTTATCACTCATAAATGCTTTTATGACTGATGAATAGCTTTCTTTTCTTCTTTACAATGACATAAAATTGTATTGACATAAAATTGTATTAGTGATGCCCGTTGCTGTCTCCTTTTATTTCTTTAGATCTGATTCACAGTAAGCGTTTGATATATAACAACCTTTTTCTACAGGTTGAGCAAGCTCATGCTGGTATTGATGCTCTTGCTTTATCCCAAAAGATGATAAACCAGCTACGAGAAAACTTTTTGGGCATCGATAAGTATGATTTCAGTAGACTGTTATTCGGCTTTCACTGTGCTTATGTTATCAAGAAATGGTGTTTTTGCCGTTTCTCATTTTTCTAGGCTGTCTGCTTATAGTTTCTTTGAATCTGGGCATAATTTTTCCACAGGTTGTGCCAGGAATGTCAAACACTCATCGAAAACCACGATAAAATAAAGCTTCTTAGCAATGCAAGAAACAATTTGAATACCACGCTAAAGGTTGCTGCATGTTGGCTTGTTTCATCCTTCTAAATCAGTGTCTCCACATTCGCGATGCATGTTCTTGCTGCTTAGCATACTATTTCTTTCATTATATTCTCACCGTTTGACACTTGCTGTTCTGGAAAAAAATAAACTTTAGAAATTCTGGACATCGTTGGCCCTTGTTCCTACGGCTATGCATTCTTCCAGTATTTTAACATGTTATATGCAGAATTATCGTGACTTTTTATTCTGTGATTATTGTGCTGATAACTTGATTCTTCTAGGATGTGGGCGGAATGATGTCAATTTCTGTTGAAGCTGCTGCTGCTCGTGATTCCCTGCATGATGATAGAGAGCTTATTCACACATATGAAGTATAACTTTTTTATTTCATAGTATTATGATAAACCTTAGAATTAGTTTACACGCCCATTCTTTATTTTTTATGTCTGTGTATTATAAATATGGTATTGTCTTTTATGATGGATTAGAGGCTAACAGCACTTGATGGTAAGAGGCGGTTTGCATTAGCAGCTGCAGGATCTCACAAGGAAGAGGTTGGCAGGCTAAGGTCAGAGTTTTCCATCATTACAAGTCATGCTCATTGAAATTCACCCTTTGACATGCAAATCTGGAAATCTACGATTACTTAATCATTGGTAATCACCAGAAGTTCTGTATTCTATAGCTTACTAGTTTTATTGGCTTAAAAATATTGATTAAAGCTGTACAATTGCTAAGAAGCACAATGAACTACTAGCTACCGAGCTATCCGAAGTTTGCTAACTCCCTCTCTAAGTGGTCAAATGATAGGTTCAATGATAGTGCATGTTTTAAGCTTGGAGACTTGGTTTTGTCTGATTATTTTAGCTGCAAATTTTGTAGATAAAAAATTCTGATATGAATTCACTTGAAACCTTATCTTCTTTGTAATATATTATTTTCTAATTCTTAACATAATGGTTATTTTAACATTTTATACAGAGAATACTTTGAAGATGTTGATCAAACATGGGAGACTTTTGAGAAGACACTATGGGGGCACATTTCAAACTTCTATAGGCTTGGGAAGGAGAGGTAACGTGATCATACTGGTTTGTATTGTAGTTAAGTTCTTGCAACCGTTTTTTTTTTTAATTACCTCTTCTCATCCTATTTTTGTCGCCATTATTTCAAATAATTGTGATATTTGCTGATGGATACTCCATGAACTTAGGTTGATCTATTCGGTTCAATCTTACTAAAATTTCAATGTTGGTTTTTGTTGAAAGTTTTGTTTGGATACATATTAATGCAAGGGCTTTTTTCGTTGGGGTTTAAAAGTGATGTATCATATCAATTGTAACAAAATAATGAATTCTAATGATCCAATTAGGAGAGCCCAAGAATGTGCTAAAGCCTCCCATATTCATCATATTTGATATCAGAGTAGAGCCTGGAAGGATAAATTTGGTTTGAATTTTTTCTAAACAAAACGAGCTTTTTTTTGTTTTGGAATTGTTTTCAAGCTTGTGAGTTATTCTATAACTTTTGAGGTAAATTAATTTCTTTTTATGATAGTCTAAATTTTATTTTATTAGTATGAAAATGAAGTATATTGCTTGCAAGCCTGTGGTGATAGTATAATTTTCCAATAAGTGAGCTCTACCAAATATCTTAGACATTACTCCATCGTGTGAACTCACCTTGAAGTTTCTTAGCTTGAAATTTCACTTTGATTATACATTTATATTATCTTTTTTCCTCTCTCTCTCTCTCTCTCTCTCTAAAATATCCCAAATAATTTTCTCATGACCAAATTGTAAATTTGATCAGGATAGTTGACTTACAGCTTAAGATCCAAGAAGATGATTTAAATTCTCAAGATTTTAAGAAAATGATAAGAACCAAATGCAGGAACTTGGAGAATAAATGTAAACTCTCATGGCTTATCTACAGAATAGTTCCAACTTCACCCAATGTAATAGAAAAAGAAGATTCATATCCAAACTCCAAGAAAAACCAAATACTTACGAGACCACCAATTATAAAAATAGAGGAAGAGAAGATAATCATTTTATGAATATTGAAGACTTCAGTGATTCATTTCGAAGAGTTAAAGTTGAAGTACCAACTTATGATAGCATACATGACCCAAATAAATTTTTAGATTGGTTAGTTCAAATTGATGAATTCTCTGGCTGGTATAAAAATTGATAGCAGTCAAAGAATTATTTTTGCTAAAATGAAGTTGATAGGATATTATAAGAAATGAAACTAGGAAGAACCACTCTCGCTTGGATAAAAATGAAGAAAATGTTAAGAGAAAAGTATTTTTCGCATGGCCAACTACTGTAAGATAGGGTAGCCTTACTATAACTAAATATTTAAACACATTTGAACACTTACTATCTAGAATTGATTGTGTTGACAATGATTGACAATTGGCCAATTAATTTGTCATTAGACTTAGGATTGATATTAGAAATGAGGTTGAATTTTTTTGATCTTCAAGTCTTAGTGAAAGCTTTTCGTTGTCTTATTAGTTGAACACAAAAAAAATCCTCTTCCATCTCTAAAACTAAGAATCAAATTCCTTTCATCTCTAAAACTAAGAGTCAAATCCCTTCCATTTCATCCCATTTCATCCCATAAGGACAAATGGGCCCAACCCATTTGCCCAAACCTTCTATTGTAGGGGGTTATAAGAATGCTAGAGAAGTAAATTATTTTAAATATCATAAAATGGGATATATGCAAAATCACAACAGCAGCAACGACAACAACATTAAGCCTTTATCCCACTACATGGGGTCGACTACATGAATCCTTTTTCTCCATTGTGTCCTATTAAGAATCAAATTCTCATTTAAATCTAATAAAAAATGGCCATTTATAATAATTTATAACCAAGTCTTTTTAGATCTACCTCTATCTTTCTTAACATAGGTCAGATCTAATACATCTACTCTTCTAACTAAGTCATTGGAAGGCCAACAATTTATGTGACCAAACCATATAAGGCATCACTCTCTAATCTTATCCGCCATTGAAGCTACCCCAACCTTTTCATGTATATTTTCCTTTCACATTCAGTCTCCAAGTGTAAAACCACTCATCCACTTGAGCATTCTCATCTTTGCAACATTTAATTTTTTCCTTCTCTTTTAATGGCCAACATTCTACGCCATAAAACCCAAATTTTGTTCCAAATAAAACTGAGGATTGAGTAGATGATAATTTAAAAGAAGTTTATGAAGATACCCCTGTATTTGATGAAGAATTAGAATTTATTAATGATCCTCAAATTAATGTGGTGAGATACCTTACAGTAACCAAAAGTGAAATGAAAAACTGCTAGAGAAAAATTTAATAGCTTGTATGTTGTGTAATGTGAAGAAGTGTAGGTTGGTCATAAATTGGAGAGATGCAATGAATGATATCTCAACGCACACTCTTTCTAGAGCTAACCTTATAAGCTGAACCTTATCCCTAGGCCCGTCCTATTAGTTGGGTTAGCCACTCTTGTCTTCCAATCACGCGTAGATGTCTAATTCTCATAAAAATTGGTAGTTATGAAGATCAAGTTTGGTGTGCTGTTCCCCACAAGGATGTTGCACACATTCTTTCAGAAAGATATTGATTGTATGATTTAAGTGTTATTCACTATGGTAGAGAAAATATATATGTCTTCAAATATAATAATAGGACCATTAAACTCCTACCAATGAAACCTTTAAAAAAGATACCCGCTATAGCATCCCACTGGAACACCTTTGATATGTAACCCAAGCCAAATCCAAAGAAAGGTGCCAAACTTTAACTGATTCTTATAGAAAACCCTACTGTTATGATTAATATTATCATCTCTGAGACAAATTTTAGTACATCCATTCAGCCTTCTTTTTTTACTCCAATCACATAGATAGTAGGATTTGAAACTTTACATAATGAATTTTCTGATCTGATCCTCCTTTGCCTATTACATGTAAATGAAATCACTCTAGATTCTAATGAGACTCATATACCTGCTGTGATCTCCCTACTACTCTCTGATTTTAATTATATTGCTCATGATGAGCTTCCTGTTGAATTACCGCCTTTGAAAAACATTCAACATGCCATTTATTTCATACCAAATTCTCAACTTCCCAATCTTCCTCACTATATTGAGCATAATGAGATCAAAGAGCAAGTTGAGGAATTATTTAAAATGGTTTTATTCAGAAGAGCTTAGTCCATTTACAGTTCTAGCTTTGTTAGCCCCTAAGAAAGATGAGACATGGAGAATATGTGTTGATAGTGGGACGATAAATAAAATCACCATCAAATATAAATTTTCTATTCCTCGATTAGACGATATGTTCGATTTAATCTTAGAAGTAAATTTTTTTTTTCAAAATTGATCTAAAATGTGGTGAAAAATTACTTTTAAAACCTCTAATGGACTTTATAAATGACTTGTCATGCCATTTGGACTTTCAAATACTTTAAAAACGTTCATTAGGTTGATGAATACTATCCTTAAATCTTACATAAGAAATTTTTTTTGATATATTTTGATGACATTCTAATTTTTAGTTTTAGTGAAAATGAGTGCAACACCAAAATTGAGTCTTAGACATACCAAATGGGTGGAAATTTGTACAAGACTACTCTTTCATACTCAAACATAAACTTGGAATTGAGAATAAACTTGCTAATGCCTTATTTAGGGTAAACATTATGATTTCTTCCTTAGAGCTAAAAATCTTAGGATTTGATCGAATTAGATATGAATGTCAAGTGTGTCATGATTTTTACTTGGTTTATCTTAAAAACTTTGATAAACCCTTGACTATACAAGGAATATTTTTAATCATTAATTGATATTTGTATTAAGGAAAACAAATCTTTATTCTTAGGATTTTTTTAGAAATTTTCTCATCACTGAATTACATTTTATAGGAATAGCTGGTCATTTTTGGAAAGACAAATCTATAGATTTGATGGAGAATATATTTATTGGTCTTCACAGAAATGAGTTGTTTAAAATTTGGTGCTCAATGCTGAACCTATAAATAAGCTAAAGCTACCAAACAGAGGTCCGAATTATACACTTCCTTAGCCGTTTCTTATATTGGAAGGACTTATTGATAGATTTTATTTTAGGACTACCTAGGAAGACTCGTGGTAATGACAATTTTTATGTAGTAGTTGATATGTTATAAACAATGACTCATTTCTTTACCTTGCACTAAAATAAATGATGCTTTTCCTATAGCTAGATTATTTTTTAAGAAAATAATATGACTCCATGGTCTTCCTTCAAGTATTATTTGTGATAGAGATATAAGGTTTGTCTCATACTTTTGGAAGACATTGTGGAAATTGTTAGGCACCAAATTAAAAATTTCTTCTGCATTTTATCTTCGAACTGATGGTTAAACCAAAGTAGTTAATCACACTTAAGAAAATTTGTTTAGATATTTGATAGGCAAAAGTTTGAAAAATTGAGATTCACGATTGCCTATATTAGAATTTGCCTATATTAGTTCTCTCTCCCGAACTATAAATAAATCACTTTTGAGATAGTTTATGGTCAAAATCCTAGAAGACTACTTGATGTAGCTAACCTACCATCTTATGTATTTTTTGATGCTACATTCTCATTTACTATGGGCTTTCAAAGTCTTCATGAAGACATAAGAAAGCAAATTATTATAAGTTATGAAAGGCTTCTATGGCAGACTATAATCGTTTAACATGAGAATATAACAAAGATGATTATGTTTTAATGTATTCACCCTGAGTATTATCAAACTAGTAAATATAAGAAATTAAATGCAAATGCTTGTAAGCTTTTAAAATTCTTGAAAAAATTAGATCGAATGCTTACCACTTTAATTTTTATACTAATATACTCATTCATCTGGTTATTAATATTGAAGATATTTTATTATATGAATGTGCTAACAAACCTTCTCTTATTCAGTTTGGCTTTTTAGTGAGAGAATGTGTTTCCCACTTATAGAATCTCACACCACCCATTTTTTTAGAACTTGAGTCTATTATTACAAAAAAAGTGTCTATAGATCTAGCTGGCATTCACAAATTTCTAATTAGATAAAAGTGTAAATCTCCTATTGACAATATTCGGATGACTCGAGCATATTTGGAAAAACTTGTCCCTCAACTGATAAAAGACTACTGGGATTTTAACTCACAGAGTAGAGTTCAAATAAGTTTAGTGGAGTTGATGTAGCACATCAGTTAGAACAAAATAATGAAACTAAATGTCTACTTACAAGAGCCCAAACATGTGCCCAAGAACGTGCTGAAGCAAAAGGCCCAATCAAGACCTTTTATAATAGCTAACTCATGAAGAAATAATTAAGTTAGAGTTCTAATTCTTAATTTTTAAATTTAACATTTAAAAGATTTGACTTTTCTTAGGCAATATGTATGAGTTAGCTATTTAATGGAGATAAATACGATTAATGAAGTCTGGTAGCACCCTTCCTCCATTAATGACTATCTACTCCCTTTTCCCCTAAAAATATTCTCTTATTTTTAATTATGATAATTCTTGTAACTCTATAAATAGTTTTGATATATAATTAGAAAATTTTACTTTTGTATGATAAGAAAATTTTGGAGAAAGTTGTTCTCTTTTGTTTAGTATTTAGTGGCCAACCTAGACTAACTTTGGTGGAATTTTTTAGTTATCTTTTATTCGTATAGTTACTTTTTTTAAAATTATCTTCTAAATCTCTTTAGCATCTTCACCTACACCCTATACATCTTTCAAGACCAGCCATGTATAACTCAAGTCTTAAAAAGGTCAACCTAACCCTCTTCAAAGTCGTCGACCTACTTTAGGCTCTCTTGCACTTATTCTCATTCACCATACCACTACAAGGCCTTTAACTCAACCAGACTCTACCATCTATTTCACATCATAAGTTCACATTATAATCTCATCCATCACCATCTATTTTTAGTCATTTATCCCACTCATAATTCATTCCCTAAAGTGAACTTGTAAGTCAGCTTTAACTAACTAAAATAGGATTAGTCTTGACATTCTTTTAATCATACCCCAAACTCCTCATCTTTTCACCAAAAACTCCATATTACTTATTAAAATAATCATAAGTATTTTCATTAATAATCTTACCAAAAGGGCCTCCCATATTCATTAAAAAGGCTTAAGGTAAGCTAGTTGATGATATGCTTATTGGTCTGTTTGGTTGGAAGTAAAATGAGTGTAAAGTATTCCAAATGCAGGAGTTTTGAAAATATTAGTGTTCGGTTGGAAGAAAAAAAATGCAAAGTAAAGTAAATGTAGTGCAAACCATTTTAGTTCATTTTTTGAGGTAAACTAAACTCACACAGTTTTGAGCGAGAATCATTTACATCGCAAGCAAGTTTACTTGATCGCCGGCCTTTGCCCATTGCCACCCACCATTGCCACTCGCCGTAGCCCTGCCGTCGACCGCCATCGTTTGCCACCCACAGCCGGCCACCACCATCACTGGCACCACCGCCATCTGCCGCCGACTGCCGCTACTCTCCGCCGTCCACCGGATAAATGAAGTTCAATGAAGTACCTTTCTAGAACAAAATTTTATAAAAATTTCAGCAGTACCCTTTAAAATATATTATTTATGATGTAAGCTGTTCAATGAAGTGGTCAAATTCATTGGTGCAAGTAATTCATATGACAAATATCAGAGGATTGACATGCCAGTGATCAGAGGTTTGTATTACTTTAATGATTTTAAAGAAAGTAACCATGCCCTTGCTATCAACAAAGCCCTATCTACTCTCGAAAAAAGGGATCAAATTATGTTGTTGGCATTATAGGTTAGGTACCTAATCATAGTTTTCCTTACCTTAAAAACTTACTTCCAAATTTGTTTGGAAATAAATATATATTTCAATGTGAAATCCGTCAACTTGCCTAACATCCAAGTGCCACCTTTAAACCCAACTCCTATAAAGTCACCAAACCTTTTTCACTTCTACATGGTGATATATGGGATTTATCTAAATCTCAAAGCCTTAACTCCAACCTATGGTTCATCACTTTTATTAATTACCATACTTGTGTATGTTGGCTACATTTGTTAAAAGATAAATAAGAATGCTAGTGTTTCTGAATATGCACACTGGAGAACATGAGTATTTACATCTCCCAAGCGAAGATATTTAAAATACAAAATATGAAGAGAAAAAGCTATTTGGAAAATAAACAGAACCAAGTTAAAAAGGGGAAAAATTAAATATTAACTTTTAAACAAAAGACAGATTTTTTCCCTGTTCTATAAAGTTAAAATTGCTATAAAATGATTACTTCCTTTGACTGATACCCTGGCTATATTGTCTAGGGTGTGATTGGTAACATATGTTGTTATCAAGTGTTTTGATAATATTTATTGGTTGTATGATTGTAGCCACATGGAATGCATGGTTTCAAGTTCGATTATTAATCAAAGGCCTGACACATAATTGAGTCATACTTTCTTTTGGTTTTATTCAGCAATTATGATAACCCGTTTCTGCTAAATCTGCTATTTTCGATTTGTATATTGTTTTGCCAAGCTGATTCTGCAAATTTTTTTACTTTTCTCTAGAAAATAATCTTATTCACTATTGAACTTTAACTGCTGCAGCCCACAGACACTTGTTCGAGCTCTGAGGTATGTCCCATACTCCCGTTACTCAATTTTTTTCTGCCTCCTGTTGAAATATTTTTATTTCTGATGTTGATAGTTGGTCCGTTGCTCTGGTTATTGAGTTCTGTTTTACTTTTGTAACTTTTAATAGGCTTGCAATCCAAAACATGAGACTGTATCTTTACGATCTGTCATACCTTATGTTCAATGATTTACAGCTGCTGAACATGAAATAATAAATATTGGTATAACCTGTGATTGACTGCTGGATAATTCCTTACAATCTATCACTCCCATTGAAATAGCTCATTCTATAGACAATCAGTGTGAAGAAATCTGTTAAAATGACAGCTTCAAGAAATTTTGCTGATCAAACAGAGCAGGTGTAATGCTTGTAATTAGGTTGACATTTTGGTGCCCTAAACTTTTTTTCAGGTGACATTATCAATGGCATGGCCTATGAAAAAAGCTCAAAATAGTCCCCCAACTATTCCTATGTGGTCAATTTAGTTCCAAAATATCATGTTTCTCCGATCGGTTATACAAAATTGATCTCAAATGATGCCTCAAGTAGCAATAAATTGAAATTCAAATATAAAATGAATCCCAATTTAGTCCCTCTATCTTAATTCTGTTTAGTGGAGAGACTAAATAGGAGAAATATGATACCCTTTGATTAAATTAGCCACATATGAATAGTCAAGAGACTGTTTTGGGCTTTTTCCCTTTTGCTAATTATTCAAAATAAATGTGAAATTATCAGACACTGCCATTCCGTCAATTTCACATTAAGTTGCCTCATACTGGAGTTTGTTCACCACTTATCAAGGGAGATGTTTATATATTCATGTTTTACTAATAAGAAATGAAAAAAAAAAAAATCCACCTGATTTATCACTGCCATTTTAGCTTCAAGAATGATGATGAGCTTGTCAAATTGATTTTTGAAATGTCCATGACCGAACTATGCAAGGTACCAACCAGAATAATTGTGGCAACATAATTTTCTTGGTTTATGTTAGAACTGTGGTTTTATTAACCTGAAATGTTGTATTCCTTTGAATCGTCTTGGAGAAATGGAAATGCTCTCTGATCGAAGGGGCTTGGCATGTCCAAGCGATAGTTCCTTTAGTGGGTTCTATGGTGGAAAAAATTGCCTTGTATATTGCAGAATGTCATTTTTTGTTGGATGCGTACTGGGGGATCTTGACTCCCCCCATATAATATGACGTATTACTGACACTCCTGTTAGCAGATAGCTAGCATAAGATCAATGTGGAATAAAATCATTTCTGCATCCTAGACTTTCTAAAGAATCTCAATGTTAACGTTGATGATAAAACTAAGTGCTACATGACATGAAAGGAATCATGCGAAATCCAGTTTGAGTGAGCTTATGTTGATGCCCTTTTTTACTCTCTCCAATGTTGCAACTATCTCCTCAACCCCCACCTCCCTCCCCACTGATTTGCACAAGTACAATTAAGGCCCCATATGGTTGAAAAATTGAGATGGAAGACATACTAGATACTGTTGCAGGTATTTTTTGGGAAGTATTATCTAGATAATTTGGGGGAGCATGGGCATGCTTTAACTGTTTATAAGCTTTAGTCGCTGCTTGTCAGTTTTTTTATTGCATCATTTAATTATCATTTTAAAATATTTGGACATTGACAGGGTGATAGAAATGCAAGAAATCCTTGATCAGCAACTGGCTGAAGAGGCAGCTGAGGCTGAGGGTGGAGGTGCCATGGCATCGATTACTAATTCTCGAAGAGCTGCAAAGTTTGTATTTCCTTTCTCTCACATCATACAGTTTGTGTCAAATGGTTAAGGTCTACAAGTTATTCATCCCATTTTGTTGTTTGAATTAATTTAAGTCCTCTGCAAATTGCTTTTAATAACATCAAACTCTGATTTATCCTTTTAGTTCTATTATCCTTGGGAAAAGCAGTTCTTGAAAATTAATCTTTGTGCGGACAATCCTTGAATTTTCCAATGACAATTGTAGCTAATTTGTATCTTCTCAATTTAGGATTCAATATTATGTGTTGGTTGGGTAAGTGTAGACTACCATGGTAGTGGTGCATTATCATTAGAATAAAATTCTGCGACATTGATAAAAATTCAGATAATTAGGGCTTATATGTACTCTTTGTAAAACTTAATGTGTTACAATGCACAATCCATTCCTGTTCTCTCTTTTTATTGATAAATTTTGGTCCTCATACATGCTTGACTATATTTCCGCAGCTATGCCATTTTTAACGGGTTATTCATAGTTGTTTAACTATGACACTGCCACACCATGCATGTTTGATTATTCATCTATAATTTTCATTTTGGTTTCTCATTAATCATTCACTACGCCATAAAAATATTTGTGCAAAATAGAGCTTAGATCTGATCTAATATTCAACAAAATATATGCAAAACTAGAATTCATAAAACTGGACCCAAATTGTTAGGTTAAGTCTATTTATGAAATGTTGATGGTGCTTCCTTAGCTAAATAAATTGTATAAAAGGCGATAAATCTACATTTTCCACTAACAAGTTCACAATTGATTTTTAACTTTTGAAAATTGGTTTCATTACAATCTCTCTCCCCCCCTCTCTCTCTGGCATGCACATGCATGCTCCCTACCTCGCTCTCTCCTCCTTTCAGACATTCCATCCCACGAGCTCTATTTCCTTACAGATATCCAATTATATTTCCTGTGCTAGGACACCTTTTATCTTTGATTCGTCATATTTCATCCACTGGGACACTGTTAAATATGCTCATCCTATATCTCTGAGCATTTATCTATCACATTGTCATTTGTCACGACCCGGCCCGGATACTCGAATTAACGAGGCGAGAACTAAGGTCAGACGGTAGGATCTAAACAATTCATAAGTATAAGAATATAAAACAGTAAATCTCCTTAATCAGCGGAAGAGCCACTAACTAAAATTCTTTAAATACTATCACATCTGTTTGAGATCACACTTTACCTGTTTTCAGATGCACGTCGTCTTCTATAGACGAACTCTTCTCTTTCTCCCATTTTCTATTTCTGAAGACTTACCTGAAACATTTAAATTCATTGTTTGAGTTCACTAAGTAAACTCAGTGGGTATCAGTTAAACGAATTTTCATGCATAAAAGACATTACATATTAACATTACTATCATTGCATTTCTTCATCTCATTTGGCATAAATATATGAGTCCTTTCTTTATTTTGTTTCTTTCTTCATATAGACTTTATCATCATTTCTTATAGTTTTTATCTTTAACTATTATTCCTTTTCCCATTTCTTTTATACAGGAGCACCGTCAAAATGTACCAGAGGTACATCCATTTCCATTTCCTTTTCCTTATGTCATAACCTTTTCCCTTTTATTTTTATCGTGCACGGGTACATTGCTTCCCCAGCCAGTACCATACGGGGGTGACTCCTGAAATTTTCATGCATATCCTTTTCCATTTTCTTTTTTTTTTTCAAATCTTTCATGTATTGTTCATTCATATTTTCTTTCTATTTATTCATATATATCTATATACGTTCTTAATACATATACATCTTCTTTGACATACTCGTGCTTGTAAAATCATTTGTTTCTTGTAAAATCATTTGTTTATTTCAAACAATAGTTTCCAAAAATGTAAAACATAACTTTTATATTCGTACTTCTGGAAAGAAAATGACATAAAGAAAATTTTATAAATACCCACTTAATTTCTCTTCCAAGAATTTTGTTTGTGAAATCAAACTCCTGAAGCTTTCGATCTTCTCTTTTCCAAATCTCTAAAATCAAACAATAAAAGTTAACTCATAAAATTTCAAGATAGAAATTTATTCATACTCGAAATTTACTTACAAATTTTGGGAATTTCTCAAAACCCTAAATTTCTTCTTCCTCGCCCAAAATTCTTTCTCTTTGCTTTCAATCCCTTCCTTTCCCTATTATGAAAGTATCATTTGCTTTAATTTAAGAAATCAACGAAATTTATAAGAAAAATTGGAAAGAAATTCCAACAAACCTTCTTCCCTCTTTTCCTCGATCGTTTCTCTCGTTCTTTGCAATTTCTCCCAATTTAGCACTTTGTTAATGATAGGAATGAAAAGGAATGTTTAATTCTTATCCTAGAAGCCAATCCCTTGCTAAAATTGGAAAAAACGAAGCTTACCTCGCTCTCCCGCACGAATTCGCCTGTCCGCCGTTCGTTCAGTTCGCGGAAAAGCCCTGTACCGACCCTGTTAGGGTCGCGACTTATAACAGAAGGCTGGCCGGTTCGGTTGAACCGGCCCAGCTTGAACCGGATATCACATCATTGCTATTGGCATCTTTCATTTCTAGTTTTGTCGTTTAAATCTTAAAATGGAGTTAAATCTCCACTTAAAGTTTTGTTTCATGGGCCATGGGACCTGTCAATGCAAACTCTTCATACTGAGCAAAAACAAATGCTGACATGAGTGCGTTAACAATTTGAGCATTGTTTTTCGGTTTTATATGCTATTTTATTAGTTTTTTTAGTTGTATAGTATTTTTCTCATGATCAACGTGCCTATGACCATCCTTATAAATAGTGGGTTATTTTCGCTAATTATCTAAGCTTTTCTTCTGTTTGGTTCGGTTCTTTATGCTGGCTTGATTGGCTTTTGTCTTCTAAGGCTGCTTTGCTCGGTTCTCTATTTAGGGCCAAATTCTTATTTGATTTATAATGTGCTTTGACTTCCTGGCCATGACTTTACCTTGCTACATTGGTTCTTTAAGCACTTAGTGTCATGTGGCTATTTTTGTGCTTTATTGTTAGCGGTTTCCTTGTTTGAAATTTGTGGTTATGTTTTCCTTGTATTTTCTACGGTTTTGTACCTTGCATGACTTGTAGATTTAACAGTTCTTTTCAAACTTTTACTATATCTATGGGTTGTTATGACATTGTTTGTTGGTTGCAATTTGCTTCAAATGATTTCATCGATTTTCATGATATGATTACTGATTCTTTCTTTATTTTTAGTTATTTTCGGTGTCTTAAGATTATAAATAGGGATGCTAGAGGCATGTAGAAGAACAAGTTCCAATAATACTTTGTTTGAGTTAATTTGCTTCCTCTATGTGTTTGAGTGTGGATGTAATTCTTTCTAATATGGTATGATAAATGGCTAAAAAATTTTGAGGAAGTTATCTCCATGTACTTGTATTAGGATTGTATTGCTAGTTTGGTAATTTTATTTATTGCTCTTTTCTTAATTTATATTTAAATTATTGGTCTACTTACATTAGTGTATTTGGTCAAGTTTCATACAATCTAGATTTTATGATTGCGACGTGATTTTTTTGTCCTAAATTTCTATTTGGAAACCATTAAATTATCATTTATATAAATGATGGGTTTTTTGGTTTTTATCAAAAGATGTCAATATTAGTTTAAATTGATGGTTTGTGAACTATTAATTTTGATTTTATGCGTACAATTTTGGGCATTACATCATATTGTTGCATTAGAAAACATTAAACCCTTAAACGTCTTGCATCAAATTTCGTATTAGAGCTTAAGATTATATAATCATATCTCAGCAAGTAGGGCATAATAACTAGATCAATCAATAAAATACTAGCAACATGTAATTTAAATGAAATTGTGAGTTAAGGGTCTAGAAAACTACAGTACAACTATCTTAGTTTTTGTATTATATTCCTATATTTAATAGAAGGTATAATCATAAAGAATTTTCAAATTCAATCTATAACTTGGAATATTAGTTTTAGTGTTATAGTATATATGATTTCTTAAGAGTTGAATTTGCTAAAACAAAAATTGTGGGACATGCTCATTTTTTTATGAAATATTGCTACTAAACTTATGTGAGCTGATATGGAAACTAAACTTAATGAATAAAACTTGCCCTTCAATGTTTGTAGGGATCAATCACGTGATTAGTTTAAGAGATTTAAACAAATTCTATAATGTCTTTGGTTATTTTGTTGAGTTTAAAGATTTTATTGAAAAATAATATCAGCTTATGAATTACTTTGTTATCATTATCTGCTTCATTAAGGGGGTTATACCAAATGTTAAGAAATACTACTCTACAAATCTTGAAAGATAGTAGATGAGGCCTTACATAGAGCTTTAGAAGTTGAGAAATATTACAATTGCTCCTTCAGGACCACTCTACCTGTGCCTAATATATCTAAAAAATATTACCATCTCTAAAAAGAATATTATCATTTCTAAAGCGTGCCGTAACTCAACTAACGCAAGAATTTTGTATGATTGAAATTGACTCTATCGAAGAAGCTGTAGTTCTTGAGTATTTTTTTGATGATAAATTAGATGTTGAAGAAGATTAAAATTACACCATGAATCGACATCTAATTTTTAAAGTTTGAATTTGTATCTACATTGGACAATGTTCATGAAGCCAGACCTATACTTCAGTAAGAGTTAGTGTTTGAATCTAAATCCAAAACTGTGTATGTGATCATATTTGAATCTAAACTTCGATTAGAAACTTAACTTGTTCTTTCATGAGAAATTTAACAACTCATGCTTATTATAGTGTTGATGAATCAATTAAGCAATTTGATAACACAACCATGGTGAATTATCTATGAAAATTATCCTTATAATGAATAATCAAATTGATATTTGTTTTTAATTTTAGTTTTATTTTCTTTAAGAAGTAACTTATGAAAAGATTTAAGTTATGTCGTATGTTTCAAAAGATTTATCAATGATGATTACCTTTAAAAAGACTGATAATTTAACAGTACTAGTTTCCTCAAATTTAGATTGCATAATTCATCATTATTAGTAATTGAGCCATTTAGGTTTATTTTCTTAAAAAATGTTGCATGTCTATGCGTCTCTTTAAATTTTCTTCACTATCTCTTCTAAGAATTAGTTTGAATATATTTATTAGTATCATTCAGGAAGCACATACTATTTTAGAATTTTTATTGCTTTCCTGTAGTTTAATTAACATGCTTATAAATCCTTATAAAGAACATGTTATGCCCTTTATTGTTATGATCTTTTCCCCCTCTTGTTCAATTCAATTCCTTGTGTGGGTTTGATTGGGTTTGGTTTTTAGGTTACTTGAATCGATTCCCTGTTTAGGGCAAGGTTTCTATGTTGTTTCGTAGTTGTTGTGATTGTGTTTTCCTTATTTGACCATGGTTTTATCTTGCTGAATAGATTCTTGCAACATGTGAAGTGTGACTACATTCATGTCTTGCCATTAGCAACTTTGCTTTTTGAAATTTACAATTTTGTTCAACCACTTGATTTTCTCTGGTTTGATGCCTTGCATGATTTATGGTTTTCTTCAATTGGGTACTGTAGTGATGCAGACATCCAACCGTCCATGCCTATCCGAGGAGGAGACGAAGATCGACGGCCGAGATCACTCCATTTTTATCGTAGTTTATTAATTGTATTTTTAATTTTAATTATGCATTTTCCATTTTTACCCTTATTTAAGAGTCTTGTCTTATGTAAGCCCTAGAGGCAAAGTTGTCGTTTTTAGTTTCTTTTATTTTAAGGCTTATATATAGAGGCCCTTTGATGTAAAACCATGCAAGGAGCTCATAAAGAATTAAAGTTGCAATTGATAAAGTACTCCAAATTATCAAGTTATTGTGACAACATTCAAAGTGATTAAAGAATCTTAGTTTTTCACTTGTTTAGGCGAACGAGTACATGTAGATTGACCAAATCTTGTAGATAAAACAAAGATAGTAGTAACAACAATTGCTTTAAATCAACAATCCACGATTTAATAATGAGAGTTTTCACCTTGAGGAATTTAATCACTCGGCTAGGCTAGGTTGTGGTGGGAGAAGATGTTCCACACTAGAATCAAGATCGCCACGAGGAAGGTGATGCCGGAGATCCTTGCTAACGGAGAGGTAGCCGGAGGTGGAGGAGGTGGTGGATGACCAACGGTCGTCCAATGGCCCGGACGGATGTATGCTTCAAGCGATAGCGCTAGTTGGTAGATGATACGATTAACGTAGTCTTCAACGGTGTCTTCGTTTTCAAAGTGCAAATCAAAGAAAGGTGAATCAAGGATGATCACCCTATCTTGTTCATCCACAACAAAACCATGGTCATGGTCGGGATCCGTCATGTGAGAACATTGGGAGTGTGTAGAGGAGACGTAGTGGAAAAATTTTCGGTTCGAGAGGAGGAGGAGGGTGGGCGGCGGTTTGAAGAGGGAGAAGGTAGAGGGGCGGCTAGGGTTAGGGGAGGGATTAAGGGAATTATTAAATCTGAAATAAATTTCAGATTTAAGTGAATTTGGAGGGAGCTTAATTTGAATTTGAAAAATTCAAATCAATTAGTAATTAGGGCTTTAATAAGGCATTAATGGGGGAATGCCCATGATGGGGCCGGCGGCATGGAGAGAGGAAGAGGGGATTTGGGGAGGATTATGATGGTTTCCTAATGGGGTTTCTAATTTAGGAAGAGAATAAATCAATCAAATCCAATTTGAAATTAGATTGGGATTAGATTTACAACTTTCCTAATTTAGCTTTGTTAATTTAGGAAACTATTTGAAATTCAAAATTTGAATTTCAAATTGATGAGATTTATTTCCCAAACTTTCTAGACTAAATTAAGGAAGTAATAATGATGAATTAAACCATCATTCATGGGGTTAGGGCAAAGGGGAGGCCGGCGGCAATGGGGAAGGGGCGGTTAGGTGTGGTGTTGGGCGGGATTAGGCTAGCGGGTGGGTTTGAGGTGGTGGGATTGTGGGGGTGGCTTAGGTAGGGGAATGACAGGCGGTGGAGGGCTGAGAGGGGTCGGGGGTGGTGGTGGGGAAAGGAGAAGGGAATAAAAAAAAATAAAAGGAACCACGAGCCGAGGACTCTTCCAACGACTGATGGGTATTTCGCTTGCTCTCACCTCGAGCTCTCTTTCCCTCCTCTCTAGTGCTCACACAAGATGAAGAAGAAGACAAAGGAAATTTTCATTAATCATTCATCATCTCATACAATGCAAGGGGCCTCATATAAATAGGCCAAAAGAAAGAAAACAAAATACTAAAGTGCCCTCGGGCTACAATATAGACTCAACTCCTAGTAGGGGTACAATAGGAAAACTCAAAGCAAAATACATGAATAAAAAATACATTAAAAATATAAACTCTGAATCGTGGCCATCGATCTACGATTCTTCCGACGGTACACATGTCGGAATCTCGGGTCGATGTCCCCATCACCCTTGCTCTTGTATTAGGATGATGGATTATTAAAAAAAATCATTCTGCACTTTGTTCTTGGGGAGAGCATTAGTGAGAATCCCTATGGGAGGGAATCGTGGTTTCTACCGGCCGCAGGATGGGTCCGGGCTCGTGGATTGAAGTCCCTTGGTGAAGGGCATCATATCACCCGTCAGTTTTCGGAAGAGTCCAAGGCTCGCGGTTCTATCTCTTTGTTTATTTGTTTTTGTGTCTCATTATTTTTTTTCCTAACCGCCACCTCTTCCTTCCCTTCCACCATCGGCAAAGCCCCTCTCCCTTGCCCCACTCCACGGCCAAAACCCCCTCCTCCTCTTGGTTCCCCTCCCACCATCATAAGCCGCCCGCCTCCCTAAACCCCCCACCAAACCGCCACCTCCTCCACCAAACCGCCACTTCCTTAGCCCTCTCATCCTATTCTCTTTCTTTCCTATTTGAGATTTGTTTCAATTTGGAAAGCTTTTGAATTTAAATTCATTTGAATTTAAATTTCAAATCCTTTCCTAAAGTAGTTATCTTATTTTAGGAAAGTATGCAAATCAAACCTATTTTAAAATTCAAATAGGATTGGATTTAAATACT
Organism: Dendrobium chrysotoxum; assembly: GCA_019925795.1. Classification (NCBI taxonomy): domain Eukaryota; kingdom Viridiplantae; phylum Streptophyta; class Magnoliopsida; order Asparagales; family Orchidaceae; genus Dendrobium; species Dendrobium chrysotoxum. Next base: position 76,803,944 of record CM034313.1, read on the forward strand.
CTTCCCTAATTTAAGGTTCCCCACTTGGCAAGTCTTAAATCACCTCATAAAGCCCTTTCCCAAGCATGACGCCGGCCCTTGCTCCCCTCTCTCACTTTTCCTAATTAATACCCCTCCAAAATTTATTTGGGATCATCTTAAATTTAGAAAGATTTTGAATTTAAATTCTTTCCTAAAATAAGATTGATTTAATTTAGAAACTCCCCCAATCTTCTCAAATATGAAATTAATTAAGATTTTCAGATTTAATGCAATCCCCCATATTCATCGAACCTGGACACCCCATCCCTCCTCCCTCTTTGGCCGGCCCCTTCCCCCTCCCCCCACCTAATTAATGAGCCTATTAATACCACCCCAATCAAGCACTTAATTCCTCTAATCAAATCTCCAATCAATCCCATACATAGGCCGGCCCCTAACATATCTAATCAATTTCTCCCAATTAATTCCCTCCACCTATGGCCGACCCCTCCCCTTTCCATATTCCCCCCTTTCCCATTTAATTTGAAATTCGAATTTCAAATGACCCCCTTCCCTCCATATCCATTCTACATCATGTAGTTAGCATCTGTTACAGTTTTTTGTGAGTTGCGCTTCCATTTGCTTGATTTCAAAGATTTTCATATTCTTTCTAGCTTGGTACAATTGAAGACTTCAAACTTTTGGGTAAAGTTATATCGTTGAACTTTGACTGCACAATGGCACAAGTCACAAGGACCAGGAAATAATGTAATATAATCACTTTTTCAGGTTTTCACAATGTTTATGTATTCAACTCACATGTTTTCTCCAACAAATCTGCTACCAGTCATCCCTCCTAGTCTATATCAATAACCTTGTTGCCACCCCAATTTGGTTTCTCGACTAACAGGAATGTCCCTTGCAGTACGAGAACTGCTCTTTTTGCAAACGGACCAGGATCGCTTCTAGATTTCCTAGAGTTGTTTCCAACCACCCCATTGAATACAATCTAGGTATTCAAAGATCCAAGTAAGAAGGCAAGAATCTGAGTTGAACTGATAAATAAACAACGAAGAACCTGATGTGGGAAGAACGATCTTCTTGATTCATGAAGACACTAGACTTCAAAGCCTCGTTTAATCTGAACTCTTCTGCGGCTGACAACAGTGTTCCTCACAGTTTGACTCACCACTTCCTTGTTACATTGCAGATTTTCTTGGTGTTGTGTCTACCTTGAGGCTTATAGTGGATAAAATAAAAGCAGATAATTGTTGAAATTAAAGAAAGTTGTATTATTAAGGAATGAAAAAAAAAAAAGAAAACTTGAGATGAGAATGTTTCTTGGCCTTCATCGCATGCCAGAAAAGTTATTGATGCCTCAAAATTGTTGTGCATATTCTTTCAACCAATAAAGAAATTCTCCTTTCAATCTCTATTGATGTGCCTCCGTTTAGACCAACATTCTAGAGGCGTTGTGGACCCTAATATCCCTCAAGACAACTTTGCAGCAGCAGGGCAAATGCCATTGCCTGACCCTGGTAGCTTCTTGAACAACAATCTTGACCGTTGTTGACCTCAGGAGATGATTTTGGGGTTGGTTGATTGATTGTGGCAGAGCCTTGAACTTCATCACGATTTACTCTCCTCCTTTACCTCTACCCATAATTAGGGAATTCACCTCAAACTAGGTCAAACCTGAAATAATTCCAACCCAAAATTCTATTCTACTTAAGGGAAGGGTGTTTGACTTGGCGATCCCATAAAAGATTATGAAACGCATTTATAAATTTACCTTTTAAAAGGAATAAAAAAAATGTCCTAATAAAGAAAGTTAATTATAAAAATGACCCTCTATAATAATTATAATTATAAACATGTTGCCTGATTGTTATTTTTGTGGTTTCTTTCTTTGCTCTTTTCATATTCTATATTTTTAGTTATGGATTTGCTCATGTGAGTGCAATTAGTCAAGTTTCATATAGTTTGAATATTTTTATTAGGGTGTGATTTTTTTTATCGATGAATAAATTTTCATAATCCTAAATTTCCATGCAAAATTTCTTTTAGAAAAAATCATTTAATTATTACTTGCCCAAATTTTGTGCTTTTATTTTTTTTTGTATTTTTATCAGAAGAGATGAATATTTGTTTAAATTGATAGTTTGGGAATTGTAACTTTTTATCTTGCGTTTGTAATTTTAGTCGTCACATCATATAGTTGTACTACAAAATCCTGTATTTAAGAAATCATGCATTCCTTGTCTCTACTTAAACCTCTTCTCTACATGATTTATTGAGGATACCTTATGTTACTTGTCTGCAATTATTTCTCTTGCATTTAGCAGAAAAGGTGCAGGTGTGACAGCCTCGCCAAGAAACGTTTCACATGAGAAGAAAATTCAGGGAAAATGTTACAAGGATAAGTGCTATGAGCAAATAAGAAAAACTGTTGAAGAAAGGTTTAACAAATTGCTGACACAGGTTGTAATACATGTTCTAGTTCTAGGATATGTTCTAAATTGTAACATACGCCATTCATTTGCTGCATGCTTCTGCTTACTTAAATTGTATTTTTGCAGCTTGTGTTTGAGGATCTAAAAGCTTCTTTGGAGGAAGCTCGAGAGGTATATCTCTCTTTACTCAGATCATTTTTGTCAATTCAGTTTCTTTTGAATTTTTTGCTGGACATGCAATAAATAGCACATGGATGATCCATCTGCAATACTTATCTTTTTGAAGCATTTAATGAAATTCTCTAGTGTTATTAAAAAATCCAAAGATATGAAGATTAAAGATTATGGAAATGAGCCCTTAAAATTGTACGAAACAATGGTCGATCTTGGTGTGCTCTTGCATGGGACTTCACTAATCACTGAGTAAATTCTGCTTTTATATCAAGTTAGTTGTGTAACCTGAGTTGCATTTTATTCTGCTTTTAGTTTCATAGTTTTCTTGACGAATTACTAATGCATTAGCTGAAAAAGGTGTTGATCTGTTGCTTGAGTTTATTTCAATTTGATCAACTTTCAGAACCAATTGACAAACTCTGCTGGAAGATTCATAAAGACAATTCTGAATGTTAGTATGATATTTTGATAATTTCTGAGGAAATCTTGCGCTTTTCAGGCTTGAGCCACTCTTTTGTTAAATTTAAATGTCTATGGTGCCATTGTGGATTGAACATATAATGGCTGAGTGATGTGTATCATTTTGATCAAATGGCTTACACCTGAAAAGTTTATAGGGTTATGAAAAATTTTCCAGTAATTAATTTCATTAATTTCCCTAGTGTATTCTTTGCTGACTTTCATTTGATAGAATAAGAGCAAAGGTTAAGGTGCCTCCACTATGATATCAAGGTTACATTTTCAAGTCAGAAAAAAGCCTTTTTGCAATTCAAGGCCATGTTTGTATCCATCAATCATCCTTATCATTGTGTTTGGAGGGGCCTCATTCGCTATGTATGCCTACCTTCATTCTTGTTTATTTTCATTTGTCTACTATGCTTCATTGTCTAGACTAGGGGGTGCAAATGAGTCAAGCTGGCTCAAATTCGACTCGCGAGCTTATTGAGTTTCGAGCTCGAGTTCGAGCAGAATTTCGAGCTCGTTGTATTATCGAGCTCGAGTTTGATAGAGGAGAAGCCCGGCTCGAGTACTCGTCAAGCAACTCGAATAGGAACATAAGGCGGAAGGAGGATCGAATTGAAGCGCAGAACAGTGGATTTCGAAAATTAGATTAGAGGGAGTAGCGCCCAGCGTGAATATTTCCCTGTTTGAACTGAACTGTAACTTTGGTTTTTTTTTTTTTTTTCTGCTGCGTAAATGCAAGGAGGGGGAATGACTGTTCCAGGGTTTTAGTTTGGTTGTTCAGCTACTGTGGGTCGTGACTTGTGAGCGCAAGGAGTGGAGAAGGTGAGATTTGTGGCTAGTTGCGATCAGGTATGCCCTCTCTCTCTTGTATTTGAAGCAAGGGCTTCGGTTCGGGATGGACATATCGCCATCCGTTTGAGGGTTTTTTTAGTTCGTTTATCTTCTTCGTCAAAGCAAACTTTTCTGAGGTGTAAAAACTTGCTTTAGAGCTTACGGTTTGTGAGTTTTGGATTGATGCTTTGTTTTGAGTTTGAAAATATTTTGTGAGTTTGGATTGATGCTTTGCTTTGAGTTTGAAAATGTTTGTCGGTTTTGGATTGATGCTTTGCTTTGGTAGAATGATGAATTTTTTTGCTTATAAGTCTTAAAGAAAAACATCAACCTTACCTGTAGTTTTTTTATTTTCTCTAACGAGCCTGCAAATGAGCCGAGTTCGAGCATTTTATTCGAGCTTGAGCTAACAAGCCGAGCTCGAGCTGGAAAAAAAAAATATCGAGTCGATTTTGAGCTTGAGTTCGTGCCAGTTAAATAGTTAGCGAGCCGGGCTCGAGCTCAATAGTATTCGAGCTCGACTCGACTCGTTTGCACCCCTAGTCTAGACCAATAAGATTATTAGATGTAAAGTTCTTCTTGCTGTTTAATGCGCTTCAATCTGCCTGTGGAGGGGAAGACTAGTCACTTATGAAAATGCAATTAGCAAAATTCAGCCTAACGTTAGTTTGCTTTAATTTTTGAATGGTGGAGGGGAAGACTTGTCCAATTAATTTACACCAAGATCATATATCTTCATGAAGTATCCTTAACTAAAATTATTCTGTTCTCTAAGTAGCATGTGCTTTGTGAATGATGTGCATGGATGAAGCATTTTTCGGATGGAATGCTCAAAAGCACATCTAAAGAATCAATTCAGTTCAGCAACTCTTAGGTAAAGGCACAAAGACTCTGTCTTTTAATGCAAATAGAAAATATGTGAAACTCGCTTCAAATAATAATTGAAAAAATGATCAAATTGGTATAACTTTTTCTGAAGGATTAAAATTGTCCTTAATTATATAAAAATACTAAGTTGATCCCTTGACTCCTTAAATAGGGATCAAATTTGTCCTTTTGTGAGATTATTTAAGTCCCTATTTAAAATGTCAAGGGACTAAAATGAGGCTTTTAAATAGCCAGATAATATTTTGATTCTTCTTAAAGAGTCAGGGATCATATTGGTCTTTATCTCAATAATAATTTAAAGATCAAAACATGTAACTTCTTCAAAAAAAATACATGCATGAATAAAGCCACACAACAATTAGGATCGCATTGCAAAAAGGAAACTAGATTTATTAGAAATTTTAGCACTATAGTGGGCCCAATAATTGATTGCTTAAAGAAAGGAGAGTTTCATTGGACGACGTCTGCCTCTAAAGCTTTTGATGAGATAAAACGAAGGATGGTTGAAGCACCAGTTATGCGCCTACCCGATTTTTTCAAAGTCTTTGAAGTGACTTGTGACGCATCTGGTGTAGGTATTGGAGGAGTCTTAGCTCAAGAGGGACATCCCGTTGCCTACTTTAGTGAAAAGTTAAACGATATTAGGCAACGATATTCTACCTACGATAAAGAATTCTATGCTATCATCCAATCCCTTAGGTATTGGAGACACTACCTACTTCCTCAAGAGTTTGTCATCTTTTCTGATCACGAAGCATTACGATACATAAATTCACAGAAGAAACTGAATGCCCGACACGGAAGATGGGTTGAGTTCCTCCAAGAGTACACTTACACTATTCGACATAAAGCTGGATCTGAGAACAAAGCAGCAGATGCTTTGAGCCGTCGAGTGGTGGTTATTCATGAGATGAGGACTGAAGTTATTGGATTTGAACGCATCAAAGAGGATTATAAAGACTGTTACGATTTTAAAGAAACTTATTCCCTACTCACAACGGGAGAAGAGCGAACCATTGATGATTTCCTTTTGGTAGACGGATATCTGTTCAAGTCTAATAAACTCTGTATCCCCAGTACCTCTCTCCGTGAATACCTTGTTTGGGAGTTACATGCGGGCGGTCTTGCAGGATATTTCGGCCAAATCAAGACGATCGCCGCAATCGAAAACCGCTTTTTCTGGCCAAATCTTAAGCGTGATGTGAACAAATTAGTAAAAAGGTGCCACACTTGTCAATTAGCCAAACAAAGAAAGCAAAACACAGGCCTCTATACTCCACTTCATGTGCCTAACTCTCCCTGGCAAGATGTGAGCATGGATTTCGTTCTTGGACTACCCAAGACCATTAGAAAGCACGATTCTACCTATGTGGTAGTTGATCGCTTCTCCAAGATGACACACTTCATTCCTTGTTCTAAGACCTTCGACGCGTCCCACGTTGCAAAACTTTACTTCAATGAGGTAGTTAGACTTCATGGCCTCCCCAAAACCATAGTGTCAGACAGAGACGTTAAGTTCACTAGCTATTTTTGGAAGACTCTTTGGCACCATATGGGCACCAAACTCCAATTCTCCACAGCCTTCCATCCACAAACTGACGGACAAACTGAAGTAGTGAATAGGAGTCTAGGCAACCTACTAAGGACTTTGGTAGGAGAAAACATTCGAGATTGGGATTCCAAACTACCTGTAGCCGAGTTCGCCTACAATAACTTTGTGAACAGAACCACGGGTCTGAGTCCAGCTGAAATTGTGTTCGGATACCAACCTAGACAACCCATCGATCTAATCCCCATGAGTCCAATAGGTAGGGCATCCGAGTCTGCATATGCATTTGCATCTCATCTACAGGAGCTTCATAAAGAAATTAAAAAGATAATTGAACAAAGTAATTCCAATTATACGCTTATTGCTGATCACAAGAAAAGATTTAAAGAATTCGAGGTTGGAGACTTTGTGATGGTACGGATCCGTCCGGAGCGTTTTCCTCCGGGCTCCGTGAAGAAGTTACATGCTAGAAGCGCCGGACCTTTTAAGATAATCTCAAAGATAAATAGTAATGCTTATGTGCTGGACCTTCCTAATGGTTTTAACGTCAATCCTACATTTAATATAGAAGATTTAGTAACCTTTGAGGGACCAGAATTGAACCCTGTTAATCCACTTCAAAATGAGCCTTGTGTGACCCCACCTGGTGACAGCCCTAGCCTACCTTCACTACCCAAATTACCTTATTTACCCCATACGGAGAAGATTGAAGCAATACTAGATGATGCGATCATTTCCACAAAAGAAGGAGGTCGCCGAAGATACTTAGTTCATTGGAAAGGGACACCGGAGACAGAGGACACGTGGGTGGATCGAGAGGAGCTACAGAGCTTAGACCCAGATCTCCTCGAGATGTACGAGAGCTCCAGAGAAACTTACTCGACGGGGTCGAGTTTCCTCCCACCTGGGGAGAATGATGAGGACATCGACCCGAGATTCCGACATGTGTACCGACGGAAGAATCGTAGATCGATGGCCACGATTCAAAGTTTATATTTTTGATGTATTTTCTATTCATGTATTTTGCTTCGAGTTTTTCTATTGTACCCCTACTAGGAGTTGAGTCTATGTTGTAGCCCAAGGGCACTTTAGTATTTTATTTTCTTCCTTTGGCCTATTTATATGAGGCCCTTTGCATTGTATGAGATGATGATTGATTTATAAAATTTCCCTTTGTCTTCTTCTTCATCTTGTGTGAGCAGTAGTGGAGAGAAAGAGAGCTCTAGGAGAGAGCAATCGAAATACCCATCAACCGGTGGAAGAGTCCTCGGTTCGTGGTTTTGTTTTCTTTATTTTTTTTTATTTCTCTCATCTATTCTTCTTTGTCTCCCTAACAACATCGGCTAATCACCCCAACACCTTTCCCCTTCACCCCACCCGAGCCCCACTCAAAATCCGCCCGCCTCCACCCATCCTCCCTTGGACCGGCCGCCCTCTCCCTCTCCCAAGCCTACCGCCGCCCCTCCCCTCTTGTCCAAAGCCTTGGATGATGAGTTAATCCGTCATTAATTCTTCCTTAATTTAGTTGTGGCTGTTTTGGAAATAATTTATCTTCATTTGAAATTCAAATTTTGAATTTCAAATAGTTTCCTAAATTAACCAAGCTAAATTAGGAAAGTTTTAAATTTAGTCTCAATTTGGTTTTGAATTAAATTGGATTGAATTATTCTCTTTCCCAATTAGAGATCTCAATTTGGAAACCCACACAATTCCTCCTAACCCCCTCTTCCTCTCTCCATGCCGCCGGCCCCAACATGGGCATCCCCCCATTAATGCTCCATTAAGGCCCTAATTACTAATTGATTTGAATTCAAATTCAAATTAAAATCCCTCCAAATCCACTTAAATCTGAAATTTATTTTAGATTTAATATTTTTCCTAACTCCTCCTCTAACCCTAGCCGCCCCTCTCCCTTCTCCCTCTTCAAGCCGCCGCCCACCTCCCTCTTCCTCTCTAACCGGATAATCATCCACTACACCTCTCCCACGATCGTCCGATGTTCTCACATGGCGGATCCCGACCACGATCATGGTTTGGTTATGGATGAACAAGGTAGGGTGATCATCTTGGAGTCACCTTTCTTTGAATTGCACTTTGGAAACGAAGACAACGTTGGAGACTACGTCAACCGCATCACCTACCTATTGGCGTTGTCGCTTGAAGCATACATCCGTCCGAACCCGTGGATAATCGTCGGCCATCCACCACCACCTCCACCACCGGCTACTTTTCCATGGGCAAAGATCGTCGGAACCATCTTCTTCGTGGTGATCTCAATTTTAGTGTGGAATATCTTTTCTCTAAACCAAGCCTAGTCTAGCCGAGTGATTAGTTCTTCAAGGTGAAATTCTCATTATTAAATTTTGGATTGTTGTTTCAAGAGCAAGTAGTATTACTTTTACCTTTGTCTTATCCAACGAGATTTGGTTATCTTTCATGTACTCCTTCGCCTAAGCAAGTGGAAATTAAGGTTCTTTAATCACTTTGAACGTATCATAATAAGTTATCATTTGGGATACTTTGCCAATTAAAATTTTAATTCTTATGAACTCCTTGCATGGTTTTACATCAGATAGGAATCTGAAATTTTATTAACCAATTCATAAAATAGTATATGCCTGATGGTGTCTTTCTTATAATAAAAATGACACAAAATTTGTAGTTTTCCTTAAATTTAGCTTAAAGCATCAAAACATCACATTTGGATTCATCCTATAGAAAAAAAATAGTGGATCCGAGTCTGGATTTGCCGTTGCATTCTTTAATATTTTTCTCTTCCTCAATCTCCATTCTTTATTTTGCTACTATAATTTTTAGAACTCACCTTGCCACCATCAATCTGGGAAACATTTTGCATCATCCTACAATCATAGATATTAGATTCCAGCATAAGCTCACGAATATTAAAAGGTGAAGTGGGAAGCACACAAAGTCAGCCTAAGTGGGAAGCACACAAAGTCAGCCTGTGCTATATCCCAGCAAGAGGGGGCAGAATGGGACGCATTTATTTTTCACCCTTTATTACTTTCTATTTATTATAAGGTGGGAAAAGTCATTCCCTTTCCATGGAGATATCTGTACACATCTATTCATCTGCACTTTTTTTCTTAAAGAAAATTGCATTGCTTTATTTTAATTTAATATCATCTGTTTGAAACGTTTTAATTATTTTTCCTGCATATTTTTCTCCCTCTGATGGTGGAATGTTCAGTGATATGCTGCACAGGATAAGGCTAAGTATACTATTGAGGCATTTATTTTCTTGTGGGCTTCATATGAAATCAGTAGTAATATCATGCCAGTGCTTGATTCTATCTTTAATCTTCTTTGCTAGATTGGTAATGAGCTTGGAGACATTTATGACTATGTGGCTCCTTGTTTTCCCCCAAGGTTTGTGGGTCATTTTATTTTTCATTCTTTATTTTCCTTGCACGCTTGCTTATGTTATGCAATGGCTAAGTATTTGATTGGATTTAAATGTAAATGAGAATTAGACTCTTAATAGGACACAATGGAGAAAAATGATTCATGTAGCCAACCTCATGTAGTGGGATAAAGACTTGTTGTTGTTGTGTATGTAAATGTTTGACAGTTCTAGATTTTTTTTTTCTTGTAATGCTATCTTCTCTTATGTTTTTACTTGATTTTTTAGTGGAAGTTTTGGGCATATGCCATAGTATAAGTGCAGATCTCTTTCTTTTTAAATTTTTTTATAAACCCTTCCTCTTTTTCTATCTGATGGACTTACGGACCACTTTTAAAATTTTAAATGTAGCACTACGATAATGTCTGGGAAAACATGATGTGAAACGAAGGGGGGGGGGGATTGAGAGAAGAAGTTGGGTAGTAAGGGGTCAAGGGAAAGAGGGAATTAATTCCTTGATTAATTATCTTAGGGCAGAAATTAATGAGGGAATTAATTTGGGAGGGAAGGAGGGAGAATTTGAATTTCAAACATCCCTTAATGGAGGAAGAAATTAAGGGAGAGATGAGAGGGGGTAGCGGTTTATGGGGGATTAAGGGTTCTCAATTAATGGGGGGAATTAATTAGGGGGAGGAAATGGAAAGGGGAAGGGGCTGGCCATATGGGGGGGAGAGAGAGGTGTCCACATACAATGTATGTGGACCTCAATTAATTGATTGATTGATTGCAACAAATCTTTTTATTCTCAGATTTGGGAGAGGAATAAAGAGGTTTCCTAAAATAAATTTTAGATTTAGGAAAGGGAATTTGGAATTCAAATTAAACCTTTTCTAATTTAGATTGGGTCAATTTAGGAAGGTGATGAGGTGGCATTTGAGGTGGAAATTGGGTGGGCCTTTGGAGGAGCCGGCGGCTAAGGTGGCTGGGTTGAATTCGGTGGAGGGGAGGGGGGGTGGCAGAAGGGTGCTTGCGGAAGGTTGTGGCCGGCGGGTTGGGACAGTGGGGAGGAAGGAAGCTTGGCTGGCGGCTATGGAGGGATTTTGGCCGGTAGTCAAGGGAGGAAGGAGAAAGGTAATTTAAGGAAAAGAAAGATACAACGAAGAAACAAAGGATAAAATCACGAGCCTTGAACTTTTCCGAAGACTGACGGGTGATGCTTTGCCCTCCCCGAGGGACTTCAATCCACGAGCCCAGACCCATCCTGTGGCTGGTGGAAACAAGGTTGTTCTCCCATAGGACTTCTCTTCTCCAGAACTCACACAAAGATCCGGACAAAGGCTCCAATGAACTCACTAAGAGATCAAGCAAAGAAATCTAAAATTTCATTACTAATCCATCCTCCCTCATACAAGAGCAAGGGCCTCTATATATAGGCCTAAAGATAAAAGAAACAAAAAAGACAACATTGCCCCTTGGGCTTACATAAGACAACTCCCTTAAGTAAGGGTAAAAATGAAAAACTCATAATAGAAATAAAAATTACAAATAACAAATTAAGATAAGGTGGAATGATCTCGGCCGTCGATCGTCGTCTCCTCTTTTGATAATCTTCATGATCGGATGTTCGCATCATTCTCCCGGGGTGGAAAAGAGCTCGACTCCGTCGAGTCCGCACCCCGGGCAACCATGCTCTGATACCAAACTGATGTGAAACGAAAAGGGGGGGATTGGGAGAAGAAGTTGGGTAGTAAGGGGTCAAGGGAAAGAGGGAATTAATTCCTTGATTAATTATCTTAGGGCAGAAATTAATGAGGGAATTAATTTGGGAGGGAAGGAGGGAGAATTTGAATTTCAAACATCCCTTAATGGAGGAAGAAATTAAAGGAGAGATGAGAGAGGGGGTAGCGGTTTATGGGGGATTAAGGGTTCTCAATTAATGGGGGGAATTAATTAGGGGGAGGATATGGAAAGGGGAAGGGGCCGGCCATATGGGGGAGAGAGAGAGGTGTCCACATACAATGTATGTGGACCTCAATTAATTGATTGATTGATTGCGCAATAAATCTTATTTTATTCTTAGATTTGGGAGAGGAATAAAGAGGTTTCCTAAAATAAATTTCAGATTTAGGAAAGGGAATTTGGAATTCAAATTAATTTTAATTCAAATTAAACATTTCCTAATTTAGATTGGGTCAATTTAGGAAGGTGATGAGGTGGCATTTGAGGTGGAAATTGGGTGGGCCTTTGGAGGAGCCGGCGGCTAGAGTGGCTGGGTTCAATTCGGTGGAGGGGAGGGGGGGTAGCGGAAGGGTGCTTGGGGAAGGTTGTGGCCGGCGGGTTGGGACAGTGGGGAGGAAGGAAGCTTGGCCGACGGCTATGGAGGGATTTTGGCCGGCAGTCAAGGGAGGAAGGAGAAAGGTAATTTAGGGAAAAGAAAGATATAACAAAGAAACAAAGGATAAAACTGCAAGCCTTGGACTCTTCCGAAGACTGACGGGTGATGCGTTGCCCTCCCCGAGGGACTTCAATCCACGAGCCCGGACCCATCCTGCAGTTGGTGGAAACAATGTTGTCCTCCCATAGGACTTCTCATCTCCAGAACTCACACAGAGATCCGGACAAAGGCTCCAATGAACTCACTAAGAGATCAAGCAAAGAAATCTAAAATTTCATTAATAATCCATCCTCCCTCATACAAGAGCAAGGGCCTCTATATATAGGCCTAAAGATAAAAGAAACAAAAAGACAACATTGCTCCTTGGGCTTACATAAGACAACTCCCTTAAGTAAGGGTAAAAATGGAAAACTCATAATAGAAATAAAAATTACAAATAACAAATTAAGATAAGGTGGAATAATCTCGGCCGTCGATCGTCGTCTCCTCTTTTGATAATCTTCATGATCGGATGTCCGCATCAAAACATCTGCACGCCAATCCTCATCTTACATTTGATCTGAAGTGAATGTAAAAAATAATGAAAAAAATTAATAGTTGGTTTGCTAATAAAAACGAGATCATTTGGGATGTTGCTAACTCAAAAATATGGAGGGATGGTAAGGGTACTACTGGACTTGGATCAAGGAACTTCTTGATTATTTCCACTGTTCTTAATTCTCAGGAAATTTTTTTGCTAGCTTTCTTCATCATGGCTAGGGAGTTCTTTAGTGAAGACAATTTTTTCATCACCTCCCATCTTGAAATTAGCAAATGATATACTGCATCACTACTATGCCCAACTCCCACAGATCTCACTTATCAGATGAATGACAATTTTAATAAGTTGTTAGAAGTTCGATAATGTAGTGGAACGTGCATGCACTCTTTTAGTTTATTCTTTGCCTTGTTTTCTGAAGCTGCTTCGTATTTAACAATCTTTTGCATTTTGCTAAGCGATGACCTTTTCCTTTAATTTCTTATTTTTCATTAACCTTTTGGGTCCAATCAAATCCAATTGTAATTCCTTGGTACTTTAATACCTAGTTTAACATTTTCTTTTGGTCAATGTCATTTGTCATGTGGGCGGGCTCACTGTTGGGATGAAATACATACTTGGAAGACTGCTAATCCATAATTGGAGGGGAAGCCCTTAACTTGAATAGATTGAGAGATAATATCCTAAAACGTTTATCCATTTATGAGAAATCTGTCATATTTAACTCTATTAACTTACTCGATACTTGTTTTGGCAACCTCTAATTTGTAGTTCTACAATGAATGAAAATTGTTTTTTAAGAACCTGTATTTTTTGGAGTATAATTTTGTTCAACGCATTCTGACGTGGTAATTTCTCAACTGTTGCAGATATGAAATTTTCCAGCTCATGGTTAATCAATATACAGAAAGGTTTATTCAAATGCTTAGGCTTTTCAGTGATAGGGCAGATAATTTAACAAATATAGAAATATTAAAGGTAAACAAATATTTCCTTAAGAAATAATTTTACTTGAGTGCTATGCCCTGTGTAAAACGCAGTGGTCCAATTGTAGGGTTCATGTACTGCGATGTCTCCCCTTCTTTAATTTTGAATTCTTTGAACACTTTCAATGATTATTTTTCGTTTAGGTGACTGGATGGGTCGTTGAATATCAAGAAAATTTGATTGGCCTTGGAGTTGACGAGTCCTTAGCTCAAGTATGTTCTGAAAGTGGCGCCATGGATCCACTTATGAATGCATACATGGAACGGATGCAAGCTACAATGAAGGTAATTGATTAGGCATATATTAACTTGCATATTAAAGCTTAATTTAGCTGGAAAGAATTGTCTTAACAGTTTTTTTTTTATTTTTTATTTTCTTCTACAGAAATGGTATACAAACATCTTGGACGCTGACAAGGTACAACCACCTAAGAAAACAGAAGATGGCAAGCTGTATACGCCAGCAGCTGTGGATCTATTTCGCATTTTGACAGAACAAGTACAGATTGTTAGAGAGAACAGCACAGAAGTCATGCTGTACCGTACAGCACTAGCAATTATTCAGGCAAGATTCTGTGCTTAGTAGTATGTTTTTTTTAGTTTCTCAATAACCTATGTTAGATGCTATTGAACCTTAATCCTTGTGATTTTTATTACGGTTAACAAAATACTGCATAGACTTAAAGTATGAATCATTTGAAACTTGAATGCTTACCAATTTTGAATCTCATAATAAGGGAACAGAAAATATATGTTATCCAACTTATTTGTACATGATAACTTATGCAACTTCAATTCCAGAAGACGTTGTCCATATATTATCTTAATGTTTAGGTTCATGATTATAGTCATGTACCAGTTTTATTTTTGGAACTGGCTAATCAGTCTTTTCTGGATTAAATGAAGTTTGGACATTGTTTTTGCCTTTTCTATTTAGTATTGACTCATCTTAATGGCAAATGGGCAAAATATTTACTCAAATCCTCTGTATTGGCGATACTTTCACATAAGTTGCAAAACCTTATTCTTTTGTATTATTGATGATTTCAAAAACTGAAAGACCAATAGGATGTGCTTCACCTTTAAAGGCAATGCTTCTTTTATAAAATGTTTTAATTAAAGAGTAGATATTATTGTATTTAATAAAAAATTTGTTATCAATTTATACAGTGATCTAAAATAAACTGGATAAATATGTACGGTAAAGAATTAGTCACGTTTATCTGGAAAGCTAGAGAAGAAAAAGAAGGAAGCATTTGTAGTAAGGTTTTGAGAGATCCATTAACCTATAGATGAAGCTGTTCAGAAACTTATGGATAGGCTTATTTGCTAAGGAGATGAAATTTATTTGATTCTAGGCTTTGAATGTGATATACTGCTTAAGCTTAGGTCATATGGGAATTTAAGCTTCTGACACTTGAAATTGACTGAGATGCTCGAGCTTGAGGTTAACAGCATAGTCTGGGCATATACTGGCCATCAAACCCGGCTTTCGTGTTCAGCAATGCCATGCATTGAATCATCCAAATGAGCTTTGAAATGATTTTCCAAGAAACATCTTATATTTAAGCTTTAAATAAATAGGTTGTAGGGCTCGTACTGCTTGTAATGAAGGAAGATTGTGGAGGCCTTTCTTGAAATTATAAGACGTTAAAATTATAAGAAAATCTGTCAGTTAAAAATTGGGGCTTTCTGAATGTTCACAAGTAGGCTATTGGCTATTTATGATGGGCCGGTGGCATTGATTGGATTTCTGATATGCCTTGGAAGTAAAAACAACGAATGAAACAATAGAAAACTGCAGGAATACTAGAAACAAATGTTGATTTGTATTATCACTTCAATACGAAACAAGATGCAGGTGATTTACGATTAGAAATGTAG
The DNA here is from genome assembly GCA_019925795.1 of Dendrobium chrysotoxum. Taxonomy (NCBI): domain Eukaryota; kingdom Viridiplantae; phylum Streptophyta; class Magnoliopsida; order Asparagales; family Orchidaceae; genus Dendrobium; species Dendrobium chrysotoxum. The sequence goes on from CM034313.1 coordinate 76,819,432, forward strand.
ATAGGCTCTCCCAAACAACCTAGACGCCGCTAGGAAACCCTTAAAGAAAAGAACTACAGAAAAAATAAATCACACATAGACATGAAAATAAACAAGGTTAGTGATAGACCACTAATACGGTTCAAGCAAAAATCAGTGGATAAAAACCACATAGTTTGGAGGGACAACACACAAACAATCTTTATGGATAAAAATGCAGAAAATAGTAACAATACAATACGATCCTCAATAGGAGAGGAGGATCCGACTCTCCCAATTCTCTTGTCGTCGACTAGAGCCCAAGCGCCTACAAAACAAAAACTGCCCCCCAAAAGAAATCCACAAAAACCATGCCCTAACCCTAGAAAAACGTACTCCTTAATGCATACAATCTAGAAGGAAATATCTAAACAGCTCCCACATTCAAATTTCCCTCCTAAATGCCTCTCAAAACTTTCCTAACCGGTGCTGTTGTATCCCCCGGACCATGCGGCATATGTGGGAGGCGGAACTTTGTTCCGACTCGTGCAGACCTGAGCCAATCTTGTGTGGACCGGCTGGGCCGGTCTAACAATACCTCCTTCCCAAAGACCCACCTTGTCCTCAAGGTGGAAAAATGAAAACTGATACTTCACCCTCGTATGGTTCCCACGTGGCGTCATAGTTGGGTAGGTGCTTTCATTTGATCAGCACTTTTTTGATCCATCCCTCTCAATATCGCACCCCTTTTAACTCCAGTGGTTCTAACACCACCTCTAAATCCTCCGTCAGGGTCGCCGATAGCTTTGAACTAGCTGCATGCTCCCCAATAACTCTCCTCAACTGGGAGACGTGGAACACCGGGTGTATGGTAGCCGTCAGGGGTAACCTTAATCGGTAAACCACAGCTCCGATCCTCTCCAGTATCTTGGTGCCATCTTTTCATTCCTCCTATTCGCTACTGTCCTCTATCTGTAATGGCGGAGCTTCAAGAATACTCTATCCCAAATTGCGAACTGGATGTCTTTCCTGTGCCCATCCGCCTGTTTCTTCGTAATTTGCTGAGCCCTCAACAGGTGCATCTTCAACAGTGGTTACTCATCCTTTAGTAGATCTCTCCTAATCTTCCTCAGCTCATCATACTGCACACTTTCTTCTTTGATAGCCCCCTAATCTACCATCATTGGTACTGAAATGACCATCTCCTGGAGCTCCCCCACACATCTTGATAAGGCATTAGCCGCCTTATTCTCTAATCCTGGCCTGTATTTGATCTCAAAATCATAGCCTAGTAGCTTGGACAACCACCTTTGATGCTCCTCAGTCACCATCGTTTGCTCTAGCAAGTATTTTCAAGCTCCTTTGGTCCGTCCTGACAATGAAATGCCGACCCAACAAGTATAGTCGTCACTTCTGAATGGATAACACAATGACCATCAATTCCCTCTCATAGATTGACTTTAACCTAGCTCTGATTGTCAACCCTTGACTGAAGTAGGCTATGGGTCTGTGATTCTAAATGAGCATGGCCTCCAACCTGTATACTGATTCATCTGTCTCAACCACGAAGTTCGATAGGGCCAAGACTGGTACTGTGGTCATGGCTTTCTTCAATCTCTCAAAAGCCTATGTAGTTGCCTCTCCCCATAGAAACTGTCCTTTAGTTGTTCCGTCAACAGTTAGGCTATAGTGTTGTAACATTTCACGAATCTTCTGTAGTACCCTGTCAAACCTAGGAAGCCCCTCAGATCTCTCAAATTCTGAGGTAGAGGTCATTTCTGCATTGCCTCAATCTTGGTCTGATTTGCAGCCACCCCTTCTCGAGAGACCATGTGCCATAATTACTCCACCTTGTCTTGTGCAAAACAATACTTCTTCAAGTTGGCCCAAAGTTGGTGCTCCTGTAATACTTCCAAGACCATCCTTACATGTTGCAAGTGCTCCCCTATCGACCTGTTGTACACTAGTATGTTATCAAAGAAAACCAGCACGAACTTCCTGAGATATGGCCTGAACACCTTGCTCATGAGCAACTGAAAAGTGGCAGGGGCGTTTGTGAGCCTGAATGGTATTACTAAGAACTCGTAATGCCCCTTATGTATCTTGAAAGCAGTCTTCGGGACATCCTCCTCTCTCATCCTGATCTAATGGTATCTCGACTTCAGATCTATCTTGGTGAACACCACTACCCCATACAACTCATCCAGTAGCTCATCGATCACTGGTATAGGAAACTTATCTGGCACAGTCTCTTTATTCAGAGCCCAGTAGTCCACACAAAATCTCCTGCTTTCATCCTTCTTTTTGACTAGTAGGACTGGGCTAGAAAAAGAACTCATACTTGGCCTGATGATCTCCGCCTCCAATATCTCACAGATTAGCTTCTCAATCTATCCTTCTGAATTTGTGGGTAGCGGTAAGGCTACACACTAATCGCTGACACCCCCTCCCTCAAGGTGATGCCATGCTCCTGTTCCCTTGGTGGTGGTAAGTCTTAAGGTGGCTGAAAAATCTCATTGAATTGCTGTATGAGTGGTTGTACTGAAAGCGGAATGTCCCCCCTTCTCTAGTTTGATCCCTTTTAAGCTTTGCAGTTCCACCAGAAATTCTCCCCCCAACTCCTGTATGGTCATGACCATGGTTTTGAGAGACACCATAGCCTTGGACAACCCTGCATCTCCCCGGATCACCATCCTTCTTCCCTCCACCACTAGTTCCATCGTTAGTGCTCCCCAATTAACCTTGGTCTCTCCCAAGGTCTGCAGCCACTTCATCCCCAGGATGACATCAGTGCTCCGCAACTCTAATATGAGAAAATCCTCCATCACCTGATCCCCTTGTATTGTCAGCACAACTCCTCTGCACGCACCTCTACCCATCTCCAACTTCTTAGTGCCCATCATCACCCCGTAGCCCTCGGTGTCTACCAATCTCACCCCAAATTGGTCCACGACCTGATTGGAGATAAAATTGTGGGTAGCCCCACTGTTGATCAACACCATCACCTCTCTGTCTGCTATCTCCCACTTCACTTTCATGGTGTGATTCGGGGTGAAACCCACCACTAAGTTCAAGGAGACTTCAGCCATGTCAAGATGTAGCTTCTCCTCCTCCTCTACCCCTGTCTCATTCTCACCTCCCTCAGCTTCCTCGTCATCACAGATGGTGAGAACACGAAGAATTCGGTCATTGCACCTGTGCTCCGGCATGTACCTCTCATCACATCTGAAGCACAACCCCTTTACCCGCTTCTCCTGCAACTCCTTCTCAGCGAGCTTCTTGAAGTTTCCCCCGAATTCCTCTCCTCCAGGCTTCTCCTTTGGGGCCTCACGTAGGCTTCCTGGTGTTTGTCCCTTGGGAGATAAGAAAGTGATGGTCATTCTGTACGAGTTGAACTGCTGCCTTTAGCCCCCTTTCCAGATACTTTTGGTCCTCCACCAATTGCGCAAGCTCCATAGCCTCTCCTAAGTCATGCTGCCTTATCACTCTAACGGTCGCTCGGATCTCGGGCTCGAGTCCCTTCATGAAGTTCCCTCTAGCATTGTCTCAGAAAGCCGATCCATTCGGCTAGCAAGGTACTCAAACCTGTCACGATACTCTGCCATAGAACCCTCTTGCGTTAGGGCGAGGAACTGCTCATAAAAGTTCCCTCCCCTACTAGTTCAGAAACGTTTTAGTAAGCATTCTTTGAACTCCCTCCAACTTTGACATGTCCCTCCATTGGTACCAAGCCAATGCCTTCCCCTCCAAACATAGACCAGCCGCCGTCTATTTCTCCTCCTCCATCAACCGGTTGACGATAAAATACCTCTCTATCTTGTAGATCCACCCATGTGCATCCTCGCCCTCAAAGATAGGCATCTTCATCTTCCTTACCCTCAAATCGCCTCTGTTTCCCTTGAATCCTCCGTAGCCTCCCATTCCCTGAAGGGGAGGTACTCTCCAAGTGTTCCGATCTTCCCTTCTGCGCTCGTACCCAAATCATTTTTCAAAATCCCCTATCATTCTTTCAAAATCAGCACCCCGATACTCATAATCCACCCATCTTCTTGCAAAATCAGCGCCCCTTCGCTCATACCCAATACTCATCTCCTCCCTAGAGATAGTGGAGGCATTCCATTTTCTCCATCCAGAATTTCCACCTCTTGGTCTTTCCTTCCCCTAAATGGACTAGGATTTCCCCTGGTTCCTAGGCCGCCGGTGGCTTCCTTCGTGTCGGGTACTGTCATATTGGGTTTGGCTTCCAGTTATTTCTTTAACATTTCTTCCCTGATGGCGAACTTCCCATCTATCTTCTCAAGGACGGATGCAAATTGACCTTCAAAATCTGAAAAATTTTCCACAAAATCTGATTTTAATTAGTCTAGTTCCCCTCCAAAACTTCCACTTTCCTTTCGGCCATTGGTATCCTAGATCGACGGGCTCTGATACCAATTTGACAGAGAACGGATACGGTTCAAGCAAAAATCAGCGGACAAAAACCACACAATTTGGAGGGACAACACTTACAAACAATCTTTATGGATGAAAATGCAAAAAATAGTAACAATACAATAAAATCCTCAATTGGAGAGGAGTATTTGGCTCTCTCAATTATCTAGTTGTCGACTAGAGCCCAAGCGCCTACAGAACAAACACTCCCTCCAAAATCAATCCACAAAAACCATGCCCTAACCTTAGGAAAATGTAATTCTTAATGCATATAATCCAGAAGGAAATCTCTAAATAGCCCCTACATTCAAATTTCCCCCCTAAATCCCTCTCAAAACTTTCCTAACTGGCGCTGTTGGATCCCCTGGATCGTGCGGCACATGCGGGAGTCGGAACTTTGTTTTGCCTTGTGTAGATCCGGGCCGGTCTAGTGTGGACTGGTTGGGCCGGTCTAATAGTTAGCCCTAAATAGGCTCTCCTAATTCCCTTCTAAATCAGCCCTTTTCCTTACTTGATTCCCTCCCCAATTTGAATTCAATTCGAATCTCTTTTCCTGATTAATTTCTTCCCAATTTTAATTAAAACCTTCCGGATTATCTCTCCCTCTATTTCTCCTCCTTACATATGAAATTAAATCTTTTCTTGGCCCCACAAGAGGGGTTGAACCCCCCTCCCTGTTGCCTGTTGGATTCGGCTCCTCTGAATCATGCGGAAGGCTTCAACCTCCTGCTGGGCATAACAATTCCCTCAATTGTGATTAAAACATCACAAGTTGAAATTATGAAAGCAAACACTTTGTAACGCCCGTGTATGTCAACAAAGTTCTACATTGATGGGAGCTTCATGCTTGAAGCCTATTTATTCTGAAAATTAAATCTGCATTTATGATATCTTGTATTTACATCTGCTTCATGAAATCAGGAGAGGGCCAGTCCCAATTTGAATAAAAATAGGAAGATATAGCACTCAGAAGTTTGGACATGTTATGACAGCCTTCGTTGGGGCTACTTTCTTACTATTTTCTAGAGTAATTTTTTAGTATAAAGATTTCTTGAACTAGAATTTTTTTGTATTAGAAAACTGTTTTAGAAAGCAGTAAAAAAGCTGTTCCAAACAAAGCCTTATAGATTTTTTAATAGTAAGGGCAATAACAAGAAGCAGATTGTGTCAGTTCTATCTTTTTGGAACAAATAATATCAAACAGAAGCAGACTGTAACGATTATATTAATAGTTGAGGATTACAATTCTTACCTTTTAGAAGGTGGCAGGCCATTTTAAAACATTTGAAAAAAAGATAGTGCACAACAGAAAAAAATGTTCACTTAAAAATCAAAAAATTACGATAACTTGACTTTGGTACCAATTGCACAAATAATAAAACATCTCGAATTAATTTTCTTGTATTTCTTATTTTACAGTATTTTCCATCTGTTTGATTTTTTCTTCAATCTGCTGCTGTGCTCTAGGTTATGATTGATTTTCAAGCTGCTGAGAAACACAGGTTAGAAGAACCGGCTTCTGAAGTTGGCCTGGAGCCTCTTTGTGCCATGGTTTGTTCCCTGAACGCAATCAAACATTTTGAATTTTTTGATCTACGAGTTACCTAATTATTGACAAGGTTATTTTTATAATGTCAATGTTTAAATGTTTAATTCAGATCAATAACAACTTGCGTTGCTATGAGCTTTCAACAGAGCTTAGTAACAGCACGCTTGAGGCTCTTCCCCAAAACTATGCAGAGCAAGTAAGTAGAATTACTTTGTATAACTTTATCAGGTAAATATTTGATTGTCTATGGAATAATTGATTTGAAACGATGTAACAATTGTAGGAATTGCAGGAAAATTTATAAAAAGTTGATAAGCTTCGTAATTACAACTTATTGTTTCACTAGATTAGATTCTAGGAATCCTTAGTTATTGTTTTGCTTTGGCATGTGGTTACAAAGTAGATTAAAAGGAACATAAAATAACATCAAAACAACATTCAAACTTAATGTGCGATTAACAAAAATCCACCGGTTAACAATTAGAAGGTTCACCTTGAGTTTCCCTCAATCACACTCTTGAGGGCTTTTAGCGGAAGAATAACTTCAACAATATTAATGATGCCACCATAAGACAGCAGACGCTTACAGTATCGCCCAATGAAAATTTATCCGGATAGGAAGGAATTGGTGGATGTTGGAAGACTTGCCACTGACCGGGGGTTTGATGCTCGTCGATGGCGGTCGTCAAGGAGAAGAAGATCCGATCAATGTAGTCCTTCGACGGTGTGGTCGATCTCCAAGTTGATGTCGAGAAGGGTGATCTCAACACATCTACTCGTCCTTGATGATCTTAGGCGAATCCATGATCTTGTTTAGGATCGGCCATTCATGGGGAAGGAGGCCGAGGGAGGTTGTGTGTCTTCTTCCTTAGAAGACATATCAAGCAAGGGAGAAAAGAGGTAGGGGAGGAAGGAGGGGCTTGGGTGGTCAGCCAAGGCTAGGAGGGGCTAATTCTAATTTCAGATTTTAGGGTTTGGCTAGAGAGCGAAAATAAACTCAAAATCTGAAATTTAATTTCAGATTTAGGTTGGAATTGAAAGGGAGGATTTGAAATTTGAATTTCTAATGCAAGAGGGAAAGGAGGAGGGAAAGGGGGCTATGATCTCCTTAATTGTAATGACAATTGGGGAAGGAAATAAACAAGAGAGGAGGAGAGAGGGGCCGGCCAAAGGAGGGAGGGAAATGTGTCCACATACAATGTATGTGGCCACATGCATTGAATGTGGAATTGGGAATAAAATCTAATTTAATTTCAGATTTGTAATAATTAGGGGAACTTCCTAAATTATGTTTATATTAATTAGGAAAGGTTTTAAAATTCAAATTCATTTGAATTTGAATTAAAAGACTTTCCAAATTAATGATGTGCTAAATTAGGAAGTTGGCACTTTAGGAAAACAAGGGTGGCTGGTGGCTAGGGCATGGAGGAGGAGGGCTTAGGGCCAATGGCTATGGGGGTTTTGGGGCTTTGATCGGTGGCTATGGGGAGGAGGAGGAGGAGGACCTAGGGCTGGCGGCTAGGGGAGGGGTTTTGGGGAAGCTTTGGCCGGCGGCTATGGGGGATTTTGGGGGCTTCGGCCGGTGGCTGTGGGGGGTTTTTGGGTCTTTGGCCGACAGTAGTGGAGCCCGGACACTTCCTGCGGCTGGCAGGAGTTGCTTTTTCCCTCACCTAGGGACTTCACCTCTCTTTAGAGTTCTCAACACTCAAGGGAACTAGAATGCATAAATTTTTCATTAATCATCATCATTATCATACAATAGCTAGGGCCCTCATATATAGGCCTCAAATACACAAAGACTAAAATGCCCTCTGGGCTACAACACAATCTAATCCCTCACAGTGGTACAATAGTAAAGACTAAAACATAAACAAAAATAATACATAAATGCATCATAAATAAAGACTCCTAATCATAGCCGTCGATCTACGATTCCTCCGGTGATTGACACTCTGGAATCTCTTGCTGATGTCCTCAATAATGCAGGCCCCAGGCCCCAAATTATTGAATTATTCAGTTGATTAATTTTTTATTGAAGTCAATTATTTATATGTTTGCAGCAACAGACATGATATGCATTTAAATTAGGAGTAACATGACTAGAGTGAGCAGGAATTGCGTGCATGTGTGCCTCAATAGGGATGACCGACCCTCGTGTGTGTGCTGGAGCCGAATCGTGCAAGGAACAAGCGGTTGAAGAGCTGCTGTACATGCCATCAAATCCTCCACTTGAAGAGCCCCTCCTTGCCCCAAATCTCAACTGCTTCTGTATGTTCCCGATCTGCTACCCTCAAATCTTGGAGATGTACAAGAAGGCTAAAGCTTCCTTTTGGATAGGAAAAGAAATTGACCATTCCCAAGATCTCCACCACTGGGATCAATCCCTCAAATCGGATGAATGCCACTTCGTAATCCACGTTCTCGCCTTCTTCACTGTCGCTAACGGAAAGGTCGGATTTTGATTGAAGTCAGTTTGCTGGATTCGAAACTCGCCTATGGAACGATCCTGATATGTGGAGTTGCCCAGATGTTGCGCACAGTGGGGAAAAAGATGGCTTTCTTGGTGGTAAGGCAGTTCACCGCTATAGTCCAGTGCATGCTTATAGTGACCAAAGAGTTGGTGAGCACGCAGATGGTGAAGTATGCTATTTTCCTAAGTAGGGAGTCGATCGTGGATATCGAGGGTGAGGCTACAGAGAGATCAGAAGCACTTTATCCTACCTTGAAGGAGCTGACGCTTGTTGGTTCTCAGGATTCTCACCACCCGCATTCATTGCCAAATTCTGAGAAATACAGGTTCCCACCACCACCCTTCATTGCCAAAATTTTCAGGAATACAGGTTCCCACCATCGGCCTTCATTGCCAAAATTCTGAGGAATACAGGTTCCCACCACTGGCCTTTATTGCCAAAATTTTGAGAAATACAAGTTCCTAACACCAGCCTTCATTGCTGGAATTCTGAAGAATACAGATTCCTATCATCGGCCTTCATTGCCGGAATTCTAAAGAATATTGATCTTTTTGCTTCCTTCGCATCCAAGATCAAGGAGAGATCGAGTGGGAGGGCTCCTCTCGTGTGTAACGTTTAGAGTCGACCAAGTAGAAGCGAGAGAAGTCGAGCACATGAGCTCCTCTTGCGTGCGTATGAAAAGAGCTGAGAGTTCCCTCTCGTGAGGGTCTAGGGCTGAGACAAGCAAGAGTGCAAGAACTGCACTCCTTCCTGCGATTAGACTGAAGGGATCAGAGGCCCTGCGTGCGCCTGTACGTAGTCGATTGAGCAAGAGTGTTCGGGTGGAGTTGGATGACTAATTTGTATTGGGCTGAAGGTTGGTTCGATCGGAAGGGAGGATATTCGGAAGGGAGGATATTTGCTTGCCAAGTGCCGAGTAGCTTGAGACATGTTTTTCTGCTAATGTCCTTGAAGCTTGTTACATTCCTAAAAACAATTTTTTTTTCCTACTGACGTGCCTTCATTGCCAACCTTCCCTTGTGGTTATTATCTTATCTATAACCAATGCAACCTTCATTATTGCCCTGCTTAATAGAACCTTCATTGCTATCATTTGCCACCACAATATTTGAAGCTAATTTCTCTCAAAGTTTTGACCAAATGGATGACTCTATGGTGCACCAAGGGACTTGATAACTCTACTTTTCTCTCTATCGATTGAATTTTCACAAACTATTACCTTTTTGTTTCAAACAAAATCAAATAGCCCAATTTCTTCTTCTTCTTTATCTCCTTCGAATGAACTCGCCCAGCCCTATTTCTTCCTCTTCCTTTTTGTCAAACGGAAGCCGTACTTTCTCTCTCTTATATCGAATGATAACCGCACAAATCTCCCTTTTTGCTTCTCATTGCTCAAATTCTTATAAGAGATGAAAAGCTACAACCCTCCATTTGCGAGTGCGATTAGTTGTGGTTTAAATGAATCGGTGTGATTGATTCATTTTAACCGGCAACCATTACACTAGTTACAATATGAGAGAATAAAGACCAACGAGAGACAACTTAATGAATATGAGGACCAATGAGGAGAAGTGAATGCTCATGCCTGAGTTATTGCAACATATGCTAAACTGAACCTTCATATATGAACTATGATTTTCTTAGAACCATAATAAGAGTATGATATGCAAAGCAGCCTGCTGTGTGTGGTTTGCTATGAGCTTGCAGTTTGTAGGTAAGCGATGTGCATGACTAGCATAACTTTTCTCTTCACTCTTAAATTGTATTTTTAACATGTTAATTCTTGTCATAATTTTTTTAAGATTTGGCAAGCATTATATTAAATAATTGATATTGAAGAGAACTCTTATATATCATAGCAGTATTATCAAAACTATTAAATTATCTTTTTGAGAGACAAAATGATTAAATTTACTTATGAAATTACGTTATGTAGGGTTCCAAATATGTTACCTGTTGTCTGCAACTCATTTTGGGAAATTTTGGGAGAAAAATTTGATCGCTAATGTTGGAGTGCTAGTACCAGTCACAAGTCTAGTTTTTTTTTTTAACGAGGTTGGAGCTGATGTGACTGAAATGAAGTAAAAATTGTTTTAAGAAGACTCCTGAAATGTTGATTTATAGTAGATGCATATAATGGATATCTTGCTTTTCATTCATGTAGGGTAGTTTAGTATTGAAATTTAGTTGAATAGAATTCTTCTTCTTGGCAATTCTGATTTCATCATCTTTTCAACAGTAGTAAAGCTTTTGAAAATGATAGTAAATGCCTGAAGGGTTTCTAAATCTGTTGTTCCCACCATCAAATTTCTTTCAGTGTAGCAATAAGGGTAGATCGAAGTTCATGGCGAAGTATAATCTTTTGTTTGGAAATTTAATTAATGTTCTCTGCAAATATTTTCTCGCAACATGCCTTTAAATTCACCTTCCACGTCAGTCAATCTAGAGGTCAGATCTTCAGATTCATTTACACAAACATTTCTAAAGTTATCTATAATAATTTTGATTATTTATTTATTTATTTTGTAATAATTATGATTATGTTTTTTATTATTATGATCATTATTATCATTATCATCATCATCATCATTATGATTATTATTATTATATTATTTTGATTAAAATAATTTTCACGTTATAATATAGAACTCCAATTTGATTGCCTACAAGTTTTTTTGGAGGGATAATATTAGCAGTTTAGAATTTCTGATCACCTTTCTTTGATGATGTAACTATTGCTTTTTCTATTTGCAGGTTAATTTTGAAGATACCTGCAAAGGTTTCCTTGAGGTTGCAAAGGTTTGAAATTTCTTTTTGTGTGTGTGTGAATGTTGCAACTATACATTGGTCCTCTTAAATTCTTTTGCTCAATTCTTGCACTTTAGTTCATAATGAATTCTGTAAAATTTGGGAACTCGATGTTGATTACATATATGTCGTCTGTAATTTGTTGCATGCATGTTTTTTCGTTGTTTGTTTATGCATTATTTCATTTTTTTCATGAAAAAGAAGTTCCTGAAGGAATATTCTATCTTAAATAGACATTGGAAATTTTTGTGTTTATAAGGATAAAGGGGTAATGTTTGACTTTTAACTGCAGGAAGCTGTTCACCAAACTGTTAATGTTATATTTGAAGATCCAGGTGTGCAGGAATTACTTGTCAAGCTTTACCAGAAAGGTATTCTTTGGAACCTTTTCAGGACCATGATTAGTGAATCTTGAAGTTCTCTTGATTATATCTTGATAAATTGACAAAGTAGCCAACTATTATTGCACAAATAATTGCATGAAGAAGTTTTGAGAGGATTTAACTTAAAAGTTGCCAAACAACAAGAATGACAACTTTAAATCTCACGAAACTTGAATCCCTTTGCTCTTTTTGTTTCATGTTGGATCCCGTCAATGGTATATCGAACTATCTTGCAAGCTACGTGGTTGTTGTGGACTAAGTCATGAGGGAGAGGAGAGATGGTAGAGGGAGGGAGGAAGAGTGGGCAGTGGTGGTTTTTCGGAGTTGACAATGAGATATTATAGAAGATGGAGGAGGTAACATCGATCATATGAGGGAATTGAGAATGATTGCATTTGTTCCGTGAGGTGGAGATTGACGGTCTGCTACGATGTGGAGTGGTTAGTAACTTGTGGGTTATGGATTGTTTGAAATGAAGTGACAGTTGGATATATCAATACTGTGAATTATGGGGGCATGGCAGGAGAGATGAGTGGTCGGAAGAATGAAAGGGAGAGGGAGATGTGCTTAGTTTGAGGAGTTGTTGCAAGAATGGGGAGAGCGGCGAGTGTGATAGACCCTTATGAGCAAGAGATGGGGATTGGATGGGAGCTGTTGTCGGGATGCGTGCATGCTTTTGGGGGTTGGATCAAGGCGAGTTGTGAGCTACTTGCATGAGGGAGAACAGAGAGGGAGGCAACAGGTGGAGCAGGGTCATGGGCTTTGCCGCAATAGAGAGAATTCAAGGGATGAGAGGAGTGGACAAAGCTCATCGCGTGAAGGAGATGAATCGAGTTGGAAAGATGAAATACGAGAGGGATTATGATAGGATTTTTTATAATTTTTTTTGTAAATTTTGGATGGGACTTCACTGTTGACCCCTACATTGATACACGCGCGAAAAGGAATGAAATCAGTGACTCAAATAGCGGTCAATGGACGCGACGCGTTACTTGAAAGGTCAAACGACCTCTGATTGCCAAACAAATTGCGTCATTGCGATTAGAGCATTGAATTCACCTAAGAGAGAGCCCCTCGCAGTCGAATCGGATGAGACTAATCAAAATCGGCTACTGACACCTGAAACGACACGCAACGCTGCCCAAATGATGTCTGATTGCAAAACGGACTTCGTCGATGCGTTTAGAACGTCCGAGTCACCTAAGAAATAACTATAATTTCGCTCAACGAAAATCACCCGAGGGAATCGACACGGATTTGAAAGAAATGGCGCATAAATCAAGATAAAAATTTCTATTATTTAAATTCTAATATTTAGTGATAATAATATTCTTATTATTATCAATAATAATTAATTTTAAAAAATCAAATCAAAATTAAAAATCAAATCGAGCTTATTGTAGCTCGGTTGTCCAACGATTCGCCACACTATTGTGAATCCTTGAAATCCCGTGGTTCGGATGTCCGACGTCGTTCTTTGGCATGTTGACGACACTTCTGCACGATCTAGATCACGACTCTACGACCTCAGCTCGTCGTTAAAGCGAGGAAGAAACGAGACATTTTTTTTTGTTGTCTTCCGTTCACAAAATCCTGCCTTCCTCTTGTTTGTCTCCAGCAGCAACTAGATCCACCCACTTCCTTTGGTCGGACAACCGCTTATTCCTATTCCCTCAATACACTAACCCATGACAAACCTCTTATTTCCCTCTCTGTTGGTCACGTTCAACTTATGATCCGCCTCAAAGCCTGAGCACGATCTCTCCACTGCTTGTCGTAATCAATTTCTCTCTACTCGACTTCCGATCCAAACGTCACTACCTCCCGATTCAAAGTCCTTAAACAGCCGAATCAAACCTCCTACCGCATATCCACCCGTCTCCCATGCTTACTCGAACATCAGCTCGCTCCAATTGATCGAATCTCCTCATACTGATCGACTGCCGAAGCGGCTCGATCATGACTTTCACACCTTACAGCCGCTCTTCCAACCCCAAATCTCGATTCTATTTCTCATGTCATTGTGTCGCCCACTCCTGTATTGAACCCCAATCCCGTTCGAGTTCAAAGCCGAACGTCTGAACCCGATACACCTCACACCCAGCAGCAGCTCCCTCTAAGCCTCCTTCAGCCGAGTCAATCGACTCAATCAACACAGCCAAAGACAATCCACCTCTTCACACCCTGTCGGTCTACTATACCCCCAACCGAGCAAGCTAACACTAATCGGGCCGACCCCAACCTTCTTCCCTCTCTGCATCTGATCTCCAAGCTCGAACAGCCTCTATTGATTTCTCTCATAGCCAAACAGCCTAGGTGATCCCTTTCTCTAGTTATTATTATTATTATTATTGATATTAGTAATTATTAATATTAATACAACAACAACAACATCAAGCCTTTGTCCCACTACGTGGGGTCGGCTATATGAATCCTTTTTCTCCATTGTGTCCTGTTAAAAGTCAAATTCTCGTTTAAATCTAATAAAGAAAGATCATTTCTAATATTTTCTAACAAAGTCTTTTTAGGTCTACCTCTACCTTTCTTAACATAGGCCAAATCTAATACCTCTACTTTCCTAACCGAGTCATCAGAAGGCCGCCGTTTTATGCGACCAAACCATCTAAGGAGACTCTCTCTAATCTTATCTTCCACTGGAGCTACTCCAACCTTTTGACGTATATGCTCATTTCCTATCCTATCTCTAAGGGTAAAGCCACTCATCCACCTGAGCATCCTCATCTTTGCAACACTTAACTTAGTATTATGCTTCTCTTTTAATGACCAACATTTGGCACCATAAAGGATTGCAGGTCTCACCATCTTATAGAATTTTTCCTTAAGTTTGAGGGGGACTTTTCTATCACACAACAAGCCCGATGTATTCGTTCACTTCAACCATCCAACTTGAATTCTGCTGATAATATCCCCATTTATTTCACCATCACTCTGAACAATAGATCCAAAATATCTAAAATGTGTACTCTTTCTAATGACTTGATCGCTCAAAGTCACAATCCCCTCACTAGGTCTATTACTACTAAAATTACACTCCATATATTCTGTTTTAGATCTACTCAAGCAAAAATCTTTAGACTCAAAGGTTGACCGCCATAATTCAAGTTTACTTTCAATTCCTTCTCTAGTCTTATCAACAAGAAGAATATCATCAGCAAAAAGCATACACCAGGGTACATCCTCTTGCAAATGCCTAGTGAGAACATCCATGACTAAAGAAAAAAGATATGGGCTTAAGGCTGATCCTTGATGTAATCCAACTGAAGTAGGAAAATACTTAGTCAAACCACCTTGTGTTTGAACACAAGTAATAGCTCCTGCATACACATCTTTAATGATTTGAATATAAGCATTATTAACTCATTTCTTTTCAAGAACTCTCTATAGCACTTCTCTTGGAATTTTATCATATGCTTTTTCTGAATCAATAAATATCATATGTAAATCCTCCTTATTCTCTCTATATTTCTCCATCAAACCTCTCAATAAATATATGGCTTCCATAGTAGACCTACCCGGCATGAATCCAAATTGATTTTGAGAAACATTAGTATCACGCCGCAACCTTCGCTCTATAACTCGCTCCCATAGTTTTAAAGTATGACACATTAACTTAATTCCTCTATAATTCGCACAATCTTGTGTATCACCTTTATTCTTAAAAATAGGAATTAACACACTCATTCTCCACTCATCTGGCATCTTTTTAGTCTTCAAAACAGTATTAAAAAATTTAGTAAGCCAAGAAATTTCTTCATCTCCTAAGCATTTCCATCTCTATTGGAATATCATCAGGTCCAACAGCTTTTCCACCCTTCGTTTTCTTTAAAGCCTCTCTAACTTCGGTTTTACTAATACACCGATAAAAACATAAATCTTTATTTTCCTTTAGGGTGCTAAGGTTATTAAAGTCAATCATATTTTCACATTCTTCATTAAAAAGTTTAGTAAAATATCTCATCCAGCTTTGTTGAATATCCTCTTCTAAGAAAAGTACTTTTTGATTTTCATCCTTAATACACTTCACTTGAACTAAATCCTCAGTACTCTCTTTATTTGACTAACTTATACATATATCTTTCTCCTTCTTTAGTATCTAATATATTATATAAATTATTAAAAGTATAAATCTTGTCTCTTTATATCTTTCCCAATTATCAGAATTTTTACAATTAAATTAATTTTTATAACAAATCTTCTTATTTTTTATCTTTTCTTGCACATTTGAATTCCACCACAAACTATTTTTACTATTAGGAGCTTTTCCCTTTAATACTCCAAGCACATCTTTTGCAATATTCTTAATATTACTAGCCACTTTTTTCCACGTAACATTAGCATCCTCATGCACAGACAAAATCTTATGATCTAAAATCTTACTCTAAAAATATTTTTATTAATATTTTTAAATGCCCCAATCTAATTCTAGAATATCATTTTACTTTATTTTTTATTTTGTCACTTTATTTTAAAGTCCAAAACTAATAATTGATGTTGGGTACATAAATTTTCACTCTAAATAACTTTACAATCTTTGCAATCTAAACGATCAAATTTTCTTATAAAAATATAATCAATCAGAGTTGTACTATATCCATTTTTATAAGTGATGAGATGCTCATCTCTTTTCTTAAATAAGGTATTAGCAATTAAAAAATCATAAGTTAAAGAAAAATCTAATATGGTCTTACCACTTTTATTTGTCGTTTCGAACCCATGGCCACAATGAATGCTTTTAAAATTATCTACCTTTCTACTAACATGTCCATTTAAATCTCCTCAAATAAAAACTTTTTCTTCAAGAGGTATCTTTTGTATTAATTCTTCTAAATCATTCCAAAATTTTAATTTTGAACCCATATCCAACCTACTTGAGGAGTATAAGCACTTATAATATTAACAATCTTAGCATCAACAATAATCTTTAAAGCTATAATGCTATCTCCAATTCTATTAATTTTTATAACATTATCCTTCAAACACTTATCTATAATCACACCTACACCATTTCTAGTACGACTCCTACCTGAATGTCATAATTTAAATCCTAAACTATCAATCTCTTTAGCCTTCTCTCCAACCCATTTAGTTTCTTGAATGCACAGAATATTTATCTTCCTATGCATCATAATATCTATTAATTCCATTACTTTTCATGTAAGGGAACATATATTTCAAGTTCATATCCTAATTTTAATTTCATGGACTAGCTTCTTTGCCCACATCCGTCGTTGATGTGGGGACCTTTGCCTATTTAACACTGCACCCGGGCGCCGATGCAGTGACCCTTGCACACTTGTCACTGTATTCAGACCATACAGCGCGTTGCTTCTAGGAGAAGCCCTAGCATTAACACAGTTTTTTAAAAGATTCATGTCATAATTATTCGACAAGCTTTATGCTGACTGTCGACTACCTAATGTAACACTCCACTTTTCTCATTCAGGACTTGGGACCTGTCAACGACAGTGTTTGTTAATAATAATAATAATAATAATATAATAATAATAATTATTATTATTATCATTATTAATATTATTGCTAATATTATTATTATTACTACTACTACTATTATTCAAAAAAAAAAGAAAAGAAAAATAAAAAAAACAGAAAAAGAAAAAGAAAAAAATAAAAAAAGAGAAAAAAGGGGAAAAACAAAAAATAATAAAAAGAGGAAAAGAAAAAAAGAGAAATAATAAAAAAAAGATAAAGAGATAAAAAAATAAATCTTGCGCACGTTTTCGTCGCTGCCGTCTCGACATCGTTGACGTCGACTCGATCGCAAAGGTATAATCCCGAAACCCTGTCCTCGGTGCTTGCAGCGTGGCAAGCAACCACCTATGTGATATTTTATTAGCGTGGTGAGAGGAAATTCGTTACGGTGCCTGCGGCGAGGCAGGTAAATCTTCTGCACGCTTTTCTTAGCATGGCGGGGCAAAACTTAAGTACCCGTGACGTGCCTCAGTGCCTGCGGGAAATGAATTTTGTATTTTCAAACAGATACCCCTGAAGACCCATGCACGTCTTTCTTAATGTGATGGGAAGGCTAAGACTCCCTAAAGTTTCCCTAAATGGGGGGAGACGTCAGGGTGCTACCGAAATTTTGACTGACAGGGGACTTTATTGCAACAGAACGCAGAGAACAGAACATTAATGAACAATAGGGAATTGGACCCTAAAGTTTAAAATGCACAATTAAACTACAAATGCGAACACTAAATGATAGTTCAGTTCTTTCAAACAAGTATAAATGAACGAGCATGGGACTCGTAGTGGAAAGCTTTTGGACATGAGCAATTTGCAGGCAACATTAGTACAAGTACCTCCTACATGCAACAGCAAAAGACTTGTTATGCAAGCAATAGCCAGCTTACAGATTAAAGTAGTGACACTTGTAAGCAATGATAAAAGACCTGTCATGCATACAACAGCTTACACAAGGGCCACGGGCAATGAATACAGTGATGCCCTGCAGTCAACATCAACGTCTTGCATGCAACTAATGTTACTACAGATAAGTATGTTAGGCCACCCATGGATGATGATAGTGAACATGATGCAAGTATAATAACTCTTCTACAAGCATATCTAAGGGGACTGCAACAAATGTACAAGTAGAAGGACTTGTGATATGACAGTTCATATGCAAGCAAGAACCAATAGCTCACTATGAACAAGAAAATCTATAAGTGATTGTAGGAGACTTATCATGCCACAATAGTCCACTGACTGGTGATGACTAGTAACATGCAACCAACACGAAAAAGCCCCTTGCAAATATACACAGTGCAGTATGCAGTGTGTGTGAACTCCTGCTGGCAATGATGGAAGATCTGTCGTATGTGCAACACTAATAGTCAGCAGCAGGTAGTGAATGTAATAATGCCGTACAGCCAGTGGCCATTCAGCGGCAGACAAATGCATTGATCCCTCGCAAGAAAAAATCAAGTGATCAATGTACAATGCTCATGTCAATAGTATCTTGTAAGCAGGATGGATAGATGTGCATTGAACGATAACTAGTCAGTCAACATGTACAAAAAGAATTTATTGATAAACGCAGCCACATTTGGCAGTTGATATTGACATGCAGATGAATATACAAACCTACTCGCAATCAATAGCAATTAGTTGGTGAACAAGTGCACCAATCTATTTATGAGCAACAACAGCGGATGTAGCAACTTGCTAGCTAACATGCATAGGGAAATCAATAATGAATGCAGCTCAACTAGTAGCCCGCACCAACATGCAAACGAACGCACAATACCTGCTTACAAATGATAATATTTCCTGCAAACATCCACAAGCAGCGGTGATAGTGGATATGCTGCAATGATGCAGTGTCCCATGTGAATATAGATACACATGCAACGTGATATTTGCGAGCAGGGATTGAAGATCGAAGCAAATACAAGAGGACTACAGTAGATGCAAGCGCCTACGAGCCGCTGTAGAAAACCCTTGTAGTTAGCAACCACGCTGAGAAGAAGCACGCTCATTTTGCATTGGACTCGAAGATTTTGTTGATCAAGTATAACTAAGTCCTCCAATTAATAACTCTAGAAGCTCTGATAGTGACAGTTGGGATAAAGGCAACTCAGTGTAAGGAGAAAGCCCGCCAACATATTACCAGAAAAAGATCCTAATTGTGGCACTAAGCATGCAAGGTTGAATAATTCTGTAGAGTCAAAGAATGATTAGTTGAAAAGATGTCTCGATGGGAGGGCATACCAAAGCTGATTTGGGTGGAAGTACCATTGAGACTTGCATATTCTGTCATCTCTGAAGAAACATTGAGGTTTCTAGAGAAATGCTTCATTATTTGAATGGAGAATAAATATTTGAAGATTAAGCTTCACAACCTAACGTCTTACACGTGCATCATCAGATGTTGCAGCTGTTGACTGAAGAGAGCTGCTCTTGGTTGCCATGTCAAGGACTATAAGAGAAACTTCCACGTCCCATATGCATATCAGATATTAGAATGTCATTGGGATACTAAAAATTATCTTATGCTTTGTCTTGTTCCTGCTTCGAGGAGATTATCTTGTGACGAAGTAGAGACAGAAATCTAATAGTATCTCAACCGAACCTTTGGTCTCATCAAATTATGATATCTCATCTATCACAAAACGATCTCATGCAACTTGGATTTCCTCATTTAGTCTGAACAAGATTAGATGATTTGTGGATCTGATCTCTCGAAGGATAAGAAGATGGAGCTCGCTTCAGAACAATGAAGTATCTCATGACTATTATGAAAGGTAGATGAGTTTTGAATGCAAGCTGAATCAAAGCATGCTTAAAAGCTGAACACCCTATTCGAGAAGGAAATTATGAGATTACTCATGATATCCATGGGAGCTTTAATGACACCAAAAAGTGGAAGGATTCGGGCTATGCAACTTTTCAACTAACTAACTTTCCATTTCAGTAATCTCATCGAACCTTCCTGTAAATGCAACATGGAAAATCTTGCAATCGAAGCCGAAGGCTGGGTTTTAAGTAAGTTTGAGTTGCAGAATTTGAGCTCGAAGAGTTGTAAGAAAAGTTTGAGACCACTGAAGCATTAGTTCTGAAGGCAGGAATTGTTGTTCGTCATACATTATGGCTTCAATGCTACTACTGTTAATGATCTGCAAATGTTGTATGAAATGCTCCTGCAAAATGCAGCAAAGCAACTATGATGAAAATTATAGACCATTGGTGGAAGACTCCTGATTCATCACACAGCATATTTGCTGGCAGAAGTATGCTCTTACAGGCTGAACAGTAAAGAAAATGACAACGAGCATAGGACAGAATGAGCCAAACTTCATTGCCAGTGCACGATTAATGAAGTCCAATGCACTGCTAAATACGCCACCGGATCCGTAACATGCATACAAGTGGATAAAAGGCGTTTCAAATTTCAAAATGAAACCCTGCATACTTGTCAACATGGGATATTTGCACGGTTGGTTATAATTGACTGTTGCAAAAACAACCCCATGCATTGAAATACACATTGGTGCATACATATCATGCATATATTCGTTACAAAATACATGCATATCTTGCGAATTCACTTTACACTATGATCATGCATCAAAACCCTACGCTGAATATCAACACCACATGCAAACATGACCCAGCAATATGCAAATGCAAAAATACTGCACATATATGCATTTGTGGAATAAGTAGAGGGTTCATTCAAGCATGTCATTTGACATTGCAGTTACACTCCAAAATATCCTCCTGCATGCATTTGTAACATGCAGAGGGTTTCATTCCAGCATATTATTTGACATTGCAATCACAATTTAAAAAAGACCTCTTGCATGCATTTGCGGGATGCAGATGGTTTCATTCAAGTAATATTATTCATGCAAAATACCGTACACTAAACTACATAGTGTGCAATTGTAAAATGCAAAATACATAGGTCGTTATACATGATACATGCAGATGCATCGCATACATCCATCGCACACGTATAACAATCATGTAATGCAACATGCAAAATACATATAATAGAATCTACCTATATGAGCCCCGACGAGAGTGTCGTAGGTACACACGTGACGTCTAAGGATACTACACGGGTTTAGAACTAAATTTAGATTCAAACCCGATCTTTTGCCATAAAGTAAATAAAGTCGACAAGGTTCAATCAACAAAAATGAAATTGCTCTTGAAAATCTTGATGATGGTCATGTTGATAGAAAATCTCAATCGGAGGGGACCTCAAATATCTAAAATTGCCTCCCAAATTCCTAAATGCCCATAAAATCCAAAATTTCAAAAATCAAGATATTTAAAATGAAATAAATCATCAAATGCTTAAAACAAAATTCATTTACCCTCCGCAATAGTTTGCTAAGATGGACAAATATGAAAAACACTTCAGCTCTCAAAGAGCAAATGGCTGGTCGAGAATATCATTAGAATTCATTCTCAATCCATCTCTTACCAGTAAGGTCATGGCACGTGTCCTCTAACCGGCAGTTTCGTCGCCAAATGGCACCACACAAATATTTTCGCCGCTAAATGGCACCACAGATAAACGATTATAACCAGGACCCTCTGACCGGGTGGTTTTGCTGCCAAATGACACCATTAAATTACGGTCATGGTCAGAGCCGTATGTTCCCTATTGGCGTTAAGTCATTGAGCAATGAATCAACAGGATGTGACCGATAGGGCACAAAGCTCTCTGTTAGCTAAGGTGGATTCAAATTTGTCTCCTTAGACAAATATTCATTGTAGGTCTACAAGGTACCCTTGGACGAAGCAACTCATGGCTGCCGACAAGGATCTTTCTGTCAGGTTGGGTCGACTGCCTCCTTTGAGTAAGTAGACCAGGGACCACGATGGTCCGAGACGACGGAACCATGGGATCTTGATCGGGCTCATCATCATCCCCCCACCATCCGCTTTAAGTATAAGGTGGTGAATTTTTAATTTTAAATATTAAATATTCAAATACCAAATCATGTTGGCTGTTGCTACTATAAACCAGATACTCTGTATCTATTTAACGACTAGCCTTAATCGAAAGTTCTCTCTCGTTATTGGGAGGGGTAATTAACTATAGAGGCTTAAGCTTATAGGAAACTAGAACTCAGATCATAAAGTCCTCGCAAAATGAGGGCCAGTGGATAGTGTCTTATTTAAAGCCCATTCTGCCTTCTGAAAATTTGCCTCGGAACATACTAGTTAAAACTCTCCTCAAAAACCTGAAAAAGAAAAAGAAAGGGTCTGCAAAGAGGCCAGGGCACGAATTTTCGGAGCCCACAATCACGTATATAGATCCACGACACTGAATGCGTGCAGCAGAGGAATGTGTCGAATGCTCAGAGGATTATATATATATATATATATATATATATGATTTCTTTTTCTTTAGTAGTTTGAATAACAACATTAAAACTATAATAATTTTATATTTTTTAAAATAACATATTTCCACTTTTTTTAACAAAATAGGATGTGTATTTATTGACACTTGCTAATGAATCTTTATCATTATCCCATATATCTCAAATTTTTGTCTTTGTGTAGCAAGTTTAGGTAATTTTTTGTCTCTTTCTCGGATGGTGATTTTGACATTACAAAGTTTCTTTTTAGTCAATTTCAATGCTCCAGATGCATAAACACAATTCTTTTTACGAAAAGGGCAATGATTTAGCTATTTTCATCGTGCTCAAACAAATCGAATGCTGGGGTCGTATCTTGATAATTAAAAATGTTAGGAAAAAATCTAGGACTCTGATATTATAAGAAAAATTAGAGAGAACTCTTGTGTTTTATTTCATCATTTGCATTGAATTTTTATGTCGGAGTAAAGAGGAAATATACAACAATTAGGGAATGAAAAATAAACACATAATTAATTACAATTAGGATAGTATATGAATTAGTGAGGTAGCAACAAGAATTCCTCGGATCAATTAGATGGCATGAAGAGAATAAGGATAGTGGCAGACAAGATTGCTGGGGTCAAGATGTAGGAGATTAATTGATGAAATTTGATTTTTTTCATAGGAATGTGGGCTTCAAAAATTCGCGCCCTGGCCTCTCCTCGGCTACTTTTTAACGGGGAGAGTTTAATGAGTTTGCGAGGACTTTATAATCTGAGTTCTTGTTTCCTATAGGCGCAAGCCCTTATAGTTAATTATCCCTCCCGATAACGAGAGAGAACTTTCAATTAAGGCTTGTCATTAAATAGGTCGCAAGAATTACTTAACATATAATTGCAGCAATTTTAGGGTTTGAATTTGGTTTTGAATTTTGGAGTTTAAGATTTGAAATTTATCAGCACATATTTAAAGTGGATGATGGAGGAATGATGATAGGCCTGATCAAGATCCCATGGTTTCGTCATCCCGAGCTGTCATGGTCCCTAGTCTATGTTAACCTCTGTGCAATAACCAAAAGAAAACAAAAAGGGGGGATTTGAAATGCCTCTGCCATACCTACCCGAATCCCATGCGTATCCTGCTACAGTCTCGTCCCGCCGCTGCTACAGTCACTTCCGCCTCTGCGATTGGGCGCTACAGTCACTTCGACTGGCAATAGTCGCAATTTTTTTATTCTAAATCCCGCCTCTGCCTTCGGTTATAAAACACAAGCCAAATCCTTCGGACGACTCACTCACACACGCGAAGCCTTCCGAAGTCTCCCTCTCGCTCATTTCTTCCCACAGTCGGAACTCCTCCGCTGCTTCTCCTCCCACGAAACCCCAAAGCCATCGCAGCTCCCGCGACCTCATTCCCCCCACTCTCGGCTTTCCCTCGCAAACTCCTCTTCCTCCCTCCTCTCCGGTCCTGTTCGCAAGCTGCAGGTCTAGGGAAAGAGAGAGAGAGATAGAGAGATAAATAGATAGAGAAAGAGAGAGAGTTTCCAATACTACCTGGCCGATCCCTCCGCTCTTCCTCCCGTCAAATCGAAGCCGACCTCTTGCCCTGTAACCTGCGGCCGAACCTTCCCCCCCTAGCCGAAGACTCCACTGCCTCTTTCATCTCCCATAGCCGATCTCCCTGCCCTAGGCCGACGCCGAGCCCGAGCTTCCCTTCGCTAGAGACTTGCATCTGACGCCGACTCCTGTGCCGATCTCCACACCCGGGCTTCACGACCAGACCTCCTCTTACGAATTCGACCTCCTCTCCTCTACCCGAGCCCTCTCTAGCCGTCCGATTCCTCTCCTATAGGATCGGAAGTTACGATCTTCTGATCGGAAGTAGGGACCAAGCTCACTGGCTGAGAAGGTAACTTTCTGTCTTAGACGCGCTTCTCCAGCCAAATCCCATAAAGCCATCGAATTAGAGAGAGGGAGAGAGAGAAATGTTGAATATTTTATTTTATTTTGTCTTTTTATTTTTTAATTAAATAATTATAATTGTTATGATTAGTCATAATAAATTTTAATTAAATAAATTATAATTAATTTAATTAATTATAATTAATTAATTAGAATATATTTCAGTTAATTATAATTCATAATATTTAATTATTATTAATTATTATTTCTTAATTATAATTCATTAAAGTTAATTAATATATATTAGTTATAATTAAATCTAATTATAACTAAGTATACTAATTAATTTCAATGAACTATAACTAATTATTTTAATTAATTATAATTAATTATGAATAATTAATTAAAATAATTATGATTATTTAATTAATTATAATTACTTAATGTTAATTATAATTAATTATACAAAAAATGCAAGCTCTTCCCTTGCCTCGATCCACAAGCCTCAACCTCCGCCGGTCGCCAAGGTATAACCTCTCAACCTTAAAACTCTCAGATTCCCGTCCTCGTCGTTTGCGGCGCACCGGAAAACCGCCTATACACGCTTTCATAAGCGTGGTGGGATGGGACCCCGGTGCGGCGCCTACAACGAGGCGGGTAATCACCTCAAAATCCTATCCTCGGCGTTCGTGTCGAGCCGGCAAACCGCCTATACACGCTTTCTTAAGCGTGGTGGGAAGGGAACCCGGTGCGACACCTACGGCGAGGCGGGTATGCCCTATACACGCTTTTCTTAGCGTGGTGGGGACAATTTTAAGTACCCGTATGCGGCTCTGTACCTGCGGGGAAACAAATGCTTTTCTTTTTCAGGTACGTCGAAGACCCATACACGCTTTCTTAAGCGTGGTGGGGGATTGAAGACTTTACACGGCCGCGGTGTCCTCGAAAGAGGGCACCTACCATACACGCTTTCTTAAGCGTGGTGGGAAAGGCCCAGTTTTCCGTTATTTCCCCTAAACGGGGGAGATGTCGGAATGTTGCCGAAATTTTGGGTGAACTTAAGACTGTACCTGGGCTTATTTGAGCTCAAGAGCAGAGAACTTGAACACCTGAACAACAAAGAACTTGTAGAATTTGAATCTAAACTAAAACTTGAACTCAAACCAAGAACTTGAAACTCCACATTTAGTAACAAGTGACTTGAACTTCATTCGAATTTGTGAAGACTTGAACAAAGCATTAGACACTTGGGACTCAAGTCAAAACTTGAACCAAAGGAGAAACAAGTGACAACGAATTGGATTCAAATTGAACTCAAATGGGAACAAATGTGGATAACAAGGACGTGTGTTTTGAACTCAAGTGAACCAATTGAACTTGAATGATTGAACTCAAGTAAGAATTTGAGTTGGACCACATGATATTTGGATGAATCATAACTCAAGAAGACCACAAAGAGCCTGAATTGAGCATTAAATGGACTAAGTACAAACTTAAATGATGAAGAAATTCAGATTTGATTCAAACTTGAACTTGACAAAGAACATGGTGGACATGAATTGAACAGTTTGAATCCAAGCAATTTGAGGTGGACCACACGGGACATAGGACTTGAACTTGATCTGAATATCAAGTGAACACAATTTGAATGCAAGTAAAAACTTGCAATTTGATTACAAAGAGTTTGACTCAAGTTGAATTCGAACTGAGCTCAATCAATTAACAATTGAGGATTTCCTTTGAACTCGAATTGAACAGTAAGGAGCTTGGACTTGAGGGTGAAACAGGGAACTCGATGTGGACCACAAGGAATTGGATTTTTAATTTGGCAAACATACAATCACATCAGTGCAAGTGTTGACCAAAGGCTTATATCATTCTAATGAACATACAAATGCTAAACGACAATCATAATTGCTCAAATAAGAATCGATTGAAAGACTCATGGCTCTCTCACAAGCAACAATGTAAAGATCTTCAGACAAGTATTGACCGCTTTGATCATGTAAATGCATTCAAATCGATATCATACAGACAAGCAAAGATTCACTGTAAATCTTGGTATGGAATTTTTGGACAATGTCATTTGGCTTGTAAGAGTCCTATCAGTCGGAATGAAAACGTTGATAATGACAGTATCAGGTTCATCATGCTTGTTGTAATATGAACCTATATTAATGCTACAATGTATTTACGATAATGTCCATCAAAATGCAAATGTCAGTTGACAATGATGACGACATGACTACCCATGTCAGGAGCCGTCAAGTGACGTGATGAATAACCGATAGTATATACAATGAATGTGATGACTTATTAACATTCGTTTACAAGAAGTACGACACCCCTACAGTCAACAGTAATCTTGTGTCAAGCAAATATATCAATCTCCTATAAATTATCGTATGAGACCCGTCGCATGCAAGCAAATGCCATCGTACACTGCATCGCGCCCACCGAAGTTAATGAGCATTATTTGACAAATGTGCTGTTAAAGATTAATGAAAAGTCTGGTGGCCTAGACTCGTAATTGGGTTTCCTAAACAACTCGATATATCTTCCATCACTACAGTTGTCAGTTCAAGGTAGTGACCATGGATCCATATACGAGTTCCGAGAAGACAAAGCCAGATCAAATCATTATAGAATGAATCTCAGTTCAACCAAATTTTGAACGTTGAGGTGGGTAAAACTATTAAAGCTTACAAGCTCTT
Source organism: Dendrobium chrysotoxum (assembly GCA_019925795.1). Taxonomy (NCBI): domain Eukaryota; kingdom Viridiplantae; phylum Streptophyta; class Magnoliopsida; order Asparagales; family Orchidaceae; genus Dendrobium; species Dendrobium chrysotoxum. The sequence continues at coordinate 76,846,512 of CM034313.1, forward strand.
CAAGGAACAGTGGTCGTACACTCAACGTAGCATCCACATGCTGAGAGACTACAACAATCATGAACTTCCACAGGATGCTGTAAGAGACCCATCATTTGTCACAATAGTTGCTATAGAAGATCTTTCATGAGTTCAACACGTTACCTATAGGCAAAGTTCGAAAGACCGTCAACGAATACAAAATTTACTCACAACGTTCCTACAATCAATCACCATTCAAGAGCAAGCAAATATGTCAATTCATTGCAAATATACAGCAGTACAAGGTCTTATGAGTTGTTATAAAGATCTGCAATACATACCAGTCTCCTACGAATACAGATGTATGCATCATATGTCATACGTGGGTAGATGCAGGAAGATTTCAGTAAATGCAGTATCCTGAAGTCAATTTCAATCCATGAATGAAAAACATCTACCTGCCTACAAACAGCAGTGGGGGAGATCATATAACCCAACGCCACCGGATCCGCAACATTCATGCAAGCGGACAGAAGGCGTTTAGAAATGTTCCAAAAGTACCCCCGCACATGCACCATAATATGTATACACATAGGTACACATAAGGGGATGTACTGAATACCCGCATGGGCCCCGGCGAGCGTGTTATTGGTACACACGTGACGTCTAGGGATGCTGCGCGGGTCAATAGATTTGAACCCGATCCTCCTATGCAAGCAGATAGGAGTAAACAAGGTTCAATAAATAATTATAAAATGCCCCCAAACACCTGCATGGGCCCCGGCGAGCGTGTTATTGGTACACACGTGACGTCTAGGGATGCTGCGCGGGTTAATAAGTGAATTCAAGTTCGAGCCCGATCCTCCTATACGGGTAGATAGGAGTCGACACGGCTCGAACCATTAAATAAATATGCAGTCGTGAGATCGACCGAGATATTTATTTTATACATTCATATTAGGCCTTCAAGGTCTATAATCAAGAGAATTCACTAACAAAGGTCCAAAGCCTACAAAACCCGATCCTCTATCGACCAGTAGATAGAGTCGACAGGGTCCGATCAATAAAATATAAATGACCCCATACACCCCGATGATGGCCGTGTTGAATGCAAAACTCAACCGGAGGGGTCCATTCACAAATACTTTTAAATACCTCCCAAAAATCCCAAATTTCATAAAATCCAAAACTCCACAAAACTCCCAAAATCCTAAATTCCCTACAAAATCCAATCTTCTGAAAAATCCCAAAATCCAAAAATCTTCCCAAACTCTAAAGATATTTAAAATTGAAATCCAACTATCAAACCGCTTAAAGAAAAATCCATCCATCCTCCGCAACAGTTTGCCGAGGTGGACAAATTAAAATTCACTTCAGCTCGCAAAGAGCTAATGTCTGGTCGATAATATCACTAGGATTCATTCTTAAACAATCTCTTGCCATCAAGGACGTGGTACGAGTCCTCTAACCGGCAGTTTCGCCGCCAAATGGCACTGCAGGATAAACGGTTATGACTCGGGGCCCTCTGAACCAGGTGGTCGCCGCCAAATGGCACCATTATATTATGGTTATGGCCAGAGCCCGTATGCTCCCCAATGGCATCAAATCCTCGAGATATGAATCAATGGGATATGATCGATAGGGCACAACGCCCTCTGTTAGCTAAGGTGGATTCAAATTTGTCCCTTTAGATAAACATTCACCCCAGGTCTACAAGGTCCCCTTGGATGAAGCAACCCATGGCTGCTGACAAGGATCCTTCTGTCAGGTTGGGTCGACTACCTCCTCTGACTAAGTAGACCAGGGATCACGATGGCCGGGACGACGGAACCATGGGATCTTGATCGGGTCCATCATCCATTCCCCCACCATCCGCTTTAAGTGCAAGATGGTGAAATTTCTATTTTAAATATTAAACCCTTCCAGTCCTTTTAACATTCCCAACCTATTGCTGCTACTATATGCCAGATCCACGTATCTATACGTATCTGATCGACGACTAGCCTTAATCGAAAGTTCTCTCTCGTTATCGGGAGGGGTAATTAACTATAGGGGCTTGCGCCTATAGGAAACCAGAACTCAGATCATAAAGTCCTCACAAAATGAGGGCGAAATCTCTGGGTAGTGTCTTATCTACTATCTCATCTGCCTTCCAAAATTTATCCCGGAACTTAGTTCGTTAAAACTCCCCCCTAAAAGAAAGCACAAAAGCCGGGCGGAGGCCGGGGCCGAATTTTCGGAGCCCACAGTCTAGTTAGTCAGAGGGGGTAGCCGACCCAATCTGACAGAAGGAACCTTGTTGGCAACCATGAGTTGTAGACTTGGGATGGATGTTTGCCTAAGGTGGTGAATTTAAGAAACCTTAGCTAACAGAGGACTTTATATCTTATAGCATACACCCTATAATTCATAACTCAAGGGACTTTTAACAATTAGGGAACATACAGGCTTTGGTCGTGACTGTAATATAGTGGTGTCATTTTGCAATAAAATCATCCTATCAGAGGGCACGTGTTACGTCCCTGCTGGCAATGAATAAACTGAGAATGAATTATAGTAATACATTCCGCAAGACATCTGCTCTTTGTGAGCTGAACTTATTCTTCAATTCACCATCCTTACCAAACTGTTGCGAAGTGTGGATGGATTTTAATTTTAAGTTTTTTTGTGATTAAATTTTCATTTAAATATCTAGAATTTGGTAGATATTAGATTTTGAAATTTTGATAGGCTTTGAGAATTGACTCCTCCGGTTGAGATTTACCTTCAATGCGGTCATCATCGAGGTGATGTTAAAGTTATTTCAAATAATTTTATTTATTAAAATTTTGGAGGCATTTAAAAAGCATGATCCTCTCTGGTTGAGATTAGCTTTAAACATGACTATCATCAGAGTAATTTTGTAATCACTTTAAAAGATTTGTATTACCATTAGTGTTCATGGGTATTTTTCATGGGTATTTTTGAAAGGCAGAGTTCCCTCTGGTTAAGATTTTTTATCAACACGGCCATCGTCGGGATGATGTTAAAGTTATTTCAAATATTTGTATTTATTAAAATTTTGGAAGCATTTAAAAAGCATAATCCCCTCTGGTTGAGATTAGCTTTCAACACGGCCATCATTGGGGTGATTTTGCAATCAATTTAAAAGATTTGTATTTTCATTAGAGTTCATGAGTATTTTTGAAAGTCAGGATCTCCTCCGATTGAGATTTTTTATCAACACGGCCATCATCGGGGTGTTTGAGCACTTTTAACAAATTCACAAAGCATTCTCAGATCTCGCATTTAAGAGCTGGACGTAAAGATCGAAGCACATGCCAAACGTATTTTAGCGTACATATTGGAGCTATCTTTAGGGTTTTTCTAACGAATTTGCGAAGCATTCTCTGCTATTGCATTTAGGAGCTTGACCTAAAGATTGGAGCATATGTGGAAGCATCGAGATTTCATAAAGAAAGTAATTTATTTACTTGGTTCTCAGTTAGTTGCTCATTTATCTTTGTTAGAATTGTGAAATGTCATCTAAAAGGCTTTATATATATTCCATGATTAATTTGATGATGGGTAACTATCATGGAAGAGTGTTGGAAAGAAGCCAAGTGAGGCTCCTATTAAGATGCTAATAGCACAAGAGTGGTCTAGTGCATTTGAGTTGAAGGAGACATTTCCTAGTATTGACATGAATCTTTGAATAGATCTCCCCAAGACTATTGGCTACTGGATGAAAGTTCTTGTAATCATCAAATGCACTACAGGACTGAATGTTGCATGCATGAGAAGTGCAAGGATGTGAGTAAAGCAGCATCTTTCATCAAATGGTCAAGTCAAGAATCATTATCTACAACATGAAGAATGTCGTGCAAATTTAATGGACAATAGAATGACTCTTGTGCATCAAAAGTTCATCATAGCAAAAAGACTAGCTACTAATAAAAGGCTTATCCAATCAAAAGAGTCCAAAGATGCTCTTGCGGTTCTTTGTTTGAATAGAGATTTGTTTCTCAACTTTCTTAAAGAACTAAACTCTAGTCATACATTGCTAAGGCAGGAGGAGATGGATGTTCTCAAGCAAAAAGACCATAGAGGCATGATTCTAGTTTGGCTAAGAGATGCATCAAACCTAGATGCTTTGTTCTTATGCTTCCTCAAAGTTGTATATTTCAAAATTTCTCATGAGTCGTACATTGAAGTCAAAGAAAATTGTTAATTTTCTTCAATTTAAGAAATAGGTTGAGCCCTTTGCCATTGAAACAACCTGCACTGCCATATTTGGATTGATTTAATGTTGTTTTTTGGTTTGCTTGTCACAGGCAACTACCTTATAAGCCATTAATGGGTGCACTTTTATTTGTTTAATGGCCTATTTGTGCTGAAACATTTTTCCACTCACGCATTTTGTAAGTTTCAATTGATTGGAACCTCTGCATGAGGCAATCCGCTTTTATCTTTTCATTAATGAGCAAATCTTCTCATGGCATTGCTGATTGCAAATTGGATTATTTATCCTTAAAGCACGCTCACACAAAAATGGATCTAGTTTGACTGAACTGTATAGAGTCTCCAAATTTTGTCTCATGCTCATGATAAAATATTAATGATATGGGCTGTTTCAAATGTCATCTTTTGATATATATGGCTTAAAATATATAAATTAGGATTCTTTTGCAATTTTCTTGATACATCATTTGATAAAAAAAAGACCAAAATGGTCTCTCAACTCATTATGACGGACCAAAATAGTCCTCAACTCCTTTGAGAGACCAATTTGTTCCTTCAACTCCTTAAAAATGGGCATTTTTGGTCATTACATTAAATTTTGGGGTCAATGGTGTTAAATTAAGGGGTATTTTAGTTATTTTTTAATTAAATTATTTATTAAATATAATTTTCAATAGTAATTTTTTAAAAAAATTATTAACTATTTCTTTAATAAAAAAATTTATTAATAATTCTAATTTTAATTTGAAAAATTATTAATAATTTTAGTTTTAATTTCAGATCATTATAGACTAGAATTATTAATAATTTTTTTATTAAAGAAATGTTTAATAATTTTAAAAAAATTACTTGAAAATTATTTTTAATAAATAATTAAAAATGACCAAAATACCTATTGATTTAACATCATTAACCCCAAAATTTGATGTTAGGATAAAAAAGGGATAGATCCCTTTTTAAGGTGTTGAGGGATCAACCAAAAGAGTTGGTGACCATTTTGATTCTTTTCTCATTTGATAAATGATACTTAATGTTAATTGTCATCTTTCTCATGTTAAACTGATTTATTTGTATTGAATTATCTAAATATAATAAGTTTTGTCTATTTGACTTGTTATGGACTTGTGTTCATAGTAGCTGCAACTTACTCTTGATTACTTTAATTGGCTTTTCATATTCCCTGTTTTATCTTCATAGAATAGTTTTATGAGTTATGAAACCAAATATACTTCTTAGAATACATAGTTTGACTACATGACAGGCAATTCTTAGTGGTGTGGACCGCTTTTCTTTTCTTTTCTTTTTTAATTATTGGAATGACACGATTAATTAATTATATATATATATATATATATATATATATATATATATATTTTAAATCATTTAAAATGATAAAGTTTGTTTGAAATTAATTATATGGGGGTCCTTTTGTTTTGTTCAAAATTTCAGCAGCCTCCCGCGTCTCACCCCATATATAGATGTTGGGTAGGCACTTGCCTTTCAATCTTCTTTGTCAGATCAAAGATACGACGGCGCGAGACATAGGTATGTTCATTTCTCCTGGCCAAATCAAAGATACAAAAGCACAAGTCTTCACATCGCTTTCTTCTCTCAGCCGGATCAAAGTTACAATGGCGGGTCTTTAATACTGGTTGTTTAAGCAAACGAGAAATTGATTTATACCTTTGCGCACTGTGAGCGACGACGATGGCGACGGTAGTGTTAGTGGGACTGGTTTTTTTTAGGGCAAGGGACTGGCTGGGTCACACGGGTAGAGGAGGTCAACGTCGAGTGGATACAGGAGCACGATGCGCGAGCTCGGGCCTATGGTCACGGGTCACGTGGGGACAAAAGCGCGGGCGTGGTTGCTCGCGCGTGTGACGGATTTGGATCCGGTCTGGAGGTGGTTAGTGGTCAACAAGGAACTATTTGTAGTTGGCATCACTATATTTCTAATCATTTCTTAGAATTAATTAAAATGTAACCCAAAAATTTCATTGAAGGATATTATATTTTCTCAAAGTAACAAAATCATTCAATTTCAAAAGGTTTTGGTTTTCCTATTTCATTCTATTGACTTGTTATGGACCCGAAATAAAAGGTTTCTTTTTTCTATCATCACTTTATTTTACTTCAAAAATAAAGAACTTTTTTGGGTTGAAGTAGGCTGGATGAAGGAAATGATGCGTCTTTTAACTTGAGTCATTTGGATATTTTTAGTTATATTAGTCTAGAGGGAGGAGCTAGAGTTGTGTTTAAGCTGCCTTTACAGTAAGGTGGAGGTTATAGCTTACAGTCATGAAAGCAACCTCTTTGTAGTGCAGGTATACAAAAACCCCTCTTCAAACTCTTCATTGGTAGGCTCTTCATGCATTAGGCACATTTGCTTTAGTAATATGGTTTCCCTTTTGTGCTTGCATGTAATTTATGTATCTATGAGTTGATATTGTCATAAATAAATAGAGAGATCAAGATTGAGATCAAGACTTACCAAAAAAAAAGCATTCAAAGGAGGGAGAGAGGATAATACTAAGATAGGGTTTGTTTTTCCAAAAATTAGATAGTCAAGCCTTTAGTAATTTATTAATAATAAGACTTGGGATCCTTTTTATACATAAATCCTCTTGGGAGCATTACTTAATGCCCCATTGATACACTTAAAAGAAATTTATAGAAAATAAAATTGAAAATAACTAGAAAAATATATATTATGCCCCCTAAGGATCAACTAACAGAGCTTTTAATAGCCATCTAGCACAATCGATAACATAATTAATCATGACTGATGGATAGCCAATTTGACTTCAATTACCCTAAAGTATAAAATCTGTCATCATTTTGTTTAATATACTCGTTAAATAGATCTAAAAAATCATCAGAGTTTATCATGTGAGACCCAAGAATCATCGAATAAGGATGTTCTAGCCAACAACAAAGTAGTGTTGCTCAGCTGAAGGACACTAACTTCAACAGCTAATTGTCACTTAGTGTTTAAATTTTTATTTTAAATGTTAGTCCCAATTTGATTATATAAAAGTAATTAATAAATAAGAATGAATGATCAAGATGTTGAAGGATAAATTTGGAATGGCTAAGTTGCTTACCACGTCCTCTAAGTGCATTAAATATATATAGATTTGCTCTAAATATAGCTGTTGACTTTTTTTTAGTTTTAATTTGCCATGTGCGTCTAGATGATGGCTTCATTGATTAATATTTCCTGCGACGGTAAATTATGCGAATATAGTCACTTGTATTTAACTCTTGTGGCTGAATTTTTTGCATTCTCAGATTGGCTGGAGGGAATGGTCACGGAGTATCTAGTTGCGACCTTTGGTGATTATTTTACTGACGTTAAAATGTAAGCCTTTTCCTTGAGAAGTATCAAAGCAAAAGGATACCAAATGCCAAACGCAATTTGGCCTAAAATTGCTGTGCACTTTCATTGTTGAGGTGTTTAATGGATCTCTTGCCTTCTAAAGACGTGCTAACATTGCACTTAACAGATTCAACTAAAACACTTTTTATTTTATTTTTAAAAATTAAGAAGGGAAAGGGGAATACTAGAAGTGGTATCAAGGATAGATGCTGTGCAAATACCTCAGAAAAAAAAAACAAAACAAAAACAAAATGGGAATATGTTTTAACACTCTATGCAACTCTTAACAAAAAAGAATGGAGAATGAGGATTCATAAAGCTAGCCTGAAATAATTTTGATAGACTAATGATGATGATGAGGTTGGTGAATTAAACAATAAATTAGGCTTTATTCTAAAGCCTTTGAGGCTGAAGAAATAATTTCTTGTTTATTTTTTGGTCTAGGGCTTTTTATTGTTATTTGTAAATTAATGTATTCTCTCAAAATCTGTTTAACAAATTGATCTGTTGAGGCAAAATTCTAATTTGAGAAGGCTTTTGCAGAACATAATTACCTTCAACTTTGGCTTTTAAGTCCTTATAAGTTGATTAATTATGGCTAACTAGACAATTATTTATACGGGGTTGTAATTTATCATCTTGGTTGATCATCATCGGTACATCTCCTATGAATAATTTTTAGATAATCCTAACGCTTTTCTCACTACACTATTTCATGGTTATCCATACGTGTACAGAAGGGGTATGTGGTCAACTTATGAATTGATATTTACTATTTTCTATCTAGCTTACGCCCTTAAACCGTGCCTTTACATGCTCAGCTTCTTCTCATTTTGCTGATAAATTTTCATGAAAACAATGTTTTTTTCCTTTGCTAGTGTTATTTGTTCCTCTTTTTGTAGCGATTAGTGCTGTTGGTTGATTAGGTTTGGTGGTTTATTGTGCATCTAATAATAAATATGCACTTTCCCTTTACCATGTTCTTAATTCACATTTTTATGGTTGCCAAATTACAATGAAGTTTCATCATTTGTGCTTAAATTTAATTTCAACAAATTTCTATGCCTGAGTAGTGAGTTCTGAGGCTATGGGTGCCAAAAAAAGAAATTAAAATTTCTTGTGGATCAATTTTGGGGAACAAAATAAGTTAGTGTTCAAAATATATTGAAAATTTGTAAGAAATTATTTGCACCAATATTTGGGTGCGGGCTTAAATTTACTCAGCTTGTTAGAAAATTGACTTAAGGTTAAGGAATGTACAGCATAGAAGAAGCAGCATCCGCACCAATCAGTTAGTTGCTAGACATAACATGAAGGGGTAAGCAGGAGAATATTAAGGCTAATGCTTGTCCATCGAAGTTTCTAGAAGGATTTATCTTGACTAGAATTAAATTTTAGCTCTTAACGTGAATGACTAGTCTGGAGGTATTTATAGGCGCTCTAGACCAAATGGTAAGAATAAGGTTGATAATGATTATGAAACTTCGGTCTTGTTGGCATTGTAATTGGCACTGCTAACTACCTCACCCCTATCCAAGCCATTGTGAGCATATCAGGCCAAAGCATTGTTGTTTGAAAATTAATTGTAAAAAATGTGTGGTTTCTTATGCACCTTTCTAATAATTTGAGCAAATATAGTTCTCTTGTAAACTGTACTCGTTTGTTTTATCTTTTAATTTTTCATATAAAAAGGAATATGTTCGTGTGTTGAGGCAGTCTCACTGTTAGAGAATTTATTTATAATGCAACTTGCTACTTGAACTTCTTGCTATATTTTAGTCATGCTGTGGTATGGTTACCTTCTTTGATGTCATTCTGCCTTGGATTTTAAAGGTACATTGAGGAAAGATCTTTCAGAAGGTTCGTTGAAGCTTGCCTGGAGGAAACTATCGTGGTTTATACTGATCATCTCCTTACCCAGGTTGGCACCGTCTTCCTTAAGCTTACTCCATTGTTGACGTCTTGAATGGATTTAATGCATTGATATGGCTGTCATAAAGATATTGAGAGTCCTTGTTTGCAGAAAACCTATATTAAAGAAGAAACGATTGAGCGGATGAGGCTTGATGAGGAGGTTTTGATGGATTTCTTCCGGGAGTACATCAGTGTTACAGTGAGTCTCAATCATATTTATGACTTTTTTCACTACTATTTATGTTTTTGACACTTGGATCTTGGTATATGCATATGTTCTTCAACATATCTGCTTTAGCCATACTTATTATAAGGTGAATGATATATATTGGTTTTATCTCTGGATTTTATAGCCTAATCTAATTATTAGGTTGGTTCACTCTTACCCCTACGTGCAATTCATCACTCCAATCAAGTATATAGTCTTAATTTTGTTCTGGAAACCTTCCAGGATCTGAGCTTGTACCTACTGATTCAATGTAGAATAAGGTTTTCTATCCGGGTGTAAGCCTCAAGGTATTTTGAAGCGCAAGTGTCATAATTCAAAAATTACATAAAGTTAAAATGAAGGTTAAAAGTGAATTATTAGCATTATTACTAAATAATATATTATAGAAAGACATATTAACATTCTAATATACTAAGAAGTAACAAATCAACGTATATATGAAATAACAAATTGTGCAAAATGTTAAGTAACAAGAAATTGTGCGAAATGGAATTGCACTGTAAACATCAACATGACAAAGTAATATAAGATATAAGAATTAATTAAAAATAACTTAATATATCAAGTTCAAGTTAAACATTAACTATGTTTATCACAAAATTAGATCCTTCATTACTCGTTTCATATTCTTCAGTATCAAACTTTCAAATATTAAGTTAACAGTAGGGTCGCGGTCTAGAGCAGTATCATGCCTGCGTTTAGCTGGTTTAGATGTTCAAGTATTTAATCTTGGATTTTAAGTTTCCCAAAAAAAAAAATAATAATCTGAATGCATGTGCCTAACAGCTGAGACTAGGCACGCCTCAGCTAATGTGAGGCAAACATCTCAATACGGTAACCCGAGGTGTGTGCCTCGAGGCTTTCTAACATGAAAATGCATTGTGGCATGCCTCTTATTGTGCAATTTTAATCATTGATGTAGAATTTCAGATTTTCCGATTCTATCCCTTTGAAGATTGGAACATTAAACCCTATAAGATAACTACAAATTAACTAATGAATTGCTAAACCTTATTGACTTTATCTTCAGTTTTGGTTCTCAACAAATCAAAATTCTATTTTCGATTTGTGATGGTCTATAATCTTGAAGCCACTTTACAAACTCACAACTTTTTAATGCCCTGCAAAATCATTATTCTGCATAATTCATAATTTTAATTTGAATGTTATGAGCTGGCATGTAGAAAGTTGAAACTAGAGTGAAGATACTGGGTGATCTGAGGGAACTTGCATCCGCTGAGAGCCTTGACAGCTTCACGCTCATCTATACAAATATCCTTGAGCATCAACCAGATTGCCCGGTAATTTGTTTCTTCAAATTGAATTGCAGCTTTACAATGTTGTTTCTTGCCATCCATTGTTTGTAAACTGATGTTGTGTGCTAATAGTAAATCGAAATATTCTTTCCCTCTATGCAGCCTGAGGTTGTTGAGAAACTAGTGGCACTCCGAGAAGGCATACCACGCAAGGATGCTAAGGAGGTAAGGACTAATAATTCACATGAGTTGACATTAGCTATAGTTTCAGATTTTTCACCAGGGCAACACTTAGTCTTTTGGTTGCATATATTGATCCCATAAGGACTTTTCAAATTAGACTCGTAGAATTCAATTTAACGATCATTCAGGTTGGGCATACGCTATTCAACTGACCAACCCCAGTACTTAAAAGACATCTCCATTCTGTCAGCTAAGCCAGAGTATTTAAAACATAGGATTACTTCCCAAGTCCAGACTGGGAAAGCATAGTTGGCCATCTATTCTTTTCCAAACTTCGGAGGGTCTTATACATTTTCATTAGCAGCTATACCCAACAGAAATAGGAAACTTGTCATTAAGGAGACTATATATATGGAGCATTTTATTTTGCTTTTGTTCTTGATCAGGTGGTCCAAGAGTGCAAAGAGATATATGAAAATTCTCTTGTAGATGGCAACCCTCCGAAGACCGGATTCATATTTGGAAGAGTAAAGTGCCTCTTGCAACCCAAAGGCTTGTGGAGGAAGCTTGCACAGTAAAGTCTTTTTTTTGGCTGTGGATTGTAAGTTTTTGTAACTACTTCTGAAATCTTTGTAGTTTTCTAGTGTAGCATTGTTCATTGATTCTAGAGAATGGCGATTCTTTTTAGCCATTGTCGTTTACTTATGTGATTATCACGACGTTTGATTATTATTATTATTTTTTAATTCTATAATTTTTGTTAATATGTTTGGTATTGTACGGTCAAACATTCATTGCAAATAAAAAATCAGCTTTGAGCATTTAATCGAAAAATTAACGAGGAAAAACAATGAGAGCTTTGCTTGGTTCAGTATATTGTTAGATGAGTTTATAGCGAAGACAAAATCTTGTATTATTAAGGCATTTCACGACTTTGTAGACTTATGGTTATTTAATATTTGTTAAATATTGGCTTAAATACTTTCTGAATTTATTTTTCATATATTTTAGTTTATTATATGGTTTCTCATAATTTTACCCAATGGATCGACGGTTTTATTTCTCAGTTTACGGAGAAATTTTTACTTTTTGTTTGAACTTGGCCTTCATGAAATATGGATATTTATCAGTACAGTTTCTTTCTAATCGTTACAGTTTTTTCAATAACTGTATTGATTTTAATTTGTATTCCTTATGAATTCTGAATTTGTCAATGAGTTTGAATTCTCAAATCTATCTACAATTTATATCTATATTAGGGCATCTTCAACCGAAAAACTTCATTTTCCACTCTAAAATTCAGTAAAACTTCTAAATGCCGTAACCCATCTTCAATCGAACTCTATTTCTTTTTTCTTTCGCGCACTTCCTGCGAATGTAACCATCTCTCTCCTATTTCGAGCTCTTTCGTGCTCTTCTTCGGCAAATTCTGCAAACCAATTTTTTTGCGTAGGGGAACAGTCCGACGCCAATGTTGGCATCGCACTATTCACTTACCGAATTTTGGCGTAAAATTTTTGAATGCAGCGAATTACAGATGGCATACGGTGGTATATAGCTCGGTTCGATTGATCTTACAAAGAAAAGTAGGTGGAGAGAGAAAATGATAATCCACATATGCAAAGAGAAAATGTTATTTTTTATTATACTTCTCTAAATTTCGATTTTTCTTTTCTAAAAATCGCAGCGCCCTCTTTGGGGGATCCAAGACGCATCGGCCACGGTTTCTAATTAATATGGGTAACCCGTCTAGATCGACTGGAGTTTACGGACCGCCAAACGCTCTCGGCTAACTCGGGGTGGCAGCGGATGGTTCTCGTCATAAAAAAAAAAAGATCATATGAGAACAATAGAAACCGAGCCTATCACTATTTTAGGGTTGGTTATAAGAACTCCTCTGACTGGGCCTATCACTATTTTAGGGTAGAGGGGTCGATGGACAGTTTAAACAATAGAAACTGAGCCTACTAACCAACGCTTTGTGGTTGGTTATGAGAACTACTGCAACCGTTTATGTAAGATATTAGGGCTTATTAATCTAATATTATCTAATATAAAAAAATAATTAAAAACAAAGTGCATAAATAATGCATTTGAGTATTTATATAATATTAAGCATTGAATTTAAGATATCAATAAAAATTTATTTATTGCTTTTGATTTTTTTTTTCAATAATGAATCTCAGTATGCATATAATGGAAAAAATTTGAATAAAATCTAATGCACTGTAATTTTTTGAATTTATTTGTTTATAAATATTTAAATTTAATAATAATTTAATTCATTTAGTTTTGCAAATAAAAGAGTTCTTAGAGCCGAAATCAGTTGTTCCAACTTGCCTGTACCTTCCATTCAGGTGCCGTCCGTCCCTTGCTGCACGCCCCTTCCTCTCCTCACATTCCCCACCCGATCCCCTAAAATAGCCTCCACTCACCTCCCCCTTCCCCTTCCTCAAATCCCTCTCCTTCCATCCTCCTCCTTCCAATGGCCTCCTCCTCTTCCTCCTCCGCCGTGGACGACCTCGAAAACCAATCCCGCCCCATCATCCCCCGCACCCCCAGTCTCCTCCAACCCCCTCGCCACCCACGCCACGCCGGCCGCCACAACCCCCTCCGCCTCTTCCGCTCCATCTGCCGCACCCTCCCCATCTTCACGACCCCCCGCTGCGGCCTACCCCACCCCCACGACACCGTGAACACTTCTCCCGCGCGTGTCACTGGCACGCTCTTCGGCCATCTCCGCGGCCGCGTCAGCCTCTCCATCCAAGAGAGCCCGCGCTGCCTCCCTTGGGTCGTGCTCGAAATGGCCGTGCAGACGCAGGTCCTTATGCGGGAGATGGGAACCGGCATGGTCAGAATTGCGCTGGAATGCGAGCGCGCCGGCAGGGCTGCCGGGAGGAGGGTGATGGAAGAAGGGATGTGGGGAGTGTTTTATAATGGGAAGAAGTGTGGGTATGCGGTGAGGAGAGAGGCTACGAAGGAAGATCTGGCATTGATGGAGCTTCTTAGGGCGGTGTCGATGGGGGCCGGAGTTCTTCCTGATGGGAATGGGAGAGATCAAGGGGAGGTGGCGTATCTGAGAGCCTATTTTGAATATGTGATGGCAAGTAGGGATTCCGAGACTTTGTATTTGCTGAGCCCAGAGGATACTAATGGGCCAGAGCTCAGCATTTTCTTTGTTCGGATTTAAGCTTTTTTTTTTTAATTGAATTTTCTTTTATTAGCGTATTTATATTCATGATATTTTAAATTTATTTTATTTATATACTTAACACTCAAATTTATTATTTACTTGCATAATATTTAAAACTTTAAATAATATAAAAAATATTATCTTTCTCACTCTCTAATTAATTTATATCAAAAAGCTTCTCCTTCACGCTGCAAATTATTTTGTGCGGACGCCGAATGCCATCCAGGGCCCAATAAAAATGCTCCACATCACCCCTACTCGGTACCGACCACTCGGTACCGCGCTCAGTACCGCTGATATAGTGCATTCTGATTGGTCTCCGAATATAGAGATGCATTCGACATCCGCACAAAATAATTTCTCCCTTCACACATCTTTGACCCTGTCGATGGCCTTTCTAACAAGATCACATTCATCTTTCCTACATATTCCTCAGTGAAAGTCAACCTTTCTGTCAGTTTTGTTGATGTCCTTACCAGCAGGATGTTATTGAAGCATCCATATTTCTTCATTGTCAGTGTTTTTGAATTTTGAAATGTGACAATGTGTAGCAAAAATTAATGACAATTATAAGTTTAGTAACTAATAAATTTTAAGTGTTAAATCAGCTAACAGAATACTTTTTGGTGCTATATATGCAAGCCCTTATTATTATTATTATTATTATTATTATTATTATTATTAATGATTTAATTAGGGATGGATTTGAGCTCGCAAGTTTGCCCTTGTGATAGGAAGGATTGCTGATGGAGATGTCTTACAACAGTGGTTTCGAATAAGGCCTTCATTTTCTATGTATTTTGTGTTGAGAATGCAATGTGCTTACATTTAGGACATATAAATAAATATATATATATTTCTTTCACAATTTTCTATTTATCTCTAAATAAAAATAAAAATTATTGAGCCATGAAAAATATTAACTCAGTTTCACAATAACTAAATAAAAAATCAAAATAACTTTTATTCATTACCCCTCAAATCAATCCAGTGGGTCAAAATTATTGCAATTTTTATGGTGTAATCTTGCCAAGTCTATGTTGACTCGAGCTCAACTTGATGTATTAAGTTGTGGCTCAAATTCAAACTTGAGATTGACTCGATTAAACTCATTATAAGCTCAAATTTGACTCGAGAGCATGAGCTCGGTTAACATATCAACTTGATTAAACATAAATCGCCATGTATGAACGCTAAGGGTATGCTAACTTGTTAATAAGGCACCGAGTCGATTAATTAGTTTGAGCTCAAAGTTGAGCTTGTTGCTAGCTCTCAAGCTAACAAATGAGTTGAGCTAGAGCTAAATAACGAGTTGGCTCAATTCACTTACATTCATACACGTACATAACCAATACTAATTATGTATAATATTATTAAAAAAAACACTTGGAGATTTTAACTTCACGAACCTTCTCACTTACTGCTCATCCAGCAATGTGGTCCTAAAAAATATGGAAATTCGAATCAGAGGCTAACTGATCCAATGGTTTCATAGCTTGATAAGAACAAATTAAGCATCCAGCAAAGCCGAGCAAATGCAAGAGGGAGCAAATTGTAAAATGGAAACACGAACAGGGAGCTTGTAAACCAGCAGAATTAATAGAGCACTAACAGCACTAGATTAAGCAGGCATTCAGCTAAGCAGGAGCTTAATTAAGCAGCGTTCCACAACATGGATTGCTGAAGTCAATGAAGCTAATTTGGACTGTAGCAAGAGATGACCATAGATCCATCCAGTAACGTTCGCTTTGATACCAATTGGTATGAGCCGAGCTCAATCTAAAGATGAAAAATCACCCATCACTCAACTGTACCTAGTTTCCACTCCCAAGTCTTTAAACCTGAGGACTTGGGGTATCAAAAGGGCAGCCGTTATAAGAGAAGAAAGAGAAAGAAGAGACTAAAAGAGATGGGGAAATAGACCAGCCAGCCAAGCAAGAGGATAGGAGAAAAAATAGAAAGGGCATTCTTTTAATAAACAATTATATTTAACTAGAGTGCTTTCTACACACAAAGGGGTCCTTATAAAAAGAAATAATGCTGTAATTCCATATATATGCATGAGTGAGTCATGATGGTACTCATTTAAGGAGCATTCAAGTGGAGAATTTTGATATTATATGATATATGTTTATCTCTTATATCTCCCGTCTGATTCCTTGTTCTGTTTAGCTTCTGAGATTTGAGGCTTCTCTTTTAGAGAGAGAACGTATGTACTTGTGTATAAGGAAAAAAAGCTTTCTTGTACTCCTATTTGTACACCCATTTGACTTCTTGATAGATGGATAAAGGCCTGTTTTGGCCAACTAGATAAAAAATTAATGTTCACTGCTGCTTGCACTTCACATAAAAAAGTTAATTTGTTCTAACAAATACTTTCACGGAACATGAGAAAGTATATGATATTTTATAAAATTGGTCAAATTCTAATTCAAATAAGCGTGAGCCGGAGGCCAACTATGCATGGATTAATGCAAAAGGAATCAAAATAACTATCCGTATGGGCTTTTTAGCTATCCAAGTACTATCATGAGCAAGAATGGGCACTTTTGATACTTCTGCACCATGATTGGATCTTTAGAGAGACTTTTCACTGCCCTCTACCAATAATAAGTTCCATAATCCATATAGTTAACTTCAAAAGTAGAATAGTGATGGACTGGCCGATTTGATTGGGAGGGAATTAGGAAGTTTTCTAATCAAGATGAAGTTGTTAGGAAGGTTCTTAATCAAAGAAAAATTAATAGAAATATTTTAATTACAATTGAGAGAGAATTATTTAGGGCAAGAGATCTAATTTGAATTTAAAATCTAAGAGGGAATTATTTAAGAAAAATGAGGAATTAAGGGGGGATTGTTTAGGAAAGTTTTAATTATAGTTGGGAGGGAATTAATTAGGAAAATAAATCTAATTTGAATTCAAATCTGAGAGGGAATTATTTAGAAAAATGTGACTGATTTGTGAGGGAATTATGAGAGTCTATTTAAAGTTAACAATAGGATAATTTCAGGATTATGTTTTGGAGATTGTTAAATTTCGTTTATTCTTAGGTTATTTAGGCTCTAGCAGACGGCTAGGGATTTGGGAGAGCCGGATCTTCCTCTCCAATTGAAGATCTAACTGAATCTTGTATTTCTCTTTATAGTTCTTTCAATAAAAATTGTTTTGGGCCGTTCTTCCTAATTTTTAGTGTTTCATCCACTTATTTTTGTGAAAAGTGCATCCACGTCCTATCAAATTGATATTATAGCACTTTTTTGGGACCTATGGTGGCAAGGAAAGTTGATGCCTTCGAAAAGCGTCATAAAGGAAATGTTGGCCAACTCAAATCGACGTTTGAGGATAGAATTTCATCAATTGAGAAAGAATTTTCCAACCTAAAAGGAATGATAAAGAAGCTGTTGGACCTTCACGTTAAAGGACATTATCAATATCAACGACATTCAATTCTTGTCAAGCAGAACTGTCAACAAAGCATGAACAAATTTGCTATAGTAGCTAAATCTAATACAAAGTTTTGTTTAATAAATCCTGCTTATATCGGATAAGATTCCAAAGCCTATGTAGTTTCTCGATCTCAAGTGAGCAAGAATTCAATGACCTCATCTATGAAGAATCTGGTTCCAGTCAGCTCAACATTACCGGTTACATTGGTGATTTGGAGCCACTTCCAAAGAGGGGAAATGGTGAAGGAATGAGATTTTTGGGGGGAGCTGTAGAGTTTGTAAGGTGAAGAAGATGAAGAGAAGATAGAAGCACCATACATGGTTCAACCACTCCTGCAGCAGTATCGAGAGGTGTTTCAGCCAGTTCAGGGGTTGCCTCCTCCGTGGGAACACGAGCATGCTATCATCTTGAAGGCAGTAGTCTTAACTATAGTGTTCATCTGTATCGTTATTCCCAAATCCAGAAGGATGAGATCGAAAGATTGACAAGGAGAAGCTAGAGGTAGGGATCATTCGACCTAGTGTCAATCCATTTTTCAGTCTAGTGATATTAGTCAAGTGCTTCAGCAGCAGTTTCCTTCGTTCCATCTTGAGGACAAGATGGCACTTTGGGAGGGGAGTATTGATGGACCGGCAGATTTGATTGAGAGGGAATTAGGAAGTTTCCTAATCAAGAGGGACCTGTTTAGGAAGGTTCTTAATCAAAGGGAAATTGTTTAGAAATGTTCTAATTATAATTGAGAAGAAATTATTTAAAGCAAGAGATCTAATTTGAATTTAAAATCTAAGAGGGAATTATTTAGGGAAAAGAAAGAGGAATTAATGGGGGATTGTTTAGGAAAGTTTTAACTACAATTAGAAGGGAATTAATTAGGGAAATAAATCTAATTTGAATTCAAATCTGAGATGGAATTATTTAGAGAAAGGGCGCTGATTCGGGAGGGAATTATGGGAGCCTATTTAAGGCTAACAATAAGGTTATTTCAGGATTACATTTTGGAGTTTGTTGAATTTAGTTTATTCTTAGATTATTTGGGCTTTTGCCGGCAACTAGAGATTTGGGAGAGCCGGATCTTCCTCTCCAATTGAAGATCCAATTCTATCTTACATTTCTCTTTATAGTTCTTTCAATAAAAATTATTTTGGGGCATTCTTCCCACTTTTTCATGTTTCATCCGCTGATTTTTATGAAAAGTGCATCCACCTCCTATCAAATAGGTAGATAAAATAAATATAAGATAAAAGTGTGACATGATGGAAACTTGTTTTAGATGTCTTTAATCATGGAACATGACGACCATAATGAAGTTTTCATTAAGAGGTAAGAATTAATGAGCTAAAGGATAAAGAGAAAAAGTGTGCATGATGCTCTTTATAGGAACAAGAATTCCCTAAGAAAATGAAGATAATCACTAAACCTCTAAGAATCCAAAATTGATTTTGTAGGGTAAACGTCACTTTATTAAAAAGGATTGTAAAGAAATTAAGTGCCCATTAGAAGGAATCCAGCATCAAGATATAACTTAAACCAAACATCCCGACAGATCATTAGACTATCAAAATATGCACAAACGCCTATTCATTCCTAAAGCATAACTGACAAACTCTTATGAGAATGGTTGAATTTGTCCCTATGTTTCTATACATTCTGAAGTACACTTTCCTTATTTCTAAGAATCTATTACTAGCCATCATAAAACCCACTAAGATGACTCTCACCTAAAACCTCTCCTGATAAAAGGAAATAGAAGATTTAGAATGAAAAATTGAATGGCATATTAGACGTAGTTTTTTCATGAATTATTGTAAGGCAATATAAAGTTTGTATAAAAGAGGGCATAATGAGAATTTAAATACCAATTCCCACCTTCACAAACTTTTTAAAAGAAACATCTTTCATCCTTTAATATAATAAAGAAACCAGAAAATAAAACTTAAATCAATCCCATCTAATTCCAATTATTTTGAGATATCAAAAATATATAATAGACATACACAACAAGAATCTTAGTTGGACAACCTTTATGCCAGCTTGAACACCAAACCCTAATTATAGTTCCTAGAGAATATTTATTTTCTTCGTTGACTAATTAAAAATAAAAAAATAAAAAAAAATTAATATATATATTCTTCGTTGACAGTTTATAGAGTTGTTGCAGAGATGAGGATGCTTAGATAGATGAGTGACTTTACACTTAGAGTAGGATACGATACAAACATATATGTGAAAAGGTTGGAGTAGCTCTAGGGGCAGATAAGATTAGAAAGAGTCGCCTTAGATAGTTTGGTCACGTAAAATGGCGGCCTTCCGATGACCTAGTTAGGAGAGTAGATGTATTAGAATTGACTTTTATTAAGAAAGATAGAGGTAGACCTAAAAAGACTTGGTTAGAAAATATTAGAAATGACTTTCTCTATTAAATTTAAATGAGAATTTGACCCTTAATAGAACACAATGGTGAAAACAAATTCATATAACCGACCCCACGTAGTGGGATAAAGGCTTGATGTTGTTGTTGTTGTTGATAGTTATAGAGTATAATCCTGCTAGTCATCCCTTCCCCACTTTCGAGAATACTCTAAGGCCTTAACCAATGGAATATTTATGGGGTAAAACTATTATTTTAATTGCCTCCCTGACCTTCTATTTAAAAGTTGTCGTTTCTTGCCATTGCAGCCCTAGAAAAAATAGCAGACACTTCAGCACATTTCATTCCATTGTGGGAGGGAGTTGCGTAATGAGATTTCAATGTTATCAGTGTTTTATCAAATACAACAGTTAATAATGTTGTCACACATGCTACTACACAAAATACTTGTCTACCAGTACATTCTTAAACTTTAAAATAGGCATAGCAATGAGGTATGAAATGGCGGCCTTACAGATCACTAGTAACCAAGCATCCAGTATTAGAGCAGGTAAGGTGACCCTATGAAAGGGTTCTTGCTACTTCCGGCTCCAATTGAAGATCTAATTGAATCTTGTATTTCTCTTTATAGTTCTTTCAATAAAAAATTGTTTTGGGCCGTTCTTCCTAATTTTTAGTGTTTCATCCGCTTATTTTTGTGAAAAGTGCATCCACGTCCTATCAAATTGATATTATAGCACTTTTTTGGGACCTATGGTGGCAAGGAAAGTTGATGCCTTCGAAAAGCGTCATAAAGGAAATGTTGGCCAACTCAAATCGACGTTTGAGGATAGAATTTCATCAATTGAGAAAGAATTTTCCAACCTAAAAGGAATGATAAAGAAGCTGTTGGACCTTCACGTTAAAGGACATTATCAATATCAACGACATTCAATTCTTGTCAAGCAGAACTGTCAACAAAGCATGAACAAATTTGCTATAGTAGCTAAATCTAATACAAAGTTTTGTTTAATAAATCCTGTTTATATCGGATAAGATTCCAAAGCCTATGTAGTTTCTCAATCTCAAGTGAGCAAGAATTCAATGACCTCATCTATGAAGAATCTGGTTCCAGTTAGCTCAACATTACCGATTACATTGGTGATTTGGAGCCACTTCCAAAGAGGGGAAATGGTGAAGGAATGAGATTTTTGAGGGGAGCTGTAGAGTTTGTAAGGTGAAGAAGATGAAGAGAAGATAGAAGCACCATACATGGTTCAACCACTCCTGCAGCAGTATCGAGAGGTGTTTCAGCCAGTTCAGGGGTTGCCTCCTCCGTGGGAACACGAGCATGCTATCATCTTGAAGGCAGTAGTCTTAACTATAGTGTTCGTCTGTATCGTTATTCCCAAATCCAGAAGGATGAGATCGAAAGATTGACAAGGAGAAGCTAGAGGTAGGGATCATTCGACCTAGTGTCAATCCATTTTTCAGTCTAGTGATATTAGTCAAGTGCTTCAGCAGCAGTTTCCTTCGTTCCATCTTGAGGATAAGATGGCACTTTGGAAGGGGAGTATTGATGGACCGGCAGATTTGATTGAGAGGGAATTAGGAAGTTTCCTAATCAAGAGGGAGCTGTTTAGGAAGGTTCTTAATCAAAGGGAAATTGTTTAGAAATGTTCTAATTATAATTGAGAAGAAATTATTTAGAGCAAGAGATCTAATTTGAATTTAAAATCTAAGAGGGAATTATTTAGGGAAAAGAAAGAGGAATTAATGGGGGATTGTTTAGGAAAGTTTTAACTACAATTAGAAGGGAATTAATTAGGGAAATAAATCTAATTTGAATTCAAATCTGAGATGGAATTATTTAGAGAAAGGGCGCTGATTCGGGAGGGAATTATGGGAGCCTATTTAAGGCTAACAATAAGGTTATTTCAGGATTACATTTTGGAGTTTGTTGAATTTAATTTATTCTTAGATTATTTGGGCTTTTGCCGGCAACTAGAGATTTGGGAGAGCCGGATCTTCCTCTCTAATTGAATATCCAATTCTATCTTACATTTCTCTTTATAATTCTTTCAATAAAAATTATTTTGGGGCATTCTTCCCACTTTTTCATGTTTCATCCGCTGATTTTTATGAAAAGTGCATCCACCTCCTCTCAAATAGGTAGATAAAATAAATATAAGATAAAAGTGTGACATGATGGAAACTTGTTTTAGATGTCTTTAATCATGGAACATGACGACCATAATGAAGTTTTCATTAAGAGGTAAGAATTAATGAGCTAAAGGATAAAGAGAAAAAGTGTGCATGATGCTCTTTATAGGAACAAGAATTCCCTAAGAAAATGAAGATAATCACTAAACCTCTAAGAATCCAAAATTGATTTTGTAGGGTAAACGTCACTTTATTAAAAAGGATTGTAAAGAAATTAAGTGCCCATTAGAAGGAATCCAGCATCAAGATATAACTTAAACCAAACATCCCGACAGATCATTAGACTATCAAAATATGCACAAACGCCTATTCATTCCTAAAGCATAACTGACAAACTCTTATGAGAATAGTTGAATTTGTCCCTATGTTTCTATACATTCTGAAGTACACTTTCCTTATTTCTAAGAATCTATTACTAGCCATCATAAAACCCACTAAGATGACTCTCACCTAAAACCTCTCCTGATAAAAGGAAATAGAAGATTTAGAATGAAAAATTGAATGGCATATTAGACGTAGTTTTTTCATGAATTATTGTAAGGCAATATAAAGTTTGTATAAAAGAGGGCATAATGAGAATTTAAATACCAATTCCCACCTTCACAAACTTTTTAAAAGAAACATCTTTCATCCTTTAATATAATAAAGAAACCAGAAAATAAAACTTAAATCAATCCCATCTAATTCCAATTATTTTGAGATATCAAAAATATATAATAGACATACACAACAAGAATCTTAGTTGGACAACCTTTATGCCAGCTTGAACACCAAACCCTAATTATAGTTCCTAGAGAATATTTATTTTCTTCGTTGACTAATTAAAAATAAAAAAATAAAAAAAAATTAATATATATATTCTTCGTTGACAGTTTATAGAGTTGTTGCAGAGATGAGGATGCTTAGATAGATGAGTGACTTTACACTTAGAGTAGGATACGATACAAACATATATGTGAAAAGGTTGGAGTAGCTCTAGGGGCAGATAAGATTAGAAAGAGTAGCCTTAGATAGTTTGGTCACGTAAAATGGCGGCCTTCCGATGACCTAGTTAGGAGAGTAGATGTATTAGAATTGACTTTTATTAAGAAAGATAGAGGTAGACCTAAAAAGACTTGGTTAGAAAATATTAGAAATGACTTTCTCTATTAAATTTAAATGAGAATTTGACCCTTAATAGAACACAATGGTGAAAACAAATTCATATAACCGACCCCACGTAGTGGGATAAAGGCTTGATGTTGTTGTTGTTGTTGATAGTTATAGAGTATAATCCTGCTAGTCATCCCTTCCCCACTTTCGAGAATACTCTAAGGCCTTAACCAATGGAATATTTATGGGGTAAAACTATTATTTTAATTGCCTCCCTGACCTTCTATTTAAAAGTTGTCGTTTCTTGCCATTGCAGCCCTAGAAAAAATAGCAGACACTTCAGCACATTTCATTCCATTGTGGGAGGGAGTTGTGTAATGAGATTTCAATGTTATCAGTGTTTTATCAAATACAACAGTTAATAATGTTGTCACACATGCTACTACATAAAATACTTGTCTACTAGTACATTCTTAAACTTTAAAATAGGCATAGCAATGAGGTATGAAATGGCGGCCTTACAGATCACTAGTAACCAAGCATCCAGTATTAGAGCAGGTATGGTGACCCTATGAAAGGGTTCTTGCTACTTGTAAAGTACTTAAACTTCCTAGAAAGCATAACTCCCTAATTCCGACAATTACTATAACATACATAAAATTCATATGATATATAAGTCTGAGTACATAACTATGAGAGAAAATAACTATTTTCTTTCACCATCTAGGGATGTGAAAAACACACTTTAGCATCGTAGGAAGGACATTTAACAACAATTTAACACTACAAGAAGAAGACATGAAGAAAAAAGAATGCTCACACAGTCACATGTGCCATACAAACAATGAACCATCAGTTACTATAAATACACAATGAATCTATAATATTAGTCGGACATTACTCTAGCAAAATATAACTTCAAAAGTATTCTTAAAAAAGCATTGAATATGAAGCATTCAAACAAAAGCCAATAAATCTACCTAAAGGTATTTAATATGAGCCACACATAAAGAGTTAAGTTCATATCAATATTCACTTGATAAAACTAAAGAGCATATCGAAATAACTTTTTCTCCCTTTTTTTTTTGCATGGAAGCATACTATGATCTACAAACATGCAAGAAACACAAAAAAAAAAAAAAAACTCTAGCAAACCTACTTCAATTTATGAGCTATACATAACATAGATAGTAAAAACAATCCTACACAAAGTCTAATACATTACTCTTGGTTGCTTACATAGCTAGCGCCTCTGGTCACGAGACATGAAAAAGTTCCAAGCCCAGCGAGAAAATTTTGAAACACCAAATATAACTCCAAAAAGTGTCCTTCCCTTAACAATGCCTTCACGTAAGTTCCTTGCTCTTTTAGCTAATGGCAATGTCACCATCTTCTGTGAAATGTTGTGCCCCTGTGTTGATACTAAACAGGTAAAGATGGAGTAAAACACACCATTCCATCCTAATAACTACATATCACTGTAAGAGATGAAACAATTGATGGATCAACTAACCTATTGGATCCGTGGTAGTGAGATGACGTAGCCTTTCCTCAGCCACACGAATAGTTCGAGTAGAGTTCCTCACACCTTGCTTTATCCCCTGCCTACGAGATTAAATCTAAATCAGGATAAACAAAAAAAAAAAAAAAAAACTTAAGCAGCAATTCATCTTAGTTTCTATGTTTTTTTGGGCATAAAAGAGCCTTCCATCAAGCCTACTTATATAGAGAAAAGTAGTATTACCACTGAAATGGCTGCAAGGCTAAAATAAACTTCCCATGCCATGCAATTATATCCACATCATGATCATTTAAATTTTCTTTTCATGCCAATACATATTAACTATGTCTTGCATAATTTGTAATTTTAACTCCTAAAATTTTCATTACTGTTAGAAAATTTAAAAGTAATCCCAAAATAACAGCTTTGTTTTATCAATACTTGAGCTGAGTAGGTCAACAAAAATAAGTCTGAATAACATCCTACATCAGTTGCACCAATAAACTATCAAATGCATAAGCCTTAAATGTGATTAAAAGTTTTTGTCAAATGCAGATTATTATATTTCACATTGACAAGTGGTATTAAGGAGTCCTATGTTTATAAAATCAGATCTCGCAGTCTAAAGAATTTGGGCTTAATAAGTGTTCACACTTGGCCTCCCTCTCAATATCATCAGCAACAATGGCAACTACATCCCAGCTTTTCTGGTCAGTTTTATAAATTCTTATTTGTCAATATTTCCTGCCAAGTGTTGCACATGGTTTTAGTCCTACTATAGCTTTGGCCTTTGCGTCATAAAACTTTGCGGATTATTCCTATCAAAGGGCTGCATGTGGTAGCAATTCAAATAAACTGTTTTTCCTATATTGATTCTTGTAATTGGAAACAAACAGCAAATTAATTCTTGTAACCCCCCCCCCCCCCCCCCCCCCCCCCCCGCCGTGCAGATTAGTAAAATTTCCATTTCTAGCAGCCAGGCAGTTCAATGAATACCTTTGAGAAAGAGAAAAAGGAAGCTCAAACCACTAACCCTAGATCACTAAGCTCCATGGTCAAGTCACTTATCTCCATTCCACATAGTCTCATAGTTGCCATAGTGTCCGGTAGCTCCTCTGCTGTGACATCTAACAACTTCTCCAGTGACTCCGCAGCCCTCTTAAAAGCCTACACTTTTCAACAGCATAAATAGATAAAAACAAGAAAAAATCACAGTTAATGTCTCCTGAAAACAATTTTCAGAAGTAAAACTAAAAGCTACCAGAAGGGTTGGAATCGCTGAGAAGAACAACCAGGAGGCGGAAATAGCAACCTGTTAACATAGTCAAAACTGCTCAACGACACATAAACATGGGAAAATACTTGAGCAAATAATATTTATTATTTTTATTTCATTATCTTCACAGAAAGTAGCAATATTTTTTTTTATATGTAGCAAGCATGCCCGTTGCTCGTTAAACAAAAGGGACATCATCAAAAACAAAGAAAAACAAACAAAAATGGGAAACCATGATCATGCAGTTTAATTTCTGAATCAACTAAAATCCATATAAAATTGGAACCCTATACGAGGCATTAAAGCAGGCTTACCGTGCAGGCTATGATATTGAGAAGAAGGATATGTCTGGGACCAAGATTCCACTGGGAGAGGGAAAGAGATTGTGGGGAAGATCCAACCGAGGAGGACATGAAATGGGGATCGTTGGAGCTTGAGGCGTCAAGGTCAAGGGAGGAAAAAGGAAGAAGGGGTACAAGCCCCTTCTTTCCATAAGACGACATTAAGGTCCTTCCGCCGATGATTCGGCAATCAATGATTGCTCCATTCTTACTTTTATGGAAAAGAAGGCGAGGGGAGAGAGAAGATGTGGAAGAAGACGAAGTAGAGTAGAGAAAATTAATGGCCATGGCGGAATGAGGACGAAGAAGAGACATCGTCTTTAGGGATAGCTTGGATAAACGAAAGGTGCGGCTTTGTTCACTTCTCAGGGTTCTGAGAATCAACGCGAGACTAGGCTCGCCGGGATTTGGCTCAAGGCTGAAGTTTCCGTAAAATGAATGAAATTATTAAGAAGAAATAAAGTTTTTAAAAATTAGCGTGATTATTATATTTTTCTCTTAAGAAAATAGTCAGCCATTTCTTATAATTATCCTACTTTAAAATCATGATGGGATCTCTTTGGAAAGGGCTTGGGCCTAGTGGTGTCAATTTCGGGTCACGGGTCAGGTTCGGGTCGAACCCGGAACTGACCCAGGTTCAAAGAATTCCAACGATAGTCAAAGAACGGGAGGAAGTCTGGCCGCGATCGGTGGTCGGGAAGAACTCCGGCGGTGGATGCGTCGGATGGAGAGTGCAAGAGAGCTCTCAAGCTTTCTCTCCTCTTCCTCCCCTTTCATGTGAAGAATGGGAAGCTATTTATAGTATTTTGGGACTGGTATGACTAGTAAATATAGAGAATATCAAGGGCATGTTGGGATTGTTCCATCAGACGGCTCACAGTGACCCTCTTGATCATGGAGTATTTATCAAGCATTTAAATGACCTAGAGATGTCAGAATTGAGTGATCTTGGGCTCATTGGATTCGTCTAGGCGAGCCGCTTGATTCGTCTATAAGCATGCTATATTTGGATATCATTTAGCCATCTAATTTATGCTTTGAAGTTTCCAAGTATGTTTTGATTCTTTGATTTGAACTCATTTGGGCTTGGATTGGATCAAATTTGTTGTCGTTGGGTTCGTCTCCTTGAGATGTTCAATTTGACTATAAGCTTGTTGAAATTGGAGTTTGGATGGTCCCAATTTTAATTTGTGATGCCTACGACTAATATTTGTATCGAGATTCGTGTCCGATCAAGACAAATTTTCGGTGACATCTATAAAAAAAATGATAAAAGGAATGAAAAATTATAAGAGCAACGAATCATTTAATATAAAAAAGTGAGATATAATTATAAAATATTTTTAACAACCTATTACTTATAATCTTGAATGATGTCCATGATATGTTTTAAGTACATTTTATATTAATACTTTTTAAACGAACTGTTTTGCGAGCTAACAAATTGAGACAGGGCTGGCTCAAGTTCGGCTCGTTAACTCATCGAACTCGGCTCACAAGCCATTTATCAAGTAGAGCTCGGCTCACAAATTTTTTATCGAGCTAAACTCAAGCCGACTTGCAAATCGGCTTTGGCTCACTTACACCCTTAGCTCTAGCTGCGACGTCATCTCTAATCTCCTTTAGCCTTGATATATCATCAAAAAATTATCTTGGTCAGGCACCAATCTCGAAGCAAATCAAGTTGGAAACGTCAAAAATTAATTCGGTGACCATTGGAACTCCAATTTCTACAAACTTACAGTCGAACTGAGCGTCTCAGAAATACGAACCCGACGACACCAAAATCGACCCAATCCGAGCCCAAATGGGCCCAAATCAAAGACTCGAAGCACTTTTTGAAGGATCAAACCACAATTTGGGTTACCAAACAGTCTACAATCATAACATGCTTATAGTCGAATCGAGCGACTTGACCAGAAGAATCCAACGAGCCCAAGATCGTCGAATTCTGATATCATTAAGACCTTCAGATGCTTGATAAACGGTCCACGATCAAGGGATTCTTCATCGGCCGTCCATCAAAACCACTCCACATTTGCCCTTGCTCCTCCTCCTATTTACGGGTCGTGCCATCCTCCAAAAACTATAAATAGCCCCTCATTTCTCTTAAGAGGGGAGGGAAGCCAAGGGAGAAGAAGGAAGAGAAGGAAGAAAGCTTCAGCCGCCTGGCTTCTCTTCGACCACCACCGAGGTTCTGCCGCACCACCGCTGGACCACCAGAGGCCCGTACTCCTGCCGGACCACCACCAGAGGCCCGCACTCCTGCTGGACCACCACCTGAGGCCCATACTCCTGCTGGACCACCACCAGAGGCCCGCACTCCTACCGGACCACCACCTAAAGCCTGGACTTCTATCGGACCACCATCTGAGGCTCAAACTTCTGTCAGACGACCGCCTTATATCTATAGTCCTCCAGACCTTTGTCGTCTGCCGACTATGGGCCTTCCGACCTCCAACACCGGCCAACTCTGGTTTTTCTGACCTCCATCGCCTGTCGACTACGATCCTCCTGACCTCGTCACCTACCGACTACAGTCCTTCCGACCGTCGTTGCCTGCCAACTATGGTCAGCCGACCCAACCAACATGTATATATTGACTCCCACAATGTAATTCACTCAATATGATGTATATTGGCTATATCAAGCCAAGTCCTTCCCCTAAATGGAGGGCCTTATTTGTAATCAACTACAAATACTAGCGGATTCATTCAAACTGGGCCAGGCCCCATGGTTTTTCCCCCTTTTTAGGGGTTTCCACATAAAAACTCTGGTGTCTCATATGAATGAAACACACACTCTCTCTTATCTGATTGCATGCCGGATCTTCGTACAATGCTAAGACGTTTAGCTTTATATTTCTCTACCGCCGCGAATACTCCAGGACGCAACAGTTTGGCGTCGTCTGTGGGAACGTAGTTCCCGACTGGGGGGCAATTTTCTCTCCAACCTCAAAAGGTCATTCATGGCAACTTCCTTACATCAGCTATCGCTGCGTCTATTTCATGGGAATCAGATGTGGACTGGGGGAAAAACTTGACTCCAAGAAGATTCCTCCAATATTTTCAATATCAAGATGATATTTCAAGAAACTTCGAGCGAATGCAAAGATGCTTCTAATAAATTTTAAGCATTATACAATCCCTTACTGGACTTCTACTCCTTGGGCAAGGTCTTAAGCTCAACCTCAAAAAGGCAGTAACGGTCTAAATATAGATCATTCTTCACCCTTGATTCGGGATACACGCGGCGTTCGCCCCCTTCCAATCAAGGTAAAATCAATCCCATGGGGATTCGACTCGACCTCTTCCACACAGGTTAACATCATCGAGCAAATGCTTTGACATACAATCTCGGATAAATCTTACATCCTTGGTGGATACTCTCGACCTCTTTCACACAGGTTAACGTCATCGAGCAAAGGCTCTGACATACAACCTCGGACAGGTCTTACATCCTTGGTGGATACTCTCGACCTCTTCCACACATGTTAACGTCATCGAGCAAAAGCTCTGACATACAACCTCGGATAAGTCTTACATCCTTGGTGGATACTCTTGACCTCTTCCACACAGGTTAACGTCATCGAGCAAAGGCTCTGACATACAACCTCGGACAGGTCTTACATCCTTGGTGAATACTCTTGACCTCTTCCACACAGGTTAACGTCATCGAGCAAATGCTTTAACATACAACCTCGGATAGGTCTTACATCCTTGGTGGATACTCTCGACCTCTTCCACACAGGTTAACGTCATTGAGCAAAGGCTTTGACATACAACCTCGGACAGGTCTTACATCCTTGGTGGATACTCTCGACCTCTTCCATACAGGTTAACATCATCGAGCAAAGGCACTGACATACAACTTCAGATAGGTCTTACATCCCTAGTGGATACTCTCGACCTTTTCCACACAGGTTAATGACATCGAGCAAAGGCTCTGACATACAATCTCGGACAGGTCTTACATCCTTGGTGGATACTCTCGACCCCTTCCACACAGGTTAACATCATCGAGTAAAGGCTCTGACATACAACTTCGGATAGGTCTTACATCCTTGGTGGATACTCTCAACCTCTTCCACACAGGTTAATATCATCGAGCAAAGGATTTGACATACAATCTCGGACAGGTCTTACATCCTTGGTGGATACTCTTGACCTCTTCCACACAGGTTAACGTTATTGAGCAAATGATTTGACATACAACCTCGGATAGGTCTTACATCCTTGGTGGATACTCTCGACCTCTTCTATACAGGTTAACGTCATCGAACAAAGGCTCTGACATACAACCTCGGACAGGTCTTACATCCTTGGTGGATACTCTAGACCTCTTCCACACAGGTTAACGTCATCGAGCAAAGGCTCTGACATACAACCTCGGATAGGTCTTACATTCTTGGTGGATACTCTCGACCTCTTCCACACAGGTTAACATCATCGAGCAAAGTCTTTGACATACAACCTCGGACAGGTCTTACATCCTTAGTGGATACTCTTGACCTCTTCCACACAGGTTAATATCATCGAGCAAATGCTTTGACATACAACCTCGGATAGGTCTTACATCCTTGGTGGATACTCTCGACCTCTTCTACATAGGTTAATGTCATCGAGCAAAGGCTCTGACATACAACCTCGGACAGGTCTTACATCCTTGGTGGATACTCTCGACCTCTTCCATACAGGTTAACGTCATCGAGCAAAAGCTCTGACATACAACCTCGGATAGGTCTTACATCCTTGGTGGATACTCTCGACCTCTTCCATACAGGTTAACATCATCGAGCAAAGGCTCTAACATATAACCTCGGACAGGTCTTACATCCTTGGTGGATACTCTTGACCTCTTCCACACAGGTTAACGTCATTGAGCAAAGGCTCCGATATACAACCTCGGATAGGTCTTACATCCGTTATGGATACTATCGATCTCTTCCACACAGGTTAACGTCATCGAGCAAAGGCTCTGACATACAACCTCGGATAGATCTTACATCCTTGGTGGATACTCTTGACATCTTCACACAGGTTAATGTCATTGAGCAAAGGCTAAGATATATAACCTCGGATAGGTCTTACATCCATGGTGGATACTCTTGAACTCTTCCACACATGTTAATGTCATTGAGCAAAGGCTCTGACATACAACCTCGGATAGGTCTTACATTCTTGGTGGATTCTTTCGATCTCTTTCATATATGTTAACGTCATCGAGCAGGTCTCTGACATACAACATCAGATAGGTCATACATCATTGGTGGATTCTCTCGACCTCTTTTATATAGGTTAACATCATCGAGCAGTGCTCTGACATACAATCTCGGATATGTCATACAATATTGGTTGATTCTCTCAACCTCTTACATACAGGATTACACCATCAAGAAGCCCCCGACGATAAACTTTTTATCATCGCTTGACTTATGTCTGTCAAGGGACTTTCGTCGAACTTCTGCCCAACGCCAAGCTTCCTCCTATTACGGGACTTCTGCCCGTCGTGAGACTTTCGTCGGACATCTGCCCGACGTCGAGCTTCTACCCGTCGTCGGACTTCTGCCCGTCGATGAACTTTAATCGGATTTCTACCCGACGTTGTACTTTTGCCCATTGCAAGACTTTTGTCAAAATTCTACCAGGCACTGAGCTTCCTCATATTGTTAGACTTCTGCCCATTGCGGGACTTTCGTCAGAATTCTGCCCGATGTCGAGCTTCTACCCATCGTTGGACTTCTGCCCCTCGACGAACTTTCATCGAATTTCTACCTGACATTGTACTTCTACCCATTACAGGACTTTTATCAGAATTCTACCCGGCACTGAGCTTCCTACTACTACTGGACTTCTGCCCATTGCGGGACTTTCATCAGAATTCTACCCGATGTCGAACTTCCTCCAGTTGCTGGACTTCTGCCCATTACGGGACCTTCTTCGAAATTCTACCCGACCCCGAGCTTCCTCCCATCACTGAACTTCTGCCTGTCACGGGACTTTCATTGGACTTCTACCCGATGCTAAACGTCCTCCTGTTGTTGAACTTTTGCCCGTCGCTAGCCTTTCATCGGACTTCTACCCGATACTGAACGTCCTCCCATTACTGGACTTCTGCCAGGCCTCCATGTGACGCCGGTCTTGATCCCGACTTCCAAGTAACGTCGGCCTTCTACCCGGCCTCCAAGTAACGCTGGTCTTCTGCCCGACTTCCAAGTGATGTCGGCCTTCTACCCGGCCTCCATCTGACGCCGGTCTTGCACCCGACTTCCGAGTGACATCGATCTTCTGCCCAGCCTCTAAGTGATGCCGGTCTTCTGCCCGACCTCCAAGTGATGTCAGCCTTCTGCCCAACCTTCATGTAACGTCGGTCTTGCACCTGACTTTCGAGTGACGTCGGTCTTCTTCCCATCCTCCAAGTGACGTCAGTCTTCTGCCCGACCTCCAAGTGACGTCGGTCTTCTGCCCAACCTCCAAGTGACGCCAGTCTTCTGCCTGACTTTCAAGTGACGTCGGTCTTCTGCCCGGCCTCCATGTGACGTCAGTCTTGCACCTGACTTCCGAGTGACGTCGGTCTTCTTCCCGGCCTCCAAGTGACGTCAGCCTTCTACCCGGCCTCCACGTGATGCCAATCTTGCACCTGACTTCAAAGTGACGTCAGTCTTCTGCCCGACCTCCAAGTGACGTCGGTCTTCTGCCTAACCTCCAAGTGAAGTCGGTCTTCTGCCCAATCTCCAAATGATGTCGGCCTCCTTTCTAGCCTCCATGTGACGCCGGTCTTACACCCGACTTCCGAGTGACGTCGGCCTTCTACCCTTCACGGGACTTTCATCAGTCTTCTGCCCGACCTCCAAGTAATGTCGGCCTTCTACCCGGCCTCTATGTGACGCCGGTCTTGCACCCGACTTCCGAGTGACGTCGGTCTTCTGCCCGAGCTCCAAGTGACGTTGGCCTTCTACCCGGCCTCCATGTGATGCCGATCTTGCACCCGACTTCCGAGTGGCGTCGGTCTTCTGCCTGGCCTCGAAGTGACATCAGTCTTCTGCCCAACCTCCAAGTGATGTCGGCCTTCTTCCCGGCCTCCATGTGACGTCAGTCTTGCACCCGAGTTCTGGGTGACGTCGATCTTCTGCCCGGCCTCCAAGTGACATCGGTCTCCTGCCCGACCTCTAAGTGATGTCAACCTTCTCCCCAGCCTCCATGTGACGTCGGTCTTGCACCCGACTTCCGAGTGACGTCGGCCTTCTGCCCAGCCTCCAAGTAACACCGGTCTTCTTCCCGACTTATAGGCGACATCAGCTTTCCGCCCGACATCCAAGTGACGTCGACCTTCTGCCCGGCTTTCAAGTGATACCAGTCTTCCGCTAGGCCTCCAACCTCACACCTTCCTTTTACCTACTGAGGGGCCCTAGGACTGAACAGGGGATACCCATCTGAACAGAGCTAGGGAAAAGCCTCAGCTTGAGAAAGAAGATAAGAGAGGGGGAGGTGCAAATTTGCATACCCCAAAGAGGGGTATTTATAGTTATATGAGGGAGAGATGAAGAGCCACTTCAAATTAATGAAAATTCATTAATTATTAGAATTCAAAAGGGTATCATTAAGTGGAATAATGGTGAGGAGAGATGAAGAGTCACTTCAAATTAATGAGAATTTATTAATTTTTAGAATTCAAAAGGACATCATTAAGTGGAATAATGATGAGGAGATGAAGGGTCACTTCAAATTAATGAAAATTCATTAATTTTTAAAATTCAAAAGGGGATCATTAAATGGAATAATGATGAGAAGAAATGAAGAGCCATTTCAAATTAATGAAAATTCATTAATTTTTAGAATTCAAAAGGACATCATTAAGTGGAATAATGATGAGGGAGAGATGAATAGTCACTTTGAATTATGAAAATTTATTAATTTTTATAATTTAAAAGAGCATCATCAAGTGGAATAATGATGAGGGAGAGATAAAGAGCCACTTCAAATTAATGAAAATTCATTAATTTTAGAATTCAAAAGGGCATCATTAAGTATATTATTTTCTTAATCCGTATCACACAAAAAATTTCTCAGATGCTATATTATGTATTTTTGGACTTTGTAAGATTCGACGTCCAAAAATAGGAGGACAACTAATATATCATCAAAAAATTATCTTGGTCAGGCACGAATCTCGAAGCAAATCAAGTTGGAAACGTCAAAAATTAATTCGGCGATCATTTGAACTCCAATTTCTACAAACTTACAGTCGAATTGAGCGTCTCAGAAATACGAACCCGATGACACCAAAATCGACCAAATCCGAGCCCAAATCAAAGACTCAAAGCATTTTTGGAAGGATCAAACCATAATTTGGGTTACCAAACAGTCTCCAATCATAACATGCTTATAATCAAATCGAGCGGCTTGACCAGACAAATCCAATGAGCCCAAGATCGTCGAATTCTGATATCATTAAGACCTTCAGATGCTTGATAAACGGTCCATGATCAAGGGATTCATCATCGGCCGTCCATCCAAACCACTCCACATTTGCCCTTGCTCCTCCTCCTATTTACGGGTCGTGACATCCTCCAAAAACTATAAGTAGCCCCTCATTTCTCTTAAGAGGGGAGGGAAGCCAAGGGAGAAGAAGGAAGAGATGGAAGAAAGCTTCAGCCGCCTGGCTCCTCTTCGACCACCACCAGGGTTCTGTCGCACCACCGTCGGACCACCAGAGGCCCGCACTCCTGCTGGACCACCACCTGAGGCCCGTACTCCTGCTGGACCACCACCTGAGGCCCGCACTCCTGCCGGACCACCACCTGAGGCCTGGACTTCTGCCGGGCCACCATCTGAGGCTCAAACTTCTGTCAGACCACCACCTTACATCTATGGTCCTCCCGACCTTTGTCGCCTGCCGACTACGAGTTTTCCGACCTCCAACACCGTCTAACTCTGGTTTTTCTGACTTCCATCGCCTGACGACTACGATCCTCCCGACCTCTTCGCCTACCGACTACAGTCTTTCCGACCGTCGTTGCTTGCCAACTATGGTCGGCCGACCCAACCAACATGTATATATTGACTCCCACCATGTAATTCACTCAATATGATATATATTGGCTATATCAAGCCAAGTCCTTCCCCTAAACGGAGGGCCTTATTTATAATTAACTACAAATACTAGTGGATTCATTCAAACTGGGCTAGGCCCAGTGATTTTTCCCCCTTTTTAGGGGTTTCCACGTAAAAACTCTGGTGTCTCATATGAATGAAACACGCACTCTCTCTTATCTGATTGCGTGCCGGATCTTCGTACAATGCTAAGCTTTATATTTCTCTACCGCCGCGAATACTCCAGGACGCAACAAGCCTTGTTGCTAGCGAAGGGTGACAAGACCGATGGTCTATGATGGGATTGTAACGGAGAAGGTGATGATGAAGTTATTTCAAGTCATTTAAATCAAACATAAGTAGAAGATTATCGATTTATCAAAAATATAAAGTTTGAGGTGGTTCAAAGCTATCCAAATTATGAGATTCATTGGTTAAGTTATAACCTGATGATCATTTTAGCATCCTCATAAGAAATCCCTCAATAATGATTGATCTGCAAGAGAATAATGCAGTATAATCTTCTACAAAAAAGGGTTTGATTAGAATATGTATTAATTCAGTTAAGTAATGAGAAAAAAAAAATACTAACAATCAAATTACGACTAGGAAAGTTTTTATAGCTTAAAATGTGTGTGATTATACATAAACTTTTTAATAAAAGAAAATTTTAGTGTTTTAACAAGCTGATTTAGCCCATGGAATGAAGGGAATGGGTTTACCTTAGAAATAAGATGAAGGAAAGTCTTTAAAATTTCAATGAGCAAAACCGGCAATTGTGAGAGATATTTTAGAGGACGACTTAGTATTATTAATTCTATGATCATAAATCAACCACCTAAGCTAAAGAATTGTTCGAAGTCAAGACAACGCCTATGAACACCCTGAGTAGCACAAGAAGAGTGAGATGACAACTTTGTAGTCGAGTTATTATAGGTGTTACCATAAACACCATATGTACCTTCAAATTGCACCAATATAGCAAGTGGTAAGCCAAGAACCTAAACAACAACTCGAAGAACATGATGTTGTTATAATGTTAGAGAAACAACAAGAATGGCTGATTAATCCAAAATAACAGAGGTATTTGTTGAAGGAGAAAATTAGAAGAGGTTAGAGCATAGTGCAAGATGTGAGGAGTACCAACTCTGACGCCCAAGAAAGAGTGATCATCGTGTTGCTTATTCCCCACAATAGATATCAGGTTATGACCCATAAAGAAAGCTCTATCTATACTAACATGAAGGATGCAACTAGTGAAAGTTTGATTGAGATTACACGGATTTACCCAAAGTACAAAAGTAGGGTGATAAATGCAAATGAGTACTCTTTAAGAAATTCTTTATATTGCAAGGCACTCGTTGGCCCTCTAGATGATATGTTTATATTCATTTATTTAAGTTATTGAATCATCATAAAAAGAATTTAAAATTGTTCATTTTCACCCTCATATTTTGCCTTCTACTCGATATATTTTTGAAAGGATAATAAACAAATTGAGCAACACAAAGCCCAAGTTTTTTTTTTTTTGTTTGGAATGGGATATCCATCCGCTGTCACTCCCGAGAGGGTGCTTGGCGGTGTGACTAAACCTCGGCCGACCTAGAAGAGGCACCATGGGCGGATCTCCCTTGCTTCAGGGTGGGCAAATGCCTACCCTAGAAAAAAAAAAATTAAGGTATAAGATAGAGAGTTTTGTGATTATGCTCCCCCGCCCCCCCAAAAAAATTTTTTTTTTCCCTAATATGACCCATCTCGCCCATGCCTGCCCATCCACTCGCAGAAGAATATAATTTACATAATTATCATGGGAACGATAAACCAAATACAAAGACAAATACTAAAGAAAATCCAAAAATATTCTTACAATCAAAATTTGTTGTAAGAACCCCGCCATATCTTCGAAGCGTACAATTTTTTGCCCCCCCCCCCCCCCCCCCCTAAAGTTAAGGCTGGATCCGCCCCTGAGAGGCACCCACCCCAAAAACCTCCTGGCCCGCATTTGATTGGACCCCACTTAAGAGGAGCTGCCGCTCAAGGGGATCGGATTCGATTACAAGTTGGGGGGTTCCCAACCGCACTCGCCCACCAATCAAACTAAACAACAGTGGATATATTAAGCTAATCTACACACTTACCTTTTGCTAGCATTGACATGTTATCCAAACCAAAAGAGATCTAAATGTCTCGAAATTTGAATGTGTCAAACACAAAATTTGACAGAAATATCTTAATAAAAATATCATCTTAAAAAAATTATATATACAGTATTCAAAGCGAGAAATAAACACGAAAGAGCACACTAAGTCATAAACCAACAGACGAGGCCAAGAAGGAAAAATCCACGAAGAATATTAAACCACGCTGTTGACGTCCAAGCTACAGCGCCTTTGTTGACCATCTACTCTCGATACATATAGCCCTCTCCATTAGCTTAAATAGATAACACAGATCCAGAAAGAATAAATAGAATAAAATTTTGGCTGAAGTGATTTCTTTACTTCACAGGTAATGGTAGAGCTCATCCTAAAACCCATCATGAAGAAGCTCTACAATGATAAAGTGAAGGCCATGGAAGCAGAGGAGATGGTAGAAGAGACTAAAGCATCGAAAGAAAAGAAGCAATCAAAAACGACGCGCTTCTTCGGCTGGATGAGGAAGAAGGAGAAAATAATGTAAACCCTGCAGACGTAGATTTCTGCTGCTGTTTTCTGATTTAAATTGTACTGTGATTTAGGCTGGGAACCAAACAGGGTTAGTTTCTGCGTATTTAGATATACTCTTCTTTCTATATATAAAGATTTGTCTGTAACTTCGATCATATTTATTTAATTTTCATAATTATTAGTATTCTGAACATATTCTGTGACTTCTGTCTTTCGATTTTGTTACCTTGTTCTCGATCATCTCTGTTGAGCCTTGAAGGGCACAAATCTTCCCAACTCTTGGGAGGGCTGCAGCGAGGGGTAGCTCTAGGGTTTTTTCCAAGCATCATTGAATGTCGCCCATGAATTCATCGTCACAGTGCTGACATCAAAGGTTTTCTAGTTTCAGCAAGGTATTTATGATTCTCCAACTGCAAGGCTTGATGCTTCTTCGAAATGAATTAAGCCTTAAGCTTATTCAAATAGAATACTTATTAACTTTTAAATAGTGCGAAGATGAGGGGTCAATATAATCAAGATTCTTACACATGTCATCTAAGGCTTCGTTAGGGGCAGTTTTCGTCTGCAGTATTTTTTTAGCACAAAAATGTTTTGACAGATAAAAAAATAGTGATAAAAAATATCCTAAATAAGGGCATCGTCAACTCAAAAATCTAATTTTTACTTCAAAATACAGTAGCGGTGATATCAAATAGTAATTCATCCAATCAGACTCTTCTAACATAAAAAAAAGTATAATATTGTTTCTCATCTCTATTTTTATATATTTTTTCTAACAAAAAAAAGTTTGTAAATAGTGCGATGCCGATATTGATGTGGCACTGTTCACAATCAAAATAAAACGTAAAAATATGTTTTCATTTTTCATTCGGGTGAATGCTCATTGGAGCTGCAAACGGACGAATGACGTTCGGCTGAGGATGCCCTAACACCTGAATCTTTTGAATGACCACTGTTCATTTAGTTCATTTTATTTAGTGAAATTATCTTCTATTTTTAAGGTTTCAAATGTTAAAGAGAGTAAAATAAATTTGTCATCAAAACATTTACAAGATATCTGGATACCTATTTGACCAGATAATTAACAAAAAATGGGTACGTAGCACAAAGCCCGAGTTTTTAATGTTCAACTAATTTGCACCCTAACATTTGCCCCACATTGATAATGAAGAAATTAGTCTTTGAAATTGACTATCCAATAAAATAAAAGATGAATCATATCTTACTCTTTTTATCTTCATGCTACGCGCATCATTCCACTCATATTTATCAAATTCTAATCATAGTATAATAAAAAAATTGTTAAGTAGTACGCAGGGGGGGGGGGGGGGGCGCAATTGCCCTCCCAAATTAAAAAACCCCCAAATTCCAAAAAATTGTAGGCAATTGCCCCCCGCAGGGGCGCTGTCCCTTGACCCCGCAATCTGACCGGACAGGTCAAACCCCGCTAGGGGCCGCTGCCCTCTTGGACCCCCGACATATCTACTATTGACCCATTTTCTTATAGTGAAGGATCGAGCCAAATTCGAGACAACACCAACACTTATAAATTTGCTCCTCCTAAAAATTAAGGTTGATTCTGCCCCTAGTGGTACTTATAAAATTTAACATAGGTTAAATTAATATCATAATCAAATAGTATCAATAAATCTTCATAAGCATGACACGTAGAATAAAGATGTGTCTCTATCCATCGTCACCTACATTTTCTTAAAAAATTGTAATTTCAAGCTAAGTTAACATATATATTTACGATTAGAAGTAACTTATATGAATTGAAAAATTAAAAGAAATTTAAATAAATTTTATTTATTTTCTTTAATTTTATGTATTAGATAAAATTCTTACATCTAAGAAACTTAAGAGCATAAGATTTTTGTTGCTTATTTTCAGAAATAAAAATCAAAATAGTCATCTTGCTTTTTATAAAGGATCAAAATGATCTCGGATTATTTAAAAGTCTCATTGTAGCTTTTTAATTTTTTAAAGAGGGATCTAAATGATTCTATGGAAGAACTAATTTAGACTTCGTTTGGGACAGTTTTTTTACTGTTTTCTAAAACAGTTTTTAGTATAAAATTTTCTAATTCGAGAAATTTTTGTGCTAGAAAGCTGTTTTAGAAAGCAACAAAAAAGCTGTCCTAGGCTTCGTTTGGGACGATTTTTTTATTGCTTCTTGAAACAACTTTCTAGTTTAAAAATTAAAATATGTATACTAGAAAACTGCTTTAAGAAGCAGTAAGAAAGCCGTCCCAAATTAAGCCTTAATCTCTATTTAAAAAGTCAAAAAATTAGATTGATAATTCTATATAGCGGAGCGGGGGATTATTTTGATCTTTTAGTTCTTTTTTCAATTAATACAATGAAGTCTAAGAAATTACAAATTTGTAAACTATAATTTTTGTTTTTAAAATAAGACCTTGGAGAGTAAATGCACTGAACTAATTCCACTTTATTAAAACCATCTGAGGAGTTTATACTTTCAAAGTAGAGAGATTATTACGTGCGGTGTCCGGACCGTCCGGAGGCGAATCCGGACACGCCACATCACCCTGATGCAACAGGCCCCGGGCGACGTGGCGCGTCCGGATTCGCCTCTGGACGAATCCGGACACCGGACGTAATAATTTTCCTTCAAAATAAGGGCTGTCTTAAGTGAATGTAGAGCAACACATAGCTCATTTTGATCTGTTAGTTGGGAGTTTTGACTATCTATCAAGAGGTTTTGGATTTAAAACTTGTGTATGTGTTGTATGTGTATTTGCCTTACTTGACCAAAATGCCCCCCAATTGATATGAAAGACTTATTTTAATTAATGTAGATTCAAAAGTATATATTCTATAATTTAGATTCAAAATTATATATTTATAGACATTTTCGCTCAATATTTTAATTAAAAAGTTAGCAGTATGTGTAGCAATTAATTTTGCTATGATGAGTAGACATGAAAGACTTATTTGTTGGAACATTGAGTGAAAAATATGCAATACATTGCTTCAAATACGTCGCCACTTGAAGGAGAACAAACTCTCCAACCGTTGGGACGATCAAGAGGGCATATGGAAAGGCTTTGTTGGCTCC
The DNA here is from genome assembly GCA_019925795.1 of Dendrobium chrysotoxum. NCBI lineage: Eukaryota > Viridiplantae > Streptophyta > Magnoliopsida > Asparagales > Orchidaceae > Dendrobium > Dendrobium chrysotoxum. The sequence goes on from CM034313.1 coordinate 76,887,916, forward strand.
ATTGATAAATTTGAAGCCATATGACAGGCTGTTTGACTAAGCCATCCAAGAAATGAAGCTCTAAGAAAAATTGGTGTTGATAACAAAGGAAGAAATGAGAACTTGCACCATTAATGGTAGGGGCGACTTTAGATTTTTTTTTTTTAAGTGAACCATTAAAATATAATAAAATAATCCAAAAACATAAAAGACTATTAAATATCATTTTTAAAATAAATAAAATAATAGTTGAAGTATCCCTCTTATAGGTAAAGATGATCAGACGACAGTGATTAAACGACGATTGTCAAGCGATGGTGCTCGAGTGACGATAGTTAGATGACATCAGTCAAACAGTGAATTGATTATGATGGCAGGATGTCAATGATCAAACAAAGATGATTGATCGACGATGGTTGAATGATGACATTTAGACAAGTGGCTAGTAGTAATCGTTGGCATTAAACGTTAAGTAGAGCTTTATTGCTCTTCAAATATCTAAGCTCTTTTCAAACTCAAATGTATTATGATGGCAGGATGTCAATGATCAAACAAAGATGATTGATCGACGATGGTTGAATGATGACATTTAGACAAGTGGCTAGTAGTAATCGTTGGCATTAAACGTTAAGTAGAGCTTTATTGCTCTTCAAATATCTAAGCTCTTTTCAAACTCAAATGGATTATGATGGCAGGATGTCAATGATCAAACAAAGATGATTGGTTGATGATGGTTGAACGATGACATTTAGACAAGGATAGTGACTAGTAGTGATCGTTGGCATTGAACGTTCAGCAAAGCTTTATTGCCCCCCCACCCCCCCTCATTTTCAGAGTTGTATTTTGATAAAATTAGTAAAAATCCTACAACAGTCACCCATATTAAATTACTTCTACAACTTCTCCAACAAAGTCTACTGTAATTATAGGAAATCAAGCTTGAGCTATTATTTTGTAATAATGTCTTCTCTATTGACAGGCAGAGCAAATCATGACAGTGGATCAATTCATCTTGGATATGTCACATGATTTTTTTCTCTTCCCAAAATTTTCAAGCTAAAATGTAGGGGCATGTGTTTCTCATTTTTATTTGTGTCTGTGCAAATTATTTGTAAGAAATTATGACATAAAATTCTCATTTTATCACCACAATTCTTCTAGTATATAATATTTGTATTTATATTTTATTATTAAACTTGAGAAAATTATTAGAATTAACTTATCATAAAATGATAAAGACAATTAATCAAAGAAATGAGTCAAAATATATATTTTTTAAATATTAAAAAATTTAATCTCAATTCATACAAACATATTATATTTTTCATCCCTCATAAATGAGTCAAAACTATTTAGTATTTACTATTTACCATTAAGCTATGAGACAGATGACAATAGTGCAAAATGTTAAGCGTACGGCAGCTGGGAGCGTTGAATTACAAGTGGCACGAGAATAACCGAGAAGAATTTTTATTTTATATGTAAATTTTTATTTACAATTCGAATGAGGGAAGGGGGAAACGGAGAAAGAGAATCATGCTCGGTCAAAACCCAAAAAGATTTCTGAAGATGGGAGCTTTCTTACAAAACCTTTTGACTACCATTCATTTAGCTGAAAATTAGCTAATAAATATAAAAAATAAAAGGGATACAAATTATTAAATTTCTATATATTTATATATTTAATATCTAAAATTTTATATTTATTTATCTAATATTTTAATATTTTAAATATATTAAAATTTTATTATATTAATCTATTTAAAATAAAATCTAGTTTTCATAAATATTTTTTATATGATTTGATTATTAAAATAGCATATAAATAAATATAAAAATTTAGAAACTAATATTGGCACATCATCAAAAACGGGTTTGATCGGACATGAATCTTTAGACATATTTGAGTTGAAAACTTTCAAATCAAATTCAGGACTATCTAAACTCCGATTTTAACAAATTTATTGTTGAATTGAACACCTCGACTATACAAACCTATCTACATAGAAAATAATCTAATTTGAGTCTGAATAAGCCCAAATCAAGGGTCTATAGCATAATTGAAAACTTTATGCAGTAATTGGATGACCAAATAATCTTCAAATTTAGCATGCTTATAGTCGAACCAAAAGACTTGACGAGACAAAGAGCTCAAGATTGATTAAATCTAACATCGTAAAGGCACTTAAATGGTGAACAAACATTTTATGATCAACAGAATCAATACTGATCGTATTACGAAACGTTCCGGATTTTCTCCATATTTACGGGCATGTCACTCTCAAAAATATATAAATATGCCCTCACTCTCTACATGAAGTGAAAGGGAGTTATGAACTATACCCATAACTCTCTTTTGAGATTCAAAAGAACTCTGAGGTCTAAGGTCTTGGTGCATTGGTGGAGGAACCGACTACAATCCTCTGACCTTCGTTGTCTGGCTATGGTCCTCGTATCACAGTTGTATAATTACAATCATGCAACCACGATTGTCCGACTATGGTCCTTGGACTACTATCATATGACTACGGTTCTTCGAATATCATTGCCTAATTACAGTTCTTTCGACCTTTGTCGCTTGCTGACTACAATCCTCGAACCATCATCACCCAACTACCGTCATTCGACCTTCGTCTCGACTACGAATGTTCCTACCTTCGTTGCCCGTTGGCTACAAAATCTTTAACCTCCATTGCCCAACTTTGATCCTCCGACTAGTGTTGTCAAGTACGATCCACCGACCGCAATTACTCTACAATGGTCATCCAACCATCATCACTCGATTACAATCTAAATCATCATCGCATGTTAAGTACATACAATCCTACAACCATCGTGGCCGACTACGGTCCTCAGACCACCATCACCCAATAACAGTCTTTCTAACCATCTTAGCTTGACTATGGTCCATGAACTACCATCAATCAACTAGTCAATGTATGTTCGTTGCCAAATGATGGTCCTTGGATCATCGCCTGACTACGGTCACCCTATCTACCATCATCCAACGGCAGTCCTCAAATCTCCATCATTCTAAAATGAATCATTAAAAAAAATTAAAGCTAGAAAATTGAAAAAAAATTATTATAACAATTTATTTACTCACTCATTTATCAACGATTATAACTGCCGTCTAACGTTGATAGTAGCGTTTTAAACGCCGTGGACTGCCGTCCCAATAAATTATGTGATAATGTGAGAGAAGTGACTAGTGAGTGATGCGGGAAAATTCATTAAAATAAAGAATGAGCATTATAATATATATATATATATATATATTTAAATTTTCTATATTTCTGCTGCAGTGAATATTGGGGGCCCGACGATGAATATTATAAATATTAATAATTAATTATATTCAATAGCTAATAGATTTAAAAGAAACAGACAAGTCAAGAATGCAGAGATCGCTGTGCATGGGTTTCCTGCAATTAGCCTAAAAGTATTGAAAGAGAACCAACCGTTAGAGTTTTTGATATACTTTGCTCGACGGTTTTCCGAATCTTTCATAGTGAAAACTATCTTACTAGAAATTAACTGGAAGCAGCAGCAAAGAATAACATAAAGAAACTATACTTTCTTGAGGATTCTCTCGCATGCACTCCGTCAACCCCAGAAGCAAAGAGAAAGCATCAACTTTTAAAATTCCAAATAAAAGCAAAAGGACCGGTAGAGAATCTTCACATTGAAATCATCACCACAATAAGCATTTGCATTTCACGTTTCCAGTAAGAGAAAATTGTAAGTGACTAAGTAGACTTAATATTTTTAAAATTTCTCTTGATCAAATCTGAATGTCTGATCGATATTTTTCACAATTTCATAAGAATTTTCCTATGTGAAAATTTATCTTGATCAAATTTCATAATTCTATTTACTTTTTTTCAAAATCATCGTAGTTATGAGAAAAATAACCGAACATTCAGAAGAAATTCAAGGACAGGAACTGAACAATTATACCCTCCAACGGCTTTGATAATTGGAGAAAATGCAAATGTCATCACATGATTTATATCTTCCAACAATCTAGAAACTAAAAACAACAAATAGAATTTAAAAACACTTATTATCTAAACAAATAATCTGCGCTGGTACTATTCCCTCTTTGAAGAGGTTTGGGACAAACAATGATTTTCGCAAGAACAAATTTAACACAGAATTAACATATATATATTTAAATGACATATCATAAACACGTGATATATAATTTAAACATACTGTTAAAAATGTATAGAATTTGAGCAGGTGGAAAGAGACAATTCTCCTAAAACTGGTTACCAGTGAGGGCCATGAAACTGGCTGGGGAAAGCCGGCCTTCCACCACCTTGGACTCCGTCATGAGATCCACCACCCGTCTTCCCGAAAAATCCACGCCCTCCTCCAAATCCCGGCGCCGGGGTGTAGAACCCACCATCCAATCTGGCGGCCGCCGCTGCCGCCGCAGCCACAACTGGGTTAACAACGACGCTTCCCTCTTCAAAGCCGAGAGACTGGTCACGATCTCCGGCGACGTCTTCTGGCTCCTGCTGCCTTGCCATACAATTCTTCTCCCCCTCACTTTCCCTATACCGGCTAAGATAAGTCTTGAGAGGAACTACATAGGAATCGAATCCAAGGGTAGTCATGGCCCAAAGAAGATCATCCCCATTGATCGTCTTTCGCTTCTCCCGCTGGCACTTATCAGAAGCCTCGCCGGTTATGAAACTGATAAACTCGGATACGCACTCCTGTACTGTCTCTTTGGCTTCTTTTGATATCTTGGCGTTCGCTGGAAGAGAGCGCTTCATTATGCGGCTAACGTTGGCGATGGGGAGGAAGCGGTCCTGTTCTTTGGAAGAGCCGGATATGTCGGCGTCCGACGGTGGGCTGCTCGCCGGGCTCATGGATTGTTGAGATGTGCCTTTCCTGCTTCCTTTCATTGCAAGTGGACTAGATCAATGGAGTCTGGGGAATACGAGAAAGGTGGGAGAAAGAAAAGATTGAAGTGAAAGGGGAGCGCGGTTTTGAGGGCTGGGATGTTCGTTTTACCAGTGAATAACCGGTTATAAAGAATGGGAAACAGATCAGGGGAAGGGCGAAAGTGGAGGGCCGGCGGTTTTGATTTGGACGTCAAGTAATACAAAATGCGCAGGGTGAACCGGCGGGATTTTTGGGGGTTTTTTTCAATTTTTTATTAAATAATTTTTGATAATTTGTTTTATAAATTTAATATGAAAATATAGAGTAATATTTTACTTGTCAGGTCAACCAAAATTCACAAGTTATATAATTCGTCCGTTGAGGAAAATTTTATCATAAGAAAATAAATATTATATCTGTAAATAAAATATAAGAAAAACATATAATTATTATAATAACAACAACCTCAAGTCGTTATAGGATCGGCTACATAAATCCTTTTTTTTTTACAAATTATTTGTGCTGCTAATTATATATTTTTTAAGGACATTTCTTGCAACCACAAACTCTCATAAAGATCTCCCAATCATCACTTCTTTCTCATTTGTATATATGTATGGCTGCAAAGAACAAAACAAACAAGAAAGAAAACAACAACTATGAAGATTTAACATGAAAAAATCGGAAAATAAAAAAAAAACACGGTGCCACGTCATATTAAAAAATTCATTATGAAAATAGGAGAAACTATGTAGATCTTCCACACTCACTCTCATCTTGACTGCAACTCATGTTCGTCGTCTTCAGAAGTAGATCCACGAGAGTTTTACCCTATAATTGGTTACAACTCTTAAAATAAGAAAAGAAAACAAACTCAACCGACTCGCAGCGCTGTACCCGCAGCACATCGGTTCCAACTCCTATCTCAAAATAGGTCCATGGCGCCATGACGCTAAACTCACAGTGCCATGACACTATAACTACAGTGTCATGGCGTCGGGACTATAATGTTGTGATGCTGATACTATACCACTATGACACTAAGTTCTCTTTCTCAAAACTGAGTGTTGTTGCACTGGATTTACAACACCAGTGAGCTTGACCAATAAAATTGAGATCTAAGTCAATAATACAACTCGATTGATCGACATAATCAAACTCCACAAAAACCAACGTGTATGACCCTAACTGTTAGTATTAAAATTAACAATGCAAATATTAATTGGCAAATACAACAGCTTCAATTGACAATGAAATTAGGTCTTATGCAAATTTGAGTTTAATTTAGCCAATGCCATGTCATGGTTGTGACAAGGCCAGTTTAGGTTAAATTCACACCTATCATTGAGTTTTATAGTGCCCAGATAGACTAATTTGTCATGCTTGCATCTTTTGTTTAGCAGGTGTCACAGAAAGCAAGTTACAATTGGCCATATTAGGTAATCTCAACGCCTTAGCTGTAGCACAAAGGTGATGATTCTTGGTCGGAGTTATAGCACTACAACTTTTTGACTTGAGATGAGAGACTTCAGATGACAGGGGAATCCACCCAAGGGTGCAAACGAGTCGACTCGAGAGTCAAATTCTGAGCTCAAACTCGAGTCGAGCTCGAGTTCTACTAGTGACAATGGCCAAGCTCAATGAGCGGCTCACGAGCTCGTTAACGCAGTTGGTCTTCTGTGGTCGCACTCCGCCGATCCGTCTTCTCCGATCTCACACGCCCGCAGTTCGCCTCTAAATCCACCGGCCACTTCTCTCAATGGTACACTATCACAGATATTAGATATTACAGATGGAAAGTGCTCCAATGTCCACCTTGGTTGGAGGTTATTTTATAATTGTAAGTGTTTAATGGCTGCTCTATTTGGCTCTCTGAGGTCACTACTGGGCATGCTATTTCAACACTAAAGATATATATAATCAAATATGATTGAACAAGGTATTATTTGTGTTTAGTTCATTAAATACATGGGCTTGTAAAAATTATTTGAGCTTGAGCTAATTATTAAGATGAATATGAGAAATGAGTTTTTTTTTTATTAATAAAACTAATTGACATCTGCATGCCTATGGAGAGGGAATAATGATTTCTCATTAATATGCAATGCAGATTGAAGGGGGAAAAAAATATGTGAGGGCACCATGATATAAATCCATATTATAATGATTAAATTAAAAAAAATGAATAAAAATGATCCAACATAGGGATTTGATGAATAAAAATCATGCATCATGGGATAAAAATCATGCAACATAGGAATTAATTAAAAATGCATATGGTCAAACATAAATATTTGGTGTAATATTTGAATAGAAAATTTTTGGAATTAAATTATAGGTGATCTGAACTCCAACTTATAGTTGAAATAAATGTCTCCATGAGAATAATCCAGTGACACCAAAAATATCTTGATCCGAGTCCAAATTAATCCAAATTAAGCTCTAGAGTATAGTTAGAAACTTCATGAGAAATATCTTATAGTCAAAACGAATGTGTAGAATAAAAGAAAAATCAACGAGCACAAGATCATTCAATTCAGATATTATTAAAATACTTAAATGTCTAATTGACGGCCTATGATAAAGAGAATTAACATAGACTGTCTGATGAAGTCTTTAGGAATTTTTTTCTAAAATAAATAGCATGGCACTTAAAAATTTATAAATAGACTAATGTTATTTAGATGAAAGGGACCTGAAATTAGAGAGAGCTTGGAAATCTGAAAAATTATAAAGCTCTTTCAAATGATCGAAATCGATGATCACTACTTGGAAATATCATCACTCATCTATTATCGCCCAACCATCATCGCACGATCCTCATTACATGAGAGTTGTTGTTCACATACCGTTTCCTTACCATCGTCACATTTTGCCAACCAATGCTGACATTGTACGTCACTTAATCGCCCACCAATACTGGTGTATGTCATATATCATTATTTTTCTAAAAAATTAATTATATTATATTCATGTAAAAATAAATTTAATAACTTTAAATTTATCGTTATTAAAAAAATTAATTAGAATTTCCTAAATTTTTTTTAGTTAAAATGAGCATATAATGATATAAATTAAAAATAGTGTAGAATTGACCAGTTCTGATTTGGCACGTCTCACACACATAAATGGATCTTTAAAATAACCTTTTTAATTACAAATTATTATTCTCCCTACTGAAGGGCAAAAAATTTATATAAAGCCCAGCTTTGATAATATGGACTAAGAAACAATATATTTATAAATATTTTAAAATGAAAATAAAAAAATATTGAATTAAATGATGCTGGCGAATATCTATTTTGAATTGTTAGGCAATTCTTTTGTTTAGATTGTTTGTTTTCGTCTTCATTCTCTTTCAATCCTTAATTAATAATTTTTACATTGTTATCCCCATAGGTCTATATGATTTTCAAATAAACATGCATATTTAACAATGAAAAAAATTGAGTAAGCATACTTAGATTAAAATTTGATTACAATAAATTAAAAAAATATAATTTATTTTGAGATAGGTGTAAAATGATATTTAAAGAAAATTTAAGCCATTTTGTATTGCTTTTCCAACAAAATCTATTTGAAAACATATTCTTCCCTTCACAAGTCATTGCTTATGCTGATGCCTTTAGCCAAAGAGAGATCGCAAACTCCATTCTTTCCTACACGCCATCAAACACTTTGATGCTTGAGTTCTCACACTTCGGTAATCCAATGACTCTTCGATGTTTGAATCTAGGTTTCAACCAAAGTTTGAACAATATTTAATGTTAAAATCAAGGTTTGAACTATGTTCAAATTCTACTTTGTTTGAACCAATTTTGAATGATTTTCCATTTAGAAATCCAGTAATATGAGAAATTATCTCTTATGATGCTGACTTTGTGTCTGAAATAATTTTTTGAATATATTTCTTGAAAAAAGGAACTAAGGAATATATTACCTTAATTACATGTACTATACCGTATATAAAGTCATATTTCTTGTAATTAGTTATTATTCCAATATTACATCCATTTTAAAATATTGAAAATTTTAAAATTTATATAGATGAAAAAAAAATTAAAATATCAAACCTGATTTTCATCCATTTAGCAAAACTAATTAATTTCAAATTTATCTTATTAATTAACTCTTAATCTGAAGCCACGAGAAATTAACCCATTCAAAATTGGAAGGAGACAAAAATGTGCCCGCACATAAAATGCGAAATTAAGGCTTTGTTTGAGACAATTTTGTTATTATTTTTTAAAGTAGCTTCTTAGGGCAAAATTTTTTTTAATAAATCTCAATATAAAATAAATAGCATTAATTAATTTTTTTAATAAATTTTTCATAGGAATTATTTATAAGATTTTTGTCCCTATTTTCATAGGTATTACTTATTGTTACATTTTAAAATTTCAATAGCATAATCATTACAAATAAAAGGGAAGATTTTGAGACATTGTAGCCAAATAATGAGAGCAATTGCCCAATTTTGCATTACTATAAAAAAATATTATAGGAAAAAAATTTCTTTACCAGAAAGCATTGCTTCTTATTTTTTAAATACTATATTTTTTTTTTCCTCATAAAATTTTGCCGAATGATCATTTTTAATCATAATTATTTTGTCACACAAAGATTAGCCCCAATTAATTTTTTAAGTCACAGAAGAATTAGTCCAAATTAAAAATAAAAGAATTACATATATAAGAAAAATAAAAATTAATATTTTATCTCAACTTTTAAAAATTGTTATCAAAATCCAGATTTTAAATGGTGATCCTTCACAAGGAATCCTTCCCTCCACAAATTAAAAGTGTTCAAAGATGCTCATTATCCCCATCTGTCAATCCTCTTGTGTCTAGACTTATTTCTCATCCAATCATTAAAAAAATAAAAAATTAATTAATTAATATCATTAGATCAAGCTCTAATTAAACACCTCAAGTATCTAATTAAAATTAAAAAGGAAAAAATATTATACCAGCCATGATAATATTAATTTTAAAATAAATTTAATAATTATTAAGTCCTACTTATTATATTTTATATCAAAATATTTTTAATTTAAAACCCAAAAAATCCATTTTATTTATGAATAATACCAAGGAGTGATGTTCCATAGCTCTCCTCATATGGCTTTGACAAATGGCATCGCTAGCTAGGTTGGGCATCCATAGTCACAAAGCTGGGTCAAATCTTTTTGTTTAAGATTTCAGCAGTAGCCGGCCTCACACAGTCTCATTTAAATAAATTTAATTATTTATCTTCCTACATAAATTAACTCATTTGGTATTAAAACAAGGCATGGATGGAAGGTTCGAGCTAAGTCAACCTTAAGCTTTATAAAATTATTATTATTATTTTAAAATAATTATTTTCTCACCAGTTTAGGGTGTTGTATTCATAGAATTTAGGATATTATTATCAAAATTTAATTAGAATAAATTTTGAAAAAATAGTTTATTTTAAAATAAATATAATATATAAATAATCAATGAATTTTTTGTTATTTTCATTTCAAAATAAAAAAAACAAATATTAGTTAGAATATTTTGAATTATATTTTCTTATAAAATATTATGTATAAAGGAAAATTAGTTAGAAATTAAGCGTTCATGGAGAGTTTATAGATAGCTCCATACTAATATTGCAAAGTTTAGGTATAGCCTTTTTAAAACGAATATAATACATAATTAATTAATTAAAAAATTATATGATACTAATTTTTAAATAAATATAATAATTATAAATCTAATTAAAAAAAGTTCAATATGTACTCAAATTTTCTCCTCAATCAATTATGTGCAACAGAGAAAACCAAGGTTGAACTTTGTGTTCTTCGGAGAGAAAAAATTGGTTGACAAATTCCTCCCTTCCAATATCCTCTTTGCAATAGTCTCTATTTGACCCAAATTGATCTCGTCCCATCTTTTGTATCTTTGCCGAACAAATGGCTTTGTGAAAGGCATATAGTTAATAGAGCATTTGCTTCTAATCTGATATACATAACCTAATGTTTATTATATTAAGGCTGACTTTTTTTTTTTTTTTGCCATTTGGCACCTTAATTTGGTGCCACTCAGTGTTTATTCATAATTAAAATTTAAATTAATAAAATTTAAATCAATATTTCGTATCATGGCCTTGGAATTCTATTGATTATTTTAATAGCAAAAAAAAAAAAAAAAACTCGGTGAATTCTTTATTACTCTATTTAATTAAAAAAACGGCCTTTTATAAAAAAAGGCTCAAAATATGAATGATTTAGGTTTTATTTGATACGGCTTTTTTTCTGCTTCTTAAAACAGCTTTTAGTAAAAAATTTTGTACTAAAATATTTCTTTTAAGTAACAATAAAAAAATCGTCCCAAATGAAGCCTTACATCATCAATGCTAGTGAAAGTAGCATTATTTTGGCACATGAGTGCTCGAGGTCGACCCATCAAAATTCTCAAATTTATTTCAAATTAGATTTTACGTTTGTTATTGATTATTTAAAAAATTGATAAATGTAGAAAATGGCAAGCTCCAAGTTATTTAATCATAAAATACTACACTGAATTGTTAAGAAAATTTCTGTAACTGTTAGCATTTTTCAAAACAAGAAATCTGCTAGATTTCAACCATATGGCTGAGGAAACCTGCTTTCCCTTTCCCTTACAGAATTTTTTTTTATCAACTTTATGCTAGTGAAATGGAGATCAACTTAATGAAGTTGGTTTGATTAAGGCTTTGTTTGGGATGACTTTCTTCCTGCTTCTTAAAGCGGCTTTTTAGTAAAAAATTAAAAATTTTGTACTAGAAAGCTGCTTTACGAAGCAGAAAGAAAGCCGTCCCAAACGAAGCCTAAAAGCATGTGCAATCGAATAAGTTATATTTGCTTGAAAAATCCTCATAAATGGGCTTAAAATCATGGATATTTTGGCCGTAAGAGGCATTCCTGTTGATCAAATATGCATTTTCGGCAATATTATTAGTGAATCCTCTGTTTTTTAGGCTTCATTTGAGGCAGCTTTCATATCTCTTTCTAAAGCAATTATTTCAGTATAAAAATTTCTTCAGAGCAACGAAAAAGTAGTTACAAAAAGCTGTCCCTAACGGAAAAAGTAGTTGATTGCAGCGGTAACTTGCAGCCAACCTTCTGGCTCTTTTGAAATAATGGTAAAATACATCATATAAGCCATGTATGGCTGGCCATTAATTGCCTACGTCCACAAAAGACTGATCGGGTTCTACACCAGTTGGGTCAGATCATCTGCAGCCCAATCCATTCTACTGAATGTATCGAGTCACCTGTAACGTTCAGATCCATTCCAGTCATTCAAGAAGGCACCTCATGGATCCATTATCACAAATATTCTAAGTAAGGAGCATAAGGATGATGATGGCAAGAGCCTGAGGATTAGATATATGCCAAAGAGAACAACCAGAATGATTTGGGCGTCTGAGTAGGGCAGCATGATACTCAATTCTGTTATGTTCTTGCATAATTTCATCCACAGCTCCAGTTTTGTTTGCCATTCCATAAATCAATACTCATACTTTTTTTTGCAAGAGAATATATATACCCATAAATAAATAAATGAATAGAAAGTTGCATCTTACTTCTTTGCAGCTTGCATAATGCTAGTCAGTTCAACTGTTGCCTTGATGATTTTGTCTTCAAAGAGGTCAAATGAAAAATCTTCCATTCATCGCCTTTGAATAGGAACAAATACAAGCAGGAGTGGTGGAACAGTGAGCACATAATCTTTGAAAGAGGAAATCCCATCTCTGTCGTGTGAAAGAATCTGTACGCAAGTTTTTAGAATTCCATGGAGAAAGATTATGCTAATCAAACAGCAACTTTTTTTTTTTTTGGAAAGGGAATTGAAGGGAAAAAAGGGTCTTGATAACAAAAATATTTTTTTTTAAAAAAAGATTCAGCACCAAGAAAATTTGTATGCAGCATAAAGCCTGACTGCAAGGCACAATCCTAAAAAGTCAAACCATTGACATCAAGACTTTATAAGCCAAGATAATGAAGAGACTTCAGAGAAAATTAAATATTATGTACCAACTGATTCTTTTTATTCTTCAAGATCACGTAAAGTCTTGGTGGATAAGCTGGGTGCAGAATAAAAGAAAGTTATCCAATTTGTTGAGGGATTTAAGTGCAATGCATTTTCTTCTAAAATAATGGAACATTCTTCTACCCCTGGGGATTTTGTTAATTCAGAACTCAAAACCAAGCAAGTAACTGTTACGCTGACATGAGTTTTGAGAGATTCTTAAAAAAGAGAAATGAAAAGAAAAACATCTGTATTGTTACACATAAACAAACTATTGATAGAATTTTAAGCAGCAAACATCGTACAACTGTTTCGCGTGAATCCAAAAAGAAATGCATTTCAAGATTACAACTAATCGCCCAGTTTCTTTTGCAACAGGAAAAATATTCTTCAGCAGCAGTTTCCTTTGTTCCACCTTCAGGACAAGATGAGTCTTTGAGAGCGGAGTATTGATACGTCAAGGGAGGCCCACCTTGTGGGACCCATTGAAGCTATTAGTCATTATGTGAGGAGGAGGATCAAGGAGAAGTTGTTTAATTGTTAGAAAGATTTTCTAAATTATGTTTAACCTGTTTAGGAAGGTTCTATTTATATTATTGTGTTCTAGGGCTATTTAAGGGGGAGTTGTCTAGGATTTTAGAATCATGCTATTGATGAGTTTTGTGAGTGTTTGTTGTCCACGGTTTTTGTGAGGGATTCTAATGGCGTCTAAAATTTGGGAGAGAAGGTCCTCTCGAAAGAGGACCATTGTATCTTGCTTGTTCGTATTTCTTTTCTTATCAATAAAAATATGTTGATTTGCTAAAATTTACTATTTGTTTGCTGGATTTAGTGTTCAAGTCGTATCAAAATGACTCAATGGGGAGTTTGCCCTTCATAAGCGATCATATATCAAATATACTCTTATCTTTCGTATTATATATATGCCATGGTTCCATTCATTGTCCGATCATTCCATCCCCAACCCCTTTTCATTGCATTCCTCTCTTAACTTGATTATTTTTTGAATACCTCTGATTATTACTTCTCTATATGTGATTATTTCTATAATCTAATAATAATCAAATACAATTCACCAATAATCAAATTGTGCTAAGAAATAACCAAAATGAGGGTATTCAACATGTATTTGATAATAATTAGTTATAGTTTATTAATAACTAGATGCTATCATGAAATAATCATATTTAAGGAGAAAAAGAAAAAAAATGAGTGAAAAAATGTACCTTGTTTGAAAAATATTGCAAGGAATAATTTAAAAAAAAATGCTAAAAATAAAAAAGATAAACTCGGCCATAGGCAAATTCCCCGGTAACAAAGCTCAAGATTTGAAAAGCATCACTTAGTAAGTGAGACTAATAACACTCAATAAAGTTTATGCTTTTAAACTTAATGGCCCCTACAGGGTGTGGCAAGGTACTTTCCTTGAAGGCAACTCCTACAACAGAGATTCATGCAATAGGGCCATTTTGAATAAATTTTGTCCAGTTGAGGAATAAAATTAGAGAAATATAATACTTTAAGACTAAATTGACCACTTACAAATAGTCAGGAGATTATTCATAGCTCCTTCCAAATAAAAATATATATTTCGTTCAATAAGACATCACTTAGCTCATGGATGCACTCACGACAATTTCATAGTTCAAACTAGGTTGTGAGGTTAGTCATGATCAACCAGCTTGAGCTACCAACAAATGGCTTTGGTCGACCAAGACATTTCTTTGGTCGATCAAGAACATATCTCCATCAAGCAAATCAATCACAGTATAGTGACTTAAAAATATTAATAATAATAATAAATCACAGTATAGTGACTTGATGGTCATATTTGAATAGCCAAATTTATGCAAGCAAATGTGACTAAATATCTATATAACCTGAGTAATCTACAAAAGTAGGAGAGGTTACCTGCAATCCAGTCCACCCGTTATCTCTCAATAAATCTTCAACCTACGACTAGCATGTCAATGTTTTCCATCTATTTCAATTGTATTTAGTTCCCATCCCAACTCCTCACAGATTGCATAACCCTCATCATACATCTGCTCAGCCAGACCTTCCAAAAGTCCATAAATATCAGGAGACACAGGGTTCGATCGGTCTCCCACCACAAAAGGCTTGAACCCATTCCCCAAATCAGCCCAAGCACATCCTGGAGCCTTCCTTACCCCCTCATCCCTCATCATCATCCTAACCTTTGCAAGCTCCCCCCAGCAATTCGCAGCTGCATACATGTTTGCAATGAGCACATAGTGCCCTGCATTATCTGTTTTCATCTCCAACAGCCTCATTGCTGCCTTTTCCCCTAGCTCAGTATTCCTGTACACCTGACAAGCCCCAACTAAAGCTGACCACATTGCAGAAGTTGGTTGAAAGGGAGCTTTATTAATCACCTCCTCTGCCTTCTCCAAAAGACCGGCTCTGGCATACAAATCCACCATACAAGAGAAATGTTCCATCCTTGGCTTAATGCCAAAGGTGCTTTCCATCTTGTTAAAGAGTATTTCGCCTTTTGAAACTAATCTAGAGTGGCTGCAAGCAGAGAGGACCGCCACCATACTAACATGATCCGGTTTGATTCCATAATTGATCATCTCATCAAAAAGCTGAACTGCTGCGATACCCTCCCCTTGCATTCCATATCCAGCTATAAGTGAAGTGTAAGAGACTTCATCGCGATCAGTCATGGCATCAAAGACTCTACGAGCTGCCAAGATTCTGCCTGACTTAGAGTACATGTCAACAAGAGAGTTCCACAGAAGGCGGTAGCCTGTGAATTCTTGCTTGGTTATGTATGAGTGGAGCTCACGCCCATGCTGGAGATTAGCAACGCGCGCACAAAGAGCAAGAATTGTCACAACGGTTACATAATTTGGTTGGAGTCCCGACTGTAATATCTCTCTAAATAAAAGAGAGGCCTCCTCTGCTCTGTCCTCAACTGCAAAGCCAGCAAGCATGGCGTTCCATGTAACCAAGCTTGGATTTTTTATCATTCGAAGCAGAAGATGAGCAGTTCCAGTGTCCTTGCACCTCGAGTACATTGTTATCAGAGCATTCCTCAGACTCTCAAGGTCATCACAGACCATGCGGATTGCCAACCCGTGAATTTCCTTCCCCAATCTCAACATCCCAATTCGAGAGCAAGCGTTTAAAGCAATAACCATGGTGACGAAGTCCACCCCTGTTTTGCTCAGTCTCATTTGAGAAACAAATTTCAACGCTTTGACATGATCCCCCTTCTGCAGCAGGCCACCAATGATGGTATTCCAGGTAACGGAATTCACCTCCGAACACCCTTCCATAGCACGCTCGAACAGCTCAAATGCTTCTATCCAAAGACCCCTCGATGCATACCCGGATATAATTGAATTCCATGATACAACATCTCTCGCAGGCATTTCATCGAACAGCTTTCTCGCAACATCCAGTTCACCGCATTTCAAATACATGGCCACCAAAGCATTCGTTACAAATAAATTCGACCTGATTCCACTGCTCTCAATGCTCTGGTGAATCTCTCTGCCAACATCCAAGTCACCTGCCTCTCCGCAGGCTTTAAGGAGAGACGGATAAGTGAAGCAATCAGGGACAACGCCAAGAGAAAACATTTGGTTGTAGGCAGCAAGAGCCTCGGCAGAAAAACCATTTCTGACATAAGCGGAAATGAGGAGCTTCCATGGGAGAATGTATGGCGACTCTTCTACGACGGCAGCCGCAGAATGGAGTAGACCGAATGAGAGGTAGAAAGAGGTGAGAGAGGACAGGTGGGAAATGTGGTAAAAGAGGCCGAAGGAGATGGAGAAAGCGTGGAGCTGCTCGCCGGCGGGAAGGGATTGGAGGTCAGCAGCAGAGTTGAGGAGGAGGTAGGTAGGGCGGAAGATGATATGGGAGGAAGGAGAGCGGAGGCGGAGGAGAGAGAAAGCGGCGAAGGCTTCAGGGAGGCGGCGGAGGGAAGCGAGAGTGGCAATGGAGTCGACTAGAGAAGGCAAGGCGGGATCTTTGGTGCGGCGAGGAGAGTAGGCCAACGCTGTGGTAGAATGGAGGAGAAGAGGTAGGCGGTTCGGTTTCCTCTTCCATGTCACAAGGAAGCGTGTCGGCGAGGGGCTTAGCAACGAGCCCAAGAACATGCATCAAACGGAAGAAAAAGAGACTTGCTTATCATGAGATATGATAAGCCGTATGTCACATGCAAGATGGAATTTGTTACTATATTCTATTATTCTGAACAAATTAGATAAAATTTCAGTTAGATGAATTTGAAATATTTAAAATTTATATTCAATTCAACTTAATTAATTTCAATAATTTTAAGATTTATTTCAATTCTAAATATTCATAGCTAATTTTTTCCCACACCATTGATATATCATATGCAATTTGCTTTGATATTAAATTATGGAATAGATATCTAAATATGAAAATTTGTAGGATTAGAAAGGAAAAGAAAGAAAAAAAAATTAAATTCAAATTATTGAGGTTAATATCTCTAAAATATGTTCTTGATAAGCCCTCTATGAATGTTGTTTAATCCAAAAAAAGCACTTGAGAGGATGAAATCTTAAATAATTATAGAACAAAATATTAAGCGCTGAGTCAAACTATTTTGAATAAAATTTTATCTTAATTTTTAATTATTAAAAATAAAAGCTCATTTCAACAATATAAAAGTCCTAAATAATAATTATCATTAAGTTCTAAATGAAGACTGCCACAAAATTATATATTGGAGGCTATAAAAATTTTCAATGATGGTTGATAATTAATATTAGAAGATTAGCTCCACACTATATAAACTCATGCAACCCTTATGAATAATCCCATTTTCACAGGAAAATAAATTTAAAAAAAAAAATAGAAGAGGGAGAAACTCTCGTAGTAGAGAAGAGAAGAAGTAGCATCAGCATCTTATTCTCCCCGTTCAACTCTCATCTTCACATCAGAGAGATGTGTTCCCTTTCAATCGTTAATACAAATATAATATTACTTTTGTTCTTATTCATATGAAGTGCTATATCTCTTTCTATCTACTTTTTTTTTTAAGCTAAGTATAATATTTGATATTTGTGTGGCCGTGGAGGTAAGTGTATCTATATAAACTTGTGTGTCTTGTATATGAAATCTTTAATATGATTATTCTCTCATTTTCATTTAATTTTAGAATTGCATGATCCCAAACACTATTTATAATAATAAATCTTATTAGAAGTAAAACTCAATTCGATTAAATAAAACAAAAATTATACATCACATTAATCTTAATGAAAAATAGACAAATGAACAAATGGCACTTTAACCATAAGTAAACAACCTAAAACTACTAATAATGAACATATCAAATTACACAAATCAAGGGATAAACTTGACCAATATTACTACATAGGCATCAAAGAATAAGCATCTTAGCTATGCACCATCACCATCTTTCAACTAAATTTTTGTTTTAAGTCCTGAAAATTAATTCTGATCCCCTACTTTACCTAATACTAACAATGTTTACATATTTTTGGTGTGTCTATATAGATACAAACTATATATGAATTTCAAAAAAAAAAAAAAAACTCATTGACAATTGCCCTCTTTTTACAATCACATAACATTTCAAGAAGAAACATATATTGAAAAAGAAGGCTTAAGAGAAACTTATTAGTTTAACTATGTGCAATTAGTGCATTCTTACTAGTTCATAATAAGAGAGACATTGATTAGTGTAAACATTTTGAACTTCTGTTAGGTAGCTATTCAAGTGGGGAGAGAACCTTCCTTGTTGTTTGGCTTAAGTAAACTTTAATGGTAGTGTTGTGAGAGCTTGGAGGAGGTAAGAGAGCTCTTCTCCTTTAAGCAAATTTGGCTTGATTAAAGTCAATCTTTTTTATTTTAAGGCTTCGTTTGAGTGAGCTTTCTTATTAATTTTTAAAGCAATTTTTTAGAAAAAAAATTCTTAAAATATAATT
Source organism: Dendrobium chrysotoxum (assembly GCA_019925795.1). NCBI lineage: Eukaryota > Viridiplantae > Streptophyta > Magnoliopsida > Asparagales > Orchidaceae > Dendrobium > Dendrobium chrysotoxum. The sequence goes on from CM034313.1 coordinate 76,906,787, forward strand.
TTTTTTACTAAAAAGCTGCTTTAGAAAACAATAAAAAAGCTGTCTTAAATGAAGTCTAAATTGCTCAAATTCAACTTGATTAAAAATTATTTGATTTTAAGTCAACTCAAAATGAATTTCAAATTGACACAAATATATTTTTCTTGAATTATATGCATATCATATATTAGCTTATTTGTATATATTATGCAGCTCATCTTGATCTGTTCGTTCGGAGCTTTGGCTACCAACCAAGAGATCACGGGTTCGAAGCCTGCTGCGTATGTAATGTGTGTGTCAGTTTAACTTAATTGACCTAAATATCCCAATGAAAAAAAAAGTATGTATATATTCATTTGGAGTTACATCTTTATTTAACTCAAAACTATATATTTGAATGAGTTAGGTCAAATTAAAAATCAAGTAAGATGACAAGTATTAAATCATTTTAAATTCTATTTTTACTGTTCCTAATTAATGCTTTATATTATTCATTTTTTAGCTCATTTAGTTGATTAAAAAAAAAATTGTTAGACATATATAATCTAACAAGATTTAACTTCGGAAATTTGCCAAATATATAAATTTCTTTTTTACATACAAATTAAATGAAAAATGATATTCAAAGTATCTAAAATATATTTTCAAACTTCTGGCAATCAAATATGACCTTAGTTTATTATTAATTTTTATATATTAATATCGTTTGAGGCTTTATGGAGGATGTTGAATCACAATGTACATTGCACCGATATTTCATAATAATGAAGCATGTCATGTTGAACATGTGCATTATACGTTCGTTTGCCTAATATATGTTTGTATCATGAATAATAAGTTTAAATTCTAAAAATGCATTCCATAAATAATCATTACTTGAATAGTTTAATGGCTATTTAATATCATTTTTATTTTTATTATGCAGCCAAATTTTCTTATTATTATTTATTTATTACAAAACAATTAATTTTTTCAAAGCTATTAATATATAATATCATTTGCCTATTTTTTTCAATGAAATTTAAAATAGTTAATAATTTTAAATACATTTTTTATTATATTAATTTACTTCATATTTATTTAATTTGAATAATTATTATATCCTAATATAAATATTTTTTATCAAAACACATAGACAACACAAATATTTTGCTTGCTTGTAGATAAGTGAAGTCCTCAAATTTGGAAGATGATATATTTTAGGAAATTATCTACGTGCCATTAGAATTTTATTATAGTTTACGTTTAACATTCAAATGTTCTTATTAATGACATACCACGCAAAATCTTAAGATTTTTACAAAGTACCTCTGCATTCAAATTAACTTTTATTTGTATGAACATAACACCAAAAAATTCATGATATAAAATTATTATTTGATTTAACATTATTTATTACTATATTAATCATTAATAATTTTTATTGAATAATATCTTTTAATATATTATTTTTTATTAGTCAATATTACCCTTTTTTGAGGATTAATTATTTTGTACGGATTCCGAATACCGTCCGAAGGCGAATCATAACGTGCCATATCACCCATTTGTTGGGTACCAGTGCTCGGTACTGCTATGTACCCGATGATATGACGCACTTTAATTCGCCTCCAAACGATCTAGAATCCGCACAAAATAATTTCTCCTTTTCTTATCATAAAATAAAAAAAACCATTACAAGTTAAAATTTTTACAGATGCATTCGAAATTTCAATATAATCAAGGGAAAACCAAAAACAAAATGCCCTAACTAGTTCACAACTGAAACAGTCCTGACCCTGACCAAGTCGCTGGCTGGGAAGAATAGCAGATAAGCATTGTATGATAACATGGGACATGATAAATCTTCCTCTATTCATCTACTTTAGAGTCAGTCACTTGCGCTGTGTGGCACCAATGCGCGGCTTTCCCTTCACCTCAGATTCCTGTTCCGGAATATATGATCATAGTTTCAATAAGCAATGAAATTGGTTGCATCATAAAATACTTTTCAATGTAGAAAAATGAAATATATCAGATTGACCTGCGGGGAATGGAGATAGAGGTATGTCTTCGCTGTTGCAGGATTATGATTTTCTGCGCCCTTGCTCCAGTCATAACAGACCTGCATGATTTCATGAAATTATGTTCGGCACTCAGGAAACTTCGGAACCCTAAAATTGCAGAAAGCATTTTCAATTTTAGGGCAAAAGTCATATTGAACCACCATTGTAGGCCCTAAGTTCTGATTGGAAAGATTAGGGTTGAAGTAAGGTAGACAAACCAATCTTAAATCTACTAGATGTATCAATTTTCAAATTTAGGGTAGCCATAGAGGGTGGAACAAACCCCATTGTGGGTTCAGTAGGACCTATGGTTAACACTTCGACTGATTATAGTGAGAAAAAGACAAATTGATGAGGACGTAAGCAGCAAGTACAATACCATAACGCAATTGAGAGAGTTATGCAAGGCTAACTATGCCAATATTAAAAGCAAATTTGCTACATTGAATTTGAGGACTTTGACTGGAAAACCCAAAAAATAAATGGAAACAATGATTTAAAGACAAATAAATATAACACATTTAAAAAAAATCTAAACGGAATGGGGAAAAATCCAAAGATATTGGAGAAGTTATAAAATTATTGATGTTGGATAGGTTAATAGGAATGAGGCCAGGATTATAATGGATAACGACAGACAGACGATGACATCAAATCTTTATCCCACTAATTGGGTTCAACTAGATAAATCATTTTTCTCCATTATTAAATTATCATTTAAATTTAATAAAAAAATATCACTTCTACTACTTTTAAGTCTTTTTAGGTCTACCTCTACCTTTAACATAGGCCGGATCTAATATATCTACTTTCTTTCAGGTCATCGGAAGACCGGCATTTTATGTGACCAAATCATCTAAAGAGATTCTCTCTAATCTTATATGTCACTGAAGCAACTCAAACCTAAGCTTTTATTAAAAACCTGGAGTACCTTTGCTTAGTGTTTGTTAAGTGAAATTTCTGCAGAAGGCATATATTGCCTAGATGGTTATCTGCTGCAATTCACAAGCATATATGCAGAACAATTTCAAGAACACGAGAACAATTACTCAAGCATAACCTATACACACTAAAAAGAGATTTGCAAATGTGCCCTAGATAATCATATGCATAACAAAGCATCATAAAACAATGAATGCAAATAAATTCTGCAGCAGATATGGAATTTCTGGGAGATGGAAATGTACACTCTATAATGAAAAGCCAGGTTGAAAACAAGGAAATAGATTATTAAATGATAACATTGGAAAATTAGAATTATTGGCATCATTGAACTATTTCAAAGACAGAATTATATCTTTAGAATATGCTTTGCTTGACAAGAAAAGGAATAAATAAAGTATTAACTCACCGCATAAGCAAATATGGACCCATCTTGGTTAAACGTACTGCAAGAGATAGGAAGAGGGCATCTAGTCATAGCCTGCAAAAAGATTATTTTGGCATGAGCATCTATCAGTATGACTAACATAAAATTCCATTGAGATGAATACAAGAAAATTGGAGGCTAACGTCAAAACTTAAGAGGGCCTATCATTAGTAAGTGTTGAGAGTTGAGAAACAATGTGTGTATTATTGACTTATATGAGGATAAATAAAGAAAACTAAAAAACCTAAGTTATATCCTCCTCAATTATAAGGATATCTTCTATGATAATCTCCTTACATTATTAAGATTCTATTTAATATTCACCAAACATCTAAACATGCCAACTCTCCGCCCTCAAGTTGGAGCATATACTTCCGTATTAACATAAATGAGAGGATGGCAAATATCCCAGTGACTTGGTAATGACATCCGCCACAAGTTCAAAATTGGGGACATGGGAAGTAATAATTTTCTTGAAAATCACATCATCTTGTATAAAATGAAAATCCACTTCATAATGTTTGGAGAGTTCATGAAAAATAAACTTGCTCGCAATGTGGATGGTGGCATGATTATTCCAATATAAAATCATAAGGTGTATGCTTTTTGTTGATGATATTCTTCTTGTTGATAAGACTAAAGAGGGAGTTGAAGGTAAACTTTAATTATGGAGGTCAACCTTAGAGTCTAAAAGTTTTTGTTTGAGTAGATCTAAAACCGAATACTTGAAGTGTAATTTTGGTAGTAATAGATCTAGTAGAGGGTTTGTGACTTTGAGCAATCAAGTCATTAATAAGAGTACACATTTTAGATATATTTGGTCTATTTTTCATATTAATGTGAAATAGATGGAGATATTATTAGTAGAATTCAAGTTGGATGGTTGAAGTGGAGGAATGCATCAGGCTTGTTGTGTGATAGAAAAGTACCACTCAAACTTAAGGAAAAATTCTATAAGATGGTGGTTAGACCTGCAATGCTTTATAGTGCAGAATATTGGCTATTAAAAGAGAAGAATAATGTTAAGTGATGCACAGATGAGGACGTTCAGGTGGATCAATGACTTTACTCTTAGAGACAGTATACTAAACGAGCATATACGTGAAAAGGTTGGAGCAGCTCCAGTGGTAGATAATATTAGAGAGAGTCGCCTTAGATGGTTTGGTCACATAAAACGGCAGCCATCCGATGACCCGATTAGGAGAGTAGATGTATTAGATTTGACTTATGTTAAGAAAGATAGAGGTAGACCTAAAAAGACTTGGTTAGAAAATATTAAAAATGACATTTCTTTTTATTAGATTTAAATGAGAATTTGACTTTTGACAGGACACAATGGAGAAAAAGGATTCATATAGCCGACCCCGTGTAGTGCGATAAAGGCTTGATGCTGTTGATGTTTGTTGTTGTATAATTTCACATACAAAATTTGTCGTTGCTCGGTTTTCGGCTTCAACATTAAATCTAACTATATTTTTGTTTCTTGTTTTTCTAGATAACTCTTTAATCCAGAGAATTGGAGAGGGCAAAGACTTAATTTTATTGCTCAAATCCATCCCTATTTCTATATCTATAAAAGATATCTTAATAAAGAAACAAATAATTATAGATTCATACATAACTTCTCTAATATAATCCTTCCTAATTGTTAGCCATCTAAATATGGAAGGAGATCGATGCAATCCAGGTGAGCCTCCCACAGATCCCCATCATAGCCGTGGGATCAAAATGCCAAGGGACAGTGGAGATCGGCGCAATCCAGGTGAGCCTCTCATGGATCTCTATCCTAGCCGTGGGATCAAAATGCCAAGGGATGACTGGGATTTAGCACTCCCCCTCAAGCTGAGAAATACAGATCTGTCATTCTCAGCTTGTTAATCAGTCCCAACAAGGTAAGTTATCAAGTCCCTTAATAACAATTTCTGCAAGCTAATCTTTTGATGAGACATAGTAGATACATATAAGACCACTGTCTAGTTACTCTTTTATGAAATGTCGGTCCACTTCTATGTGCTTGGTCTTGTCATGCTGAACCGAATTGTGAGTAATGTTGATTGCTGATTTGTTGTCACAATGTAACTTCATAGATCATTCCCACTTAATCCTTAGGTCTTCTAGAATCATCTTGATCCATAATAGCTCTCATGGCCCCAAGGCCAAAGCTCTGTATTATGCTTCTACACTAGGACTTACCACCACATTCTAATTCTTGCTTTTCCATGTAACAATTTTTCCACTTCGATCCTTTCTTCCAAAGCATCCACCTTTTTGGCCGCCATCACAATCCGGAGTTTGTAGATTCACAAAATCTGAGTTTTGAAGTAAAAAAAAAAACAGCAACCTCCACCCTTTCCGGCCAAAAATCTGCTGCAGGAATTTGCCGAAAACAGCCCTCCACCGGTCCCAAGACTTGCTCTGATACCAATTTGATAGGTAATACTTGAGTTCGCAAGTAATCCTACCGGATCTACTTGAGTTCGCAAGCAAACCTAAGCAAAATTGATAAAAACAGCAGGAAAACGCAATAAATTTGAGCAAATCAAACTAGGAACGATAGATTGTGTCTAGGAAATAAAGCAAAGCAAATACGAAAGCAAGATACAAGAGATCCTCAATTTGAGAGGAGGATCGTCTCTCCCAAATCTCTAGACAAGATTGTCTAGAGCCCAAGCCTCCAAGAAAACCCTAAATTCAATCAAAGAAAACATGAAAAATCCCTAATCTCTCTTCTCCTCTTTAATACAAAACTTTCCTAATATGTTTTCCCTCCCAATGCCTTAGCCGCCCCCTCCAATTCAAATTGAAAACCTCTTGGACTAGTGGGGCCCACCCATTGGGCGGACCAAGCAAGGGGAGGCGGATGGATTCCGCCTCCTGTAGACATGCTGAACCGGCCCTTTGGCTGGTTGGGCCGGTTCAGCTTGAGCCGGCATATCAATAACTCACAAGCATGATAGTCAAATTTAAGTACAAATGAAGAATCAAAGTAAAACTTAAGTTTAATGGGGGAGGATGACCCAATAGAAAATGTTGTGAAAGGAACTGTCATGATGAAATGTTTCAGCAAAATATCACTTTTCATATAAGGCTCAGGTATCCATTTATAGATTTCACTTTATTTATTCTCTAGAACGGTATTGTCACAAGGCATTTTTCAAAAGTTGATCCAATTCAAATCAATAAAAAAGATAAAAGACAAAACTTCAAACATAACCTCGCAGAGAAGATGTTATACGCATTACGTAACATGCATGTAAGCCACGGCATAGTTAAGTGGATAGAATAAAATACAAAACTCCCTTCAACAACATAGAAACAACCACCTATGACAAAAAAAAATTCTAAGAATATAACAATAATGGAACCTCCCAACAAAGTTGTACCTACAAGTCCCAGGTAATCCCATGAATTCATATAATTGAATAGTCAAATCTAAGACTAAGTCGCCAATCCGAACCCCCCAATTTACATAACCAACCAAACCTATGCCAGACCTCAAAACTAACCTAGATGCAATAAATCTAAACAATAAGAAGCATATTCTATTCTCATAGGCAATTCATAAGCATGTCTAAAAATAACTCAATTTAAAAAATTAGAAAAATTAAAATAAAATTTGAAACTAATTAAATATGAATTGAACATTTAATAACTCAGCGTTTCCAACAAGTATAAACAGGCTAATCTATACATCCACTCTCACAAGAAATGGGATTTTCATCTCTTGCTCGTAGTATTTCTCTTCCTTACTGATTGCAAGGTTATTGATTCACTACATACATACACAACGTTGCAGTTGAAAAATCATTTCAGCTACTTTAGTAATGAATTGTTGAATATTTTGCAATATTGTTATAATAGAGTTATTAATGGATAAATAAACATACTTATATTAGACCTAATGCACCGCTCATTAATTGAATTTGATAATAATAGATATCTTTGAGATCCAAAAATTACGGAGATGCTTTAAGAGAGTGATGGTTGTATATAATTTCATATCTTCTACAGCACAATTACTTTACTTGATGAGAAGACGTGCAAATCAGATATCATTTGTCAAGCCTACCAAGACTCGATCTGCCAATGCATTTTGACATCAAAATGTTTTCATCAACAACAATTAGGTCCTTAATCAAAGGAAACAAAGGAAAAATAAGTGCAGCAAGTCATCTTGAAACAATCCTTTTGGAATATTATAGCATATGCATTCAAAATAAGTGGACCTTTGTTGAAGGTCCTTCAATTGGCTAATACATTAAAAAAACCTCTGATGGGTTACATACATGAAATGACAAAATAGGGTGGTCGCCTCAAAAGATTAATCTATGTGAAGAATAATAAAGTTTTGAATTAAAGATATAACCATCTTGACATTATTGATCATATCTCTTTAAATGATACAGATGATGTTAATGAGCGATCATAGGAAATATGGATGATGATAATAAATTATTTATTGATGAGAAAGATTCAACATGGAGCACTATTACAAAAAATAGTGAGGTTCATTAAGGAAACTATAATATTTGAAAGTGGTTTAATGGTAAGGAAAGAGAATCTTCCTCTATGTTTAACAATCTTATAATTGATCATGAAGACAATGAGGGCAACAAAGGAGATTATAATTTAAGAGATAATGGTGATATTGATGAAAGAGATGAGGCTATTTTGACTTATGATAATGATGATGAGTTACTTTTTAAAAAAATATTAGTCCAAAAAAAGTATAATGTTGTGAATTTGAGTAGTTAAGCATTTGAGCCTAAACATCAAGATTCAACAGCTTATTTATAAATTTAGTTATTTTCACAATCATGATAATTTTGTCAATGCAATAGTTTTTTCATAAATATTCATATTTTTTAATATTTTGCACCTTGTTTTAAATACTATGTGCTACGCCATGCATTTTGTGTTATGTCTCTACAAGACATTTGCGCAATGGTGCACTATCCTCCATTGATAAATATGCGCCCACCTAGAGATTCGTGATAGGTAAGGCGAGAAAATAGTGTCACGCACACCACAGTTAGACGCCATTTCAAAACATGCTTAGGCAACCACCTTGACCAAAGGCCCCAAGAAAGGAGGTGCGCATCATGCTTTATGCTTTGATTCGAGAGAAAGGGGTTAACATAAATACTTTCTAGTTTTTTCAAGATGAAAAAATGACATTAGGTGATGTAAAAAGAGCTTTAAGAGTTGAAGAAACAAGGATGTACACTACAAAATAAACTAGACCAAATGTGCTTATAAGAGATTCAAATTCTAGAGTAGTGAGTCATGTGGAAGAAGATGAAGGTCCATAAAACTAGGGGTCAAGATGGAGGTAGAGATCAAAATCTATAAAGCTTGTGATAGAAAATACAGAATTAAAAATGAAAAAGATAAAATAGAGATAGTGGCAAGATTATACTATCACTGGAGTATAATGCTTACAAAATTAAATAGTTTATAGTGCTAAATTTAGATTATCTATTTCAGAATTTTGAACTTAGAATGAAATAAAACAAATTTCACAATTTTTCCCAGCTTAGTTTAATGTGATGATAATTCCTTTATACTCTTTAAAACATTCATTATTTTTAAAATTAGTTCAGAAGTGAAAAAAATAAATTTCTTTTAAGCGCTTCATGGTGTTCAAGAAAATGCCAATGGAGGCACCTAATGTCCCCAGCATTAGGAAGCCATATAGTGCCCAGCACTTTTGACAACACTAGTGTAAAGCAACTTTTTCCTTCCAAGCTCTATTGAACATCGTATTGCATGTGTCGAGTTCACATCTAATGCTATAGCTGCTCACCCTTCACCTTGTTTCAATGCTTGAATTTAAAAAGACGCCAAATAGAGAGGTCCATCATTCTATTCAAGGCTTCAAGCACCACAAAATGGTGGCCATCAACATCACACTTCTACAACATCTATTTAGCCAGTAATAACTCAGTATCTCTTATTTCACACTGGGTATATAGAAGTCACATCTAAGTTTTCAATATTAGATAGTCATCATATGAATATCAAAATATTTGGCAACAAAAAACTAGAACCTAATAAAACTTTGTTACTCTATTTAACTTACCGGAACAAAAAGGCCAAAAACGGGGAGCAAGATCTATCATATCATGGACAGAAAGAAAGCAATAATGAAATAAGAAAGAAAGCAGATGCACACTTCATCTATATTTTATTTTAAGCAAGTCCTCAACAAATTAATAAAAAAAGAGCGCATGCCCTTTATAATAAGCATACTTTTAGTCTTTGCTTGCTATCTTTATCCCAAAAGTTGAAAGCTCCATCAGATCCAGCAGTAGCAAATGTATGATGTACCTACAACAGCATATCAAAACCAGAAACCATAAGCTAAACACCTTAACTGCCTAAAACAAAGTATTAATATAATGGAAGAGCAAATAGATTTTGGTTAGAAACAATAATCATTTCAAGAAAAAAATAATAGGGCGCAAAAACTTGGCGTGCATTGGGAAAAAAATAAAATGTCATTTGCCAAGACCTAGACAACCAAAGCCCTCAAGATGTAAATAGCATAAAAAAATTTTAAGAAAAAATCGAACTCTAGTTGCTCTAAGTTCAAAGAAATATGGACATCCGTCTATTATTTAGCATTTTGTAAGACCAAGAATCAAACATCAGAAATGTATTTCAGAGCCCATGAAAAGTATTGAGCTAGTCGTAATATGGAAGTAGGTCACCAGTTACCGAATTAATTTTTGATAATGCTCAAAGTTCAATTTTGCTCAATAACAAATGGAATTTATATAAATAGCAAGGGCATATGCATCCATGCATAACCATTATTGATTATACCTTGTAAGATTTGTAATGAATGTTTCTAGCTTATAATAGCACTTAAAGAGCCAGGTTTGAACCTTATTATAACACTGTTTATTTAATATGACCCAACGCCCATTACCAATATTGTATCTTTTCCCCCAAATTTCAAATACAATTGGACTGTGATCAGGAAGACCAACTTTCCATGGTTAATAAATTTATACACAAACACATTCATGTATGCACACATTTATCTGTGAGCACCTACTTATATTGAATATAGAGAGAGATTTATTTTGCAAATATAATCTAACTACTTTTATTGCGAAGTGTCAGCTCCGCACCTTATCTTTATTACATATCCAAACCCCATTTGCCCAATACTAAATCTGATGAGGACCGAACCATTTTGGGTATAATTGAAAAGGCACCTACAAGCTTGCTAGTTTGTTCTCCAATTAATCTAATAAGATTTATAATCTCAAATAAGTTATTTCATACATTTTTTCTTTAATTTTATATATAGTTCACGCGTAATTGAACTTCTTCAATTCATGTAGCTCATGTTTATGTTAAACTCATGCACTGCTTCTCTTTCAAATTCTGAGGCATAGATGCGAGTTAGATGCTTGACTAAACTTGGCTGCTTAAGGTCGGGTTTGTGCTACTTTTGTCTGTTGTCAAATATCAATAGCATGTTGACTAAAATTGTCAATTTTTTTCACGAGATTTATTGTCATAAAAGATAGCAAGGCTGAAAATTTTCAAATTTTGGGAAAGAAAACCAACCAAACCAATAAGATAATCTATGTTGAAAGCAGTTGTAGGCACTCAAGTGTCATTGGGATATTACTTCCGCAAGAAAACATGGATGGCCCAATTCCAGAAGCCTTCTCTGTATATACGAATACACTTGTAGACCTCCAACTAATTCGCCCAATTGGCAATTGAAGTGTCCAACTAATTAGCCGAATTGACAGTACACAAAAAAAAATTGTGCCAATTAGGGCACGCTTTGGTGATCGAAGAGATACTAGGTGAGGGATTCTTTTTCTAACCTAACCTTCCCAAAGGAAAGTTAGAGTTGATATCGAGTCACGTTCAAGCAAATTTGTTTCAACATGAAATCAAAAATTTTAATTACAACTAAAGTTTAAACCAAAAATTTATTTAAGTTGAGTCAATTCAACTTGAAAGCCTCAATTTAGAATCAGCTGGAAGCTGACTTTGGGTCTGCACAAAATTTCTTTTTATCTAGTATTTTAGCAAATTTCGTTTCATATACTATATACATTATAAAGTATGTATATATTGGCATTTCTATTCATATTTCAAGTTGATTCCAACAATATTCAAGCAAGTTGGGTGCAACTTGAAATCAACTCAGCTCGAATTTCAATCGAGTTCAAATTAAGTGAAAATTTAGGTAAATTTGAGAAATTTTAAGTTTTGATGATTTTTACCAACTTTGCCACCAAATCATTGCTAAGGACAAATGAAAAAAGACCATTGAAGAGGCTGGAGTGCATCCTAATCAACATAATGGTGCACCTTATCTCAATAAATCCTAATTTATAGCTTAGAGAACTAGCTATTGCAAGTCTTGTCTCAACCAATCCTTTCTAACAAAAAAAAAATGAATAGAGTTAACTCTAGTCTCACAACGGTAGTATAAGGGTGCCTAACAAAAATATGATTAGCACTAAGCATTTAAGCATTCAATTAGCCTTTTAGAAAACAGGGGTTGACAATGATACCTTAATATTATATTAGTTGCAGGTTGATTCAAACTAAATCTCCATAGAAAAGTTCAGTATATTGCCAGCAGTAGCCTTTCTAATCCATCTCAGCATCTCAGATTCAGAAGAAAGAAGCTTAAACAACTGACAACTCATCATATATCTTAGGCGCCAACTTGAAGCAACTAGTTGATCCTCAAATCAACTTTTCTAGGAATGTATGAACTGGAATAAATATATTCTTCTAATCAACTATGGGATTATGAGCATATCCACTCTTTGTACAGTGAATAGAATCACTAACGCATGGCATATCAAAGTTGCTAGAAACAAACGTAGGCCACCAGTAGAAAGGGGAACATAATATTCAGCGAGCATTATGTATTGCTAAAGCTCATAGAATCAACCTAGACAATGGTTCATTGCACATTGAATCTGTTAATTGAAGTAACATCACACCTACTTCACTAAAAAAATATAGTTAATATTCTCAAACTCCTCCCACCTTTCCTGGGCAGCCAAGGTCGACCCTGATATGCCTAGTTAACATATATTACTGGAAGGTCAAAGAAAACAACAATATAAAAGTTCAAATTTTTCTGTCAATAGAGTATTCTAAGTCCATCACCCTACCTAAGCTTCAGAAGGAAGAGGCTTAGCCAATTCATCATGGATAATCTAAGGTAAAACCTTGAGAGTTCTAGTAGATCCTTAGATCATTTTGTCAGAAAATGCATAAGCTGAAATAAATATGCCCGAAATTCTACTTGCCAACTCAAGACCACAGTTAGGGAAGATTGCGAACAAATCAAATTTTGGTCCACAAGATCACTAACACGTATTATTGTCAAAGAAGTTGAAAATAAAGGTAGGCCGCCGATTGTTGGGATACACAACATCCATGAGTCATTGGTCCCCAAAGCAAGTGGTCAATGGAATATTTAAGTTAATAACCACCACAACTTAAAAGCGAGGGCTGGTAATTAAGTTTGGTTGCCACAACTTTGCACCTACATCACTATCTTAAAACAAGTGGTTAGCCTTCTCAGCTCCTTGCAGCCTCTTGGACAACCACCGTAGGCACTGATAAGCTTTCTACTTAAGATCAGAATAGTTGGAAACCAATTCAAAGTGAATCTACACCGGAAATTTCAGAGTATCACTAGCAAAAGGAGTTTTCCAAATCCATCTATGTCAACTTCAGATGAAAGAGGCTTAAGCAATTCCTACAAATCCGCATTATTTGAGTTAGTAAGGAAACAAAGATGTATTTTTCATTTTTTTTTATAAATTTGCAACTTCACCTAGGACAAGCTAGGTGGATTCCTTTTTAACAAGTGACTGAAAAAAACCAGTTCTTTTTTATTTTTTATTTTTTTAAGGGAAAACCAATTTTATCACTCATCATTAAGAAAAATAACAAGCAAGCAAGCATTGATATCATCATTAGCAATTCTCAACTCCGAAGGAAAAAAAACAATGTATATGCAACTTGAAAAAGAAAGTAACAGCAACGAACAACAACACAAAGGAACGAAAACATTGATGGGTTCTTACCGGATGGAAATTTAATGAATTTACTGAATAGATTTCATTGCCCTCTCTGTGGCACTTAAATGTAAAGTTTTTGCTTTGTTGTGCATCATCTAGATGGTGAACACCCACCCTTCCTTCTATGGATCCAACCTGAAAAACATGAAAAACAAAATTCTAGTTTTGTTTTCCTCTTCAGATGTTGAAGAAAATACGATGAGGAGAATATTATTTTTCATATTTTCTGTACCATGACAAAACATCAAGGAAATGTTCCTCATCCACTAAAACGTGCGGATGAACAAATAATTTCATCAAATACAACCATTGAAGTAGCACAAAAAACGGATGCTACGGCCAACAATTATACAAGAGAGCATTAAAAGTAGAGCGTTTCAATAAAAACTTATTATCACATATCTGGAATTGCTCATCAAACCAAAAAAGCATAGTCAAAAGTTCATGTGGTCATTTTTTCCCAGTTATTAAACTCCATGGATAATCTCAAATTTATATATAATGTGCCCCAACTTCTAAGCATATTAATGCAAATGAATATGCAAACAAACCATCAAACATGATACCATGTGCTGTTCTACTAGTACTTTGGTATACTATATCACTATAAAAAGCGCATTCATGGAAATAATAATGTTTTTGCACTGATGCTGAGTTTATTCACTCTATCAAGCAGCTAGTAAAGCAGAAGCCTGAGGTAGACATCCATGCCAAAACAAAAATTTTAACAGAGCTGGTCTCTTTACAGCAATTCCATTATTGGCTTGCCATTTCCCGTTCACACTGAACTAGGTATATGCCCTACCATGCAAATTATTTTCTGTATCTGTCAATGATTATCTAAAATGTTTATATTTGGGATTATATTTATTTCTTAAACTAATATTCTATATGTGTGATTTAATATTAAATCTAGTGGATAACCAACACCAAAAAATGTAAATATCAACGAATAAATACTCTAATCAAGTAGAAGTATGATGGGTCTAGAGCTGCTATACTGGGGACGGTTAGTGCTCTCGAGGACATCGCCACACATCCCTCTCTTGTTGTAGGAGTTTCATGGCACAGCTATTGGAGAACATTCAGGAGTTCAGAAAACATATCATAAACTGGCAGCGGAGCTATACAGGATGGGCTAGGGAAGGATGTAGAGGATTTGGTGGCAAGTTGTGATGTGTGCCAGAGACACAAATACCTGGCTATGGCTCCAGGTGGTCTTCTACAGCCTTTGACATTACCCGAGAAGGCGTGGGAAGATGTGACTATGGACTTCATTGAAGGACTACCAAGATCGAAAAGGTTCAATGTGATCCTAGTAGTGGTGGACAGATTGAGCAAATATGCTCATTTCATTCCCTTACGCCACCCATAAACCGTGGTGTCGGTGGCAGCCGCATTCATTAAAGAGGTGGTCAGTTTGCATGGCATACCTGAAGCCATTGTGTCTGATCGTGACAAAGTCTTTCCGAGCCACTTCTGGAGGGAGTTATTGATGTAGAACTAAATGCGGGTGAATTATGTTGAAATTAGACGTCTTAGATTAGAGCAACAATAATTAGTTACATTCAACGACTTAAACAAATATCAAAGCAATAAGAGAGGTGACGTAGCTTAGGCCAAATCACACGATAATCATTTAGGAGCACCAAATAATCTCTTTAAATCAAGCTTTGCAATACATAGAAGTTTTCAAATAGAATCCAACAATTAACATTTAGACTAGTCACTATGAAAGAAATCTCTCACTCAATTCTTAATTAATTTGGTTTGCGGAGGAAGTCTTCACGATCTTTATGACGCCACGACTAAGGATAAACTTAGAAAAGCAAAGAATCGGAGGAGAGATTCACTTTTATCATGAGTTGAAAATTATTTGCCAATGAGTGGGAGAGAGTTGTTCGTCGATAGCGGCGAGAGAGAGAGAAGATGATCCTTTTAACGTAATCTTCAACGGTCTGGTCGATCTCTAAGTTGATATCGAAGAATGGTGACTAGAGGATGTTGATTTGTCCTTGATAGCTGTAAACAAACCCGTGATCAAGTTCGGGATCAGTCATTCATGAATAAGGAGGCCAAAGGAGATTGGGTGTCTTCTTCCTTTGAAGATGTAACAAGCATAAGAGGGGAGGCATAGGGGAGTAGGGAGAGCCTTGGAGGTGGCCGGCCGAAACTAGGACAGGCTAGGTTAATTTCAGATTTCTGAAATTAACTTTGAGTGATTGATTAACAGGATTAATTGCAGAAAACACAAAAGGGAAATAGGGGAGAGAGGAGGGGAGGGGCAGCTAATTATGTCCTTATTTGGAGTCCTTAATGTGGAAGGAAATAATTAGGGAAGAGGGAGAGAGAGGGGGCCGGCCAAGAGAAGGGGAAGGGGGGTTGTCCACATTCAATGAATGTGTCTAGGTACAATGAATATTGAAATTGAAATTAATTCCAATTTATTTTCAGATTTGAAGTGATTGGGCAGAATTCCTAAAATAGGTTTTGTTAATTTAGAAAAGGTTTTGAATTTCAAATTCCTTTGAATTCAAATTAGAATACTTTCCAAATCAATAGTGGCCTAATTTAGGAAACTAATGAATGTAGGGGAATAATTTAGGAAACTAATGAATGTGGGGGAACAAGGGGGCCGGCGGCTAGGGCTTTGGGGAGGGAGCTTAGGGCCGGCGATTAGGGGTGGAGGGGTATGATGATTGTCGGCTTGAAGGAGGTGGAGGGGGTTTTCTTGGCCGGCGATTAGAAGGGCTTTGGGAAGGGAGGCCGACGGCTAGGAGGAATGAACTTGGTGGAGATGGCTGAGAGAGGGAGGAGGGAGATATGACCGGCGGTTTGTGGGGGAGAAAGGGGAAGAAGGGGAAAGGGGAGGTCGACCACGAACCCGGACACTTCTTGCGATTGGTGGGTATTGCGATGCCCTCACCTAGAGACTTCAATCTCTCTTAGAACTCTCAAGCTCTCACAAAACACAGAAGTGCAAAAATTTCTTGTAATAATCTTCATTAGCCTCTCCAAAGAGGAAGAAGGGATATAAATAGCTAGGGTTTACAATGAAAAAATAGACACACATGACCCTAAGGGTCACAAACAACTATTCCCTCAAGTGAGGATAGAAATGAAAAAAAGGCATAAAATAAATCAAATACATATGATAACTCAAAAATAAATCAGTGCGATTGTGGTCGTAGATCGTCGGCCTCGTCTCTGATAAACTTTCCAAGGTCGGATGTCCTCATCAGTTATTCAAGATCCAGGGGACTATCCTGAAACAGAGTACAACCTACTACCCCTAGACAAAAGGCCAAACAGAGGTGGTGAATTGTAGTGTGGAGACTTATCTTCGTTGCTTTGTATCAGATACACGAAAAATGTGGGCTAAGTGGTTAGTCTGGGCGGAATGTTGGTATAACATCTCATATCATACAGCAGCCCAGACAATGCCATTTAAAATCCTATATGGGAGGGATCCTCCTCATCTAATACATTATAAGCATGGCAACGCATCAGTATCATCAGTGGAGCAGTACTTGGGAGAAATGGATCGGATTTTGACAGAATTGAAAGAACATTTACGGAGAGCACAACAAATCATAAAGAAGTAGGAAGATGGACACAGGAGAGATGTGCATTTTGAGGTAGGGGATAAGGTTTATCTGAAGATCCGACCGTACAAACAGAAGACTTTGGCTCGACGAAGGAATGAGAAGCTCTCTCCTCACTACTTTGGGCCCTATGAGGTAGTGGAGCGCATTGGCGCAGTGGCATATCGCCTACGGTTGCCACCCACCTCAGCCATCCATCCCGTATTTCATGTTTCGCAACTAAGACGAGCCATTTAAAACCACACACCCTTGCCCACACTACCGGCCACACTGTCAGAGGATATGGAGGTGCTATTGGAACCACTGGAGGTGAAAGGGGTGCGCCAAGGAGACAAGGGGATCAGGGAGGTGCTGATCAAGTGAAAGGATTTACTACAGTATGAGGCGGCATTGGAGCCCTACAGTACCATCCAAAAGCAGTTCCCCTCTTTCCACCTTGAGGACAAGGTGACTTTTTGGGAGGAGAGTATTGATGAAGCAGCTGGCAGCACAATTGCCAAGGTGGGCAGCAGCCCAAGAGCCCAAGTGCGACGCATGACCTTCTTTATCACCTATAGGAGAAGAGGCTTTGGGGGGAACTCTTTGGGAAAGATGTAAGAGGCATTTATTAGATAATTTTGGGTTGTTTAAGGGGGGATATTGATGGGGGTTAGGATTTATGTTTTGGAATTTTATTTGCTGCAACAATTTTTTGTGGGAATTTTTAGGTTCCTAGTAGCTGCTAGGAATTGTGGAAAAGACGATTCACCTCTTGAACAACGAATCAACTTGTATCTTGTCTTTCTTTGCTTGGAGATTAATAATTACAGCCCCTTGGTGCTATTTTTGGATCTATTCGGAGCAAGTGTACAGTTTTTTATATTGTTGTGTGCTGTTTTTGTCATCAAATTCTATCAAAGTCCAATACCTTTTAGTAGAAGCTCATAAGCGTACATACATATCCTCCTCATACCAGTTGTTTGTGTAATCATGTTACAACTAAAAGTAAACCATGCCAAACTCTTTTTCTTCTGTTTCGTAAATTGTATTAAACACTATGGCCATTATTAACTGTATTAATAAGTAAAGACCTAAAATCGCATCGCAATGATGA
Organism: Dendrobium chrysotoxum; assembly: GCA_019925795.1. NCBI lineage: Eukaryota > Viridiplantae > Streptophyta > Magnoliopsida > Asparagales > Orchidaceae > Dendrobium > Dendrobium chrysotoxum. The sequence continues at coordinate 76,924,963 of CM034313.1, forward strand.
TATGAGGGCATGCTCATTATAAAAGAACGCATGAAAAATGTTAAAAAACTACTGAAGCTTCTATTGTAATGGAAGTGAAACTGCCTAAAAGATATAAAATGGACAAAAATAGCACATCGATACTACCAATAGAATGAAACATAAGTGGAAGAATTACTTCAAATTCAGTAGCAAAAGTTTGAAACTCTTTGGGATCACTTTTCTTTTTGGTTTTAGAAAATATGGTTGATTTGTGTTTTTACTTGTTTTTATCCTTTTTTTTTAATAGATCAAGTTGTTCTTGAAAAACCCAAAACAATTTTTTGGTGATTTTAGGTGCCATGATTTTTTTTCCAAATGAAAACCACTCTAGCAACCGCCTGTCGCTACTACAAATAGGTCATCACTACCATCAGCCATCATCTCATCACTACCATCAGCCATCATCTACGCTTAATACAATATTTAATAGAAACCAAAACAACACTTATTTAGGGTATTAAACATGCCTTCATTTCATATTAAACATAAACAAAACAAAATAAAAAAGCAAAACACATAATGTGATCCCAAACGACCCCTTAGTAAATAACCTCAAATAACTTCCAGGAAAATTGGCTATCACAGGAGAAGGAGAATTGAAGGTGTCATACACATGATTGACACCCCTTGACACGTATCTGAGATATTTGAAACTATTTCAAAGCCATTTAAAGGTTAAATTAAATTCCGACACAGGCCAGACACAGTGTACGCAAGAGGCATGAAATGATAAAAATGGGGGACACAAGCACGTAGAGAAATAAAATCGTGTAAAACTGAAAATTGTAGGGTTGCGAAGGAGAATTAAAACCATAACCATAACGACTCGTGTGCCCTAGCCATCCCCGCACCCTATGGTCTCCTCTTCCTTTACCACAATGAAACTTAGCAACCCACATCTCTTGTCGACGAAATCATGCACATCCAATAGCCATCTCCGCCTCTTCTTCTACATTGATACCCCCGCCTCAAGTAAACATTAACACCCTTTTTACTGATTTCAACTTCGGTTTTGAACTTTTCACACCATTTTTTAAAGTTCCATCACCACCTGATTAAGGGAAAATTATTATTTTGATCAATTTATATGTATATACAACCTAACTCTAAAAATTACATCAAAGTCATTATTTGTATGGTATGAAAATGTACAATGCTTAAAGTTGATGAGTACTAACAATACACATACAACATGTATAAACCTTATTATAACAATTTGACAGGAAATTAGGCTTGGTTGAAAAGTTTGTGTTTATGAAAAAGCTAAATTTAGGCATTTAGTAGCATATGAATACTTCATTTGGTTCTGTAATTTTTTTTATTGCATAATAGGAAAATTGCTTTAGAAACAGAAACTAATACAATTAGTAATAACACAAAAGAGGATGATACTAAACTTTCATGGAAATATGATACCAAAAAACATAGGAGCAATTGGGGTAGGAGGAAATGTAAAATTTCATTGTCTTTTATCTCAGGGAAAGTTTAAGAGAACAAATTTTAGGGTAAGATCTCGATTGTTTACGGCTTGGGCAATCATATTATGCCCCAAAATAATATTCACACGGATTTTGTATGAGCAAAAGGTAGATGCTAATGCTGAGCCAAAAAAAAAAATCTTATCTTTTAAAAAGGTTCCCCTTCTTCTAGGCAAAGTAGCTCCACTACTATTATAACTCACATATGAGCGAACAACTATTTAGGATCGAAGGTTATGACCCAAAAAGGAGAAAATTATTGGATTCTAGACATTCATATTTACTTTTTTTTTGGAGGTTTTTTGACATTTTGAAAGTAATACTAATATTGGCAAAATATGTGAAAACTGAAAATGATTAATACATGCTCGAATGATAAAGCTATTATTATTAATCATGTTTGTTTTCTTTGATTATTATAAAGTTTCAATATGATTTCGCATTTCATCTGTGTTGTCTTTAGTAGAAACTATGAATTTTATGTTAATAATTTATAAAATAAAACAGCGTGTCCAATGGTATGTCGTGTTCTATTTTTTGCAATTGTCAAGTCCCCGTATCTATGTTCGTGCTTCATAGGACATGGGTGATTTCATTAAGAACAATATGAAGACATGCTGATTTGCAACATTACCTACGCAACTAGGACGAGTCCAACAATTTGAAAAAAAATAAATAGCAATATCAACATAATGACATTATTTTTACTCTTTCACAATAATGCAACAGAAAGAAATCATTTTCTTAATTTAAACAAGTTTTTAAGGAAATATTTCTTCAAAAAGACTCAATATTTTTCTTTCTAACACAAAGTGCAATAAAGAGGGACCTAAGTTGCGGCAGGACTAGCTTGAATCATCATTGAATTACGTTTAAAACTCAACAGCAATTCCATTAAAAAATAATGTAATTACCAAAAACCCTTGTTGATCTGGAAATGCAGCAAGACATCTTGTTTGGTACTTGAGAGGAGAAACAATTCTCTTAAACTCTGTCTGTTTCATCATAACAAGAAAAGGTTAGATTCCGCTAATATTTAAATGGACCAAGCTAAAAAACAATTTAATTAGAGAGAAATAGTTTTTCAATTATCTTGATGCAGCATGGAACAAGAAATTCTCCTCAAATCTACGCTAGAAAACAATACACGAAGGAAGAAAGCCAACAGTAGACAGGTTAATGATCAAGACCACAGTATACTATATAAAGGACATTATCTAAAGAATAAGAGTGTAATATGCAATCTGCAGCAAGAAAATGGTACGTCAAAACAAACTTAAGAAGGCAAAAAAAACTATAAGTTTCTCAAATTAATGATAAATTTCCATGAACACAAGCCACCTCGATACCTCACAAATAAATTACAATCATAAATTTAATTTAATAAAGTAACTCAACCTAATATGTATCCATCATACCTGAGGATTTTGTAAATTAAAAACTATGAGATTTCTGTCAGCAGTGCCAACAACCATCAAAGGATACCGCACAGTTAGAGCATAGCATCTTTCAGGAAGTTGCTGAGTATGAACTGGCTGTGCTTGCCTAGTATCCCAGTACCTAACGTAGGTTCAAAAGAGAGGTATTTACAAATGATAAAAATATTGAAGGCTAATTAACCAAAAATAAAAGAACCATGGAAAAAAGTGACTGCAAGTATGTAACATGAACTGCTTGAAAAAAATAAGAGCAATCAACATTATAACAAAACTTGTTTTGTCCTCTATCTTAACTTTTTAAAGACTAAATTAGATGCAGTTCCGGATTAGTTTATGAAAAAATAAACATAATTCACATTTGAGAATTTGTGGTTAATATTTCTTTAAATCTCAGTAATTGGCATACATGTCAAACGATACTTGATAACATAGCACAAAACATTTCAATTGAAAAACTTTTTTACATAGGTAATATCCCAATGAACTTATAAAATTAACAAGCAAAAACATCATGGAGCTTTTTCAAGACACTTCCTAAAGGCATGTTTATTAGTTTGAATACAAATTAAAGAATAATTATTCTATGACTAAGAGTTGTCAAAAAAGTCGCTATGTGCATACACTTCTAAGCAAGGCGATGTACATCTCCATCAAGGCGCATCAATTCTTTATTTCTGCTATTCTTCTTTTTTTCTAATTTGTTTGGCTTTCACAGGTTTACTACTTACGCACTGTTCCTTATATTTTATGCTTCATATATAAGTTGTTCAGTATTCCTCCTTTTTTTCATGTAAGGGTCAGAGCCTGCAAACACTCTAAATGATCCTACAAATTGTGGTCCATATGCCTCGACAGCCATACAGCGCTCACCAGACAAAGGGTGAGCGTGTGCTTCTGAGAATTGAAATGTCGTACTGTGCATACACTTCTAAGCGTTGTCAAAAAAGTCGCTATGTGCATACACTTCTAAGCAAGGCGATGTACATCTCCATCAAGGCGCATCAATTCTTTATTTCTGCTATTCTTCTTTTTTTTTCTAATTTGTTTGGCTTTCACAGGTTTACTACTTACGCACTGTTCCTTATATTTTATGCTTCATATATAAGTTGTTCAGTATTCCTCCTTTTTTTCATGTAAGGGTCAGAGCCAGCAAACACTCTAAATGATCCTACAAATTGTGGTCCATATGTCTTGACAGCCATACGGCGCTCACCAGACAAAGGGTGAGCGTGTGCTTCTGAGAATTGAAGTGCATGAACCAAAATAGTGCTTTGGACATCAAAGCAATAAAATCCTTCTCACTTTATTTTGTGCATTGCGAATAGACACAAGTGCTAAAAATTCAGAAATAGTGTTGTAACTGAAGTAGGCACAAGGAATTCAGCATTTTAGGACTAAACAATAGGACAGTATTGTATTTGTGCTTGTAACTTTGAAACACTTCTATGACTACAGCATATTCAGGGAGAAATATCAGTGGAAAATAACACCCTAAAACCAACTTCCAGTAGAAATGATCTCAGGAGCTTGAATAATATTCAAAGCTTAGAGCATGGAAAAGTAACACAGCAATACCACACACTTAAAAGGATTCTCCTCATTGGAAAGATGATGTCTTATTATATATTGCAGCATACAACAAAAATATATCTCACATGTCTAGCTGCAATGCCAACAGAACTTGCTTTGCAAAAAATTGTAGTATAATGCTCCTTTCATTCATGCTTAAATGTCATGCTTCCTTATATGAATAAATTAAATTTCAATGAATTTTTGTAATGCGTGGATATCTAGACAATTGAAAGACTTCATTGCCCGGTCCCAAGTCCTAGATGAGAAAAGAGAAGGGTTACGTTAGGTAGTCGACAACCAAGATAAAATTTATTAAATAATCATGACATGAATCATTTAATATATTGTGTTAATCTATGGTCGTTCTCTGAAAGCGGCGCATTGTATGACCTGAATACAGTGAGAAATGTGCGAGGGATACTGCACCGACGCCCGAGTATAGTGTTAAATAAGCAAGGGTTCTGATAGGAAATGCTTGTAAAACTCAAGATAATACTTGGCTGAAATTAAATTTCAACAATCTCCAACACAAACCACAAGTAGAACAAGAGGAATTGCAAGGGAAACTTTGTAATAGATGAAATAGGGAAGAAATAAACATGATACAATGGATCCTCAATTGGAAATGAGAATCTAGCTCCCCCAATCTCTAGTCGGCGACTAGAGCCTAAACAAAAACCTAAGAACTCTCAAAATTTCAGGAAATACAAGATATCCTAACCCTAGGAAATTTTCCTCCTTAAAGCATACAATCAAAAAGGATATCCCTAAACAGCCCGTCCTTTTAATTTTCCCTCCTAAACCAACATTAAATCCTTCATTCAAGCCGACTGGAGGAGGGACGAAAATCACAAGAGCGGGGGCGGAACTCCTTTTCTACCTCCGATAGAACTGAGCCGGTTCAAGTTGGACCAGCTGGACCGGTTCAGAGACCAGTCTAGCAGGTTCCCACATCACGGACGGATGTGGACAAAGAAGCTAGTTTATAAAAATAGAATTATGATAGGAACTTGTAATATAGGTTCACTTACATGCAAATTAATGGAATTAATAGATATTATGATTCATATGTAGATAAACATTCAATGCATTCATGAAACTAAATGGGTTGGAGAGAAGACTATGGAGATTGATAGTTTATGTTTTAAACTATAGTATTCAAGTAAGAGATGTACTAGAAATAGGATAGGTGTGATTATAGATAAGAGTTTGAAAGATAATGTAGTAGAACTTAATAGAATTGAGATAAAATTATAGTTTTAAAGATTATTGTTGATGTCAAGATTATTAATATCATAAGTGCTTATGCTCCTCAAGTAGGTTGGAATATGTGTTCAAAATTAAAATTTTGAATAACTTAGAAGAATTAATACAAAAGATACCTCTTGAAGAAAGCATTTTTATTGGAGAAGAATTATATGGATATGTTGGCAGAGAGGTAGAAGATTTTAAAAGCATTTACGGTGGTTATGAGTTTGGAGCGACTAATGAAGGGGGTAGGACTATATTAGATTTTTCTCTAACTTATGATTTTATAATTGCTAACACAATATTTAAGAAAAGAGATGAGCATCTCATCACTTATAAAAATTGAAATAATAAAACTCAAATTGTTATTTTCATATAAGAAAAATATGATCTTTTAGATTACAAAGATTGTAAAGTTATTTCGAGTGAAGGTTTGTGTACACAGCATCATTTATTAGTTTCTGAGTTTAAGATGAAGTGACAGAGTATGAAAAATAAAGTAAAATATTATCCTAGGATTAGATGGGAGCATTTAAATAATACTAAAAAAATATATTTTTAGAATAAGATTCAAGATCTTAAGATTCTAACTGTACATGAGGAAGGTAATGTTATGTGGGAGGAAATAATTAATAATATTAAGAATGTTGTAAAGGATGTGCTTGAAGTATCAAAAGAAAAAACTTCTAATAGTTAAAATAGTTGGTGATAAAATTAAAATATGCCAAAAAAATAAATAAATAAAACATTAGAAGTTTTGTAATAAAAATAGGTTTAGATGTAAAAACTCGAAAAATTGGGAAAGATATAAAGAGTCCCATAAAGAGTCTAAGAAAGCAATATACAATGCAAGGAACTTAGCTTTTAATGATTTATATAATATATTAGATACTAAGGAGGGCGAAAGATGTATGTATAAGTTAGCTAAGCAAATAGATAGAACAATAATTTAGTTCAAGTGAAGTGCATTAAGGATAAAGATCAAAAGTATTTTTATTAGAAGAGGATATTCAACAAAGGTGGACGAGATAATTTGATAAGTTTTTTAATGACAATTGTGAGATAACGATTGTATTTAGTGACATTAACACCCTAAATAAAAATAAAGATTTCTGTTTTAATCAGTGTATTAGTAAAATCAAAGTTAGAGAGGCTCTAAAAAAGATGAAGTGTGAAAAAGCAATTGGACCTGATGATATTTCAATAGAAGTGTGGAAAAGCATAGGAGATGAAGGAATTTCTTGGCTTACGAAACTTTTGAATATTATTTTGAAGACTAAAAAGATGTCTATTGAGTGGAGGAGTGTGTTGATTCCTATTTTTAAGAATAAAGATGATGCACAAGAGTGAGAATTATAGAGGAATTAAGTTAATATGTCATACTTTAAGACTTTGGGAGAGAGAATTGAGCATAGATTACGATGTGATACTAATGTTTCTCCAAATCAATTTGGATTCATGCGGGGTAGTTCTACTATGGAATCTATACATTTATTGAGAGGTTTGATGGAGACGTATAGGGAGAATAAAAAGGATCTACATATGATATTTATTGATTTAGAAAAAGCTTGCGATAAAGTTCCAAGAGAAGTGTTGTGGAAAGTTTTAGAACAAAAAGGGGTTAATAATGCTTATACTCAAGTCATTATGAATATGTATGTAGAAGTTGTTACTTGTGTTCAAACCCAAGGAGGTTCGACCAATTATTTTCCTATTTCAGTTGGTTTACATCAAGGATCGGCTTTAAGCCCATATCTTTTTGCTTTATTCATGGATGTTCTTACTAAACATTTTGCAGGAGGATGTACCCTGATGTATGCTTTTTTTTGATGATATTCTTCTTGTTGATAAGACTAGAGAGGGAGTTGAAAGTAAACTTGAATTATGGAGGTCAACCTTAGAGTCTAAAGTTTTCATTTGAGTAGATCTAAAACCGAATACATGGAGTGTAATTTTAATAGTAATAGATCTAATGGGGGGATTGTGACTTTGGGCGATCAAGTCATTAATAAGAGTACACGTTTTAGATATCTCGGGTATATTAACTGGAGTAATGGTGAAATAGATCGGGATATTATTAGTAGAATTCAAATTGAATGGTTTAAGTGGAGGAATACATCGAGCCTGTTATGTGATAGAAAAGTATCCCTCAAACTTAAGGGAATAAGATGGTGGTGAGACCTGCAATGCTTTATGGCGCAGAATATTGGCCATTAAAAGAGAAGCATACAATTAAGTTAAGTGTTGCAGAGATGAGGATGCTCAGGTAGATGAGTGATTTTACTCTTAGAGATAGAATGTGAAACAAGCATATAAGTGAAAAGATTGGAGTAGCTCCAGTGGCAGAGAAGATTAGAGAGAGTCGCCTTAGATGGTTTGTTCACATAAAACGCTAGCCTTCTGATGACCCGGTTATGAGAGTAGATGTATTAGATTTGACATATATTAAAATAAGTAAAGGTAGACCTAAAAAGGCTTGGTTAGAAAATATTAGAAATAACCTTTTTTTAATTAGATTTAAATGAGAATTTGACTCTTAACAGGACAAAATGGAGAAAAAGAATTCATGTAGCTGACCTCACATAGTGGGATAAAGGCTTGATGTTGTTGTTGTTGTAGTATTTGTATAGACAATTGAGCTATGTTCAATGGAGCCAACCTAGTCTCATAACAGGGAAAATAAAAGGAAAATTAAATCAAACTTGAGCAAGTCATTGTATCTTAATTTAATCTCAAACTCAACTTTAACTTCACCATGAAGTAGCAATTGCTAACCAACAGAAAGAGAATGGGGAAAACAACAACCCAGTTTAATCATATCCTGACAGAACAATACTAACATTTTATCTGCTCACAATAAATTACTCGTCAACTAAACATACTGAAATTGAGTGCTGGCGCACATCACAGAGAGCTAGTAGCTTTCTTTATTACTAAACATAAAGCAAAATGACCCCGTACTAATTATCCAAACCATTAAAAAAAACACATTTTATCAACTTAGTTACGTAAACAGGCAAAAGAAATGGAGAAATAAATCCCAGGGTGTACTTTATATCGATCATTTATAATCAACCTTTGATTAATGGTCAAGCGTTGCCATAGATGCTACCTAAATATCACATGTCATCCATTTGAATGCAACAACTGAAATGAAAATTGAATTTAGAGAAGGACCGCATGGAAATTTCTCTTATGATGATCAATATAAACTTGCCTTAGAGTTTTGTCCCAACTCCCAGTAACAAGGCACTTCAACTGCTCAATCCAAGCAATCTCTTTGATAGGTTCATCATGAGCAGCAACTTGAGTTGGTTGGCCACCAGACATTAAAGGCCACATTTTGACCAGTTTATCACAGCCACCTGAAAATACAGTGGTCCCATCATCCTTCCAAGTCGAACATAAAACCTATGGAAGAAAATTTATCATCACAGTTAAAACAGATAAGAATGGATTAAGGGAAACCAAGCAGAAAATGCTTATCCCTACAAAAAATTAAAAAATAAAATAAAATAAATAAATAAATAAAATTGCACCACTTACCGGCTGGTCATGTGATATTGATGCCTTTGGTTGGCTGCTTCCTGCAAGAATTTCCCAACATCTAACCTGCATCATAAATGTCATGAATTGAACCATTCCAATGTCTAAAATAGTAGAAAATGAGAACTGCTTGACGAAATTGACTCAGCTGCAGCTTGTACCCTCTGCAGGAGATACCTGATTATCCCAAGAAGTAGCCACCATATAATTTCCTTTTGGACTGAAAGTGAGGCTGGAAACAGAATCACTAGGGGAGGGAAGCACCTACAAGAAAGCTCGATTACCAAACAAGAGTGATGGATAACAAAATGTCACTGCAAAAAACAGTGCATGCCAAATCAACACATAGAAGGTAACTGAAATGTTGATTCCAATTTGTTTATACAGATATAAGAAGAGATGAACATTATCAACTTCATTAAAATTGGGGTCGCTAGCAAGATACGCAATATGAATAATTTTCAAATAAAGTTGAATAAAATAAAAAGATTCTTTAGAAGCTTGTGCAATTAGGCAAAGCATCATTCTAATTAAGCTAACAGCAACAAAAGTTAAGGATTCACAAAAAGACAGTTCAGCAGATTTCATGTTACCATGTTTTTTAGCTTCATCTCCAGTAAGACAAATAAGAATATCAAACATATAAAATTTTTCAATGCACTTGCACATTTTGAAAGATTTCAGTGAACTTCTATTATTTTAAAATAAGAAACTTCTTCAACATCATAAGTGTACTTCTTACACATCTCAAGAGCTAGTCATTCTACTTCTTACAGGTTTATATCATATAAAAACAGATTGGAACATGCTGATTTGGAGGAGTACCCTATATCCGTGCTCATGCAATAAAATCTGCTTCTGACAAGATAAGTTTTATTTTGTCATGATTAGAGCTAAACGAATAAATTGTAAAAGTGCCCCTCAATATCCTAAGAATGTCATAATAGGCTAGACACATTTCAAGCTGCATAATAATCCACCTGAGCATATATACATCATAGTAAATTCCCAAAATGATTACTTGCCAAGCCTTTTAAAATTGCAAGGGGAGTTTCGTATCCATCAACTGGGCCACACAATTGATATCAATAACTTTGTATAGCAAGCTATCTTAAGCAAGGTGAATGTAGAGCAAAATAATAAAAACTAAGAGCAATTTCTTACATAACCCTACAATTAGGGCTGTCAATAAATGACCCGACCTGCCAGCCCAACCCAAACCTGACCTGAGAAATCCTGGTTTGGGTTGATCCATTTAATATGGGTCGGGTTCGGGTTCGGGTTTGGGTTGGGTTTTCCGACCCGTTTATTAAACAGGTCGAATTTGGGTTCGCCCACAAATCCGTTTTGATCTGAAAAAATCTTTTTTCCTTACTTTTTACTTGTAGGCATAATCTTCTTATTTTTTATCAAATATCCTAAACTTTATAGTTAATGAATTATAAAAAAAATTAACTACAACGGATTAACGGGTCAAGTTTGGGTCATTCGGGTTGCTAGCGGGTTAAATTCAAGTTGGTGTTTTTGACCTATTTATTAAATGTGTCATATTAGGGTTGATTGGATTTAGGTTAGATCAATTTCGTATAGAGCCCGAACACGACCCATCAATCCGTTTTGACACTCCTACCTACAATCTTACGTATTTCCAACTATTTTCATATACAATAATACCCAACTATTTCCAACTAATACCCAACTATTTTCATTTACAATTCTCAATGATTTGGTCATACCATGTGCAAATACATAATTTTGATGGTTTATTTGAATAAATCAAGGTTTATTTTATTGTAAATAAGGAAGACTTATGAGGCATGTACATAAATCTCCCTACAATTTAGTAATAATATTAGAATGTTAACACTAAGATCATTGTCAAAAACTTAAAAGTCATATTTCAGAGTTCAGAAATTGATCCTTAGTATACAATATTTAGCATGAGATGGCAGAACTCCCACATATGCCCAATCAAAGAAGAAAAAGAAAACAATTGAATTTAATTGCTCGCCATGTTAAACCAGATCAATCGTCCATCTTTAGATAATTGTCCTCGAAGAAAGGATCAAAGTTTCATTGATGACATTGCATAAGGATGTCTTATCCTCTAATAAATCCAAAATGTACTCATCCATGTCACAAAAATCATCCAATTTTAGGTCAAATGTTTAAAATTTGAAAAGAAAGCCCATGAACCAGTAAGTTTGTCAAGTTGCATGTTAGAAAAACTTTAAATTTGGAATTGAAATCAAGCTTCAAAGGTAGGCTGCAAATGAACCGAGCGTTCGACGAGCTGCTCGTGGCTCGGCTCGATAAGAGCTCGTTCATATTCGTTTGACAAGGTAAACAAACGAGTTTGAACACACTTGATAAATACTCGATAGCTAAATAAACGAGCTTGAACAGCTTGTCGTTCGGTTCATTTATGTTCGCGAACAGTATCGTTTAAGTTCATGAACAAGCTATATTAGAGCTCAATTAGAATTTTAAAAATAAATATTATTAATTCTACTAATTTAATAATTTATTTTTACTAATTTAATGATTTTAACTTTAACCATTTTATTAGAAATATTTTTAATTTTGATTTTTAGTAATCTAACTAATTAAAAATATTTTATTAAATCTTGTATTAAAAATTTGCTCTCCCACCTCAATTCCCGCTCAGATAAAAAGAAATATATATTTAAGCTTTAAAATATCATATATTTTGCCTCAATTCCCGCTCAGACCTGCACGCCCTCTCTCTCTATTTATTTCGCATTTTCTTAACTCCCGCCTACCTCTCTCTCTCTCTCCTCCGTCGCGTCAGCACTCAAAAAAAAATGGTAGGGAGTTTTGTCCCACACCGTCTGGAGCTAAATGCTTTTGCAATATAAAAAAAATGCATCTGAAAGCCAGTCGCTGAGTGGCGGGCAGCTAGCTACCTACACGGGCATTTTAGGCGGGATGTTCAACGTGCTGCGTGGCACTATCTTATACATTAAAAATTATTTTGTGTTGTGGCCAGCTCGACTCGTCTAACCAGCCGCTCGACAAGCTCTAAATAAACGATCTGAATTCTGAACACGAGCCGAGCTCGAACATCGGCGTTCTCGAACACCTGACCATGAAGCTCGACGAGCTTCAAGCCGAGCTTGAGCACCGTTTTGACAATCGAACTTGAACTCGAACAGGCTGAGGCTCGGTTCAGTTTGGTTCGTTTGCAGCCCTATTCAAAGGTAACTGGGTGTAAAAACTTTCAATAAAGTAATTCGTACAGTTTAATCACATTCAACAAATAAATGTAAGGAAATAAAAAGCCCAATCTAACAAACTTGAAAAGACCACATATGAAAATTTCAGAAGAAGCGCATACTAAGTAGATGAAGTTGTAAAATTTTTGCATGTTTTTGATAGAATCATAAGGGTACAACCTGTGGTGGGTCTGGGGAAGTATTGATCTATACAGCATTAGCACATCCTAACACAAACAGAGTAACCTAATTGTTAGTGCAGTCCTGCCCTCCATGCTTTTTCTAATACAATCTTATAAATTAAATACCATTAGTCCATTAATAGATTCTACAGTAAGCTCATACGTCATCAATTAGTCCCAAACCCTTCCTAAGCTTTCATACGCTTACAGAGTTACACCTCTAGTACGAAAATTGCTAATAAGTTAATCCTAAAAGCATCTTTTGCATTAACCTTCTAACTAAACTTTTTGTTGTTCTATTGTTGCTTGTAACACAAGCTTGCTGTCACATAAAACTCTTCAAATACTAAAGAATATGCCATATAACCGATTGAATCTTCTCGGCAGCTACCACAAACAACTATGCAGGAAAAAAGGGAAAAGGGTAGGGGGCCTAACAAATAAAACGAAAGCCAAACAGTACCTCGAATGACTTGTTTGGATTCGGATTAGCAGCTGATGAACTGCCGAGCCCAGAAAGGCTGGCCATATCGTTTCCGAGCCAAAACCTAAAACAAGTAATCATCGATTAAGATCAGAAATTTGCAAAATTACTGCCCTGAGCCAAATCAAATTTTACAATATTCCATAATTTTAGTTTATCTTTCACTTTAGCCAACATCAAATAGTGGGAGTATAAAGAACAAGCAACTTCCGTCTTTTACAACACCGCAAATGTGAATGCCCGGTAACCAAATAACGCAAAGCCCCAACCGAGGCCCTTTTGCAACGAGAAAAAGGCAAAACAATCATAAACCCAGTATATGCCACAAATCATACTAACCAAAAAGAAAAAAAAAATTTTAAAAAACGTCCACCAAAGCTTCCAAAGAGAGAAAGAAGAACGTCGGATGCGGAATATCTCAGAAACAAAAGGTAAGTCGTAGAATAGAATATCTGTAGATCCTAGCAGTTCAAAGGCAATGGCAGCTAGTTAACTCACAGAGGGAGAGAGACGCGAAGCAAGAAGCCCAATTTTGGGGACGAGTCGAAGAGTTCGCGAATCAGAGGAAGAGCTGACGACGATATCTCGAGGACGGCTCACGAGTGGACGAAGAGACGGGGAACTCGGCGTAGGCTAGGGCACCATTAGAACTCAGGAACTCGAAAATGGGCGGGGGAAACCACCACTGCGCTCAAATCGGCGGTATATCGGCTGTGTGCATCATATAATTGTTAGCGTGAGCTCCAAGCGTATAGATACATAGACACCCTAATTTAAATTTAAATTTAAAAATAAATAAATGTGTTAATAATTTGATACATTTTTGAGAGCAGAGTCAAATCGGACCCACAAATAACAGGTTGCCCCATTTAATTTCTGGACTATATAAAATTATTTTAGGATAATCTCCCACATGATAATTATAATATAAAATTGATCTCAATTTAAATTTTATTTGATATAATTTTTTAATTATTTTTTAAATCAGTTTTTTAGTTTAAAAATTTTTAAATAAATTTTTTTATTAGAAAATTATTTTAAAAGTTATAAGAAAGCTGTCCCATCTTAGGTTTCATTTGGGACTGCTTTCTTACTATTTCTTAAAGCATCTTTTTAATATAAAAATAAAAAAAATTTATACTAAAAAGCTGCTTTAAGAAGCAGTAAAAAAGCCATCCCAAACAAGCCTTTAGATTTCGTTTGGGACATTTTTTTACTATTTTTAAAGTGATTTTTTTAGTACAAAATTTATTTGGACTAAAATTTTTTCTACTAAAAAATTCTTTTAAAAAGCAGCAAAAAAAATGGTCTGTCTTAGCCTCAAAAGGATTCTTTTAAATTAATTTTATAGAATCGATAGATTAAATTGAGTCAATACTATATTATAGGATTAAAATGATCACATATGATTCATAATCATGAGATTATTTTAAAATTTAACCTATTTTGATAGAATAGAATAGGCATTAGTGTAAATATTACATCGCTTGTTGAAAGACAGTCGCTAATATTGATTTGATACATTTGTTGGTTAAATTCTCTTAGTGATGGTTTGATTGTTATACAATAGTACATAGAATATTCATATTTTTTCTATTTTGAACGAGATTTGAGAATTAAGTCTGTAAAACCCTTTTATATATATATATATATATAAAATTTTCTTCTTTTTTTATTTTTACTAAAACATTTTTAAACAATTATCAATTTTTTCAAATGGAATAAAAGGATGATTAAGTGTTAGAATATATTTTCAATAATATATCTTTTTTTTTATGTGTAATGATAAGTCTGATATTATTGGACACCTAAAATCATTTGATTTGAGCCCAAGACAACTTGGCCAATTATGGCTTCATCTGTAACGACTTTTTTGTTGCTTCTTAAAAACAGTTTTCTAGCGTATAAATTTTAATTTTTTAACTAAAAAATTATTTTAAGAAGCAACAAAAATAGTCCCAAACAAAACCTAAAAGGTATTGAAGCAATGAGTGCATGCTTTGTTCAAGTCTCTGAAGTCGACGCATATACGGATTTGATCGTTCTTCTTTTTTACAGGAGCCACGCTGGCTAACCAAGAAGGATATTTCTATTCTCGGATGAATCTGGCTTCGATCAGCTTTTTGACTTCAACTATCACTTGTTGTTTAATCTCCACACGCATGCGTCGCGGTGCTTGCTTGACTGGAACCGCATCAGGTTTTCTTTCGGGTTTATGGACAGTGACTTCCGGATCAAGTCCGGGCATTTCTTCATATAGATTGAACTCGTCAGGGGATGATCATTATTGACGTCGTGAAACATCATTAGAAATCGCCATTGATGAAATAAATTTGCCAATAAGACCAAGTCACCCGACGCCTAAAAAGCCATTAAACAGAGCAAAAAAAATGTCGCTAAATCAACTCAACCACATACTCGGCCCCAAAAGGCTACCAGATAAATTCATCCAAAGCTTTCAACATGGGACTCATCAAAACTCACCATAGAAGATGAAGTTAGATACCAATTTCATGTAAGCCCGACCAATATTTAGGAAGTCTTAGGTTTCGTTTGGGACAGTTTTTTTATTGCTCTATAAAGCAACTTTTTAATACAGAAATTTTGAATTTAATAAATTTTTATACTAAAAAATCATTTTAAAAAGCAGGAAGAAAGCTGTCCCAAATAAAATCTTAATATATATTATATTGGTTAAAGAGCTATGCGTGGCATAAATCCATTCCAGGAGAAGCCTACAACCATTTGCAATAATTTTAGGTTGTTCTTTTTATTCAATTGATATGTTGAATAAACATTTACAACTGTTTTATTGGATTTAAATTGCATCTCTCAATTCCAAAAGAACCAAAGTTCAAGAATACACATTTATTATTATCATTATCATTATTATTATTATTTATGAAGGGTGACCATAACTATGTTCACATAAGGAAATAAAAATAAAAAATTGCAACAATACAATAATAAATGTTGCAATAATGTAGCCAATTTGTAACAATATAACAATGAAAAATACAACAATGAGACTAATTTACGACAATGTAATGATGGCTGCAACAATAAAAAAATTATTGCATGAATTCAACATTAAAAGCTGGAGTTATAATAAAAAATAAGGGAAAATAGAGCAACAACAAAGGCTAAATGATTTTTATAATGCAATAATATAAGCTCTGTTGTAATGAAAATATAAGGATGAAAAGATTGAAATAATGAAATAAATAAATAAATAAACCTAGAGCTCTTATGACAAGAATTGGTGAAAAATAACATAAAGTTCCATTCCAACATGTATATATTATATATATAAGTCTAAGAGAGTTTCTAAGAATATAAATATAATATAAAAAATACTTCTAACATATTTATACTAATCTACAAATTAATGAGATTATAAAATGATAATTATAGAACAATTACAATAATAAAATGACCCTAATAATCCAATAGATCCTAAGTTGGTATAAAATGAACAAGGTGGAGGACATTAATGAAGGTGAAATTAATAAATCATATCTTGAAAGAGATTGAATTTTTCACATAAAAGAATAATAATTTCTCTATAACACATTATTTCTGTTTGTACATACATGTATTTGAGGCTCGTTAGAGACAATTTTCTACTGTTTTTTAAAATATTTTTTTAGTATAAAAATTTTTAGATCATAAATTTTTATACTAAAATTTTGATCTAAAAAGCAATAAGAAAGCTGTCCCAAACCAAGCCCGAGACTACGATTTCGTTTGGGACGACTGTCATACTAGAAAACTATTTTAAGAAGCAATAAGAAAGTCGTCCCAAATGAAGCCGACGACTAGAAAGTTTGGGTAAAATAAAACCAGCCAGTGGTACTATGGGCAAGTGTGCTAATACTTGCCTATTATAGATTATTTGCAAAACATGGATATGACCCCCCTGCAAATACTACACTAAATAGAGTCTTTATTTACTCATTCCATCACAGCAATTCACTCTGAATGGTTGTAGTTCTGTTATCCAGCTACAGCTAGTCGCTTATTGAAACAAAGATGTCCAGCTATACAGGAAAGCACAAATAACATTAAGACGACTGAAACAATCTGCAAATATCATCTAAACACTAATTTACAACATCATAACAATTGACTCACCTTCTTGTTTACAAGTTCCTAACCTAATATTCCTTCAACAACTCCACGGCCAGAATCATATCATACACTGCACAGCAATCTGCAGCAGTTTAAGCATGCCTGATACTTTGCTTTGCATGGGAAGAATTGAATTTCTATTTTACAATATTTACTTTTGTTCTTTCCCATTTGAAGGTGTATGTAATTGCCACCTTTGTAGTATTATTTTGTACATTACTAAGCTGGCTCGCGAGGCCGAGCTTCCCACAGCGAGCTCAATGCCCGGAGCCGTTGGAAATAATCTCCCAACGCAAGCAATCCACGAGCCACCTGTCGAATTGTCAAAATCTTGTACATTTGCTGCATTGTCTGTTGTCGCAGATGATCAGCCTGTTGTGTAGTAGCAGTACACAAGTGGTTAGTGGCATCCTAGATTTGTCAGCACAACAGAAGAAAAAGACCCACTGGATTTAGCATTTTAATTCTCTAGATTACTTGGGTTTTCTTTTAATGCAGTCAATTAGCTGCTTTGCTACAAGTGACAATGTATTTCGGAAATACTAAATGCCTTTTATTGGTCCAGAGAAATATAATTTTAATTTTATCAAGGTAGCAGGACAACGGCCGTTCGATTTGAACTTTACATTGGACAACTCTTAAAAAAAAGGAAAATAAGATAGTTGAGACTAATGTGAAAAAATAACAGGGGCCTTTATGCCAGTTTTCTTAAATATAATATTCATAAATATTTGTGTACGCAAATTTGTTTTCCTGATTTTAGAGATTTATAACCAGATTATCTTCTAGATGAATTCCCATCACTTAGAAGAATGCAATAGACTATTGATTTAATTTCGTGGGCCATAGTTTCTTAATCTAAATATTATAGGATGAATCTAATTAAACATGTTGAACTAAAAAACGAGGGATTAACTCACTTTAAAAAGTATCAAATAAAAGTGTGTAGCTCTAGTAATGGTTACACCTAAGAAAGAAATAAGTTGGTGTAAATGTGTAGACAAAAGAGTAATTAATAGGATTATCATCAAATCTTGGTTTCTTATTCTTACACTATCATCATTTCATCACTATTATTGATGACCACAAAAATTCATCCTATCAAGCACGAATCTCGATAGAATTTTCATTTCTCAACGCACATAAACATTCAAACCAAAAACATTTGCAATCGATTCTGAGATCGCCCAAACTATACTTTTAGCAAATTTCTAATCAAAACGTGCGTCTCAATAAGATAGATCTAATGGGCTCAAAATCACTCAATTTTAATATTATTAAAATACTAAAATGACAAACATATTGAATTTGCAAGGGAGATCAATATAAAACATCTGATAGAATGTTCTAATTTCTAATAAAAATGATTAGAATTACCCCTCTAAAAGTTTATAGATGGTCCTACTTAAATATATTTAGGAGAATTCCAAAGTTCTAAGACTTTGAGTTCCAGGCTCTCTACCAGCACTAGACACTCTTAGCCAACTACCACAATGGCAATGCCGACATCCATCATCGACCAACATCAATAGCAATCGCCTTGCCCTGTAATCATGCCTTATCTAGTGATAGAGAAGGGCTGATAATTGTAACTCTCAATTTACATAATGGAATCATTTAAGTCATATCTCGTGATTTTTCGCCATCTATGATTTTTCAAATAAAAATTTTTATGCCTCCTGTGAGATGTGATCTACTGATTTGTGAATGCTAAATTTTTGTGTAATGCTAAACTTTCAGGAATATTTTAGCATGCAATGAGTCTAGGCTCAACTATTTTGAGCCAATTTTAGAAATACACTTCCATTCAGTCTTAAGCTGAATGTTATTAAGCTGGTTATACTAAATGAATATGACTGTTGGGCAACAAAAAGTTACTAGTGATTGCAACAGTTCACAACGTCAGCATCATCCCAATCACAATCACAGGCAAAAATGTCGTTGTCATTGTTGTCGTAAATAATTTAAAATTAAATATTAATAGATTTATTTTACGGTTAGTCAGAAACAAACAATTATTTCAGTAAATTTATTTTACAATCAACCAAACAACTTAAGTAAAAAACTATTGCATTTACTTTACACTAAATTCTAAACATGGATCCTAAATACATGCAACCGTACAACCCCTAAATATAATTATTACACCCATATTAACAAGAAGTGCTCTTGACATTATGGTTAGCAGTGGAAGTTAAGCACTTATGTTGATTCTAGTTCTGAGTCATTCAAGCTATTGCTAAGAAAAAATTTAACTTTTTTGTTGAAACCATGCCAATGAACTATGACTTTTTAGCAAATCAATTTAACCCAATCCTTATAACTATGGTATCAAGTACAAAATAAGAAGAACAACAACTGAGACACATATATCAAATTCTCTTCTTTGAAAACTAATAGGGATTAGAGAGGAGCGTGGTGAATAACTCCCGAAACTTAGAGTAAACTTTCTCAAAAGAAAGTAAAAAAGAAAAATAAAAAGAATCTCCCATAAAAATTCCAAGAACAAGGAAAGCTGAAGAATAATCTGCTATCTCCCTCACCTTGATGATCTAAATTTACTCTTTTGTGCTATCCTTCCATTGCAGCAATAATAAGAAATCACACCTACCTTCCCTGAACTGTTTCTTTAACAATCTTGAGAAGAAAAAACTGAAACACTCATCAAATCCCTTTCTCTCCCCCTCTCATTTGCTCGGTCCAAACAGAAGCCATTGGGTTCAGGTACCAATCATTGCTCGGTCCAAACAGAAGCCATCGGGTTCAGGTCCCAATCAATAGCCGAAGAAATAGGATTTCATGTTTCCAGTGAATTACTAAATTTTCCTTCCTATTTGATAAATTTCTTAAAAAAACAAATTGTTTGGTTTGCAGTTTCCGAACCCCATGCTGATGAAAAACTATTGTTAGAGCATGGTGAATATTCATGCCCCTTCTTTTCTAACTTGCTCAGATACGCTTAATCAAATCACTAGTCAAACTCAGAGAATGTCTGTTACCAGATCAATACTCATCGAGAGCAATCTTCCTAATGGGTTTAGAACTATGCATAAAAAATGATACAAAGAACACATCAATCTTGCCAAATCAATGGCAAGATGGGATAATTGATCCCCGGTCTTTGACACAAGGTGGTGGATTTGAGAAAAAATTGGGCATGAAAGTAAACCTAATAAGGGAAGAAGCTATCTCTGCGCAGGGGGTCAACAACTATCCCACCATACACAACAAAACTTCATACAACCCTTGCAGCATCCATCATTGCACAGATTTCTAATTGAGAACAAGAGTACTCTAACAGAGAATTAGTTTCTCTCCATCAGCATGGTAGTGGAACTAGTAGCATTTGCCTAAATCCTTGTGCATGTTGTTGTAATTCAGGAGCCTGACCTTATATTTTGATGATTATAAATATTATTGGATGTTTATTTTATATTCTTCTGTTTTATACATTGCATATATTTTTCACATGCACTACTAATGTTTCAGGTTCAGCATAAACAAAACATCGTCAAAAACATAGAGCTCAAAAAAATGTTGTGTTGGTTAGTTCTTTTTTCAAAGAGTCTATAATTTTATTTTTCTTGAGTCAATGTCTGTAATTAGGTGTATGTTGGCTTGGCAATCATGCATACACACAAATGAGATGAAAAATAAATATTTTAATTTTCCTATTAATCGTGTTGTAACTGTACAATCAGTTCAAACATAAATTAATTAAAATATTTAATTAAATGAGAAAAACTAAATTTTGTTATAACTAATTGTACTGTACAAACAACACATCGTACAGGATGATTAACTAATTTCAGAAACTTTGCCGTCGAATCCTACTAAAAATAGGCAAATTTGAAATTTAAAAATTGAATTATTTGTATTATATGAACTTCTTCGTACTCTATAAACTTTAATTAATGTTGTCTAATTTAAGTATGGGGGTTAAGGAATTCAATCGGATCTGTATTAATTACAGATCGTATTGTACGATCAAGTATCGTACTATACAAACCACCCGAGAACTCTCTGGACGAACTTTGGTTCGTCCTGTACGATTCAATGTTTGATTTGTACTAGTCGTGCTGTACGATTTGAGCATCGTGATGTACGAACAAAAGTGGCAGAATTGAAAAAATTGGATTTTTGATGCCCTCTATATAAACTCTTGTTATGACTTTAGAAGGGACTTTGGGCAGTCAAGGATTTTAGTCCTTCTATAAGAGAGCTTGAAGAAAGAGCATTGAACAAAGGAAAGAGAGGGTGAGGTTGTGTAAGAGGGAGAAGAGTCTTAAGAATTTCAAGGGAGTGTGAGAGGGGTTTTCACACAGTTGCTCCGGCTGATCCTCTGAGGTCCTCTGGTTGTGTTGATGTGTCTCTTGAGAGAAGTTTTGTGAAGTAAAGACTTTGGGGCCAAAGATCGTCTGCAACTCCGCTAGACCGAGGAAGTGAAAGGAGGACACGACGACTCTGCCGAACCGAGGAGGTGAAAGGAGGATACAACGACTCTGCTGGACCGAGGAGGTGAAAGGAGGACTCGGTGACTCCGCCAAACCGAGGAGGTGAAAGGAGAGAGTCTTTGAGTGTGAAGATTCTGTAAATGTGCATTCTCAACCCGTGGTAAGGAAGAATGGGCTTCTCTGCCTAGCTATGGGCTGAAAGAGAGTTACTACTTAGTACAATACCCAAGGAGGAAGCACTTGGGGAGTGGACTTAGGTCAAATTGACCAAACCACTATAAAATCAATTTGTATTATTTACTTTCAGTACTTTTATTTTCTTGCAATCTAATTTTCAGCACTCTGGTTTACTTATGGTTGAACTTATGATAGCAAAATTATTATGATTAATTGTGATTCATATTTGCTTTACCAGAAATTAAAAAAAAATTAGAAAAAAATAAAAAATATATTATTATTATTATTATTCTACAAAATCTAAAAACAAAAAATAGTACTTGCTTGAGTTGTGTTATTTTGTTTATTTAAACCCTTCCGCAAAAAATCAAGTTTTGGTTTTCATTCAAAAACAATTTTGAAGAAATTTTTTAAATCACCAATTCACCCACTCTTTGTGTGTCATCTTTACTATTAGAGCACAACTGTGCACTTACACATGCCAAATTTGAGGAGACAACCTATAAAAAGAAAGAAAATAAAGGATATGAAGGTAGGGGGAGGGAACCCTTGTCAGTTGGCTTCCAACTTGAATTCTACTAATAATATTCCCGCATATTTCACCATCGCTTTGAACAATAGACCCAAAGTATCTAAAATATGCACAATTCTTAGTGACTTGATTACCCAATGTCATAACCTCACCACTAGATCTATTACTATTAAATTTATACTTAATGTATCCTATTTCAGATCTACCCAAACAAAAATCTTTACATTCTAAGGTTGACCTCCATATTTCAAGCTTTCCTTTTAACTCCCTCTCTAGTCTTATCAGCAAGAAGAATATCATCAGCAAAAAGCATACACCAGGGTATTTCCTTTTGCAAATGTCTGGTAAGAACATCCATGACTAAAGAAAAAAGATATGGGCTTAAAGTTTGATCCTTGATGTAATCCAATTGAAATAAGAAAATACTTAGTCAAACCACCTTGTGTTTGAACACAAGTAACAACTCATGCATACTTATTCTTAATGACTTGAATATAAATATTATTAACTTCTTCTTCTCTAGAACTCTCCAGAGCACTTCTCTTAGAGCTTTATCATATAATTTCTCTAAATAATAAATATCATATGTAGATCCTCCTTACTCTCACTATACTTGTCTATCTATTGGCTCAAGAAAAATGACACAAATGCATGAATCCCGTTTTGCAGATGTAGGATTCCATCTTTCTTAAGTCAAATTGTAGTTAAATAGATTTCACCTGAGGGTGGTGTCAGGGTTTAATTAGATCTAAGGTCCTTACTTCCCATGAGCGCAAGTACTTATAGTTAATTACCCCTCTTAATACGTAAGAGAAAACTCTCGATTAAGGATGAATAATTTTTATGTGTTTTAGTCTCAATTGTTGAGAAAATAGAGGTAAACTCGATCAAGATCCCATGGTTCCGTCGTCCCGGGTATACCGTAGGTTTCAGTCTACCAATACTAACAATCATTGACCGTAGTGTCCAAGGAATCTGATTAGCAGCCACAGGTTGCCTCTTCTCAGGAATCCCGAATAGATTGAGGTGGTTAGATTTGAGTTTTAATTTATTAGGTCTTGGGGTTTACATCTATTAGAATACCCAGTATTTAATTTTATTTGATTTGAGGTTTATAAATTCATTTAGAAGTTAACATAAGTTTGAATTGAAGCGGGTCTTACGGCTTCACTCGGAAGTAGCACAGGTGTTTGAATTTGAGTCGGGACTTTACGGCTTTCATAAAAAGTAGCCCGTAGATTTAATTTGGAGTGAGGCTTATGGCTCTATTTATGAGTTGCCCAAAAATGAATCTTACAACTTAACTTTACAACAAGGCTATCTGAGGATTTAATTATTTGGGTAGGTCTTACAACTTTCCTTTGGAATTTGCCTAAAAGCGGTTCTTACAACTTAATCATTTAATCAGGACTTTACGGCTTTCATAGATGGATCTTACAACTTAATCAGTCGAAGATTGCTCTTGAAAATTCCCTGTCTTACTGTAATTGACTATTTATTTTTATTCAAATGTGAGTATTTTAGATAAATCAGACAACGCGAGTCTAGTCACTTGAAGAAGTGAAGGTGATCGTGCATGGGTTTGGTCGTTTAGGCTGTTTGGATATAGGATTTATGTAATATTTGAGCAGGATGATGACAAATCTTGCCAAACAAGATTTAGGGCATTGTTAAATCTCACAGTGAGTTAAATCTTCAGTCTCCCTCTTCTGGTTGTAAATCTTATTCAGATTTACGGGATTTGGCCAAAGAAGCGTGTGAAAGGAAGAAACATGACTACCTTCGCAACGAGCAGGCTGTTTGCGTGTGGGGTTCCGTCGGCTAAGCTGGATCGGACAGACATCCGATCGTGTGGGTTTGGTTTGGGATTCGGCTGCCGCTGGTATAGAGAGGGTGACGAGATCGGCGACGGTCTGGGGCGTTGGGCGTGAGCAGAGGCTAGGCGTCGGAGTCGGAAGCCTAGGGTGTCAAAGTCGGAGGCCTGGGGTGTCGAAGTCGGAGGGTTCGGCTGTGGGTTCCGCCGATAGGAGGCAGCAAACGGGTGGCGTTCCTGTGTGAGTGGGGATTACGAGAGTCCGAGAGCAATTTCACGAACGAGATTTCTAACAAAAAGAGTGTATGTATTGTTTCTTTCGTTTTCTATCTTTTTTATTGATTGAATTGCCGAGAAAGGAGTTACGGGAGTGAAGCATTGCTTCGTTTGGCGACCAACTGCCGGTAGTGGGACCGGCTTTGAGAGATGCATCTCGGTGATAAAAAAACTTTTATTTCATTCGTTTATTTTAAATACAATCAACACTATCAAATCTCTCAACAAATGTATAACTTCCATATTAGACCTACCCGACATTAATACAAAATTAATTTTTGAGAAACATTAGTATCATGTCGTAACCTATGCACAATTACTCTCTCCCATAATTTTGATGTATGGCACATCAACTTAATTCCTCTATAATTCACACATTCTCGTGCATAATCTTTATTAAAAATAAGAACCAACACACTCCTCCGCTATTCTGACATCATTTTAGTCTTCAAAATAATATTAAAAAGTTTAGTAAGCCAAATTTCATGATCTCCTAAGCAATTCCACACCTATATTGGAATATCATCAAAATCTCGTTATTTTTTCACACTTCATTTTCTTTAATAAAGCCTCTCCAGCTTCAATTTTTTTCCCTAGGCTGCCATAAAAAATTCCCTTTTTTGGTATAACTTCAAATTTAAGTTCCCTTCAAATATTTGCATAATTTCTTGGAAAGCTGGAATGCCAATGCTGTAAGACCTAGATTTCATTAACATCATCAAATTAAAAACTAGGTGGGAAAAACTAAATACTAACCATTGCATTTTCACATAAAGGCAATGCAATAGAGAAACAAGAGCAAAGATCATCCACAAAAACGGGAATTTAAACCTGGTTCACAAAGCCTGCTAGGGCTTCCAACTGACCCATCGCATTTGCCATACGCCCCATATAATTCTCCACACCTGATGAGCCCAAGGGTTCGTTTGTCAGCACCTCAGAAAGCGTTTGTTGAAGTTTATCCAATCCTTGTGAAAGAGCATCTTCAGCTTGCTGAGATGATTGTTGTAGGTTACATACAGCAACAACTTGCTGCTCCGTTAAAGGTTCAAGCTGAGGAGTAAGAACCTACATATCAATACAGCATTGAGAGAAAAAACGTTAATTTATTATTTATTAAAAATATTTACCAGACAAATTTCATTTCCTAAACCATAGGCAATGGAAATAATGCCGGCAAATGAATAGAAAGCATTATAAGGAAATTGACTCCACCGTCAGAAATAATGAAATCTTAGATTGCATATACTCTTTTATGTTCTACTAATCTATAACCCCACTCACAAACAAGAAAACAAAAATCTCTTCTCCACCTTCTCTATACACATATAACAAACGTAAAAGGTAAAAGATGAAGGTGTCAGTTATGTATAAAATCATACTCCTCTTTTTCTTTTTACCATTTTCTGTTTTGGTATTTTTACTTATATCCTAGCCCCAGCCACCATTTACTTCATCTGCTCAATCAAAAAGATCAACCAAAATAACGAATGAGAACTCACACTGAGGAGCTGCAGAGACATTTTTCAAGATAGAAATTACACTTACGCTAACTATTTTCAGATTAACACTTATTAACAGGATGTTTCTTAAGAAAATTTAATAGAACATACAATAAGAACGGAGGTAGGGGAAGCTAAAAACCAGAAAGCGATTAAAAACTGACGATGCAGTGAACTTACTGATTAAGTATGAAGATAAAACAGTAAATATTTAAGAAAGTAAAAAAGACCTAGCGTATGATTTCAGAAGCAAAAGACCGGCAAACTTAACCAGAGGCATTGTATATACAGTAAGGAGTAAGCACTGTCTAGCAGTATAATAGATCACCTTTAAAAGTTCTGAAGGACGAAATCCTCCAATCCACAGAAAAAAACGCTCTGATGCTGTCCTCCACAAGCCAGACATGAGATAGAAGACATCAGATTTTGCTGCAATTGCTTTTATGCGAAAGAGATCATAATAATGGTTCATTCCAGTGTCTACAAGCATCTGAAGTTCTATTTCAGATACATGTGTTTGTAGAGCAGCCCTAAGCTCACAGATCTGCCTATTTTGTTCTTCAACCCAATGTCCATATTCCATTTCAAAAGCAGTCACTCCTTCAAACAGGAAAACGGGAAATAAAATTAGAAGAATACCTGCACTTTCTATTAATAAATCCAAGTAAACCAAAATTTTACGGAAGTCATGTCTCCTTAGGACAAAACACGTAAAATTTGAAGACAACATCTAGTTTTTTAAAAAAAAGCGCTAAGCTTCCTCAAGACAAGCCGGTTTCTTCCCCAAATAATGTACTAGTGTTGTTCGGGCATTTTAAAAACTACTTATTTCTTTAAATATTAACTCACAGTAGTTGTACCTACAATTCCTATCTATCAAATTGAGAACTTATGCACCAGTAAACATGTCCATGCAAATATGTATCCATCCTACGTTTACTTTGTAACAAGAAAACAGAAATCCCATTGTATTTATCAGGATATCTTATATTACACAGCAGCCCTGGTGGGAAATATCAACCACAGCATACAGAACATTAGTAAAATAAAGATATGAAGGATTGATTTAAAAAAAAAAACAGGGATCCAGTTTTTGAACAAAAAAGGGGGGATATAGTGTATGCTTGATGTAAATAGTTTACGGTTAGGGTCTCCTAATAATACGGTACAAGCCTTTAAATAGACTTTAAAGAGACAAAATGATGAGGACATCAGAGATCGACGGCTACGATTGTGCTTATTTATTTTGCTCTATTTCATGTATTTGATTTATTATTGTTCTTTTCCTTTTCTACCCTCACTTGAGGGCTTTGTCTTATGTATGCCCTAGGGGCAATAGTGTCTTTATTATTTTCCCTCATGTTTTTGGCTATTTAAAGCCACCCTCTTCCTTTGGAGAGGTTAATGAATGAATGATAAGAAAGCACATGTGTTCGTTGGAGAGTTGTGAGAGTTCTTGGAGAGAACTTTGGAGGAATCCCTAGGAGAGGGAAAGCGGATCACCCACCAACCTTGGAGACGGCCGGGTTCGTGGTTATTTTAGCTCTTAATCTTTCTCCCTACTTCTCCTCTCCACACCTTTCGGCCCATCCCCAAAATCCCCTCCCGCCGGTCACCTTCACCCCACACCACCACCACCTTTGCCCCACTCCAACCCACCTACGGCTCATCTCCACCACCGGCCCACCTCTTGGCTCTTTGCCACCACCACCACAACCGTCGGCCCTCCCATCCCCACCAAGCCACCGGTCCTCCATCTTTCCCTTTTCAAAATATTTCCTAAAGCCCCACTTTCCATATTTAACTCTACTTAATTTTGGAAAGGATTTGAAATTTGAAATAAATCAATTTTAGATTTCAAATCTTTCCTATTTCCTTTAATCCTATGTTTGGAAAGGTCTATTAATTAATCAATTAATTCAAATCTGAATTAATTAATTAAATCCTTTCCTATTTCATGAATCTTATTTTAATAAGGTATTTAATTAATCCAATTGATTTAAATCTAAATTGATTGATTGATTATTGCCTTAAGATCCTTTCCTATTTCATGAATCCTATTTTTAGTAAGGTACTTAATTAATTCAATTGATCTAAATCTAAATTGATTGATTGATTATTGCCTTAAGACTAAGATACATTGAATCTAGTCACATACTCCCCTCTCTCTCTCTCTCTCTCTTTGGCCGAAAATCCCAAACCCCACAATCTTTAATTCTTGCCACAAACACCCCTCCCTCACTTGGAAATAATTCCAAGACCTTTCCCCCACCTGGCCACCCACTCCCTCCAACCCGTGGCTGATTTTCTTGCTCCAGATTTTTGTACAAACCTCTCCAAACCAAGTTCCCTGCTTTCCAAGTTTGCTGCCAGAAATTTCTGCACCTAGTCCTGAAATTTTATCAATTAGAGGCTTCACAAACTGCTGCCCAAGGAGGGAATCCCGCTATACATCAACTCCTGCTGTCTCCTTTCAGCCCGCCACCAACAGGAAGACTCTCCCAGCAATCCAGCACTTCCCCAAAGTCAAAAACAGCAGCTTTGCATGGAATGGCTGATTCATACATTGTTGCACACCTATCCTAAGGGTTGGCTGTTTGCTATCCAAAGGTCCAAGCTTGCAAGGAGGTTGAATATCAACAAAGGGTGAACTCTTACCTACTCTCTTACCTTCCTCATTAATCCCTATTTGTGGTTTTGATTGATTCATGCAAAATCTTACAACGCTCCGCTAAAGCCTAGTGTTTGGTAGGAATTGTGTGAGAGTTCTTTCATAACACTAATCTTATTGTTAGACTAGGGATTTCTTGTTGAAACCCATTTCATATGCATTATCAAGAGTAATTGGTTGTTTTGTGATTTTTACTTTTTGCAAGTAACTTGGCCTAAGCTAGTGTTTACCGCTCTTTGTGTTTTATTTCATTGTTTAGATCATCATCAAGATTTAATTAAGTTGCTCTTAATCTTTAAACGTGCAAACTCCTTATTTAATTCTTAATTTCATATATGTTCTGCATCACAAAATCTATAAAAGCCCAGGTAGTCATAGACCAATCATAAAAAGTCAAACCAATCATAAAAGATTTGAATCGGATCTCTTCTCAAAGCTTTATAGGCCAATTTGTATTTATGGCCGAATTTCTTTTGATTTTTTAATTTGAATTATTTTTATTAGTTTTTTATATTCTGAGAAAAAATCCAAAATAGTCCCCCTAATTATTAGTAATTACTCAATCAATTCCAAAAGCTTTACACTCCCCCAATTTAGTACCCTCAACTATTCAAAATAGATCTAATTTGGTCCCCCTGTTAAAATAAAATCCGTCAAATTTAACAGAATATTCTACAAATCTCCAGCTTTTCATAATGTGAGGGGCATTTTAATAAAAATATTTAAATTTTGTATTTTTTATAATTTCGCTGCTCATCTCATTCCAAAACCATCCCTTACGAGTGTGAGATCCAGCAGCAAAGGATTGCAGAGTTCTGACTAAGAGCGGTGAATCATTGAAGCAGCATGCACCAAAAATTGAAGAGCAGTGAGATGATCTTCAACAAGCAACATACAAGTGATTAGAGTTTGCAACTGTGCGTGAGCGGCAAATCAGTGCCTTGAAGGGTTGTGAGCAGGCTTTTTGCATGTAGGAGGCAAAACACCATCTCCGATAAAGATGAAGGGGCGCAAGCCAATTTTGCAATGCAGTAAGATCTTACATTCAAATTCTGCTCAACAAACAATATTCTTTTAATAATTAATCTTATTAGTTAGTAGGTTAATTTTTATTTTGATTTTTATAATTATTATAATTTATTAAATGGCAAAATAGAGCAATATAAGCAATATAATCTCACATATACTTGCACTACCTAAAATACCCACATATTTAACTTTGATGTTAACTTTAATTGTTATATTTGGTCGTGAGGCCAAATGGTATCAATTTTCAATAGTCAAAGGACTAAATTGGGACAGTGCAAAACTCTAGGATTAAATTGGGCACTTGTCAATAGTGGGGGATTATTTAGGTGTTTTCCTCTTTATATTATGTTAGATAAGATATGTTTACATTTGCATTTTGCTTACTTTGGATAGGATTAAATTTATATTTAATTATTTTGTCCATATCCTTGTAACCCCCTTTTTTGGAAATAAGAATACATGATGTGTGATTGGATAAGTATTGCTTGTTTGATGAATAAATTTATTTTGTGAGGCCAATCGAGTACTCCAAGGATTAAGTTATGCACGCAGAGCACTCCAACTTATGTTTTCAGAGTTTCTCTGTCCCCCTACATAATTCTTGGTATCAAAACTTTTTTACACAGCTATTGTCCTAAATCCCCATCGTCAGCTTTATGCCACATGCTACCCACTAACCCTAGTCTAATGATTTTTGCATCAGCACTTCACCTAGAGGAAAACCATCTTGCATCCAATGCTACCATCTCGGAGCACGCCAAATTTCGTGACCCATAACTTGTGTGCAACAATCATCGCAAGCAACCTTAAAGCTTGCACAACACACGTAATCAATGAATGCTCACCCTCACACATCCATTCTGCAGCTCACACTCACACGCCCAAACCCAAGAATGCGCCTTGCTACATGCCCACAACCCAACCTTGAGACCATGCATGCGACTTTGTCCAAACCGAAGTACCTGCCTACACACATGTAAACATTGTAACTACACACTGCATTTGACACTTATTGCATTGTAACGGATCGATTTGGTTCGGTCGGGCCGGTTCAGTTGAACCGCCCATCCTAAATAAAAAACCTCCCGTAACCGTACCCCTTTTCGTGAACAGGCAGAGGGGTGGACGACTGGGGCTGAACCGAACACACGCGTGAGGATTCGGAGATTTCATTTTACCATTTTTAGAAATCGATCACGTTTGGGGATAAGAATCTTCAACTCCTCTTCATTCCTATTGCTAAAGAAGCAAAGATTGAGAGGAAACAACGATGAATGAGAAGAACGACAAGGAGAAGAAAGGAAGAAGGTTTGTTTTTCAATTTTGTATAAATTATTTCCTAATTATTTCTCTAATTAGTGGAAACATTAAATTGAAGATAAGAAAGACATTTGGAAGCGAGGAGAAGAGATTTGTGAGGGAGTAAGAGAAAGATTTTGGGATTTGAAAAATCCCCTCGTTGTAAGTAAAATTTCTATCATATAATTTTTCTTAGATTTATTATTAAATCTTATTTTCATAAAAATTTTTATTGTTTAATTTTAGAAATTTTGGAAGGAAAGAAAGCAAGTTGTAAGAGTTGAGTTCTTTAAGAATTCAACAAGCAAGGAAATTGAGGCCGAAGTTGTGACAAGGATCGAATATTTGAAAGATTAAAGTAGGTAATTATTGTGAAAATTTTAATATTTTATATTTTCTTTCGAACATGACATAGTATTTTATATCATGGGTTTACTTCAAAGGTTTTACTTCTTTTTGGAAATTATCATGTGTGAAACAATGTAAGTTCAAATGCATAAATGAATATAGATATTGTTACAACAGAAAATGAATGAATGAAATGCCATGAATGAAATTGTATGTATATGTATGACATATATGTGTATTAAGAAAGTATGCATACGAAGAAATGGTATATGAAAATGAATGATAATAAATAAATAAATAAATGAAAAGGGAAAAGGATATGCATGCAAAAAATTTTCAGGAGTTCACCCTCGTATGGTACTGGCTGGGGAAGCAACGTACCCGTGCACGTAAAAGGAAAAGGTTATAGAAAAGGAAAAGGAAATGGAAATAGATATGGTTGTACCTTTGGTATATTTAGACGGTGCTCCTGTACTAATTAAATGGGAAAAGGAACACATGATAAAGTATTATAAATGTTATAAATGAGTATGATACAATATGTATAAAGGAATGAATGGAATGAAATAAACAAAAAAGGAAATGTATATCAATGTTAAATGAATAGACTTAATATTACAGGTTAATTGTATTGTACTTATACATATTAATTGTTTAGAAATTACCCACTGAGTTTACCTTGTAAACTCATTCCATTAAACAATATTTAAGGTAAGTCTTCAGAGATTTAGAAATAGCAGAAAGGGAAGAGTTCGTCTATAGAAGACGACGCAACATTGAAAACAGATAATTTATAATTTATATAAATGTTAAGTATTTGACAAAATTTGTTAGTGGCTCTTCAGTTGAATGGAGAAAATTTTATGTTATATTACTAATGAATTGAAATGATTTGATCCTTCCGTCCGACTTTTAATTCCTGCCTCGTTAAGTCGAGCATCCGGGCCAGATCGTGACATACATTGGAATCTCGATGTGAATTGTTAGCATGTCATCCATTTAGAAGTCTATGTCACACTCGTGGCCACATGCCTCATCCCTTGCGTGCTTGCTTCACTACATGATTGGCAAGCCCTTCTTGCCAACAACCAAGCGCTCACTCATTGCTCTACATATGTCACACTATACCTTGACATTGAGCAAAACTACCACAAATAAAGCCTTTTATTTCATCCAGCTCATATGCATGAACTTCTACACTCATTATAGCACAAATCTTCTAACCACCGCTCTGATTATGCAACACTGACTACATCGTAATTGCACACTACCCCATCATTGGCCTCTCACCAACGACCAACACAACCGCCAACAGTTGAAAGAAAATCTTCTAACTGCTAAAAGATCACAACTTCTTGACATTCAACCCTACTTCGCTAAATTATAATCTCTAATAATGTTAGTGTAACCGCATATCTATGGCAAATATTATAACTCTACATGAACAACTGATCGATTAATCTCTACTAGAATTTAGCCTAGCCACAATGCTGCAACTTACCATGCCTGGTAAGAATTACATGCGAGTGAAATGAAAGCACCACCAAAAATTATCATGCTCACTATAATATTATCTTGAATTGAGTAATTTTTTTCATATTTAGAGACACTAAACTCAATTATATAATGAACAAAAATTGATTATTTTGCATCAAAATATGTTAATAAATGCTTCAAGTAAACTTCTTGCATATCACTGAGATCTCCTATTAGATTGTAATTGCATGCTGCATAATTAAAGTTCACAATCATGTCACTCACACTAGAGCAAATCCAAAATTATTTTAATAAATATCTAACCCAACAAAATCAATTTAAAGAGAAGATCATCAATTACCTGGTTAGTAACGATAAGAGAGTTACATTATTATTAAATGAGATTATGCGAAGAACTGATAAGCTAGAGAATCACACAGCCAACTTGACACAAATGATGGCAAACTTATTCGTACAAATAGAAGCAAATGCAAACGGAACACCAACAAATAGACTAGCTACTATACCATAAAATCCTATACCTAATCCTATAACTGATTCTAGAATCTTAAATAAGTTATTTGAGGATTTCAACCAGCATATGCAACCAAACTATCTTGTATAGGCAAGAGGCCTATCAATGCTTTATCATCATTATACTATACATTAGCCTCTCTGAGCATATGCTGCAATCATAATCATCCCGCTGAAGATCATCATTATCCTACCCAGAGGATCAAGATTGATGCTCCCACATCGGATGCTTACATTGATTGGGAATCTGATATGGACAACTTATTTGCTTGGCACAAAATGAATAACATGCAATACATCAAATTTGTCAACTTAGAGCTGACCTAACTAAACAACACTGTAATATCATTATTCATGATATATATTAACACAGAACCACCCCCTCTATTTGGAATATGCTAAAGGAATACTGATGCAGAAGTATTGGCCACCACGCCATAGAAAATATCTCGTTAAGGTTCTTTTAAATTGTAGGCAAGGCTGCCAATAAGTAATTGATTATCTTAATCAGTATGAGTAGTTAATATCAAGATGTGATATGTCCTAAGATGATTAAGATCATAGCAGCAACTGCATATGAAAGTTTTAAATTTTAAATTGATTTTATTAATTATTTTTTTAGAAAGAATAAAATGTGCTTTCATAATATAATAAACAAAATCAATATTGAAAAAGACTCGTTGATGTATAATTAAGGCAACTTGTTAACGAAAATACATAAAAATATATGATAAGTAAGAAATTTGATTTCGTAAAAATTTCAAGAAGAAGATGAATATTCCTAAATTACCCTCATTTTGAATACCATCCATCAACTTTAACCATGTTATTTTTTAAAGCAGGGCTATTTTGGCTCTTTTTTTTTTTTTTTTTGGCACCATTTTTGACCTTTTCTCATTACCAAATAAAATCGCCCATACCTCAATGACATATTTAGGCTAGGAATTTACCATGATAAACAAGTTGCACACTTTTTAGAAAGCTCTACTCCAAACAAAAGATATAAAGTTTCATTCCATACATATCTAGTTGACAACAATGATGATCAAGGTAATGACAACAACAATGACTATGATAATAGGGATGACAATAAAAATAATGACATCATGAGATAATAATAAAGATATTAGAGATGATGGCCGGATCTCCATGACAATAATGATTAGAACTATGATGAAAATGATGGTGATGATGGGGATAAAAATTTCCAGGAAGAGGACCATAATGTACCATTAATAAAGTAAGCAAAACAACACTAAAGTAGTAAAATAAAAAGTGTTCCATTAAACATTCAAAATAAGAAGTATTACTTATAGAGTGAATACAAAGATAGAGAAGTACAACCCACAATCTAAACAAAGCAACATTTTCACAACCATTGAGGATTCCAAATTATTATTTAACCTTACATGGGATAAATAGGGATGCAACGACTCATAAATATACCTGGATTAATTGTCCCAGAGAAGCCAGCAAGAGTAGGATCTCCCGTATGCCCACCAACATACATACCCTACCAAATCCATAAGACCTTGTACTAAGTGGATAATATCAGAAGATAAATCATTCATGAAAGTTGTTCCCAAACCTGTTGTTTAGTTGTCTCAAGCTCCTGCTCAACTTGAGCAAGTTTTATGCGACTGCTTTCTAGTTGTTGAACATAAGCCTACAAGTATAACAATAAATTTTATTAACTTTCTAGTGGCGATTAATGCCTTAACAATTCACAGTCATGATGCTAATTTTAGTGCCTTTGAAGCACCTTTTTTCGAAGGCGACTTTTTCGAGCTGCCTCTCGATTTTGTGCAAGGCGTCTTAAAACCTGAATACAATCCAATGTACTGAACAACCATAACTTTATTACAATAAACATCAAGATAATATGATGCAATTATGGGGATTCATGTACTAAGATTAAACATTCCAACTTAGAATTTTCTTTCATCTTTCTACTGACATTTATTGTTAAACACGTTAAAGCAAAGTTTACTTGTGTAAATGGAACATTCTTTCATGACTGAAATTCGAGTAATGCAGTAGTAAAATAAATATAAACGTCCATTTCTAGGATTAAATGATCAGCATAGAAAAAAGGATCAGCAATAAATAATATTCAAATCTTAATCCTAAAATCACGCCAAATAAGTTCCAGTATTTGTTCATTTCTTTTTCTTTTTTTTCCTGGGAAAACCTAATTGAATTACAGATTCACCGCTCAATGCTATTTGGAATAGACTAACTAGCATAAGATATAAACCCATAATGATTATCTTCAATCACAAAGCATATGCTGATGCACAATGTATGGATAAAGATATTTAATAAAGCATAAATTTTGTAAGCTAATCCTGTTACTGTCAATTTCGGTGCTTTCCAGGTCTTTTAAAGTGGGTTTTCACACAATAAACACAATGAAGATTTTTCTTCACTGACTTGTACAGTTATTTCTTTGAAGCTTCACTTACTAAATGCATCTTTGACTCTAATACACATATAACTATCACCATAAGCGTTATCACACAATGAGGTCAGCTATATAGCTTGCCGTCGGTATTAATTCCCCATAAAATATATATATATGATAACTATATGAATGCTATTATAGAAAAACTTCTGTCCTTATTAACAAAAGAATAGGTAAGGAACACTTCTCATGCCATCTAAATTACCCCAATACATGCATGCATGCACGTTAATCCAGGATCCATCTCCATCTAACCATAGGTAAATACATCCATTCATAAATCCAAACTATTCTATGGAGCCAAATTTTTTCTTGATAAGATCTTTCCAAGCTATGAATGTATATCATTTTTAAATCTAAATCGTTGGCTAATCCATTTTGTGGATAATGAAAATATTTTAGAGATCTTAATATATTATATAAAGACTTTGAGGATCTATTATTGACTTTAAGAGATCATAAAACTAATTTTATATCTCTTCGTTATAACTACAAATAAAGCAAGGGAGGCTCTTGGAATCTCAGTGTATTCAACTTTAAGGAAGATAAAACTAATGACTCAAATGTGAAGAATGCCCTAAAAAAGGAGTTTTGTTGTGCTTCCAAGTGGAATTCCATATCGGGTGGATGTTCGAGAGGAATTAATCAACTCCAAAATGCAGTGTTGAAAGAAACCATGAGTTTGAACTTGAGGTCAAGAGGAACTGAGTGAATGACAAGAGGATATGCTTTTGAGGCCATGTTAGACAAAAAAATGTAGCAAAATATTAAAATTAATGTTAAACCGGTGAGAATTTGTCAAGTGTATATAACTAGGGAAAATAAGGAATATACTTGTGCCTAGCAATTTCCATGGCGAATTAATGAGTGGACAAAACATAGTGCCATGGAGCCATGACAAGCTACAGGTTGCTACCAAATGCAATAAATAGACGTGCTACACCAGAAGGTGTCAAACTTTCGATACGTCGTAATGAAATGTATAGGGAAAATCGTGATAATGCTCTAAGGTTGATGAAAATGGTGATAGGAACCCGATCTCCACATAGCACCAAAAAAAAAGCAATGACGAAGAGAAAACACAGCAGCAATCAACGAGAAAGAATGAAATTATGGGGTATTTATTGATATCGGCACAACAAACCAAGATACAAGTTAATCTACTATTCGAGAGGTAGATCGACTATTTATAAATCCTAAGCGCCGCTAGGAACAACTCCAAAGAAAATTACTTGAAAACACCAAATCACATAATGAAAATAAAACAACCTAATTAATCCTCAACAAAACCTTCTTGATTCCCTTCCAATTTTGAATTCAAATCAGCCCTCTTTCCCTAAATAAACTTTCCTAATTCTCTCCTAAATCTGAATCCAAATCAGCACTCTTTCCTTAAATAAACCTTCATAATTCCCTCTCAATTTTGATTTTCTATGGTAAGTAATTAAAGGTAGAATTAATCCCTTTGGAGCCCCCCTCTCTCCTTGCCTGTCGCGCACAATAGTGAGGCCCATAGGACTCTTCCGCCCGCCAGCTAGACCGGCCCCCATTGCTGGGGCCGGGGGGTTGATTGGCTGGACCGGCTCAATCGGTCCATCACATGGTAATTAATATTACAAGCACAAATAATTGAAGATGACCTTGAGTTGTTAGGCATCCATGGAAAAGACCTAAGAGAAAGTCCCTAAGAGCCAACTTTTGATTAACCTTAGGTATTATCACTGGGAGAGACCTGAGAGAAAGTGCTCGATAACCGCCTAAGAAGATTCCCAAGAGCAAAGATGATTTAAAAGCTTGAAACGAAATAACGTGTTATGCGCAAGGTGATGATGACCCTTATGAACAGCAAGAATTTCACGGATAAAATCAATCATCGTATTTTTCAAAATCTTAGCTTGAAGAAGATTGTTGGATATATAAAAGCTAGTGGGGTATACAACCAAATGAATGATATTCATTTCACTCTTTCTTTCACAATTACTTTATGTTATTGGCAATGTTGATTGGGTCATCCACTTAACAAAATTTGAGAATTTATTTGTACTTTCTTAATTATACTAAAAGTTGATTATCATTCATGCAAGCTACATAAATGCTATTGGATTTCCTTCCCCTTCTTTTCCACTAGTCATTCTCATTATTTTAAGTTAATTCACTCAAACATTTAGGATTCTAGCCTAGTTGGTACTCATCTAGGCTTCCAGTATTTTGTAATATTCATTGATTATTTCGCAAAAAGTTATATGTGTTCACTTAAATGTTACTTTGAGGTTCTTCACATACTCCAAACTTTTTATCAAGAAATAAAGTTTTTTTTCCGTAAAAAAGTTCAACAACAACAACATCAACATGCCTTCATCCCACTACATGGGGTCGGCTACATGAATATTTTTTCTCCATTTTTCAATATAAATATTTTTTCATAAAAAAAATATTTTATATGTTGATTATACATTCAAATTGAGAAAATAGCCAAAATAGCCCCCAACTATTTATGAACGATAAAAATTATTCTAAACTATGCAAAAGCCCAAATTTAGTTCCTAAACTTTTTTAAACATGAACAAGAATAATCCTGCCATTCAACTTAATATAAATTGGAGTTAATTGTGTTAAAATGGAGGTTATTTTGAAATATATATTTCCTTCTTGAATTTTTAGTAAATCTAGTTTTCAACTCATCTTATTTCCTCATGTGCAGCAGCTAACTTCATGTACAACCCGAGTGAATTAAGATTGTGCATGTTCCAAGCAGGATTACTTTTTGTAATAAATAAATTTGATTAACATTTCTGCTATTTCGATTCCATTGTAATAAAATAGATTTGAGTTTTTTTTTTGGAGAATTATAAAATTTTAAATTTGGATATTGATTTTATACAACAACAACAATATCAAGCCTTTATCCCACTACGTGGGGTCGGCTATATGAATCCTTTTTCTCCACTTAAAGGATTCATGTCATTATTATTCGACAAGTTTTACGCTGACTGTCGACTACCTAATGCAACCCTCCACTTTTCTCATCCAGAACTTGGGACCTGGCAACGGTAGTGTTAGAATTAACAAACAT
Source organism: Dendrobium chrysotoxum (assembly GCA_019925795.1). Lineage (NCBI taxonomy): Eukaryota > Viridiplantae > Streptophyta > Magnoliopsida > Asparagales > Orchidaceae > Dendrobium > Dendrobium chrysotoxum. The sequence continues at coordinate 76,963,948 of CM034313.1, forward strand.
TTTTAAGAAAGAATAAAATATGGACTTCAGTTGTTTAATTTATTTTTTAAATATAATAAATACAGTTAAAATTAAAAAAGAGCTACATGATATGATAATTAAGGCAATTTGTTACATATATTAGAATTAATCAAAATATCTTTAAAAAAAATTATTGTTTTGCTTATTTCATCATTACAATAAAATATCATCAACTCTAATTCATCGCTCCTTGGGGGGAACTTCGTCAGCTCCTTTTCGTCGCTACTAGAGGAATCTTTATTCGCTCTTTGTCATTTTTGCTCAAGGAAGCTTCACCACTATTCGGGGAATTTGCACGATGGTCTCCTACGTATAGTACCCAAGAGAGGAAGCTTAGTCATGGCTTGTCCCACTCCCTTCTCTGACATCACGCAATAGACATGCTTGTCGTAACAGCCTTCTACTCGAGGAAAGCTTTACCTGCTCCCATCTTATTTTGCGCTCGCTTGTCCGTTTCTACTAAGGTAAGCATAATAATAATAATAATAATAATAATAATAATAATAATCAAATATTGAAATACTCAAAGAGTTACGCATGCTTCATCATCTCCATCAACCCAATATCCTTTCTATTAATTTCAACCTCCAATTTGGATGGTGGGATAATTTTGGTCATTATTTAAAGACTCTAGGGATCAAATTGAGACTTTTATATACTCTAAGATCATTTTGGTCCTTAATGAATAGTCGTAAAACCATTTAGTCATTTTCCCCTTTAGAATTCCTGCAAACTCAAGACTAATTATCCTTATACCTCTGAACATAATGGTGTTTTTAAATGCAAAAATTGGCATCATCTTGATGTTTCCAGAACATTGATATTTCACATGAATGTTCCACATAAATTTTGGGGATGCTACCTTAAGCGAAGTTTTCTCATCAATGGAATCCATTCTCCATTATAAGAACACACATCAAACATCTTCATTCTTTATCACAATCAAGCTCCTTTCTTAATCCACGGGTCTTTGGTTCTACCTACTTTATTTGTGCATTCCACTCCTCCGACAAACTCTCTCCCTATGCTCTTTTATGCATATCCCTTGGGCAATCTTATGCTAAAAAAGATTATCGAAGCTATAATCTAGTTACTAGATGATTGTATAATTCCGTCAATGTAACATTTCATAAAACTACCCCTTTTTTCATTTATTTAGTTCTTGGACTCTCCTCTCCACCTATTCCTCTTCCCCCAAAAACTCATTTTCGTACCTCTACACCTTTAAAGATATATTCTCATAGTCCTCAGCCTCCACCCATAATCGTACCTCCCAATACATTATCATATTCAACTGAGCATCAGCCAACTATTGAGACATTTAACCTATATATTATTGTTGTTTTGAGAGATAAAAAGCCACATACCACTTAACCTATTCACTCATATGTCATTTGATCAATTATCCACTTTTTTTGAATTTTCATTCTGTCACTATCATTTGTATATATTCATAAGATGTATAGCAGCATACTTTATGGAAACAAGCCATGTCTACTTAGTTGTCATGCATGGAATATAGTTGTCACCCCTCCTAATATCAAATCCATTGTTGATTAGTGGGTGTTCATTGTAAAATTTCACACTAATGGAATGATTAATCGCTACAAGGTTTGATTGGTTGTAAAAAAAGTTCACCCAAACTCATGAGATAAACTATTTTGGTATATTCTTCCCTATCACACGCCAAACCTACACCATGATTTTTTTTCTATGATCATCAATCAAGGTTGGACTACACTAAAAATGGATGGTAATACTGCATTCCATTATGATGACATGCAAGATATCTAATGTAGGACATCATATAGTTAAAGATAATCAAGTTAAAAGCCAAATTAAAAGCACTAAGTCTAAAACCCAAGAAAATATCAAATAAAATACCCAATTAAAAGAGACCAATAAAGAATTCATAATTTATAATATTTTAAATATAATTTTTTTTTATTTTTATCTTTTATTTTGGGTAAGGATGAAGCATTGAAAACTGGTCAAAACTCTTCATTAATGGCCACTAACCTCCTCTTTTTCTTTCATTATTCCCTCCATTTTTTCCTCCAAAAATAGAGGCCTAAGAGTCTTATAATGCCTATAAAATGGGCTAATATATATTTTAATTTTCAGCTTTGGAATGAAATATTTTGGTGAAGAAATGCTCTTCATTTGTTTGGTGCTTGATAGATTTAATTGGTGATGATAAATAGTTATCTTTATTACTTTTAAATTATTAATTACTCTTCAAATGCCAGCTCTAAAGTTTTCACACATCTTCCTCCAATTCACAAGCATCCTCCAAGACCAATAAACCAGTGACCAAAGTCTTAAAATCATTATAAACTCTTCCATATAATTTTGGACAAAGTAGGGAACACTACGACCTAATCTTATTCCCTACATCTCAACATCCCCTCAAACTCCACTAAACTCTGGCTTCAAAAACTCTAGATTATAAGTTCACGCCCTAAGCTAATCATCTACCATTATTTGTAGCCATTTATCCTACATAAAACCCACACCCTAAAGTGGTCTCCAAATCAGCCCAAACTGAACTAGTCATGATATTTTAACTAATTTATCACTTTAAACCCCTCACCATTTGACCATAAACTCCAAAATATTTTTGTAAACATTAAACTGAAGATACATAATCTTTATTAGCCATTAACCTCAATAAAAGACTACCCTCCACCATCAATATTTATATGTACCAACATCTCATGCATGTTGTTTGGCCAGACAATATATATGTCTTCTCACATGAAGGCTATCTATGGCCTTAAATAAAGTCTACAAGCCTAGTTAGACAAACTATGTAACGTCCTAACTGAGATTGGTGTTCATAACAACACTATTGATCACTATATCTTCATCAAGCATACTCCTAGATCCATCAAACTTCTTGTTTATGTTGTAGACATCTTACTCCATCACGGCATCTAAGGTGAAATACTATTTGCAAAAATGCTTTGCCACCATACAGAATGACATAAGTACTTCCTTAGGATTGAGTTCACTTGGAATAAAAACATAATGCATCTTTCTTTAAAAAAAAAAGACTTCCTTGAAGAAACTGTCATCCTTGGGTAGTAAACCTATTGATGCCTATGAATGATCAAACTAAAATTGATGATTATAATAAGGTATCCCTCAATAATCCATCTCAATATCGCAGGTTAGATAGTAAGCTCATTTAACTTACTATAATCAAACCTAGCATCTCATTCATTATTACAGTAGTTAGTTAGCACATATAAAATCCAAATAAGCATTGGAAGGTGTTCTTTAGATTCTTAGATATATAAAAAGGTCATCATGAATAAGATTTTTATACATTAAATCTAATTATCTCAGCATTGAAGATGTACCTAACACAAATTATGCAGGCTAGATTGAAAAAAAAAAATTTAACCTTTGGATATTGCATGTTTATTAAAGGAAAATTGGTAGTGCAGAAAAGAAAAAGTAAATGGTTGCAACCAAATCTAATGCATAAGCAGAGTATAAAGCTATGGCACACTCAGCATAAGTAATTATGTGGGCTAAAAACTCTTTTAGGAGAGTTTGAGTACTATATTACTTAGCCTATGATTTATATGTCAATTGTGTCGTTATTTATATTGCCAGCAATCCTATTATTCATGAACACACCAACAACAACAACATCAAGCCTTTGTCCCACTACGTGGGGTCGGCAACATGAATCCTTTTTCTCCATTGTGTCTGGTTCAAAGTCAAATTCTCATTTAAATCTAATAAAGAAAGATCATTTCTAATATTTTCTAACCAAGTCTTTTTAGATCTACCTCTACCTTTCTTAACATAAGTCAAATCTAATACCTATACTTTCTTAACTGGGTCATCGGAAGGCCGCCGTTTTATGTGACCAAACCATCTAAGGCGACTCTCTCTAATCTTATCCTCCACTGGAGCTACTCCAACCTTTTCACGTATATGCTCATTTTGTATCATGTCTCTAAGAGTAAAGCCACTCATCCACCTGAGCATCCTCATCTCCGCAACACATAACTTAGCATTGTGCTTCTCTTTTAATGGCCAACATTCTGCACCATAAAGCATTGCAGGTCTCACCACCATCTTATAGAATTTTCCCTTAAGTTTGAGGGGGGGCTTTTCTATCACACAACAAGCCCGATGCATTCCTCCACTTCAACCATCCAACTTGAATTCTACTGATAACATCCCCATCTATTTCACCATCACTCTGAACAATAGATCCAAGATATCTAAAATGTGTACTCTTATTAATGACTTGATCGCCCAAAGTCACAATCCCATCACTAGGTCTATTACTGCTAAAATTACACTCCATATATTCAGTTTTAGATCTACTCAAGCGAAAACCTTTAGACTCTAAGGTTGATCTCCAGACTTCAAGTTTATCTTCAACTCCCTCTCTAATCTTGTCAACAAGAAGAATATCATCAGCAAAAAGCATACACCAGGGTACATCCTCTTGTAAATGTCTAGTGAGAAGAGTCTAAAGGATTGTCTATTCATGAACACACCAAATATATTTAAATGGATTGTCATTTCAACGAGATGATCTACTTTCCAAGAAAATTGTCACAGCGCATGTCTTCATTTGAAAATAAGTGTAAATATTTTCACCAAGGCATTAGGACACTGATCCTTTTCTGGTTTATGTAACAAGCTGGAGATCCTAGATCTATATGCTCCAGCTTGCAGGGAGATGTGGCAGTAGGTGTTAAACAGACCCCTAATAATGGAAAGAGATTGGGTAGAAGATTGTTAGACCGGTCCAGCCAGTCCCCACGGGACCGGCCCAGCGCAACAGAGGCGGAAATCTTTCGCCTCTTCGGTAACCGTTCGGACCGCAAGAGCCAACTGAACATTTTAGGAAGGATTTTTGAGGATTTTGGAAGGGAAATTTGAATGTAGGGATTGTTTAGGGTTTTCCTTTTGATTTGTATGCATTAAATAGTTTGTTTTCCTAGGGTTAGGGCATCTTGAATTTGGTTGAAATTTGAGATCTCTTAGGTTTAGGTTTTTCTTGGGCTCTAGCGGCGTCTAGAGATTTGGGAGAGATCGATCCTCCTCTCGAATAGAGAATCAATTGTATCTTGCTATTTTCTGTTTCTATTTCATCAAATAATACAAATTATCTACTGTTTTTGTGGTTTTGTGTGAATTTTTGTGAAGAATTCTCGTTGTTTTCCGAAGATTGATAGAAGATACTTGAGATCTACAACTATTTCCTATCAAAGATATTCCAAAATTTTAAGATACAATTCCACTTATTTATTTTCTTATCGTATTCTCTATTTTCTCCCTTATTCTCATCTATAGACCTCTTACAAGTCAATAATATACACAATAATTTATGTTCCCCTCAATAGCTCTCAACATTCATAAACACCAAAATATATTAAAGTCACTGCCTTGATAATCATTTAATAGATGCCATCTAGATGTTACTAATCAAACATGATTGCTAGCAACGCAAGTCTTATTCACACTTTAAGAAATAAAGATAAGCTACTATGATCGCAATAGAGATAATACATCAAATAACAACTATAGATCACAAGAGTAACATATTCCACTTTTGAAATGAAAAACAACAACAGTATAATTGATACTAGCTTAAAGTCGTAACAGCTAAAATAGATCAGAAAGTTAAAATAACTTCATAAATAATATTGAAACTTGTTTTTACAAACGTAAGAGATTAAATCTAGAAGACAGGTATCTGTTTACAGTTTTGGTGTAGCTGCATAAGTAGTTATAAAAAAACCAATTTTTTCTTACCTTGTCTGAAGGTTTGTTTGCTTCCTGATTGAACACCCTGGTACCAACAGTATCTCGAGGAGTATCTAACTATTCAGAGTTTTCAAATGTTGAATGGGGCAAACATAAAAACAAAAAAGAGGCAAAAAAATTATTAATCTTACAACTAGCGAACTTAAAATCTTCACATCTCACCCTATTTTTGTTTCTACCATCAGCTTCTACAATTGCGGCGGATATACATGTGTTCTGACTGCTATCGGCTTTAAAGGAGTCTCCCCACATGCCATTATGGTTTTTTGGTTCATATATTTCCATCCTTGCAGAACTAGCAAACTCAGTTGATGAGGAGTTTATGCTGATGGGGCTGGAAAAACAGAAAATGCAGATGACTGTGAACAGTTGGGACGCAGGAAGAAATATCTGACAATAATGACTTCGCAGTACATATAACAACAGCTTCACTAAATTCAGAGGCCAGTAAAAAAACTAATTACATTAGGCCACTGTTCAAGAACTTCGATTCTCACAAGTTTCATATATTAAGCATTCCCTTTTTTTTCTCCTTCGCGACTGCACATGGACATTACCATCATTGCATACGCAAATGAAATTGCAGAATCCATCTTATGTTAAGGAATGAGAATGATCTATGATGCACGAAGACAACACAAATCACAAATAAAATACAACAATTCAAATACCAGCTACATGACATTAAAGTTATATTCATATTTTTTATCAATAAAAGTATAATTGCTTATGATTATATACTAAATCAAAGATGACAAAAAATACTATTTAAATTTACGGTTACCTTAACATCATGAGACTTCTATGTTCTAGATTGAATATGATAAATCATAATTAGAAATCTTATGCAACACTCAAATAGAAAACGTCAATTCATATAGCCAACAACAACGACAAGCCTTTATCCCACTACATGGGATCGGTATGTCAATTTATATAACCGATCTCAATTATTGGCATTGGGATGAATGTGAAGACGTGTTAAGGAAATATCCCAGTAGTAACAAAGAAGTGTCAGATTCTCATTTAGAAAATTACATGAGACAGGACGGCTTTGTAAAAGTGTTTAACTGTTTATGCTTCATTGATAGCAAGCTTCTTGTCCATCAGTGGAGAATGGCATGTTATTAATAGAACTAACATTATCTATAACCTCATTATAAATTTGCCTGAATTGATAATGATGGGATAGGTTTTTGAGAAATATGAATAAAGATCATGGCGGATGCATAACCAATACGAATCTCCCGCACTCCAATAATCAATTTTAGACCGGCTGCTTACAGATGGCATTTATAGTATATAAAAAGGAGCTCAATTACAGAGCATTCCACGTACTCCATCAAGCCAAAATTATACTTGTCAGCGGAAGGAAATATTTCAACGTGGGTAAAAAAAAACAAGATCAAAACCACTTAAATAAACCATACAAATGAAAGTTTGATCCTATGCATTGGAATAAATATGCATAAATGCACAAAATGAGAATCCCTCTAGCTCAAAATACAGAGTGTTATCTTAAAGCAGTGTTATCTTAGGATGGAAACAGTTATATATTATAAACAGATTCTGAAATTGCTAGGAACAAAGAAGGCACAAAAATTCAACTCTGATATAAGATAATAAGGATAACAGGATTATAAAGTGCGGCTATGAAAATGTCATTGAATCATGCAAGATCGACCGTTCAATAAACCACTGTACAACTGACCATTTTTTATTTTCAAGAAGTCCTTCATGATACTAAAAGATGGTCTTTGTCTACAACATTTACTGATAATCAAGCTCCTATAAAATTCTCTACATACATCCCTTTCTACAACATATGCCAGAAAGATTTTTTGCATAAACTAAATACAATCCAAGGATCCAAGGTGGCAATCTAAAGCAGCATACCAACGGATCTAGGTTTTCATGTGTGGAATTCCTCATGTGTGAAATCTGAAAATTTGACATTTAAATAGTTTGTTTCCTTTGCTTTACAACGATGATCTTCTTATTTATGTCAAAATGAGAATAATGACGAGGTTGATGCGGCATAGTAGGCTAGTAGCAAGTGTTGAGCTAAGAAGTTCTATGTAGATAGTCCTCATGATGGTAAGAAATTGTTGATGTATCTCATTGAATCGAACATCAATTTTCCCCATAGTAAAATAAGCACTGATATTTAAAGGTTCACCAATCAGATGCTCATAGTGAACAATACCACTCTCTTACTATAAGATTCAGACTCCCCAACATTACTGTTATTGTTGTTATCATTGTCTTCGTTATAGGTCATGAGTCCTTTTCTTCCTAAGTATAGTTAACTAAATTTTATATATATACACACATGTTGGAAAAATCTACTGAAAAAAGATTGAGCATGCTACTTTTCATGTTCACTTCACCTACGAAACAAGCCTTATTCACCCAATCCAGCGATTCAACTCCACTTATTAGCCTAAGAACAAGCCAAAGTGCAGCCAATTAATAAGTCAAACAAGTTGTATGTGAAAATCAAGTTCGATGAATAGCCTTAACTAATATAATAAATATATGAGCCAAATCTAGATCCTAGACTACTGCAATTATGATGAAAAAAACATGAGATGACTAAAATATAAATTCTTCAAAAAAATGATAGTGAAGATCGTTAAAAATATAATTAGTTATTGATTGTATACCAAAGATGGATACTAGAACCAACAAAATGATTTATAAATGTCATATTAGTAGGAGTGGCAAAGAAGCGTATATTAAAATTTTAGGCCCTATCACTCCGAAACATATCTTCACTCGGCCACAAAATAAATAAAGTAATCCTGACATTCCCAGATATCAAACAAATTTGGGTTCCTTATACTAAACAATTAAAAAAATATAAATGTTTTATGTATGTCAACACTTCTCTACCCCACTCAAGTGGTGGGGTTGGATGGAACAATTGAAACAAGGTAAGTTGGAAGCCTTTGCATTTACTTCATTACTAGGATGAAAGCTTTTACCAAAAAAATGTCACAAATTTTCCAAGTCAAGGCACTCAATTCACCAACACACACGCACAACCTCTGAATATTTTCAGTTCAAGTTCAGTTAATGCTGAAATGGCCAAAAGTGGCATATAGTGAGAATGAAACTAATTGAATGAAAGAAAAGTCACTTAAAAAACATAGTAGAAATAAAGAGTTTCTATGATTCAAAGATTAATCCTCCAACATCCTCGACTACATGAACATCGTTATATATTTCTCAAGTTAAAATTGCAATATTATCTGAATTAGAATATTTCATATTTTATTTATCAAAACCCCAAAGCAAGGAGGCCCTTCCTCCCTTTGACGCCAAGTAAACTCAATCAAAAGTTCAATCTTCTAAAGCAAGGGATCTCCAACGCAAATCGATTGACAACAAGGAAACTCCATAAGCTTCAAAACCATCCCTAACCAACAGGAACAAATTTTACATGATTTAGAACAGCATTGAAGCCCACACCCTTAACCATTAAGTTCTTAATTATGAACCCTTCTAGCCATCGAGTAAAACCAAATCTTTCTAAATTTTTAACAATTTGGCACATTACTAGAGAGTCTTCTAATCCCATAATGCCTTACAAAAACAAACAAATATGTAGCAAAACCATCTAGGGTAGATTGGCATAGAGAAATCCAATGTTTGAAAGTATATTATCAAAGTAGAAGCTTAGTATCCTCTTCATTTTAAAATAAGAAGGCCTCAAAATTACTTATAATCAAGAGTTCATGAGTGGTATTCTGCTAATACCGCAGGGTAAATAATCTCAGGCACTCAACTTATTGCTCAACTCCTACAGAAGAGAAAAGAGTGACAATCCACGTTGTTATGCCCCAAATTTAGATATAACATTCAGTAACTTCAAAGGTTTAAGAAATGACACCTTAATCGAAATCAAATATTCCGCTTTCTTATCATGCGATTCGCCGTCAATTAAAAGCAAAAAAGCTTCAATATAGCACTTCAAAACTGACAACTTGCCACTAAAAGGAATACAAGTTCTGAAAGCCATCTCCTCTCAAAATACTTTATTCCTGAAAAGCTTGCTAGTTGAAATTCTGAAAGAGAGCTATTGAGTGGAAGGAACGGACATCTTAATTGAATAGCTTATCCATCACCCTGGTAAATAAACGCACCTCCTTCATCTTTTGAACAACTTCAACCACCCCACCAGGACCAGCACCTGAAAAAAGATCATCCCCTCTCCTACCCCTAATCTTTATCCAGCACTTTACTCTGGGATTAAGTGCTCTGAAAGAAGACACCATGTTTTCTTTGAAAAGATAAAGTCGTTTAAAAGGGAAAACATAATGCAAAGCAAAAATACCCTTTAGATTAGCGAAAAATTATATTTTTTTACAGATAAGACGTTGTAATCTTTTCATTTCCCTTTTTTTCTGGGAATAAATTTCGATGAACTGGAATCTTTAACCTAAAATGCGCAGTGGATTGTCGACGACTCAGACCTCAGTATCACGATGCCGGACGCTGCGGGGCCCTTTGCATCGTGAGGCCAGACAATCGACGTCAGATTCACATGTCACAAACCGGGGTTCCAAAACCCTAAAATCCCTATTTGAAGCTGAACTTCAACTCACTATCTTCAAGTCTTCCGCAGTTCCTCCCCCGTCGCTCTGCTGTTTTCCCGCTTCCCGTAAACGACAACAGCCGAGAGGAAACTAATTAAATAGCGCTTAAATGATTAGACTTCCATATCCGACAAACATGAATTATTTAGAGACTATTTATTTTATTAAAATAGAATTCGAGATAAATAAATGCGATCTCAAAAAAAAAATGTGTTAAAAATATTTTTGAATTTTTCAGTTGGATATATATTATAAATATATTTTTTTAAAATTAATTTATCACACATGAAAATATAAATGCATTTGAAATCATAATTAAAAATTAGACGTATTAATACATTCAAAATAAAAAAAAATGATTTCATAAGCCCTCATAAAATACCCCCAACATTTATTTTATTCTCTGTATACATTCAATCAAATAGCCATTTAAAACTATGCCACTACTATATATTTGGTGTTTATATTTCAGAAAGAGTAAATCCTTCAAAAAAGTGAAATACATAAATAAATAAATCTTTCGTATTTTTTATTTTTATTTTACCTTAATTTTGGCCTAAATTTTAGATTAATTATAAGGAAATGATTGTAAGAGAAATTATTATTAAAAATTTTTATCATAATAGGCTTTTAAAGCCCTTATATCTATTTTGAGATAAATAAAATATAAAATATTTATGTATTAGAATCATCTCAAAACAAAATCAAGAACTTTATAGTCCATTTAAATTATTTTTTGGTAAGAACATCCTAGCATAATTTTTTTCTTTATAAAATTCAATTGTTTGATGAATTTATGGGATTTTACAAACGGAAGCATATGAAATGGGAGAGAAAGAGGAGTGTTGCCTTCATTCAGTAACGAGCTGTTGTCATAACTTCCTGGCTTTCTTTGTGTCAAAGGCTATGGGCATTCAATCATTGTTGCATGACTATGATTCTCTGACTATTATCGTCGAACTTTGATCCTCGAACCACCATCGTCCAACTATGATCCTCCAATTACTTACCCTCTTATAATTAGCTTGCCATCATCACCTGGCTACAATCCTCCAACTACAATCGCTAAATAACGACCCTCCGACCAATATCTCTAAATTGTTGTCCTCCTACCACTGTGATCATACTAAAGCCCTCAAACCATGGTTGCTCTGCTACACTTATCCATGTTGCCATGCAAATAGTGTTGATGCACAACATTATTCATATGATTGATGCACGCCAATGACACCAACACTGACACTCGCTAATTACATCTCATGTCATGTGACACCCCAAAATCTAATTTGAAATAATTATTTTTTTATCTTTAAATTTACACAACCATAGCTATTTAATTTCTCTTATCAATCTAAATAGCAGCAAAAATAAAACTATCGATGTATACATATGTATTCATTTCACAAAAATCATATACACTACTCATGATCTATATAATCGTATCACAACTACTCTATCCTGAGTACAAAAGAGCAGCTAAAAAAAACAAAACATGAGAAATCCTGGTCAATCTCACACTCTTGATCGTCCCCCATGACATTAAAATATTTAACCACATATAATGATCTCACAAGCCCAACAAACAACCAAATCTTATAACTAAACTCAACACAAGGCAAATAAGAAATATGTATGTCAGTAGTCAAATCATAATATTATCATTCACATGATCATAGGATAATATAATAGAGAAATCGATAAATCAGTGCAGGTGTTGAATCACTAAAAAAATAATTGTATCAATACTACAATCAGCAAAGAAATCATATAAAATATAAAATCAAAATATTGATAAAGACTGTCAAAATTATATCAATGCCATAAAATTATATAAAAATAATTACTTTCATGTATCACGTGCTTAGAAATATCATATCAATGTCAACTCAGTGTCAGTGTCAAATGCACATGATCAATATATATAATATGATCAATATATTAATAATGGTAGAATATTAGTAACATCAATATCATGGTGAAAGTAACAGTAAAATCATATGGTGATAGTGATTCGACAGTATGCATTTTAATAATCATATTAAACAAGCAAGTATTGGCTAAAGTGGTGTTTTTCTAGTATCACTGTCAGTATCAATAACTCGTTGGCTCAGTAAACAGAGTCGTCACTCTTTGCCTATTGGCATAGTAATTATCTCCTTATAACTCTAAATCAGTATCACATGAATCAGTATAGGATAACACCCAACCACAATATTTAAAAGAAAGCCTGTCAATCCATTATTCTCTGCAGATCAATCAATCTTCAACCAACATTAGTGAATAAATAGTATTTACTTGTTTTCCCAATACACACATATTATTATCCACACTCATTTTTAATGCATTGTAGTAAATAAAATATAATTAAGCTTAATTTATAAAGTACAAAAATATCCTAACTGCAGGTAATAAAATCCAACTAAGAAAAAATTCATACTTTCAAAAATTAATCAATTTGCAAAGATTGTGTAAAATATCATTTTGAAGCTTTAATTAAACTGAAACATTATTTTTAGATGTCAAATTAAATTTTAGAGTAGGCAAAATTCACAATTTTTTCAAAATCACCTGGTAAAAAATTTCTAAAATATACTCAAAATATTGATAATCATGATCTCTATAGCATGTAAAAAGTTATGCAGTAAACATTTTATCAATAAAAAATTATCCTTATTTTTTTATAACGAAAATATAAATTTGATATAAAAAATATAATATTATTGAAATAAAAAATAAGATATAGATTTCTTATAGTGAGACAAGTAAATTTCCCAACAGTGTCGACGGACGAAAATCAATCTACCGCTTCCAAACCCTAGGATTTCCTTGATCTCTATTCTCTTTCTCTCTAAATTTTCCTCACCCAAGCTCTGTTAACTTACGTGGTAAAAATTTTACCAGTACAAAATTATCCTCATTTTTCAGTAACAGAAATATAAATTTGATCGAAAAAATATCAAAAATATAATATTATTGAAATAAAAAATAAGATATAGATTCCTTACAATGACACAAGAAAATTTCCCATCGATGGATGAAAGTCGCTCTACAGCCTCCAAACCCTAGGATTTCTTTTCTCTCTCTTTTCTTTCTCTCTAAATTTCCCTCATCCAAGCTCTGTTGGCCAAAATAAAGAAAAGGAAAATGGAATTTAATAAAGTTAAGTAATGCTTTCAGCAACAGTCTTTCTAACCACCTTCGCATGCTGACTACGGTCTCTCAAACTACTATCTCCTCGACCGACGTCGCCCAATTATGGTTCTTCTGACCTACATCGCTTGCCTACTATGGTCCTGCCTGTCACAACCGAATCCGACTAGGACATGTCCTAGCGTGCTGAGCTGTGACAGGCAAATCCAAAGATCTAGTTTTGAAATTATTTTAGATTTTCAGTCAATATTCATTGAAATAAATTACAAACTACATAGCTACTTAAACATCCAAATAATGAAAAATAAACTCATTCACCAAATTTCCTTTTTTTAATTAAAATATATATCTACACTATAATACATGGCTATATACAAGAGCTACATAATTGAAAATTTAATTAGTCATGATTGTACAAAAATCAAAATGGTAGCTATAATAGCCATAATCTCCTTCAACTTTTCAGATCCTTAAAATTAGATGCAAAACCATAGTGAGCTACAATAGCTCAGCAGGTCACACAATCCGATCTAAGTTTTTAAATATTCTTTTATCAAATATTTTGCTGAATATTTAAAAATAGTTAAATGCAGTCTAATAAATCACTATACTGAGAAATAAGAAATGTAATAATAATATACTATTTATCCAATTTTTAAAATAATAATGTTGAATAGATAAATAAATTGCAATACATATTATAGAGCAGTTTATATCATATTTCTCATACTCAAACATAATCTCAAAGGATTTTGGCTTCTTATGACTCCCTTTTTATTTGTGTTTATAGCACTAGAATATATCACACATCCTTGTCTCAGATAAAATTTCAAAAGATTCTGACCCCTTATAACTCCCAACAATCCCCTGGCATAAACAGAATCTCAACGGATTCTGGCCTCTTATAGCTCATAACAGATATAATTAAATTACATATACATATATATCATCCCATTATAGTAATTAAAGAGTAATTGAGTATGTATCAAAATTGCACAGTATTGTATAACGGTAGATAACAAAAAATTCTACTAGGCAAAAATACACATTTTTTTAAAAATTATCAAATTATCAGGGATTGTGTAAAATAATGTTTTAAGATTTTTATTATACATCACTATTTTTCAACATTCAAATATTTTTTTATTTAATTAAAATCCCATAAATTTCAAAACTTACGTTGTAAAATTTTTAGAAAATATTCAAAATGTATATAATCATAATCTATATAACATATAAAAAGTTACGTGGTGAAAGTTTTGCCAGTGCAAAGTTATCTACAATTTTTGCTAAAGAAAATAAAATTTTAATTGAAAAATTCTCTAAAAATTGTGTATTTTTGAAAATTAAGATGTGCATAATGTGACTTACCTCGAGATGAATAAGTTTCTCAACTGGGTAGACGGACGAAAATACCGTAAAGTCGCCCAAAACCAGGTTTTAAATTTCTATCTCCTTTCTCTTTCTTCTAATTTCCACCCCAAGCTCTGTGTTATGCTCTTCACGTTAACCTAATGGAAAAATCGAAATGTTTTTTTTATTATAATGCATTAGTGGATTAGGATATTATTAAAATTATTCTAATTATCTAATATTAAAATATTAATTTTATTTAATTTCTTTTATAACTTCAAATCTGAAAATTCAAAAATTACAAAAAAAAAAAATTCATAAATTAGCTAATCATGTTTAAAACACTCGGGTGAAATTAGTTTGCAAAACAGACACCTAACGGTCCCAAAAAATTCACTTGTATCAACATGTGCTAATTTTTTAAGAAATTTCACCAATACCAAAAATTTATAGAAAAAATTAGGATAATTAAAGCACTACACTATAAATGTTATGACAAAGATGATTTGTGATTTGGATTTATAATGACTCCTGAAATAATTTTTTACTATTTTAGATCAAAAGAATTCTAAAAACATTTTAGGGCTTTCACATTGCCGACCAAACAAATTTGTCAGCACTGATTCTTCCAACTCTCACCATATAATGCACTCTATATAAATGTATATTGGCTACATCAAGCCAAGGCCTTCCCTCGAAGGAAGGACCTCATTTGTAATCAACTGCAAATACTAAGTTGATTCATTCAAATTGGGTCAGGCTCCGTGGCTTTTCCTCCTTTTCATGGGTTTCCACTTAAAAACTATGGCATCTCCTATGAATACTACACCCCTACTTTTTTACCTATATGCATGTTGGATCTTAGTATAAAATTAAGACGCTAAACTTTATATTTCTCTACTGTCATGAATATTCTAGGACGCAACAAAAGGATAATAATTAATCAAAATAATATAGTAGTTATTTTAATTTAATAAATTACTTAGATATTAAATAATTTAGTTTAATCATTTAATTGATATAATTAAATGTCATTTAATTAATATTATTTTTAATAATTTGGCCTATTATTACACTTTAAAAGATCATGATAAAACTAGTCGTTTCAAGTGTTTTTAAATAACTTGTCATAACGAATCAATAGCGGAGACAGGGGGACCCAAAAATTTAGGCATTTTTTATATTATTAATATTTATTTTCTATTAAAATAAAAGCATGAATAATTAATTATTTTAATTATATTCATACAAAAAAATTCTTAAAACTACTAATGTTGATCCAAGCGTGAATGAAAAAGTTAAGGGAACATACAAAAAAATCGATTAATACTTTATTAGAAAAAATTTCTGGCTTCGCTGCTATAACTAACCCTGGTTAGCTAAATATCTAAAGTGCACTGAACTGTCAACCCGTATAATTGCAAATTGTGCTTCAACTTGATACATGATCTCTGATTATTAAAAGTCATATTATAATTTCTTAAAATTTAAAAAAAGGAAACTAGTTAATTTGATCTATATTTAAATCGTTAAATGATTTAATTATTATTTTATATAATTAAGAATTATTTTGATTCTCAATTAATTGAGAATTATTTAAATCGTTAAATTAGAGGACCAATATATTTTTTTAATTAATAAATTATAAATATTCACTTTCATATTATAGCCACCAAATAATATTATATTTGATTTTTCTCCATTAGCCAACGGTTGGTTTGAGCTTTGAAATGGACGGCCTCAAAATAATGATATTGTGTTGAATAAATTATGATATCTTAAAGTTAGTGGTTATTAATGCCTACTGACGCGTCCTCTATACTATTTTTTTTAATAATGACGATTAGCAAAGATACGTATCTTTTTTAACCAAAGGGCCTAATCTTTTTAATCGTCCCCTATAGTGTCGGCGTATGAAATGTTTTCTAAGCCGTGTGGTGATGCAGTCGACTAATTTTATTAGTTTATTACACTTTATACGTATAATTTTGATCGATAAATAGTTCTATAAGTAATCTGATAAATTAATTAAAAAATATTAATTATTACTGATAAATGAAAAGTTTTTATACCAAAATAGCATCATTAAATTTTGTTTGGGACGACTTTCTTACTGCTTCTTAAAACAGCTTTTTAATTTTAATTTTTTACTAAAAATTTATTTTAAGAAGCAGTAAAAAGCCGTCCCAAAAGAACCCTCAATCTTTTAAAATTTTTATTAATTTTAAAAGGCGAAAATTTATCATCTAAGGTGATAGAAGAAGGTAACTTAAGGGCCCGCTTGGACAGCCGTAGCGCCTTATAAAATTAGTTGTGAAATTTTTGTGGCATAAGTAATTTTGATTGTAAAAGAGGCTTTTCATCATTGAAATTTTTAAAAGGTAGTCGTCAAATGAAATTATGATTAATATTTAAAAAGCAAAGCAGCGAAAAAGATGTCCCAAATAGTCCCTTTTTTTTCTTAGTTAAGTTCCAAAGCAATGAATTTAACATTAGAGGAATTCAATTTTAAGGTTTCGTTTGGGACGGCTTTTTTACTGCTTCTTACAGCAGCTTTCTAATACCAAAATTTAAATTTTTGTACTTGAAAGCTACTTTAAGAAGCAATAAAAAAACCGTCCCAAACGAAGCCTAAGTTTTTGATACTTGCTTTCGAAATTTAAAACAACCGAGGATTTATTTGGAACGACTGCAACTTTTTAGGAAGTTGGTTGTCAAATTGTTATAGAAAAAGCAATTTCGATGCTATGGTTGCTGAAAGCAGCTTTTCATCATAGAAAATTTTGAAAAACTGCGAGAAAACAACAATAAAATAATAACCAAATGAAATTATGATTGCTATCAGAAAAACAAAACAATCCGAAAGTTGTCTCAAATAGACTCTAAGTAAAAATTAATTTGTTTACTTATTTCTATTATATGATATTATATTTTTGTGTAGATTTTAGCTATCTAATTTAATGATATATTCAAATAATAATTTAATTAAAAATTAAATAAATGAACCAAAATTATTATCAATAGTGATATTTTTAAATCATATTATCTTAAATTAGATAACTTTATTTAAAACATTACATTTCATAAATAAATATTATATTAATATAATTAAATTTGTATTATAATACACAGTAGTTGGGAAGCATTAACTGAGTTTCCTAATCTTAAAATATTAAATAATGATAACCGGATATTTCTATCATAAGAAATAAATAAATTTTAATCCTATTCTTGTAGGTGCATTTAATATAAAATTGTTGCGTCTTGAATATTTGCGGCTGTAGAGAGATATAAAGTTTAGTGTTCTAGCTTTGTACGAAGATCCAGCATACAAACATATGAAAAAGAGATTGTGCAGTATTTATAAGAGACACCAAAATTTTTACGTGGAAACTCTTGAAAAGGGGAAAAACCACGGGGTCTGACCCAGTTTGAATGAATCCACTAGTATTTGCAATTTATTACAAATAAGGCCCTTCCTTAGGAGGAAGGTTTTGGCTCGATGTAGCAATTATACATCATATAGAGTGCATTATATAGTGGGAGTTGGAAGAATCAGTGTTTATATGTTCGTTTGGGCGAGTCGGAAGGATCGTAGCCGAGCGATAGAGGTTGAAAAGACCATAGTTAGGTGATGGTGGTTGGAAGGACCATAATCGGCAGAATGATCGTAGTCGGTATACGATGGAGGTTGGGAGGACTGTAGTTGGGCGACGGTGGTCGGAATGACCATAATCAGGCAACGGTGGTCGGAATAACCGTAATCGGCGGGCGACACTGGTCGAAAGGACCGTAGTTGGCGACGGAGGTCGGAAGGACCGTAGTCGGCGGAAGGATCATAGTCGGCAGAGGACGGAGGTCGGGAGGACTGTAGTTGGACAACGGTGATTGGAATGACTATAATTAGGCGACGGTGGTCGGAATAATCGTAGTCGACGACGGTGGTCGGAATGACCATAGTTGGCTGACGACGGTGGTCAATAAGGCCGTAGTTGGCAGACGATGGAGGTCAGGAGGACCGTAGTTGGGCGACAGTGGTTGGAATGACCATAATCAGGTGACAGTGGTAGAAATAACCGTAGTCGGCCGGGCGACAGTGGTGGGAAAAACTGTAGTCAGCGGACGACGGTGGTCAGAAGAACCATAGTTGGCTGATGACGGAGGTCAATAAGCTGTAGTCGGCGGGTGACGGAGGTCGGGAGGACCGTTGTCGACAGGTGGCGGTGGTCGGGAGGACTGTAGTTGGCGATGGCAATCAGAAAGATCGTAGTTGGCGGGCGACGGAGGTCGGGAGGACCGTAGTTGGCTTTGGCGATCGGAAGGACCGTAGTTGGTTGGCGACGAGGTCGGGAGGACCGTAGTCGGCTGACAACAGAGGTTAGGAGGATCGTAGTTGAAGTCCGGCGGTGGTCGGCAGACTGGCGAAAGTTCGGCAGTGGTCGACGGACTAGCGAAAGTCCGTTAATGGTTGGGGAGAACTCCAGCGGTGATCTGCGGACGGGCAAAAGTCCGGCGAGGGTCGGCAGACTGGTGGAAGTCCGGCGGTGGTCGATGGCAAGCATGCTCCCACATTCTTCCCTTCTCCTCCTCCTCCTTTTTTCCCCTCCCTCATGAGAAGAAAGGGGGCTATTTATAGTTTTTTAGAATGTCATGACTCATAAATATGTGGAGGATCAAGGTCAAAATGGGAGTGGTTTGAATGGACGGTCGATATCGATTCCCTTGATTCTAGACTGTTTAATGGTCATTTGGATGCCTTAATGATATCAGAATTTAGTGATCTTAGGCTCGTTGGATTCGTCTTGTCGAGCCGCTCGATTCGACTATAAGCATGTCATGTTTGGAAGCCGTTTGGTAATTCATATTATGGTTTGAACCTTCTAAATGCGCTTTGGGTCTTTGATTTGGACTCATTTGGGCTCGGATTGAGTTGAATTTGGTGTCGTTGGGTTCGTATTTTTGAGACGTTCAGTTCGACTGTAAGTTTGCTAAAATCAGAATTCAGATGATCTCCTATTTAATTTTTGAAAACTCCAACTTGATTTTGCCTCGAGATTCGTGCCCGATCAAGATAATTTTTTACTAATATATCAAAAATATAATTATTATTTTTAAAAGATTTAACTGGGTAATTTAAGTCAGGATATTCGCTTTAAAATTTATTTAAATTTTCTTTTCTGAGAAGATAAAATTTAATTAGGATAACCTCACAAGACATTAAATTCAATATATATATAATATAAGATTTAATTTATTATCTACATATTATACAAATCTCAAAATATATCTAATAATTTTATATTTTATCTTAACTAAAATTTAATTAGAATATTCTATTCTATGAAATGAGTTGTCAGGATATTTAATCAAAATTTTATTAGAATGAGCGCACAAAATTAATTATTTATAAATTATACTTATTTTAAATAAATTTAACTAAAATTCGTACTAAATAAATTTTGATGAAATATCCTCACCGTTTGTTTTTTCTTTCTACTTGAATCTCCCATCCCCCTTCAAAAATTACCGGCAGCCAGGCTAGAAGCAAGCCATAATTATAATGATGGGTCTGTAGAGCTATTTGACTGGTACTTCCCATCAAGAACGCTCTCTATTATTTGACTGCGACGGATTTTTTTTTTTTTTTTTTTTTAAAACTGGAGTTCAATAATGGCACGTAGATGGTAAGGTGCCGACAAAATAAAAAAAACAAGTTTTTTTTTTTTTAAGGACATTTAGGTCTATTAATATAGATTCACACACATATCACATATACAATACTCAAATCTAAAACCTCTTAGTTGATAGACTAAGTTTTCAACTAGCAGATTAAGATGAGCTGTATAAAAAAAACATGATAAGACAAATCTATTGAAGTTTGAATTGATTGAATTACAATTTTTTATAGTAGACATAACATTAACTATAAAAAATCGACAAAATCAAAAGAACAAGGTGCTCACTATTGTTGGAGAAATTATTCCGTCCGACAGCGTACGTCCGGACACTGATGTACATAGTGTATATAAATATTTTTGTATATAATGTATATAAATTTTGTACACACTGTATACATCACAAATCCGGACATACGCTATCCGAACGAAATAATTTCTCCTATTATTGACCGTTAATTGTTGTTCGAGTTAATCTTAGAGAGACTATTGGGTAGCTTTGAAAAAGGCCCATTTGATTGAAATTTGCCCGATGAGGTGACACCACTCACATCTCTCCATGTTTAGATGCGTATTATCCTAGAATATAAGAATTTCAAAAATGTATAAACAATTTTTGGAAGAAAAAAGAGTCCATATTAGTCTTGGTGTTAACGAGAGGCGCTATCTTTGGCAAATAATTAAACTACACATCCTCACCATCATCATATTTGATACTCACTTGCTGCCTCAACTACTCATCTACTCATCATTAATAATGGCTATCGCTACCTCACAATTATAAATATTGATTTAACTGATATCGTGTCTCTGAGTTTGCATTGTCACCATTTTTGGGTCCATCGATGCCCTTGTTCTTGTAGTTTGTTAAGGCCTTTAACTTTAAACTAGTCATTACTAGTCTACAGGGGCGGAACCAGCCTTAATTCTCGGAGAATGGGGGAATAGCAAACTTATAAAAAAAATAAAAATACATAATCGCTTTTTACAGACTTATTTATTAGCATTAAAAAAGTTCAACATGATGAGATGAAAATAGTGGAAGGCCAAGAGGCTTTTTGATTTTTGAAGGGGAAAATTGCATGAAAAAAAAGGCTAGGGGCAAAAAATAAAATTCAGGAGGATCAGATTACAAATAATCCTTACTATACTAATAATTTTAATTTTTTTAGAACAGTACACAGTTCCGCCCACGTTACTAGAACCCTAATTCTTTCTCCACAATAAATTCCTCAAAGTAACTCACATTGCTCGCTTATCTGGATCAACATAGTCATTGTCATTCAACTATAACTTCTATCTTTTGATAATAGTGTGGTAAAGCTTATTTGTAACCAAATGCAAGAAAAAAGGAGATGCGTTTCTTTATTGTTTTGTAAACTTTACAGTTTAGTTCAGAATTTGAAATTCTAAGGATTGAATCCCTATTAATTAAAGGAAAATTTTATTTCTTTAAAATTATAAATTCGAATCATATATTAAAAGATTTATTGCTCATCATAAAATAAAATTCAGAATTTAAAGTGCGTTTATAAATTAGTAAATTACAGTATTATATATACGATGGCTATTTACTGCAATTAATATAAGAACTGTACAACGCTTTTGGTCATATATCCTCTTATTTAAAATGAACCGAAATAAAGGGTGAAGTCACTGCAAAATCCATCATATATCTCTGTCTTAGATCTTCTTTTGTTGATCACAAACAATTTGTGCACAAGCAAATTCCATCTTTCATGATTTTCATCTTAACTGTACATAGAACAGTTTCTTTTTGCCATAATATTGAATGATGCAAGGCAAATATCAATGTGTCTTCCAAATTAATTATTAGATATGTACCCATTTAATTTAGATTTATTATACATATAATAACTTACAACAACAATCTAATACATTTACTCTCCTAACTGGGTAATCGAAAGTCTTACGCTTTGTGACCAAACCATCTAAGTCGACTCTCTCTAATCTTATCTGCCACTAGAGCTACTCAACCTTTTCACGTATATACTTGTTTCACATATTATCACTAAGAATAAAGTTACTCATCCAACTGAGCATTCTCATCTCTGCAACACTTAAAGCTTAATTTTATGCATCTATTTTCATGACCGACATTCTACATCATTAAGCATTGCGCCTCACCAACATTTTGTCTCTATACGTATAATAACTTATAGTTACTCTTTAGCTAATGTATTTTTTTAGTTCAATTAAAACAAATTCACACACATCACAAGACTTAAACATAAGTCCTTTTAGTTGATAGTCAAAACTCTCAACCAATAGACCAAAATGAGATGCGTGCTATTAAAAAGTATTTCCTACCGTAAGTCTATATTAAAAGATCCCCGCCTTGTATTATTCTTCTCTACATCTCTCTAGCTAAGCTAGGTTGATCAAATAAATTATTATTCCTCTCTACATCTCTAGTTGTATCTCTTCTCTGTCTACCTCCTCTCTCCTGATTCCTCCTCTTCTTCCTCTATCTTCATTGTTTCTTCTCTACTTCCTCTCTAATATTCTCTTCCCTGACTTCATCAACTATGCTCACTGAAAAACCTCTCTGATCATTCGGCAGAAGTTATTACTATAAATTAACGATCCATAAGCTTATTTTAAGATCAAACGTACAAGAGATCGAGGTCGTGAGGTGGTAGAATATTACCTCTTTAGAGAGTGAAAGTTTGGCTGAAAGTGCTCGTAATAGAGCTCCATCGCTTGACAATAATTCACTGGCAATCTCAACACGATGTCCTAACTGGAGCTCAGCTACTGTATGTAATTCACCATCTTGCCTTTTCAATTTAATTTGGAGTTTCCTTATCACCTGAAAATAAAAAAACAGGTAACTCTATAATATTATATTATGGATAATATAATAATGAAGAATACTCTTTTAATTAAAAATTTACATGCACATTGTGCTATAAAAATGAACTTTAATTAATTATTCTTGAAATGAATGAGTTCATCAAATAAAAAAATTACATAAGAATATCCTGATAATACAAAGCTCATAGATTTATGCTGAGATTAGTACATCAATTTGATATTATATGCAGCACTAATCTAAATTTTAAAGATTTTGAAGTCCATCATGACGTACATAAAATACATCATCATATTCTTACTTAATTTTTGTTTTCATTCATAAAGCCTATATTAAATAAATGAAATAAAATAATAATGACGATAGCGATCGGTGATTATTAAGGTTTAAGAATTTTTGATTATGCATATCATCATCAACATCATTTTGAACTTAAGATAATCAAATAGGCTTTTCTTGATTTTAGTATTATTCTTCATTACCTTTTATGATAGAATTAGGTGTGTGGGTTTGATCTTATATATAATTTTAAATAATTTATTATAATTAACTATTGATTAAGGAAGGCTAATCTGCTAAGCTTATCTATTTAATTTAATTGAAGAATGGATAGATATTTCTTTAAATCAGTACTGATTAATTGACAGAGTGATCATAGGTATGATCAGCATATTTTAAATGAGAGATTGAGAGTTTAAATAAGCTAAAGCTATAACAAAAACCTTTGATATACACTATTAAGTGTTTCACATGAATCCCTTTACACCAAGAAAGCAAAAGAAAACAAAGAGAAGGGATTAAACCCACTGGAAAATTACTTCTGAAGTGTTTAATTTGATTGAACAACAAATAATAACTACTCTAATCTTTGAAGCTTAAGTTCATATATTCTATTGAGTGTAGAAGATCTTCAGATTAATTAAAGAATAAAACAGCGCCATTAATAGCCAATATTAGATATTTTCCTCCTCTAAATAAAGAGCAAGATGATCAGTACAAGGAGTCAAAGGTGAAAGTTTCAAAAAAAAAAAAAAAAATGAAAGAAAGAAGGAAAAAAGAAGAAAAATGGAAGCTGTACCTCTGGCTTTCTTAGCCTCTTGAAAAATACGGCTGGAATAAATCAAAGAAGAGGATAATAGAGATGGATGGAAAGGAAAGTTTAAGTACAAAGAGAAAACTTCCTAGATGCGTCTTGGATTGGACAAGCCTTTGTGTATTTTGCTAGCTTATCAGAAGAGATGCCTTAGCCACTTGGTTATATAATATATAATATGGCTACAAAAGTAAAACTAAGCTATAATTGAGCCCTAATGGCTAATTAATTAAGGTAAAAGATTATCAAGCCAGTAAAGTTAGGGTGCAAGTGGTAACTTCACCCGAGTTGTCGATCTGCTTTATTAATTCACATTAGTGGAGATATATGAGTTAGTTAAGTACCTAGCTCAGCTTATTAGCATAACTGTAGAGAACAATCCATGAAATTCAAATTATATGTGTTATACACTTAAAGAGCAGAGCTTCTAACATCAATTCAAACAACAAAATTTCATCATTTATTCGATTTGGTAGAATTATGTTACTACCGCGTGCTAGAATATTTATGTTAATAGAGAGAGAATTTAATGTCTTAATTTTGAATGAAGATTTGACACTCACAATATCTAGTGGAGGCAATTTGAAGGTGGTGATTAGGTTGTGACGTTTGACGATGGTGGTCATGCGGCGGTGGTTCCACAATAATGACTAGGCGGTGTCAACCCAATGATGATAGTGGTTTAACGATGATGGTCAGGTGGGGGGACAATAGATGCCCAACAACGGTGAAGATCCTATGATTGTGGTTGGGTAATAGTGATCCAACGATAATAGCCAAGTAGCGATGACACTATGATGGTAGTCTAATGATAGTGATGAAGCCCCTTGCAACTCCAATGAGCTCCTCATCGAACTTGATCGACGAAATTAAGTTCTGAGTCGACAATACAACCCAATTAATTGACACAATCAGATTCCACACAAAACCAACATCATTTTCAAACCTCCATTACCCAACGAGCATTCTCTTGGCCACCATCTCCTAGTCATCATTTTCTTATCATTATCACTCATCCACCAACTCATCTTCATTGTCTTAGGATCTTATCCTGATGGCTTTCTTCAATATTCTTTATTATAGCAATAGTAGAATGAGCTCGTATTGTAAATATTATCATGATCTTTAAATGAGAAAAAAAGTGATTCTTTTAACCTCATTTATGTAGTGGATTCAATTTATATAATTTCTTTTAATATAAAAACTTTAGCATTCTAGTCACCAGGGAATTTCCAAAATAGGTGTCGATCTTGGTCTTAATAACATAGAAGTTATTATTGCATTATCGGCGTTCGACCATGATATAGTGGATCAGCGGAAGAATCGGATCTGCTAGAAGGAATTCCCCATCCAGGGAACAAACATAAGTTCTAAGCTTCAAAGAGTATATAATTCATCAATAATTGAACCTCTAGACTCTTTATATCAGCTATATGTAACTTTGTAATAGAACAATTTAGAAATAGGTAGTTTTGTACTACTGTAACTAAAAAGGTAATTTGGTAGTGGAAAGTAACAAATGCAAATCAGAATTATAAGGCAAGAAAGGGTATACTAGTTCTTAAGCATATTATAACTAATATGTCCACAACATGCTCCCCTTGTGTCAAAAGAGCTCGACTATGTCGAGACATCATCAGGATGGAGGTGTGAGAGCTGCCAGGCGTGGCAGAGAGGAATAGAAGAGAAACGAGACAGCAGAATAAAGGGAAAGAGAATTATCTTCAATGAACAGATATACAGAGCTATATATAGGCAGCTACAGGCATAAATGTAAATAGATGCAGGTACAACATTGGTAAAGATAAAACGCGTGCTAACAGCCTCCCTCAAATTATCATTCGAGGAGTGAATGGTTAATTTGGAGCGAAGGTTATTAAAACGTGTAATAGAGAAAGGTTTAGTTAAGATGTCAGTAACTTGATCTTGAGACAAAATGTGTTGAATGGTGATGTCACCGAAGGAGATATGTTGACGGATAAAATGGTAATCTATTTCGATATGTTTGGTGCGGGCGTGAAACACCGGATTCTTGGTGAGAGCGATGGCGGAGATGTTGTCGCAGTGGATGACCGTAGGTGAAGATTGTTTGATTTGTAGTTCGGCGGCTAGACGACGGAGCCAGAGGACATCGGAGGTGGCAGCGGAGAGAGACCTGTATTCCGCTTCAGTGGAAAACTTAGCGACGGTGACTTGCTTCTTGACGGACCAAGAAATGAGGTTGGGGCCTAGGAAGGTACAGAAGCCGGAGACAGATTTCCGATCAGTGGTGTCCGAGGCCCGGTCAGCATCTGTGTAGGTTCAAAGTTGTAAGTCACCAATTGTGATGGGAAGACCACAGGTTGACATAACGTAGGAGGCGTTTGAGAGCTTGAAAGTTTTGAACAGTGGGTTGGTGCATGTGTTGGCAGACGCGATTCGTAGCAAACGCGAATTATGGATAGGTATTGGAGAGAGCCGGTGAGGCGACGATAGAGAGAGGGATCGTGGAAAGGTGCATTGTTGCTGTATTTTGCTTTGGAGGGCGGAGAGATAGGTGTTGGTGAGGCCTTGCAGTTGTCGAAGCCGGTGTCATGGAGGAGCTTTGCTACATAGTGTTCCTAGGTAAGAAAGTATCCGGTAGGAGTTTGCTGCACTTGAATGCCAAGGTAGAGGGATATCTGTCCAAGTTGCTTGAGAGCAAATTGGGAGTGTAGAGCTGCGAGTAATGACTGGATGGTGGGTTGATCATTTCCTGTGACAAGAATATCATCAACGTAGATTAGTAGGTAAATTTGAATGTGTTGTTTAGTGAAGAGAAGTAAGGAGGGGTCGGAACGACTGAACCGGAAGCCACGAGTGTGAAGAAAGGTGGTGAGCTTGTGGAACCATTGTCGGAGTGCCTGCTTGAGGCCGTATAGAGATTTGTGTAATTTGCAGACAAAGTTGGCTGAGTTGTTGTCCACGAAGCCGGGAGGTTGGCGCATGTAGATGTCGTCAGTGAGGTCGCCATGAAGAAACAAATTTGAGATGTCAAGTTGAAGAATTTGCCAGTGGTTGTTGAGTGCAAGACTGAGAAGGATGTGTATAGTAGGCATCTTGGCTATCGGGCTGAAAGTTTCGTTGTAGTTCTCGCCGAATATTTGGTTGTATCCCAAGGCTACGAGTCTTGCCTTGTGGCGATCCACTTGTCCTGTTTGAAGCAATTTTGTTTTAAAAGTCCACTTACAATCGAGAATGCGCTTATTTGGAGGAGCGGGAACAAGTGACCAGGTCCGTTGGTTTTGAAGAGCGGTGAATTATTCCGTCATGGCCTTACGCCAATGTTCAAATTTAGCTGCTTGATTGTAAGTGGTCGGAGTCGGTGGGGGTTCGTTGGTGTTGAACAGTAAGAGGATGTGCTTTGGTTTAGTGATTGCAGACTTTTAATCTGGTTTGCATGGGATGAGTTGGTCGGGCTGAGGAAGGGGGAGCAGAGGTGAGTTCGGGATGAGTGCACAAAGTGGAATCATTGGAAGGTGTGGAGGAGAGTGGTTGAGAGACTTGAGGAGAAGTGTGCTGGGAAGGTGTGTGGGTGAGAGGCGTGATGAACTGTGAGACAGTTGAGGTAGGTATAAGAAGAAGTGGAGGAGTGCTGTGACCGAGAGTAGAGATGTTTGAATTAGATGTGGAAGAAGTAGAGGTATAGGGAAAGATGTGTTCTTGAAACACGACATGACGAGAGATGTGAGTTTACGAGTGTCCAGGTTGTAGCATTTGTAACCTTTATGGCTTGAGGAGTATCCTATGAAGACGCATTGGTGAGACCGGGGTGCGAATTTGTTAGGGGTGTAGGGTTGTAGCCGAGGGTAGCATAGGCAGCCGAAGGTGCGAATGTGGGCATAGGAAGGGAGTTTGTTATAAAGCATTTGATAGGGAGTTTGAAGTGAGAGAGAGCGAGATGGAAGACGATTTATGAGGTAGGTAGCGGTGGAAAGGGCAGCATCCCAGAAGTGATTTGGGAGACTAGAGGCATGTAGGAGAGTACGAGTGAGGTCTAAGAAATGAAGATGTTTGTGGTCCGCTATGCCGTTTTGTTCCGGTGTGTGAGGACAGCTTAGTTGTTGAAGGATGCCGTGTTCTTGAAGATAGGATTTAAAAGTAGTGCTAGTAAATTCGCCTCCCCCGTCAGAGCGAAATTGTTTTGGAGTAGTGTTGAATTGAGTGCGAACGAGACTACAAAATAAGTTGAATTTTAGAAACGTTTCTTGCTTAGAGTGCATAAAGTAAAGCCAAGTAAAGCGAGTAAAATCATTAATAAAGATAACATAATAACGAAAACCGTGTAAAGAATTTTGAGGGGCTGGTCCCCAGACGTCCGAGTGTATGAGGTCGAACGGTGAGGTAGTCACCGAAGTTCTTTTATTAAAAGAATGCTTGTGGCTCTTGGCCATATTACAAGAATTGCACATGAAAGAAAGAGAAACATTGCTAAATTCAGGAATGCGTTTTGCAAGCGTAGAAAGAAGTCGATTGTTGGGGTGGCCTAGACGTGCGTGCCAGAGATGTGACGAATTTCTGCCAATGTGAAGAGCTATGGGAGGTGTGGCCGGAGCTGGACTCAGGTGATACAGCCCGTTACGAAGATGCCCGCGAAGAAGCAGCTGATGATCATGAGAATCCTTTATTTCAAAACCATTAGCGTCAAACGTGATAGAAATTGAATTATCTGTGGTTAGTTTAGAGACGAATAACAAGTTGTGAGTGAGGGAAGGAACGTGTAAAAGATTACATAGACGTAGCTTACGAGGGGTATCCGGAAGTGGCAGCAAACCTTGACCGGAGTGTTGGATAGGGATGGAGGATCCGTTGGCCACAGAGACGGAATCAGAGCCTTGATAGGCGGGTGGGTGCTGAAGATTGTTATTGTCTGGTGTCAAATGGGTGGTGGCACCGGTGTCGAGAATCTAGTTCTGGTTTGCAGAGGGAGCAGGCTGAGCAAAGAGAGCACGAGGTCCTTGGCTAGTGGTTGGAGCATACTGATAATTGCTTCGGTGCCAACAGTTTAACGCTATGTGACCTACTTTGCCATAGATTTGGCAAGTTGGGCGCTGGCTGTTGGAGAGGTTTGAAGGCTGATTAGTATAAACCAGAGAAGATGGTTTGGGCGGAGCAGGTTTGTTCTTGAAGAAGCGCTTCGGATTTCGACCTCTGGTTTAATTTGTGGAAGTGGCATAAAGAGCAGAGACGGACGAACTAGTGGACTGATCTTGAAGAAGTTCTTGATTGACATGGATCTCCTCACCGCAAAGTAGGGAGTAAAGAGTGTCAAGATCAGCGGGAAGAGGGGATGTGCGGATGGAGGTCTTGAACGCATTGTAGGTAGAGGGGAGTCCGTTGAGAATATAGAGAACAATGTCTTCAGAATCAATTTTTGAGCCGGAAGCCGCAATATTGTCCACGAGATTCTTGATTTGCGAAAGATATTGTTGCATTGACAGATTCTTCATTTGGAGATGATGTAGTTCGTTCTTGAGTTGAATCACTCGAGAACGACTTGATGGCTGTAAGCGGCGTTCAAGCACCGTCCAGACTTCTTGAGTGGTGGTGGAGGTGATGACGTACGTAAGGAAGGATGGAGGGCGAGATCATTGAGAACAGAGCTGAAATCAAATTGCTGTCGATGAGACGCCAGCGAGCATGTTCAGGAGATGTAAGGTTGGATGGCGGCGGAGGGTCTCCTGTGAGATGACCGGCGTAGCCGTTAGCTGAGAAGTTGTTGATAATCTGAATCCGCCAGATAGCATAATTGTCAGTGGTGAGGGGATGGGGAAGAAGATTCTTGATATTGGAGATTAGGAATTTGAGAGGCGCTGGAATAGAGAACTTAGGGGTATTGCCCGCAAGAGTTGAGGTAGAGGGTGGGAGTGAAGAAGCGGAATCTTGATCCCCCATTGGAGGCTCTTGATACCATGTGAGAGCTGCCAGGCGTGGCAGAGAGGAATAGAAGAGAAACGAGACAACAGAATAAAGGGAAAGAGAATTATCTTCAATGAACAGACATACAGAGCTATATATAGGTAGCTATAGGCATAAATGTAAATAGATGCAGGCACATCATTGGTAAAGATAGAACGCATGCTAACAGGACGTAGATGTAGATATTACAATTAGTCCTCCTGGATCGAAGATTTTATATTTTCGAGAATTAACATATCCTCCATCATAAAGATCAATCCCTCCAATAAAGCTCATGACACAACGAGCATTTCTTGGACAAAAAACACTTAACATTACTTCTCCCTCAAAGGAACGGTGGGTCTCTTCATCATGAGTCTTCATTAGCCTGTCATTTCCCAGCAACAAAACAAAAGTCCGGTCTTGCCATACCATCACCCCAAACAAATGAATTGCTTCATCAGCCATTCAGCCCTACCATGCATTGCAAGATCCGAAATCATTGTGTTGTAAAAATAAACATCTAGGTATCTCAACAAACACCTGTTGGGCATTATCAATGAGTCCACATTTTGCGTACATCGAGACCAAACTAGTTTTGACAAACACATCCAGCTCAAAGCCAGCTTTTAGAAGCTGGACAAGGATCTTTGCTCTGGTTTCCAAATCAAGAAGCCTCATGCAGGACTTTAGAAGCTTCATCTTGGCTAAAGACTGTGAATTGTTGCGTGCTCCTCATATACATGTCCACGTTTTGTTGTTGCCTTGCACTTTGCTCAGCCTTTATATTGAATTTCCTTAGAGGATACTTGAAGACAGAACCCAATTCTCCATCTTCCATTAGAGCTATCGGCATCTTGGACTTGTCCTCTAAGAACCTTGGTTCTTCAGTTATCAGAAGATCGGCTATCTCCTCATTATATGGCTCTAGAAATGAAACTTTCATACTATACTCAGAATTCTGACCCTCAAGCTTATCACAGATTTGACGAACAAACCTCGGAATAACACCAACATCATTTGGAAATTCTCCATTCTTTGCATTAGCTGTTCCTCCTTCCATGGTGTATGTTTTTCCAATGCCTGTCTAGCGGGCTGTTTGGCAACAAGTGGATTTAACTTTAGTGGGATTTAATAAATCCTGATTTAGTAAATCCGAAATGTGTTAAATCCTGAAAACTGTTTGGTATGCCAAATGTTAAATCCTATTAAATCCTGAGAAATTATTTGGTAACATATATTAGGATTTATGGTGGTTAGGGATTTAAATTTAAAGGAGATATTTATGAAATCAAGATCATTACATAAAATATAATAAAGCTAATTTTAGTTCAAATAAAATGGCCGAAAATTCAATAAAAAGTAAATTATAAACTAACATTGACCAAAATGACAGATGAAGTATGAAATAAGCTAATTATATTAATATTTAATGACTAATTATATCATTAATTAATCAATTAAGTTAAATTAGATAATTAATTTATGCACTAATTATACTATTAATTATTTAATTAATTAACTTAATTATTAATTGTTTAAATTATATTAATTAAGTTAATCAATAATAACTTTGAGGCATCTAGGATTTGCCTTTCATCATTTCTTTTCGTTGTTGCTGTTCCCAGGAGGTGTAGAGATTGCGCGCATCGCTACTTCGGCTCCTTCGTGACTGCTCGACTTTGCTTCTTCGACGACTTTCCATTCCTGTCGGGTTGGAAGTTACGACATTTTGATCGGAAGCAACAACGGGAGCTTGCTGGCTGTGAAGGTTCTCCCTTTTGCGCGCTTCTTCGGCAACACGGGCGTTGCGGGTAAGTCTTCCGCCACTCTTTAAATCCCGTTAAATTCACCGAACCGAGGGATTTAGTAAATCCGGGATTTACTGTAAATCCGGGATTTATTGAATCCCAGGATTTAACGCGCGCTATAAAACTGTTTGGCTGGATTTAGCGTAAATCTGACTTAAATCCGACGATAAATCCCACGATAAATCCGATACCAAACAGCCTCTAATTGTATGGAAACATAGTACAGTTATAACGCTCAAGAACTTTGCTCACAATAGGGGAGACTGCTTGCTCAAACAAATCATTTTGCAGTGATGACGAACCAAAGACCTTATTGAAAGTAAAGGTCTTTTCAATCTGCTTGTAAGCAATGTTCTGAATAGTAGAAACTTCTCTCCGCGGCTCATTGCAGGATATCACCACTAGCGTGTTGAATCTCATTTCATCATCATTCAAAGGCCTAAAACGGGTCAAATGATTGAAGGAAGTTGATGTAAAGGGATCACGGGAGCCGAGCGGGAGCGAACGGACGCGGGAGTGGGTTTGTGATCATCGGAGCAAAGTGGCAATGTGAGTGGGAGCGGACTGATGTTGGGGTCAGAATCATGCTGGAGAGAATCAGAATCGTCATTCTGGTCGCGAGACGAAGCAGGATTGCGAGTCTAGTCACCAGACAAAGTGGAGGCAATATCGGTGTCGAGTTGTGGATTTGCTCTGGCCGCGGGTATGAGAGCGGAAGTTGGAAGTGGTGTTGCACTTGAACATGGGGCCGGTCGTGCGGGCCTGCTAGAAGAGCAGAGGAGCGACGACGGAGACACAGGTGAATCAGGAGGTGGAATTAGGGTCGGGCTAGCTGGAGGCACGCAGATTTGGGATTCAAGTAAAGCATGGGCGATGGGTCGCTGGTTGGCTACGAGAGCAGGCAAACAGTCAGGGATGCAAAGCGGGGTTGAAGGGCGGGCCTGGTTATTGGAGACACGGGAGCAGGATGCAAGCGAAATGGGGGTGGGTCGTGGGATCCAGGTGGACCTGGTGGTTGGAGACGTGGGAGCCAGATGCCAGAGGAAGACAGGGGTGCAGGAGCAAGGGATGCGCCAACGTGGGAGTGGGATGCAAGCTGAAGATAAGGCGGGAGTGACGGAGTCGAGAGTGGCAAGTCGTGCTGGAGCGGAGGCGAGTCACGAACGACAATCACAGGATGATTGCAGACTGTGCGATCGGGCGGAGGATCTCATCATCAGAAGTGGAAGTTTGAGCGGAGGATGGTTGGGAGGAGGATCTCGCCTTTGAAGTGGAAGGTGAGCGGTGGATAATTGGGCGGTGGATCTCGCCATTGGAGTGGAAGTTGGAGCGGAGGATAGTCGGCGACTGCCCCTCTTCTTCGGCATAGATCGTCATCGACCCCCCATTTTCTTTGGCGTCCATTGTCGTTGACCGCCATCTTATTTGGTATCGATCTCCATCGACCACCCATTTTCTTTGGTTTTTATCATCGTCGGCAGCCCATCTTCTTCGGCAACAGTGGCGGATGCAGTGTGGGGGCCTGGGGCACGGGCCCCACTTACTTTGGTATTAACTTCTCATTAATTCTATTTATAATGTATTAACTACAGATTAAATCAAATAAATTCTTTCGTTTTTTCATCCCAATAGCAATCCAGTAACTGCAAGCACGCGCGGCACTCGGACCGTCCATCTTCGTGGCTCGCACGTGCTCGGTCCGCTTAGAAGAGAGAAGTCCGAACGCACGAAGTTCCCTTTTCGACATGTTTGATCAGTTCTCTCATTTACACAGCTGACAACCCCAGCCCTTTACACGATCGCGCCAAGGCCTGCCGATCTTGATCCGTCCGTGCTTCCCTCTTCCTCTCGCCATATCCACTTCCGCCTGCTCGTGTGAAAGCCCCAGCCCGAAGATTGACTGCTCGTCATCCCACGTGAAGCAATCGGGTTTGGAACCCTCCTGCTTGTGTGCCTGCTACTTTTAGCCTAAGATAAATTATATATGGTAATACAAAAGTAATGATATTAGGTAATTTTTACCTTTCATCTTCATCAAGCTCGTCCTCGGCAATAAAATTTACTTTTTTCACATATAGATGGTTAGCTGCTCCAGTGCTTGGCGCTCACAACAAGTATTTTCTTGCAGATATTTTCTTCTCTCCCCCACCCCCGGAGAGCTCGTTCAGTGTTTTCGCTTTTGCATTTTCTTGGGAGGAAGCAACGCAAGCAAGAAGAATTGTGCCAAGAAAACACAACTACAGTGGAGATGGATTAGCCCTATTAAAATTTTAAAATTTTATATCTTAATAATTCATTGAGATTTGAGAATGAAGTCGTTACCTAGTAGTCATTTTGTTTGCTTGGGCAGGAGTTGAGATTTTTTATTTGAGTGGATAATTGATATATCACAATAAAATTTATTTGATAAAGCATGCATAAATTTTGAAATGATATTGGAATTGAAAATCTTTAGAGTTGAATTTAATATCATTCAAATTTTAATTTTCGCAAATTTATTATTAGCATGTTTATGTAATTTTTGTGCTAAAAGCAATTTGTTTATGTAATTTTTATTTTATTTCTAAAATAGTTTTACTAATTTCTAAAAATTCATTTTTATTTAATTTTATGATGTTATATTTTTTTTAAATCAAATTCTTTTTCATCATCAGTTTATTAAAGTGTCATTATTATATCACAAATAAAATTCATTTTTATTTAATTTTAAAATGATGATTCTAAATTTTTTTTTCTTAAAACCGCTAATGCCCGTCTTAAACTGGAATAAACAAAAGGTTGAAAATATTTTAAGGTTCAATAGTTTGTGCCCCCACATGAAAAAAATCATGGCTCCGCCCCTATTCGGCAGTCCAACATTATTCTCAAGCACCAGACTCTGATACCAACTGATATAGTGGATCAACGGAAGAATTAAATCTGCTAGGAGGAATTTCCAATCCAGGAAACAAACACGAGCTCTAAGCTTCAAAGAGTATATAATTCATCAATAATTGAGTGCCAAGACTCTTTTCATCAGCTATACATAACCTTGTAATAGAACAATTTAAAAATAAGTAGTTTTGTATTACTTTAACTAAAAAGGTAATTTGGTAGTGGAAAGCAACAAAAGCAAATAGAAATTATAAGACACGAAAGGGTATACTAGTCCCTAAGCATGCACATCAGGCCACTTTGGTAACAGCATAGAAATATTCCAGATCATTCTGACTCATAGAAGTATTTTTCAAAAAAGAAAAGAAAAAAGACTCATATAAGTCATTTATAGTCATTTCATGTCATTTTCTCTGAGCTACTCGTTTTAAAAATAATTTGAAGTTTAGTTTATTATTTATAGGCTCCATAATACACTTCTGCATTTACACATTTTGAAAGAAATACATAGCTCCACTACTCTCCATGGCATTTTATTAAGGCTTCATTTGAGTCGATTTTTTTTACTATTTTTTAAAATATTTTTTTAATACAAAAATTAGCTTTTTATCTGCTTCTTAAAATAATTTTTTAAATACAAAATTTTAATTTTTTTATTAAAAAATTGTTTTAAGAAATAATAAAAGAACCATTCCAAATGAAGCCTAAGGCATCGTTTGGGGCGGCTTTCTTAATGCTTTTTAAAACAGAATTTTAATACAAATTTCTTGTTTATGAAAATTTTGTACTAAAAAATTGTTTTAAAAAATAGTCAAAAAATTGTTCCAAACGAAGCGTGATATCATTTGCTTTGGTGAGAGTGTCGGTGAAATGAAATAAAACATAAGTAATATTATGCCAAAAGTCATTTAAAAATTATTTTTAGTTTAAATATTTTAATTTTAATTATATAAAATAAATAAAAAGTTCAATTTAAGATTTTAATTTATATTTTATTGGAGTATTTTAAAATAAAAGTTATAACAAATAGATAATGTCCGACCATGAGTAAAGACTGGCTTATTTTGATTGATATAACATTTATAAATATTATTATTAAAATTATATTATTTTTATTTACAGGTGTACTTATATAATTAAAAAAATTATTTCATTTAACTCTTTATTTTCTCTAAGAGATATCTTAGAATATTTGACTAAAACAAATAATTTTATTATTGTTATATCATCAAAAAATTATCTTGATCAAGCACGAATCGAGATAAAGTTGAATTACAAACTTTCGAAATTAAATCCGGGACCATTGGAGCTCCGATATCAACAAATTTATAGTCGATCTGAACAACTCGAAAAGATGGACCCGATGACACCTGATTCGACCCAATCTGACCCCAAATGGGTCCAAATCGGGGACCTGAAACACATTTGGAAGGTTCAAATCATAAATTGGACGACTAAATGATTTCTAAAAGTGGCATGCTTGTAGTTGAATCGAGCGGCTCAACGAGACAAATTCAATGAGCTCAAGATCCCCAAGTTTTGATAACATTAAGACACTTAAATACTTGATAAACGGGCCATGATTAAGGGAGTTGATATAGGTCGTCCATTCGAAACACTCCCAACATGCCCTTGATATTCTTCATATTTACTAGTCATACCACTCCCATAAAACTATAAATAGACCCCTCATTCTTCACTGAAGAAGGGAGAAAGCAAGGAAGAGAAGGAAGAGAGAAAATGAAGAAAAATCAGAGTTCTCCTACCATCAGATTCCTCGGCCACCGATCATTGCCGGACTTTCGCCGGACTTCCATCCAGCCATCGACTGTTGTTGGGCATCCGCCTGATCACCAGCTGTCGTCGGACTTCCGTCCGGTCACCAATTGACACCGGATTTACGCCCGACCACCGACCGTTGTCGGACTTCCATCTGTTCCCTATTCGTTACTAGATTTCAACCTTACAATTAACATTTGTAATCTGATCGTCTAAAAATTCAAGGTCGAATCAATTATTTGTAATCTATTCAAACACTAGTATACTCATTTTAACTAGGCGTGACCTTGTGGTTTTTCCCTCTAGGATTTTCCGCATAATTTTTTTTTGTGTTTCTACTCTCTTTCTCTGTATTTGTGAGTTGGATTCTCGTACAACTCTAAGACGCGAAATTTTATACTTTACCGCCGCGAATATTCTAGCCCGCAACAATTATGATGATAAATTCTTAAAGTTTGAGTGTTGTAGTCATGCTAATTGCGGTGACATTGCTATATTATGATTATGACCAAAATTTGTAAGTTCCCCCATTTCATCTTTTGATTTTATTTGATGTAACCTACGCTTCGTTTGGGATGACTTTTTTACTATTTCTTAAAACAAATTTTTAGTAAAAAATTAAAAAATTTATAGCAAAAAAGTACTTTTAGAAGCAGTACGAAAGCCGTGCCAAACGAAGCCTTACAGGATACAAAGCTCTCTTTTAGTACAAGTGATCTAAAATTGACCATTTTTATGAACTTCCACTTTCTTTTTATAAAATTCCTTTGAATAAAACAAACAGAGACTATTGAGACATGTTCCTTTTGACAACTAAATATATTAGGTTAATTGCCATCTGAGATGATGGAATCATACGATATTGATCAAGCAGGTCATGAATCACCAAATCAAACTCTTAGGAGAATAATAATTTATCATCTTTCTCATGCATCAAGAGAGCCATTACAGCGACCAATCTATGAGAGAGTTCACATTGGTACTCTAAATCTAATATTTTATCCTTAATGAAAGAAGAAATTAATTATGAGACTGGAGCCGATAAAAATCCTTAAGAAAATAAATAAAAAACCTTCTAAGTGCTTTATCACTGCTAATGTTTTCTCTTTTAAGTTGCGTCTTTCATCATTGCTTCATTTCTCTAGAACTCAGTGGTTCTGAATTACCAAATGCATAGGAATATATGGAACAACTCAAAGTGCATGTAGAAGCTTTTGGTTTTGGACATAAAAAACCTCATGATATCAATGTGACAAATTTTATGCATGACAGATAACAAACATTGGCAAATAGTAAATCAACTTATATGATCAATAATCTTCGCATAAATCACATATATTAGGCACCAAATTTAGTTAAATGTATATGAGAACATGTATGAGTGCACAAATTGCCACATATTATAGCAAATAAGTTAAACACCTAGATAAATAATCTAATATTATATTCATAAAATCAGCACAAGGCATCTCCAAAATGTGATATTGTTCATGCCTATATCATTATTATACTTCACTAGATAGCACCTCATGTTCTCGACATAATCATTTGCACAATTGAAGAATCCTATGTATGATCATCCAAATGTAATGTAATAACAATTTTTGTAGTGATTAGAACACATAATGACCTAACTGAATTTGATGAGATTTGTAAGTTTAATTGGATAAAAAATGGGGTTGTAACTTGAATTTGAAATGAAATGCATCAATTTAAAAGATTCCCTTGTGGGCGCTACGGCGATGTAAAGGTGGCATTGCCCTCCTTGTTTGTTATCACAACAATGTTGTAGCTTGGGTACTGCGGTGTTAGGAAGGATGACACTGTAACATTAAGTTAATTTTTGTATTTTTATATAAATATTAAAATCCATTAGCCCATACCCATCCCCATTTCCTCAGTTGGTTGGTCAGGAGAAGAAGAAAGGGAATGAAGGGAAGAAGAAAGGAAAATGAATAGAGAGAAAGAGAGGTTTAAGGTTGTAGAGTCGATTTTGTCCGCTAGATTAGTTAGAAAAATTATTCATCTCCTAGTGGACTATCATTATCCTACTTTTGATTTGAATAAATTTGTATTTCTATAAGATTTCTAAGATTTATTTTATTCAAAAATAGCAAAAGTCGTGATAACTCAATTTCTAGCAAGTTTTTTTTCGTGCAACTTTTAATATGTTGTAATTCTGCTAATTTTGCCCATTGTAGCATGATCATATTAAAGTTTCACTATGTAATTATGTATTTTGATGCATATTCTTTAAGGATAGTAAGACAAATAAAGCAAAAAATTTTGATGAATGACTATTGTGTTAAGTTTAGGCAAAATGACTAATATATATATAAGATAAGGACTATTTGACATGACATGCATAATAAGTTGACATGACACACATAGCTGATATGACTTATTTAGCTACAACATACATATCTGTTGTGATGTATCTATTGAATAAGTATAAATGAGAATGACCATATTGTATTATTTTATGAAAGCTATTATTATGAATTATTGGTCATTTAATTTACATAAGAAATATGAACATATGATTTCAACATGATAATCTTTATCATAGTTGCATTGTGTATGATACATGGATAAAAATAAGCATAGAAAGATATTGATTTAGCATATGATTAGCTTTCATGATTCAATTGATGATATCATGCATATTATTCTATTTTCTTGTATTGAAAATAATTGTAGGCTTCAAGTAATCTACTGAGTTGTCAGCTCACTCTATATCTTTATATGTTCAGAGAAGGATAAGACACCTGTATAGTAGATTCAGGGACAATGTTTATGTTTTATAATCTATCACAATGTTAAGTTGCAGAAGTACAACATTCAAGACAAAGAGATATCACTTTGGAGGTATGAAAATTCAATGGTGGATGCACATTTAGGTTTAGTGCAACTACTTTGGAGTGTAGTATTCATGCTACAATGTTTTCTCATATATGTTCAATTTAGGTGGTTAAAGACTTGAAGTGATTGACTTGGAAAAGAGGAGGCATAAAGAAGATCAAGCTTTGCTAAAATATTGAATTAAGAAAGATTATTATCTATCATTGACCCAATTAACTTAAAAAAAAGTTTCAAAATATTTTATTTATATCAAATGATTGTGATCATGCACTTTGAAGCAAAAAATTGAACATGCTTTGATATAGAATTTCTATAAGTTGACTCCTTTGCATTTTGGGATCCATATACAAGAAGTATCAAGAATTAAAAAATTATCTCAACTTAGCCTTAAGAATCTTGTTGAAAAACTTTATTCTATATGTGACTATTTTCCTTTCTTAGTTTTTATAATTAGTGTTTGTGGCTATGCCAAGGAGTTGATAATCTAGGGTTTGAAAAATGTAATTGAAATCTCTTTAGTTTCTTATTGGCATACCTTCTTACTAGTTAAGAGTTCATTATATGATTAGAAATTTTATTAATACATGTGAGATGAAGATTTCATGATGAAGCAATTTGATTTGTGAGATTATTTGTCAGCAATTAAATTAACAAGTCAGCGTTGGATTCGACTCATAGATGATCAAATCAAAATTGAGTCAAATCAAATCTAATTCATTCATGAAATATGTTGAAAATTTTAAGCCAAACTTAACTTGGATAAAGTTGAACTCGACGCAATCTAAAAAATTAAAACACACAAGTTGTTTGTAAATAGTTTGAACTTGACATGAATTTTACATGTTCTAAAACAATAAAATCATGAGTCAATTCCACTTGAATTTTACATATTTGATCAGTGTCAATTTCACTTGAACTTAACAAT
Organism: Dendrobium chrysotoxum; assembly: GCA_019925795.1. Taxonomy (NCBI): domain Eukaryota; kingdom Viridiplantae; phylum Streptophyta; class Magnoliopsida; order Asparagales; family Orchidaceae; genus Dendrobium; species Dendrobium chrysotoxum. Next base: position 77,004,646 of record CM034313.1, read on the forward strand.
ATATCATGATTTGTATTCACTAAAAGAATTGTTAATATATGAGTTTTTTTTAATGAACAAATAAATCATAAAAAAGGGGAAAAAGTCTACTCATTAAATAATATAAATTTAGGTTTTGGGGTTGACTCAAAATTTTCCCCAATACTCGCTGATTTTATTTTATTTTTCGGATTATTGAAGCTAACTCAAATCCAATCCTCATTATATCATAGTTAACCCAAAATAAAAATTTTTATGTAGGCATCTTCAAAGCAGCCAACATATATCCCATCACTTTATTTTGGTGAAATTCTTATAGAAGTATAGCTATCGTGTGTAGAGTGCTGTCAATTCATTGAATGCTTTTGTTGGGATGAAAAAAATTCTAATTCTCACAAAGTAGTTGTGAAGAATGGACTAAACAAATTACTCTGTTTATCAAATTAGTAAGTTTTAGTATGGGTGTCAATTCGGGTCAACGGGTCGGGTTTGGGTCGAACACGAAACTGACCCGGCGCTATATGACACGACCCGAACCTGACCCTTTTTTACAAACGGGTCAGAAAATACAACCCAGACCCGACCCATCGGGTTGCCGGGTTGACACGACCCGACACAAAATCCGATGAAACGGATGACTACCAGGTCAAGACGCTGCCTCGTGCGGCCAATCCGAGGCGGAATGCGGCCAGGTCGAGGCGCTGGCGCTGCGATGCCTCGTGCGACCAATCCTGCGTGTCGCGTGGTCCACCATGGACCTGAAGGCGGCCAGGCCGAGGCGCCGGGTGGGTTGGGGCTGTTGGGCCCGTGCAGAGTGGGGCCTAGGTGGACTTGACCGGCTGACCGCATGAGAGTTGATACGAATTCAGTCGCGTGACGTGCGACTGCGGCACAACACAAGCTTCCGAACCTGGACCCGGGTTAACTTCGGGTTGATTTTGAGTTTCTGGGTCAACCCGAACCCGACCCATTACCCGACCCATTTTTTCAAATGGGTCAAAAATCTGAACCCAAACCCGAATTTTTTCGGGTAGATTTCGGATCAGGTTTCGAGTCGTATCAATTTTTGACACCTCTAAATTTTAGTATTGTATCTCATATAATAATAAAGATATGGACTATAAATATATATAGAAATCAATAAATAAAAAAGTAGACAATCAATCAAGTAGACAAGTAGACATTATGAAGCCCTTCATCACTAAAGAAGTTACAATCAAGAATCTCTTTGTAGCTTTCCACACAAGCTCACGTCCTTCCTAATTCAATAATTTGCCACTATACCTATGCATCCACTTCTAAACATGTCAGTTTCAAGCTCATCAGTCATGGCCTTTTAGACATCGAGGGTGGAAAGTCATTACATATGTTTCTCTAATAATTTTTTTTCATGATTTGTTTTACACTTACATGGATAAAAGATATAGCAAACAAGGTTGTAAAAATTGGATCGAACATAAAATAGGAAGAGGAGATTCAAAGTTCAATGATTTGATTGGGGTTGAACAGGATAACATAATAAATAATAAAATTATTCAATTATAATATAAATTATATAATAAATAAATTTTTTAAAAACAAATATATAATTACCTCAATTAAAACTCTTGAACAATTTTGTTTAATAATTAATCATTAATATGAATATAAGTTTTAACATTAAATGCATTTATAAAATTTAAAAATATATATAATATAAATATAACTCATAATAAGAATAAAATTTAATATAATGAATACATTTATAATATTAAAATTATATTATTGATTTTATAATATATATTATAACAAATTTATAATATATAATTTATTATACACATTAAAAAAATATTTCAAAACATTGGCTGCAAGAGCTAATATATTTTTAAGAGAAAAATTTACATACCATGGCCCAAATAAAATGATTCTTCCATAATTTCTATTTGACCATGTGCATTTAATTGCATGTTATCATCTCACTTGTGGGCAAATTTTGCATTTCACTTTCATACAAAAACCCAAACAATATTGATATTTTGTCCAGGCAATTTTCATATTCATTTAAATATAATTAAAAATCTTATAATTAATTTTATACAATCAGACACTTCAAAGATAAATAAAAATTTTATTCATTAATTGAAGGACCATATTTTGTTCTCACCCAATTCCAAACTTCTGCAGGCAATTTGTTCAGCAAAAAAAAAAAATTCTATACGGCTACCAAACAGCATCAAGGAACAAATGAGAATGCGCCACATCATTTTTTTCTATGTACCACTGCTATATACCGCTCGATGCATTCTGTCGCATCTGAACCGTTCGATGACCGCATAGAATAATTTCTCCAATCATTCTAAATCACACTTGTAATCAAACACACTTTAAAAAATCCAGAACAAAAATCTGTTTCACAGATTCAGGACTTCATAAATTCAACCTCATTAGATTATCGCAAACTGAAACGTAAACATTTTTTTTTTCCAATTATGGATCCGAAATCTAAGTGGCAATACCTTAATTCTAATTGATAGATAACACAGGTACTCCTTCCTACATTGAACCCACCATTCTAAAACTCTAAAAGCTTACCTCAAAAGCTAAAAGGGAAAACACATGAGGGGATAGATGTAAGGAACAAAAAGAAGAACACTGATATCAAAGGCCTCATCCCCCTTATTCATTTCTTCCTCTCTTCTTTGGAGGCTGAAGTTCCTCTTCTTCCTCATCCTCCTCTTCATCTTCTTCCTCGTTCTCCTGATCATCCTCCTCTACACCCTCTTCTTCATCCTCCCCTCCATCTTCATCATCGTCGTCATCATCATCATCGTCATCATCGTCGTCATCATCATCACCATCATCATGCTCTTCAGGGTCTTCATCCTCATCCTCCCCATTTTCTTCAGCCCCTCCAACATCACCAGGCCCTTTCTTGCTATTGGTGTTGTCCTTGGGGTATCCATTACCCTCCCTTTCTTCCTCTGAAAGATCCTCTTCACCTTCACCTTCTTCAAAGTCCCCATCTTCATCACCATCATCCTCACCATCTTCTTCATCAGAATCGACTGGTTCAGGCTCATTCTTGTTCTTCTGAGGCATTTGGTGTTTCGGTTGGTTGAATGGCAGCGAAATTGTGTCCTGAGATCACCAGTGAAAGATCTCATTAACATTATAAAAAAGAAAAAGTTTGTATTAGAATATTCTGATCAAATAATCAAAACGAGTTCTAAAATTATTAAATTTGTTTTAAAATAAATATAATATAAATTATTTATCTCCAACAAATCTAAACAATTATTCTAATCAATTTTTTCATTCAAATTTAAAAAAAAATCCAAAATATTTTGGATCTGAGGTCCTAAGAAAATCCAGCTTCCGAGAACAAAATAAATCCTAGCATTCAATGTAACAAGAGAAGGGACGAGGGCTTTGAATATGAACCGCTGCAAATAAAATAAACCCGGTTCTTGTCCAGCAAAAGAAAAAGACCGGTCGAAGGCACATGGTTTTGCTAAACTGTTAGGGCTTAACTGTACAAAATAAAGACGGCGTCACGGATATGACAAAATCCCTAACACCGCTACCAATAAATAATGCTTTTATCGCCAAGTCGCCGAGTCATGCCTCGGCGGACCTCAATTCCGCCTCAAAATAAAAGCAAATTCCGTTTCAGTTCCGGCGCACAATAAAACTTGACCAAGCGGATGAACGAAAAGCAGCGATCTCATCGTCACAATTAATATTATATTTAATTTATTTAGGATATGCTTAAATAATTCTCATTTTTTTTATTTTTATGTTATTTTCGAATTATTTTAAAAAACTACCTTAAATAACTTTTTTTATTTAACCCTCTGATTTCGTTATACACATGTCCAAACGATTTAAATCTAATTTTTATTATTTACAAAAACTGAGGGATTTAAATACTACCACAATATTCTCTAAATCAAATTAAATTATCGCTAATATTATTGTATATATTTTTTCATACAAATTTTATAAATAAATATATAAATTCAGATATTAGATCGATAAATAATAAATGCAAAAAAATGAAAAATCTCTAAAAAAAATATTATACCAAAACCGGTTTCATATGCTCGCGCAACAAGTTTTTATTTTATAAATTGAATTTAACAAGTGAAAATAAAAAAATAATTAAATAATAATATTTACCCAACCAATTTTTCTCCACCCGCTGGCTAAAAATCAAAGAGATAATCTTTGTCATAAAAGAAAGTTAGATCTGCGAATTAATTTCTCAAAATAAGTAAACAAAAAAGATAACAGTGAGCTAAAACTGAACCATAGGGATACGATACAGAAAAGAGAGGTACGCTTACCGCCACAGTTAAGTGGTCGGCCATGACCGGAGCAGCGCCGGTTAGGATACCGAGGGTGGCTACGGACGGCGATACCGTACCCATCTGGATGAGAACGATGTCTGGGAAGATGAAACGGACCGTTAATAAAGGAAAAAAAAGTAAATTTTCTCAATAAAAATCATCTAAAAATAAATAAATACCGCACAAGGTAAAAACAACGGAAAATAAGCCAGAAATACAGCAAAAAAAAATTATATTTCACGGAGAAAAAAAATAAAATTTACCATAAATGATTTCTACAGAATCTGCAAAATGAAAAGATGATTACTGCGATACCAGTTGCAGAGACGAAATATATAAGAGAGCATAAAAATATGGAAAAATTAGAAAAAAAACTTTAGAAAATTCACCGAAACCACGACAAACCTCTCGGATCCTCAAATAAAAAATGAGAAATAAAAAAAAAGGATTTTTTCCGCAAAGAAAGCCAGATCTAGAAATCTAATACCAGAGTCGCACCCTGAAAGCAGATCCGAGCAGCAAAAGATCAGATCTTAGAGGTTAAGCTCCGCCAAAATGAGCTGCAAAGCTTCAAGTGTTCTTTCACTTCTTATGCAGTCCTATCGATGTTTGAATCAACGATCTCTAGAAGAATAGAGGAAGAAGAGAGAGGCTTGTTTGGGAGGTTTTTTTACTGGATGGAGCAAGAGAGAAGAGAGAGAGAGAGAGAAGGCAGAAAGGTCGGGCAGATTGGGCAGCACGGGTAGCACGGGCAGGCTTGCCGACCTTACCGGTAGCGATGCTTGGATCGCTGCCCGTAGAAATAGCGGGGGGAAGAGCCCGGAGAAGAGCGGTTTGAGCCGGATTAACTTAACCATGAACCGGTTATCAGTCATTAAACCGCATAGTTGAACCGGGTTTAAATCGTAATTTGAACCGGATTTAAACAAAGACCGAGCCCCGGCTCGAGGGAAAGACCCGGGGCCCACCGCTTGTGGCTCCGAATAGGATTCTTACGCGTCTAATCATGATTAGACTGAGTTGGCCCTAGTATTAAAACTAACCCGGTTGGTGCGGTGGTGAGGAATATTAGGATCGCCTGACCGTCCTTAAAATTACCGCGCTTTGTTGATAAGCCAACTTCGTAGCGTCCAGCGTCCGCATCCGGTGAGTGCAGGAGGGGCGGTGAGCCATTTGCTATCCGCGGTTTTTTTTGAGTTTTGAGCTTTAAGGGATTTAATAAAATTTGGCGTCCGTAGCAGTTTCTGTTTTCGCTGATATTTGTTAAATGATTAATTTATTGTCGAGTGAAGATATTGGCGCGAAGACTTTGAAAATTTTCTCTAAAAAAACGAACTTCCCAAGTTGGGCCTCCCACCGCTTTGACGATAATTTTGCTTAGCGCTAAAGCAAATGACTGTACAATAAACGTATATAAAAGATTATTAATAAACTTTATAAATTCATAATAGCTTTCAGGTTAGCATCTATTGAGGAAGGTTGAAACTTTTTATAAAAGTGCCCGTAAAATTAGAAAAATTATTACGTGCGGCGTCCGGATTCGCTGTGGCATGTCACAAGGGGCTTGATGCATCTGGGTGAAGTGGGGCATTCGGATTTGTCTCCAGAAGATTCGGACGCCGCACGTTAAAAATCTCTAGTAAAATTAATGTAGATAAAATAACTTTTTTTAAATATTGACATAGAAAGAAGTTTCTTAATATAAATTTTTTTGAAAATAATAAAAAAGCATGTACCAAATATTAAAATAAAAATTTTGATTGAAATCTAAAAAGTAAAATAATATTTATTGGGGACTGCTGTAATTTTTTATAAAAATAATTTTAAAATTATTGTAAAAAATAATAATTTTTTAACTTTAATAGAAAAAAATGTATACAATTTTTTTGAAAATAATAAAAAAAATTACATAAATAAAATAATAAAAAAATTATCATAAATAAATTTAGTTTTCCACTAAACTAAACTAAGCAGAAAGATTAAAGATAAACAGTTAAGAGCAAAATGTATGGTCAAATATTTATCAATTTTACAATTTTATCCTTTATTTTGCGAACACTTTGATCATATATGACATTTTTTAAAGAATATTTTTAAAAATTGAATTACTAGGTAAATTACACTCTTTGAAGATAATAATGAAAAATATACACAGCTCCTCTTTATTTTTTGAAATAATACTTGTCATTCCCAATTATCAAATCTTAATTACATGTTAATTTTTGGTTATTTTGTAAAATTTAAAATATATTGCCTTTTGTTATGCATGACATGTCCCAATCTATTAATTTAATGCCTAAAAGTGAGATAAGTTTAATGTCTAAAAACAAGTAGGATGTAAGTATATTGCTAATTATTAAAAGAGGAAATAAATTGTTTAGAAGTTATTTGATTTGCTACATCAAATGCAAAAGTCATGAAAAATTGGTTGTTTCATAGGCTGCATTTTAATCCGAAGTATTTCATTGATGAATTTGTAATTCATCATTATCTAGTTTAATTTTTTATTGTCGCAAAATTAGTAAATATAGCTGATTTTTTAATTCACCATAAATTTTATACTAATCCCCAACAGGCAGTAGTCGTTGTTACCTATCACCATTGTTGGCAGCTAACACCAATCACCATCGTTGCAACTAGGGGTGCAAACGAGTCAAGCCGACTCGCGAGCCGGTTCGGACTCGACTCGGTAGCAAGCTCGGCGAGCTGAGCTTATTGAGCTCGCGAGTCGAGCTCGAACACGATTTCGATCTCGACGGCTTATCGAGCTCAAGTTTGAACAGGCTACTGCTCGACTCATCAGCTCGACGGCGGAACTCACGAGCTCGACTCGTTTGCACCCCTAGTTGCAACCATTGCTAATCACCACCATAACCACTGGTCCAACTGTCGATTGCCATCATCAGCCACTAGATTGTGACTACCTATCTTCGGACTCTATCATTCTTGGTCTTTGACACCATCACCAATCTTCCGCAACCAATTCTGTCATTGTTGATATTGTTAGAGTTTATACTGAATTCATTTTATTTCCAATAAAATAAAATAAAAAAACACTAATAATTATTTTACATTCAATCAGCTCTAAAGTTTTTTAAAAATATTACATTTATTTTATTATTATTTTTTATTCTACATAACATACATTATAATTAGATAATCAAGATGTTTCAAATGATAATCATATATCTTAAAATATTTAATAAAAGAATTAGCAGAACTTAAGTATAAATTAAATCCCGAATTTGATGGCTCTAAAAATGTTAAAATTAAGCATTTCGCATATGAACACCGAAATTAAATATTAAAATTACTTCGAAAGTATCAATAATGAACTCAGACCGATTAAGTTTTGCAGAACTAAAAGCTGCCTCGCTAATCATGCGGACGATCAATTCAAGAATTTTATGCATATAGCGAGGAACATTGGACGACTAACTGGAACAAAGGAACCTCAATGCATAATCATGAGGTCAACTTAATCGTTGTCCACCTTTCCTACTTTGATGGCTAAAGAGATATTCAAATTAAATCGTATAGGAACAATATATTTCTAAAAGATCAATCACCTTCTTCCATTTTTTATTCTTCAATCATTATCGTTTGATTACAATCATTTGATCATCATAGTTCATATACATTCCTCCGAACACCATCACCCCACTAAGGTCCACTAAGTACAATCGCCTAGCTACTTGACAACGCTCCTTTGATAATGGTCACCTGAATACGGTCATTCGGCTAATGTTGTCTAAATACAGTTTGGTGATCACCGTCGCTCGATTATACTCTTATGGACACTATCATTGGACTAAGTCTCTTAAACAGCGTCGCTTGATTGCGATCATTAGACCATGGCACTTCAACTACCATCATCCAAATATAATCTTTTTTATCATTTTTGCCCGACTAAGATGCTCCAACTACCATCATCAGAACATAATTTTTTAGCCGCCAATAGTCAATTACAATCCACTGACCATTGTCACTCGATAATCCAATATGATCCTCTGACACAGTCATCCGATTACAATTTTTAAACCATCATCCCCCAAACACAAGTACCTAACCACCATCGTTTTATTACGGTTTTTTTACCATAATCATAGAATCACAATCCTCTAACCACAATTGCCAACTACAATTTCCTGACTATCATTGCTTGATCGAAATCGTTTGATAGCAATCCTTCGACAGTCATCTCACGAGTACTATCGCTTAATAAAATCCTCCTACCAATATCGCACAACTACGGTTCTTTGACCTCCGTCTCCTGACTAAAGTCTTTCAATCATCATCGTCCGACTTCGATCTTTTTTCCACCATCATTTGACTACGATTCTCTAACCACCATTATCTAACTACAATCATCTAATCATTGTGGCCTGACATTGGCTTCCCAACAATTATCACCTTACAAAAGTCTTTTGATCACCGTCGCTTAACTATAATCATCTAACTATTATTATCCAATTATAATAATTCAACCACCACCCGAGCCGTATATATAGATGACTTTTAAAGCATTTGAATTTGTGTTGAAAATAATAGAATTTATGATATCTTATATAGCACTAATCTCAGCATAAATATATAAATCCTATAACCCATATTAACATATTTAAGATCAGAGCATTCTAACAAAAAATTTTTCCATTCTTTGGCACATATGCATTGTAAACGAATTGTAATCACCCAAAAATTAAAAAAAAAATGCAATCTTTAGCAATAATTTTCAAAGAAAACTAATACTGCCTTTCTTTATTTACTTGCCTAGGTACAACCATCAATTGATTATAGTTAATATGGCGCCTACGTTCACGTCCTTACAAATTTTGGACAAGCCGTCAAGCCGTTAGAGAGGAAAAACAGGGAAATGAGAGCTGCCTTTGCAAAGATTAGATATGCTATGCTACTAAGTGGAAGAATTTTGATGAACTTAAAGAACAATTTCCGGCCCTTTTTATGCGGTTTGTTTGCTTTTGGACAATGATAAGTGAAGCCAGCAATCCTCCGCTCCTCCTTGGATGGCCATGGTGGCAACCAAGATTTTTTTTTGATGGAGTCATCCTTCTTCTCGAGTAAAGGTGCCTTCACTAGAGGTCCTTGCGCCATCTGCTCTAATTGTATGGATGGCCTTGTGGCCACTTAGGCCTGGGTTTTTCCTTTCTTTTTGGTTCAAAGGTTGCATTTGGATGAGTAATCCCGAGCTAAATGATTGATCTGATTGTTGGAGTTTTGAGCCCTTTTCCCCCTTTCAGCCACCTTTTTTGGGTGGTTTTTGACTGTGGAGTTTTTTCTTTATTATTTCTTCCTTTTACTAATCGCTTTATAGTTGGTTTTCTTTTTCAATATTGTATTTTCATTTTATTAATTTAAAGAACTTTTTTTTTTGGAACGGGGAGTATCGGCCTGCTGTCACCTCAGCTTGTGAGGCGCTTGGCGATGTCCACTAATCTCCTCGGTCGACCTAGCGGTGGCACTCACATCAAAAACCTCTGGGCTAACACTTTATTGGTCCCCACCTAAAAGGCGCAACCATAGTGGGGTGGATTCGAACCCTGGCCAACGCTTTATTGGTTCCCAATCGTGCTCTCCCACCAACCACCCTAAGCTCAGATATTTTTACCGCTTGCCAGGAAGACGGCACTACCGCTGCAAATTAATCACAAAAGAAAATTCTTTAATTTGGAGGCTGAGGGAAATCGATGCGAGTTTTCGAGAAGACTTTCCAGATATCTTCATTCTAGATGGAGGTTGTTTCTAGAAAGCTCTTGTTTAAGGACGTTTATAGAAACCTTTTTCAATTCATGATTTTCTTCTAAGGCTTTTGGATGAGTGAAGATTCTATTAATAATTAATATTTTCTTTCATAATATTTTTCTAATGAAGACCTTGACCACTCATAACTTTCCATCGAGGCTACCTCGTGAGTATGCCTTCTCTTCATTGTGAGTGACGAACTTATTTCTACTTGCTCTTAATAGGATTTTCTAGTGATGATCATGTCCACTGTTAACTTCCCATCAATGCTACAACATGATCATTTCATTGAATCTTCTATTTTTTATAGAAAGAAAATTTAATTGATAATATCAAAATCAAATTAATTTCAAATTAATTTCATATTGGCAAGTTGATCCGAACCCAACTAGTTTAAAAACGAGTCAGATTTTTAGATCCAAACCCGACCTATTTGTTAAATGGGTCAACCCGAACTTAAAATTTTTGATTAGATTCGAGTCGGATTAGATTAATTTTTTACAGCCCTAATTATCAACAATGATCCTCAAAACACAATATAAAATTCTTGTCAACTACGAAATTTCCTTCACATAAAAAATAAAACCCTATATTACTCTTTGAACAATTCACATTAATCCCCTTAAATTATAAAACATTTACACAGCATTCAATTTAATCCCTTTAATTAATGTTCAAATATTTTCAAATAAGCTCCAATTATTTAATTTAAATTATTTAGATTCAAATAGAACCATTTATAATATCTATAAGACGATCAGATCAACTATAAATTTATTAAAATCTAAAATCTTTTAATTTAAATATTAATTTAAAATTCATGTTAAGGAATTAAATTGTCAACAAACGTCTCAGTCATCATTATTTTTGAACAACCATTATTAATAAAAAAAACCTGCAGAAATAAAAATAACGAAAGGGAAAGGAAACTTTTTTTAAAATGGGATCAATTAATTAGATAAATTTTAAAAATAATAATTGATAAAAAATAAATAATATTTTTTATTCTGATTAAGTCATTTAAATAAGAGAAAGTTCAAAAAAAAAAAAAAAAAGTAAAATGATTTTTTAATTTTATTATTGGCTTTGCAAAAAGAAGCCTTGATCATTACTGTCCAACAACCACTAAAAAATCCGGCTCCATCTTCCACAAAAGAAAAAAAAAAAAAAACCCGGTCGAAGCGTTGATGGGCTAAATCTAACTCTTACAATAAATCGTATATTCCCTTCTAACCAAAGATTCCAAAACCGCAATTAATCAAAAAAACAAAAGATAATTAACAGCTTTCATACTACGAGAAACTACGGCGGATCTCAACCCGGACCAAACTGAAAACAATTTACGCTTTGAGTTCCGCGGCGCACGATAGCCAAACGGAGGTACAAAGCGCGAGAAAAGGCGTAAGCTTATTTCCACCACTTGCATTGGACCAAGGCTGGAGCGGTGTAATGATGACGACATTATCTGGACGGCCAGGATTTTTTGGGAAATATTTAACTAACCCAAGAAAAGTATTTTTTCGTTTTTTTTTTAATGGAAAAGGCAGCGAAGCAAAAAATTCGAGGAAAATAATTTCTAAAAAAATGAGGAAAACGATGGGAGATTCACTGAAGCTACTGTGACTTTCTCCATTCCGCTAATAATTCATGAGAAGCATAAAAAATATTTACGTTTCTTGGCGGTAATCTTGAGATCGATCGCCGGAGAAGTAGCCTGAGAGAAGATCCGACGAAGAAAAATAAAGATCAAAAGGTCCTCCAAAGCCAACCGAAGCTACAAACCTTGGCGATGCGTCTCTCTAGCTATGCCCTGTGATTCTTGTGAATCGACAATCTATTGGAATTTTGCTTTTGCTCTGCAGAGTTAAGGGAGAGAAGAAAGACAGGCTAACTCGGGCAGTAAGGGCGGTTCGGGCAGCTAGCCGAGCACACCGGTAGCGACGATCGCTGCCCGAAGAAATAGCTGGAGGGCAAAAACATGAGCGGTTTAAGCCGGATTTAATAAATCGTGAACCGGCGATCCGCATTAATTAGCCTAAGCTAAGGTGAGCCGGGCAAAACCGATATTTTAAGACTTTTAGAACCGAACCGAACCGAACCGTGGGACCCACCGCTATTAATTCTTACGAGTATAACACCATTTAAGTTGGCCTTAACTGGGAGTTAAAAGCCAACCACAGTAAAGTTTGCGGTTGAGTTACCGACTTAACATCACCGACCTATTGTTCCGAAGCACTTTTGACGTCCGGAAGCGGTAATTTGCTGAGGCGGTGAGTGGAACGCGGCCGCTGCATTTATGAAGCATAAAAATATTGAATAGAAATTTGGCGTCCATAATAATTTTAATATAAGTTGTTTTAATGGTAAATTCGCGTGTAGAATAAGATCTCGAGAACAAATTTTCGGGGCAAAATTTTAGTTAGTACATTACGTAGATTTAATTAAGTTAAAAAAATTTAAACTTTAATATATAATAGCGATTTAATTCCAAGAGAAGTGCTATACAGAGTTCTAGAAAAAAAAGAGATTAAGGCTTCGTTTGGTTATCCTACTCCTTTTTTAAAAGACAGTTTTAAAACTGCTGTTTGAGGAAATGGAGTTTTTAAAAGGAGAAGGAGATATCCTAAAGTTTCTTAAAACAGTACAAAAATACAGTTCTCTAAAAAGCATTTATGCAAAAGTGTCACAAACAAACATCACCCAAAAAAAAATTCTCCATTTCTAAACGGAAAAGGCAAAAAAACGGAGAAACAAACTGGGCCTAACAATGCTTATGTCAAAATCATTAAGAGAATATATGTAAGAGTCATTACTTGTGTTCAAACACAAGTGATTTGACCAAGTACTTTTACTATTTCAAAATGGATTACATCAAGGATAAGTCATAAACCCAAATCTTTTTTGCTTTAGTCATGGATGTTCTCACTAAATATTTGTAAGAGGTTGTACATTAATGTATGCTTTTTGCTGATGATATTCTTTTTGTTGATAAGACTAGAGAGGCAGTTGAAGTTAAAATTAAATTATAGAGGTCAATTTTAGAGTCTAAAATTTTTCGTTTGAGTGGATCTAAAACTGAATGTATGGAGTGTAATTTTAGTTGTTGCGGGCTAGAATATACGTGACGATAGAGTTAGAAAATTTTGTCTTAGGGTTGAACATATATCTAGCACACAAATAGAAAATGAAAGAACACCAAGATTTTTACGTGAAAAACTCTGATAAGGGAAAAATCACGGGGCCCTAAAATTGAGGACGATCAGATTACAATAATCAACCGTCTAGTTGAAAATCAAATACAAACAAAGATCAGAACTTCGGCGTCCATTGAAGGTCGGGCGGAACTCCGGCGTCACTTGGAGGTCGGGCGGAACTCTGATGTCCGTCAGCGGTTGGGCGAAACTCCGGCTTCACTTGGAGGTCGGGCGGAACTCCAGCGTCACTTGGAGGTCGGGCGAAACTCCGACGTCACTTGGAGGTCGAGCGGAACTCCGGCGTCCCTTGGAGGTCGGGCGGAACTCCGGTGTCGGTCAGTGGTCAGGCAAAACTCCGAAGTCGATCAGCTGCCAGGTGGAGGTCCGGCGGTGGTCAAGAGGAGTCTGGTGACAGGAGAGCTCTCTTCTTTCTTTCCTTCCTTGGCTCCTTCTCTTCTCTTCTTGCTTAGGTTCCCTCTCAAAAAATATGAGGGGGCTATTTATACTTTTCTGAATGTGGTATGGCTATTAAATACGAGGAAGATCAGGGGTAAATTGAGAGTGATTTGAATGAACGGCCGATGTTGAATCCCTTGATCATGGACCGTTTATTGAGCATTTGACTGTTTTAATGATATCAGAATTTGGCGATCTTAGGCTTGTTGGATTCGTCTCGTCTAGCCGCTCGATTCGACTATAAGGACATCATATTTGGAAACTTTTTGGTAATCCAAATTATGGATTGAACGTTCCAAATGTGCTTCAGGTCTCTGATTTGGACTCATTTGGGCTCCGATTGAGTTGAATTTGGTGCCGTTGGGTTCGTATTTCTGAGACGTTCAGTTCGACTATAAGTTTACTGAAATCAGAGTTCAGATGATCCCCGATTTAAATTTTGAAGTTTCCAACTTGATTTTGCCTCGATATGCATGCCCAATCTAGATAAATTTTTGAGGATATATCATTAGTAATAATAGATTTAGTAGAAGGATTATGACTTTAGGCGATCAAATCATTAATCTATTGTTCAGAGTGATGGTGAAATAAATGAGAATTTTATTAGTAAAATTTAGGTTGGATGGATGAAGTGGAGAAATCCACCATGTTTATTGTGCGATAGAAAAGTCCCACTCAAACTTAAGTGAAAATTCTATAAGATTATGAGACCTACAATGCTTTATGGTGCAGAATGTTGGCCATTAAAAGAGATGCATAATATTAAGTTAAGTGTTCCAAAGATTAGAAGGCTCGGGCGGATAAGTGGCTATACTCTTAAATACATGATACGAAATGAGCATATACATAAAAAGGTTGAAGTAGCTCCAATGAAAGATAAGATTAGAGAGTCTATCCTAAATAATTTGGTCACATAAAACAACTGCCTTCCAATAATCCGGTTAAAAAAAATAAATGTATGAAGAAAAAAAGTCATTTAGCAGACTATAATGCTGTCGTTGTAGGGTCTAAAAAGTAAGAAGTTATTACGTGCGGAATCCGAATAAGAGAATCATGTGGATATTGTGAGGGGCGTACACAATAGATATATAACAAATACATAGCAAAATATAAAATTAAATATTTAATGTATATTTACTATTCACATTCACAAAATCCGAACGATTCTCCCATTCGAACTTTGCATGTAATAATCCGGAAAAAAAAAAAAAAAACAGCAGCCTAAAAAAAACATTGCAGAGCACAGTTAATGCTACAATCCGTTTCCAGGACCGCCAGAATTTGGCCAATTTTTACATCCTATGGCCGTGAATCGTTGAATGTTCAATTACGTATTTTATATATGATGCCTGCATCTTAATTTTCAAAGCAAATTCAATCACAAGTTTTGGATTATAATTTAACAATCTCCCATTTCTCTCATAATAAATCATGTAAACAATAATATATGTAATTAAGTGATACAATCTGTAGCTGCCTAAGTTTAAAAAAGAGTAGGCAAATAACGATTAGATTTAAATAAAAAAATTAAAAAGAGCAAAAATCCTTGTAATGAAGGATAAAAAATAAATGACGGGAGATAAATTACCTTTGCGGGGGTTACAAGCCCCTGCCTCCATTACTTTGGGTGCTTCGAGACCAATCTATGATCTGAACTCTTTTGCAAAGGAACTCTTATAAAAAAAAAAGAACCTTGACCAGAGCATGTCATTTTAAGAAAACATATGGGAATATGTATGCAGATCTTAGGTGGTTAATCGAGAATCTAAAAGAGATTTATTCTTCCCACCATAAGCCAAGTGGGATGTTTTTAGAACAAATGAAGGTAGGTCTTCACAAGCAAGCGGCCAATCGGAAATGACAAACCCCAGTATTTAATTGGAAAACCTTCCCCATTTAATATACAAAAAGGCATAGAGACCCTCAAGAGAAATAATATGATTTCGAGAAGCAAACCTTGTATTTTTTTTAAATTAAACTATGGTCTCATAAATAAGGCAAAATAGATTTTTTTTAAAAGAAATGGATAGTCACATAATTGGTCCTCCAAACATCGAGTAAACCACTCACAAATAAAAGATGTGAAACGAAAACTTGGTCATTTACTCATTTTGAATAGAGCTACAACCGAGATCTAAAATTTCTTCGCCTTTTAAAGAAGATAATACATCCAAAAAAATTAAAAAACAAAAGAGGAAAGACACCCTTTTCTTAAACCATTCAATGATTAAATAAAAAAACACATTTACCCCTCATGAAATTTACAAAATATTATAAAACACACTTTTTGAGGAAAATATATTCTGTGCGGAGTCCGGACGGCCGGTCTCCAATGAAAATGCGCCACATTCAATACTGAGACTCGATACCGCGCTCGGTACCTAAGCGTAACCGGACGGTTCTCCCCTCCGATGTCCGCATAGGAGCTGTATAAAAGCCGCTTCAGCAGGAGCCATAAAAGTTGTATAATAGAATCATTATTTCATGCTAACATAAAAAAGTAGCTTTGAAGGGAGAAAGATCGACAATAGAATCTCAATGTAAGAAACATATTAAAAGCTATAAAGAGAATCAATGAAACAGTACAATCAATCTGAAAGGCTATTTTAAATGCATTATTAAATAAATGTGTAAATAACAGTTGCAGAACATTAACCAACTAGAGATAGCAGACAGTTTTGGCATCTAAATTAGATGATTATGGGCAATTTTTAATGATATTTGTAGAAAATGATGGCTATGTAAAGCATTTGCAACATGAGATTTTGATGAAATAAATCCTAGATTAACACGATAATAACGGCAGAGCCAGAAAGTAACAAGTAAATCTTATTCAAAATTACTAGAAATTGTCAATCTTCGCACAGCACACACAACTAGTACACTGTAATACTTCAAGGGACAATAACATATGAGTTCCAAGCACTTCATCTCAAGGATTTACAACAGTAGACAATTAAAACATAGAAAACTTGAAGCTTATTGATTTGCGAAAATTATTTTCTTCATTTCTTGATTTTCAATGGTAAAATCCGCAACAGCTAAAGTAAGCAAGTAAATATGGAGTTTCATTACCGACTAATAGGAAGCTCAGCACAACTAATCACAGAGACATGCATTTTCCCTCCACAAATCTACAGCTGCACCTGCATTAAAAAGGATATGTATAAGGAGTACATTCAAATAGGAAATGAAGAAGAATAGGAAAGCAAGAACAAGAGGGCTCAGAAAAAAGTCAAATCCATAAAAAAGATACATGGAAAAGCTTTTCACTAATCGCTATGCATGAATCCCCTTGGTAATGGCACCAGGACCATTGGTTGTCTAAGAATCTCTTGGGCCATCCTGAAATGCCGCATCAACTGATCAACATTGGTCAGGTGTACATGATGGTTACCCTCCAAATCATCATTATCATCGCACTCAGATATTCTAATCAGAAATAAAACATACTTCAGCATGAAGGTTTAAATGTTATCTACATTGAATACTTTTGTTCAAAAAAGATTTCGATAAGAAGCCATGAATACAAAAGGGCGGCATTTAAGCTTGTACCGAATTTTTGGGAATAATTCTCCAAAAAACACAAACAACAAAAATATTTAGCTGATTATTACAATTATGAGGCATATGAAGTCAAATTTCCCAAAACTTTACTTTGATGGATACATTAGAGACTTACATGGCTGTACACTCATGCATATATATATAATTATGCAGCTGTTAAATTTAATTAATATTTTTGTTTAAATTTATAAAAAATAAATTCTGATTGATCCGGCTTAAATTAAAAAAATATATTAAATGTCTATATACTATTATGCAGTTGTTAACTTTATAAATAATAAATGCTAATTGATCCCTTGTAGGAGAGCAAACGAGTCGAGTCGAGCTCGAGTAAGGCCTAACTCGAGCTCGACTCGAGAGCCAAATTTCGAGCTCGAACTCATCGAGCTGCTCGATTCCACATTCAAGCCAGCTCGTTCCGCATCTGTCCTCGATTCCGCGTCTGCATCCACCACTCCATCCCGCGTCCTAGTCCAAGCCACCCCCCTCTGGCGGCAATCTCGTGTCCACGTCCAAGCCCGCCTAGCGAGCCGCTCGACGAGTACTCAAGCCGAGCCTCCTTAGAATTGAACTCGAGCTCGAAACACGATACTCTTGATTCGCGAGCTCGTTAACGAGTCGGACTCGAGCCAACTCGCAAATCGGCTTGACTCGGTTGCACCCCTAATCCCTTGAGCACAAACTTTTAAAATAAACAATAAAAAATTCCTTGAGAGATTCGGGTCAGGCCAAGTCACCTATATTACAGAAAACATGACGGAAAGGAATAATATTACTGATAGAAATAGGATAGTAGTCCACCTATTATTTGTTTTTGTTCTCCACATGCGCAGCTAATAATTTTCCCACTTCAAAGACTCTAACGGTCTCCTGCAGAAGTTACCTGTCAATAAATAAGCTCTTATTGAGAAGGCAAAATGTCAACCGAGGAGAAAAGATTATTTGTCAGCTGATAAGTCCTTACAGCCCACCACCTCAGAAAAATGTTTCAGAGAAGTCATCAATTTGCCAACCTCGTTGCAAACTCATATGATGCATACATGTATAGTTGTATGTGGCGTGAAAGATATCTTTGACCAGGAAAATCATCGCAGCAATAAGGTGATCATCAGCATGAATCTGATAAGTAAATGCATCCAGATCATATAGTACTACAAAAATGACGAGACAAAGTTGAACATGCAGTTATCACTTTTTTGAACAGGAAAAGTAACATAAACATATTCCACATGTTGAAATCAATCAGAAGTGATAGAGAAGCAAGCTTTCTCACCAATCTCTCGAGGCACGAACCTCAAAAGGAAATGCAGCAGCTTGAATAGAGCAAGAGGAGCTGAAACCCACCCTTGATGCCTCATAATTACTAGACAGGAAGAACCAATCATGGACAACATGTCAACTGTTAACCAAAATCACCAATGTTTGTCCAATCTCCAAAAGAAATTTCATCAACAAGTAGCAGAAAAAACATAGATGTTGAATCCAATTTCAGCTGTAGGCAGCAGCGGAACTTTTACTCTATAGATTTACAATGCTCACGGAGCATTGAGGGTTTAGGGTTTAGAGTTTAGGATTTAGTAACAATATGCTCACTTCGTAACAATAGTTAATGAGACAAAAAAAAGTAAGAGAGAAATGGATTCTAAAAATTTTATTACAGAATCCAAAAGCTCACAAATAACTTCCTCGCCTAAAATCGCCCTGTAACCCTTAGGAAAAACCATATAGAAAAACATATTCATTTACATAATGCACACCTAAGAAAAGATATAAGGACAATTGAAACGTGGACAGTCACTAGTCAAGCGAGCAAGCAAAGCGACGAGTAGACTCACCAAGCGATGAGTGACGAGTGGGCCCGCTAAGTGATGCGTAATGTGTAGGACCGCCGAGTGATGAGCAACACATGGCAAGTGTCTCAGCCGAGCGACTAGTTGGCCCGTCGAGTGACGAGTGAGCCAATTGAGTAATAAGTAACGAGTGGCGAGGGGGCCCAATGAGTAATGATGGATCTATTGAGAGATGAGTGACGATGGAACCGCTGAGTGATGAGTGGTAAGTGAGCTTGTAGAGTGAAAAGTGACGAGTGGTCCTGCTGAGCGAAGAATGACGAGCAAACCCACCCACCAAGTGATGGACAAATAGGCCCACAAAGTTAAAGTGACGAGTGGTTCAACTGAGTGAAGAATTACGGGCAAACCTGCCGAGTGATGGACAAATAGGCCCACTAAGTGACGAGTGGAGCCATTAAATGCCAAGTAACGAGTAACGAGTAACGAGTAACGAGTAACGAGTAAACTCGACGAGTGGCGTGTGGGCATGCCAAGTGACGTATGATGAGTGGGCCCACCGAGTGACAAGTGACCCTACCAAGTTGTGAGTGACAAGTGACAAGCCGTGAGTGGGATCATGAGTCTAGTTAGTTCACTATGAAGTTGACATGTTTATACAAACTTGAAGAGTCCTCAGGGAGTTGCTAGAATCCTTAGAGAATTCCTGGAGAGTGTGCCATGACCTTTGACAAGCAATTCTTTGACCCTGACAAGTGCATCTTGGCCTTCAATAAGTGCAAATTTAACCTTCCTCACCTCAAAGAAAATTGAGCTTGATTGAGCCAGGCCATTGGTATATTCGGATATGAAATAGAAATGTTACATTCTCCAAAATATAAGCAGCAAGCTTTGATGCCTAAAAAATGCCAACTGCCCCAACATCACAAGTTGAAGGAAGGAGTTTCCTTATGGGCTGTTCGGCAACAAGTAGGATTTAACTTTAGTGGGATTTAGTAAAGTCTATAAATCCGGATTTAGTAAATCTGAGCGTTTTAAATCCTGAAAACTATTTGGTATGACAAATATTAAATCCTGTTAAATCCTAAGAAATTGTTTGGTAACATATTTCAAAATTTGTGAAGAAACAGTGCTAAATTGCATCAACAAGATAGTTATAAACTCAAGATAAGTGCATACAACATAATAAGTCCAAGTTGAATACTAATTACATTGGTAATTATTTAACTATAATTTAAAATAATTAATTATTTAACTACTACTTACACTAATAGTTATTTAATGAATTTTTAAGTGTTATTTTAATAAATTTTATACTATTAATTATCTCATTAATCAATTAAATATTCCATTATTAACTAATTAATTAATATTTACATTACTAAATATCTAATTATTTATTTATATTGCAATTTATATCATTTAAGCTAATTAGATATATTCTTAATTAAGAATAAGTCATTCTTCTGTACCATTGCTTGAAGGTCCTTAGTATTGTCTACGGTTTGCTTCTCCTCTTCTCCATTCTCCATTTCCGCTAAGGTAGAGTTTTGAACAAACTCATCAAAATTGCAAGTTACCCCTTTCGGATCAACATAATTCTTCACATTACCTGTGCAACGAGAAAACCTTGCTCGCAGCGACTGCGGGCGAAGATGAATCATAGAGGAAAACGCTGAGGCTGCGGTCGACAGGCTGAGACGAAGCAAGACGGGGGCGTTCGCAGCTACTCCACGACACGGGCGCCGCAGAGAGTTCTAGCGAGTGTAAATCTCATTAAATCCGTCAAACCGACCGTTTGGCAGGATTTACTGCAAATCCGACGTAAATCCGAGCATAAATCCCATACCAAACAGCCCCTTAGCTTACTAGGGAACTCAAACAAGTGATCTGTAAAAAGTTTCACTACTTCCATAGCTGTAATGTGCAGAAGATGGCGAACCTCTAAACCATCATCATTGCCCTTACAAATTCTGACTCAAAAAAGTACTATACAGCAGCACAAAAGCACATTCCGTGCAAAGCACTAGTTCTAGATGGTTTTAATACGATCGGGCACTCCTAACAGCAGAATTTCATAGGGAAGAGAATACTATCAGCATGTGACTGAATT
Organism: Dendrobium chrysotoxum; assembly: GCA_019925795.1. Lineage (NCBI taxonomy): Eukaryota > Viridiplantae > Streptophyta > Magnoliopsida > Asparagales > Orchidaceae > Dendrobium > Dendrobium chrysotoxum. The sequence goes on from CM034313.1 coordinate 77,025,836, forward strand.
CTTAGATTTTAATGCAATCTCTCTTTTTATTTTCTTTTACAAACAAAGATTGTGGGATTCTTTACAAGGAAATTATCACCTTGGCACATAAAATTCAATAGAAAAGGGCCTCAAATGAATTTATCAGACACATGATTCTTCCTGTATATATATATATATATATATATATATATATATATATATATATATATATATATATATATATATATATATATATATGAGCTTAAGACCTTTAGAAACTGTTAACAAGAGCTCGAGTTTGATCACAAAAACCATAATAACTCCCACCCTAAGCACTGTGGGGTGGGTATTTGAAGCTATTGCCAATATCTTGAATTCAAACCCCTAAAATCATAAAAACTACCACCCTAAGAACTTCAGGGTGAGAAAAATAATAATAATAATAATAATAATAGAGAGAGAGAGAGAGAGGGTGAAATTGATCGAATACCAGTTAGAAGCACAGGTTGCCTCTTAAGGCCATCCTTGATGCATAATAACTCCCATCCTAAAAACTGTGGGGTGGAATAATAATAATAATAATAATAATAATAATAATAATAATAATAATAATAACAATAAGAGAGAGAGAGAGAGAGAGAGAGAGAGAGAGGAAGAAACTGATTGCATACCAGTTGGAAGAACAGGTTGCCTATTGAGGCCATCCTTGATCCTCATCAGCACAAACTTATTTGGATGAGAAAAAATGATCATAAGAGAAATAGAATCCACATATTTTAGGCAGATTATCTCAGCCTCTTTCACATGGCAATGTGCACAACAACAACAACAACATCAATCATTAATCCCACCCCGTGGGATTGGCTACGTAAATCCTTTTTTCTCCATTATGTCCTGTTAAGAATTAAATTCTTATTTAAATCTAATAAAGAAAGGTCATTTCTAATATTTTCTAACCAAGTCTTTTTAGGTCTACCTCTACCTTTCTTAGCATAAGCCAAATCTAATACATCTACTTTCCTAACCGGGTCATCTAAAGGCCGTCGTTTAATGCGAACAAACCATCTAAGGAGACTCTCTAATCTTATATTCCACTGGAGCTACTCCAAGCTTTTCACATATATGCTCATTTCGTATCATGTCTCTAAGAGTAGAGCAACTCATCCAACCTGAGCATCCTCATCTCTGCAACACTTAACTTAATATCATGCTTCTCTTCAATGGCCAACATTCTGCACCATAAAGCATTGCAGGTCTCACCACCATCTTATAGAATTTTTCCTTAAGTTTGAGGGGGACTTTTCTATCACACAACAAGCCTGATGCATTCCTCCACTTCAACCATCCAACTTGAATTCTACTAAAAATATCCCCATTTATTGCACCATCACTCTAAACAATAAACCCAAGATATCTACAACATGTACTCTTATACAAACAAAAATAAAAGGAAATCAGAGTAAGAAACTAGAATCAAGTCATTAAAACCAACAACACAACCATTAAAGCAGAGAAATGAGGAACCAAGTATCACATGCGCTCAAAAAAAAAGACAGGTAGAATGGCAGGCAAAGATAAATGTTAGAAATTAGAAGAGGAAAGTAAACCAACCAATTTCTTCCACTAGAACTCTTGGGAGGGCTAAGCCCCTATAGTTCTCTGATAATATCACCTGAGATGAAAAGAGTATTTGGCCAGCTGACTGTTAAGCACTCGCACGGATTTCAATCCTTTCCTAAAGTTCTGAAATTTCAGCAATCCAATCCATTTTTGGATTACTTCAGATAAGTATTTTTCAAAACCATGGTGCTTCTGAAAAAGAAAAAAAAGGGTAGAATCAACCCTTTATCATATAGCCCACAATCCCGTAAAAATAGGTTTCATATCCTAGACAAATATTGTTTTTGTTTCTATTGAATATTGCGTGAGGTAGTAATGTAGCAATGATAGTTAGGTAGTAATGTAGTAAAGAAAAAAAAAAGGTAGAATCAACCCTTTATCATATAGCCCACTACTCGTTAAAATAAGTTTGATATCCTAGACAAATATTGTTTTTGTTCCTATTGAATATTGCAGAAGGTGTAGTAATGTGATAGGAAATGGATGCTGAAATGCAATTTCAGCAAAACCAGAAAACAAACCTAAGGAAAATAGGGAGAAGAACACACAAATACTCTTTTTTTGCAAGATATATGAAGAAAAACAGCAAGATACAGTTGGATCTTCAATTGTAGAGGAGGAAGATCCGGCTCTTCCAAATCACTAGCCACCGGCTACAGCCCATTCAACCTAAAAAACTCCCAAATTCAGCAAAACAAAGCATAACACTAGCCCTAATCCTAGGAAAAGAGACTACTTAAAACATACAATATCAAACAAGTACCAAAACAGCCCTCCCAATTTGAAATTCCCTCCTAGAAAGCAAAGCAATAAGAAAGCTGTCTCAAACGAAGCTTAAGACTAAAATATAAAAAACAGAAAGAATATAGGGTAGTTTGCTAAAAAAGCTTCAGGTAATCCTTGCTATTTCATCATTATTAGAAAAGAAAAGGACTCGGTACAGCCAAAATATTATTTGTTCGTAATACTCATCACTGCATCTCCAAAAGAAACTTCATTGGCTCAGTAGGGAAAACAGTAATGCTACAATCCTCAAGGCATATTAAGCAAAGCTTTAATTCTTGACTGGTAAAATTACTAAAATCCACAACACAAGTTAATCAGCATGGAGTTTCGAGCTCAGCACAACTACTGAGAGAGATTCTTTTTCCATCCTGACTCAAATCCACATCTGTAGATAAAGGAGATGTATAGGAACGCACTACCTTCCAATAAGAAAAGAGGAAGAATAATAAACCAATACCAAAAGGGCTCAGATAAAAGCTGAATCCATAAAATAACACATGTAGAGAAGCTTTCCCTTGATCGCTACGTATGAATCCCCATGGAAATGGCAGCACTGGTTGCCTGAGAAGCTCAAGGCCATCCTGAGATGCAACAACATTACCATAGGAAACATACAGATCTCCTCATTGGTCAGATGCACCTGATGGAAAACATCCAAATCATCATCATCGCCCTCATATATTATTAATCATAAATGAACCCAACCGCAGCACATAGTGCAAGTTATGTGTGTGTGTAAATATATATATAAAGAGAGAGACACACATATACATCCCAAAATAGTCACACCATTCATGTGTTGTCAACTTAATCTTAAAATATCCCATTGTTTCAATTTAGGGGCTGTTTGGTTGGATTCCAAATGGGTATTAAGTTTTCCAAATGCAAGGGCTTTGGAGTTTGGTTGGATGAAAAAGGAATGCAAAATAAAATAAAAAGAGTGTAAACCATTCTAATTCATTTTTTAGGTAAATCAAACTTGCCCAATTTTGAACGAGAATGGTTTACACCGGAAGAAAGCTCACTTGACCACTGTCGAACAGCTTCACCCATCAACCACCACCTACCCACCAGTAGCCACCGCTACCCACCAGTAGCCACCGCTGGCCACCACTAGCACCCGATGGTTGCCACCACCTTTAAACTTCACATTACATTCACTTTACTTCAAACCAAACAAAAAAAAAAGATTCACCTAAATTTACTTTATACCCATCCAAACAACTTCAAAGTATTCCGTTTACATTGTATTTTTTTTACGTTGCATTCCTTTTTAGCCAACCAAAAATAATCCCAATATTCTAATTGTAATATAAAACTGATCCCAATTTACTCCCAAAGAAACCATTTTAGATCAATTTAGTATAATCCAAAGACAAAACTAGAGCAAAGTAATACTCTTGAACTAAATTGTCATTTACTAATAGTCGGGAGATTATTTTGAAATTTACTCTTTCTGACTAAATTGGGATCATTTTGAGTAGTCGATAGACTAAATTGAGGCAATGTAAGTCTTGGACTAAATTGCTATATATAGGGATTTTGATCCCCCTCTGTTGTGACTATTGAACAATAATTCCATAATGATAGAGATTAAGAAGATGGCTGAAATTTACCTTGGCGAAAAAGAAGAAGCGAAAAAGAAGAAGCTTTCTTTATTTTTGTTCCTCTTATCTCATGACCCAATTAAGAAAAATTGCCTATATTGGTTGCCCGAGGATGGATATCAAGCCATCCTTGATGCATCATTATTCTTGGATTGAGAATACAAAAACTTAATCATGCATGATCCAATGATATTGAGAAATAAATAATCGCATCAAAACGTTTTAAAGTAGATAAGCCATAGACAACAAACACATTTGAATAGGATTGATCATAGGGAAACTCAATCAAGCAAGATTCCACTAATACTTAGAAATAAATCACAACATCTAACTTTCTTAAGTGGAAAAGCTCCTGTTATTAATATTTGATATCCGCTACAACTTAATAACATGGCGCTTCTTACACAAAAACCCAGTTTGTTACATTTTTCACTCTTTTAGAAAGAAAATTTAGCGCAACTTCAAAGATAGTGATGCCAACTACACTCACAATAGTAGCAAACACAACTCAAGAAAACTACATTCCAATAAGGAAAGAAGAACGAGAAACCAAGAACACTGATGGAGCTAAGATAAATATTGAAACCATAAAATAAGTCATGTAAATAAGCTTTCTGCAGATAGCTATGCATGAATCCACATGGAAACGGGAGCTGTAGCTGCCTAACAGGCTCCAGGCTATCCAGAGATGCCATTTCGTCACTATAGGAAACATAAAAATCTCCATACTCATCAGGTTACCTAAGAAGCTCAACTCGTTTACACCTTTTTTCACACAATTTCTCCTCAACCAAACAAATGGGTGAAAAATATTTTCAATTCAATTTCTTTGCTTGTTCCCTTATTCATTTTCATTTCCTCTCACTCAATTCCTTCAAACCAAACCAAGCCATTGGGAAAGGTGACAGAAGAAATTCTCAGCCATGGGAATCATGACTGATGATCTGATAAATGAGGAGCCATTATCATCATAACCTCTATAATAAGAATGTAAAACAAAACTCTCATTCCAACATCATCCCTCTTTTGAGGACCACAAAACCACCATCATGCATTCAAAAACTCTATTCTCTGCAAACCAACTAAAAATAATGATTCAAAAATCTGAACCAAATAATTTGGATAAGGGTAATGAGGCTAAGTCAGGTGTTTTCCACTCGCATATACCAGCACCTTTATCATGTTACACATGCAACAGCAAAAAGGATGTTTCAGGCAAAATTAGCTTAAACCCCGCCAACTAAATTTTTGGGAACTTTAAAGCCCATTGTTTTAAGATGGTGATTAGACCTGCAATGCTTTATGGCGCAGAATGTTGGCCATTAAAAGAGAAGCATAATATTAAGTTAAGTGTTGCAGAGATGAGGATGCTCAGGTAGATGAGTGGCTATACTTTTAGAGACATGATACGAAATGAGCATATACGTGAAAAGGTTGGAGTAGCTCCAGTGGCAGATAAGATTAGAGAGAGTCGCCATAGATGATTTGTTTACATAAAACGGCGGCCTTCTGATGACCCGGTTAGAAGAGTAGATATATCAAATTTAACCTATGTAAAGAAAGGTAGAGATAAACCTAAAAATACTTGGTTAGAAAATATTAGAAATGGTCTTTCTTTATTAGATCTAAATGAGAATTGGACTCCTAACCAAACACAATGGAGAAAAAGGACTCTTGTAGCCGACCCCACGTAGTGGGATAAAGGCTTGATGTTGTTGTTGCTTAAAGCCCATTGTTTTGATAAATCTCCTATATGTTCTATTGTTGGTTAAATCTAATATTTGTTAAATCCCATCATTCACATGACATTAAAGATTCCTCTCACTCGCAAATCTTAAAAACAAAAACAAATAGCCAAATAATTTATCAGGATTTAACAAGAGCTCTCATCTCTAAATCCTCTCAAATTATCTAAATCTTGATTTCCAGGATTTGTAAATCTTACTCGAGTTAAATCCTATTTGTAGCCAAACAGCCCTGTAGATGCACAACATAAAAAAATTCCAAGAATAGAGCTTGGCTGCCTAAAGCAGATTGCAATGCTGGGATAGGGCTAGTTGCATGGTAATTAAAGCCGATTCAAATCTGCAGAGTCACAGAGAGAGAGAGAGAGAGAGAGAGAGAGAGAGAGAGAGAGAGAGAGAGAGAGAGAGAGAGAGAGTAAGACAAATGGGTTGGGAGGGAAGCCTCAGCCATGGAAATTGAGCACACGGGTATGTTTGATACAATCATCATTAAGGATCACCAACTCTATCAGACTGATGAAGCAGTTCTCTGCGGGGGACACTCCAGAGAGATGAATAAGACAAATGGGTTGGGAAAAGTTCCTTTTCATCATGAACCAAGGAGGCTTTAGATCCAGCTGGCTCTCTGAAGTCAAATGAAGAGCACAAAGAGGCTCAACGAATGTAGCTAATGTTGTGCAAACAAAAGATTGTACCCTTGGATCTGCTCTGAGATAGAGATAACTAAAACATCATAGACAACGTAGAGAACAAGCTTCCACTCCAGTATTTTTTATTATAAGCCCTAAATAGAAAAAATCATTCCGGGCTGCACCGGTTGCCTTTGGCGGCCATCCTTGATGCATCCCATTACAGCGGAAATCGAAGGAGCAAAATAAATTCACCGCCACTTGAAAAGGAAATACAATAATCATTACTACGAGGCATCCCCAACGTAAAAGAGGATAGATAAAAGGGAGCGTTGAAGAAATTGCTGCTTTCACAGGAATATAGATTCGATCAGATCCCCATGACATCGCTCCAAAATTTCCGCAAATCGTCATGAAAACCGACCACAGGAGAAGGAAAATGAAGATTTACACACCCAAAACTAAAAATATAAGGGACTGTTTGGATGCGGGATTTAAGCCGGATTTGAGGCAGATTTGAGCTAAATCCCGCCAAACGGCTAAAAACGCAAAATCAAATCTCACGGTAAATGGAAGCCGCAGTTAACGGAAAAATACCCCTTTTCGTGGTAAATCCCGGATTTACCAAATCCTTCGGTTCGGCGGATTTACGGGATTTGGCCGAAGAAGCGCGCGAAAGGGAAAAGTTACTTCACAGACAGCGAGCGAACTCCCGTCGTTGCTTCCGATCAAAATGTCGTAACTTCCAATCAAGGGAACGTCGTCGAAGGGTCGTAGTCGTAACTTCCGATCCAACAGGATTTATCAAGACTTACATTGAATATTACCAAACAGTTTCCACGATTTAACACCCTTAGGATTTACGGATTTACCAAATCCTACTTGAATTAAATCTTTGGTGCATCCAAACTGCCCCTTAGGGTTTAGGACCTTACATAAAAGACAATTGTTCTCCTTCTTGCGAGCGCCACCCAGCCTCGCTTCGGCGCATTGTAACCCTAGTTTCCTCCACTGACAATTTTCCATACCGGCGTGACAACAAAGACTCACTTCTAGTACAGGATTTATGCAGGATTTGAGCAGGATTTATGCTATATCCTGCCAAACAGGATTTAGGAACTGCTAAATCTCACGGCAAGTTCATTTCCCTCTTTTAGCAGTAAATCACGGAATTACTAAATCCCACAGTTCGACAGATTTACAGAATTTGGCCGAAGAAGCGCGCGAAAGGAAGAAAGATGGCTACCTTCGCAACGAGAAAGCTACCGTCCTCGTCGTCACTTCCGATCCAACAGCAGAACGACGAAAAGGCGTGACTTAGGATCAGACAGGAAGGAACGTCATCGAATGAGGCGAAGAAGTTATTTAGCAACTGGTTCAAAACATACCTCTCACGCGAAGCAGGCAGAGTCGAATAGCAACGAACAGCTTGACAAAGAGGAAAAGCAAACCCTAGCAAACCTTTCTTTGGATAATTTGGTTAAGGGCGGAACAGCTGGGAAGAAGGACGCGGGCATTGGCGCGGCATGGCGGCAGTATAAATTTTAATAAGACATTATATTGTTAAAAATTTATTATGTTAAAAAATAATATTATTTATTATTTAATTTTATCAACAAAAATAAATTATATAATCAATGCAATTATAAATTAAAAAGTAATTAGACTATTACCTAATGTTGATTATGATTTATTTAATATAACCAAAATTTAAACATTAATTACTAATAAACTATAAAATGAAAATAGATTAATAAATATTTTAAACTCATTTTAGTATACTTGTTGCATGCTAAAAAATTTGCTTCTATAGAGTTTATTTTGCCTTAGCTTAGACCAAACTTCAACAAGCATAGATTAAAGCTTTTCCGTAAAAAATCTAGGAAATGAAAAAAAATTACTTCCAATTATGATAATCCACAATTGAGTAGAAGCTACAATAATCTCCCAATTCTCTTAACTGATTAAGATGTTGATAGTTACAATATATATTTTTTTGTTTGTTCTATGGAGATCACAGAAGTTCAGTGTCCACAAGCAAACAGTAAAAACTCGCTTGAGATTTCTCCGCCTTCGATGTCAACGATAAAATTTATGAAATGTAATACATATTGCCACATTTTCGAGTGCTTTGGTTAAATCCTTCAATTCGTCGAAATATCAAAATTTATGAAATGTAATAAATATTGCAACAGTGTTTCTCACTCTATGGGCATTTTTAGTGCTTATTCCTTTTTAAAACAGTAAAATTTATTTTTCTTTACTGTTTGATTTGTCAAACCTCGTTCCCCATAACTCCATTTTTGTCATTTTTCTACTGTTTTGAAAAAACTTTTTATATATGCTTCTCCGTTAGAAAACTTCTGAACCTGAACCGATGTTTCTTAAAATTACCTCTTACAAAAATACCAAATAACCAAACGAAGCCTAACTCGTGCCACAACCCAACCATAAAATAGGTCTTATTGTGTTGACTTGCAACATGCCAACCTAAGAAAAGAGTTCTAGGAAATTTTTCAGATTTGTTTTTCTTCTCAATTAAATTAAAACAAACAAAGACAATAGAGCTCCTAATAGCTTCTGGTATATAGAAAATAATTCATTCACAAAATTTTTGTTATTTCTCATCAAAATGCCTATACAATATTTAAACTACAGTAAATAACTACATGAATACAAAGCAGCACAATTTAAATTACTAGCCATAAGTATACAAGAATCATAAAAAAATAGGAAAATTTACATACATACCACTTTCTTTCATGCTATTTACATATCTAACACCCAAAACTTTAATATTACATTTTTATCACTCATTTAAAATTTTAATATCAAATATATCACTCCTATATTTCATTATCACCATCCATACCACTCTACAAACTTTAATATTTCATTCCATGCACCGATTTTTCTTCTATGGATGATAGGTATGAAGATGGCCAATCTCTAACCCATCACCATTGCCCTTACAAATTCTGACTCAAAAAGCAATATACAGGAGCACAATACCACATTTCGTGCACTGCACTAGAGTTCTAGATGGCTTTAATACGATCAGGAACTCCTAACAGCATTTCATGGGGAAGAAAAAACTGTATATCGTCATGTCACTCAGATTTCATAGACTTTAATGCAATATCTCTTTTTATCTTCTTTTACAAACAGAGATTGTTGGATTATTTACAAGGAAATTATCACCTTGGCACATAAAATTCAATAGAAAAGGTCCTCGAATGAATTTATCAAACAAATGATTCTTCCTGTATACATATATGAGCTTAAGGACTTTAGAAACTGTTGACAAGAGCTCAAGTTTGATCCCACCAACCATAATAACTGATAACTCCCACCCCAAGAACTTTGGGGTGGGTATTTGAAGCTATTGCTAAGATCTAGAATTCAAACCCCACAATAAAAAAAAACTCTCACCATAAAAACTTCGGGGTAAGAAAACAATAATAATAATTATAGTGGGAGAAATTGATGGAATGCCAGTTGGAAGCACAGGTTGCCTCTTGAGGCCATCCTTGATATCTTGTTAATACAAACTTATTTGGGTGAAAAAAATAAATAATTAATAAAAAGAGAGAGAATCCACATGTCGTATGGCAATCCACAAACAAACCAAAATCAGAGGAAATAAGGGTAAGAAACTAAAATCATGTCATTAAAAACAGCACAACCATCAAAGCAAAGAAATGAGGAGCCTAGGATCACAAGCACACAAGAAAGCATAGAAGACAGGTAAATGGCAGGCAAAGATGACTTGGAAATTATAAAAGCAAAGTAACACTTTCTTTCAATTGATCTGTTCCAATAGTAATATTGGGATAGCTGAACCTCTGTGGTTCCCTGACAAGAGGTTGAGTTCAATCCAAGCAACCATAATAACTCCACCCTAAGAACCTTGGGGTAGGTAAAGACCGTTGAAGCTGTGGCTAAGATCTTGTGTTTGATTCCCGCAATCATAATAACTCCCATCCTAAAAACTGTAGGGTGAGAAAAAAGAATAATAGAGGGAGAAATTGATCGAATAGCAGTTGGAAGCACAGGTAGCACAGGTTGCTTCTTGAAACCATTCTTGATGACTTGCCAATACAAAGTTAGTTGGATGAAAAAAAAAATGATCAAAAGAGAAATAGAATAAACATATCGTGGGCAGATCATTGCAGCCTCTTCCACATGGCAATGCGCAAACAAACCAAAATCAGAGGAAATCAGGGTAAGAAACTAAACTCGTGTCATTAAATGCCACAACCATCAAAGCCGAGAAATGAGGAACCAAGGATCAGATGCACACCAAAAAGCATAGAAGATGGTAGAATGGCTGGCAAATGAAACCTTTCGAAATTATAAGAGCAAAGTAACACTTCCTTTTAACCGATCTGTTCCAATAGAACTATAGGGATAGCTGAACCTCAATGGTTTCCCTGACAAGAGGTTAAGTTCGATCCCACCTGCCATTATAACTCCCACCCAAAGAAATTTGGGGTAGGTAAGGGCCCTCAAAGCTGTTACCAAGATCTTGACTTCAATCCTCACAATCATAATAACTCCCATCCTAAAAACTGTGGGGTGGAATAATAACAATAATAAGAGAGAGAAGAAGAAACTGATTGAATCCTATTGAGGCCATCCTTGATCTTGTCAATACAAACTTATTTGGATGGGAAAACAATTATCATAAGAGAAATTATATCCACATATTGTAGGCAGATATTCTCAGCCTCTTTCGCAAGGCAATGTGTACAACAACAACAACATCAAGCTTTTATCCAACTACATGGGGTCGGCTACATGAATCCTTTTTCTCCATTGTCCGGTTAAAAGTCAGATTCTCGTTTAAATCTAATAAAGAAAGATCATTTCTAATATTTTCTAACCAAGTTTTTTTAGGTATACCTCTACATTTCTTAACATAAGTCAAATCTAATACCTCTACTTTCCTAACCGGGTCATTGGGAGGCCGTCATTTTATATGGCCAAACCATCTAAGGCGACTCTCTCTAATCTTATCTTCCACTGGAGCTACTCCAACATTTTCACATATGCTCATTTCGTATCCTATCTCTAAGGGTAAAGCCACTCATCCACTTGAGCATCCTCATCTCTACAACACTTAACTTAGTATTATGCTTATCTTTTAATGGCCAACATTCGGCACCATAAAGCATAGCAGATCTCACCACCATCTTATAGAATTTTCCCTTAAGTTTAAGGGGTACTTTCTATCACACAACAAGCCTGATGCATTCCTCCACTTCAACCATCCAACTTGAATTATGCTGATAATATTCCCATCTATTTCACCATCACTCAGAACAATAGATCCAAGATATCTAAAACATGTACTTTTATTAATAACTTGATCGCCCAAAGTCACAAGCCCCTCCCTAGGTCTATTATTACTAAAATTACACTCCATATATTCCGTTTTAGATCTACTCAAGCGAAAACCTTTAGACTCTAAGGTTGACCTCCACAAGTCAAGTTTACCTTCAACTCCCTCTCTAGTCTTATCAACAAGAAGAATATCACCAGCAAAAAGCATACACCAAGGAACATCTTCTTGCAAATGTCTAGTGAGAACATCCATGACTAAAGCAAAAAGATATGGGCTTATGGCTGATCCTTGATCTAATCCAACCGAAATAGGGAAATACTTGGTCACACCACCTTGTGTTCGAACACAAGTAATAACTCCTGCATACATATCTTTAATGATTTGAATATAAGCGTTATTAACTCCTTTCTATTCATGAACTCTTCATAGCACTTCTCTTGGAACTTCATCATATGCTTTTTCTAAATCAATAAATATCATATGTAAATCCTCCTTATTCTCTCTATATTTCTCCATCAAACCTCTTAATAAATGTATGGCTTCCATAGTAGACCTACCCAGCATGAATCCAAATTGATTTTGAGAAACATTAGTATCACGCCGCTCATCAGGCATCACCTTCGCTCCATAACTCGCTCTCATAGTTTTAAAGTATGACACATTAACTTAATTCATCAATAATTTGCACAATCTTGTGCATCACCTTTATTCTTAAAAATAGGGATTAACACACTCATTCTCCACTCATCAGGCATCTTTTTATTCTTCAAAACAGTATTAAAAAATTTAGTAAGCCAAGAAATTCCTCCATCTCCTAATCATTTCCACATTAGTATCACGCCGCAAGGCAATGTGTAAATAAACCAAAATCAGAGAAAATCAGAGAAATAAACTAGATTCATGTCATTAAAAGCCACAACACAACCATCAAAGCAGTGAAATGAGGAACCAAGGATCACATGCGCTCCAAAAGCATAGAAGACAGGTAGAATGGCAGGCAAAGATAAATGTTAGAAAATTAAAGAGGAAAGTAAAACTTCCTTTCAACCGATCTGTTCCACTAGAACTCTTGGGATGGCCGAACTCCTATAGTTCTATGATAATAGCACCTGAGATGAAAAGAGTATTTGGCCAGCTGACTGTTAAGCACTCTCACGTATTTGGATCCTCTCCAGAAGTTCTAAAATTTCAGGGATCCAATCCTTTTTTGGATGACTTCAGATAACTATTTTTCAAAACCATAGTGCATCTGAGAAAGAAAAAAAAAAGGGTAGAATCAACTCTATATCATATAGCTCACTATCTATAAAAAAAATGTTTGATATCCTAGACAAATATTGTTTTTATTTCTATTGAATATTGTGGAAAGTTAGTAATGATAGTAAGGTTACTAAGGTAGTAATGTACTAATAATAGTAAGTAGTAATTTAGAAAAGAAAAAAAAAAGGTAGAATCAACCCTTTATCATATAGCCCACAACCTCGTAACAATAAGTTTGATATCCAAGACAAATATTGTTTTTGTTTCTATTGACTATTGCGTAAGGTAGTAATGACACACATAGATGGTGGCCTATGATGCACCGACACTTCTCCTCAAAGAGGTGCACAGTATCCAACACAACACGCATCCAACACACATCCGACATGTGTAGGACAAGCTAAAAACATGTCTAATTAAAAAAATAATAAATACAAATTAAACACAAGTGTCAAACACGTCTTAAATATTTTATGAAAATTTTAAAATATAATTTCTTGTATTTAAAATATAAAAAGCTAAATTTCTTATTTCCACTCCACAACATCAAATCAATCGCCTGCACTCAATACCTCATTCATTGAATATTCTCATTTTTATTTCTCTTTGGCGAGTCGTAACTTTGATTTCACAACAATATCTGATGTCATCTCAACATCGACATCTGACGTCGTTATAACATCAACATTTCAAAACCATCTCAAAATCAAAGTATGACACTTTCTTGACATTGATGCTCAACGCTAACAAGTTCTACACCCACAACTTAACAGCTCATCTTTGTCCAACATCATCTTAACAACGACGACAAATATCCTCTCGACATCAATGCCCGATACTTACTGCATAACATCAATGCCCGACTCCAGACAGCTCATCTCCTCTCTCGATGCCTGATACAAGGCATTGACGACCAACTCTCGACATCATAATATTAATCATTTTAAGCACAAATTCTAATAAATGACTTACTATTTCTAAATCATTTTTTAATATTAGACTTATTCAATTATACACTATTTTTAAAATATAAAAATTATAATACCGTGTCCAACCCGTATTTGTGTCCTATATTTTCAATAATTGACATGACTCATGTCCGTATCGTATCGCTGCTGCCATGTCTGTGCCTATGCATCATCGATGGTGGCCAATGGCAGCAATGAATAGAAGCCAACCGGGATGAGCAGTGTTCATGGCGTTTTTCATTAAAATTGAAAAAAACAAAACAAAAACCCATTAAAGCTGACTAGAGTATTTTCAAGAATTTGATTTATTTTGAAAAATAAAAATTAAAACAGCTAAAAAAACACAAGCCAAACTTGACTTCCTTGCCAACACAGATGAGAGAACATCAAATTTTTAATATAATTAAGACCCTCCAAACAATATATATAAGCAATTTTTTTCATGTATATGTAGATATAAGAATTCAATTCCTCTCTGATTATAAGGCTTTGACTATAAGCATGCGATATTCAGATATCATTTGGTTCCTTAAATGCGCACGAAGTTTCTAATTATATTTCAAGTACTAAATTAGGGCTCTTTTGAACAAGGAAAAAAACATTTTTGGTGTCATTGGACTCATCCCGTCAAAATGTTCATTTCAACTCTAAGTTTGTTGAAAGCGGGATCAAACTAGGCTTTATTTGGGACAACTTACTTATTGCTTTCTATAGCAACTTTCTAGTATAAAAATTTCTTAAGCAGTAAAAAAGCAGTGGTCAAAAGTTTTCTCAAACGAAGCCTTAACCTGAATTTACTTCAAAAAATTTCCAATTCAAATATTGGATTCATGCTTCATAAAAAAAAATCAGATGAGATATCATATATATTAAGAAACACGCGCGCGCGCACACATATATATATATATATTAGAAAGAGGGAGAGAGAGATAAAGAGAGGATGAGCGATATTTTCCATGCATGTCTAGATATAGGATTCAGAAACTCTCCAATTATCATGGTTGCAAGATGCTTGAATAAAAGAAACAAAACTACGTAATTCTATCATACAGAAAGAGAAAAAGCTTTCCAACCGTCTTCTCGGGTCAAACCCTGAGACACTATTTGATCATTAAGGTTGCCTGAATATATCGGGCCAACCTTTAGCCTTCTCTTGCCTATCTCATACTAAGGATAAAAAAGATCAACCATAGAACGTTTATGTTGGAAATATGTCACCACAGCCACACTTCATAAAAAAAAAAAAGGCAAGAGTCAATGATATTAGGTACCAGCCACAACAACAGAACTTGGAGCAATAACCAAAAGAAACATGCTTCTTCGACAACAACCTCATCCTCATCCTCATCCGTTATAAATATACATCTCTCTACCTTATGAAGGAAATGTTAGTAGAAGTGTACTAAATCACTACCGTGATGCACAATGACAGAGTAGCACAAAATTTCTTCCAGGACTTCCGTATAAAACGCCTATAATGAACGCTACATCAGCTAATATGTAGATGCACAACATATATATGTACACGATTCAGTTCTCCATTTTTCATGATTATGACACGGAGCTTCCATAATAAAAGAGGATTAAGATAACTGTTTGATATGTCACCAAAAATCGCCTTCATCAGACATGAATCTCGACGCATATTGGCAACTTCCAATATCAACTTCGGGATAATTTGAATTCCAACTTCAACAAACTATAGTCAAATTGAAAGTCTCGGTGAGACGAACCTAACAATACCAAAATCGATCCAATCCGAGCCGAAATCAGCTCAAATCAAAAAGGCTTAAAGCATATTTGGAAGCTCCAAAACATTAATTGGATGACCAATTGATATCCAAATATGGCATGCTTATAGTCGAACCAAGTGGCTCGACGAGACGAATCCAAAAGGCCTAAGATCACTTAATTCTAACATTATTAAGGCAATTAAGCCCAACCAACAAAACAAACAAGCCAACATTCTTTTGACAAAAACTCTCATATCATTGGATTCTTCCAACTACCACCATGTAATGTGCCTTATATGATGTATATTTGTAACATTGAGAGAAGGCATTCCCCCGAGAAAGGGCATCATTTGTAATCGACTACAAATACTAGTAGAATAATTTTAATTGTGCCAGGCCCCGTGATTTTTCCCCTTTTCAAGCTTTTCCATATAAAACTCTTAGTGTCTTTTAAGACTCTTGCACCCCCATTATTTATATGTTTGTGTGCTAGATCTTCATACAAAATTATGACGCTAAACTTTATATCTCTTTACCGCCGCGAAAGTTTCGGCACGCAACATTGTAGAAAGACATCACAGGAAAAAAAAAAGCTCTCTTTCTGAACTCTAACTCAGGCCTCAAATAAAAAAAAATGGTTGTGTCCTCACCATTCCTAGATTAAGGACGAGAAAACTCAATCAAAGAAGATCCGCTGATTTAAAGCCATAAATAACCACATCTATGCTTTCTAAAGTAGATAAGAACCTATAATTAATATTTTATAACAGCCAAAGCTGAATAACTTGGTGCAACAACCCATAGATACAAGCTTCATCTACAACATCTCAAATATACATAACAACTTGCAGATCTTCCCATATCATCTCTCTATGCAATTTTCTTCCAATCCACCAGTCACCAGAAATTGACAGGTAGAATTTTGTAGGCAGAGGTTTGTTTCTAGTGGCAAAGGCCAAAATGCAGCAAACTAAATTGCAATTTGTCAGACTACTGAAAATTTCAAGTCCACTATTTATGAAAAACAGGAATCAATCAACAATATATATTGTTGACAGAGAATTTTTTTTTATAAGAATGGATTACATTAGAATTTCAACTAGTGAAAAAAGAGTAAAACATAGTTATCACCTAAATATAACCCAAGAGGACAATTAATTGACAAATTACTGTCAAAATCCACCACAACTAAACATTAGAAGCAGTTTTCTGACAAACATCTAAAGGTTAAGGTATCTTTTTTGAATGCTGCTACAGCAGCTTTCTAACACAAAAAATTCCTGTAAGTGAAAAATCCATTGCAAATAGAACTTTGGGGTTGCAGTTTAAAAAGCGAAGCAGTAAAAAACTGTCCCAAACGAAGCCCAAGACTAAAACTTAAAAAAGAAAGAATATAGGATAGGTTGCTAAAAAAGCTTCAGTAATCCTTGATATTTCATCATTATTAGAAATAACAAGACTCAGTAGAGACAAAATATTATTTGCTCGTAATACTCATCGCTGGATCTCCAAAAGAAACTTAATTGGCTCAGTAGGGAAAACAGTAATGCTACAATCATCAAGGAATATGCGCCTTGATTCTTGATTGGTAAAATCCACAACACAAGTTAATCGGCATGGAGTTTCATTACAGACTAACATGGAGCTCAGCACAACTATTTCCATCCTCACTGAAATCCACATCTGCAGCTGTTTTATAAAGGAGATGTATAGGTAAGCACTACATTCCAATAAGAAAAGAAGAAGAATAAACCGATAACAAGAGGGCACAGATGAAAGCTGAATCCATAAAATAACACATGTAGAGAAGCTTTCCCTTGATCTCTATGTATGAATCACCTTGGAAATGGCAGCACTGGTTGCCTGAGAAGCTCAAGGCCATCCTAAGATGCAACAACATTACCATAGGAAACATACATATCTCCTCATTTGGTCAGGTGCACATGTTAGCAACCCCCCAAATCATCATCATCACCCTCATATATTATTTAATCATAAATGAACGCAACCGAAGCACATAGTGCAAGTTATGTGTGTCACTAATCTAGATAATTGTCATATTATTAGGCTCTTCAACTTGCATTTCTTGGAGATTGACGTATAGAAAACAGCAGCAGCAAAATCTTCAGCATTACAGCCTCAGCAATGATCATGAGCCATCTTATGTGGCCAAATAAAAATATAACAGGCGTATTTGTCAAAATATGTGCATATTATGAGAAATATAAAGTCAAATTTCTATACATACATGCATGCATATGAGCTCAAGGTCTCCAGAAACTTTTGACAAGAGCTCGAGTTTGATCCAACCAACCAAAAAAACCCCACCCTAAGAACTTTGGGGTGGGTATTTGAAGCTATTGCCAAGATCTTGAATTCAACCCCCACAATCACAAAAACTCCCACCCTAACAACTTTGGGGTGAGAAAATAATAATAATAATAATAGAGAGGGAGAAATTGATCGAATACCAGTTTAAAGCACAGATTGCCTCTTGAGGCCATCCTCGATGTCCTGTTAATACAAACTTATTTGGGTGAAAAAATAAAAAATTAATCAAAAGAGAAATAGAATCCACATATTGTAGGCATGTCATTGCAGCCTCTTTCATATGGCAATGCACAAACAAGCGAAAATCAGGGTAAGAAAATGTCATTAAAAGCAACAACACAACCATAAAAGCAGAGAAACGAGTATGCACACCAAAAAGCATAGGAGACGGGTAAATGGCAGGCAAGGATGACTGTTGGAAATTATAAGAGCTAATTAACACTTTCTTTCAACCAATCTGTTCCAATAGATCTCTTGGGATGGCTGAACCTCTATGGTTCCCTGACAAGAGCTTGAGCACGATCCCACCAACCATACTAACTCCACCCTAAGAACCTTGGGGTAGGTAAGGACCTTTGAAGCTGTTGCTAAGATCTTGAGTTTGATTCCCGCAATCATAATAACTCCCATGCTAAAAACTGTAGGGTGAGAAAAAAGAATAATAGAGAGAGCGAGAAATTGATCGAATACCAGTTGGAAGCATAGGTTTCCTCTTAAAATCAGCCTTGATGCCTTGTCAATACAAAATTTTTTGGATGAAAAAAAATTAATCAAAAGAGAAATAGAATCCACATATTGTGGGCAGATCATTGCAGCCTCTTCCACATGGCAATGCGCAAATAAACTAAAATCAGAGGAAATCAGGTCACTAAATGCCACAATCATCAAAGCCGAGAAATGAGTAACCTAGGATCAGATGCACACCAAAAAGCATAGAAGATGGTAGAATGGCAGGTAAAGTAACCTTTGGAAATTATAAGAGCAAAGTAACACTTCCTTTTAACCGATCTCTTCCAATAGAACTATTGAGATAGCTGAACCTCTATGGTTTCAATGACAAGAGCTTGAGTTCGACCCCACCAGCCATAGAAACTCCTACCCTAAGAACTTTGGGGTAGGTAAGGGCTTTCAAAGCTATTACCAAGATCTTGAGTTCAATACTCGCAATCATAATCACTCCCATCCTAAAAACTATGGGGTGGGAAAATAATAATAATAATAATAATATGAGAGAGAGAGAGAGAGAGAGGAAGAAACTGATCGAATACCAGTTGGAAGCACAGGTTGTCTATTGAGGACATCCTTGATCCTTGTCAATACAAACTTATTTGGATGGAAAAAAAATGATCATAAGAGAATACAATCCACATATTGTAGGCAGAACATCTCAGCCTCTTTCACATGGCAATGTGTAAACAAACCAAAATCAGAGGAAATCAGAGTAAGAAACTAGATTCATGTCATTAAAAGCCACAACACAAGCATCAAAGCACAGAAATAAGGAACCAAGGATCACATGTGCTCCCAAAAGCATAGAAGACAGGTAGAATGGTGCTAGACCGGCCCCTAGTGGACCGGTCCAGCCGGCCCCTTTTAAGGGGCCGGTTCAAGGCTATCATAGGAGGGGGCGGCGGCAAGAGGGAGGGGGAGGGAGAGAGAGAGAGAGAGAGAGAGAGAGAGAAGGGGTGGGGTCCAGTTGATTTCAAATTCAAAACAAAAGCCAAAGGAGGGAGCGGCAAGGGCCTTCAGGTCTTTTTGTTTTATTGTTTTAATTGTATGCCTTAAGTATGGGAGGGAGATTAGAGTTAGGGTTATGTTTGATTATTGTGTTCTTGGGAGGGATTTTTTTGGCGTCTTGGGCTCTAGGTTCATCTAGAGATTGGGAGAGACGATCCTCCTCTTAAATTGAGGATCAATTGTATCTTTGTTTCGTTGTTTTCATTAGTTCTCTCTTTTGCAATCTAATTTCAATTTAGAGAGCTTTCCACCAAGCACCAGATTTTTGTGTGTTTCTCTTGCTGTTTTTCTATATTCTTGTTAGGGTTTACTTGAAATATCCAAGTATTTCCTATCAAATGGCAGGCGAAGATAAATGTTAGAAATTAGAAGAGGAAAGTAAACTTCCTTTCAACCGATCTGTTCCACTAGAACTCTTGGGATGGCTGAACCACAATAGTTCTATAATAATATCACCTGGGATGAAAAGAGTATTTGGCCAGCTGACTGTTAAGCATTCTCACGGATTTGAATCCTCTCCAGAAGTTCTCAAATTTCAGCGAACCAATCCATTTTCGGATGACTTCAGATAAGTATTTTTCAAAACCATACTGCTTCTGAAAAAGAAAAAAAAAAGGTAGAATCAACCCTTTATCATATAGCCCGCTATCTAGTAAAAATATGTTTAATATCCTAGACAACTATTGTTTTTGTTTTGATTGAATATTGCGTAAGGTAGTAATGTAGTAATGTTAGTAAGGTCCTAATTTAGTAAAGAAAAAAAAGGGTAGATTCAACCCTTTATCATATAGTCACTACCTCGTAAAAATACATTTGATATCCTAGACAAATATTGTTTTTGCTTCAATTGAATATTACGTAAGGTAGTAATGACAGAAATAGATGGGGGCCAATGGCAGCAATTAATAGAAGCAAACCGGGATGAGCAGTGTATGGTGCTTTTCATTAAAAAAAAAAAGAATAAACCTAAAAATTTCCAAGAATATAATATAAGCAAGAGAAAGAAATATATAAACAATGGAAAAAAAACTGTCAACATATTCTGATATGACGTGTCAAGATAACAAAATGTTCAGAAGTTAGCTGTACATATAATGGGAGAAAATCTTTGAGCAGAAAAATTATCACAGCATCTTCGATAAACAGGCAAGCTCATGGAGCTCTCCTAATACCTCCAAATAATCTGCTGCAAAGACTGCATAACAAAATCAAGCATGCAGGTAATAAACATCTACACAAAAGAATATTGGATTGCGGCCACCCGTTAAAAAAAGAATCAATTGTTAGCAGTACCAGCATTGGCAATACAAGCCACTCTAGGAAGTGCTTAGCAGCAAAAGAAAGCGGTAGAAGTAGAAGTGCAAATAAAAGAGACTACAAAGGCAACCGCACAACAGTAGAGTATACAACAAGGCGAGCATACTATGAAATTTTACAAATATACTGATGGCTAAGATTGAATCCCCTAGTAAGGCAGTTGTGGTCGCCCAAAAAAACTCCAGACAATACATCTGAGAAGTCATGCCATCATTATTGTGATAGGAAACACTTGAAGATCTCAAATTTTCCTATCAATCTTCGGAAAACAGCGAGAAAACTCCGCAAGAATCCACACACAAACACGAAAACAGTAGATAATTAGTATTACTTGATGAAATAGAGACGGAATCCTTCCAAAACAGCTCTGGATGGCTTGCGGCTTGCGTTCAGCGCATACACGGGGCGGAAGAGTTCCGCCCCATTTAGCATGAGCCGATCCCGTATGGACCGGCTGGACCGGTCTAACATATTCATGAATGCATACAATCATAACATGTAGGATATTAAAAAGCAACCAAATAAAACAATCACTCCTCCAAGAGCCTCAAAACACCACCATGTGGGCAGAAATTCTATAAGGAATTCCTTACAGCAGGGATGATGGATCACCTCATCATGCACATACAAGCCCAATTTGAAATATCATCTCAGAGCACTTCTTTAGAAACTTTATCATATATTTTCTTTAAATCAATAAATATCATATGTAAATCCTTCTTATTCTCTCCATATTTCTCCATCAAACCTCCCAATAAATGAATAGCTTCCATGGTACACCTACCCGGCATGAATCTAAAATGATTTAAAAAAACATTAGTATCACATTTGGAAGCTATGCTCAAATACTTTCTCTCATAGTTTAATGTATGACACATTAACATAATTTCTCTATAATTCACACACTCTTGTACATTACATTTATTCTTAAAAAATAGGAACCAACACACTTCTCTCCCACTCATCTAATATCTTCTTAGTTTTCAAAATAATATTAAAAATTTAGTAAGCCAAAAAATTCCTTCATCTCCTAGGCAATTTCACACCTCTATTATTATATCATCAGATCCAAATATTTTTCCACTTAATTTTCTTTAAAGCCCCTCTAACTTCAGTTTTACTAATACAAAAATAAAAACATAAATCATTTAGAGTACTAAAGTCACTAAAGTTATAATCGCATTCTCACAATTTTTATTAAAAATCTTATCGACATATCTCAGCCACCTATGTTGAATATCACCTTCTAATAAAATAATTTTTTTTATCTTCATCCTTAATGCACTTTTCTTGAACAATATCTTTACTTCTCCTATCTCTTTGCTTAGCTAGCTTATACATACATCTTTCACCCTCCTTAATAATTAATCTATTATATAAATCATTAAAAGCTAAATTCTTTACATCGCATATTGCTTTCTTAGACTCCTTACAAGCTTCTCTATATCTTTCTCAATTCTCTGAATTTTTACATCTTAACCAATTTTTACAACAAAACTTTTATTTTTTTAATCTTTTCTTACACATTTTGATTCCACCACCGACTATTTTTATTATTAAGAGCTTTTACTTTTGATACTCCAAATACATACCTTGCAACATTTTAATATCACAAACTACTTTTTTCCCGCATAACATTAGCTTCCTCATGCACAATCAAAATCTTGAGATCTTGAATTTCTCTCAAAAATATTTATGTTGCCTTTCTTTAAATGCCCCTATCTAATCCTAAGAAAATATTTAGCAAAACAAGAAATATCCTTTCAATTAACAAGCAAACAATTGAAATGACCAATCTATAAAAGTTAAACCTCAATAAAATAAATAAGTTATCATAGCTAGCTGGAGTAGCTCCAGGCAATTTGCCATCAATGTTAAGAGGAGAGAAATGCACAAGCTAATTTGACAACTGTTAGCAATAATTTTACATTGGTTTAGTAAAGAAAACACTAAAGCTACAATCCTCAAGGAACATGAAGCAAGCCTTGATGCTCGATTTATGCTAACAGCCTGTTAGGAAACACTTGTAGATCTAAAGTAATTCTTATCAATCTTTGGAAAACAGCGAGAATTCTCCACAAAAATCCACACAAAACCACGAAAACAGTAGATAATTTGTATTATTTGAGGGAAGGGAAATAGAAAATACCAAGATACAATTGATCCTCTATTCAAGAGGAGGATCTCTCTCTCCCAAATCTCTAGACGCTGCTAGAGCCCAAAACCTAAGAGATCTCAAATTTCAACCAAATTCAAGAAGCCCTAACCCAAGAAAAAACAAACTATTTAATGCATAAAATCCAAAAGGAATCTCTAAACAGTCCCTACATTCAAATTTCCCTCCTAAACTCCTCCTAAATCCTTCCTAATCAGAGCTTTTGGCTATGCGGTTTGAGCGGCCCGTACAGGAGGCGTAAGCCTTTGAGTTTTTCACTAGAATTGCGCTGAGGAGGGCCTCAAGGCGAGCCTCATATTATGTAATTTTAAACAATGAATTCTTCACAATATGGCCATCACTTAAAAATAGATAAGCACTGATCATTGATAACTAATAAAAGCAACAGGAAATGAACTTGGTGCAACAACCCCTTTCACTCCAAACATGCATGATTGATGCCTGCTATTGCAAGATGAGTATAAAAAAACTTCAGCCATGGATGATCAGACAATCATTTGACTCAAACATGATCTCCAAAATTACACCGTAGAGGATAACAAATAATGAAATACAACACTTTCCAAACAAGAAAGAAAAACTTGATAGTACCGGGCTAAGATAAATAATAAGTATAGGCGTTTGCATGCAATCATGCCTTGAAAGAAGAAAAAGAGAGCAATAATATAATCATCAGCATAAGGCGTCACATAAACGCCTACATTTCTCCAAATCATATTGCTACAAAGATGACGACACAAAGCTCATCTTTCATGTTTTCCTTCCAATGCATGATTGAATGCAACCAGCAATATTTTATTATTCATCATAACGCAGATGATGTACCTTGGTGTATGCTTTTTGCTTAAGATATTCTTTTTGTTCATAAGACTAGAGAATGGGTTGATGAAAAACTTGAATTAAGGAGGTCAACCTTAGAGTCCAAAGGTCTTCATTTGAGAACATTTGAAATCAAATACATGGAGTGTAATTTTAATAGAAATAGATATAGTGGTGGGATTGTGGCATTGGGTGATCAAGACATTAAAAAAATACATCTTTTAGATATCCCGGGTCTATTGTCCAACATGATAGTGAAATACATCAGGATACTACTAGTAGAAATCGAGTTGAATGGTTGAAGTAGAAGAATGCATCAAGCCTATAGTGTGATAAAAAAGTACCCCTCAAACTAAAGAAAAATTTTATAAGATGGTGGTGAGACCTGCAATGCTTTATGGCACAAAATATCAACCATTAAATGAGAAGCATAAAATTAAATTTAGTGTTGCAAAGATGAGAATGCTTAGGCGAATGAGTGGCTTTACACTTAGAGACATAATACAAAACAAGTATATACATAAAAAGGTTGGAGTAGCTCTAGTGGCAAATAAGATCAAAGATAGTCGCCTTAGTTCGGTCACAGCATACGTCGACCTTCTGATAAACATGTTAATAGAGTAGATGTATTAGATCCGCCCATATTAAGAAAAGCAGAGGTGGACCGAAAAAAAACTTGGTTAGAAAGTATTAAAAATGAGTTTTTCTTTAATTAGATTTAAATAAGAATTTGGCTTTTAATATGACAAAATAGAGAAAAAGGATTCATATTCACGACCCTACGTAGTGGGATTAAAGACATGTTGTATAACACAAATGAAATCTTCATGACTGCATGCATGTAGCCAACGAGCTTAAGATACATGACTTTCACTTACTTTCAAACCGTAAATTGAAAAATCTATTGGAAGCTTCTTAGGGATGCCCCTTAAAACTCAGGAATCTGTTCAACTTCTATAAAATTAAGAGAGAAATTTCTAAAAGTATGAATTGCTAAATAGGGTTATTATGTTTCATGAATGCCTTTCTTCAAGAATTTCACTAAAGAAATACTCCAGTTGTCAAAAAAAAAGCTTCGTCATTTAGTAAAACAGCAAGCATACCTTCAATCTAAAACCACCCAAATAAGCTTTTTAGGAAGGATTAAGAATGACTTTTGGTGGCTGCATATGGAAGAGAAACACCATTTCCTTGTCAACACAGATGAGAAAACATCAAATATTTTATATCATTAAGACCGTCCAAATATATATATATATATATATATATAGCAAGAGAGAGGTGGATATCTTAAGCAAATTTTTTCATGTATATCTAGATACCGGAATTCAGATCCTCTCTGATTACAAGGCTTTAACAATACGCATGGAATATTTAGATATCATTTGGTCCTCCCTCAAATGGGTATGAAGGTTCTAATTATATTTCAAGTACTTAATTGGGCTCTTTTGAACAAGGACAAGAACAATTTTGGTGTCATTGGACTCATCTTGTCAAAATGTTCATTTCAACTATAAGTTTGCTGAAAGCGGTCAACTATAAGTTTGCTGAAAACGGGTTCAAATTAGACTTGGTTTGGGACAACTTTATTACTATTTTTTACAGTAACTTTTTAGTATAAAAATTTCTTGAAAGTGGCAAAAAAATAAAGATGCTTGAATAAAGAAAAAACAAAACTACATAATTCCATCGTAAAGAAAGAGAAGAATCTTTCCAACTGCCTTCTCGATTCAAAACCGTGAGAAACTATTTGATCATAAAGGTTGCCTGAATATATCGGGCCAACCTTGATGCCTTCACTTGCCTATCTCATACTAAGGATAAAAAAAGATCAACAATAGAGCGTTTATGTTGGAAATAAGTCGCCACAGCTACACTTCATAAAAAAGATGGGCACCAGTCAATGATATTTGTTAGGGGTGTCAATATTTGACATGATCCAAAAATCCGACCCGGACCTGACCTAAAAATTCCGGGTTCGTGTCGACACGTTTGGAAAACAGGTTGGATTCGAGTTTCAAATCTTGAACTGATTGCAAATTCGGGTCGGGTTTGGGTCAACCCGAAGTCAACGCGAAATTGACCGGGTCACGATATCAGGCACACGGTCGCCCCTACACTCACAGCATGCGAGTTCCAGCCCGGACACAAAACCCATTTTGACACCTGTCACACCCCTAATATTTGGTCCAAGCCACAACAACAGAACTTGGTGCAATAACCAAAAGAAACATGCTTCTTTTACAACAACCACATACTCATCCGTTATAAATATAAACATGTCTACCTTATGAAGGAAATGTTATTAGAAGTGCAATAAATCACTACGGTGATGCATGATGACAAAGTAGCATAAAATTTCTACCAGAACTTCCGTATAAAATTCCTATAATGAATGCTACATCAGCTAATATGTAGACGCACAACATATATATATATATATATATATATAGATCATGGCACACAGCTTCCATAATGAAAGAGATTAAAACAATTGTTGAGATACATCACACAGAAAAAAAAAGGGTCTCTTTCTGTCCACTTAACTCAAGTCTCAAATAAGAAAAATAAGAAAAATAAGAAAAAATGGTTGTGTCCTCACCATTCCTGGATTAAGGATGAGAAAACTCGATCAGAGAAGAACCGCTGATTTAAAGCCATAAATAACCACATCTACGCTTTCTAAAGTAGATAAGAACCCATGATTGATATTTGATAAGAGACAAAACTGAATAACTTGGTGCAGCAACCCATATAGATACAAGCTTCATCTACAAAAAGCAACCTTAAATATACATAAACTTGCAGATAGTCCCATATCCATCCCTCTATGCAAATTTTCTTTCAATCCACTGGTCACCAGAAATTGACAGGTAGATTTTTGTAGGCAGAGGGCTGTTTCAAGTGGCAAAGGCGAAAATGCAGCAAATTAAATTGCAATCTGCCAGACTGCTGAAAATTTTTAAGTCCACTATTTATGAAAAACAGGAATCAAACATCAATTTATATTGCTGACGGACACAGAAATTTTTTTTTTTAAAGAATGGATTAATTTAGAATTTCAACTTGTGAAAAAAAGAGTAAAACATAGTTATCACCCAAGTATAACCCAAGAGGGCAATTAATTAAAAAATTACTGCCAAAATCCACCATAACTAAACTATAGAAGCAGCTTTTGACTAAGAACTAAAAGTCAGTTTAGGACGACTGCAGCTTTTTTTATAAAGATGGCTATAAAACTTATATGGTGAAAATACCTTTTTTGAATGCTGCGATAGAAAGCAGCTTTCTAACACAAAAAAAAAAATCTTGAAAGAAGTGAAAATCTATGGCAAAATAGAAACTGTTATTGCAATCTAAAAAACAAAGCAGTAAGAAAGCTATCCCAAACGAAGCCTAAGACTAAAACTTAAAAAAGAAAGAATATAGGATAGTTGCTAAAGTAATCCTTGATATTTCATCATTATTAAAGGACTCAATAGAGCCAAAATATTATTTGCTTGTAATACTCATCACTGCATCTCCAAAAGAAACTTCATTGGCTCGGTAGGGAAAACAGTAATGTTACAATCCGCAAGGAATATGTAGCAAGCCTTGATTCTTGATTGGTAAAAACCATAACACAAGTTAATTGGCTTGGAGCTTCATTTACAGACTAACAGAGAGCTCAGCACAACTACTGGGAGAGAGCTTCTTTTTCCATCCCAACTCAAATCCACATCTGCAGCTGTTTTATAAAAGAGATGTATAATAAAGAACTACATTCAAATAAGAAAAGAAGAAGAATAATAAACCAATAACAAGAGGGCCCAGATGAAAGCTGAATCCATAAAATAAAACATGTAGAGAAGCTTTCCCTTGATCTCTATGTATGAATCACCTTGGAAATGGCAGCACTGGTTGCCTGAGAAACTCAAGGCCATCCTGAGATGCAACAACATTACCATAGGAAACATACATATCTCCTCATTGGTCAGGAGCACATGATGGAAGCCCTCCAAATCATCATCATTGCCCTCATATATCAATAATCATAAATGAACCCAACAGCAGCACATAGTGCAAGTTATGTGTGTCACTAATCTAGATAATTAAATATCATGAGGCCCTTCTACTTGAGTTACTTGGCGGAGATTGAGGTATAGACAACAGCAGCAGCAAAATCTTCAGCATTACAGCCTTGGCAATGATTATGAGCCATCTTATATGGCCAAATAAAAATATGAGGCGTGTTTCAAAATATGTGCATTTTACAAGAAATATAAAGTCAAATTTCTATGCATACAAACACACACACACACACATATATAGAGAGAGAGAGAGATGCGCCTTGGTATCAAAAATAGCAACAAACTCCAAGAGGTTCTATATAAAAAAAGATTTTTTATTAATAGAAAATCAAATACGAACAAAGCAAGATACAATGGTCCTTTGAGACGAGGACCTTCTCTCCCAAACCCTAGACACTGGTAAGATCCCTCACAAAAAGAAAACTACATCACTCTCAAATCAAATTCAGCATGAAACAAAATAAACCGCAAACTCAACATTAAATAAGATAGAGATGCCAACTACACTCACAATAGTAGCACCCAAAACTCAAAAGGACTACATTCCAATAAGGAAAGAAGAATGAGAAACCAAGAACGCGAATGGAGTTAAGATAAATGTCGAAATCATGAAATAAGACATGCAAAGAAGCTTCAGATAGCTATTATGCATGAATCCCTGTGGAAATGGCAGCTGCAGTTGCCTAACCGACTCTAGGCTATCCACAGATGCCATTTCATGGCTATATGAAAAATACAAATCTCCATATTCATCAAGTTTCCCAAGAAGCTAGGCTCGTTTACACCTCTTTTCACACAATTTCTCCTCAACCAAACAAATGGGTGAAAAATATTTTCAATTCAATTTATTTGCTTGTTCCCTTATTGGGAAAGGCGACAGAAGAAATTCTCAGCAATAGGAACCATGAAACAAATGGGTGAAAAATATTTTCAATTCAATTTATTTGCTTGTTCCCTTATTGGGAAAGGCGACAGAAGAAATTCTCAGCAGTAGGAACCATGATTGATAATCTGATAAATGAGTAGCCATAATCATCATAACCTCTATAATAAGAATGTAAAACAAAATTCCCATTCCAACATCATCCCTCTTCTGAGGGTCACAAAACCGCCATCATGCATGCAAAAACTCTATTCTCTGCAAACCAATTAAAAATAATGATTCCAAAAGCTGAGCCAAATAATTGGGTTAAGACTGATGAATGCTAAGTCAGGTTTTTTCCACTCAAATACACACAACACCTTTATCATGTTATCGTACAACAGCAAAAAGGATGTTTTAGGCAGAATTCAGCTTTAAACCCCGCCAACTGAATTTTTGGGAACTTTAAAGGCCATTTTTTGATAAATCTCCTATTTGTTCTATTGTTGGTTAAATCTAATATTTGTTAAATCCCATCACTCACAGCACAAAAGATTCCTCTCGCTAGCAAATCTTAAATCCAAAAGCAAATAGCCAAATAACTTATCAGGATTTAAAAATTCAAAAGCCAAAGAGCTCTCATCTCTAAATCCTCTCAAATTATCTAAATCTTGATTTACAGGATTTGTAAATCTTACCCGAGCTAAATCCTACTTGTAGCCAAACAGCCCTGTAGATGCACAACATAAGAAAATTCGCAGAGTAGAGCTTGGCTGCCCAAAGCAGATTGCAATGCTGCGATAGGGCTAGTTGCATGGTAATTGAAGACGATTCAAATCTGCAAAGTCAGATATATATATATATATATATATGAGAGAGAGAGAGAGAGAAATGGCAAAGGAGGAAAGCCTCAGCCATGGCCAATGAGCACACAGGTCTGTTAGATACAATCATCATTAAGCATCACCAACTCTATCAGACTGATGAAGTTCTTTCTCGGGGAAGCCTCCAGAGAGATAAATGACAAATGGGTTGGGAAAAGTTAATTTTCTTCATGAAGCAAGGAGGGTTTAGATCCAACTAGCTCCCTGAAGCAGAATGACGAGCACAACGAAGCTCAACAGATGTAGGTAACAAATGATTGTGCCCTTGGATCTGCTCTGAGATAGAGCCATAACACAACAACAACAACAACAACAACAACAACAACAACAACAAAAAGCCATTATCCCACTGTGGGGTCGACTACATGAATCTTTTTTCTTCATTGTGTCATGTTCAGGGTAAAATTCTCATCTAAGTCTAATAAAGAAAGGTCATTTCTAATATTTTCTAACTCTTTTTAGGTCCACCTCTACCTTTCTTAATACAAGTCAAATCTAATACATCTACTTTCCTAATCGGGTCATCGGAAGGCCACCGTTTTATGTGACCAAATCATCTAAGGAGACTCTCTAATCTTATCTTCCACTGGAGCTACTCCAACCTTTTTCACGTATATGCTCATTTTGTATCCTATCTTTAAGAGTAAAGCCACCCATCCACCTTAGCATCCTCATATCCATAACACTTAACTTAATATTATGCTTATCTTTTAATGACCAACATTCTGCACCATAAAGCATTGCAGGCCTCACTACCATCTTATAGAATTTTCCGTAGCTAGAGCCATAGAGCCATAGATGTAACTAAAACATCACAGACAAAGTAGAGAACAAGCTTCCACTGCAATGTTTTTTTTATAAGCCTAAATAGATAAAATCATTCCTGGCTGCAGCGGTTGCCTTTGACGGCCATCCTTGATGCATGGCCATTACAGCTGAAGCAGGAGCAAAACAACTTCATCACCACTCAATAATCATTTCTACGGGGCATCCCCAACGTAAAAAGGCTAGATAAGAGGGAGCGTTGGAGAAATTACTGCTTTCACAGGAATATAGATTCGATCAGATCCCCATGATATCGCTCCAAAATTTCCGAAAATCGTCACGAAAACCGACCACAGGTTAAGGAAAAGGAGGATTTACACACCCATCGCTCAAAATATTAGGGTTTAGGACCTTACATAAAAGACAATGGCTCTCCTTCACGCGAGCGCCACGCAGCATCACTTTGGCGCATTGTAACCCTAGTTTCCTCCACTAACAATTTTCCATACCCGCGTGACAACAAAGACTCGCTAAACGGTTCCCTCTTTTTGATGGATACAGGATTTGAGCAGGATTTATGTTAAATCCTGCCAAACGGGATTTAGGGAACAGTTAAATCTTACGACGAGTTAAAACCTCCGTTTCCCTCTTTTTGCCGTAAATCTGGGAGTTCGGCCTATTTACGGGATTTGCCCAAGAAGCGCGCGAAAGGAAGACAGATAGCCACCTTCGCAACGAGCAAGCTACCGTCGTCATCGTCACTTCCGATCCAACAGAAGAACAACGAAAGACGCGTGACTTCGGATTCAAGAGGAAGGAACGTCGCCGAAGGAGGCCAAGAAGTTATTCAGCGACTTGTTGAAAACTCTACCTCTCACGCGAAGCAGGCAAAGTAGAAGAGGAAAAGCAAACCCTAGCAAACCTTCATTAGGGTTTCGGTAAATTGGGCAGGAGCGGACAGCTGGAAGAACGGCGCGGGTATTGGCGCGGTATGGCGGTAGTAGAAATTTTAATAAGAAATTATATTGCTAAAAATTTATTATGTTAAAAAATAATATTATTTATTATTTAATTTTTTTCAAAAAAAATATAGTTAATCAATGCAATTAATTATTAATTAAAAAGTAATTCGATTGTTATCTAATGTTTATTATGATTTAATTAGTAAAATCAATATTTAAATATTAATTTTAATTATTAATAAACATTAAAAATGTAAATTTTTTAATTAACCTTTTATATTCATTTTAGTAATTAAAATAAGTTCAAATAATTTGATATTATTTATGATTTATTATGACGTACCTAGTTTAGCTTGTTAAACTACAAATTAAAATATGACATATTGACTTATACATTATTTTACAACAATTGTGATTCAAATAATCTAATTAAATATGATTTAGTTTATATAAATATAATTATTGTATGCTACAAAATTTGCTTCCGTAGAGCATAATTTGTCTTAGCTTAGATCAAAATTCAGCAAGCATTGATGAAGTTTGCGAATATCAAAAATCTTTTAAGTGAAAAATCTAGGAAATGAAAAAATCATCGAGCCTCATTCAATTGTAATAATTTACTATTGAGAAGAAGATACAATAATCTCCGAGATCTCTCCGAGTTCTCTTAATTGATGAAGATGGGAGTAGTTACATTATAAAATTTTTTTTCTCTTCTTTAGAGATCACAAAAGTTTAGTATCCACAAACGGACATTTAAAACTTAATAACATAGTTAAATATTAATAGTAATCTATCAATGCTTGAAGTAATTGTTGGTGGAGATTATCGGCGGTAGTAGCATAAAAATATAATATAGTTTTTTAATTCTCTTAGCACTTGAACCTCTTTTTTGTAGAGCATAGAGCCCTATTTTATAGGCTTTTTGATATAGACATTTTTTTGTAATTTCGGTCACAATCTAAAGCACTCCATTGTACGGTTCACATTAATCTCTTTGATCACAGATTATTTATCAAACATATAACTATATTAATGATGTTAAAATCTACTAATCTTAGACTCATTGGATCCATCTCATCGAGCCGCTGGATAAGACGATAAGCATGTTATAATTAGAGGTCATTTTGCTAATCAATTAATGTTCAGAAATTTTCAAATATAATTCAAAAGTTTGATTTGAGCTCATTTCGAGTAAGATCATGTCCTTTGTAATGTCAATAGGTTCATC
The DNA here is from genome assembly GCA_019925795.1 of Dendrobium chrysotoxum. NCBI lineage: Eukaryota > Viridiplantae > Streptophyta > Magnoliopsida > Asparagales > Orchidaceae > Dendrobium > Dendrobium chrysotoxum. The sequence continues at coordinate 77,058,646 of CM034313.1, forward strand.
TCATTTAGACGTTAATTCGAGTATAAATTTGTTGAAATTAGAATTAATATTATCATGAAGTTGATTTTGAAAAATTTTTATTCAAATATCACCTTGAGATTTATGCCGATCATGCAATTTTTTTAGAGTCCTACCAATTGCCATCTATTTTAGAACATCAAAGTTTGATACACCTACAAATATATTTAAAATCTTCCAAAAATTTCTAAACGTAAAAATTATAATTTTAGAAAAGTTATGAAGCAAGAACTATAGAATTTCATGATGTTGCAGCTGAGTTCTTAACATGTATTTTGTCAAAATACCGTAAACTCTTTTATAAACCTTGAAAAGTCACTAACTATCTAATAATTATATCACTAACTATTCTAATTACTAATTATACATTTATACTTATAATTATCTAATTAATTGGTTAGATATTTTATTAGTAATTAATTACTAAATTAATAATTACATAACTAACTATCTAATTAATTATTTCTATTTTGAATTACCTAATTAATTCATCTCTGTCATTGTTTGTCCATCATCTTCTGCATTTCTTCACAGTTGTTTGCTTCGCGTGAAGTTTCTTCACCTCCGATGCCAACGTTGTTGCTATCGAATCGGAAGTTGCGAAGGGAGCTCGCCTTGAAGGTAGTGATATTTCTCATTTTTGCGAGCTTCTTTGGCTAAATCTTTAAATTTGTGAAAATATCGGATTTATGAAATGTAGTACATATTGCAACAGTGTTACTTATTCTAAGTCGGTCAACCCAACCCGATAAGATCCACAGTCAGAATATGTCATATCATGTTAACTTGCGATAAATCAACCTACGAATAGAGTATTAGAAACTTTTCAGATTTTTATTTTCTTTCAATTAAACTTAAAACAAACAACATACTATACAGTTGCTAATAACTTCCAATATACATAAAATAACTCATTAAAAAAAATCATTCTGCATCAAACTGTATATACAACATTTACACAACAATAAATGGCTATAGACTAAAATATAGAGCAACACAATTTAAATTACTAGCCATAAGTGTACAAAATAAGAAAAGAAATGCATATAAAAACTCAAACATATCATATCCTAACTCCACTACCCAATTGGCTCCTTCCCAAACCCCGAAACAGAATACAATAAAAACAGTGAGCTAACATAGCTCAGCAGATCGCATTCACCTATCAAATTTTCTAATAAATTATTTATTATGCATTTAACTAAGTTTAAAAGTAGTTCATAAGAATTGCAATAGACTGAGAATGATATTACTTGCAAATATCTGATTTAAAATAGATTGTGCGCTAAAAATAAATAAACATGCACTTCATATATCAAAACAAAAAGTAATATATTTTCTTCAGGACCTTATACCTCTCATTAGAACAAAATTTAGAGAATTATGGCCCTTATTACTCTCAATGCCCAGCACTAGAATAGCGCATATAACCAAGGGCGGATCCAGCCTTAATTTTCAAGGGGGCAAAAAATTGTATGCTTTGCAGATATATCGGGGGTCCAAGGGGCAGCGCCCCCTGACAGGGTTCTTACCAATTTTTTGTTGTAAGAATATTTTTGAATTTTCTTTAGTATTTTTCTTTGTTTTTGGGCAGGCGCGGGCAAGATGGGGGCATATTGGGGCAAAAAAATATTTTTGAGGGGGGGGGGGGCAGAATCCCAAAACTCTCTATCTTATGCCTTTTTTTTTTTTTTGAGGGTTGGCATTTGCCCACCCTGAACCAAAGGTGGATCCGCCCATGCATATAACATCATAATAGAATTTCATGTGCCTTTAGCATCAGAACAGAACTTCCCTCACTCACACAATATCTCCTCAAAATCAAACATTTCAAGCAGATAAACAAATATTTTGTTACATTGCAACAAAAAAATAATAAATAATCTCATTTCATAATTTAACAAAAAGTTTTAATAATTAACAATAGAATGTACTACAGAGCATAAATTCATTATTTCAAAATACAACCAAATTATCTGAGATCATTTTGAAGCTTTAATTATACTAGAATATTATATTATGGGGTTAATGTTATCTTATAAACAAATAAAATGATGCATTTTTGAAAGCCACGATGTAAAATTTTCAGAAAAATACCTAAATGCAATGTTTTGAAAATGGGACTAGACCGTCTGGTTCAACCAATTCGACTGTGAGCCAGCCAAGTTATTGGTTCAGTCAAATTAAAAAATCATGTTTGCATCAAATCGGCTTGAACCAGTTTAAATCATTGAACCAATCCCGATTTTGTAGAATTGGTTAGTTCAATAAAATATTTAATTCTATTTTAAGGGGTTGTTTGGTTGGATTGCATGAGGGTGTAAAGTATTCCAAATGCACAGGTTTTCAAATTTTTGGTGTTTGGTTGGATGAAAAAGGAATGTAAAGTAAAAAACAAATATAGTATTAAACATTCTAGTTCATTTTTAGATAAATCAAACTTGGAGCGAGAACGATTTACACCACAAGTAAGGTTTCTTGATCGTCGCTAACTAACGCTAGCCACCTTCACCACCTCCAACCACAACCGTCGCCCACCGCCATCCTCCCGCCGACCACTGCCACCGCCATCCTCCTGCTAGCCAACCGCTGTCGACCACCTCCACCAGCCTTCAGCCACAACTGTCAGTCGTCGCCATCCTCCCCCCGGCCACCGACAACTCCATTGGAGACCACCCGACCACCACCACTCACCAACCACCACCACCCGTCGGCAACCTGTACCGTTGCTGCCACTCGCCATTAGACGCCACCTGCCGCTAGTCACCACCACCTCCTGTTGTTAGCCACCACCTCCGTCACCCTTTGACCACCGTCGGTCGCTGCCAACTGCCGTCATCGTCGCCACCCTCCAGCCACCACTGTCGCCGACTGTCGTCCACCATCGTCTGGCCACAACTACCACCACCCGCCGGTCGCTATCTTCTTTAAACTTTACACTATAATTATCTTATTTTTAACAAAAAAAGTATTCATCTGAATTTACTTTACAAGCATCCAAATAACTCCAAAATATTCCTTTTACAATGCATTCTTTTTATAGCCAACCAAACCTGAATTTCTACTGCTCGATGATTAGCATCATAATACAATTTTTATCTATCATACACAGTTTTTATTCTATCCCTGATTAAATGAATATTTTTAGCAAGGTCATAAACCAAAGCTGGCCCAATTAGATTCCTCTCTTATCTTAGTCCACGATAGAAGGGTTATGCATTTTCTACCTTATAGAGCTTCATAAGGGGTTATACCTATTGCGGACTCGAATATACGCGGCGATAGAATTTAGAAAATTTCCGTCCTAGCGTTGCATGGATATTCGGCACACAAATAGAATTGAAATAGTAACACCAGTATTTGTACGTGAAAAACCCTAGAAAGGGAAAAAACAACGGGGCCACGCCCAGTTGAAAGAGTTCCACTAGTGTTGTTTGAAATACAGGAGGCTAATTCGTCCTTCAAATTCTGGGCGATCATATTACAATGAGTATTGAAAGTCAGTTACAAGGCCAAGCAGAGTTCTGACGTCACTCGGGTGTCTAGCAGAATTCCGGCGTCACTTGGAAGTTGTGCAGAATTTCGACGTTACTCGGGCGTCGGGCAGAGCTCCGGTGTCCCTCGGGCGCCCAGTAGTGTTCCGGCAATGTTCCGGCGATGTTCCGGTGGTGTTCCGACGGAGTTCCGGCGGTGGTCGAGGAGGAACTATTCCCTCCTATACTTCTCTTCTCTTCCTCTCTTCTTCTCTTCTTGGCTTAGGTACCCTCTTAAGAGAAATGAGGGGCTATTTATAGTTTTTCCGGAGTGGCATAGCCCGTAAATAGATAAGGGATCAGGGGCAAATAAGGAGTGATCCGGATGAACGGCCGATATTGAATCCCTTGATTGTGAACCATTTATCAAGCATTTGAAGGTCTTAATGATTTCGTAATTTGGTGATCTTGGGCTCGTTGGATTCGTCTCATCGAGCCGCTCGATTTGACTATAAGCTCGTCAAAATCGAAGACCGTTTGGTAACTCAAATTGCGGTTCGAGGTTTCCAATAGCGCTTCGGGTCCTTGATTTGGACTCATTTGGGCTCGAATTGAGTTGAATTTGATGTCGTTGGGTTTGTATTTTCGAGACATTCAGTTCGACTGTAAGTTTGCTAAAATCGAAGTTCATATGGTTCCAATTTTAATTTTTGAAGTTTCCAACTAGATTTTGCCTCAAGATTTGCCCGATCAAGATAATTTTTTGACGATGTATCAGTTGCCCCCCTATTTCAGACATCGAAGCTCCAGAAGTTTGAAAATATATGTTCCAGCCTTCGGGGAATTTTTCGACAAGACTTGAAATTTGAAATTAACAAATTTTGTTTGTAGAGGGCCCGAACAGCTTCAAAAGTGTCAAAATTGAGTCCGGAACGTTGAAAAATGGTTCCGAGGACCCCAAAAACATTCTATTTGATCCTTCAAGCCAATTTCCCTATTTTTCTCAGATTGCTACAGTACTGCTATAGTGTTTCGGATCTGCAGTCGCATGCTACAGTGTTCTGCGCTATAGTAACATTGCTACAGTTGCAGCTACAGTGAATTCTGCGAACTTTTTTTTTTTTTGAAGAGCCGCCTGAAGCGGCTCTTGAGGAGAGGCGGGGGCGGGTTTTTTTTTTTTTTTTGAACGTGGGCCCCGCACCCCCTTTTTTTTTAAATCTGAAAATGACCATTTTTTGGTCCAAAAAAAATCCGAAAAAATTCTAAAAAATTTTCAAAAAGCTTCTAGAAGCCTTCTCCCTCCAATTTTCAAACAATTTCCCCCTCTTTTTTCAATCTTTCCCTCTCTTTTGCTCCCCCTTTTCATCCTATAAATACCCCCCTTGGGGTAAGGAAAAATTGCACCACATCTCCCTCTCCCTCTAGCTTTCTAGTTTTTGGCATTTTGAGGCCTTCCGTCGTTTTTGAGTAGGTGACTTTCCCTACTTGACTCGGCGCCCCTCCCTTTGCGCAAAAGTTAGAGGCTTCTTCTCTTTTTTCTCTCATTCTGGCTTTCTGACAGTTGAGGCATTCTGTTGTTATTCAGTAGGTGACTTTCCATACTTGAGACAACGCCCCTCCTATTGTACAGGAGTTAGACATTTCTTTTCTTTTTCATTCCTTCTCCATTTTTTTCCTACTCAAGAGGCTTTCCGCTGTCTTTCATAGGTGATTTTTCCTACTCAGATTCGCACCCCTCTTTAGTAAAGGAAGTGAAATGGATGATCCCACATCCTCTAAAAATCCTTTAGAAGATCGTACGAGAGGATACGAGACTTTCGATGCTATTTGAGCGGAAGTTCGTCGATGATGGACGATCGGGTGGAAGTCTGTTGGCATTCAATGACCGAGTAGAGAGCAAAGTGTTGGAGGGTGTACTGCTAATAACGATTAAGCGAGAAGCCGATGATGGTTCGCGATCGAGCAAGAAGCCGATGATGGTTGATATGAAGTAGAGGACCGCCGACAGATATCCGACGAAGGGCCGATGATGGCGGGTGTCCAGTGGCATTATGTTAAGGCAATATTCATCCATACTGAAGTGTGTCAACATCAGATATTACTGAATCAAGGGGCTGAAGTAGTGTGATATGCCAACATTCTGGCAATACACTAACACTGTCAACTAAGTGGAGGCCTGATGATGATCCAGTTATGTCCTTTTTTTGAATGAGCAGTTGTAGGAGATGCTTGCGTGTAGTAAGGGAGAAGTCACTTAAATCCACCAAGGATATTTGACTGTGTTAAAGTTACTTGTTGCTTGATGATACTAGCTTGTATGAATGTCACCAGTATACCTTTTGCTTTAAAATTCTTGCAAAGGTGAACTAGATGTACAATCTTTTGCAATATAACTTCAATAATATTTTATATGAAGTTAAAAACTTACTTTTGCATCTTTGAAACATGAGTTGATATATTGTGTAACATGCTTTTTTGAAGATTTTTTGCCTGCCAAGAATCTCTGTGGGAGATGTCAAGAGAATCTACCAAGGATATATGACCTATCCGTGGTTGTATGTCGGAGCCTTTGCTCGACGACATTAACCTGTATGGAAGAGGTCGAGAGAATCCACAAATAATGTGAGACCTATCCGAGGTTGTAAGTCGGAGCCTTTGCTCGACGACGTTAACCTATATGGAAGAGGTCGAGAGAATCCACCAAGGATGTGAGACCTATCCGAGGTTGTATGTCGGAGCCTTTGCTCGACGACGTTAACCTATATGGAAGAGGTCGAGAGAATCCACCAAGGATGTGAGACCTATCTGAGGTTGTAGGTCGGAGCCTTTGCTCGACGATGTTAACCTGTATGGAAGAGGTCGAGAGAATCTACCAAGGATGTGAGACCTATCCGAGGTTGTATGTCGGAGCCTTTGCTCGATGACGTTAACCTGTATGAAAGAGGTCGAGAGAATCTGTGGACCTCCGAAAGGACAACAGACACCATCGCCCCGCGAGGGGAGACAATATCTGGCCAATGGAAGGGCAGATTCGATCATGCATACGATTAACCATTGAGGATAGCGGCTCTCACCAGCACACCCCGATGGGTAATAATATATATGATCTGATCGTAACGGGTTTCCCCCACCCGATACATTAGCTCGAATGTGATTTATTTGAGAGTGAGATTCGGTTTCCCACAGGCGCAAGCCCCCTGTGGTTAATTACATCTCAAGCCGGGGCCTGAGAATACTCTCGATTAAGGATTCTACATTATTCTTTCTAAATTGGGATTGGTACATAGAGGGAAGACTAGGAAGTCCTACTCGAAGGGAAAGAGAGGTTCAACTAGGCTTAGTCAACATGCACGGCTCACATCAGCATCCAGAGGGACTAAGGTAGTGAGAAGAAACTGGAGAAAAATAAATAAATCATGCACTCGAAGCATGCAGGAGGGAAGGATGGAGGTGGCGTCATCCGTGTGACGCGGATATGTAGGGTTTAGGGTCTCTGGAAGACAGAAGACCTACCTACTGATGAGGCGTACTACGAAACAATAGTAGCCTTGAATCCTGAATCTAATGGGTTTAGTGTTCTACGCAATACTAACACCCGTGTCCTAACTAATGCAATGCAAAACCTGGACTTACCCCGGCCTGGAAGGGGGAGCCAGCTAACCACCTAATCGCTTTAAAACCATGCTGTCCAGTCATTTATGAAAGATGGGTAGGTAGGTTATAGTTCTTGGAGGTAGGGCCGACATCTAGAGGATTTCCTAGTTGGCCCCAGACTGATGTTGGGTGAATGCTCCTATGACTAATGCAATTAAAATTTTGATTTAGTTGATTTCTAATGCAATGCATGCTGGTTAAAGTATCCAAATCAGATATGCACAGGATTTAAAAAAAAAAAGGCTTATAAAAATAATTTTTAGAATTAGACTGGGCTTCCCCAGGTCCGGCACCTCATCCTCATAGGTCAGATTATCCGGACTCTACCCGCAGGCGGGGAAGTGTCTTATAGAAGGAAAGAGAGAAATGCAATAATATGCATGCGACCCCGGACGATTCCGGCAATTCCCTAGGTCGTTAAGTTTCTAAATTATTTAAATCTTAAAATTTGAATGTTAGTTGTGAGTAGAAAAAGTTTTAGTCCTTAAAGAGCCTAACGAAATCCAGGCTAAAACAAAAGCGACATGCAAAACGCCAAAAAACTAAGAAAAGCAAACAATCCTAGAGGCACACAATCATAAAACACATAAAAATTATCCAAACAAATTAATAAATGTCCATAGGCCAACTGCCCTTAATTACAACCCAGGGTCTGCAGAAAATTAAAGTGGCCGGGCACCACTGCCAACAACCCGGATTTCTAGTCCTAAGACTGACGCAAGTTATTTTGAGTGGGATACACTTGGTCTTCATCTTCTTGATCTTCTCTTTCTTAGACTCCTTGGATCTGAGCTTCCTCGGACTCCTTGGACCTCCTTTTCCTTGGACTCCTCGGGTAGTAGAATAATCCAAATTTGGATTCCCAAACAGAAAAGGACTATCCTCATATTGGGTGTCCTTTCCTCTTTGGAATCCAACCTTTGGATCCTAGTATCCCCACTCAAAATGAACTTTCACAACTCTTAACCAATATTACAATCAATTACATTAAATGAAAGCAGTAAATTCTAAACGCTCCTGCAAGGTTATCCTAAAAAAAATCATCCCAAGCAGTTTAATATATCACAAGCAATTATAGGGAAAATAAAATACTCATCACAGCCACACTGGCCATGCTCTTAATTATTTTGAGGGCTAAGCAAGCTCTGGAGCACCTGTAGCAATTTATAATGATTTATTATTTTAGCCCTCATTTATTTAGGGGGGCTGAGCAATTTCTGAAGCACATGCATAAAACAGTATTAATTTTTAAATCATGATTATTGCCCCCCTTATATTTAGCGCTGCATGAGCATGGCCACCTGCAGAAAATATCATTAGTATCAAAATCGATCCTAACCTAGGGGTAGTCTATCGTGCAATCACATCAAATCCCAGAGTATAATAAACGTAAACAAACACATTAATAGTTCAATCATAACATGCAATAAAATCCGGAAAAGCTCGGCACATAGCAGGAAAGTAAACACTGGCCTAGCCTAAGTCTAGAAGTAGTGCCCTAGCAAACAATTCTACAGTGTGTGTAAAAGCCTGTGTGGCTGTGGAAGATCCTAAGCTAGGTAGTTAGTTACAGTTGCCTACTGCCCAGATTTGTTGTAGGTCTGAAAAGGAATTTTGTTTAAAGTTCAAATATTAGTGGATTAAGATCCATTTTTAATTAATTTAATATGTGGATCTATTTTAATGCTTAGGGTGATGATATTTGAAGTTTAAATTGCCTTAGTGAATTTCAGGAGGTTCAGGGTCCCTACCTACTGAGCTAGGGGGTCCAAAAGGTCACTAGGAGAATTAAGCTAGGTTTGGGATTCCTAACATTTTAGTTAAATATTAGACCTTAGTATGAGTAATTAGACAGTTAGTTTGCTGGATTTGGAGTGTCCTACGCAAAGTTATGAATTTTAGAAGTTTTAGGCGTTAAAGGTCTTTTGGGTTTGAGTTAGGTTTATTTTTTTCAATTTTATAACCCCTTTAATTGAAGTTTGTTTTAATGATTTTTTTTTTAGTTAATATTAAATTAAGGGATGATAAATAAATTAGTGAGATTTAATTTAAGTTTAAGTTTAAATTTTATCTCCTAGTGATTTCGTACGTTGGTTATAGCTTGATTAGGCGTTAAGAGTTTTAGTGCATTTGATTTAGATTATTACCCATTTTTATTGATTAATTATTAATGAATTAAAGCCAACTATCCCTAGGATGAAGTGTCACTAAGTTTTCTATGTTTTTGTCTCTATCTTGAAGGGGCATGCATCCTAAGTCTAAGTTCTCTAAGACTCAGTCCTTAGTTTTTATCCTTAGGTGTCACTAGTGTTGTAGGAGATGAAGAGATGTTTCTAACCCCTTAGACATTCGCACATGTGTAATTGGGTTTAGGGATCTATAACAAAATAAGAGAAGAAAGTTACTTAAGAATTGAAGTTTCTACATGGCCCTAAAGGTAAGGGAACGTACACACATACAGGCTCCCTAGAGGCTATCTAAGTTTTAAGAAAACTTACTACACCGGGGGCTATGGCCCGGTGGTTCCACCCGTAGCACCCCCACCAGAATGAATGGGGGCGACTGATGCTCGGATCCGATTGTCCAAGCTCCTTCGTCATAATAGCTCCAACGTACCTCGCAAGTAACGCGAAGAGAGAAATAGGTGTCAGAAAGTCATGTATTCTTACTTTCTAAATTTAAGTACATGTAAAAATTCAAAAATAATATTTCATAATGATTATACATCTAAACACAATACTAAAAAAAATTAAAAGACATGGAACCACCTTAATTTTAATCAAAATTCATTACTAATGAAATTTATTGTAGGGATATATCCAACACATAATTGTTAAACCATCTAAGTAATAAAGTCCTCAATTATGATAAATGAACGGTATATTTAAATGTGCATGCTTATGATTATTTATACAAAAGGTAATAATTAATACATTTCTATGCCAATATATTCTTATGCGAGCAGATCATGCACGTTTGAGTATTTATCCTAAAAAAAAGACAAATCATCTATCATGTTTCATTTATATTTCTATATGTCTATAATCAATCTTATTAAGATACATTGGATCGAGAAGGCACGCACCAACCCATGAGAATCTAATAATATATTTTTGTTTTCATAAGACTCATAATGTGTTAGATGCATCGGCCTGACCAACCAAACTCAATTGAGTTATGTTGACCTATGCATTCATTACAAATATGTATACATATTTTTTTATTTTTAAATCATAAACATTTAATAGATATTTTATAATGAATAAAAAAAAACATGCTAGCTTTACAATAGAAACATATGATTTTTTTAATAAGATTTATTGTAACTAAATTAAAGTAATATGCATGATTTTATTATATGAATTATCTTAAAAAAAAAATCATGCAACAATTAATCTGGACAAAGTTATATATATCACATTATATACAATCATTGAAGTAAATAATATCCATATCTATAAAAAGAAAAATGAAGAACTAGTCAGCTTGTTTATTGTATGATGGCATTCAATTCCCATGAGATGTATACATAAAAAAGAAATGATAAATTTACTTCGCATGGTAATACCTTGAGACCTTATCTCGATCATCCATGAAGTTTGGTAGAACTATATCATATTTAGAACTTTTCAAACGTTAAAGACTAAACTTTTGGCATTCAGGTGGAGCTTTGGTACAAATAGCTCCATTATGACATTTTTTTTAAAGGCATTTTGTCGAGCAACTGATAGGCAACACCATAAAATTACATGAAACGAATTGATCTGAAAATCATGCTTTACAATCACACATGGTCTTAAAGGAAAAGAAAACTCTATCCACATATTTTGATTAAGATCCCCACAACACAATCTATTTCGAGCTCATCAATACAACCTTAGTCATTTACACCAAAGGACTACCAAGCACACTTGAACACCATACAATCTGCCGTAACAAAGGGGCTACTCACAAGCATGCTTTGTTCTTGACAACTTCAGTTTTGTGAAAGAATAGAAAATACCCAAAACTATCTTGGCCTTTATACCTTCCATACCATGAGAAGAACAAAATCAAATTGGAAAATGAAACAAATGAAGGGCGGCTCATATGGAATCTGTATTTTTTTTACATGCTTATTTAGACAGTACTAAATCTCATAAACAGTAATTATAGTAAATGACAAATAGCATTAAATCTCATATACAACAATCACATAAAGTGAACAACGAAATTAATTTTTACAAACATGTCTATCAATGCTATGATCAGTCTTATACATAATGAAGATAAATATAACCTTAAGAAAGGAGCTTGAATAATGCAATCTCTCAACTTGGTCAAGGAACTTCTAAGCAAGGGAACTCAGAATTGGAGAGTTTATACCTGCAGCTAAGGAGTTTGCTGTAGCAAAAATCCACCAAATAACATATGAGATCGGCAGCGGGAACAGCTCTGGAGAAGGCTTGGTTGGTGGTTGTCTTGAGTGGATCTCGAACTGAACTGGCGGCGACAGGTAGTTGGTTGGGTTCGATGGTGGGTTTCGCCGGAGTAGGGAGAGCCTCTTGATGGCCAAATGGAAGAGAGGAGAAGCAGATCTGGATGGATAGCAAGTCATTTCTTCTTTGCTTGGATAGGTGAGGAGATGAGGAAGGGAGCTGCTCGGCGTTGGCGACGGGTTCGACGTCGTGGCCGGGAGGGTGGTGTAGGGCGGCAACGGGAAGAGCCGCTTATGTGGTCGGATGGTTGGCCTGCAGGCTAGCCGGCGGTTGGATAGCTCGGGAGCAAGGGTGCCGGCAGCTGGAGGTATGGTCGAACAGGAGAAATCGAAGGGAGGAAGAAGAGCCTTATGAAGAAAATCCTCCCCCTCTCGGCTGCTGTCCATCTCCTCTTGTTGTGGCTGGCCCTATGCTGTTCTTGCGTGAGGAAGAAAATGGAGGTGTGAAGAAGAGCTGCAGGCATGTGAAAGAGCTAGAGGAATCGGGCTTGGGACTCTCATGTGGCCCGCCCTAGCTCCTCTCCAAAAATTGCAGCTAGCCAAATCTACCTGGCAGAAGGAAAGGCGTTCCCCTCCTCTCCTCTAGCCCCCCTCTAATCCTGCCAGAGTGATCTTAGTTAAATGCTTCTTAATGTTGAATCCTCAAAATCCGGAAATCAAATCCCGTGATTAAGGATTTCAAAACGACAAAATCAAATCTTTGACAAAATTAAGACCGTCGGATCTGAATTGGAAACAATTTCAAATTATGTTGAGAAGTTAAATAGGCTTTAATTGAAATTGAATTATCTCTATGGGGTTGAAATCATGTTCGAGGGAATTTAATTAATGAAATTTAATCATAATCAATGCAAACCCCATTCGAATCGAGTTTGACGAGCCTTAAATAAATTAATCTAGCCTAACAGAACATAATTATGCCTAATTTGACTCAATTCGAGCTGATGCGAGCCCGAATTGGACTCGAGGAGGATGGCAAGCAATGCTCGAGTTTAATTAAACTTTGTCGAACCTAATTTGACTCAATTCGAGTCGACTCGAGCTCAAACTGGACTCGATGAGGTCTAATTAAGTCGATCAAAGGTGCTCGAGGGTAAACTGGTGAAAATCGAGGTCAACAAACACAACCCCAACAGGTGTGGTGAACAATGGGTGAACCGCACGTGTTGGCGTTGACCTCCCTACATCTACGAAAGTGCAACTCTATGCTCAACTAACGAGACTCACTAAGAAGATGTAATCCTACAATCAACTAATGAGACTCAAGGAACATACAATCATGCGACAATCATGCAACAATCATGTAATAAGTATCCCACCATGCTATGTCCACACAATCAGACAATGACCATGCAACCATGCGTCACTCACATGCTCATGCGATCAAGCAATCATATGAAAATCACCAAATCATAATGTTATGTGATCCAACAAATATTACATCCCATGCTACAATCAACTGATCATATAACGATAATCCAATCACAGCTCGATTATGAGATCACACAGTAACCATACAACCAGGTGATGAATATACAATAAACATCTAGTCCTATCGAATCACATGATAATGAGCAAATGATCATGCAATAATCATACATCGATCACATGATCATACAACAAGTATTCAATAATACGATAATCACGCAATAATGTACACATGATAATGCCATAATCATTCAACCATGCAATGATCATGCACTCATGTAATAAATGTAATAATCACTCCATCATACATCAATCACATAATCATGCAATGACCACTCGATCATACATATAATGCTCATACAACCATACTATAAGCAATCAATCATGCAATGATCACACCACGATCACATAATCATCACTCAAGCATATATCAATCACATACATACGATGACCACTCGATCATTCATGCAATGCTCATACAACCATACTATAAGCAATCAATCATGCAATGATCATACCTCAATCACACAATCATCACTCAATCATGCATCAATCACATACATGTAATGACCACTCAATCATTCATGCAATGCTCATACAACCATATAATGAGTAATCAATCATGCAATGATCACATCACGATCACACAATCATCACTCAAGCATGTATCAATCACATACATGAAGTGACCATTCGATCATACATGCAATGCTCATACAACCATACAATGAGCAATCAGTCATGCAATGATCACACTACAATCACACTAGCATGCAATGCTCACACACATACAATGATCTCCCAAACACATAATGGTCATCAAATCATGCGACAATTATACATTCACATAATCATGCCATAGTCATCTAATCAAATAACAATCACCAAATCATATGACAATCATGTGACAAACATGCCATCATGCAACAACCATATGAACACACAGTGATCAGACAATCATGACATAATCACATAATAGTGCACACATAATAATGCCATAATCATTCAACCATGTAATGATCATGCATTCATGTAATAAATGCAATAATCACTAAATCATATAATGAGAAATCCAACATGCAATGATCATCTCACCACTACACAATCATGCAATGACTACACACTCATTCGATCAATCATGCAGTCATACAATATTCACACAATCATGCAAGCATGGTGGGACAAAAGAGAAGGAGAAAGGAACCCAGCATTCGCCTGACTAAATCAAAACAGCGAATGAAAGAGGCTCAATGCTCGCTTACCCAAATCAGAATAGTGAGGGAGAGTCAAGGAAAAAAAATCAACTATCTGCTTGCTCACATCGAAGCAGCAAAGTGGAAGAAAAGAAAGGGATCTCATGCCCATATGAGCAGAATCAGAACAAAATCATAAAGAACTAAAGAAGACCCAACGATCATCTAGAATATATCTACGATGATGCGAGGAGAAGGGAGATCCAACAATCACTTAATCAAATCAAAATGGTAAAGGATAACCCTCCAGGGAAAGCAAGGAGGATCACCAAAGGAAAAGGGTAGATCATCTATCTGCCTTACCCTATAGTAAGGGCAGAATAGATAAGAAAGTAAAGGTAAAGGGTCTCATATCCACCTGACCATATCGAAACAGTGGGCGTGGACAACTCGATGTTCACCTGACCATATCGAAACAGTGAAACAAAGAGTGAAAGAAAAAGAAAACCAACTACCTGCCTAACCGTATCGAAATAGCAGGATAGAAGGTGAAAGGTGGTGAGGTATGCCTTCCAGGAACGCTGTCGGGCTCTCTCTCGACCGAGTAAAGTTTGATGTCCGCTTGATCAGAGCAAGATAATCAGGGAAGAAGGGGTGGTGAGGAATGCCTCTCAGGAACTCTGTCGGGCTCTCTCAACCAGGTAAGTAAAACCAACCTCCTAACTAATCATTTCAAACAGTAGGATAGAAGGTGAAAGGATCCCGTCTCCTCCTGCTCCTTTCGGAACAGTGGATAGGGGTGACTCAATACTTCTGCCTGACCTCAACAAAAGTAAATAAGCCACGAAATTGGAGTCTGCGTAGTCTTTTACAGAACATCCAGAGTAAAGGGGTGGTGAGGAATGCCTCCTAGGGACTCTGTCGGGCTCTCTCAACCAGTAAGTAAAACCAACTACCTGACTGATCATTTCAAACAGTAGGATAGAAGGTGAAAGGATCCCGTCTCCTCTTGCTCCTTTCGGAACAGCGGATAGGGGTGACTCAATACTTCTGCCTGACCTCAACAAAAGTAAATAAGCCACGAAATTGGAGTCTGCGTAGTCTTTTACAGAACATCTAGAGTAAAGGGGTGGTGAGGAATGCCTCCCAAGGACTCTGTCGGGCTCTCTCAACCGGTAAGTAAAACCAACTACCTGACTGATCATTTCAAACAGCAGAATAGAAGGTGAAAGGATCCCGTCTCCTCCTGCTCCTTTCGGAACAGCGGATAGGGGTGACTCAATACTTCCGTCTGACCTTAACAAAAGTAAATAAGCCATGAAATTGGAGTCTGCGTAGTCTTTTACAGAACATCCAGAGTAAAGGGGTGGTGAGGAATGCCTCCCAGGGACTCTGTCGGGCTCTCTCAACCGGTAAGTAAAACCAACTACCTGACTGTTCATTTCAAACAGCAGAATAGAAGGTGAAAGGATCCCGTCTCCTCCTGCTCCTTTCGGAACAGCGGATAGGGGTGACTCAATACTTCCGTCTGACCTCAACAAAAGTAAATAAGCCACGAAATTGGAGTCTGCGTAGTCTTTTATAGAACATCCAGAGTAAAGTGGTGGTGGGGAATGCCTCCCAGGGACTCTGTCGGGCTCCCACTCAACCGGGTAAAGTCTAATGTCTGCTTGATCAGAGCAAGACGATCAGGGTAAAGGTCTGATGTCTGCCAGTGCGGTGAGACAATCAGAGTAAAGGGGTGGTGATATATGCCTTGCAGGGGCTCTGCTGGGCACTCCCAACCAAGTAAGGTCTGATGTCTACTCGTCGCATATGCCTGCAGTAGAGCAATCAGGGAAAAGAGGTGGTGAGATATGCCTCCAGGGGCTCTGTGGGGCACTCTTAACCAAGTAAAGTGTCCACCCGGTGCATGTGCCTGCAGTAGGACAAAGACAACTTAACAACCACCCGACTGTGAGTCTAATGGTGGTGTAAGGAGAGAACCAAAGGGACTTCCTAAACAAAGGAACTCACAAGTAACATCAAAGGGGAAACCCCTCATACGGGTTTGTCCGTGGAGGAGCACAAACACGGAAGGAAGATGAATACACTCATGTAAAATCAAGGTAAATGGATTATGGCATCAATATGAGAAATAATAGAATAGAATAATCTCATGTAGAAAGATCTAAGAAAATGATCCCAACTGAGAAATAGAATGAGAACTTGAATGGGAGAGTGACTCCCAAACAACTGGATAAAATCAACAGCTTGAATGGGATAGTGGCTCCCAAATAAGTGGACAACCTCAACATCTTGAATGGGATGGTGGCTCCCAAACAAGTGAACAGAACTACCAACTTGAATGGGATAGTGGTTCCCAAACAAGAAATGGTGACATATAAGATATCAAAGAAATAGATGCACACCAAGTGGCAACTTTAGATCAACAAATTAGAATGAATGCTTGGGATCATATTCCCAAAACAACCATAACTCAAACAACCAGAACTCAAAGGAGAAAAGTGCAATCAAGGGAAGGGTCACATCAGTCCTTAAGAATGAGATACAATCAAATGTTGGGGTCGCAACATTTTTATGCATAAATTTTTAAAAGAATAAGATAAGTATTTAAACAAACTCAATAGCGGTGACACTAAGAGATGTTAAGCACTTACCAATTAATTGAGATAAGTCTGATTCACATATTTCTTAAAGAGTGAAAATTTCATCAAAGAGTAGAAGGATTATTTTTAAAATTGAAAAATTAACCTCTTAGTCATCTCGAACCCATGACACATGGAGATGGGTTCAAAAGTTTAGAAATATAGGTTGACTCCATCTAAACCCGAAAAGATTAGGGATTTAAATTTTCTAACCTAGCTTAGACTCCCTACAAGTTAAGCTGGGTTTTCTCCCTTATATATATTTTTGAATGAAAATTTAACTCAAAAGGGTTTAAATTAGAGAAAGAAATTGAATCTTCTCAATCTTCTTGCATGGAAATATTTTTATATCTAATAAAACATCATTGCACGATAATGAATCCAAAATCATGATTTTCAAACTCAAGTATCACAAGTATCAAAGGGTATGGATTTTTTGAGACTTAGAGATTTACAAGAAAGGGAAGCCATTTACTTATTCGCTTTGGGCTCATTTTGAGCCCCTCAACTAGTTTGGCGCACTGCGCATCTTTTAATTACCTGATGCACTTTCTGCATCTTTGACTTTGTGGCGCATTTTGCGTAACTTTCCATTTTTGAAACACTTTGTGTATCTTTGATTTTTGGCGCACTGCGCATCTTTTCATTGTTTGATACACTTTATGTTTCTTTCATTTTGTAACTGGCTTCCTTTCTAAATCCCTAAAGGAAAACTTTCTCAGTTGTAAGATTACCTTCCTAACATGAGAGAAGAAAACTCACTCTCTCGTGCAATGAAGAAGAATCCACAAAGCAAATCCAATCCTATGATAAGAATGAATAACTTGAATAAGAAAATTATGAGGTAGATTTATTAGCATGTAAAAGATGCCTATGAGATAGAAAATTGTAAGATGACGGGAAAAATATTTGTCTCTAAATCTAATTTCGATTTGATATAGATTTTAGTTCAAAAATGAAATCACCCCGAACAAGGGATGGGAGGGAAGGCACGTATTTTTTTTTTTGAATCATCATAATTTTCCTTCAAGCGTTTAGAGGAGTCAACCACCAATTACTTTACTTCTTAAAGAAGACAGGGGTAAATCTTTCATTAAGAAAAATAAATCACGTACTTTCCAAGGAAAATTTTCTCAAAAGTTTACTTTGTATTTCAAACTCTCAAACTTTTCTCAAATTAACTTTTCTTTTAAAAATCTTGCATATGTCAAATTTAAGGACCCCATCATTGAAGATAGAATTTAGATCTTTATTTAGACTGATATGGATCAAGATCTAGTCTAAAAGAGCTCAGACAATGAAGATGATAGAGATTGGGGTTTATGACAATGCATGAATCATGTCATCAAAAATAATACATGGAGTTGAATTTGAGAATTTTAAGACAACAATCTAGTAGACTTAAAATCTTAAACAAAACTTTATATATTAAAAAAGGTCTAATCTTTACTAAGGATGAAGAGAAAGGAGTGGAGTAGAAAGGAGGAACCTAACTAAGAGTAGGATGGACCTAACTAAGGAGTACCAAACCCGGAGTACACACAAGAAAGAATAATATATAATTCAAAGATGGAGAGAGAAACCTGTCCCACCGTGGTCGCCAGAAACCTGTGGACCTCCGAAAGGACAACAGACATCATCGCCCCGCGAGGGGAGACAATATCTGGCCAATGGAAGGGCAGATTCGATCATGCATACGATTAACCATTGAGGATAGCGGCTCTCACCAGCACACCCCGATGGGTAATAATATATATGATCTGATCGTAACGGGTTTTCCCCACCCGATACATTAGCTCGAATGGGATTTATTTGAGAGTTGGATTCGGTTTCCCACAGGCGCAAACCCCCGTGGTTAATTGCATCTCAAGCCGGGGCCTGAGAATACTCTCGATTAAGGATTCTACATTATTCTTTCTAAATTGGGATTGGTACATAAAGGGAAGACTAGGAAGTCCTACTCGAAGGGAAAGAGAGGTTCAACTAGGCTTAGTCAACATGCACGGCTCACATCAGCATCCGGAGGGACTAAGGTAGTGAGAAGAAACTGGAGAAAAATAAATAAATCATGCACTCGAAGCATGCAGGAGGGAAGGATGGAGGTGGCGTCATCCGTGTGACGCGGATATGTAGGGTTTAGGGTCTCTGGAAGACAGAAGACCTACCTACTGATGAGGCGTACTACGAAACAATAGTAGCCTTGAATCCTGAATCTAATGGGTTTAGTGTTCTACGCAACACTAACACCCGTGTCCTAACTAATGCAATGCAAAACCTGGACTTACCCCAGCCTGGAAGGGGGAGCCAGCTAACCACCTAATCGCTTTAAAACCATGCTGTCCAGTCATTTATGAAAGATGGGTAGGTAGGTTATAGTTCTTGGAGGTAGGGCCGACATCTAGAGGATTTCCTAGTTGGCCCCAGACTGATGTTGGGTGAATGCTCCTATGACTAATGCAATTAAAATTTTAATTTAGTTGATTTCTAATGCAATGCATGCTGGTTAAAGTATCCAAATCAGATATGCACAGGATTTAAAAAAAAAAGGCTTATAAAAATAATTTTTAGAATTAGACTGGGCTTCCCCAGGTCCGGCACCTCATCCTCATAGGTCAGATTATCCGGACTCTACCCGCAGGCGGGGAAGTGTCTTATAGAAGGAAAGAGAGAAATGCAATAATATGCATGCGACCCCGGATGATTCCGGCAATTCCCTAGGTCGTTAAGTTTCTAAATTATTTAAATCTTAAAATTTAAATGTTAGTTGTGAGTAGAAAAAGTTTTAGTCCTTAAAGAGCCTAACGAAATCCAGACTAAAACAAAAGCGACATGCAAAACACCAAAAAACTAAGAAAAGCAAACAATCCTAGAGGCACACAATCATAAAACACATAAAAATTATCCAAACAAATTAATAAATGTCCATAGGCCAACTGCCCTTAATTAAAACCCAGGGTCTGCAGAAAATTAAAGTGGCCGGGCACCACTGCCAACAACCCGGATTTCTAGTCCTAAGACTGACGCAAGTTATTTTGAGTGGGATACACTTGGTCTTCATCTTCTTGATCTTCTCTTTCTTAGACTCCTTGGATCTGAGCTTCCTCAGACTCCTTGGACCTCCTTTTCCTTGGACTCCTCGGGTAGTAGAATAATCCAAATTTGGATTCCCAAACAGAAAAGGACTATCCTCATATTAGGTGTCCTTTCCTCTTTAGAATCCAACCTTTGGATCCTAGTATCCCCACTCAAAATGAACTTTCACAACTCTTAACCAATATTACAATCAATTACATTAAATGAAAGCAGTAAATTCTAAACGCTCCTGCAAGGTTATCCTAAAAAAAATCATCCCAAGCAGTTTAATATATCACAAGCAATTATAGGGAAAATAAAATACTCATCACAGCCACACTGGCCATGCTCTTAATTATTTTGAGGGCTAAGCAAGCTCTGGAGCACCTGTAGCAATTTATAATGATTTATTATTTTAGCCCTCATTTATTTAGGGGGGCTGAGCAATTTCTGAAGCACCTGCATAAAACAGTATTAATTTTTAAATCATGATTATTGCCCCCCTTATATTTAGCGCTGCATGAGCATGGCCACCTGCAGAAAATATCATTAGTATCAAAATCGATCCTAACCTAGGGGTAGTCTATCGTGCAATCACATCAAATCCCAAAGTATAATAAACGTAAACAAACACATTAATAGTTCAATCATAACATGCAATAAAATCCGGAAAAGCTCGGTACATAGCAGGAAAGTAAACACCGGCCTAGCCTAAGTCTAGAAGTAGTGCCCTAGCAAACAATTCTACAGTGTGTGTAAAAGCCTGTGTGGCTGTGGAAGATCCTAAGCTAGGTAGTTAGTTACAGTTGCCTACTGCCCAGATTTGTTGTAGGTCTGAAAAGGAATTTTGTTTAAAGTTCAAATATTAGTGGATTAAGATCCATTTTTAATTAATTTAATATGTGGATCTATTTTAATGCTTAGGGTGATGATATTTGAAGTTTAAATTGCCTTAGTGAATTTCAGGAGGTTCGGGGTCCCTACCTACTGAGCTAGGGGGTCCAAAAGGTCACTAGGAGAATTAAGCTAGGTTTGGGATTCCTAACATTTTAGTTAAATATTAGACCTTAGTATGAGTAATTAGACAGTTAGTTTGCTGGATTTGGAGTGTCCTACGCAAAGTTATGAATTTTAGAAGTTTTAGGCGTTAAAGGTCTTTTGGGTTTGAGTTAGGTTTATTTTTTTCAATTTTATAACCCCTTTAATTGAAGTTTGTTTTAATGATTTTTTTTAGTTAATATTAAATTAAGGGATGATAAATAAATTAGTGAGATTTAATTTAAGTTTAAGTTTAAATTTTATCTCCTAGTGATTTCGTACGTTGGTTATAGCTTGATTAGGCGTTAAGAGTTTTAGTGCATTTGATTTAGATTATTACCCATTTTTATTGATTAATTATTAATGAATTAAAGCCAACTATCCCTAGGATGAAGTGTCACTAAGTTTTCTATGTTTTTGTCTCTATCTTGAAGGGGCATGCATCCTAAGTCTAAGTTCTCTAAGACTCAGTCCTTAGTTTTTATCCTTAGGTGTCACTAGTGTTGTAGGAGATGAAGAGATGTTTCTAACCCCTTAGACATTCGCACATGTGTAATTGGGTTTAGGGATCTATAACAAAATAAGAGAAGAAAGTTACTTAAGAATTGAAGTTTCTACATGGCCCTAAAGGTAAGGGAACGTACACACATACAGGCTCCCTAGAGGCTATCTAAGTTTTAAGAAAACTTACTACACCGGGGGCTATGGCCCGGTGGTTCCACCCGTAGCACCCCCACCAGAATGAATGGGGGCGACTGATGCTCGGATCCGATTGTCCAAGCTCCTTCGTCATAATAGCTCCAACGTACCTCGCAAGTAACGCGAAGAGAGAAATAGGTGTCAGAAAGTCATGTATTCTTACTTTCTAAATTTAAGTACATGTAAAAATTCAAAAATAATATTTCATAATGATTATACATCTAAACACAATACTAAAAAAAATTAAAAGACATGGAACCACCTTAATTTTAATCAAAATTCATTACTAATGAAATTTATTGTAGGGATATATCCAACACATGATTGTTAAACCATCTAAGTAATAAAGTCCTCAATTATGATAAATGAACGGTATATTTGAATGTGCATGCTTATGATTATTTATACAAAAGGTAATAATTAATACATTTCTATGCCAATATATTCTTATGCAAGCATATCATGCACGTTTGAGTATTTATCCTAAAAAAAAAGACAAATCATCTATCATGTTTCATTTATATTTCTATATGTCTATAATCAATCTTATTAAGATACATTGGATCGAGAAGGCACGCACCAACCCATGAGAATCTAATAATATATTTTTGTTTTCATAAGACTCATAATGTGTTAGATGCATCGGCCTGACCAACCAAACTCAATTGAGTTATGTTGACCTATGCATTCATTACAAATATGTATACATATTTTTTTATTTTTAAATCATAAACATTTAATAGATATTTTATAATGAATAAAAAAAAACATGCTAGCTTTACAATAGAAACATATGATTTTTTTAATAAGATTTATTGTAACTAAATTAAAGTAATATGCATGATTTTATTATATGAATTATCTTAAAAAAAAAATCATGCAACAATTAATCTGGACAAAGTTATATATATCACATTATATACAATCATTGAAGTAAATAATATCCATATCTATAAAAAGAAAAATGAAGAACTAGTCAGCTTGTTTATTGTATGATGGCATTCAATTCCCATGAGATGTATACATAAAAAAGAAATGATAAATTTACTTCGCATGGTAATACCTTGAGACCTTATCTCGATCATCCATGAAGTTTGGTAGAACTATATCATATTTAGAACTTTTCAAACGTTAAAGACTAAACTTTTGGCATTCAGGTGGAGCTTTGGTACAAATAGCTCCATTATGGCATTTTTTTTAAAGGCATTTCGTCGAGCAACTGATAGGCAACACCATAAAATTACATGAAACGAATTGATCTGAAAATCATGCTTTACAATCACACATGGTCTTAAAGGAAAAGAAAACTCTATCCACATATTTTGATTAAGATCCCCACAACACAATCTATTTCGAGCTCATCAATACAACCTTAGTCATTTACACCAAAGGACTACCAAGCACACTTGAACACCATACAATCTGCCGTAACAAAGGGGCTACTCACAAGCATGCTTTGTTCTTGACAACTTCAGTTTTGTGAAAGAATAGAAAATACCCAAAACTATCTTGGCCTTTATACCTTCCATACCATGAGAAGAACAAAATCAAATTGGAAAATGAAACAAATGAAGGGCGGCTTATATGGAATCTGTATTTTTTTTACATGCTTATTTAGACAGTACTAAATCTCATAAACAGTAATTATAGTAAATGACAAATAGCATTAAATCTCATATACAACAATCACATAAAGTGAACAACGAAATTAATTTTTACAAACATGTCTATCAATGCTATGATCAGTCTTATACATAATGAAGATAAATATAACCTTAAGAAAGGAGCTTGAATAATGCAATCTCTCAACTTGGTCAAGGAACTTCTAAGCAAGGGAACTCAGAATTGGAGAGTTTATACCTGCAGCTAAGGAGTTCGCTGTAGCAAAAATCCACCAAATAACATATGAGATCGGCAGCGGGAACAGCTCTGGAGAAGGCTTGGTTGGTGGTTGTCTTGAGTGGATCTCGAACTGAACTGGCGGCGACAGGTAGTTGGTTGGGTTCGATGGTGGGTTTCGCCGGAGTAGGGAGAGCCTCTTGATGGCCAAATGGAAGAGAGGAGAAGCAGATCTGGATGGATAGCAAGTCATTTCTTCTTTGCTTGGATAGGTGAGGAGATGAGGAAGGGAGCTGCTCGGCGTTGGCGACGGGTTCGACGTCGTGGCCGGGAGGGTGGTGTAGGGCGGCAACGGGAAGAGCCGCTTATGTGGTCGGATGGTTGGCCTGCAGGCTAGCCGGTGGTTGGATAGCTCGGGAGCAAGGGTGCCGGCGGCTGGAGGTATGGTCGAACAGGAGAAATCGAAGGGAGGAAGAAGAGCCTTATGAAGAAAATCCTCCCCCTCTCGGCTGCTGTCCATCTCCTCTTGTTGTGGCTGGCCCTATGCTGTTCTTGCGTGAGGAAGAAAATGGAGGTGTGAAGAAGAGCTGCAGGCATGTGAAAGAGCTAGAGGAATCGGGCTTGGGACTCTCATGTGGCCCGCCCTAGCTCCTCTCCAAAAATTGCAGCTAGCCAAATCTACCTGGCAGAAGGAAAGGCGTTCCCCTCCTCTCCTCTAGCCCCCCTCCGATCCTGCCAGAGAGATCTTAGTTAAATGCTTCTTAATGTTGAATCCTCAAAATCCGGAAATCAAATCCCGTGATTAAGGATTTCAAAACGACAAAATCAAATCTTTGACAAAATTAAGACCGTCGGATCTGAATTGGAAACAATTTCAAATTATTTTGAGAAGTTAAATAGGCTTTAATTGAAATTGAATTATCTCTATGGAATTGAAATCATGTTCGAGGGAATTTAATTAATGAAATTTAATCATAATCAATGCAAACCCCATTCGAATCGAGTTTGACGAGCCTTAAATAAATTAATCTAGCCTAACAGAACATAATTATGCCTAATTTGACTCAATTCGAGCTGATGCGAGCCCGAATTGGACTCGAGGAGGATGGCAAGCAATGCTCGAGTTTAATTAAACTTTGTCGAACCTAATTTGACTCAATTCGAGTCGACTCGAGCTCAAACTGGACTCGATGAGGTCTAATTAAGTCGATCAAAGGTGCTCGAGGGTAAACTGGTGAAAATCGAGGTCAACAGAATCCACCAAGGATGTGAGACCTATCCGAGGTTGTATGTTGGAGCCTTTGCTCGACGACGTTAACCTATATGGAAGAGGTCGAGAGAATCCACCAAGGATGTGAGACCTATCCGAGGTTGTATGTCGGAGCCTTTGCTCGACGACGTTAACCTGTATGAAAGAGGTCGAGAGAATCCACCAAGTATGTGAGACCTTTTCGAGGTTGTATGTCGGAGCCTTTGCTCGACGACGTTAACCTGTATGGAAGAGGTCGGATCGAATCCCCCTGGGATCGATCTTCCAGTGATTGAGATGCAATAAAGAATGTGTATTTCTCCGATCATGGATAAAGAGATTATATTCATAGGTAGTTTTTTATTGTCATTTGTATTCTTTTTAAAGAAAGAAACAGTATCAGAACTGGACGAACAACATATTATATTACTGTAAGACAATACAATAAATCCCTAGTGTGACTTAGGGATATACAAGTTATATTATAATCAATATATAAGATATACGTACAAGGACAACACAATGTTTAACTTTGAAGAAAATATCAGGGATATCAAAGTGACACTCTATTTAACACGATGAGATAAGACAAGTAGTATTACTAATACAACTACACAAAGTACGTGGTCATTCAATCTCGCCAACCATTTGAATATTATTCAACTGTTGTCTTTGTTGTTGTTGATTTTGCCCCCCAGTTGGACCAGTTTCATCTCGAGTATGTGGGTTTTGGATGAATTATCAGAGATATCCTTGTCGGATCAACCTCTCGATCTCATCCTTGAGTTGCTTGCAGGCTTCGGTAGTATGTCCACGACTACGGTGAAAATAGCAATATTGCTCCTGGTTTCCAACATTTGGCTTCAAAGAATTAGGCCACTTGATATTTTCTTTATCTCGAATGGCCATTAGTATATTGGTTCGAGTTGCATTGAGAGGCGTATATTCTTTTTCATGTCGGAACTCACGTTGTGGTACTGGGGGTCTAGGAGATGAATTTTTCTTTCGTTGTGAAAATGAGTCCTCTATTGTAGGGGCGTTCTTACGCTTTCCAGTTGTTTGCTCAAATTGCTTTCTATGAGCATTAATGGCTTCATCAGCGGAGATTTGAGCTTCTACACGATGGATCAGGTTAGCATATGAATGAACTGTGTCCCGCATGAGTGCCGAATAGAAAGGACCAGGACGAAGGCCTCCAAAGAAGACCCCTAGGAGCAGTTCTGGGTCCACTCCCAAAATCTGTCAAGCCTCTGTGGAAAACCGTTGAAAATATTCTTTTAATGTTTCTCCCTCGTTCTGACGGATCCCAGAGAGGTGGGAAGAATCTTTAGCAATACTTCGATTGGCTACGAACTGCTAAACGAAAATTTTGGCCAATTTGGCGAATGAGGGGATCGTTCCAGACGGGAGTGAATAAAACCACGTCCGAGCCTGTCCTTTAAGAGTGGCAGGGAAAACCTGGCAAAGGAGTGCGTCTGAGGCTCGTTGAATATGCATGATGGTTCTGTAATGGTCGATGTGCTCGTACGGGTCGGATGTCCCATCATAAGACTCGATGCTTGGTAGCTTAAAGCCAGCCGGAATGGGATGCTGAAGAATGGTCTCAGTTAAAGGTGATGACTCTTGAAAGCTCCGTTGTCGAAGAGTTTGCTTCACATCTCCTCCAGGGAATTCTTCCCTTACTAATCTCCGTAATTCATTACGTAGAGTGTTGTGAGGGTGCTCGGTAATATGTGGTTGGGCCAAGTCTTCTGGGAGATCTGGAAGAATGTGAGGTTATCGGTTTGTGGGCAAAGGATGTGTAGAACTTGCTGTATCGGCAAGTTCGTTATCCTGGCGTGACTGCGGATGTCTTCTTGGCGGAGGAGGATGAATCTTTGCTTGAAGATGTTCGACTTAAACAGCTTCTACCCGTAGCAGATCTCGAGGGAGAAGAACCTCCTCCTATGGTGCTAGCGCCGGTTGTTGAGTCTCTCGCAGGAGTTGTAGGATCTCGTTCTGAGATTCTTCCATTTTGCGAATTCTCTCTTCTAGGGAGGGTCCCGAGGTTCCTTCTCTGGCTGCATTTTGCCCCCCGGGGTAGAAAGAGGCAGATATCGGACGTCTATGACTCATAGACTACTGGTGGGAGTTGGAGCGAGAAGCTCCAACAATATAACTGCTGCGCCTGTTGACCATCATAGCAATACTTGAAGTTGTGGAATAAGATTCCCACAGATGGCGCCAAACTGTTACGGACTCGAATATACGCGGCGATAGAATTTAGAAAATTTTCGTCCTAGCGTTGCACGGATATTCGGCACACAAACAGAATTGAAATAGTAACACCAGTATTTGTACGTGGAAAACCCTGGAAAGGAAAAAAACCACAGGGCCACGCCCAGTTGAAAGAGTTCCACTAGTGTTGTTTAAAATACAGGAGGCTGATTCGTCCTTCAAATTCAGGGCGATCAGATTACAATGAGTATTGAAAGTCAGTTACAGGGCCAAGCAGAGTCCTGACGTCACTCGGGTGTCTAGCAGAATTCCAGCGTCACTTGGAAGTTGTGCAGAATTTCGACGTTACTCGGGCGTCGAGCAGAGCTCCGGTGTCCCTCGGGCGCCTAGTAGTGTTCCGGCGATGTTCCGGCGGTGGTCGAGGAGGAGCTATTCCCTCCTATACTTCTCTTCTCTTCCTCTCTTCTTCTCTTCTTGGCTTAGGTCCCCTCTTAAGAGAAATGAGGGGCTATTTATAGTTTTTCTGGAGTGGCATAGCCCGTAAATAGATGAGGGATCAGGGGCAAATAAGGAGTGATCCGGATAAACGGCCGATATTGAATCCCTTGATCGTGAACCGTTTATCGAGCATTTGAAGGTCTTAATGATTTCGTAATTTGGTGGTCTTGGGCTCATTGGATTCGTCTCGTCGAGCCGCTCGATTTGACTATAAGCTCGTCAAAATCGGAGACCGTTTGGTAACTCAAATTGTGGTTCGAGGTTTCTAATAGCGCTTCGGGTCCTTGATTTGGACTCATTTGGGCTCGGATTGAGTTGAATTTGATGTCGTTGGGTTCGTATTTTCGAGACATTCAATTCGACTGTAAGTTTGCTAAAATCGGAGTTTGTATGGTTCCAATTTTAATTTTTGAAGTTTCCAACTAGATTTTGCCTCAAGATTCGTGCCCGATCAAGATAATTTTTTGACGATGTATCAATACCTATTTTAACACCCAAAGATTAAATTTTAGAAGAATTGCCTATTTTAATATCTTAATTAATCAACCAGAGTTTCTACAAATTCATCAATATAAATTAATCTTGGGGAAGACAACTAAAAATCATACATATAAAAATATAAAACTACATTAATCTCTCAAAATTCATGTACAATAGCCAAAAGTTCAATACATATATTTATTACTTTATCTTTTTAGCTATTGACTACAAAAGAATAAAACTAAATTAAATACATAAATAAAATAAACCATGAATCCCTGATCTATCCTCACTCGACTAGATTCTAGCCCCTGCATGAAAATATTTAAAACCACAGAGTAAGCTAACAACTTAATAGATTATAAGAACATACAACTAAAATTAATGTAAGGCACTATAAACATTATACATGTAATTATTCAGTCAATATAAATATGAACATATAACAAAAAAAAAGTGTAACAATCAATGAAACAAAAATAAGTCATATGATCAATAAATATTAGTACAATTGTATATCTTAATAGCAGAAATTAGTAACTGGTAACCATACACTAGGGTTAGTAAATTCTATCATTTTTATACTCATTAGTTATAGAATAGTTTCTATCTATCTCAATCCAAAAAATCTGTACATCTATTATATTCGTATGTATATTGTACCATGTCGATATTATACATATATATCATGTAAAGCATATGATTCATATATATCAAATATCTTTATATCAATTTTTTTAGTCTTATAATATGCTTGTATCAACCATAATATATATCTTATGGAAATCATATAATGACAATTATGCAATTTATTATATATATATATATATATATATATATATATATATATATATATATATATATATATATATATATATATATATATATATATATATATATATATATTATTGTCATATACATATATGCAAGCACTGTAAACAAGATAAGGCATCCAGTATCTATAGTGTTTTTCCAATATCCAATCCTGTTAGGCTAACTTTATAAGAATCATTCTAAATTATATCAATCATGTTTCAATGAATTAGTCATATTATATGTCACTTAAGTCAAGTGGCTTTCATATTAGAAGTCATTACTTCATGTTCGTCGATATATCATATCATATCAATCTACCTCCTTTTGCCGCTCTTTTCATGTAATTTAGGATTACACCATAAATTTTATTTTAAAGAAAAGTATGCGGGCCCACCCTTTAGTATAGTATAACACATCTTCAATCAACCTAAATTATTTAACCATTTTTGGTCAGCCTTTCTTATAACTATTGCAAAAAAATCTTATGGTCGTTGATGTTCTATCTTCACTAATTAACAGGACTCACACATTGAAATAAAATCAATCGCATCTTAATTTAATCCAGACCACTAGAAATATATCTTTTAAATAACTGTGTATATTATTATTTCTTAAATGAATATTATAGCCACAATAATGAGCTTCATGTATAATAACTGATCTCAAATCCCTAAAACTAGGAACTCATAATATTTTCTTGCAAAAATTATTCTAAAATTAGATGATCTTAGTTCAAATTTCTTATCAAACATGATTTGATCATTTGGTTTCAAATACTCTACATCTAACTTATAGGCTTCCTGAATCCTTTCTTGTAATAATGATTAGGTAATTACTTAAGTCAGAATATCAGAATCTTGATCAATAGAAGAAACTCCCTTCAACTTTAACTTTTCCATATCATGGATCAGAAAATTATTAAAAGTAAGTAATATGCTCGATATCCCAGAAGACTTCCTACTCAGAGCATTTGTTACCATATTGGCCTTACCATGTTAATACTGATTAATCAAATAATAAATTTTAATCAGTTCAAACCATCTTTTTTGCCTTAGATTCATATCATTTTGAGTGAATATATATTGCACACTCTGATGATCGGTGAAAACATCACACATTACTTCACACACACACACACACACACACACACACACACACACACACACATATATATATATATATATATATATATATATATAATCTCCATATCTTTAAAGTAGATATAACATCAACAAATTCCAAATCATATGTCAGATAGTTTCTCTCATGCAACTTTAACTTCCGAGAAGCATAAGTTATAACTCTATATGTTGCATCAGAACATATTTCAATCATTTCAGTGAAACATCAGTAAATACCTGAAATTTTTATGTACCTGATATGATTGTTAGAATTGGAGCTGATGCAGATAATCCTTTAGCTTCTGAAAGCTTGTCTCACAATCAGATATCCAAATGAAAGACACTAACTTTCTAAGTTAGTCTATTTATATGCAAAAAAATCTAAGAAAATTCTTTTATAAACTTTATGTAGTAGCTGACCATGCCTAAAAAGTTATTTATCTTAAATGCAATAATAAGTTTTGGCCAACTAGCAATAATATAAACTTTCTGGGGATCTACAGAAATAAGTATGCTGCTCATCACATATCCTAGAAAAGAAATACTTTCCAATCAGAATTCACACTTGAAAAATTTAGCATATAACTGATACTGCCTTAACATCTCTAGAATAATCCTCATATGAGTTATATGTTATTCCTCATAAGCAGAATAAATTAAAATATCATCTATTAAAATAATTACAAACTGATATAGATGCTCTTAGAATACCCTATTCATCAGATCCATTAAAATTGCTAGTATATTAGTCACCTCAAAAGGCATAACTAAGAACTCATAGTATCTATATCAGGTGCTGAAAACAGTCTTCAACACATCTACTTCTCTCACATTCACTTGAAATATTTAGATCTTAATCAATCTTAGAAAGCATAGAGAATTTTACTTAATAGTAATATTGTTTAATTCCATGTAGCTAATACACAAACATATTATACTGCCCTTCTTTTTCACCAACAGAATAGGTGTTCCCAGTGAAAACACATTATGACTGACAAATCTCTTGGCAACTAACTTCTGAAGCTCCTTGGGAGTCATCCTATACAGAGCCTTATATATCAGAGTCATACATGGGAATACATTGATACACTACTCAATTTCTATATTTGGAGGCAAACTCACTAATTCCTTGAGAAAAATATCAAGAAACTCCAATACTTTCAAGACTTCAGAAAAAGAACCAGAATTTACACTCATATCCCAAACAGATGGCAGAAATACCACACAACCTTTCCTCCACAATCTATCCACTTACACAATAGAGATCAGGCATGATAAAATATCTCTAACTCCTTAAAAGAAACAACTCTCACTACCTAGAAATAGAATGACTATTTTCTTCAAACAATTAATTTGAGCCTCATACTGGCTCAACCAGTCCAAACCTAAGGTGACATCAAATTCAAATATAGGCAACAAAATCAAACTAGACCTCCCCTTCCTATTAAATATATATCTCACAGAAGCATATTCTATTAGCTACCACACCATCTCCAATAGGTAAAGTAACAAACATAGTAAAAGGTAGTAATACTAAAGAAAAGTGCACCAAATCAAAGTAGTGTTAAAAAATAAAAGAGTAGTTGGCTTCAGAATCAAATAAAATGTAATAGGGCTGATCAGAAATATAAGTAGTGCTTATAACAACATTTGAAACATCTCGAGCATTGTGTCGATTCAAACTATTGAAAATATTATCTAGTCATCCTGTAGTACAGACCAAAGTGTCTTCTATCACAACTCCGACATACAGGTGCCCCACTAACATAACCTCTTGAATGGCAATATTGCCACTATAATAGCTCGTATTTTGATCATGTCAAATATTTTTTTGGAGTTATTATATGTCCAAATGACGAACCGTCTTCTTCGTAATATTGATATTATAGTATTTTAATTACATGATTTTTGTCATAATTTTTAAAAACTAGTGAAAATTCTTAAGAAATTAACACCTATCAATACAAGTGAGGATTTTGTGACCGAAAAGTGCCCATTTTGCAAGCTAATTTCACCAATTTTTTCTAAATAAAATATCTTATTTTTTGATTTTTTTTATATAATTTTTGAAGCTCCAAAAGAATTCCTATAAAGTTTATACTGAAAAAAAATTGATTAAATTAATTATATTAATATTAAATTATTATTTTATTATTTCAAAATATCCCATTCCATTATCAAATCAATTAAAATGCTCTTTCCTATTCAAACGGCTTAACAGATAAATGGAAACAAAATTTGAAAGAAAATGTGAGGAGAGAGAAAAGAAAGATTAAGATTTAGAGGTCGCGGAATGATTTTTTTACAGTTGATCTTATTGGGAGATTTGCTTGTCTCGCTATAAGAAACCATTACCCTATTTCAGATTTCAACTATTTTATATTTTGAGTATTTTTCCGATCAAATTTATATTTTCGTTATCAAAAGACAAAGATGATTTTGTCTTAGTAAAACTTTCACCGCATAACTTTTTTTATGTTATAAAAAACAAAGATTTGCTTGTCTCGAACTCGTGGCTCGATAAGCTCGACTCGCGAGCTCGTTAAAAAGTCAAGCTCGAGCCAATTCACGAGCTGGCTTGGCTCAATTACACCCCTAATGCCACGTTCCTGCTTGTGAGAAATCATTTGAGAATTAATCATAGTGATATATTCAATTAAACATTTTGCTCTTTGTGAGCTAAAGTTATTCTTAAATTTATCATCCTTAACAAACATTTGTGGATGATGGATGCATTTGTACTTAAGTTTTAAATAATAAATTTCATTTGAATATTTGAATTTTGTATAATTTGAGTTTTCACATTTTTATCAAGATTTAGTTGCAAAAATAATTTACTTTTGAAATTTACAGACATTTTAAAAAGAGAGCTCCTCGCGCAGCATTCTCAGACTTTATATTCATTTGTTTAGTGCATTTTGTAGGAGCACATATGGGGATTTAAAATTCTTATTAAGTTAAATATGCATGCTTCTCGAGATAGTGACCCGCTTCTGAAAATGATAGCATATTAATTTGGAGCTATCCCGTCAACTCTCACACTCATGCACCAAGTTATTCCCATAATACTCGAGCAATCTGTTCTACAAGATGTTAAGCTTGGTCTCTCCACAAATCTATAGAGTATACCAACTCAATAGCCCAAGGCTCTGATTCATTCCAAATTCCCATTTTATATGGCTGCTCAGAATGGTATTATGAGAACAAGGAGCTAGGATCTTCTCAAGGCAATGACATGCCTTAAATAAGTTCTCAATGTTATTATTATTATTATTATAACAATTTTGGATCTTCTCAAGTCAGTCAATCATATACGGGTGTAAGTGAGCCGAGCCGGCTCAAGCTCGACTCGTTTATGGGCTCGTGAGCCGAGCTTATCGAGCTCACGAGTCGAGCTCGAGCTCGACTTCGAGCTTGAGCCGGCTCGAATAAATATTAATATTTTTAAAATAATTTTATTTTATTTATTTAATTTAAATATTAAAAAAATAATAAATACCACCTAAGTTTTAAATGTTGAACATTTCATATTTTTTTCTAAATTTTAATTAAGTTTTAAAAATCCCTCTTAAGTTTTAAAAATCCCGCCTAATTTTTAAAAATCCCGCCTAAATTTAAAAATTCCCGCCCATGGCTCATGAGCCGGCTCGAGCTCGTTTACAGTGAGACGAGCTCGAGTTCAAGCTCGCTTTACAACTAACGAGCCGAGCTCGATAAGGGCCTAAACTCGACTCGACTCGACTCGACTCGACTGATTTGCACCCCTACAACCATATGAGACATCAAAGAGAACGACTAGCAATATATTATTTGGAAACCAATTCCTGAAGTTTTATATACGTAGTGATAAGTGACGATTACATTTCTTGCATATATAAATATCTTCCAGGATCTCCATTATTGCTTATCTAAGAATGCTTGCATACTAAAGTGTTTCATGCTCGCAAGCATACATAACTGAAGATAGACCAAGAATAAAAGCACCATAACATGAGGCTTTGTTAAATCTTTGAATACAATTGCTGCCTGACTTTATAAAAAGGCTCACATTCATTCTCAACTGACTTTGATGCCTTGTCTTATCAGAATGAATTGGATAGATTTATAGGATAAAAATCTCATATTTTTGTTAGTTTGAATAATAAATTATCTATTTTTCTTTTTTTTTTTAAATGCAATTTAATTATTTTATTTGATTTAATTTCGTAAAATTAAATTTAGATTTTAGATTTCTCTCAAATTATTCTTTTCAAATCTTTTCAGTAAAAATTTTAACAACATCTCGACGTCTCCTCCGCGTAGGGGGATTTTGGGAGACTAGGCATTCCCACCATGCTATGAAAAATATGTATGGTACGTATCGGGTGACACCACGATCGAAATTTTTAATTCCACCACGCAATGAAAACGTGTATGAGTCTTCGAGGTACTTGCATGAAAGCTCGCAAAATTTCCTACGCATAGAAACACGTATACTGGTACTTAGGGGTGTCCCCATCACTCTACGAAAAGCGCGTATAGAGTCTACCTGCTTCGACGCTAATGTTGCCTTCGAACTTCCTCTTGGTATGTAATAACTCAAATACATGAAATAAATTTATTTGAAAAATATGAAAATTCTGAAATAGAGCGCTTTGACACCGATCTGGTGATTGCTGTGGCGCTAGGCCATGAACAATATATATCCTTGCCTCACTCCAATGATTCCCGTACTTGATTACTTGACCAGGAAGAAAATTAAAAGAGATCAAGAGAGAGGAGAGAGAAAAACTTTTGGATTATGTTTATCATCCATTTCTATTACAGATTTTATTCTATTCATTGTAAATGACTAATCTATTACTTCTGTTTTTAATGATTTTAATTTCTACAGATTTTATCTCCTAAATTTATCAAAAATGCAATCTCCTGATTTCATAAATTTTCAGTGCAAATGTCCATTTGATACCCTATTTATTCACGTGATTCACTGATTGAGAGTGATAATGAACTGAAGATTAATTGGAAATTATAAAAAATCGGGACGACTGATTCACATGATTCAAAGAAAATCCCATAACCAGATAGCTTAACGGCCATAGCTCAGTTCGTCATCCCTTTAGATCGGCTAATCTCGTAACAAGGAAAATCCGAGAAGCAGCACAGTTAACAGAAACAAGTTCAGAAATCTTGCTAGTAGAATTCACGGAGAAGCACAGGTGACCTAAACCAAGTCACTGTCCAAACAACTACACAGTAAACAACAGGTTTCATTTCATGCCACAACTCTTTCTCTTCAAGCCTATTTGGATCACTTTTATTTTTTATATTTAAAAATTATAGTTGTTTAATGTGTTTTTTAAAGAATATTTATGAAAAAATAAATAATTTTATTTAAAAAAAAACTCAAAATAATTTTGAATTATTTTCAGTTTTTTAAAAAATAATTACCACCACAAACTGCCTCTTTGGAGACCTCCTCCACCGTCATCACCCCATCGGTTGTCATTGTTGATCACAAGTTACTAACAGAGTGATGCCAACGATTGCCGCCATTGTCATATAACTCAAGACTTACTTGATAGTTCATCAAAATAAAATAAAATGTTTCTAGTGAGCAATAATAAGAATTTTATGAGCCAATTGAAAGTAGAATGACTAGCTTCTTGTCAATCAGCAAGACAATTTCAGACGCTATTCTTAAAATTTTCTCACAAGAAACTTAAAACTAAATGCAAAAAATAACATGGTGAGCCATACTTAACACTCAACCTTTATGTATTTAAGGGGATGTTTGATGTACTTTGATCGTAAAGTAAACATAATGCAAGGAATTTCAATTTTGATATATTTGATTTGAAATAAAATAAATATAAAATAAAATTTCAAAAATTTTGGAATACACTCGTTAGGCTATTCAAGGTGTTTTCTAGTGTGATAACGGTACGCAGATTATGTGCAAGCGAGGCGACGGTAGATTAGAGATGACGAGAGGTACGGATATAACAAGATATCACACTACATGAGATCGTGTACGATGGTGTATTCTGAATTCAACAGATTCAAAATACACAATCTGGCATGACCTCATGTAGTTAGGCCTTCTCTAGACTCACTTCGCATCTTGACTTGCTTCATCACATCATC
Organism: Dendrobium chrysotoxum; assembly: GCA_019925795.1. Taxonomy (NCBI): domain Eukaryota; kingdom Viridiplantae; phylum Streptophyta; class Magnoliopsida; order Asparagales; family Orchidaceae; genus Dendrobium; species Dendrobium chrysotoxum. The sequence continues at coordinate 77,094,692 of CM034313.1, forward strand.
AAGACTGACATCACAACATGGTCCTTCAACTCGTCACCTTTAATCACTCCTTCAACTTTGCCTCCCAAACAACGCCATAAAACGCCATCGTCAAAAGGGAGACGCAAGCTTTCATCCTCCTATACTGGACACTATCTCCCGACTCGTTAATCTCCTGTAACTGTATATTTGCAGATCGGGCTTTCCTAGTTTGATCCAAAGATATCCTACAATCGTCAAGCTCCAACAATCTTTGTGCCTGCCCATTAATCACTCAAAATTCGTGCTCCACCGATCACTGCTCTCCTACAGTCACCTGTAGTTGTCAATATCTAGTAATCATCAACAAACCTTCCCATTGTTCCTCAAGTTTAGCATGCATCACTGTGACTTTTTCTTCTGCCTGACTAAATACGAAATAACTACCAAAAGACCGACCTCCGCTTCTGTTGTAATTTTCAGACTTTCAGTTCTCATTCCAAGCCCTATCAGAGGTTCTAAAAGGAGTAATCTGCCCATCATTGGTCGCAAATTAAAGCTTTTTTGGGATAACTATTTTACTGCATTGTTTTCGGATCACAATCATAATTTTTTTGGCCACTGTTTTTTCACTACTCTTAGAAAACTTGTACTAGGAATCTGCTTTCTACAACATTAAATAAAATTACTTTTTCTATAATAACTTCAGAACCACCTTTACAAAAAACTGAAGCCATCTCAAACAGGCACTAAGGCTTAGTTTGAGATGGCTTTCTTAATGCTTTGTAAAGCTGCTGGAGAGAGTAACTTTTTAAAATTGTTATAAAAAATAATTTTTTAGCATAAATTTTTTTAAAGCAACAAAAAAGCAACATCAAAACATAAATTATGGTTGCAGTTCGAAAAACAAAGCAATTAGAAAGTTGTCTCAAACGAAGCCTAAATGAGCACAATTTTCTCAAAAGATCATAATCACGGGTGGTTTTGTGCCCCGAAAAAAGGTTCATACTTTCAAATTTGGAAATTAGAAAATGACAGGAAAAAACTATCCTTATGTGATCAATTTAGTCATATAATTATTACATTTCTCCAATTTAGCTCCTTAACTACATAAAATTGATCCAAAATGATCTCTTTGAGAACAAATTGAGACAAGTTTGTAAGGTCAACGGACATTGAAACCAATTTTGTATCCAATTTTCCAACAATTTCTATCCGATGGAACATTTGTGATCAATTTTGCATAATTGAAGGATTAAATTATATAAGGTTGATATCCCAGGACTAAATTAGCCACATATGAATAGTTATGGGACTACTTCAAACTCTCTAAAAAATGACACTATAATGCCTTGTCTCTTTAAATTACATGTGAAATGAAATAGGCAAAACTGTCCCCTTCACAACACAAAAAAAAAAATATTTAATATGCAACCAAGAAGAATTACTCTAGTTCAAAAAAACGTCCTAGTTATTTTCTATTGACAGTACTCTTCACAAACTACAGTTACAAGAATCCTTCGTTACAAACCACAATTCCCTCGTTCGCAATAGGCAACAACCTGATCTAAAAATACATGAGTGGAAAGGTCTCGGGGCCAATAGATGAAACACTGTATATAAAATCATTGAGAAGAACGGGTGCTTAAATTTGTGACGGGATTGAACAAGTATCTCAAGGAAATGAATGCGACAGAATTAAGATCAAAACCGTTACCCGCAATTCAAGAAGTTTTTTTAAAGAGGTTCACTTGGAGGAAATTCAACAAATACTAATAATGGGATCTTCAATTTCCTCGTCCCATGGAGATGAGGCTTTTGTACTTGTTTGTGGCACCCAACAACACCTAAACCTTGACAACAGACTATGAAAGGGATGACTTCGGTGTGATCACTGTCGTAAATCATGTCAAACCAAGGAAATTTCCTGGAAGACCCATGTCACACCAACATTATGGAAACTTACATTTTTCCAATAACAAAGAGAGGCACATACTCACATATGATACAAGTCGTCGCTAACGACTCAAAACCGAATATGTTTAACAAAGAACAAATAGATCTTCACAAAATGTTCATTAAATCTCATAAAATGTTATCTCTGCTTCTAGTGTGATTGGTGCTAGTTTTTGTGGCACAACTAGGTAATCTAATAAATGTTTTAAATAACAACAACAACAACAACATCAAGCCTTTATCCCACTACGTGGGGTCGGCTACATGAATCCTTTTTCTCCATTGTGTCCTATTAAAAGTCAAATTCTCGTTTAAATCTAATAAAGAAAGATCATTTCTAATATTTTCTAACCAAGTCTTTTTAGGTCTACCTCTACCTTTCTTAACATAAGTCAAATCTAAGACCTCTACTTTCCTAACCGGGTCATCGGGAGGCCGCCGTTTTACGTGACCAAACCATCTAAGGCGACTCTCTCTAATCTTATCTTTCACTGGAGCTACTCCAACCTTTTCACGAATATGCTCATTTCGTATCCTATCTCTAAGGGTAAAGCCACTCATCCACCTGAGCATCCTCATCTCTGCAACACTTAACTTAGAATTATGCTTCTCTTTTAATGGCCAACATTCAGCACCATAAAGCATTGCAGGTCTCACCACCATCTTATAGAATTTTCCCTTAAGTTTGAGGGGTACTTTTCTATCACACAATAAGCCCGATGCATTCCTCCACTTCAACCATCCAACTTGGATTCTGCTGATAATATCCCCATCTATATCACCATCACTCTGAACAATAGATCCAAGATATCTAAAACGTGTACTCTTATTAATGACTTGATCGGCCAAAGTCACAATGCCCTCACTAGGTCTATTATTACTAAAATTACACTCCATATATTCCGTTTTAGACTAATAAATGTTTTAAATGCAAAAAAAAAAAAAACAAAGATTGTTGATAATAGTTGTAGGTGTCTCTAATCATTAATAGGCTATGCCTCAGTTTTAGAAAATTATAAATCATGAATAAGGGGCTAAGTATAAGAATTGTGGATGGTTCTCTAATTAAAGTTACCTGGAATCATGTATGTTTGCATCTCAAATAGATTAATTCTCAGTTCAATCATACTGATGCCAAACCTTGCCTACAGCCTATTATTATCTGTCAATAAATTCACTTCTGATCAAAACTGCAACATTAAATTTATTCTTAATCATTATGAATTTCAGTACTTCGATTCAAGGAATACAATTTCAAGTACTAATATGTGTTCCAACATTAATATCCACAAGGTTGATAATACTTTAGAAAAACAAGCTCGCATGGTCAGGTCATCTAGCTAGTATAAAAAACAATTCTTTTTTATAATAATTATTTCTTATGAAAGAAAAGGCTGAGGCGGTTTAAATATTTCAAAATTTTCAAAACTATAATTCAAACTAAACAAAAATGTGTTGAAAACCAACAATGAAAAAGAATATACCTCAATCCTATGTAATTATATATCAAATCAAAAGGTAATTCATCAAACTTCATATTTTTACACATATCAAGAAAATGGGACAGTCGAAAGAACAAAAAATTTTGAGGTGACATTCACTCACGTTTACTACACATGTTCCCAAACAGCTCTAGGAGGAAGCTACCCTAACAACAGTATATCTCCGAATTGTAATACAATGTCTTCTCATATACTCAACTTTCAAATTCTAAGTTTTCCTAAGGTCATATACACACACAAGAGTAATCTCCAATATTCCCTTAAAAGGGTTCAGAGGTTCAACATATGTCCATATTCACACTCAAAAAAAGAGTAAAATTGATCCAAAGGGTCATCATATACATATTCAGAAGATATTTTTCTAATCAGAAAACATATATGTGCTTTTCTCCCATCACAAGACGTGCTTACAACTCCATGGAATTAAAATTGTTTTAACAACCGTATTACGTAAAAATTATATCTAGGGGAAGAACTTTCAAGAATATAACTTTAGAACAATTCCTACAATTCTCACCATACCTAAAGCACCATATCTACTCAGCAGTTAGTACAATCCCCTAACTCCCAAAGATACAGCAAAACTAATTCTACTTGTCATCTCAAGTTTGGACAAACACGTCATCTCCTCCACAATTTCTACTCTTAAGAAACCATGAGATGCATACGTAATCTAGAAAAAGCAAACAAAGGAATGAGCAGAGCACCCAACACGTCTTAAGCATCAACAATCCAATTGGAGCCCAAGAACCCCTGAAAAGTACTGAAGGAAAAATGTTCTCTAAACCCATGAATGTTGAGCTAATGAAAATCTAAGAATTACTGCTAACAGATCATTCTCATGAGGTGCAATACTAGGAAAAAAATTAAATAGTATGAGCAAACGATATCACAACTTTTAAGCAATTTAATATTTTTAAAAACAATCACCACCGCCACAAAAAATCGGCACCAACAACTATCGCATGCAACTTCCATCACTACAAGTGACCACATTCGGTCGCCGCTGACCATCACCACTACTGTCACAAAAATCAACTTCTTCAAATTCAATAAAAATAAAAATAGCCAATATTTAAGAAACCAAAGATAACTTATTTCATATAAAAATATTAGTAAAATAAAAGAAAAAATTAAAAACATAAAGTGATCCCAAATGACATCTTAATATATTATAGATTGATCCAAAAAACATATGTTGAATAAGCTTTAGAAAATGCATAAAATAAAACATTAAGCCCATAAGAGATATGCCTCTTAACATATAGAGAATTATAAGCAATCATGTAGAGAAAAATTCTCTTAGGCAATTTGAAAATTTCCAGTTGCGCAGAGTCTGAGAGCGTGCATTCGATCGATTTGGATAAATTGGTTGATGGATTCGATAAACCAAATGGTTTTGGATCAAAAACCAAAAAATCAAACTGACAAAATTGTACCAATAACTGAACTAAATTGAAACAAAATATACTTTGGTTTATTCGGTTAGATTTTGGTTTCCAAAATCTAGAATAATACCTGATACATCACCAAAAAAAGGCTTGATCGGGCACAAATCTTAAGGCACATCTTAATTGGAAACTTCCAATCAAAATACGGGACCATCTAAACTCTGATTTCACAAAACTTATAGTCAAACAGAAATCTCGACGATATGAACCCAACGACATCAAGAGCGGTCCAATTCAAATCCAAATGAGCACAAATTGATGACATGATACACATTTGAAAGTTTCAGAATATTAATTGGGTAACCAAATGATATTCAAATAAGGCATGCTATAGTCGAAACGAGCGGCTCAATGAGACAAATCCAACAAGCCCAAGATCGCTAATTTCCAACATCATTATGACACATAAATGCAAGATGATCGCTCTACGATCGGGGAAATCAATATGGACAGTTCGATAGAACACTCTGAATTTGCTCTAGATCTTCTCCATATTTATGGAGCATGTTGCTCTTAAAATCTATAAATAGAATCCCACTCTCTGTATGAGAGGAGCTTTAAAGGCTTAGACCTTGGGCTAGAGATTCAACAGAGCTTTGAAGAAGCTTGAAAAATCTCGGAACTTCGCCCGAGCACCACCGTCAGCGAACCCTCTCCGCTGCTGAACATCCACCTTGCCATCATCGTCAAACCTCAGGCCTGCCGATGCCGCTTGACCTTTGCATCTAACCTCCATCTGGCTACCACTATTAAACTTTTCATCTCCTACACATTGCTATCAAACCTTCTATCAATTACGATCCTTCCAACATCGGTCGCTCGCAAACTATGGTCCTTCTATCCTCAGTTATCCATAAAAAATGATCCTACGATCATAGTTGCCTGACTATGATCCTCGGACCAACGTCACTCGACTAGGGTCCTTCCAACCTTCATCGCCTGCTGACTACAATCCTTAAACTATCATTGTCCCACTACAATTCTCGGGCTCTCACTAATGACTACAGTCCCTCCGACCTCGGCTGTTCGACTATGGTCTCATTGACCACGGTCGACCAACTACGATTCTACCATCATACTTGCTCGTTGACTAAAACCCTACAACCCTCACACCATCGCCGCCTGACTATAGTCCTTACGACTTTATCGACCGCTGACTATAATCCTCAAGCCATCGTTGCCCAACCACTGTCCTTCCGATCTCTGTTGCTCACCGACTCCGGTCTTCAGATCACTATCGCTAACTACGGCCCAACCTTAGTCACCCGCTGATGCAATCAAGGATTTTCATTTAATATTTTGTATTTTATTTATGTTCTGGATGTTATGTAATTTTGAACTTTATTTTTTTTATGTGCCATATGATGGAAATCAATCCATGATCATGCTTGGGTTTGGTGCTCTTTGGTAATTTCTCTCCTTTGATTTTTCACTCATATTGAACTTGTTCTTTTGTTTCATTATTGTCTTAGTGGCATTTATTAATGGGCTAATATTTCCTAAATGGGCTTGGCCCATATCTTCCCATTCTTCTTGGTTGTTTGGTGCCTTGTGCTTATTACGGTTTGCTTTTGTTGGTTGGAATTCCTGTTGGTTTTCCCCATGCAGTTAGTGGTTTCTTGGAAAATTTGTTTTGCTTTTTTCTGGGCATTGGTTCCTGCAGCTGGCCGTTCGCCTCTGTCTTTGTTGTTTCCAAGTCTTGTGTTGGCTCCTATTGGTTATATGGGGTGGCTCATTTATGTGGGCTATTGGGTCCTTTTTCCTCCTATTTTTGGGGCTATTTTGCTGCAGTTGGAGGGTGGTTGTTGGCTGAAATATGATTGAATCCTAAGGGTTTTCTTCCTAAGCTTGAAAGCTATCTTCTTCCTACACCTATTTCTTCTTCTGGTCTTCTATATATTTCATCTCTCTATGGTTTCCCTTTCACTTGTATCTTTCTTCTCCAAATATAGTGAGTGTGAGGTGTTGTTGTGCCTGTTTGTTGGCATTTGCCGGAGGAGTGCCGACTTGAATTGGATCAAGATTTCTGTGGCGAACCTCTGGTTTGATTTTTCCTTTGAGCACCATTCTCTAATTTTCAGATTTGCATGTGAGGTGATATTTCTAGGCTGTTCTGAGGGTAGTTTAATTTATGTTTTTAATTTGTTTCTTACATAGTTTCCTAATCGTTTCTTATATCTGTTTTCTATTAAGTTTCCTTCTGTTTATGTTGGTTTATGTTTTATTGAAGGAAGTGTCATGTTGCAAATATAGTGCTCTCCTACTTGGCTATAGAATTTAGTATTACATCACCCGCCGACAACAGTCCTCTGACCTCCGTCACCCATTGACTACGGTCTCTCTGACCATCGTCACTTGACAACGATCCTTCGGACCACAGTTGCCCATTAATTATGATCCTTAGGCCACCGTCGCCCGTCGACTACGGTCCTCAGACCCCCCCGGTCGCCCAACTACAATCTATTTGACCTCAGTCGCCTGACTACGGTCCCTCTGACCATTATCGCACGACTACAATCCCTTTAACCTCTGTCACCCTAATATTTTTCCTCCGACTTCAATCGCACGACTCCAATCCCACAGACCTCCGTCGCCCAACTACGATCTTGCCGACCAAAAGAATAAGCCAAAAATCTCTAAAGAATAACTCTCATGCCAACTCTGATCATGTAATGTGCTCTATACAATGTATATTAACCACATTGTGCCAACGCTTTCCCCCAAGAAAGGGCATCATTTGTAATTAATGACAAATACTAGTAGAATCATTTCAACTGGGAAAGACCCCGTGTTTTTTTCTCTTTTCAGATTTTTCAACATAAAAATTATGTTGTCTTGTATGATTCTTGTACCACTCTCTCTTATATGTGAGTGTGTTGAATCTTCATATAAAGTTAGGACTTTAAACTCTATATCTCTCTAATGTCGTGAATGTTCTGGCACACAACAATACCCATGCAACGTATTCATTAGCAAAACATGCAATTTCTTTGTCCATTGGGAAAAACATCTTTAATTGCATTTATCGTGCAAACTCTAATTATATTAGCACAATAAATCATGTGCAAGAAACATCTTATTTCAATTAAATTGTCTTGCATGAGTGCCTTTTTGTCAAATTAAATTATAGCAGAGGTTCTAAAATTTTTATTTTCAGTTAAATCAAACATTTTTTATTTTAAAATCAAACCATCATTAACTTCAAACCATATAAGCCTTACTCAAACCAAAATAATCAAACCATTATTTTATAAACCAAACTAAATTAACAAACTAGGTTTGGATCGGTCAAAGTTTTGGGTTTGAACAAACTAATGTACATCGCAAGCAGAGAGAAAAAAAGATACACTAATATGATAAATAAATGAAACTAATGTTGACGATATAAGGTGTAGACCAACAGTACATGGAAAGAAGTAATAAAAGCCTTACATAAAGAGTTAATGCCTGATACCGAATACTCTAATGAAAGGACTAGGACTTATAAAGCAGACCGAAGTTATTCACATTAAGCTAATAATGGCCATAGTAACAAATATAACTGAAAACATTATATATAAATCAATTCTTCAGCTAATGCTCATGTATACGTTTGCCAACTTTCAACAATTAGCGCAATTAAATGCCTACTTATGGCAAATGCTGTAAATAAAGCAATTCGATTACGACAGACTTGTAATATGCACGCTAAACATGCAAAACTAAAAACCAAACTCGTCTCTAGATTGATGAAAAAATTATATCAACATGTTTGGACATTTTTAAAAGCATGTTCCACTCTAAACCTTACCACAAGCCCTGAAAAAACTAACCAAACCAAAATCGATTGGTGAAATACTCAGCTGGCCTCAAATACTGCAAGTTCCTAGAATAGAAGGGATGGCAAAAGACTATCAAAATATCTACAATCTTACCCTTTAATCTCTTACTAATTTCCCCTTTTTGTACGTGAAAAGGATGGAGTAGCTCCAGTGGAAGAAAAGATTAGAGAGAGTCACCTTAGATAGTTTGGTCACATAAAACGGGGGCCTTTTGATGACCCGCTTAGGAGAGTAGATGTATTAGATTTGACTTAGGTTAAGAAAGGTAAAGGTAGACATAAAGACATCATTAGAAAATATTAGAAATAACTTTTAAATGAGAATTTGACTTTTAATAGGACACAATAGAGAAAAAGGATTCATATAGCCAACCCCACGTAGTGGGATAAAGGCTTGTTGTTGTTGTATGCTGAATATTTAATGATCTCAATGCAGTTTCCAAAAGGACAATATAAATTATTGAAAAGGAACAAACAATAGAAACCTTCATTCCGCTTAGGGGGTGCCTTTGTCCGCTTGGCATAAACAAGGGGTTGGCCCTTGTGCTAGGCCGGCTTGATCAGGCTACCAATACCCCCCCCCCCAAAAAAAAAACCCAAAGAATCACATTGTCTTTAGTGAAAGGACGAGAACTGATGCTTCACTCTCTCATATGGCTCCCATGTTGCGTCGTAGTCTGGTAGGTTCCTCCATTTCATCAACACCTCCTTGATCCCCCCCTTCCCCCTGTCGTACCCCTTTTAACTCCAATGATTCCAACATCACCTCCAAATCCTTAATCAGTGTCACTGGTAACTTTGAGCTAGTTGCATGATCCCCAATAGCTCTCCTCAGTTGTGACACGTGGAATATCGGATGTATCGTAGCGGTCGAGAGTAACCTTAAGCGATACGCCACTGCTCCAATCCTCTCCAATACCTCATAAGGGCCAAAGTACCATGAGGCCAGCTTCTCATTCCTCCTGTTGGCTACTGTCCTCTGTCTGCAGGGCCACAACTTCAAGAACACCCTATCCTCAACTGCGAACTAGATGTCCTTCCTATGCTCATCCGTCTGCTTCTTCATAATTTGCTAAGCCCTCAACAGGTGCCTTTTTAATTCGTATAGCATTCTATCACTTTCCTCCAAGTACTACCCTACTGAAGAGACCGGTGTTCCACTCTCTCCAAAATGCACCAAGGGTGGAGAGTCTCTTCCGTGCAGCACTTTGAAAGGAGTCATCGGAAAAGTCAAGTGGTACGATGTGTTGTACCAGTACTCCGCCCATGCTAGCCACTTGGCCCATAGCCGAGGCATCCCTGAAGCAAAACACCGCAGGTAAGTCTTCAGGCTCCTACTTACCACCTCCATCTGCCCGTTTGTCTGAGGGTGGTAAACGATGCTCCTCTTCAACATTGTTCCCTGCAACCTGAACAACTCTCTCCAAAAATGACTAAAGAACACCTTGTCTCGGTTAGAAAATGCGACTCCGGTATCCCATGCAACCTGACCACCTCTCTGATGAATGTTGCTGCCACTGTAACAACCGTATAAGGGAATGGAGTGAGCATACTTGCTCAATCTGTCAACCACCGCTAAAATCACTATAAATCCCTCAGATTGGGATAGTCGTTCTATGAAATCCATGGTGACCTCCTCCCACACTCTGTCTGGAAGAGCCATAGGTTGAACTAATCCCTCTGGAGCCATAACCATATACTTGTTTCTCCGGCATACCTCACATATAGCCACCATCTCCTCCATATCCTTGTGTATCCCCTTCAAATACAACTCTATTGACAATCACCCGTATGCCTTTTGCACGCCAGAATGGCCTCCTACAAAGCTCCATGGAATTCCTCCAGCAAATGGGGAATATGAACCGAGATTTGTGGCAGCACAAACCTCCATTGGTACAATAGTCTCTCTCCCTCTAAGGAATAGCCTGGGTAGCTACTCTCATCCATCAGTAGATCCATCTTAATCTTCCTTAACTCCCCGTCCTGTACACTTTCCTCTTTGATAGCCCCCCAATCTACCATCAGTGGTATCGAAATTGCCATCTCCTGGAGCTCCCCCCATACATCTGGATAAGGCATCAGTCGTCTTGTTCTCTAATCCTAGCCTGTATTGTATCTCAAAGCCATAGCCTAGTAGCTTTGCCAGCCACCTCTAATGCTCCTCGGTCACCATCCTCTGCTCTAACAAGTATTTCAAGCTTCCCTGATCTGTCCTGACGATGAAATATTAGGATAACAAGTAAGGCCGCCACTTTTGAATCGCTAAAATGATGGCCATCAACTCCCTCTCATAGACTGACTTCAGCCTAGCTCTAACCGTCAATACTTGGTTGAAGTACGCTATGGGTCTGTAATTCTGCATAAGCATTGCCTCCATCCGTACCCTAAGGCATCAGTCTCTACTATTAAAATCTGACTGAAATATGATAGAGCCAACACCAGTATTGTGGTCATGGCCTGCTTCAATCCCTTAAAAGCCCGAGTAGCTGCCTCCCCCCATAAGAAACTATCATTCTTCAACTGCTCCATCAGTGGCCACGCTATGGTACTATATCATCTCACAAATCTTCTGTAATATCCCGTCAACCTTAGGAAACCTCTTAGCTCTTTCTGGTTCTAAGGTGGAGGCCATTTTAACATTGCTTCAATCTTAACCTGATCAGCGGCTACTCCCTCCTAAGATATTACATGCCCCAAGTACTACACACTGGCCTGTGCAAAACAATACTTCAAGTGCTTCAAATGCTCCTCCTCTGACCTGTTGTACACAGGATGTTGTCAAAGAAAATCAATACAAACTTTCGAAGGTATGGTCGGCCCCTTTGCTGCTAAAAATGTGGTTGTGTACGAGTTTCCTGAGCTACTGCCCCTGCCACCCCTCTCTAGGTGCTTCGGGTCCACCAATTGTGCCGGCTCCAAAGCCTCTCCCAAGTCAAGAGGCCTCATCACTCTAACCGTTGCTCGAATCTCTGGGTTGAGACCTTTCATGAAGTTTCCCTCTAACACCGTCTCAAGAAGTTGATCCAGTCGACTAGCAAGACACTCGAACCTCTCTCTCAGTACTCTATCACTGATCCCTCCTATGTCAGTCCCCTTCCCTGATGATTCAAAAAGGTTCCAACAAGTAGTCCTTGAACTCCCTTCAGCTCTGTCTGGGTCATTTCATGCCCCTCCATTGGTACCAAGCCAAAGCCTTCCCTTCCAAATATAGGCCAGCTGCCGTCAACCTCTCCTCCTCTGTCAATCCAATGACGGTGAAATACCTCTCTACCTTGTAGATCCACCAATGTGTATCCTCTCCCTTAAAGATAGGCATCTTCAACTTCCTCACCATCAGATCTCATTTGTTTCCTCTGAATCCTCCATAACCTCTCATTCCACGAAGGGGAGGTCCTCCCCAAGTGTTATGATCATCCCTTATGCGCTCGTACCCAAACCCCTCTTCAAAACCACCTTTCCTTTTATACCAATCCTCACCCACGCGCTCAAAATAAACCCCTCTTCTTGCAAAATCAGCATCCATCCTTTTATACCTACAACTCATCTCCTCCCAAAAAATAGGCTCTAGGAGAGGCAAACCCATCTTCCCCCTCCAAAATCTCCACCTCTTGGTTTTCTCCTCTCCTTAGCGGACTAGGGTCACCACCACTTCATTGGCCGCCGATGGCTCCCTTCACCACCAACGTCGTCGTTTTGGGTTGGGCCTCCAGCAGCTTCCTCAACATTTATTCCATGATAGCAAACTTCCCATCAATCCTTTCATGAACAGATGAAAATTAATTCTTGAATTCTAAAATTTTCTCCACAAAATATGATTTTAATTGGCCTAAATCCTCTTCCAAAACTTTTACTTTCCTTCCGGCCATTGGTACCTTGGATCGAAGCGCTCTGATACAAATTTGATAGGAAGTGCTTGCAGAAAAATAGAAGAAATCCCTTGCTGAAATAAGAATTCAGCAACTAGCAAATCAGCTTTTGAGAAGAAAGTAGAGGAATAATAATAGGGATATTCTTTATTTGATAATAGATGAAAGAGAGCAAGCAAGATACAATGGATCTTCAATTTGAGAGGAAGAAAGATCTGGCTCTCCCAATCCCTAGTCGATGGCTAGAGCCCAAACAAACCTAAAAAGACTCAAATTCAGCAAACAACTAAGATAACCCTAACCCTAGGAAATCTCATATATTTAAAGCATACAAATACAACTCCAATTTATTAAAAAACCCTCCCCAATTTCAAATCCCTCCTAAATCGCCCCTCCTCTTTATTTTTTTATTCAAATAGTGGGCCCCACAAGGGGGAGGGCTATAATAATCCAAATTTTTTAAAATGAAAAAAAGGAATTTCAACGCCGTACCTTATCGAAAAAGAGAGAGGGAAGAGAGAGAATGTTGTTTAGTATTTTTTCATCTGTCAATTATGTTAAAAAATTTCTTATATTTATTGTAAGTAACTCAAATGGCATTTTAGTTTTCAATAATTTTGATTATTATATAAATTTTCTTGTAATGAACAAAATTGATTATTTTCTACTGCATTTTGATTGTGGCATTTGGATAAACAAGAAATGCAAATGGGTTAACTATTAAAATACAATATCCTGCAAACGAGGGTGGGCCGACGAGCTTTCTTTTAAAGATGATTTGTGGTGTTATCCCGATTTTAGCCTGTAATAGATGACCGATTACGTCGACAAGCAGAGAGTGACGACTCTTTATTGATTTAATAAAGTCACCTGTAATGATAATTGATTAATTGGATACGTAATAATTGATATGACCGATGGCCAACTGAAAATTAGTTGAAGTAAAAGATGTTGAAAACACCACATTAAAGCTGGATGTCCTGCCTTGCTAAATCATATATTAATTTATGCATATATTGATAGCACTAATGACATTGACAGATACATTATTATCATTGACAATATTGGATGCATTGATAATATATAAATAGATAATGCATATGAATAGATAAGATAGATTCTTTTAGAGATTTATGAATTATTTCTGCACTGTTGTTTTACCGATTTATTGAATTTCATTCCAATTATTAATTTTTAGATTCATTGTAATGATTCCCTGCTTTTATTAATGATCTGATAATATTTGATCATTAACTATATTGGCTGGTATTAATTATATTAGACTGAGCATATCATATTGATTATTTAGTCCTTGCATCGAAAGCTTTAGTGAGGTTTAGATTACTGCTGGGCTTTTAAGCTCATTATGTGGATGTTAATGATTTCAGGCCAGGAAAAAATCCAGGACTAATTGAAGTGAGATTGTCAGAGATCCTCAGGTTTTCTTTAGATTTTAGTTCTGTATTTTCTTTTATTTTTTTGTAGAGTAATCTCCTAGCTAGTGCAAATGACATTTTTGGAGAATAAATAGTAAAAATATTTTGATGTATATGATTTTAGTTTCTTTCACTGGTTATTGTTTATATTGATGATTTATAGAAGCTCTGATAAATTCTTATAATGATAAATAGACAATTCTTCCTAATTTGATTCTGGGGTGTTACACGGGCTGCTGCCTTGGTCTACCTGGCATAAACAAGGGGCCAACCCTTATGCTGGGCCAACTGGAGAAAGACCGGTCTAACATAACTCTATTAACATAATTTATCCTAGTATTGACAACAAGTCCACTCGAAAGCATAATGAGCATGCACATTTAGACAAGACAATCACTGAATTCATAGCTTCTAAAAATTATAGAAAAAAGTTTAAAGATGGCACATGGTTCTCACAAGTACAATGTAAGTTGACTTAAAAAACGTGAAAATCTTACACAGGAGAACTGTTAGAGTACAGCCACATTAAAAAAAAAGTCACTACTTATAGCAAGGCAAATGGATACAATAGAACATCACGAGAATGAAATGGAATTTTCGTAATGATCAATATCACCATAAAAGTTACATATTCTACAGCCTGGAAGAATAATAAGTATGCAGCTGTTACAGACAGGGGGGCATCATGTAATAAAAAAAAGGTAGCAAAATTTAATTGAGCTCTTTTATTTCCTAAAAAGATGGTAGTTTTCTGGTGTTCTAACGAATAAATACCGCATGAATGGCAAAGGTTAAAGCTTTGTTCCAGAATTAGCAACCTTCCTCAACTATAGATTACGCCAATGTTGGTCTTCTGGACGGTTTCTTAAACACTCATAGAACCTAATATCAGCGTCAGTCTACAAAACAAAGTGACATCATAGCAAACTTTCTCAGCAAATACACAACAAAGGCCAATTAAAAATTGTGAAAAAAAATTAGAAAAGTTTCCTCCACGTGAAATTCTGCATAATAAAATTTCAACAAGTACTAGTAAATTTCAAGAAGCAACTCTAAATCTCAAAATCAACCAACAGAGGGCTTCAGATCGATAATTTTCTCAAAATATCTGCAACAAAATTCTCCAGGTAAACATCACATTAATAAAAAAAAAGTATCTTTGAGGAAAAAAAACCAAGTAGACCCGTTCATAATTTACTTAAAATGTCAATGCATAGGTCCCGCTAATCAATTCGAGTGGCACAAACCAGGTAGAACTGTTCATAAAAAGCGACAATAACAACATGATGAACTAAGAATAGTTTGGTACACATCACAATAAGTAAAGACTGAAGTGCAGATAAAACAGACAAAACCATACATCCTAAAACAGTCGTGCCAAAACCAAATCAAAAGGTATTCCTCAGAACTGTTGCACCGCAAGCTCGACGCCAATACAGATTCAAAGTCACCCAACAGTAAACCAGACGAGTAAGCACGTTCTCGACATGGAACTAAACAAAACGAGAAAAAATTAGCAAGAGAGCAAAAAAAAAAACCATTTAAAAACCTTAAAAATCAATCAATTTTTTTATCAATTTCAATATATCAAAACAGTAAAAAAGAATTCACCTAATGAAGTCCATAGCCACTCATAGGTCCCATGGTAGACCTCTGCAGTCCAGCCTGCGTTAAGTTACTAGGCTGGTAAGATGAAGAACCACCACCACCAACCTGCTGTGTCCCTGGAGGTGGAGTCCCTTGAAAACCAGGAGCCCCCTGGAATCCTGGAGGCCCCTGGAAGCCAGGAGGCCCCTGAAACCCTACATTTTGATAACCAGAACTCCCCAGGGCATGGGCATAATTTGCTACAGCTGCCTGCTGCTGTGGAATTGCTGCCTGGTTAACTGCAGATGGGGAAACTCCAGTACCCAAAGCTCCCACAAGAGCAGGGTTTAAGGATGCAAGCATTGCGGGATTGATACCAAAGGCAGCTGGGTTCTGGCCAGCAGCCGCAAGCATTGCAAGTACTGCAGCATTCATCGGCATCCCCTGCCCAATAAGACCTTGCCCAAACATTGCAGCCTGCTGCGCCAGCCCCATGTCTGATGGGGTAAACTGACCACCATAAGCAGGCGCATTAAAACTGCCCATGTTCACTGCAGCATTAGGCGGGGCAGCATTGGTACCACTGGCATTATTGGTAGCTGTCGATGCCCTACTCTTGTTGCTATCCGTTGCCTTTTGACAAACCAGATTATACCCCTCAAAGTTCTTAATAGGCTCTTCTAAGGCCTTTCTCGCTCCCTCAACAGTTCTGAAGACGAAAAGCGCAAAGCCCTTGGCCTTCCCAGTCTGGCGATCGAATCCAATCGGCCCTTCTTCAATCTCTCCATATTGAGAGAAAAACGCGTGAAGACGGCGGCCATCAATGTCTCCATGGAGATTGCCAACATAGATCTTTCGGGGAAGGTTATCGCTGGGGTTAGGATTAGGGCTATGGTTGCTCCTAGTGTTACGATTAACGTTCTGAGAAGGGCCCGCGGAGGCAAGCTGACAGGTGGTCATGCGGTTGTCGATGAGCTTATTGGGATGGCGTAGAGCGCGGCGAGCGGAAGAACGTTCGCGGAAGAGTACGAAACCGTACCCTTTGGAGCGGCCCGTAGCGCGGTCAGCAACAACACGGCACTCTTCGATTTCACCATAGCGAGCATAAGCTGCGCGAAGGCTATCGGAGGTGGTTTCCCAACCAAGGCTATGGATGAAAAGCTTTCGATGAGCGGGATCGAAGTCAGTTAGGGCACGGATCGAGGCAACAGTGACGGGGTCCCGAGCCGCGGCGGAGACGAGTAGTGAAGTGAGTTGGTCGGTGTCTAGGGGTGCTAGGAGTTTACGGACGTCTTCTTCCTCATCTTCGTATTCAGGATCGGAGTCTGAAGCAGGGTCGCCGGAATCTTCGTCAGGCTGGCGGACGTATGCGACGGCGGGGTGGTGAGGCTTCACATCGGTGTCGTGGTTGGGAATGGAAAGATGTTCGGCGTCTTGGTCGGCCTTCCGCTTCTTGGCAGAAGTCATTAGGAGCAGCGAGTGAAGAGAAAAGACCGTAGCACGCGTAGACGGATCGAGGGTTTGGTTTAGGGTTTTGTGGTCTAATAGTGATCCCAAGTAGATGAAAAAAACAAAAAACTTAATGATGTATTGTTTTGAGATAATTAAATTTTAGATAAATTATTTCTTATGAGAGGGTATTTGGTTGGATTATATAAGTTGTGATATTTGATTTGATGAAAAAGAAATGCAAAGTAAAGTAAATATAGTATAAATCATTCAACTTCATTTTTGAGGTGAATAAAAAACATCCAAATATGAATGAGAACGATTTATATTGCAAGCAAGCTCCCGTGATCGTGGTTGGCCACCACCTTTGTCACCTCATGTAGTTGGCCACCACAATGTCACCCGTCGGTCACCATCATATTTAAAATCATTCACCTGAATTAACTTTACACTCATCCAAATAACTTCAAAGTATTATGTTTACACTGTATTCTTTTTATACATCATTTCTTTTATACTGTATTCTTTTTTAGTCAACCTAATAGCCCCTAATTTTTTTAAGATGGCAAAATTTTTAAGAATATTCTAATATTATAACTCGCTGAAGATGGAATAAAACGACAATGAAAAAGTTGGCTACTGGCGACAGTTAGACCTTAATGAGTAGTGCACATTATTAATAGTACCAAAAATTAAGTTAGAAGCTTAGAAGTTTTTTTATTTTATTTTGAAATTCTTATAATAAAATTTTTAATTGGTTAGTCATATACTAAGTTTGTCGTAAGATATTGTCTACTCCATTTTCATCTCTTATGAGTATTGATACGTCACAAAAAAATCACATAAATACATGATGAAATTGAAAACTTTAAGAAATTAAAATTAGGATCATCCCAATTCTGATTTCAACAAATTTCAAGTCAAATAAAGTGCCTCGATATAATGAACCAAGCAACACTAAAAATGGCAGATCTGAGCCCAAATGATGCACTTAAAATAGGTTTTAAACTATAATGATATTTAATTGAGGGGACAAATAACTTTCAAATCTTTCAGGCTTATAATCAAATCAAGTATCTTGACGAAAAAACTTCAACGAGCTTGATACATCACTAAAAATCAATTTGATTAAGCACAAATCTTGAGGCATATTCAAATTGTCATCTTCAAAAATTAAATGCGGGACCATCTGAACTCCAATTTCATCAAGCTTACAGTTAAATTGAATGTTTTAGTAGGACGAACTCAACGACTCCAAAATCGGTCTAATTCAAGCCTAAATGAGCTCAAATCAAGGGCTTAAAGCATATTGGGAAGCCTTAGAGAACTATTTGAATGATCAAATGACATTCAAATATAGCATGCTTATAGTCGCATAGAGCAGCTCTACGGATGAATCCAACAAGCCCATGATCACTTAATTCCAACATCATTAAGGCAATTAAATGTTGAATAAATATTTTATAATCGAAAGAATCAATATGAGTCATCTGATGCAGCACTCCAAAATTACCTTGGACCTCTTTTATATTTAAGAATCATGTCACTCTAAATAATCTATAAATAAACTCTGTCTTCTCACATCATAGGGCCTTCATCTTACCACCATCACCAGTCGACTATAGTCCCTCCAACCATCGTCGCTTACCGACTACAGTGCCTCCAACCTCAATCGCCCGCCAACTATGAAACCTTCGACCACCATCGCCCGATGACTACAGTTCGTTTGACCACCATTGCCCGCCGAGTACAATCCCTTCGACCATTGTCACCCGCCGACTATGGTCTCTATGATATATGTCACCTGCCAACTATGGTTCGACCGAACTCCAATCACCTCCTCTTACTAGCTACGGTCCCTCCGCCCTCTGGCACGTGTTGACTACCTCTTGGCCTCTATAGCCCGTCGGCTACTGCCCCTCAGCCTTCGATCTCCTCTTTCGGCCGACTACAACCCCTTCGACCTCCGTCACCCGCCAACTAAGATCCCTCTAACCTTTGACATCCATCTCCAACCGACTACGATCCCTCTAACTTCTGATCTCCTCCTGCCAAGTAAGGTCCCTTCGACATCTGTCACCTGCCGACTATGATCCCTCTGACCTCCATCACTCGCCAATTATGGTCCCTCTGACCTCCAACCTCCTTCTCCCGCTGACTACGGTCCCTTTGACCTCTGTAACTTGCCAACACAATTTTTTTAAATTATTTTTTTTAAATGAAAATTTTGAACTTTAGTGTTGTACCTAACC
The DNA here is from genome assembly GCA_019925795.1 of Dendrobium chrysotoxum. NCBI lineage: Eukaryota > Viridiplantae > Streptophyta > Magnoliopsida > Asparagales > Orchidaceae > Dendrobium > Dendrobium chrysotoxum. The sequence continues at coordinate 77,113,969 of CM034313.1, forward strand.
AAAGAAGGAAGAGAGAGAGAGGGGAAAGAAGGTTATTCGGGGTTTTTTCATCCGTTAATTTGTTTAGAAATTTCTTTTATTTGTTATAAGTAACTCAAATATCACTTTTGTTTTCAATGATTTTGACTTTGATGGATATCTTCTCTTCTAAATTGATAAAAATGAATTTTCTCATGATTTATAAAGTTTTTACCATATAATGTTTTGTGTATAATAGATATAAATAGTGTATACATTTTGATTGTAAAATCACTAAATTTTGTTGGGTAGAATTAAAGTTATAATTTTTTTAAGTTATAGATATTATATAGTTCTTGTATTGAATAGAATTAAATATTTCATACTGTATTTTTATTGTGGCATTCGCATGAGCAAGAAATGCTGACTATTAATATTATAAAATGGGCTGGCTATTAAAATATAATATCGTGCATAGGAGGGTGGATCGGCGGGCTTTCTATAAAAGATATTTTATGGTGTTATCCTAGTTGTAGCCTGTAACATATGATCGAATTATGTCGACTGGCAAAGGATGACGACTCTTAATAATTTTTGAAAGCGATATGTAATAATAATGATAAAAGATGAATGATAATGATATGATATAATGAGATGAAAAAGGAAAAGATGAAAGGATTAAAATACCATATTAAAGTTGGATGTTTTACCTTGTTGAACCATGTACTTATGTTATTGATAAATATAGTAGTGACATGTATACATAGATAACATATGAATGGATATAAGTACTTATTGCATATAATTGATAGAATGGATATAAGAGGATAAGACTAATAATATTAACACCTATGTACTTGTGATACCTTTTACTGAGGCTTAAATGATTATAATATCGTTACTTTATTATTTACTGATGTTTATGCCTATTATTAATTCCTAGATTCATTATAATGATTTCCTTAATTTTTTTATTAATCATCTTAAGCTTTAAAAATGATAACTGATAATTAATGAGATTGATTCTATTAACTGAACTGAGTAAGCACATTGATTCTTCTAGCCTTGTGTCAAAAGCTTTTGTGTGTTTGAGTTATTATTAAGCTTTTTAGCTCATTATATGAATTTTTATTATTTTAGATCAGGGAATGGGTCATGATCAGTTTGAGTGAGATTGATATAGATTCTTATATTTTCTTTTAATTTTATTTGTATTTTGTCATATTCTTCTAATAATCGATAATAGTGTTTTAAGGAACCAAGGTTTGGGTTAGAGAGGTGAAAATCTAATGTTTAAAAAAGTATTCAATGGGTATCATGGCCCCCGATTTTGTCAGCACCGTGACATTGAGCTCTAAAAAAAGGATTTGGGGGTGCACCGCGACACCGAAAAGTACATTCAATGTGCCAGCCTTAGTTGAAAAGATTTTGGGAGAATTTGAAAGATTCTTTAGGAGCTCAACGGCCCTGGGGAGGAGAGCTGTGAGACCTTCAGGATAAGAGCACTGTTTGAACCGGTCTGATCTAACTAAAAGCTAGGTAACCTATTGAATTTTTGTATTTGCATGTGTCTGAGAATGATCTTTGTGCATGAAAAAGGTTTGCATTTATTCTTATATTGGTTCCAGAGGTCTGAATGATTGTTTGTGAAATCTTGATTTTTTCCCTAGAGTGCCCCGATGCTTCATTTTTAAGCGCCCTAACACTACAATCTCAAGAATTTTAAAAATGAACTAGAGCAGTGATGCTAGAACGGTAGCGCCAGCAGTGAAATAGGGACACCACAGTGCTGCGCTAATTTCTATACTTAAGAATATCCAAATCCACTATTCTACTCAATCTGTTCCATTTGAGCAGTCGCCTAGTGAGAGAGAGAGAGAGAGAGAGAGAGAGAGAGAGAGAGAGAGAGAGAGGGTTTTATAGTGAGAGAAACTTTATTTTGGGCTACTTTAGATCAATTTTAGCCTTCAACCAAGTTGGAAAAGTTGTTTGGGTCAAGATGGATTACATTTTGCCTATTTTAGTTTTCAATAATTTAGATATTTTGAGAATTTTTTTTATCAAAATTCTAATTTGATTTTATAGAGAATGCAATTTTCTGAAACTCTGGTAACTTTCATCTGCTTAACTTTGATAAGTTATCAATATAACTATTTTTATCGTTTTGACTATTTATTGAAGATTTTTTGCAAGATGATTTTAAAATTCAGTGATTTTCATAAATTTAAAATTTTATTTTAACATTTAAAATAGTACTTTAGTCCTGTTAAAGTATCAAAATGCTATTATACATAATCCCTTGTAATGTGGTAGAATTTTAAAAATTTAGTTTGTTTAATTATAGAACACCGGGTAGGGAATTATTTGATAGTCATTTGAGCTTTTTTTTTAAATTGTACAACAATATTATAATTACTTTAATGATATAGAATGCACTTTATTTTCAATATCTGTGATTGAAATATTTTAATTGGTAATGTGAAAGGATTATATTGGTGGTGAGAAGGGATTCTATTGGCAAAGAGAATGGATTATGTTATCTATTATGCGTTAGAAACCCTAAAGCTTTAGGGTTATTTTGAAATTCCCTAATAAGAGGTTTTATTGGCTGCAAGAGGATATTGTATTGTTTATTTGTATATACCTTGAAGTTGAGGCTTGAGAGCCATTCTGATAATTACTACGCAATGTTTATTTATATTTTAGTTAGTCTCAGTACATTTTTAGCAGATATTTAAATGGATTCATTATCAGTATCTGATTTAATTTCAACTTTATGTATAATACATCAGTTTATTATATTAATATTTTTAGCTCTTTTGGTTAGATTTATTGATTCTAATTTTAGGCTATGATAGCCTACTAAGCTATGTTAGCTCACTCTTGCTTTTGCTTACATTTTTAGGCTAGGAAAAAGGTAAGGAGCGAGCTAAGTTGTTTTGATATCAATCTCATTTGCATTATACATATATTTTTTGGTTAGTTATTTTTTGCAATCTTGACTTTTATTATTGTTGTACTTTTTTTATTATCAAGCGTTGTTATAGAAAGACCTCATATTGTATATATATATTTTGATAATATATATACAAAATTGCTTTTGAGATTCACTAATCTTCTGCTTTATATTATATTCAGTAGTTGCTCAATGTTGTGTGTATAAATTAAAATTTTAGTTTTTCAGCAGTTCTTTAATTGGATCTTGGGGTCCATTTATACTTCTTTCCATGATCAGGCATGGTATGACCTGGGAGGTTGGGTCAGGTCGTGACATGAGTGTTGTGGCGTTAGGTCAAAATAGTGGTTTTAAAATATTAAAATATCTAGAACTATTTTGCAAATCTCTTTTGACCCAGTCCAAGCTAGATAAGAGAGGAGGAGAAAGGGGAGGAGAGAAGAGGAAAGAGAAAAAGAGGGAGAGGATTTGTAGGCTAAAGCTTGAGCTTTGTCCGTCGGGCTAATTAGAGAAATTATAGAGTATGAGATAGACTTTTAAATCCCTATCTCTAATTTTAATTTTCACTATTTTATAAAAATTTATGGATTAAAATGTATTTTTTTCAGGTTTTACAAACTTTTCACCACATAACTTTTTATATATTAATTATCTGAAAAATATTCTAAAACCCATAAAATAATGTTAGAGTGCAATTAAGGTCTTAAAATAGTATTCTACATAAGCCTATTGACCTCATTTTTTTATGAGGTCACAACGACCTATCTAAATTTCTTTTTGGTGACCTAATGATTGGAAGGTGCCCACTTCCCAATCATGCAGGTCCTGGTCGAAATCAAATCTAGTCTTAATCAAATCTAATTCCACTGTCCAACTCAATCTCCAGTCCTACTTTCAACCAAATTTCATATCATATCCTGCCAATCTTAATCATTCATTTGATTGTCATGGATGTGAAAAATTCAAACTCAATTACTCAATCCAAAAATCCAATCCAGATTCAAGTTTCCAGGCCAAATTCCAGGGTTGAGAACCCAGGTCTTGAAACACTTTCTAGGTGATTTTTCTATCACCTTAAAACCCAGTTAGTTGGCACCTGATTTAGGGTCTACTAATTCTATATTGATATGACATGTCTCTAGTGCCAACTCTCCAAAATTGAGCTTATTTGGATGTCTCTAACCCCATAAACCAGATTGATTACTAAAAAATGACAAAATTCTTAAATATTTATAGCTTATGCAACTAGATTTGCCAATCAACAGAATTTGACCCTAGGATTCCTTCCAAACCTCCCAACCACAACCATGACCTTTATTATGACTTTTTGATCAATAACCTGCACTTTTCTGGACTCTGTTTGACCTAAGGTTGATCAGGGGTCAAAATAATCAAAATGCCCTTTAAAGTGGTTTTTGGTCTTTTCCCCAAAATCTAATTTAACCTTCCCATTCCAACCTTAAAAACATACCCCAATGGATCCTAATATCATTAAGAATACATTAGATCCAAACCCACCCTCTGGTTTGACTTGGTTGACCAAGTCAACCACAATCGACCAAAGTGACCCTTAAGGATTCAAATGGTCATTTCCAATCAAATGAACCCCAATCCTCTTGGGACCACTTCCATTGAGTTCATATGATCCACTTGAACTCAATGGACACAACCCTTAACCCTAGGTCAACTTGATTGACCAAGTCAACCAAGTTTGACCTAACTACACATACACTTCAACCTTTTCAAACCTCTTGACCAAAGCTTTTCCAAACCCATGGGGTGACCAAGTGGGTCCTTAAATGACCCCCCTTGAAGACCCAAGATGTGGGTCCACTTGGGTTAGCCGTTTGGCTTGACCGAAGTGCCCAAAGAGGGGTTCCCCTTGAGCCAAATTCCAACACTAGCCCAATTGGATCAAGCCAATAGTGGCATTGGTTTCCCCTTGACCCAATACACCTTCCCTAGTTGACCCAGCCCTTGGGTCAACTTGGGTTAAGATTTAGGCTAACCCAAAGTGGTCAAAACCACCTTCGGTTGAGCCATTTCTCAACCCAAGCTCAATCAAACCCACCAAGGCCTCTATTGGGTAACGCTAGGTCCAACACATCTACCCTAGTCAACCCAACCCTTGGATTGACTTGGGTCAACCTCTAGGCTAGCCTAAAGTGCTCAAAACCACCTTGACCCAAGCCATCTCCTACCTCATAGCAACCAAGCCCTATTACCACTTGCATTGGGTGCTTATTTGATTAAAGAAAGTGTTATAAAGAAAGTTTAATTATCTTTGAGAGAATTAAATTTCTAAAATTTTAGTTTTGAAATTAAACGTCTTATTATGAATAATATATCATCATAAAAGGTGAATAAATCATTCTCTAATAGGTTCAGATTATAAAACTTTAAATTTATCCTGATTATCGTAGTCAAACTCAGGGAAAGATTACATATGACCCTGGAGGGTCAAAATAAAATTTTGATCGAGTGTTTGACTATATTAATCTGGATAAATGGATCATTAAATTTATAATCAAATTTATGATTATGATTGATATATCTATCCGAGGAAAGAATATATCAATCATTATCGATCATTTGAAAATAACGATAATGATCGACTGGTTTGATTTTTCTAAAGATAATTAATTGAGTTTTTAAAAATCCTGATTTTAAAAATTGATCTGGATTTTTAAATCTCCTATGAGCGCAATCCCTCGTAGTTAATTACATCGTAGGGAAACTGGAGTTTTCTACGAATACTCTCAATTAAAATAGTAGTAAAAAATTTATTAAATATTTCAAAGCTTAATGTCAAAAGAGGTAAAGGTTGGAGATTTCAAATCAGGATTGGATCAAAATTGTATACTTATTTCTAGAGTCATAGGAGAAAAAGTAGGAGGTGTTTGGAATTTTAAATCACTTTAAAACACCCCAGCCTATCCAAAGTGTTGGGCTTGAATTTGAATGGAAGAGATTTAAATTTAAATGATTAATTTTATTAGAAAATTGAAATTTAAATCCTAGAGGTTGAGGTCTTATAGCCTGAGCTTGCCTCAGAACCTAAGTCTAAATTAGATACTAAAAATTAGTAACCCAAACCTAGCTAATGTAATGCAGGATGTGGACTTATCCCGGCCTGGATTGGGGAGCCAGCTAAACCACCCAAATACTTCAAAACTATGAATCCGGTCTTTTATGTAAGAATGGTAGGGATATTATTTAAGATTTAATTTAAGGAATTGGGGCCGACATCTAGAGCAGATCCTAATTGATCCCTTGACTTATGTTGGGTATTTAATACTTAAATAGATACAATTAAAGTTTTAGGCACTTTTAAATTTATATCTAATGCAATGCATACAAATCGACTCAAATACTTGAAATTTAAAATGAAGCTGTTTTAAAAAGGCTTAAAAATAGTTTTTATCCTAAAATACACAGATTCTTCTTGATAGATCTGCACCCTCATAGGCCAAGTGGTCAGCCAAAACTATAGGTAGAGATGTGCCTAACAAAGGAAAAGAAGATGCATCAAGAATGCTTATGAGAACTCCCGGTGGTCCCGTGCTTACATTTTAAAATGTTAGAGTTGATATGTGAGCTTAAATATTTTAAATTTAATTAAAATAGAAAAAATTTTAGTGATCCCTCATGAGCCTCTGATCGGGTTCCAAGCTAAATCAAAGATCGACATGCAAAAAGCGCCAAAGAAAACTACTAAAAGTATGTAAATCCTAATCGTAATCAATACATCAATCAATCATTAATCAAATCAATTCAATTAAAATTCAAATTAAAAGTCCATGTGATAAGTGCCACTTAATTGTACAATACATGATCTACAAGAAAAGTAAAGTGGTCGGGTACCACTAGCAACAACTCGGATTCTACTCTTAAGACTCGAGTGACTTTGAGAATGGAATTCTTCTCATTTTTCAATTCTTTATCCTTCTGCGGGCTCCTTGGATCCATTTAGTCTGGATATCCAAGTGAAAGAAAACTCTCCCTCGAAAGGGGTGTTATCTTCTCCTTGGATACTCAAAGTACCCTAACTTAGGCTTCCAAATGGAGGACTCCCCTAAGAGATGTCCTTTTCTCTCTGAAATCTAAGTAAGATATATGTATATCCCGTCTCAAATCACTTTTATAACTCAAAAAGATCTCAAATTATATTTAATAAAAGAGAAAATTCTAGACTCAAAACACCTGCACGGTTATCCTAAGCAATTGCAATTAAAACATCTCAAACAGTTATAATTAATCTCAAGCAGTTAATAATTGAAAATTACTCAAATTCACAGTCATGCTTGGCTATGCTCTTATAATTTAAAGGGGGACTTAACAAATTTCTAAAGTACTTGTAGAAAATAGCATTAATTTTAAAGCTTAATTTATTTGTATCCCCTTTAATTTTTATGCCCTGTATGAGTATGATCATCTGCATAAGATTGTATTAGTATTAACATTTCTAACTTAGGGGTAGATTTAACGCATAATCAATCACATCACAGAGTGTATTAAAATTAAATAAACTATCACATCAAGCAGTTATATCAACCAGCATGCAGTGAAAGCATGAAAAACTCGGCACACAATAACAGGAAAGTAAAATACCAGTCTAACCTAAGACTAGAGTTGGATGTCATAACAAACCATCTAACATATATGAGGTAGGCTGTGTGGTTTGGATATGTCCTATGTAGGGTAATTATTGAAGTTACTTGATGTTCTGGTTAGTTGAAAGGCTTAAGAGATTTAAGTTTCAGTTTAAGTATTAATGGCTTAAAATTAATTTAAAAATATATTTTAAAGATTTATTGATTACCACCTTTGTTGCTCACCGAGGTCGTGAAATGTATTTCACCTTCCTTGGGGCTAATTTAATAGCCTCGTAGGCCTGGGTTACCTAGTGGTAACTGATATGATTAAGTTATTTGATTTGATTTAAGGTTTAAAATTTGATGAATCTTAATTAAGATTGATCGATTGCTGGTTTTAAAGTTGAATTAATATTGTCTAGATTTTAAAATAAATTATTTAATTTTTTGAAATTATTTGAATTATTTAATGTATTTAATTAAAGGGGTCAACATTTAACTTTTAGATTAAGAATAATTTCTAAAAAGTTAGTATTTTTATAAAATACTAGATCTTAAGATGAGCAATTAGACACTAAATTTGCTGGAATTGGATTTTTCTTTATTTTTGACTTAAATTTGACCAAACTGTTGATTTTTTAATTTTGACTGATTTTTGAATGTTTGATATTTTTAATAAATATTAGATCTTAATTAAAGTTGAATGCCTTTGAGTTTGCCCAATTTAAATTTTTTTTGAATTAGTTATAATTTTTTAAAGTTTAACTATTTTTTAAATTATTTAATTAGTTTAATTAAGAGCCTTTTATTGATTTTGCTTCAAATGAACTCCCAACTCCTTAAAATCAACTCCAAAGGTCATGAATGACCTAAGGAGAGATTCCCAAGTGTTTGGGAATTTTTTGAAAATTTTAATTATTTTAATTGATTAAATTAATTAAATATTAATTTTTAATTAAAATAAAATTAAGCTCAAAGCTGATGTCAAATCAAGGGACTTTTAATTTTCTTGAGTTAAGATTTAAATTTTGGTCAATTTGAGGTATTATTTATAATTTTTAGATTTAAACTTGATTTATTAAAATTTTTAGAAGTTTAATGCTTAATTAAGAGTTTAAACTTAAGTTGATTGATTAAGGGGCTTAAAGATTTCAAAAATAAGTGAGACATTTTTTTAAGGCTGTATATGTCACTAAGTTTAATTGTTCAAAGTTTCAAGTCAATAGAAAGTGTATTCTAATTCTTAGGATTTTTTTAAGTTCTCTAAACATAAGTCTTTAATTATTGTCCTTAAGATGTCATTAGGTTGAATGGGCTTAAATCAAAGTCACTAACCCTTAACCCATATACATGCCAAGCATACACAAACATCACAATCCACTCCTAAGACTAGAAAAGCCTAGACTAATTGGGGTGTGCATCCTAAACATGCAAGTCAAAATAACACTTGATTAATTAGAAGATCAATCAACGAATAATTAACAAAATAGTTGTCCATTAATTAATCACTACTCCCCATCAATGCCATTCAATCAAGCTTAATCGATATTTAAAATTTCAAGGACAAACTCAAAACTCTCAAAATGTAACCTATATAGATTTAAAATTAATTTTATATAGAAAACAGCTTGATTTTAAGGTTTCTAGAAAGGTTAATCATATTTTTAAAATTATTTAAATTTAAATTTAATTAAATATTACTTAAATATTTAAATATTTAATTAATTAACAATTATTTAAAATATATATAATATATCTTAAAAAAATTTAATTTCAAATTAGAGTATTTTAAAGTAATTATTTAATTATTTAAAATATTTTAATATAAACTTAAAGATTTTTGAAAATATAAAATTTTTAATTAATTAAATATTAATTAATAATTAAAATATTCAATTTGTTTAAAATATTTAAGGAAATTATTTTAAAATTAATTAAATTTTAAAATTTAATATTTTAAATAAGATTAATAAATTTTTAAAGTATCTTAAGAAAATAAAATTTTAATTTTTGAGTATACTTAAATTAATATTTACTTAAGTATTAATTGAATATTTTAAAAAATCAAATATTTTAAAATCATTTAAAATATATAATATGTTTTAAAATAATTTTAATTTTAAATTAAAGATTTTTGAAATTCTAAAAATTTTGGTATATAATATCAATAAGTTTTTATTTAAAAATAACTTTTATTAATTTTTAGAAATTTTCAAATTTAAAAATAATTTACAATAAAATTTTAAATTATTTTAAAAGGCTTAGCGGCTGCGCCGCCGACGCTGAACACGTGGTGCTTCCTGGTTGGCAGATTCAAAGTGACGACGGCGCTACGCGGCATTAAATGCCAATCATTAAATGGCTGCGCTCACGCGGTTTCGAGTTATCCACGTTAGTGCTCACTATCTGCCGTCCGATCCAACGCTATTTTAAATGAAGGTCTATAATCCAGCTGGATGAGAAATCCATCCAATTAGAACTCGTGTACGGTCGGATGAGATACGGAATAACAGGATCAAGTCCTTTGATCGCAAGATCAATGGTCCAGATCCTGTACTATATGAATAGAGCATCAACTAAAGCCCTAATCAAATAAATGGCTCAAACTAAAGATCGAATCGGTAGTTTGACTTAAAATTTTAAATATGAACAGCTTGAGTAAATATAAATGATGTGCAGTATATCTTAAAGCTTGAAATGCACTTTTCAAAATGTTATTTAAATCTATGTGCTCTAGACTAGGGTTTAAGATTTTACCCATGTTAATGGATGGTTTCACCCGTTTAATGGCATGTTGCACTTGTAGTCTGTCTATGCTCCATTTTGTAAAAGAAACCTTGGCTTGAGAACACCTGGATCGATGGCAAAACGGCCTTGGATAGATTTAAGCTTGGTTCACTGGGAAACCTGCAATCAGCGAGCTTTGACCGGCTGGGTTTAGTTGGAAATGAGTTGGGGAAGACTTGGAGAGGTCAAATGAATTGAAAGCTCAGCTCGAGAAGCTTGAGGAAGTGAGAGATTATAGCTTGAAGGAATGAACTTTATTAGGGTATTTTTTCCTATTTAATTGTCCCCAAACCTGGCTGGGATTGACTTGGGGGCTCCCTTGATACAAGTCATGTGTCCATGGAGTGGTTGGGAGCAGGAGGCAAGGACAAATGCAAGGACACCTATGTGGAAAGGTGTTCTTGTCCTTACTTGCACATGGGGGTGATTAGGTTTAATCTAAACCTAATCTAAAGCTCAAACCTAGTTTAGGAAGATTCTAAAAGACATTAGAGTTGCTGGAGAGGTTTCAAAAGAAGTGGATTAGGCTTAAGCATAAAGATTTGACTACTTTGACCATTTAGAGCTCACCTGCTCACTTGTTGACTGGTCAACAGTCAACTTGGCTGCCTAGGTGGCATGGAGGGAGTGGGTTTGAGCTGGTTGGATGGGCCTTAAGGCTTAGGGGCAATTGGTTTAAGGCTTGGAGGGAATTTTGACAATTTCAAACAACTTTTTTTTAAAAAATCTTGTAGATTAATTTGACTAGTCAACAAGGTCAAAGTAGATGATGTAGCTTTAAGAAATGTAAAGAATCAGTTGAATGAACTCTCATAAACTTAATAGAATGTATATGGAAGTTTGATAAACATAAGGGGTTTTTGACCAAAATCAAGGTGTTGACTTGGTCAAATGGTCAAAACTTGATTTATGCTAGATTCGAAATGATTTAGATGTATTTGAGACATGCATTTGAATGAGATTGAAATGTTTTGAGGTTTGTCTTGATTGGATTCAAGGGATTGAATCAAATTACATTGAGTTAACCAGGCTTGGTCAAGTTGACCAAATCAATTGATGATTGGGTCAAAGGTCCAATCAGGTTTAAATCACCAAGGGAAGTATCCAAGAGAGTTTGAATGAGGTTTGAATGGATCTAGGGTTTGATTGAGGATTAAGGAGCTTAAGGGTTGATCTTGTCAACCTAGGTTGACTTGGTCAACCAGGTTGACCCAGGGTCAAGGATTGGGCTCAAAAGGTTTGAAGTCCGTTGGGAGTGATCCCAAGGTCTGGAGACTTCAATTTGATTAAAATGACCATTTAGACCTGTAAGGACCTGTTTGGTCAACCTATGTTGACTTGGTCAACCAAGTTAACCCAAGACCTGGGTTTGAGTCTAATAGATTTGGTTTGAGATTTTAAATTGAATGGAAGTGGTTAGAAGCTTTGGAGAAAGCTCTAAGGTCAAAACCGACTTGATGGCTGGTACAGTGGTATAGACCATAAATATTTAAAGGTTTTACAACCTTTGGATTTCAATCCAATTTCTAGGGTTAGAGACCTCAAAAAGAGCTCAAATTTGAGAGTTGCCTCTAAAGACATGTCCTATCAATATACAATTGAAAGACTCAGAATCAGAGGTCATTTGACTCAATTTTATAGTATTTGAAAAATCCCTAGAAAAGGCTTTTAGGACATGGCCTTTGAACCTTGGATTTTGATTTGAATTTCTGGATTTGAATTGGGTTTTGAATTTGAATCATTCAGAATCATATAGATGATTATGAATGACTGGGTAGGATTGAAGTTGAGATTGATTTTGGATTTGACTGAAATTTGAAGGCTAGATTTGATTGAAGTTTAGAGTATGGATTTGAAGTTTAGGTTGATTTGAACTTGGATTGATCTAGGATCTGGATTGATCCTATGGTCTAGGTTGATCTAGGGTCTAGGTAGATCCTAGGGTCTGGATTGATCTAGGGTCTAAATTCTAAGAGAATCCTAAAGTCATGATGTCTTTTAGGGTCTAAATAAATCCTAAGGACTAGATTGGTCCTAGTAACCTCATACAAAAATGAGGTCAACAGTACACCCTAACCCAACATATCTTCCTATCAAGCTCCCCACCTAATTTGACCTTGGTTGCACTGAAATGGACTTAAACCGTATAGGTTTGGGTCAACCTGAGCCATCCAGGTGAATTGGGCCGCCCCTACCCAATTGATCTCACCCTTGAGTTCATTAGACCTTCAGACACCTTTCCATCTCAGCCTGACCCAGCCCCTAGTCAGCGACGGCCAGAATGAATGAGAATTCACCTCCGATGGACCCCCCAACCTTGAGCTCTACCCAAAGGCTTCTAGAGCCTGGCTTCACCTACTTAGAACTCACAGACCTCTGGGATGATATCCCCTTCCACATGGAATCCATCCAGCCGTCCACCCGCTTTATCCCGACCGTCCGAGCTCACGAGAGGCATTCGAATAGGGCACCTTGATGCAGTCCCTCTCATTTCCATCCAGCCTTTTAAAATTACTCCCCAGAGTCCCCTGAGCCTTCTCCTCTCGATTCCTAGCTTCCTAGCTCGTTCCTTCCATCAATTCGAGATAACTCTAGCGAAGTCTGTGTACCCTTTGCTCAAAGTTGTACCTCTATCCATCCACCGATCCTGACATCTAAAGTAGAACTGCATGCCTTCATCCCCTGAAGCTTCCTATGAGAGAAGCTCATTCATTGAAGCCTTCTCTACGGTGAGAACTCTATCCCAAGCTCCCTAGATAGGTAGTCCAGTGAAGTGTGAAAGAAACCTTCACTCTAATGGACTTCCACCATTGGATTGAAGGTTTCTATTTGCTCTGATGCTCCCTGAGAAATTTGGAGGGATTTTGTCAGTGGGATCTCTTAGATCTTGCCAAAGAAGCCCTATGGCTACGGGATCCAATAGGAGGTGGAAGACGTAATCAGAGCCATTGATCTTGATCAACAGCTCCGATTAGATCCCGCATTCTTGGAGCAGATTTAATCTCAACCGTCTAATCTGGTATCAGATGACCATGATTAGTCCTCCATTATCCAGTCAATTGCCAATGACTGGCTGGTTAATCAAGCACTGCCCGCTTGGAAAATTGCGGCTGACTGGGTAATTAGCTATTTTTTAAATCTAGAAATTTAAGGAAACTTAAAAAAAAATCAGATCTCTCAATCCACCTTGCCAAATTTGGTGTTCTTAGGCTCATTGGAAAGATCTCAGAGAGATCTTTAAAAGCCCTATGGTCCTAGGCCTTGATCATGTCTGTGTAATTCTTAATTCCACTTGAATGTTTATCTTATTTATGTATTAATGTGGTTAATTGAAGTCACCATAACTTGGGACTTTGGGGAAATGAATTTGGGCATGTATCTGACATGTCCAAAATTTCCCCCCTCTATTTGAGATGTTTAAGGGCATGTCTTAGCCAATTTAGGCTTAGGGTCATGGCTTGACTCCTAAGTTCAAGTTGGCTTTATAATCTTTCCAATGAGATATAGGAATTGATTTGTGGAGTGTGGGTAGTGCTTACTCTAAGGAGTTTAGAGCCATTGATTACAGCCCAATCCAAGCATTAGCTAGCAACCTAGAGGCTACCTTGGGTGGCTTAGGTAGCCACCTTAGCTAGGTCTAATTGAGCCAAAATTTAGGGAACTTTGACCTTGATATCAAGTGATCTCATGGACCAAAATTTATTAGGTTTGGAGCCCATTTGGTCCACCAACTAGCAGTCCCAAAATCTCATTCTTAATTTCGCCTAGAACCCTATTTAATTCACCAAAAATTTATATTGAACCCAAAAAATTCATATAAGGACTCTAACGGACCCTAATTGAACCCTCAACCTATGAAAAATAAAAGCTCTGTCAGTTGACCCTTAATTTTGTTTTAATTTAAATTTTAAGTTTAACGAACAATTAATTCAATAATTAATTAAAAATAATTAAACTTTCAAAAAAATCTCTAAATGCTTGGGATCATCCCCTTAGATCATTTCTGACCTTTGGGGGTGATTCCAAGAGGTTTGAGATTGATTTGAATCAAAATCCAAAATACTTTCTAATTAAGTAATTTTAATAATTCATTAATTAAGGAAACTTTGAAAAATCATTAGTAATTCTAAAAAAATCTAATTTAATCAAACTTAAAGTCATTCAACTATAATTAAAATATAATATTTTCTAAAAATGTTAAACCTTCAAAATTAAGTCAAAGTCAAAAAGTCAACTTTATAGTCAACCGTAGTTCAAATCCAGGTTCAAACTTCAAAAAAGCATAACGTTTTATAGAAAACTCCAAATTAAGCAAACTAATAGTCTAATTACTCATCCTAAGATCTAATATTTATTAAAAATTTGAAACTTTCAAAATCAACTTTAATTTAAAAAGTTAACTTTTCGACTCTTACTTAATGCAATTAAATAATTCTAATAATTCCATAAATTTAATAATTGCTTAAAATTCTAAAAAGCTCTAATTTGATTAATAAAATCCTTTAACTAATATTTTGATGCACAATAAACACTCTAGAGATGAAGTTTTTAGGATTGACTATTTGGGGCTGCGGGGCTACGTGTCCTAAGTAGGCCTAGTTCCTCGAGCCTGGTGGGACAACACCATGAATGAATTCAATGGAGTGTAAAACTTTAAATCAAATCATTCTTAATTACTTAGTTAAACTAAAATCCGTAATTCAAATACATCAACCATATTTTTAGGATGGACAACTCCGGGTGTGGGGTTAAGTGTCCTAAGGCAGCCCAATTCCTTGAGCCTGGTGGCACAATGTCATGAACCAGTTGATGAAAAATATAAATTAACTTAACCTTTAAAATCAGCCACTAATAAAGTTAACAAAAGATTTATTAACCCTTTAATCCTTAACTAATTAAACTCATTCAATCAATCAATCATTAAAACCTATTCTAAGTTAAACTTTAATATATTAATATTTAATTTCAAACATAAATTTCTCACTTAACCTTTAACATACCTAAACATTTGAAAACTTTAACAAATAACCCAGTTTAGGATCTATCCCAGCCACACGACCTTTTATACACACTTTAGATGATTTATTAGGACAACCAACTCTAGTCTAAGCTAGACAGGTGTTTACTTTATTACTATGTGTCGAATTTTCTGAGATTTCATTGCATGTTGTGATTGAAATTATTTGATGTGTTTGCTTACCTTTTTTACTGCACTCTATGAATTGATGTGATGGGCGATAGTTTACTCTTAGGTTAGGATCATCCTGGTTGCTCACTGAGTTTTCTATAGGTGGTCATGCTTGTGTAAGGTAATAAAGGGGGCTAAAAATTTAATAATTATGTAACTGCTATAGGTACTTTAGCTTGCTTAGCCCCCAAATAAATAAGAGCATGGTCAAGTATGGCTGGATTGAGTATTTAATTTTATTATATATAACTGTTTGGGATTGATTTAATATTTAAATGCTTAGGATAATCTTGCAGGAAAATCTATATTTTTCTTTTCACTATTAATGTAATTATTTAAAGTATTGAGTTGTAAAAGAGTCTTTGAGTTTGGGATACTTAGACCCAAAATTAAATTTCAAAGAGGAAAGGATAGCCCTTATGGGGATAGTTCTTTTCCATTTAGAAGCTCAATTTTGGATCACACCACTACCCAAAGTGGGAAGAATAACCTCCCCCTTTGGGATAGGATTTTCTTTCCCATTTGGGTACTTAGTTACAAATAATCCAAGGAGCCTGAAGAGGAGGAGATCGAGGAACTGAAGATAGAAGAGTATCCCACTCAAAGTTTACTTGCATTTGTCTTAGGATTAGAATCCGGGTTTATGGTTAGTGGTGCCCGGCCATTTTAAATTTCTATAATTCTGGGTTTTAATAAATGGGGCATTTGCCTACATACGTTATTTTAAGGAATTAATTATTTTTATTGATATTTGATTTGCTTTACTTGCGAATAGGATATTGACCTTTAAGTATTTTTTGGCATTTGTGTGTTGATTTTTTCTTAACCTGGATACACGGAGGATTGTGAGGGCACGATAAAACCTTTTATACTCAAAATCTAAATAAAATTCTTGGATAATATAGAAACTCTAACGACCTACAAAGTAAGCCCGGGACCGTTGGGAGTTCTCATAAGCATATCATTACTTTCTTTTTCTTGTTAGGCACATCCCTGCTTGTGGGCTATGGCAGACCGCCTGGCCTTTAAGGGTGCCGATCTGTCAAGGGATATTATGCAATCTCTAGGAAAAATATTTTAAGCCTTTTTATAAAACTGCTACATACTAATTTATGTATTTAATCGAGTCGATCAGCATGCATTGTATTAGAAATCAATTTAAAAGTGAGTCTAAAATTTTAATTATATATCTCTTTAATATTTTCACCTCACATAAGTTAAGAGACCAATTAGGAACCGCTCTAGATATCGGTCCCAATTCTCGAAAACTTTAATAATAATATCCTACCACTCTTTCATAAAATAATTGAATTCATGGATTTAAAATTGACTAAGTGGTTAGCTGGCTCTCTAATCCAGGCTGGGGTAAGTCCAGGTTTTGCATTACATTAGTTGGGTTCAACCCACCATTGTTTGGTGCCCAATTTAGATTTAGGATCGAGGACAAATTTTAAATCATAGGACCCCAACCCCCGGGAATATAATCTCAAATTTTTAATAATTCATTCAACCCAAATTAAAGCCTCTCTTATTCCAAAATTCAAAACCCAACACTTAGATTAGGTTGGGACACTTCTGAATTATTTTAGAATCTCAAAGTGTCTCCTACCTTTCTTCCTTTGACTCCAAAAATAAATGCTCAATTTTGCTCCAATCTCACTTGAAATCCTAATTTTACCTCCTTTGATATCCACTCTTTGGAATCACTAAGAAAAATTTCTATCGTTATTTTAATCGAGAGTTTTCATAGGAGACTTTAGTTTCCTATGATGTAATTAACTATTAGGGCTCACACTCGTAGGGGATTTAGAACCTACATCAATTTTTCAAAACTCAATTAATATTTCTTTTGGGAAATCAAATTCATAATGACCGTCATCGTCATAATCGAACGATTGCTAACAGATGATATCTTCTTTCTTCGGGGAGATATATCATGTGTTGACATCGACTCGAATATAAAATTAATGATCACTTCTCTTGATTATCGTAGTCGGATATCTGACTGAACTCCATTTTGACCCTCCGGGGTTATATGTGGTTCTCCCTTAAGATCAGGCTATGACACTCAAGAGAAAATCTATTATTCTTAATCTGAACCTGTTGAGAGATTTTATCTCCGC
This sequence comes from Dendrobium chrysotoxum, assembly GCA_019925795.1. NCBI lineage: Eukaryota > Viridiplantae > Streptophyta > Magnoliopsida > Asparagales > Orchidaceae > Dendrobium > Dendrobium chrysotoxum. The sequence continues at coordinate 77,131,576 of CM034313.1, forward strand.
CTTCTGAGACGATATATTATCTCTAATGGTCTGTTCGACTCTAGAATTAAAATTTAAACCTAATTCCAATTTTCCTAAAGAAATTTAATTCAGATTTGTTTTACACTCTGCAAGGCAAATCACCATTTCCAACACAAACACAAGCACCCTACACAAACACAAGCACCCTAAAATTGGTCAAAAATCTTGGTGGATTCAATCGACATCTTCTACACAAGCTAAAATCGTTAAGCAATACTTTGATTAACAACTTATTATAGGTAAAAAAATTCTTAGTAGATTTATCTCAACCTCTTCTAAATAGGTTAAGGTCATTAAGTAACATTAATAAATAATCTTAGATAGGTCAGATATCTCTAATTGATTTCCCTTGATATCTTCCTCACAGGTTAAACCATAGAGTAACACTTGAATAAATATCTCAAATAGGTTAAATATAATTGATAGATTTTATTTGAAATGTTCCATCACATGTTTTTTTTTGGGTTGCCACTCAAGGCTTATAATTTATAAAAGTCATAACTTCTTTAAAAAAATTTCATTACTCTCTTTAGCATAAATAAGAAGCTTGGTTAAAATTATAGCATCGACATAGCCTATCACTATTATGTTGAAATATCAATCTTACTTAGAGAAGTAGGCATCCAAATTGGCTTAAACCCCTACAAGGGCAAGTTCTTTGAACATTAGATTGCTACTACACAACAAATTGAGATTTCATTAATTACCAATTTATCATCATTACATATAGCCACCTGATTATAAACATTAGTCAAGTTTATATATTACATTAAGAAACATAGATTTATGAGCAATACAAATACATAGCTCATTTCAAAGCCATATACAAAACTACTAAATCTATATGAAATTAGCAAATTCTTCATCAAAATCACCAGAGATTTTTGGAGTTTTCTACAACCTTTAAACTCTTACCTTAGCCTTTAGTCTCTTCTACCATAAACTTTGTTTACCATTTTTGAGAAAGAAATTCTAACCTTGCTCATGACATATCTTAAATGATTTCAATGGCATCAAAGCTAACATTTATACTTACTAATATTGGCATTCAATGTAAACATAAAGCTAAAATTAGGCTTTGTTTTTTTATGATACCTAAAATCAAAACACATTTGAGTAAGATTAGGGAAAATAATTACAAAATATTATACAAATATGTAGATCACCGAATTATCCTTTTAATGACATCACGTATGTCAACAATTCATTTGTTTGGCACTTCAACCAATTTTTTATGGTGATAATGTAGTACAAGAAGGGTCGAGTGTTTTGGCACAGTGGTTGATGGAAAAAAATTTCTCCCACTTGCCCCAGCTCGAATCGCCGCAATCACACTCGAAAAAAAAAATGTAGTACACGAATTACTTATCAACGTCCACTCAATTATTTTTTTGGAAAAAATATTTCAAAAAAATTTCTAAAGTGTTCACACATCAATGGGAGCTTGTACAAAAACTTTCAACACAATTTTAACACTTAACAGAGCCTCTGCAATTTTTTTTAAGAAATGTTAAAGAATTTAAGGAAACATTTTTTTGGTAATTTTTTTACTTTAATTGACACACCAACTTGAGAGATTGGCACGTCAATCTTGTAAATGTTTGCATCTTGTAAATGTTAGGAACTTTTTAAATTTTGAAGAAAGAGTTTTTTGACATTTGTTTATTTTTAACTGACAACACAGCTTACCTTAGCCTATTAGTTAAGAGCTTAGGCTACTAACTAAGAAATTTTGGGTTTGAATCTTTGTTTATGCGGTGTGTGCGTGAATGTCTTAATTGACCTCAATGTCCAAAAAAAAAAAAACTTTAACTGACATATCAACTTTAAAAAAAGTTTAAATTATGATTGAATATATTCTATTTGATTCAAGACTCCAATGAGAGGTCCACACTGTCATCTATGGAACGTTTGCACCTTGCAAATGGTCTGAATTTGTAATTTTGTTCCACTAATATTTTCAAAAACAATTCATATTTTCAAATGACACAACCTTTAACATCAAAAAATAAGAGTTCAAAAGATGCATCATAAAAAAAATTCACTTGATTAATATTAAATCTAGATGCATATTGGAATTAGGAACTTATTTAGGATTATCCAAACTATAATTTCAAAAAACATACGATGAAATTAAATATCTTGACAAAATTAACACAACACCATAAAAATGATCCAATAAGAGTTTGAAATGAGCCTACACTATACATTTGAAGAATATTTGAAAATTTCATGAGGCATATGACTATGTTTATAATCAAACCAACATCTTCATGAGATAAAAACAAAAAAAGGCTAATATCACTAAATTCTAACACCCCTAAAACACTTAAATGCTAAATAAATATACTATGATCATTTTTTTTGTGTGTGGGGTCATAATATGCTATCATTGCCTGCAATGTAGCTCTCTTACGAGAGAAATTATTACATACGGAGTCCGGATGTAGAATTATGTCTTGACTCTTATAAAAATGTAACATATATCTCTGTATATATTATGTACAACTATACACATTATATACAAATTATAAAATTATGTACATAATATGTATAAATTTATACACAATGTGTATAAGAACACATCACATTTTTATTAGAGTCAAGATATAACTCTACAACCAGATTCCGCACGTAATAATTTATCCTATTATGACCACCAAAAAAAATAAACTCCTCTTTGTATGAAAATTAGCAAGTTGATTGACTAGGACAAAATTCTAAAAATCTAGCAGTTAAAGGTTTAAGATATTCACACCATTGCTGAACAGAAAACATTGCCACTGTCAGTCACCGTAATATCAATCAAATCACAAACAGAATAACAAATAACTTATACGCCTCTCAGCAGTATTATATTAAAAAAACTCATCAAGATTGGGAGCCAAATTTTCTTAAACAATAATTACTTAACTGATAGCAAAATTAAGTGAGATATACAAGAAATTATTAAGATAAATATCCAACAAAACTAAACAAAGGAGAAATAATTATAATCGAAGGGCGACAGGAGTAACATAAATGAATATTAAGAAAATTAAAAATAAACTAGTAGGTTGGTTAAATACAATTAAGAATAGAAAAATTCACAAAATAGATTTAAAAACTCTGCAACACTAACAATAATAAAGAGTGACTATTCATTAAACCAACGACAAAGGGCATCCACTAAGTACGACAATCACTTTCATTTCCACTCAAATTCCATCCATTACAGACACAAGTTGCGCAACATCCATTCACAGTTCAGCGTGATCATTAGCCCTAAAACAACGGCAGATAAAAGTCTATAAACAAGAGATATAGGGTCCATTTCCAGATCCTGCAGCAATGGATGAGAGGCTTGAAGGCCGTCTCAATCCCCACCAACCTGCCGCTTCCAGGAGTCTTCTACTATCAGTTCATCGACTCCCCAATCTTCATAACTGTCACATTGTCATTATTATTCACCGACGTTAATGTTTCAAAATTTTCAAATAATTTATGGGTTTATTATGAATCGATAGCCATTATTTAAGCATTTTAATTTCTTTTCCTATTTTCACAATCGAATTCCTAGCAGCAGCAATAGAGACACCAGAATACAGTAAAAAAGAAAGCATCCGAGGATATTTACCTCCCATCAGGAAGATACCTTCGAATGGTGAAGGGTATCTTGCGCTCTCGAAGCTCTTTCATCGCAATCTAAAATAGCAAAACAAGGCAAACGTCAGAGAAACAGCTAGAGATTTGAGTACAAAAAATCAAATATATACAAAACAATTCCACTCAGAACAATGAAAATTTAATGATTTCTTGCCAAAGAAGGAAGAACGAAGATGCATGTTCAAAACACCAGGTGCATAAATTTCTGAATACAGTTAAAAAAAAAAGTCATGGTTGTATACGCATACTTGCTTAACAACAGGCATAGAATGGGTCCCGATGGGAGAAGTCGAAGCCCGTAGACCTCGACAGCGAAGACTCACCCAAGGGTGATTGTTCTCAACTCGGTAAAGTAATTTCATGGGAATCGTCTCTTAGTAAAACACTTAGGGTTCATACAAGACCTCTCATATTGGGAGTCTTGAATTCAAATTTGTCCGTAGATGATCCTCAACTCTATTGGCAGGTTAACTTGATAAGCTTGAACCTGATGACAAGAATGGAGAGTACATAGAGAGTAGAGAGAGCAGAGAAGAAAACTAGAGATCACAAAGTGGTAGAATATTCGCTTCAGAGAAGAGTCTAGGGTTCAAGCTTCAAGATTAGAATCCCCAGGTTCAGGATCCAAGTCCCATAATTGTTCATCACCTCTTATTTCTAAGGTTTCAAAAGCTACATAAAAGGCTATACAGAGCAAAAGTAAAGCAGAAGTAAAAGCTACATAGAATACTCATACAATGCTACTTGTTAATCAAATATGTGTTGCCTCCTATAGGTTGGAGAAGGATGACGTTAATGAGTGAGCTTGTTGAGGGCAAGCTTGGTGGCTGCGAGTAAGGTTCTAGGTGAGTATGCGAGTGAGCCTGGCTAGTGGTTGGGCATGGGCCGCATGGCTAATGACTTGTATAGAAAATATGAGGCTACCTTAACAAATAAGGTAAGTGAGAGTAGGAATGAAAGAGTTCTAGGTCGACAACTCGTAGTCGAGTAATGTGACTCTTGGGTAAGTGCTTCATGTAGCTACATTGGGCAAGTTTGGATGTTCAAGGGGAAAGCAGGTGAAAGAGGTAATAGTGAGTGGCGGTTCGATGAGGGATCCCCAATTTGCCCCGTGTAAGGCCAAGCTCCATAGTAGGCCAGCATGAGTTGAGCCATTCGATCCCTTTGAGTGAGTCCGTCTATAGGTCTCAGGCGAGTTCCCTAAAGGAACCCCTCTTAAGGATGATTATCCTCGCCAAAACCTTGTAGCTACCCGCGAAACATCTGTGAAGGCATTCATGAGTACACAGGGAGGGCTCATCCCTCCAATGGAAAGCGCACTCCCAAGGCAACTCACTGTCACCTCAAGCGATGTGTCATCAATAGAATTCATCAACTCAGCTACAAAGAAGGGTTATCATAAGAAAAATCAAGCTCGCTTCCTCACACTCAACCGACCATTAAGTTCAATACCCCCACAACTCAAGCAGACTCGCTAGTGTGAACCAAGCCAACTCATGAGCCAGCTCATACTTGACTCGTTAATGAGCTCGCCATTCAAGCTTATCGAGTCATGAGTTTGAGTTTGAGCCCATATATTATACGAGCTCGAGCTTGGCTCGGCTCGTTGGTTTGTCGAGCCAGCACGATAAATATTAATTAACACATCCGCATTTATATTAGTATAATTAATTAATTTTTTGTCCAAATTCAAAATAAAACGGGTCAATTTCGAGCTTTCTTATAAAGCATGAACATCATATTTTCACTCATGCCAAGCTTGAGATTAACAAATGAGCTTGAGTTTAAGCTCAATATAAATTAAATGAGTTTGACTCGATTAAACAAGAACTTGACTCGACTAGTTTACACTCCTAAGACTCGCCCTTCATATGAAGACAGTTTAAGGACTTCATCTAAGAGGTTGCCAATGCAGCCAAAGGACTTGTTGACAATGGTCCTTCCTACTCTACTCATATGAGGAATCGTCTTCATCAACTCACCTACGAACACATGAGACAAGGGAACTCACCCCGAGGCTAAGGAGTTGGTCCATAAAGCAATGAGCATGCCAAGTGCCTATCAAAGCAATACACATGTATAGAGCAGTCTGTACTGGATCTCATTTATTATTGTACTTATCTTTTTTATGTGTAGCCTTTCTTATAGCCCTCGAATCCCTATAAATATAAAGGGGCACATTTGGATCTTTTGGGCAGATTTTAAAGACAATATTGGGCCAATGAAATACTTTCCCCCAAAGAATCCTCTTCTCTTTCTATACTCATTATAGTTCTTCGAATTCCAATCTCTTAAGCTTGCCCGCTAGTAAGGTCAGGCATGACACAAACAAATTTGAACTACCAACAAATAGCTAAGGCGACAGAACTGACTGAGCTTCCATCAACAAGTATGCCCCTCCACTTTATTCGCTATTGCAACCAATTATTATTATAAATTGATATTTCAAGCATCACAACTAAGAACTTTTAAGAAAACTAGTGTCAACTTTTTACAAATCTTTGATTAGCATTTAGGTCCTAAAACTTTCCATGTAAATGAAAAGGACAAGCACTACTCTCAAAATTGAGTGGGGACCAATGTACTAAACAATGGTTAGCGTATTGTGAGGGTTTGCATTCACAACATTAGGGAGTGATCTTTAAGTCCTTTTGTCGTAACATAATGGATTGAATTTAAAGCTTACCTTCCATCTCTGTCCATATAGATGGCCTTATGAATTCTCATTCTCATTCATCAACTCTACCAAAATCCGATCTCTTTCTCCCAAGTACTGCTCCGTTGATGACATCGGTGTGTTGTCATGCCCATAATGTATTAGATGAGATGGATCCCTCCCATATAAGATTTTAAATGGCGTTGTCCGGGTTGCTGTATAAAATGAAGTGTTGTACCAATATTCTGCCTAGGCTAACCACTTGGCCCACATCTTTGGTGTATCTGATACAAAGTAACGAAGATAAATCTCCACATTGCAATTCACCACCTCCGTCTGGCCATCTGTCTGGGGGTAGTAAGCTATATTTCGCTTCAGGATAGTCCTCTGAATCTTAAATAACTCCCTCCATAAGTGTCCCTGTCTCGATCAGACACAATGGCCTAGGTATGACATGCAAATAGACCACCTCTTTAATGAATGCAGCTACCGCTGACACCATGGTGTATGGGTGGCATAAGGGAATGAAATGAGCATATTTGCTCAATTTGTCCACCACCACCAGAATCATAGTGAACCCTTCTGATCTAGACAATCCTTTGATGAAGTTCATAGTCACCTCTTCCCACACCTCAGGTAATGCTAAAGGCTGTAGAAGATCACTTGGAGCCATAGCTAGGTATTTGTGTCTCTGGCACACATCACAACTGGCCACCAACTCCTCTACATCCTTTTGCATGCCCACCCAATATAGCTCTGATGCTAGTCTATGATATGTTTTCTGAACTCTTGAATGCCCCCCAATAGTTGTGCCACGAAACTCCTGCAACAAGTGAGGGATGTGTGGTGATGTGCTCGATAACAAAAACATCTTGGGTATAGCAGCTTCTAACCCATCAAGAAGTAACACTAATGGTCATCCTTGTCCTGCAGTAAGTCTCCTCCGATCTTACTCAGCTCCTCATCTTGCTCACTCTCACGCTTCAAGGCCTCCCAATCCAGCACCATGGAAACAGATAGAGCCATAACCTGAGGGTCTTGACTACGCCTAGAGAGAGCATTTGTGGCTTTATTTTTCAGCTTAGGCTTGTACTGGATCTCAAAGTCATAACCCAACAACTTAAAAACCACTGTTTATGCTCCTCTGCCATCATCCTTTATTCTAACAGGAACTTTAAACTCCTTTGGTCAGTCTTGACTAAGAAGTGTCGCCCCAACAGGTAAGGTCTCCACTTCTGTATTGCCAACACTATCGCCATCAACTCCCTTTCATACACTGATTTCAGCCTGACCCTCGCGGTCAACACCTGGCTGAAATAAGCTATGGGTCTTTGACTCTATATGAGAACTGCTCCCAACCCATAGCCTGATACATCAATCTCCACTACAAACGACTGGCTGAAATCTGACAGTGTTAACACAGGGACACTCGTCATGACTTTCTTCAGCTGCTCAAATGCCTAGGTGGCCACCTCCCCCCATTTGAAATTATCCTTCTTCAATTGCTCTGTCAACGGCCATGCTATAGAGTTGTATCCCCTCATAAACTTCATGTTGTTGACCTCGTTTTAGTTCGATTTGCCCTCGAGCGTCTTCGAGTAACTTAGTTGGACTCTGTCGAGTCTAATTTGAGCTCGAATCGACTCGAATTGAGTCGAATTACACTCGCAGGATTCTTTTAGCCTCGATCAATTTATCTTAGCCCTCATCGAGCCCAATTCGAGTTAGATCGAAGTCAAATCGGGTCTAATTTTATTAAATTAATATAGTCGAGCCGCATCGAACCCGAGTCGACCCGAGTTGGGTCGAATCTAGCCTGATTTTGGCCCAATTGACCTAATCTGAGTTTAATTAAATTCTAACCTACTTTATGATTAATTTAAATTATCTTCCAAATCAGGAAATGCGATCAAGTGGATGAAATTGAATCAGCATGCAACCCGATGTCCTCTCTGGACGTCTGCGGCTGCAAGTCCTATTCGCATGTCAAGGCCCCTGCAACGACGGATGAAAAGGCGCGGGCTTCCTTCTTTGGCATTGAGATACGTTTACTCAAAAAACGAAGGCTCCAGACAGGGGATCGGCTCTCATTCGCGAATACCCCTACCCTCCCGTTCTCCTCTCGGTTCGCACGACCAGGCAACGGGATCCCCCCTCCCTTCCCGACGTCTCTCCCTCACGCGAGCAAGACCCGGTCGCCTGCCCTAGTTTGAACCCCACTCCCTCTCGACTGTTCGCACACCCACCAAGCGGAAAACCCCCTCCCTCTTCTGTTTCTCTTGTTCGACAGAGCCCAAGCCAGGCCGAAGCTACTCCGTCGGCCCCTTGCCCTAGCCGACGCCAGCTCTGTGTTCAAGCTCCCCAACTACAGGTTATTTCTTCTCCTTCTTCTTCTTCTTCTTCTCCTTCTTCTTCTTCTTCTTCTTACCCTTCTTCTTCCCCTTCTTCTTCGTCTTCTTCCTCTTCTCCTTCTTCTACCCTAGTTTCTCCTGATTCTCCTCATTTTGATGTAAGGCTTTGTGAATGATTTAGTTAATAGCAAGTTATATCATCTATGTGAAATTCATTTTTTTTTTGGCTAAATCAAGGTATGAAGAGGGCTTTCATGGTGTATATGTCATTACACCTTTAGGCTTCTTATTGCTAGTGAATGTATTTGCTCTTTAAGTTAAATCCTGTAGTAGCTTGTGGTAATCATAGTTGTTTTTTTTGTCCTAATATGTTAATTTATACATACTAAGGCGTTGATTTATGTTGTTTGAGAATGAATGGTTGATGTGCGGAATATGCACTTGATTCATGCTATATGGCTTGAAGTTTTAGGTGTGAATGGTAGGGAAGTATGAGAAGCCATGCTGATTTTCTATCAAATCATGCATATGTCTGTGGGAATGCCATTAGAAGAAAGTTATGATGTTTTAGTTCAAGTTGAAGTGATATATTGGTAGCATCTCATAAAGCTCATGATTACACCAAGGTTTCATACTTTCAAATCAAAAATATTTTTTCTCATATAAGTATAGATTGTCTTGTCGGTGGGATTCCAACGTCATTTGATATTTCTTCTATATGTTTGTTACCTCCCACTCTTGCTTAAATCGGATTGGGAATACCTCACATGTGATGTCTTATGAAGATTTTTATATTATCATTACTTATGAAAGATTACTGTGTTTTGTAGTTATTAGCCAATGATATGTGCTATGTTGAATTATGGATGGTCATGCCTTATGTGGATCGCATTGAACAGCTTGATTCGAAATGCCATGATTTTGTTTTAACAAGTTTACTTAAAAGGCTATGGTTTAATGATGATTTCATTCATTCTAAAGTTCCTAGTGAATTGAGTAGAGATCGTGTTGTTATGGGATTGACTAGGCGTATGGATAAGTATGGATTTTCCTTTCTGTTAGAGCATAAAGCATGATTTTCACATTGATTTGTTCCATTCGATCCTTGCTCTAACTTTAGCAATGGAGTGTTAAAGCGGCAAAATAGATGCTTAGGAACCTACTTATGATGCAACCAAATTTTCTATGTCATTACTTCTTTTACTGTTGTTAAGGGTGCCTAAAGATGTCCATTCAGAATAAGATTTTGTAATTATACTGTGACTGTTCATTCATTTTAGAGTCTTTGGAAGCTCATTTCCTTAGAAGTTTATTGGAAAAGCTTTGCGAGTCGCCTTGTGTTCAAAAGATCTATGATTTATCTCATGTCTAAAAGACTTATGGGTTGCTTTATGCTTGAAAGGGTTATGATTCATTTTATGTTTAAAGGAGCTTCAGTTTGTTTTAAGTTTGAAGGTTTCATGAGTGAATTTACGATTGGATAGTTCTATGACTTATCTCATGTTAGTTGAAATGCCTCTTGAATCTTGGGGAGCAGGTTTGTATCAAATTTCTTTATTATAACTGTATTTTGGTTGGGGTTTCAAGGTCAAATAAGTTGTTGGCCTATTGCCTAATTTAGAGAAGTTTGATCTTAGCTTTCGTTCTCATACATATGATTCCCTTTATGGTGGCTTTGGTAGAGACATAAAAGTGATTTGGCACATGCTTAGTAATTTTATCTATGACTTTCAAGTGTACCTCTTACATGTTTCATCGATTATGAGTTGATTGAAAAGTGGATTTAAGACCTCTTGCAAAATTCGACATATGTATTTGTAACTCATTCTAAGGAAAGTGAGTATAAGATGATCTGAGTTGTTTTATATAGTAGTTAGAAAAGAAAGCTGTTTTGCCTCTTTCTTTTTATATATATATATACGTGGCATGGAACATTTCTCATGAATTTTAGAGGATAAAACATGTTAGAAGGGGTTTTGTGTTAAGAGGATCTATGATTAGTTTTAGATTTACTTTACAGTGAAAGCTTTATGATAAGTTTCTTGAATGCTTTATGATGCGAGTTTTGTGAAACCCTTTTTATTGCTTTTGATAAATTTACCCCACGATAAAAAAAAAGGTTCTTTTTGCATTAGAAAGAGTCGTAGTGGATTTTATGTTCCGTTTTGCTTGAAGGTCCTATGAGTCATTTTGAGGATTGAAAATTTTTATGAATGGCTTTGTATTTGGAAGGTTTTGGGAAGCTCTCTAAGTCCCTTTGGAACAAAAGTGAACTTTCATGAATGTATTTTCATTCTCTCTTTGCATTTGGTTTTAAGAATGGGTTTTAAGATAAATATGAAATAGAAGCATGATTGGATCCAAAGTGAAGGAGTTTATTTGGGTTCTAGTCTGGAAGCTTGTTTCTTCTTTTCGTCACTTTGAGTTTTTATGAGAATGACTTGGATAATTGTGTCGAATGTTCTAAATGCTAATTTGAATCGTGGGGACAGCAAATAGCACCCCAAACCTCTTTTCTTTCACTCATGTTGTATTGAATTAAAGGGAAGGGCGTTCTAGAGACATGCTTGGTTTTGAACAGGCATGCCCAACAATAAGGTGCTAACATTTATTTCATTAGATTTGTTTTCATATTCTTTTCTTTTCTTTTCGGCATTGTCGCCTTTCTTTTGGCTTCCTCGCCCTTCTGCTACTTGTCTATTCGTGCTTTAGAATCAAGTGTTTGCAAAATGTGAAAGTTCAAAGGTGCAAAGTGGCTCAACCGGTATACAAGCCCGAAAATAACAAGATGCGTTAATATTTTAATAATGCTTTATCATTTATATAATTAATATTATTGTGCTCTCATGCAACCTTTCCTTTACTTGTCTGTGTCTTGCGAGGTGCATTTGGGAAAGCAAAGGAGAAGGGATCCTTTGGAGTTGCTGTGACGAAGGAGCCTACCTAAACAAATCAGTCGCCCCCATTCATTCCGGTGGGGGTGCTACGGGCAGAACTACCGGGTCATAGCCCCCGGTGCTGTAAGTTTTCTTAAAACTTAGATAATCCTCAGGAGCCCATCAGTGTATACGCCTCCCATCCTTAGGGCCTTGTAGTAACTTCAATATTATTAGGATCTTTTTGTTTCTTTTAGATCCCTAGACCCATCTATACATACGAATGTCCAGAAGGGTTAGAAAACAAACTTCATTTCATCTCCTATAATATTAGGAACACCTAAGGACAAGAACTTAAGGACAAGTCTTAGATAACATAGACTTAGGATGCATGCTCCCTTTAGGATAGAGACATCAAAACATAGAGAATTTAGTGACATGTTGCCTTAGGATTAATGCATTAGTATCTAGGTCCAATTAATCATTAATAATAACCAATCTATAATTAAAATCACCAACAAATCAATAAGAAATCCAAGTCAAATGCATTAAGAAATCCAAGTCAAATGCATTAAAATACTTGACCCCTAAGCAAACCATAAGCAGCATACACAACCCTTAAAAGTGAAACTTGAACATAAACCTAAACTAAGTCTAATTAATTCATTAACAATCCTCTAACAAACTTAAACTTAGAGATGAGAGATAGATCAAGAGACTTAATCTGAATCAAAACTTATTAAGCAAAGAGATTTCTGAAACTCAAATTTTAATCAAACCATCTTCTAATCAACTACACACCTAATTCAAAATTCCTCTAATCTTCAACACTAATGAATCATAACTTAATCAACAAAGTGAATGACATAAGAGACTTATTGAAACTTAATCATAACTTAAAACTTTAGAACCTTAATAACATACTTAAAATTTAATCACATCCTTAATTTAATATTTTAAAATCAATCAACAAACTCCTTGATTAATAATAAATCACTTAATCTACATTTCTTTTAATTCATAACAAACTAAAATTAACTTAACAAAGTTGGTTACTATTGGTAACCCAGGCCTACGAGGCTATTAAGTTAGCCCCAAGGAGGGTGTAATAAACCTCACGGCCTCGGTGAGCAACAAAGGTAGTAATCAATCAAATACTAAAATAAAATATTTAAAATTAATCCTAAAACATTAATACTTATACTTAAACTAAAATTTCCCCTTAACCTTCAACAAATTAAAACACAAGCAACTTTAGCTAAATCATCCTACATAGGACATACCCAAAATCACACAGCCTGTCACACACACTTAGGCTTGTTTGTTAGGACACGACTTCTAGTTCTAGGTTAGGCCGATGTTTTGTTTTATTATTTGATGCCAATTACTCCTGCCAAGTTAGAGAACCCCTGCATTGTTTTGCGTTTTAGCAATAACATGTGTATATTTTATAAATATGAATATTAAATCTTCTGTTAGTCACTTTTTTTATTTACCTGCATTTATTTCCTGAATGACATCTACGCTCATTTGTGTATTTTTCTTTTATTTTGTCTTGCGAGGTACATTGGGTCAGGCATGATCAAGAATCAATAAATAATTTGCTCGCTTAAAGCTTTTAAGTGGCTGCGCCACAATCTTGCAGGGTTGATAATCAGTGGATAGTTTGCTTGCTTGGAACTCTTAAGTGGCTGGGCCACGGTCAGGTATAATCCCTGCAACTTGTAAAGAAAATTCCTAATTATGTATCAAAACTGCTACACACCACACACATCTTGTTATTAGCTTTTAATTTAATATATATTCTAGCATGTTTAGGTAGCTGGCCATAGGTTAGTGCACTAACGAAGCTTTGGCCCTATAGGCCAAAGCTTGCCCCTTCTGTGAGCCCTAGAAACCCTTATGGTCACCTTAGGCCTGTAGTGTAGGCCCGCCTATTTGTGCTATATGCATCGCAGTTTTCCCACACGAAGTGGGCATTGTTAGGATGTTCCTTTTTTTTCTATTTTGGGTGTGATACCGCCCACCTTCTGTGAGCCCTAGAGACCCTTAGGGTCATTTAAACCTGTAGCGTAGGCCACCTATTTGTGCCATGGGCATCGTTGTTTTCCCACGCGAAGTGGGCACCGTTAGGATGATTTTCTATTGTGATGTATGAGGATACCTTGCCTGGAGGGTATCCTTGGTGTGTTTATTTATTTATTTCATGTATTCTGGGTGTCATCTTTATACACCTTACTCCACAGTGCACCTTGCCTACATACATGCATTGCATTAGCATTACTCAAATGAAAATGTCACATTATCTTTCAGTAGTCTTTAGAATACTTTTACTTATGCATCTGTCTCATGCATCATATATGGCGCTAGATAGATTCGTTTGCATATTACAGAGTCCCTGATTTAAACCTCTGAACTAAAAGTCCTTGATTCCTTAGGATAGAGCCTTCTTATCTTGCATACATACAGGGCGATTGATTGTGTTTAGGATGTTAGCTGGCAGCTCACTCCAGGCAAACATAAGCCCAGATTGTACACCCCTCAATGTGTTTCTTTTCATCTTTGATGAATTCTGAGTCTGTCGTTTTTTTTAGGATAGTAATCTGATTTTTGATCTTTTAAACTCAAAATTTTAATCATATCTCTACTCATTTGAAAAAGTCTAGTCATCATTAAGGGTAAAGAGAAGAGTTTATCCTCTTGGAATAGAACTTAGGAACTTTTTCTGTGCACCAAATTAAGAAGAGAATAATATATCGTCCTTAATCGAGAATTTTCTTAAGCCAAGGTCTAAGATGTAATTAACCACGGGGGCTTGCGCCCGTGGGAGACCGATCTCCACATCAAATAAACCCCATTCGAGCTGATGTATCGAATGGGAGAAATCTCGTGATATTTTGGGTCATATATATCATTATCCATCGAGGTGTGTAGGCGAAAGCCGCTATCCTCCATGGCTAATCGTATGTATGACTCCATCTCCTCTTCAATTGGCCTGCTTGGGTAGAGTGTAAAGGCCTACGATCGTTTTATCCTACGGGATAGTGCGGTCGTACCCTTTGTATTCTGTTCCATATAAGTAGAGTCCTTTCGGAGACCCACACCTGTAATACCCAGTGAGTCCCAAGAACCCCCTCAACTCCTTCAAGGTTTTGGGTAGGGGCCACTCCAACATAGCCTCTATCTTGGAAAGATTTGCAGCTCCTAATTTAGACACCACATGTCTCAAATACTCTACCCTTTATTATGCAAAAGAACGTTTCTTCAAATTGACATACAACTGATGCTCCTTCAATGTTACTAACACAACCCTCGGGTGCTCCACATGCTCTATCTCAGACCGACTATACACCAAAATGTCATCGAAGAAAACCAATACAAAATTGCGGAGGTAAGGATGAAATGCCTTGTTCATAAGCGACTGGAAGGTAGCTGGGGCGTTGGTAAGCCTAAAAGGCATCACTAAAAACTTGTAGTGACCTTCATGAGTCCTCAAAAGCAGTCTTGTGGATGTCAACTGGCCGCATTCTGATCCGATGGTATCCTGATTTTAGATCAAAGAGACATTTTTTCTATTTTGTCCAGCTAGATATTTGGAAGTCTTAACTCCTCCCCTAATGATGTTTCTCTTTCCCACTGGCAGTCAAAGGCCCAATCCATGTAGGAGAGGGACTCAAGGGCGTTCGCCAGAAAGATTTGCCCTTGACCAATGTCTCCTTCAAAACATTGAAGGTTTCCTCGCCCAACTCTAACCCGTCATTAACCCATTTGCTCGCTTACAGTAGTTGATGGTATCTTCGTACAACAAGCATGTTGGTCCTTAAGAGCAACCTAAGAGCTTAATTTTTAGACTTCCTCCATTTGACGCCTTGCTTCTGAATTTCTCGCCTTAGCACGTGCCCTTGTGGCACCATGGGCATGCATCTATCTGTCAAGCTCGACAACAAGTTTATCAGTCCACGAAGTCATCTCAATCAACGCCTTCTCTACTTCTCCACCAACAAATCTGCCTCTAGCTAGGCAGCATGCTCTCACCCAAGTTGCAACGGCGGATATAAGCGGGGTCCCGCGGGGGCACGTGCCCCCTCCGCGAAAAAATAAAAAAAAACTAGGCGAATCGGCACAAAGGTAGATTCGTTCGTCTTCCTTCTTCCGTTTCGCACACAATCTTCCGCTTTTGATCTAGCCAGCACGCTCGACTGCCTTCCTCGAAGATTCGTTCAGTTGTTCACTGGGTAACTTTGGGATTATGTTAGTTTGAGTTTTAAAATTGCATATCCTTGCTTTTTAAGGGTTTATACTCTTCCGTTTCATGAATCAAAATAGATCTGCCTCTGTTTTAGGCTTTTAGGATGTTTCGTGTTTTAGCCTTTTTTTTAATGGAAAATTTTGACTTTTGCTATTTGATACTGATCTAATGGTTTGTTGATGCGCGCATGTGGAGATTAGGGCTAGTATCATGCCGGGCACGATACTGATTCTTCTTGCCGGGAGGTTTATGGGAAAGATGGTGGTTTTCCTAAAGCAGCTACCTTTTGGATTACTTCTGATTACTGGTGAGATTTATTTGTTTATATTTTTTTGCTTACCGAATCAGTGAGAGCAAAAGAATTTTAAGGCAAATTTTAATTTATTAAGAACTGATCTTAGTTATGATTTAGTAGTACTGCACAAGCTCCATAGCTTCATATGATTTTGGATTCGACAACATTACATATTACAATTGTTAAGAAGAATTGTGTATGCATTTATATTAAGTTTATATGAACTGTGTATTAATTTGTTAAGAAAACCTGTGTAAATTTATATGATTTATTAAGAAGAATCGTGTAAACATTTGTTTGATATCTTTTCTAATCTTGCCATCTTGGGCTACCCATATTCAGAGCTTTTGAAGGCTGAATAGTTATCTGTTTCTATTCCATTATATGCAGGTTGATCTTGCTCATCTATTGGCAGCTCGTGATCAAGAATTTCGAGCTTTATGCCTTTATCAGCTGAGATATTGTTAGCATGTTTTAGTTATGTGTTCAACTGAAGGTTCTGTTTCTATTCCGTAATTTTGTTTCTATGTTTTGCTAAGTTTGCTGCTTCGTTTGCATATTTTTTAGTTTATAAGTTTTGGTATTTTTTAGTTTATAATATATGAGTTTTATATGTTTTAGGTAGTTTGAATTTGCACGAAGATATGGATAAGTATTTTAAGAAGTCCTCTCAATCTTGCATATCAACACCAATAGTAGATTTAGAAAAAATGAAGATGAACAAACAAATAAAAGGAATCGAACAATAGGTGAATCATCAAAAAACATGTTAACAGATCTAGAGAATCTTCAATCAGATACTGGATTATGTATACCTATTTCAGAATTTAGTTTTAACATTCGTGATCAAATTCGAAGATCATATTTGCAAAAAGAGCCATGTCAGCCTCGCAATCATGACTTCCCTAAAAGTAAGTTTGGAATGAAAGACAGACATTTCAATCCGAGGTGGTTTGATAGATACTCCAGTTAGTTAGAGTATAGTATTCAGAAGGATAAAACATACTATTTGTATTGTTATCTTTTTGGAGTAGAAGGGAGAGGAAAAAGAAGATGATGAGGTATTTCGCATAAATGGATTCTCAAATTGGAAAAAACCAGATAGATTTAATCTTCATATAGGAGGATCTAATAGTGCTCATAATAATGCAAGGCAAAATTGTGAGGATTTAATGAAACAAGATCAACATATTAACTTTGCCTTTCATGTGCAGCCAGATCGAGCTACAAATGCATATCGTGTTCACTTAAATTCTTCTGTTGATTGCGTGAAATTCCTATTAAGACAAGGTTTAGCTTTTCGAGGGCATAATGAGAGTTTCAACTCCAAAATGAAGGAAATTTTCTTGACCTGCTTCAATTTTTAGCTAAACATAACGAAGATATAAGTAGTGTCGTACTGAAGAATGCACTTGAGAATTTAAAATTAACTGCCCCTGATATTCAACAAGATATTTGTAGAGCTATTTCCCTTGCAATTACAGACTACATAAAAGAAGTTAGTGATAGTTTCTTCTCTATTCTTGTTGATGAAGCTCGTGATATATCAGGGAAAAAATAAATGGCTGTCGTTATACGATATGTGAATGAGAAAGGCCAAATTATTGAACATTTTTTCGATATTGTACATGTTCCTGAAACTTCAGCTAGATGTCTCAAAAAAGAAGTTGAACAAGTCCTCTCAAATTATTGTTTGTCTCACACTAAAATTTGTGGTCAAGGTTATGATGGCGCAAGCAATCTGAGAGGAGAATTCAATGGGCTAAAAGCTCTTTTCCTAAACGATAATAAATCTGCACATTATATTCATTGTTTCTCACACCAGCTTCAATTAGCTTTAGTAGCAGTTGCAAAAAATCATGTTCAGATTGAACTGTTGTTTACTATCATTTCAAACGTGATGAATATTGTTGGTGTTTCATGCAAACATCGTGATCAACTAAGAGAGAAACAACGCGAGATGACATTAAGTGCATTACAGAATGGTGAGGTATTCACTGGACGAGGATTAAATCAAGAAATATCTTTAAGGCGTGCTGGTGAAATAAGGTGGGGTTCTCATTATGAGTCACTGATTAGATTGATTATAATGTTCTCCTCAGTTATTAATGTGCTTGAAATTATTTTGGAAGATTGCATAAGCTCTGAACAGAGAGGAGAGGCTTATGCATTATTAGATTTAATGCAATCCTTTGACTTCTGTTTTTGTTTAAACTTAATGAAAGACATTCTTGGAATCACTGCTGAACTATCAGAAGCTTTGCAAAAAAAAGATCAAGACATCGTGAATGCCATGTCTTTAGTTCAAATTTCAAAAAAATATATTACAAGACATGAGAGATAAAAAGTGGGATGAATTTATTAAAAAGTGTTGAACACAAAATTATCACTCCGAATCTAGATGATAAATGGGTTGCCCGTGGACGACCGCAACGTGGACTTCAAGAAATAACAAATTTACATCATTATTGAGTTTATGTATTTTACACAACACTTGATATGCAACTTCAAGAGTTGAGTAATCATTTCACAGAGGCTAATACTGAACTACTTTTGTGTATTGCTTGTTTGAATCCATCAAATTCATTCTATGCATTCAACAAAGAGAAGTTAATTGAAATGGCAAATTTATATCCAAGCGATTTCACTCCTTTCGATTTGATGATTCTTGATAATCAACTGGAAACTTATATTATAGATATGCGATTTGATGTTCAATTTTCACTGTTAAAAGATATATGAAGTCTTGCTGAAAAAATGATTCATAGCAGGAAGACAATGCTATATCCCCTTGTTTTTAAGCTATTGAAGCTGGCATTATACATCCCGTTGCAACAGCAGGAATTGAAAGAGCATTTTCTGCAATGGCTATCATAAAAAATCGACTACGCAATCGAATTGGAGATCAGTTGATGAACGATACTTTAATCGCTTATATTGAAAAAGAAATTTTAGATTATATTGACAATGATGTTATTATTCAATTTTTTCATAATATGAAGAACAGACGGTATAAATTGTAAGTGTACTTCATCTTATATTTAGTACTTTATTTTTTAAACAAAAATTTTTAAAACTGTCAATGCCAGTCCCAAGCCCGGATGAAAAAAGTTGAGGGGCCCATGACAATTTCTTGCTCCGCCACTGCCAAGTTGTTGGTAGTCCAACTCCTTTGTTGCCTCCTTAGACATCATTGTGGCGAAGTGCAAGAGTCGTCTCAGAATAGACAACCCAAATAAGACGTGTATGAGCTAATTGTTTGTGACAGGTTCTCGCCACCACCAAGTCATCGATGTCCATGTTAGAGTAAACAATGCTCACAATCACCGAGCATACATGATCATCATTGTCAATTTGAAATAAACACTGATGTTGAGATGTTGAGTTCTTGAGCACAATTGCATCCATGATCCTGCTCCACTAGACCAAGAGAATGTATCGGTCATAGAACCGAATGTGGGTCATAGTTCTCTCTGCCCTCCCTATTTTCTTCTACTTGGTGCGAGAGATGAATCACCGCTTGCAATAGGAGGTTCACTGGAAACCCTCCTCTCCGACACCATTTTCCCCAACAACAACTCCTAGCAATAGGTGATTGACTGACATCCATATGCATCCAAACATACTTTTTGTATACGTTTTTTTTAAAAACAACAAACAAAAATACAACCAAACATGATTCCACTTAAGGTGAAAACAAAACAACCAGAAAACAAAACAAAAGTAGAACCCATCCCAGCATGGTTAAAGTAAAGAACAATCAACATTTTATTATTAGCATTTAGTATATATTTTGTTAGTGAGATTCGGAGGAGTAAATATATTAAATGTTTTTTGTTGTTACCTACATTTCAACATTCTGGGTTTCAATGCTCATTGGGATGGTACAAACATAGCATTTAACTATAAACCACCACAATATAGAATAAACTTGCCAAAACACAACTGACATCTAATCAATATAACTTTTTATAATGATTATTAATAGTCAAATCAATAGAACTTAGAAGTTATTAAAAAAGCACCTGATTAATGGGGCATAAATGAATATAACTTGCAAACATTTCCAAGAATACTCAACTGGCCCAAATAAAACCAGGTTAAAAAAATGCACTGACGTATGTCATTTTGAAAACCCCATCAATATCTCATTACATTATCTATACTACTATTATAAAAGCCGCTTGAATTTCCTTCCACAACAAATCTTGGCTATCCATTTTATTTCTTCTAAAATTATCATGTCCGTTCATTGTATTATAAATAATTAATAAATCTAGAAATATATAATAATTATGCAAATTAATACCCATTATCGCAAATTAATGCCGCTTAAATTTCCATTTCATCTAGAATATTAAAATTGCAGTTTCTTAAGAGTCGAAATGCCAAAGGTCAAAAATATGAATAGATATGAGGACTTTAGTGAGATTGTAACCGCTTCTTTGGTAATTATAACAGTTATTATAGTAAAAAAATATAATAATTATGCAAATATAATAAGCCACCGGCGGCATGCAGAAGAATGCCACCGCAGAGGCCACCTCCTTTGGTTCCCCGAATCTCCCTATTGGAGCAGAAAAGATGCTTCTTGCCTTTCCTCATTTTCAAGAAACTTCAGTACAAATGAATGTAGAATTGGTTTAATTAATCAAGGAAATTTCCCCATGCTTTGGCCACTCCAAAGCAAGATTTCTTACGAGCTGGTTCAAATGGATCAAAGCAGCATTTCTTGGTCATTGGCTCAGTAATGATAAGTATAACTCGAGGTGGTAGTATGGCTTCTCCAGCTATAGTCTCTATTTTCCTGACCATTTATCAGTTTTGCCTGCTATTGACTTTATTGATTGTGCCCTCCAGTGGGGTTATTTCCAGTATGAGCAATTCTATTCTGAATAAATTGACAAAGGTAACCCATTGGATTAACCTCTCAATTTTCTTATTAAATTTTAGGCTTGCTTGATTTGTGTGTCCAAGATTGTGATGTAAACTGATAATATTGCTTCTAATTTCTTGAATTTGATTTTAAAGGATGAAGCCACTTAACATCCTACTAATTTCATATAGCCATTAAAATATTAACTCATTATGTATGTAGACGTGTATATTCTTTTAATTATTTATATTCTTTTTGTTATTGAGATGATTGATACTCTTTCTTTGTTATTTATCTGGATAAGCAGAAAAGACTTGATTTTTTTATTGATTATGTTCCCCTTATTAAGATTTTTGAGAAATACTTTCTTCAAGCATTCTTTTATTTGCTGCATAATTGTTCGACTTATTTTTGATGTGAATTAATTTGCATAATTATTATATTTTTTTACTATAATAAATAATAATTGTCAAAGAAGCGGTTACAATCTCACTAAAGTCTTCATACATATTCAAATTTTTGACCTTTGGCGTTTCGACTATTAAGAAACTGTAATTTTAATCTTCCAGATGACAATTTAATCTTTTCATTAGCCATTGGAAGATCAAAAGTACAAATTAATTACATGTTGATCAAAAGTGCAAATTAATTACATCCTAAAACAAATTAATTTGCGGAAATTTAAAGTGCAAATCAAAATGAAATTTAAGCGGTATTAATTTGCGGTAATGATTATTAATTTGCATAATTATTATATTTTTTTACTATAATAATTGTTATAATTACCGAAGAAGCGGTTACAATCTTACTAAAATCCTCATATATATTCATATTTTTGACCTTTGGCGTTGCGACTCTTAAGAAACTGCAATTTTAATATTCTAGATAAAAAGGAAATTTAAGCGGCATTAATTTGCGGTAATGGGCATTAATTTGCATAATTATTATATATTTCTAAATTTATTAATTATTTATAATACAATGAACGGACAAAATAATTTTAGAAGAACTAAAATGGATGGCCAAGATTTGATGTGGAATGAATTTCAAGCGGCTTCATTCCATTGCAAGAAAAGCCCCTATGGGGGTTCTTTTCTTGCTATTTTTTTATTAGTAAATAAAATCATATTTTACTAATGACATTATAACTATAAACTTAATATTTTTTAAATGACAATATAATTAAAATATTCCTAATATGAATTTTTATTTTAAAATTTTTATTCACGTGCATTTAATGGACGTGTAATAAAACTAGGGCAACAATTATATTAAATCTCCTACATATAAATTATATTAATTCTTAAACATAAATTTTAGGGTATAATTATCTATATTCGTTTATTTTTTTAATATTTGATCTTTCTATTTATTTGAATTTTCTTAATATTTTTTATAATAATTTGTAATGATAAATTAGAAATTCAAGTGACTTTTATAATAGTTAAGTTTTTAAATTGATCTCATTTATAAAAAAAAAACATAATTAGGTAGAATTTAATATTTTATGAAAAATATTCTCATATCCTTACATTTTATTCACATTTACTTAATATTTTATTATTTGTATTTTTTTTCAACAAATAATGATAATTTCATTGCACATATTTTATTCTAATGAATTTTTTCTTTGAAATTTTACTGATAAATTTTTACATGCCATGCAACAATAAATGAATTATTTTCTACAAACCTCTAAGTGTTATTTTATATATTATATTCTTTATACTATAAAATTATGATTTATTATATTATTAATCTTTGTTCCAAAATCATGGAATATAGTTTTAAGAAGCCGCTAAGTCTTAGTTGACAAATCTATCTCATTAGTTGGATCGATAACTTTAACAAAAAAAAAAATTATATTTTTTATCACTATCAATTAGGCTAACACAAATTTTACTAAATTTTTTTCATACAACAATGTAATCTTTTTTTTTTTACTTCTAGTATCGTGCACAAAGTGCACGTGCAATAGAACTAGTCAGTAAAAAAAATCAACATGATTATGAATGCATTGAAGAAAATTCTCAATAAGAAAAAAGACGGCCATTTTATACCTCCAGAGGATCAGTTTCACCTTCAAGCTCAACCATTACAGGCGCATTCATGCTGTTGGCAAAACAGAATTGGATAAAAATAAATTGCACAAGCTAAAAAACAGGGATCTAGGCATCTAGCAAAAGAAAAGTTGAAATGAAAGACCTGATCTGAAGAGCACGTGTTCCTAATATCCTTGCACGCTCATACTTTGTCATGTACTTGGATGTTTTCCTAGGATGCTCAACTGGTTCTTGCTCCTTTTCTTCATTTTCAGCACCAACAATATCATCTGGAATATCATCATTGTTTTCTTCCTCTACCTCTGCACCTTCCTGCATGTACTCAATCAACTTGATATCGTTGCCTCTTCAGCAAATAGAAGGGATATGAACCTAAGAAAAAAGTAGTTAACATATACCTCAATTTCAGGTTCAGGTGGCTCATCCTCATACCTGCAGGCAATCATTTACAGTGCATGCAAGTAAAAATTAAAAGAATAAGAAGGATGACTCAAATAGATAATAGTGTTTCCAAATGTTTTCAGATAAATCTAATCACAATAATTCAAATCAATAACGTTCAAACAACAATATGGCCAACAATAGGCAACAGTTAGTACCAAAGGATAAACGAAACCAACCTCAGATTTTGGATAAAGATGATGACTAAGAAGAGAATGGGAACGCCAATTAAACATGACAGTCCAAATGCTAATCAAGAGAAAATGTTTTTATGAAATTTAAGAAAAATACATCTAAAATAAGAAAAAGGACAATTACGTGTACCACCAAAATTTTCTTTATTTACAAAATCACCAACTAGTTACTTCTATTTATCATAATACCATTCAAATCTCAAATAGTGCAATCAAACTATTACTTTATTCTCAATGATTTGTTAAATTCTTAAGGATTTGGTAGTGTCACGTGCAAATGTAGATTTGTTTGCTCATTTTAAACAGTTAGGTAATAACTTCGTAAATAAGGAAATTTTTTAGGGTACGCACATAAAAAATACAATTAAGAATGTGCAGCAGAACAATAATTGATTGAGTTAGAAACAAACAACGAATAAATGTTGTAGGAATAAAACAAATTGACAAAAATACTTTCAACATGCACAAAAGAGAAACATCGAAGTATTAGTGTGATACAATAGGTGTTAAAGCAACCCGTCCAAATCATTTCATTAAATAAGATGTAAAACCAGAAGCAGCACCAAATATAAATGAGTATTGCGGGTTTATAAAGACCGTCTAATATAGACTGAAGAGACTAAAGATTACAATAACAATGATGTCCATCCGTGCTTGCATCACAGGAGTTTGAGGCATCACTACCAAAAGCTTCCCTAGAAACTATGGTTCCCAAATGAGTACTGCTACACTCCCCAAAGAAATTCACACAAAAAAATCAAATTGGAGGCCACTTTATTTACGAGGCACAATAAAAATGGAAGACAGTGCATTAAACTTTTGCTTTGGAAGTGTGTGATTGGAACATCCAAGCCAAGTGGACCCCTTTTGTAAGTGTGGGGGGGTTCACCCTTCTGACATATGAACACCCCATGAACATCATAGGATGAATGCATCCAAAATTTACCTATATTAAATTATATCGTTGAAGTATAAATCAAAGTAAAAAAAAAAAAACTATACAACAATAAGAACAAGTTGAACATATTAAAATGTAACCTCCACAAATATGTAAACAAAAGAAACTGTGTTTGTGGACGCTTCCCATAATTGCTAGATAGAAATCTAAAGAAAATCTAATCCTAGAGTTGATTTTGCACATATGCATATTTACGAATAAGATGGAAGAGCAGGTTACGCACATAGAAATGTTATTGATTTTCCTTAATAATAGTTTCACAATTCACATGGAAGATGTGCTAAAAAGGAGGGGTGACAAGAAAGGCAATATTAAAAAAGTTACTAGTACAACAAGCAGGTGACTTGGTTGTAAGGAAAACCTAGACAAAAAGCTAAAGAAAATATTAACATAGAGGTGATCTTATATGAACATGAATGCTGGAGAAAATGGTGAAAATATAAGTTGGAAGAAGGGGTCTTGTTCTACAGAACTTGATAATTTCTCCTTCATATTAGATGTATGATTCATACATACCATCATAATGAAGGTGAGGGGAAAATGAAAAAAGGAAACTTATTTTAACAAAGCTACAAGTAATTGTTAATACCTTATTTAAGAAAAGAGAGGAGTATCTCGTCACTTATAAGAATTGATATTATAAAACTCATACTGATTATTTTTTTATAAAAATTAGATCATTTAGATTATAAAGATTGTAAAATTATTTCTAGTAAATATTTATATTCCCAACGTCGCTTATTACTTGTAGACTTTGAAATGAAGGGACGGAATATAAAAAATAAAGTAAAATATTGTCTTAGGATTAAATGGGGACATTGGAAAACTACTAACAAAAATATTTTTAAGAGTAGAATTCAAAATCTTAAAATTTTAATTGTGCGTGAGAAAATTATTATTATGTAGGAAAAAACAGTTAGTGATATGAAGAATATTATAAAGCATGTACTTAAAGTATCAAAAGAAATAACTACTAATGGTAAAAATAATTAGTGGTGGAACCAAAATGTGCTAGAAAAGATAAAAAGTAAGAAGCCTTATTATAAAAATTGGTTTAGATGTGAGATCAAAAAAATTAGGAAAGATATAAAAGCGTCTGTGAGGAGTCTATAAAAATAATATATGGTGCAAAGAATTTAGCTTTTAATGATTTATATAACTGATTATATATTATATATTAAGAATGGCGAAAAATGTTCGTATAAGTTAACCAAGCAAAAAAGAGAGAAAAAGTAAGGATTTAACTCAAGCAAAGTGAATTAAAGATGAAGATCAAAAAGTGCTTTTATTATAAAAGGATATTCAACATAGGTAGATGAGATATTTCGATAAAATTTTCAATAAAAATTGTGAGAATACGATTGACATAAGTGACCTTAGTGCCTAAATAAAAATGGAGATTTTAGTTTTTATCGCCATATTAGTAAAACCAAAGTTAGATAGAATTTAAAGAAAATTAGGTATGAAAAAGTTGTTGTACATGATGATATTCAATAGAGGTGCGGAAATGCTTAGGAGATGAAATTTCTTGGCTTACGAAACTTTTTAATGCTATTTTGAAGACTAAAAGGATGTCACATGAGCGTAGGAGCGTATTCATTCTTATTTTTAAGAATAAAGGTGATGCACAAGAGTGTGTGAATTATAGAGTAACTAAGTTAATGTGTCATAAATTAAAACTATAGGAAAGAGTTATTGAGCAGACATTACGACGTGATACTAATGTTTCTCAAAATCAATTTGGACTCATGCCGGGTAGATCTTCTATGGAAGCTATACATTTATTGAGATGTTTGATGGAGAAATATAGAGAGAATTAGGAGGATCTACATATGATATTTATAGGTTTAGAGAAAGTATATGATAAAGTTCCAAAAGAAGTGCTCAAGAGAATTCTAGAAAAGAAAGGAGTTGATAATGCTCATATTCAAGTCATTAAGGATATGCATACAAAAATTGTTACTTGTGTTCAAACAAAAGGTGGTTTGACCAAGCATTTTCCTATTTCAATTAAATTACATCAAGGATCAGCTTTAAACCCATATCTTTTTGCTTTAGTCATGGGTGTTCTTACTAGACATTTATAAGAGGAGGTACCCTGGTGTAAGCTTCTTGCTGATGATATTTTCCTTGTTGATAAGACTGGAGAGGGAGTTGAAGAAAAACTTGAATTATGGAAGTCAACCTTAGAGTCTAAAGATTTTTGTTTGAGTAGATCTAAAATTGAATAGGTGGAGTGTAATTTTAGTAGTAATAGATCTAGGGGGGATTGTGACTTTAGGCGATCAAGTCATTAATAAGAGTATATGTTTTAGATATCTTGGGTCTATTATTCAAAGTGATGGTGAAATAGATGGGATATTATTAGCAGAATTCAAGTTGGATGGTTGAAGTGGAGGAATGCATCGGGCCTGTTATGTGATAGAAAAATACCCCTTAAACTTAAGGGAAAAATCTATAACATGGTAGTGAGACCTGCAATGCTTTATGACACAAAATGTTGGCCATTAAAAGATAAGAATAAAATGAAGTTAAGTGTTGCAGATATGAGGATACTCAGGTGGATGAGTGGCTTCACTCTTAGAGACAATGCAAAACGAGTGTATACGTGAAAAAGTTGGAGTAGCTCTAGTGGAAATAAGATTAAAGAGAGTCACCCTATATGGTTTGGAAACATAAAATGTCAGCCTTCAATGATCCGACTAGGAGAATAAATGTGTTTTAAAAAAAAAGTGTTAGACTTAGCTTATGTTAAGAAAAATAGAGGTAGACCTAAAAATACTTAGAAAATATTAGAAATGAACTTTTTTTATTAGATTTAAATGAGGATTTGACTATTGACACGACACAATAGAGAAAAAGGATTCATATAGCTAGCCCCACAGTGGTAGAAAGGCTTGATGTTGTTGTTGTTGTAAAAGTAGACATGCAAAAGCCTAAATTGTGGAGAAAATTTTAAGTTGCAAATCGAGGTGTTTCACAACTGAGCCACCCAAGAAATCATTATAAACTGAAACGGATCTGTAAAAATGAGTCTACGTATAAATTCAGTTAGTTCACTCTAACTCCAATCAGTTAGTTCGCTCTAACTCCAACTGAACCAAGTACTAAAACTTGGGCTAACAAGATCTATGCATGAATATAGACATATTCAAGCCTATACATATAAATGTACATATATCAACATGAATATACATAACACATAAAGCATACACTATGTTATAGTGATTAATTCATCAAGTTTTATAATTTTACTTGCCTGTAATAAAAAAAGACTGGAAGCTGAACAACAGAAATTCAGCTAGTTCTAAAATAAAAATTTACAAACCATCTCAAATTAGCAAAAATAAAATGATTGCGCTGATCTGATTCACTGCAATTTTATCTGGCTAATGCACATACACCTATAGAAGATTTGATACAACCTTTACAAAGATAAATATGCAAGTGGAGTACAAAGCTCATTATATTTAAATGGGCAAATTACTAAGCAAGTTTTAGCGCTGTTGCGGCATGCAGAAAACAAGCTATTCTGCTTTCAAACTCCCAAGTCTCAATGAGAGGCCTTCCATGGGTTCTATTTTTGGTATGTATAAGCCATGGAAAAATAATTCAAAGTAAGGAATTAGAATTCTTGTTGGCTTTGCAACAATTGAGAAGGAACATTACCAAAACTTATCCTTCACTGAACATAAAAAGCCATGCATATTGAATCATTGATTTACGGGATAACTGCCTTTTATACTAGGTGTATTCTTCTTAACTCGCACTATTAAGTTAGCATGTAAACATGCCAACAAGAACTTCTTTACATTTCAACAATTAAAGAGAAAAGTTATCCATTATAAGTCTTGCACTCTTGCTTTACCGAGCAAAAGAAAATCATGCATTTTAATTTAAGGAATCAGTGCCTTTTATATTGGTGGTTTTCTTGTGAACTCACATTATCATTAATTATGTTAGCATGTAAATGTAACTTGCAAGCAAGTACCATTAATTATGTGTGCTAAAATTCTGCTCAAGCAATGAATTGGGCTTAAGTTTCGTTGCTCTTTTTATTAGATGGTTTATGTTGTTACTCCAGTAAAAGTTGAACATGCCAATCAGGCTAGCCGAGAAAGGGTTGTAGTTTATTTCCTTAAGTTCAGGTTAGTTCCTAAGTTTCAGCATAGTTTCAGTCCCAGGTCAGGTTAGGCTGATGTCCATAGTAAGTGGCTCGGTTTTGGTTATTTGGAAGACTTTGTGTGTTGTAGATTTTCCAGTTGGTTTGGACAGACTTGTTGGTATCATGTGCCGGTGAACTTTAAATTGCTATATGGCTTGGCTGGTGGATCTTGTCTTTACCTGTTCAAAGCTTTTTTTTATATATAAGAAAACCAATGAAACAAAATCAGTGGAAATCTACTTCATGTTCACTTCCTAGAGTTGTGGATTTCCTTGAGTAGGAGCTGGTTTTGCAATTCTGTGTGCTTTCCTCGGTTCAATTATAACACCTGATATAATCATATTTGTTTTGGTTATGGGAAAATCATACATAAGCTGTAAACAATGGCTGGGAAAAAAATTTTTGGAGTAAATTTAAAATTGAATTGAACAGAGCCTATGCCAAACTTATCTGCTAGCCTTATGGATAAGGAGTCTATAAATAATTATTCAAAGCATACAATTATTAATTTTCAGCTTGATAAAATGTATTTCCAGTTTCAACTTGTAAATGCAAATTGGATGTGTAATTCCTGCAAATAAAGTACAAATACAACTATCTCACTTGGCTCCATTTCCCCAATGAATTTTTTGAACTATGAAGATCATTTTGTTATCCATTGGATTATGATTATAGTATTTCTTGTTTGCATTTAAAAAGAGCAGGCGATTGAATTATTTTGTGGCTTGTGATTTGTAAACATCAATATTTTTTGCGTACATTCATATAACGCAACATATGAGTTGTATTAAGAAACTCTAACCTCGAGGAGCCCTGCAATAGCTAATAACACGATCAATGATCAACAAATTTACAATTATCTTCAATTTTATCACTCCATCCATCCAGCCAATGCAATAAAGTTGCACAGATTTGTGCTTAAATTTTAAGAAGGGTTGCATATCATACAAAAAGTTGTTTTAAGAGCATCACAACATTTAGTTAAATTGTTAAAACTAGCTCTAATCAACAAAAAATCTGGGTTGGCCCGCCATGCTTCACTTAGAATATCATATAATCGATAAGTATTAAAACTTAGTAAGAGATATCAGTCATTCATTAGAGTGCATTAGGGCAGCTCTATTGATAGTTGAAATGAATCTTTAGCTTTCATTGACTTGTGACATTAATGGTTTAAAAGGTTATGCTTATTGAAAGTTTTGGGTCTAGATTTTTTCCAAAATGACACTCTTGAGTACCACAAATTCAACCAATTCATTCATCCAATACACAGATGATCTAAGTGTCAGTGTGATTACACCAAGTCCTTGGCTTTGCTTTGTTAAGTTGATGCACACTACTTAAATTTTGAGGTGATAAGTTGTTATTTTTTGGTCATCATTCCTAACCCAAGCAACAATTTAATTACAATTCCTAGTTAAGCAATAATCAGGTTTAAATGGATTAGTTATAAGCAATGAATGAATAAAAAAATTACAAATTCATAGTAAATAAAGGGAAAACAATCAACAAAAAAATTTAATGAAAGACATTTTCCCTAGCTTCCGTCAGCTGAGGATCTTGAATCCATATTCCCACCACCATTGGGGGTTACGGAGAAATTCCAGATAAAAATACAAGAGTTAAAATTACACTTGCTTAGGGTTGCCAAGGAAGTCAAAATGATTGCAAGCACTATGAAGAAGTTACTTGAATATGAAGACAGAATAGCAAAGAGGAAATGACAAGAAGGGAAGATTAAGAAGAGAGGCGCCTGCAAAGTTGAGTGCGGATGGAATGGTGATAGCCGTATAGGTTGATTGAACAATATGTGAAGTTGGATTTCCCCTAAGAGGCTACTCAGCAACAATCAGCTTATGCCCACTGCATTTAAAGGGAAAAATTAATGCAAAAACTATTTTGCACTGTTTTGGAGCTTTTGTGGTGCTAAACCTAAACAAAGTTTCAACAGAATAGCCCGAACTCTGCACTGGCTTGACATTCTCAATATTAATACAAACAAAACAAACAATGCAAAAGGCAAGTGCATCAACATACAGGTATGAAATCCAAAGCTAACTGAACAAAGAAAAAGAATAGTAAATTATCTATCGAGTGCTACAAAAAGAAGGTTTGGAAACCAGGCCCTCCCTCCCTCCTTTATTGCAAGCAATGTCTAAAATTGCGTAATCGAGTATTGAGGCGTTTTTCTTTTGTGAGGCGAGGCGTAAGCCTCAAGGCGTTTTGAGGCGTAAGCCTCAAAATCAAAAGATTGCGTAAACATAAAATTATAATTTTTTTATATACTAATGAGTAAAAAATATAAAACATAAAAAGGCACAAGATACGAAGTGAAATCAAAATATCCCAATAATAAGACAATATGAAATATACAACAACAACAACAACAACAACAACAATAACAAGCCTTTGTCCCACTACGTGGGGTCGGCAACATGAATCCTTTTTCTCCATTGTGTCCGGTTCAAAGTCAAATTCTCGTTTAAATCTAATAGAGAAAGATCATTTCTAATATTTTCTAACCAAGTCTTTTTAGGTCTACCTCTACCTTTCTTAACATAAGTCAAATCTAATACCTCTACTTTCCTAACTGGGTCATCGGAAGGCCGCCGTTTTATGTGACCAAACCATCTAAGGCGACTCTCTCTAATCTTATCCTCCACTGGAGCTACTCCAACCTTTTCACGTATATGCTCATTTCGTATCCTGTCTCTAAGAGTAAATCCACTCATCCACCTAAGCATCCTCATCTCCGCAACACATAACTTAGTATTATGCTTCTCTTTTAATGGCCAACATTCTGCACCATAAAGCATTGCAGGTCTCACCACCATCTTATAGAATTTTCCCTTAAGTTTAAGGGGGACTTTTCTATCACACAACAAGCCCAATGCATTCCTCCACTTCAACCATCCAACTTGAATTCTACTGATAACATCCCCATCTATTTCACCATCACTTTGAACAATAGATCCAAGATATCTAAAACGTGTACTCTTATTAATGACTTGATCGCCCAAAGTCACAATCCCCTCACTAGGTCTATTACTGCTAAAATTACACTCCATATATTCAGTTTTAGATCTACTCAAGCGAAAACCTTTAGACTCTAAGGTTGATCTCCAGACTTCAAGTTTACCTTCAACTCCCTCTTTAGTCTTGTCAACAAGAAGAATATCATCAGCAAAAAGCATACACCAGGGTACATCCTCTTGTAAATGTCTAGTGAGAACATCCATGACTAACGCGAAAAGATATGGGCTTAAAGCTGATCCTTGATGTAATCCAACCGAAATAGGGAAATACTTGGTCAAACCACCTTGTGTTTGAACACAAGTAGTAGCTCCTTCATACATATCTTTAATAATTTGAATATAAGCATTATTAACTCCTTTCTTTTCAAGAACTCTCCATAGCACTTCTCTTGGAACTTTATCATATGCTTTTTCTAAATCAATAAATATCATATGTAGATCCTCCTTATTCTCCCTATATTTCTCCATCAAACCTCTCAATAAATGTATGGCTTCCATAGTAGACCTACCAGGCATGAATCCAAATTGATTTTGAGAAACATTAGTATCACGCCGCAGCCTACGCTCCATAACTCGCTCCCATAGTTTTAAAGTGTGACACATTAACTTAATATAGTTCAACTTAAATTCTATCTTTCCCAAATCACAGTATTCTTTTCGTTAACATATAATTTCAAAAAAAAATGACAATGACATATACAAAAGAAGAAGCAACTAACACTAACATCTATTACTAAAGATGATGAATACAACAAATATGCCGGGCAGCCGGGGGTCCAAGAGGGCGCTGCCCCCTGGCGGGGTTCGACCGAGCATGTACCTAGTAGTACCGAGCATGTACCGAGCAGTACCGAGCATGTACCAAGCGGTACCAAGCGGTACCGAGCATGTACCTAGCGATACCGAGCAATACCAAGTGGTACTGAGCAGACAGACCGAATAGATATATATTAGGTTAGGATTTTTTTTTATTTTAAGAGGCGAACGCCTCTAAAACATGAGGCGAGGCGCACCTCAGTGAACTTGAGGCGTACGTCTCAATGACAGCTCTCATTGCGTAGACTTTGAGGCTTAAAAGTTTAAAATTGTGCTAAGGCGCGCCTCTTATTGCGCAATTTTAAACCATAATTGCAAGCTAGAGTAATTCTCTTGCATGTCATATTTCAACAAAAAAAGTTGAATTTCCTCATTACATCTTTGTTGCTTATAACAGAATATATGCAATCCAAATCCATCTGTGAGTTACGACAGAACCTTAGGGGCTGTTTGGCAACAAGTGGGATTTGACTTTAGTGGGATTTAATAAATCCTGTAAATCCGGATTTAGTAAATCCAAAATGTGTTAAATCCTAAAAATTGTTTGGTATGTCAAATATTAAATCCTGTTAAATCCTGAAAAACTGTTTGGTAACATATATCAGGATTTATGACGGCTAGGGATTTAAATTTAAAGGAGAAATTTATGAAATCAAGATCATCAAGATCATTGCATAAAACATAATAAAATCAACTTGAGTTCATACATTTGTGTTTTAAACTTGAGTTACTTATTAATTTTAATTTTAATTAAGACTAATAAATTATAATTATGAATACTATAATTAGGGTATTATTTTCATAAATATTTTATTAATAACTAATTATTTAATTAAATTTACACCACTAATCATTTAATTAAGTAATTAATAGTTATATTTTAAATTAAATTTATTAAGCAATTAAATTAATGCCTAATTAAGAAATTCATAATTAATCTAATCCTCGTCTGCAGGCTGGCTTTACTCTTCGGTTTCTCTGTTGCCGTTCGCGTGAGGTAGAGCTTAGCTCTTCGTCTTCGCTGGTTCGCGTGGGGTGGAGCTTCGAACGATTCGCTCGTCCGACGTTGTTTCTGTCCGATCGGAAGTCGTGCCGGGAGCTCGCCGCGAAGGTAACGATATTTCTCCCCTTATCGCTTGTTCCTTCGCTTCTTCGGCTCCTTCGTGGCTGTTCGACTTCACTCCTTCGACGACTTTCCCTTCCTGTCGGATCGGAAGTTACGACATTTTGATCGGAAGCAACAACGGGAGCTCGCTGGCTGTGAAGGTAACTTTCTCCCTTTTGCGCGCTTCTTCGGCTAAATCCCGTTAAATCCACCGAACCGAGGGATTTAGTAAATCCAGGATTTAAGCCGTAAATCTGTAAATCCGGGATTTAAGCCGTAAATCCGGGATTTACGGAATCCCGAGATTTAACGCGTGCACAAAAACCGTTTGGCTGGATTTAGCGTAAATCTGACTTAAATCCCGCTGTAAATTCGATACCAAACAGCCCCTTACTTTCTAACAAAGCAACGAAGAAAGTAGGGAACAAGAGAGAGAAAAACATAATTTTAGAGTGATGAGATCTAGGTTTTCACTAAATGAGCTCAAGTGCAGAAAATTATGTGTGTCGAGCTCTATCTCTGACCCTCTATTTATAGGTTTGGATTGAAGCTCGAGCAATGCAAGATTAGCTACACATAAGGCTACATAAATAAGAAATATTACAAGAATTGTGTTGCCAAATTTTATACGACTGTCAATTAATCCTTGAATTAGCTATTTATTTAGCAGCTAATCTGATGAAAGACATCTTTCATCTAGTTAGCTAGACAAAGTGCTGACTTCGCTAGAGAAAGTTGCTAACTTGGCTAAAGGAAGTTGGTGAATTGGCTCCAATAAATCATGAATATGGGCAAGTTCTTCATAAACCCACCAAGATCATGATAAGCATAAATTGAGTTGATTTAGCTTAAACCAATTTTTTGAGATATTTAGCAAATACATTTAATTCCTTGATTCTCTTATAAAACATTTCTTTTTAATAATTCATTCTCATTTATGTCACCAAAGAAGAGCAACAAATGCTTCACTAATATTTAGTCACGATCAATCTTGATTGTGACATTTTATACTATCCTAATGTCCACATTAGCAGTTTCAAAGCCTATAAAACATGAAGTTAGCTACTCGTTTGCACATTTGGATTCCTATTCCTCCATCCTCTCCTTTCAATTAAAGTTTTTCAATTCCAGTAACTGAAATAAAAGATCATTATTCCAAAGAATAAGATTAACATATCCAAAGACGTTAATGCTAGCCTTTTTGGAAAACGTAAGAAAGAAGATTCTTCAGAGGAGGATAGAAAGTAGGAGAGATTGGAGGGAGCGAAGGAGATATCCTCTATTAAGCCTTCAACTGTCTCATATCATTTGCCCGAAATGGCAGGTGAATGCTCGGCTTTTCCTGCTAAGAATTTTTTTCCTGCGACTTTTTCTCACTTTACCTTAAAGTCAGGTGCTGAGAAGATTGTTGCTAATTGTAGAGGAAAACTTTCTTGTTTATTTGAAACTTAGATCCATCTTTTTTTTTTAATGTTTCGCAATTTGTATGGCTCATTCGGCGATTGACCTTCTAGGAAAAGAAATTATGTTGACCAATCAGCCTATAATGAACCGAGTGGTGATATTGGCGAGAGAGCTATCAACGAACCCAGACCTGAAGAACCTAAAACCAATGACAGCCGGATCCCGCGAGAAGAGCCGATAACTGATATTGGCGTGTGAACTGCAGCGGAATCAAAAACTAGAGTAGGTCAGGTGTTGTTGAAGAGCCAAGAATTGACGTCGACCAGATGACTTCAAGAGCGCGAAGAATTGCAGTCGGCGATAGACTATTACTTCTTCTACTCCACCTTAGATAAATGTTTACCTAAATCTTATAGAGAAACAGTCATAAATTTTGGAACAGATGTTTTATCTCTTCCAGCCTCTTGAAATGAGAAATATTATAGGGGAAGAATCTCGTTAGTAATAACGTTTGCCTAAAAATTACACGCATAGAAATGTGTAAAAAGTTGAATCGGAAACTGGAAAGAAAAGTATAGCTTCGGGGACAGAGAAGCTAACCCCATGTCCATATCGTTGTAGTCATCATCTGCCATCTTACCAATAACCTATTGCCTTCCCAAGTTCTTCCGGTCGTGCTCTGTGTCAGATTGTCGCCCAAAACCCTAGCTTCAAGCCGTAGTGACCTTAGAGGAGAAAACGAAAAACATCGAAAATAATTTATATATTCGCGTCTAAATTAAGTAATATTTACAAAACAATCTCTTAACTCTTATTTATTTATATAATATTTGCATTTTTACATTATATTTAGAAATAAAAATATAATTGTTGTGGGCTGGTATAATCTCAGCAGTAAAGTGAGAGGTTTTTTCGTCCTAATGATGCACGGATGTTCAACATCATGAGCAGAGGGAGGGGGGCAAGGGGAGGCACGCCCCCCTATAAAAAAAAACTTGTTATATATTTTTGTACCCAACCACTATCAAACAAAGTAGAAAAAGAGGCTTTCTTATCAAGTAAATAATTATTTTTTCAGAGTTTTCTTGTTGCATATATGTACTATTAAAGTAAAATTTTATAAATATAATTACATGCTATATATTTATTTACATATATTTTAAAGTGTGTTGTCCTCTAAAATCAATGCATTTCCTTTTTTTCAATATTTTTATTAAAATTTCATTAAAAATAAATACAGAAGTTTTAATTGAAATATTTGACATTTATTTGTAACTTTATTTTAAAGAATCTCGAGTAAATATTAGCTGAAATTATATTAAAATGATTGAATTTGAAACTCACTTAAATTAGCTAAAATGAAAATATTTTAAAGAATCTCGTGTAAATTTTAGCCCTCGACCCAAACGGTCTGCTTTGTTTTCCCCTTTGTGTTTCTCTCAGGACTCGCGACTCACGACCTCGAGCACGACTTTCGTTTTCCCTTTCGCTTCTCTCTTGCCCCCAAATGAAGAGTGCTCGTGGCAAATATTTATGTCTTCTAAGCTCTAAAGACCATGTTATTTGCACTCTAAATTTTGATTTTACAGCTCCTCTTGGCTCCGATAATGAGACGGCAGAACTATTTTAATGTAGCCTCCCCCCCCCCTGAATAAAATTTATAACTCCGCCACTGTCCAACATACAAATAGATAATTCGAAAGAGATCAAAAAACACCAAAAAAAAAATTACGTAGAAACCCCTAAAAAGGAAAAAACACGCGCCTGACTCAGATTGAGAAGATTGACGTGTCCCTTAACTTAGAGACTGTGCAATTACAATAGTTGGAGAGTCAACCAAACTCTGTACAAAATGCTCAGGTGTTTTTAATGACCGCGGTTGGGCTGGAGTCCGGCGGTGATCGATAGCTAGGCAATGGTCTGGCAATGGTCGGGCGGAAGTCCAATAGCGATCGGGGCGGAAGAGTAACACCCCAAAATCAAATTTGAAAAAAATTGTCTATTTATCATTTTAAAAATATACGAGAACTTCTATAAATATCAATATAAATAATAACAAGTGAAAGTAACTAAAATCATATACGCAAAAAATTTTACTATTTATTCACCCAAAATGTCATTTACACTATCTAGGAGATTACTAAAATCACTAATCTTTCACAAGCTCCTGATTACAAAAAAATAAATGAAAATACATAACAAAATCTAAAGAAAACTTAAGAATCTCTGTCAACCTCACTCCAACTGGTTATGATCCATTTCCTAACATAAAATCATTAAAAATCCACATAATGAGCTCAAAGGTCTAGTAGTAATTCATAACTCACAAAAGCTTTCAATGTAAGAACTAAAGAATTAATATGATATGATCAGTCTAAAATAATCAATAACAATCAATGTAGTTAATGACAATATATTATCAATAAAACTTAATATGATCTATAATAAAAGCAAAGAATCATTATAATGAATCTAAAAATTAATAATATATATATATATAATTCAATAAATTGGTAAAACAACGATGCAAATATCATACATAAATCACTGAAGGAATATATCATATCTATTCATATACATTATTTGTTTATGTATTATAAATGCATATAATATTGTCAATAATATTAATGTATCTGTCAATATCATCAGTACTATCAATATATGCATGCATCAATGTATTATTTAATAAGGCAAAATCATCTAGCTTCAATTTGATGTTTTCAACATCTTTTATCCCAACTAATTTTTAGTTGGTCATCAGTCATATCAATTATCACTTATCTAATTAATCAATTATCATTACATATGGCTTCATTAAATCAATAAAGAGTCGTCACTCTCTACCAATTGGCATAATCAGTCATCTGTTACAGGCTACAACCAGGATAACAACACAAATCATTTTTAAAGGAAAGCTCATCGGCCCACCCTCATGCGCGGGGCATTATGTTTTAACAGTCAATCTATTTTATAGTGTTAACAACCACCCTTTCTTGTTTATGTAAATGCCACAATTAAAATACAACATGAAATAATTAATTCTATTCATTAGAAAAAAATCTATACAATAATAAAAATCATTGAAAATCAAAATGAGATTTGAGTTAATTACAACAAATAGAAAAATCTCAAGACAAAATTGACATATGAAAAAACCCCAGAACAACCTTCTCTCTCTTCCCTCTCTCCTCTTCGATAAGGCACGATGCTGTAATTTAGATTTTTCATTTTAAAAATTATTTTAAAAAAATTAAATTATTACAGGAAGTTTGGCGGTGGTTGGCTGTCGAGTGGTGATCCGATGATGGTTAAGTGGAAGTATAACGACAATCGTCAACCAAATGAAAGTTTGATAGGCCAGGTGAAAGTCCAACAATAGTGGGCGGTTAAACGGTGGTCCGACGATGGTCGGGCGGAAGTCTCACTGTCGACGATCGGGTGGAAGTTCGACAGCAATTGGTTGGTCGCTAGTGGTCTGACGACAGTCGACTGAAGTTCATTGGTAGTGGTGCTTAGATGGAGCTCTAGATCCTCGAAGCCATAGATCTCTCTCCAATCTCTAGCCAAAGGTCCCCTCGTGTAGGGAGTGAGGGTCTATTTATAATTTTTTATGAATAACACCCTATAAATATGAAGAAGATCCAGGGCAGGTTCGAATTGCACCATCAGACGATCTATATTGATTCCCTCGATATATAGCATTTTCAAGCATTTATGTGCCTTAATGATGCCAGAATAAAGCGATCCTGGGCTAGTTGGATTTGTCTCGTCGAGCTGCTCGATTCAGTTATAATCATGCCATATTTAGAGATTGCTTAGTCATCTAACTAATGCTTTGAACCTTCCAAATATGCTCCAGCCTCTTGATTTGGACCCATTTGGGCTTGGATCATGCTGATTTTAGTGTCGTTGAGTTCGTCACATTGATATGTTCAATTTGAGTATAAGTTTGCTGAAATTGGAGATTGGACCCCAAATTTAATTTTAGATTTTATAACTTGGATATGTCTTGAGAGTATTACTCGATTAAGGCAACTTTCGGTGACTTATCATTGGCTAATATTAGTTTATCCAAAATAAAACATATATTTTCACATAAGCACATATGTAGATATAATGTAGATACTAATTTCATATATAAATAAATATAAACTTTTAGGAATAATATATTACTTCAAAATTGTGTAATACATATGTTTCATCATATGTTAAGATTTTGGGTGGCACCTTATACTAACAATCTAAAGAAGAGAAATTCCATTCTCAGTATAGATAAAGAACATGATTAAAATTATGAAGTCGATAAAGCTTGTCACTATTATGTCATAAAATTAAGAAAAAATATACATGTGTCCAAAGAGCTTAGTATATTATCAAGGGTAAGTTCTCTTAGATATAAATTACTCTTACACAAAGAATGAGAGTTCATCAATTATCAACATCATTTTTGTTGACCTCATTTTTATCGCAATTTTCTCTCGATTGCATTTGATCATATTGATCGAGCCATAGCGAGTTGAATTCAAATCGAATCGACGTCAATTAGAATTTGATTTCAAATTGACTCGGATCGAGTCGAATTTGACCCGACTGCACTCGATCAGTTTCGATCAATACATATCGACCCCATTTGACCCAATTTGATCTCAATTAATGTTCACTTTGGGTTTAATCTTATTAAATTAGCGTAGTCGAGCCGCATCGAGCCCGAGTGAACCTGATTCGAATCAAAATCAAGTTCAATTTAAACTCAAATTTGACCCAAATCTACCCAAATTAATTCGAAGTAAACTCCACATTACTTTCTAATAAATTTAAACCCAATGTCAGATTAAGCAACTCGACCCAAGGGCTCCAATTTCGTTAATAGCCTGATTTTACTGTGTGTAGAGGAGGCAATCGCGTGATCTTCTCTTGTCAGCATTAACGAGCATTTAACGCATACCTTTCCCAGCTCTCAGGGCCGTTTTTGGTTCTCTGGTTCAAAATCCCCTTGGCATGCCATCTCGCGAGCGGGCGGACTGGTTGGCAAAAAATACAAGGATTGAAAAAAGCTTGGCTCCCAGGGGCTCTTAGGACCTCTCTCCCAGACGAAATCCCTTCAGCTCTCGGTCTGGGACCTGTTCACAAAAGGCCAGGCGGAACTCCCCACTCCCGATCTTTCTCCTTAACCCCAGGACGGATCTCCCTCTCGGTTTTGGCTGGGATGGTTTGGACAGCTCCAGGAACAAGTAGAACTGAAGCCCCCCATTAGCTCCATTTCCCTTCTACCCGAACCAGCTCCAGGTCGGAGCTCTCTCTCTCCCGTGC
Organism: Dendrobium chrysotoxum; assembly: GCA_019925795.1. Taxonomy (NCBI): domain Eukaryota; kingdom Viridiplantae; phylum Streptophyta; class Magnoliopsida; order Asparagales; family Orchidaceae; genus Dendrobium; species Dendrobium chrysotoxum. Next base: position 77,172,036 of record CM034313.1, read on the forward strand.
ACCTCTCACGGTTCACAAACACAAAGGGCGAAATCCCTCTACTCCACCTCTGTTCGCACGGAGGTAGCCCGACGCCATTCCGGGCCCCATCCAAGTGTCGTTCGCGAATCCCAGCCAGGTCCGACTCTAGCCTTCGACGACCCAGCTCCCATCCCCCTGGCATTCGCACGACTCTACCTACTTTAGCCGAGACCCTCTTCCAGTCGCAGGTTTGCTTCCTATTCTCTTTTTTTCTTCTCTCAGATTTGATTTCTCCACCTTGCCCTTCTTCTTCCTCCTTTTCTTTCTTCTTCATACTCCTTATGCATGTGAGCAATGAGAAGAAGATGAAGGAATATATTGAATCTTTATCAGTTTTGATGCCTTGAATGAGATGGTTATCTTGAAATCGTGTGCCCTTTTACTCAAATTCTTTTATGGAAAAGTTTGTAACGAGGAAAACACAATTTCAAGGAGAGTATTTCGTGTTATCTCCTAGGATGATCTTCTTTATATTGGGAAAGATTCATGCATCATGTGGACAATCAATATACTTTTTAATGGATTATGCACTTTAGGATTATTGCAAGATTCTTTCTTTGTAATAGGAGAGATGCGTCTAAACAAATTTGTTCCTTCTTTACCTATTTTGACGAAGCTATTGAAGAAATCTTTGAAGTCAGGTATCTTTGATCTCTCTCATAAAGTTGTTGAGCTGATGTTTAGATATGGCTATAGGCCAACACTTTCAGCTATGAATTCTTTGAATTCTAGTTTTAGTAGTGGTGGAAACATTCTTGAGGCCAATTCCTTATTTTGGATGTTAATAGCGAAATACTTTGCTCTCAATATCTACACATACAATCCCATTTTTATTCAACTTATGCAAGTCTTGGCAAATATTTAATGCTCTAGCTTTCTTATGTAGTTTGAGGAAAAGAGGATTTGTCCTCAATGCGTATTCTTATACATCATTGATTTTTGGGATTCAGTAGAGAAAGTTTATGGAATATTTGCATTCCTAGCACCATAAGCAAGTGGGAGATCTATTATATATTATTGCACTTCGTCGGTGCTCATTCAATATGAGAAGCTTTGTGGACTTAGTTTGATTGGGAATTTATTATATGCCTTCTAAGTTTTCTTTTGAAAATAAACTGTGGTTAGAACGATTTTCTTCTCTCACGTTAAAAAAAAAAAAAACATGATTAATCTTTTCTAAACCTTGTAAGAATGCATAAGTTGGTGATTGTTATCTTTTGAGGTAATAAAAAAAAAGTATTATGTATGATTGCAAAGTCTGCTTCTCTTACTTCATTTATTCTTTTGTAAAAAAAAAAAAAATTATACATATGCATGTTTAAGTCTGTTCTCATTCAAATGAAGCTCTCATATTAGTGTCATCTTTGTGAGGAGTTAGAATGTGTTTTTGTGAAAGAGATTGGATCATTCCAAGTGGGCGGGATTGTTTCACTTCTCCTCCCATAGTGTGATATTGGCTTTAAATTCTTGGCGAGCGGTGGTTGCATACATTTGATACCAAAGTAAGATTTGGAAACTTTTCATATGCTTTACGTTCTAATGTTGAGAATGAATAATTACAATGCAAGATTGTAGGTTCAATGTCGGGGAGTTACGTGAATCTTTGGAAAGATTTTATTCAACTGTACATTCTGATTGCACCCTTCAATGATGTCTACGCATGTAAGCACATTCAAAATGTGTCAAGTTGGGAGTGAAGATGTATAGGTCTTTAAATATAATCAAGTTTAGCCTATTTATTCTTCTTCCAAAGTTATGTTTGGCATCAAGTTTTCTTTCTCATGATTATTATTAGAGAAATTTATGGGGACTTATGTGCAATAGTAATGCCTTTTTTTAGAATAATGGCATGCAAGTGGGTTAGATATGCAGGTATATGTGCCTTATTACCTTAAGATTTTTTTTCTTCTATTCATGCACGTGTGATAAAAAAAGGGAAATCGTTGGTGCTTTGAGAATGGTATTGGCTTCATGAATCATGACTGAAGAATTTCCCATATTTTGTTGCATTCTATATTCATATGGGAGAAAATTTCAATAACCTTTCTATACATTTGTGGCATGAGTTGTTATGTGTTGTGATTTAAAAAAAAAAAGAGAAATGGTCATCATTCATGAATCTTTCATAAAGCACTTATAGAGAAACATTGGAGGACTTTCATGGGTTTTAAATGTGAGTTGGTTTCTTTGTAGATTCGAATGCTATTTTGCTTTATGTTGGTTGGAGTACTTCCCTGAATTTTGGAAAGAGTGAAATGGCTTGGAATTACTTTTCTGCTTTTAGTTTCATTTAGAGGACGATGTTGGGTCGGACCATGAGCATATTTGGGGTTCCTCTTCATGTGTTGGAGTTTTATATAAAAATTATGTTGGTAATGACAGTGAGACACCCCTTGAACTTTAAAGAATAATTTGGCATTAAATTAACTTTCTTTCTTTTTCTTCCAATAACATGAGCTTGACTTTAAACTTTTGGCGAATGATTGTATATTTGGCATAAGAGTAGGTTCATGAATTTGTGTTGAAAACTTTTTTTTTTTGAAATTCTTAATGTCATAATAGCATGGATGATAGAATTCGTTGGAAAACTTTCTGAGTTGCTTTATGGTTAGAGAGTTTTATGAGATAGTTTTTATTTAAAAGCTTTATGATTCACTTTATGTCAAAATTCTATGGTTTTGTTTTATGTTGAACGGTTTTATGAGTTATGTTTATCAAAAAAAAAAAAAAAAGCTTTATGAAACCTTCTTGTTAGAAGATTTTCATAAAGTTACCCCACCCCACGTTAAAGAAGTCTATTGTTTGTTTTGCATCGAAAGATTTTAGTGGGTTTTATGTTGGAAAGTTTTATGTTTTGCTTCATTTGGAAGGTTCTTTGGATTGTTTTGGAGATGGAGGGCTTTATGAGTGGTTTTATGTTCGAGGAGCTTGATGTTAGATGACTCTTTCAGTTCTCTTTTTTTTTATGGATGCATTTTCTCTCTTATTTGTTTTTTTGTCTCAAAGGCGAGTTTCAAAAGAAATGTGAGTTGAAAGTTTTATTCGGATTTTGGTTTCAAGATTGGGTTTTCTTCTTTGCCATTTTGAGTTTTATATGAGAGGTGATTTGGGTCATCGTGTCAAGTCTTTCGAGTGCTTTTTTTTAAAAAATGTGGGAACATCAAATAGCATCCAAATTCTCCCGCCTCTTATTTGTATTTGGCTTAAATGCTGAATGGGAATAAGGGTGGGGCAAAGGCATGTTTGGACTTTGACAGTACATGCCTATCAATGAGATGCTAACATTCCATAAAATAATAAATAAAGACCGTTTTTGTAACAATGTGGGGAGATTTGGACGGTACTGGAGATCAGACAGCCGAGCTAACATCCAGACAAAAGAAAAGGTATGTCTTTATTTTAATAGTATTTCATTTAGATTATTTGCATATTGGATACGATCCTGCTCTCATCCAATTCTTGTTCTTTTCTTTGTTCTTTGCGAGGTACTCTTGGGAAGGCAAAAGCAAGGAGCAACTGGAGCACTAGACGAAGGAGCTTGGACAGTCGGATCCGAGCATCAGTCGCCCCCATTCATTCTGGTGGGGGTGCTACGGGCGATACCACCGGGTCATAGCCCCCGGTGTTGTGAGTTTTCTTAAAACTTAGATAGCCTCTAGGGAGCCCATCGGTGTGTATGTTCCCTTACCTTTAGGGCCCTACAGAAACTTCAATTCTTAGGTAATTTTCTTCTCTTATTTTATTCTTAGATCCCTAAATCCATTTACACATATGCGAATGTCTAAGGGGTTAGAAATAAAACATCTATTCATCTCCTATAACACTAGTGACACCTAAGGACAAAAATTAAGGACTGAGTCTTAGAGAACTTAGACTTAGGATGCATGCTCCTTTAGGATAGAGACATAAGACATAAAAACTTAGCGACATATTATCCTAAGATTAGTTTATTTTAATTCATTAATAATTAAGCAATAAAACTAATTATAATTTGAATTAAAAGATTCAAATCCTTGACTCTGAATCAAACTATAACCAGCATACGAAATCACTAGGAGGCAAAACTTGAACATGAATTTGAATTAAATCTCACTAATTTATTTATCATCCTTTAATTAAATATTAACTAGATAAAAATCATTAAAACAAACTTAAATTCAAAAGAGTTATAAAATTGGGAAGCAAATCTAACTCTAACTTAAAAGACGCATAATGTCTAAACTTTGAAAATTCATAACTAACTCCAGAAAATTCCAAATTGAGTAAATTAAAAGCACTCAACTCTAATTAAAGTCTATTATTCAATAAAAATATTAACTTTCTAAAAATCAACCTAATTTGAAAAGTCAACTCTCTGGTCAACCATAGTTCAATAACTAGGGCCCGAAACTCTTAAAATCATAACTTTGCCTAGAAAACTCCAAATCTAACAAACTAACAGTCTAATTACTCGTGGTAACGTCTAGTATTTAATGAAAACACTAACTCCCCTAGACCCAATCTGTTTCTAATAATGACCTTTTGGACCCCTCTTAACCTAGCAGATAGGTAGACCCCGGACCTTCTAAAATTTGCTAATATAACTTAAACTTTAAAGATCACTACCATAACTATTAAAATAGATCCACAAACTAAACTAACTAAAAAATGGACCCTAATTTACTAATATTTGAACTTTAACCAAATCCTCCTTTTCAAACCTTCGACAAATATTAACACAAAACAACTCAAACCATCTACCCAATATATGACCTATCCAATGCCACACAAACTTTCTACACACACATAGAATTGATTGTTAGGGCACCACTTCTAGATCTAGGTTAGGCCGGTGTTCTTTTCCTCAGTTATTTTCTGTGTTGTGATCGCTCTTGCATGTGGCACGTGTGCTGTTTGTGTTGATTCGATGTGAGTGTTTATTTTATTACTGCACTGTATTTTGTTTGTGATATTGATTGTTTGTGCGTTAGATCTACCCCTAGGCTAGGGACATTTTATACTGACTCAGTCTTATGCAGGTGGCCATGCTCACGTAGCACTAAAATAAACGGGGGCTAATATGATAAATCATGAATTATAAATGCTTGCTACATGTGCTCCAAAATGCTTAGCCCCCAAATAAATAAGAGCGTGGCCAAGTGTGTTTACTTTTCTGCACTGATATAACTGCTTGTGATGTGATATATTAAACTGCTTGAGATTTTCATTAGGATAACCTTGCAGGTTCAGTTTGAGTCTAGATTTTTATTTTTCATAATGTAATTTATAATTCATATCGAGTTGTGAAAGTCTTTAAAGGCAAGGCATTTCAAATACTCGGTACCCAAAGAGAAAAAGAAAAGCCCTTCATAGGGAATTTCTTATTCATTTGGGTACCCCTTCTGGAGAATGACCCAAAGGAGGATGATCCGAAGGAGGAAGATCTGGAGGAAGATGATCCATTCAAAGATGAAGATTTGAAGATGAAATGCCTTGCATTTAAGACTTGCGTCATTCAGTAGGATTAGAATCCAGGATGTTGTCGGTGGGGCCTGGCCACCATTACTTTTCTGCAGACCCTGGGTTGTACTTATACGGCACTTGCCGTGGACTGTGGACTCTTTCTTACTCTGCTCTGTGGATTTATATTGATTTGTTTATTTTGTGTGCGCAGTAGAAATTGCCTGCTTTTCTTAGGTTTCTTTCTTGCATGTGCTTGGCCTGATTTCGTTAGGCTCCTTAGGAACAAATCTTTTCTACTCGTAATAAAATTCTAAAATTTTAAGAATTAAATAATATAGAAACCTAACGAAATAGGGAATAGCCGGAACCGTCCGGGGTCACATGCATAGTGATGCATTCTCTCCCTCCTTGCTATAAGACACTTCCCCGCCTGCGGGTAGAGTCCAGATAATCCGACCTATGAGGATGAGGTGCCGGATCTGGGGAAGCCCAGTCTTTTCTAAAAAAACTATTTTATAAGCCTTTTTTAAAATTCTATGCATATTCGATTTGAGATCATTAACCAGCATGCATTGCATTAGAAACTAATTAAAATAAAATTTTAATTGCATTAGTCTTAGGAGCATACACCCTACATAAGTCCAGGGCCAGTTAGGAAACTCTCTAGACGTCGGCCCTACTTCCGATAACCAAACTACCTACTCATCTTTCATAAAGACTTGGACAGCATGGATTTTATACGATTAGGTGGTTAGCTGGCTTTCCTTTCCAGGCAGGATATAAGCCCAGAATGCATTAGTTAGGACACGGGTGTTAGTGTTGTGTAGAACACTAAACCCACCATAGATTTAGGATTCAAGGCTACTATTGTTCCGTAGTACACCTCATCAGTAGGTAGGTTTTCTGTCTTCCAGAGACCATAAGCCCTACATATCCGCGTCACACTGATGACGCCACCTCCATCCTTCTCTCCTGCATGCTCTGAGTGCATGAATTTTAGTTCCTCCACTTTCTTCCCACTACCTTAGTCCCTCCGGATGCTGATGTGAGCCGTGCATGTTGACTAAGCCAGTTTGAGCCCTTCTTTTCCTTTGAGTAGGATTTCCTAGTCTCCGCCCTATGTGCCAATCCCAATTCAGAAAGTATAATATAGAATCCTTAATCGAGAGTATTCTCAGGCTCCGGCTTGAGATGTAATTAACCATGGGGGCTTGCGCCCGTGGGAAACCGAATCCCACTCTCAAATAAACCCCATTCGAGCTAATGTATCGGGTGGGGGAAACCCGTTACTATCAGATCATATATATTATTACCCATCGGGGTGTGCTGGTGAGAGCCGCTATCTTCAATGGTTAATCGTATGTGTGATCGAATCTGCCCTCCCATTGGCACCAGATACTGTCTCCCAGTGGGGTGGTGTTTGTTTGTGTTCCTTTCGGAGGTCCACAATTTTCAACAAGATATTTTTAAACATAAAATCAAACATGCATGTCAATATGTAAATAAATAATTATTTGAGGATTATATAGAGAATAAGTCATATTTTAAAGCTACACATAGAATTAATGAATTTATATGATATCATTGTTGACCTCATTTATAAATGAGATGAACCTTCTCTCCCAAGACATCATAGCACTTAGGTTTCCTATCTTAATGTATATATTATCCCTATGATTTTTTTTAGGGAATATCCAAGGACTTAATACTACCCAACCCTAGATAGCTATGAACCTCTTAGAGGTCTTAGGACACTTCCTACTGACCCTAAGTAGGCAGTGGACTCACCAAATCAAACATAGGTCAACCTTAAGTTAAACCTTAAAATCATCCAAAATTATAAAAAACATCCAAAACACTAGGTAACCCATGTCCCTACAACTTACCCTAGAGACATTAGGCTTGTTCTTAGAACCGCCTTAAGGATCAATGAGTGATGGTTAACCCATTTGACCTTTGGTCAAATCTCAAAGATTAAAAGTATCCTAAGATTTTCCAAAATAGGTAGTGGTCATTTCATTATTGTATTGAGTTTAAACACCCCTAATCCACTTTATGAATGCTTTGACTCAAAGTTGACCCATGGTCAATCCATTTTTACTATGGTTATCTTAAGTTTGACCAAAACTCTAAAGATACCATAAACCTAATCCAAATACCGAAATCAACCCATTTGCCATTGGTATTGGTTTTAAATGAATCCTAATTCACATTAGGATTATTTGAATCTTTTTCCAACCATTGGTCACCTATATTGACCAAGAATTATGAATTTATCAAAATGGCCCAAGAGTATATGAGACCTAATTAAAAATGACAAGTTGCCTTCACCCTTGAAGATGAATCTCCACCAAGGATATGAAGGAATCAATGACATCTAAGGATGCTAGGTTCTCTAAAGGAGAGGAAGGACTCCCATCACAATCTTAGGAGATTCTATCACAAGCCATTTAAATGCAAATTGTTGTGTCGAGTTAGGTCGCATTGTCTTGAGTATGCAACAATTAATATATTTCCTAAGATTTAGTTGAAATGAAAATTTACTTTTTTCTTCAATATTCACAAACATAGATCATTTTTCATATCATCAAATAAACAATAATTAAAAATTTTTACATCCTTCCATTTACTTCACTAAAAAATATAATGAAAAAAAGTCATACAAAAAAAAATCATGATACAATCTCATTCCTCATATACATATATATATATATATATATATATATATATATATATATATATCACTATGACCGTAAGAACTTACTATAATCAAGGTCTAATGAGTATCAGTAGCCTCTACTAAAGGGGAATGTTATCCTTAACTTAAAACAATACATGCAAATAAAATAGGAGTGAGCAACTCCACCACAAAGTTTTACATGAAACCTACTACAAAATTCACTATAAACAAAGTAACTTGTATGGCTGTATAATATTATATGAGTAGCAAAATATGTTTAAAGTAAATTAACATGATACTTATGTCATGTGTTATGATTATCAAACAGTGTCAATATGAAACTAGTGTAAAAATATGTATACATGACAGAAACAATAATGCAAGCATTTATTTTAATATAATGTCATAAATGTAATAATGTGATAAAAAGAAATTTTTTAAACATTTCATTTTAGTACATTTCATACTTTTCTTACACATGTTACACCTTTACTTTCATTTATAGCTCTACTTGTTCATATTTCCCCTTTGCCCCTAATACCTGCACTTATCTACATTTGTTCTAGCATATATTATATGCACATATAGATGCATAAGTCATTAAATCTCGACTTGAATACATATAAAGTATCAACAATAAGCCACATGCATTTTTTCCTCTCTCTCTAATTTCACACATTTTTAGACTCATAAGCATATAAATATCAGCATTTTCAATATGTATAAATGGCACATTACATGTTATAAAAATATACGAATTCATATGCATGAAAAACACTAAGGGTTACATGGGGTATATTTATGTACACAGTTCAATATTTACAATTTCAAAAAATCATTCATATACAATATTAACAATAATATTTTGAAGTTTTTTATTGTATTATAATAATTTCTATCAGCGTTAATATTTTCTCTAGAATACTTAAAATAACATATAAATTAAATTTTGGGTGTAAAATTATATTGTATATGTTAATGCGACAAGAATACTCTACTCTACAACAAACTAAAATTTCTACAATGAAAATATTTAAAATATATGTAAATCTGATTTTGTAAAAAAATTGATCAAATAAAATATAAAAATTCACAAGAGCGATTCAATTAAAATACAAAGTAGGTTGACAATACCCTACTTTAAGTTGAGGAATTTTCCTACCCCGACATATAAAATATACTCTAAGATCTCCAACCAAGCTTCCTCTCTCTTCTCCATCTTTTTTTCTCTTAAACTCCTTAATGAACTCTCTATCAACAAAAGCATAAAATATGTTTCTTGGAAGTAAATTTGGTACTTGTAATAAGAAAAATGAAGGGAAGGATGTACTGTTAGTTACATCAATTATTTGGTTTTACTTGTAATTTTTATGTAAATTATTTTATAAACTAAGATTAGAAGCTCAAAAAATTATGACAAACTTAAAAAAATACTACAATGTGTTTAGAATATTTCAGTGATACTATTTACGAAAAATACATCAAATGATTTTAGAGAGCCCACTTTTGCTAAGACGCAGTAATTCCTTGAGAAAGACAAATCCAATAAGAAACCTCTTGTTTTCACGCATACAAGGGCCACAAAATAGATAAAAATATATGCGAATGAGAGTGTTAAGTGCTTTACAATATGATGAAGGCAATTCCTAAATTCATGCGGATTAAATGAAATCTTAAGCAATGTATCAGTAAAGTTTAATTAAAAAATATATGAAGTTAATATTTTAGATATTATATATGTAAATCCCTCGTCTAAGAATCCCATAAAATTCTAATAATTCACTTAAAAACTCATTGTCAGGACCTGGAAGTTACATTACAATTGATGGTGCCAACCAGTTTATGACACTATAGTTCACAGCAGGACAACCTCTCAATTCCGGCAACATTGTTGGGAAAGCAAGCAAGTGCTTCTGCAAGCCCACATAATTTGTCATAGCCCGTCAAAATTTTCGCTCACGCAAGCGTCTAACTTCGATTGCGACCCCGCCGCCAATGCTACGGATATCATTCCTAGCGCATACCAAGCTCTCGCTTCCCCACTCCCAAAATCCAGATCTGAGATAAACCGGAACCGTTACCCCCGGGTTCGCTTCTTCCGCCCGGCGTCTAGCGGCGGAAATGGCTACATTAACAACGGAAGCTGATTTCCGCCTGAGCCAGATCCTCGTCCCCGCCCTCGAGAAGATCATCAAGAACGCCGCATCATGGCGCAAGGGCCAATCCAAGCTCTCTCACCAGTGCAAATCCCTCATCGAAAGGATCTCTTCCCCTCCCCCTCCCCCTTCCCCGTCCTCTCCAGCCTCCTCCTCCGACTCCATCCCCGGCCCCCTACTTGATCTTTCCCTAGCCGAGTCCGAGCTGTTCATCTCCCCCCTCATCTCCGCCTGCTCATCCGGTTCCCTAAAACTCGCAGAGCCCGCGCTCGACTGTACCCACAAACTCATTTCTCATTCCTATCTACACGGCGAAGCCGACCCATCGGCCGCCCCAGACGCTCAGCTCCTCGCTCGACTCATTGACGCGGCCTGCTCCTGCCAAGCGCATGCCGATGAATCCCTCGAGCTCCTCATTGTCAAGACCCTTCTTTCAGCCGTAACCTCTACCTCCCTCCGCATACATGGAGACTCGCTTCTCCGTGTCGTCCGCACTTGCTACGACCTCTACCTGCACAGCCGCAACCCCGTCAACCAGACCACTGCCAAGGCTTCCCTTATTCAGATGCTTGTCATCGTCTTCCGCCGCATGGAGGCGGACTCGTCCACTGTTCCCGTCCAACCCATCGTTGTCGCGGACATCATGGCGGATCCTACCTCCGATCCCTCCGCTGCGACATCTTCCGAATTTAGCTTTGTCCAGGGCTTCATCACCAAGATCATCAGCGACATTGACGTCGTCCTCAACCCACCTACGCCCTCGGCTACTGCGGCTAAGTATGATGGTGCGTTCGAGTCCACTGCCGTCGAGAACACCAACCCTGCGGACCTGCTGGACTCCAATGACAAAGAGCTTCTGGACGCCAAGTACTGGGAGATCAGCTTGTACAAGACGGCGCTGGAAGGGAGGAAGGATGAGCTTGGCGCTGACGGGATGGTGGATAGAGAGGACGATCAGGAGGTTCAGATTGGAAACAAGCTGCGGAGGGATGCCTTCCTTGTGTTTCGAGCGCTCTGTAAGCTCTCTATGAAGACTCCTCCGAAGGAAGCGTTGGCGGATCCGACACTGATGAGGGGTAAGATCTTGGCTCTGGAGCTTCTCAAGATTTTGTTGGAGAATGCTGGAGCTATTTTCAGAACGAGTGATAGGTATTGCTGTTTTGTAGCCTTCTCTAATGTTCATTTTCTATTCATGGCGTTATCCCATTGTTAGGGAGTGTGGGGGATCAAAGTTTGCTAGATATACTAGTTGTTAAACCCGTCAGCTCAAAGATTGATTTCATGGGCAAGGGCCAAACACTTGATATTTATATACCATCATTTTTTTGCCTAACTGATATATAATACTCAGTTCAATACTCTTACATGACTTAAACAATCTCTTTCTCACATTAGAGCTATCATTATCGGCCATCACTCCCTCCTCTCAAAAGAATGCTTTTGAACATTACCAAACATCATGCACCATGAGCCTACTCAACTATATGTAGCAAGTAGCAACTATAAGAGTCACTTGCTGTTGAATTTTGCTTAACAACGGTAGAAGAAACCAAGACCCAAGAGTCAGAAATCGTACAAATCACTTAATCCCAACCAAATCTTTGGCTTTGCTATCACTTGTTCGGAAGTGTAGAGTCAAATTAGATGATCACATGTGATCAAAGTTATTTGAGTCTATAAGTTTAAGCTGATGGATGAGGTTCAACCACTCGTCAAGTTTTCAGAGATTAGTTGGCTGAAAATTTTGAAGTTAAAAATGTATTAGAAATATATTTGACTCAAATAAGAGTTGGAACTGAAAATGTGATCTCAAACCACTTAACCTAAAATTATGCAGATTTGTTGTTCTTTTTATTTATAAATCCTCTTATTTAGTCCAGATTGGGCATGTATGCGCACAAGAGGAATTCACTTTTGGTTTTTCTCATAGTCGAATTTATGAGTTTTTGATGAGGAGGCTTTGTGGAATGATGGGCTTTATAGAAATTGATTATTTGATGGTGGTTAGGGGTGTGCATTAATTATTTAAATAAAAAAAATTTAACCAAACTGAACATATTTGGTTGATTTTATTTTGTTTATTAAAGGATTGGTCGGTTTTTGGTTTTGGAGTAAGGGTTATTTGAATTATGATCAATGGTTCTGTATTAAAATAAAATAAATTCAATAAAAAACTAAAATTCTTTCTAAATAAAAGCTCATTTGTCTTAAACACTTCTTATGTAGATAATTTTGAGCTTTTATTTTGTCTTGATAATACTTTAGAATGTCTTAATTTTTAAGAATTTTAAAATTTGGTTAGACTAGGGCCGAACCGAATAAACCAAACTATATTGCAGTTCAACTTGATTTGGTTCTACTTATAATTTGGTTTGTTCAGTTTTACCTATGATTTGGTTCAATTAAAGTGGTTTAATAAATTCGTCATCTTGCCAATTCATACGAACCGACCAAATGCACACCTCTAATGGTGCTCTTGAAAGAAAATTTTTGTAGCTTCATTATATACGGTTGCCTCTATTAGCATGTGAAGTGATGTCTTTTTTTTTTTTTCTCTTGGTGTGGTGGACATAGAAGGAATTCTCTTAGGCTCTCTTTTCTGTTTCTATTTTTATTATATGGGAAAGGTATAGGTTCTTGATGTTTCCTTGGCTTTGACATTCACAGGGAGAGCTGCTCTCAATTTGAGATTGTTCTTTTAGTTTCTTCAATGTGGTATGCCAGCAAGTTGTTTATGGGTTCTTGAGGGAGGTTGCGACTTCAATGATGACGACAATAAGTAAATCAGGAAAACAAGTGATGATAATTTGATGTTTTAGCCTGCATCATTTATGAAGCCAATGTTGTGGTGTGAGATAAAACTATTTGAGTGTTTTGGGCTTCTTTGTTAGAGTAGTGTATACTTGGCATTTGGTAATGGCTTGGTAATGGCTATTGAGCATCTTTACATTATTTATACTATTTACATAATGTATTGAATCCTCTCTCTTCTCTAATGGATGCAAGCTTATTTTAGATGAACCTCACAGATCTTGTTGTTCTCTTTTATGTTACTTTTTTGGTTTATCATTGATGTAGGCAAAGGGGGGGGGGGGGGGTCAAAACAACTTTAGTTTTTTTGGTGACTTGGCTCTTGGGCTGCTTTGAGTTTCTCGAGTTTGGGCTTGGCCATTTGGGAGCTGATATGCTTTCAGCTCATTATGACATTAAGTTCTGATGCCTTTTTCAGCTCATAAATTCTGTTGTCCAGGTTCTTCCCTTTCTCTATGGCCCTTCGGTTTTTCCCCTCCTGGTTCTACTTCCCGTGGCTGGCTGTCCCGGTTCCCCTGGCCGTCCGTTCCTTCCCCCTTGGCTGCCTTTTCTGATTTTTTGTGTGGCTGTTCGGGTGCTGTTTGGACTAACTGCTGGCCTTCTGTTTTCTCTGTTCTGATTGGCTTGGTTGGAGTATATTTGGGGCTATTTGGCTGCCTATTTTCTACTATATATATGTGATGTTTTGTAAAGAAAAAAAGAGAAGTTATGAAATAATTTTTGGAGCTAAAACCTGAGGGTTTTTTCTTGGAAAAGCTTGCGAGCTTGTTCCATTTCTCTTCTTCTTCTTGGGAAAGCTTGCGAGTTTGTCCTCTCTATCTTTCATCTCGGACTTCTTACCTCTTTCTTATCTCCGCAAGTTCCACCCCATTTGTATCTTTCTTCTCAAGCTTCTTGAAGATGTCAATGAGTCATGTTTGTTATAAGTAGTAATTTGTTTATGTTATGTTGAAAGAAGGTTGTTTATGTGTTTTTATGTGTTTTGTGGTCTCCAATGTGTTGTGGAGATCTATCTTTTTTTTATAGTATTCTTTTTGTGACCAAGGGTTCTTCCTATTAGTTTAGGGAACTTTTGATTGCATTAATTTGGTATCAGAGCCTAGGTTAGTATATCCCAGGTTGTCGTGTAATTCTTCCTTTTTTTTCTTCACAAAAATGAAAAATTAAAAAGAAGTCGAATCTGTGATTGGAGAAAATCAGCCAACATATTTTGATGAAAGAATTCCAACAAGCAAAGGGGTACCAACGCGAGGAAGCTCAACGGATCCGATCCTAAACGAGCTCTATAAAATTCAGGAAAGAATGATTTTGTGTACGGAAAGTACGAAAAGAGATTTGTGTACGGAAAGTACGAAAAGAGAAAGCAAATTATTTAGGACCAGTTTGAGCAAGAAAGAGAAAAAATCAAAAGAAACTATGCAGCCTTGATTCAAGATTTGGAGGTGGCACCTTCAACTCGTCAGGAAGGTTCAAATTCAAGCTCATCAGGAGATGAGAATTTTCAAGTGGGGGAGAATTTGATGTAGGCAAAGGGGGGGTCAAAACAACTTTAGTTTTTTTGGTGACTTAGCTCTTAGGCTGCTTTGAGTTTCTCGAGTTTGGGCTTGGCCATTTGGGAGCTGATATGCTTTCAGCTCATTATGACATTAAGTTTTGCTACCTTTTCAGCTCATAAATTCTGTTGTCCAGGTTCTTCCCCTTCTTTGTGGCCCTTCAGTTTTTCCCCTCCTGGTTTTGCTTCCCGTGGCTGGCTGTCCCGGTTCCCCTGGCCTTCCGTTCCTTCTCCCTTGGCTGCCTTTTCTGGTTTTTTTGTGTGGCTGTTCGGGTGCTGTTCTGGACTGGCTGCTGGCCTTCTGTTTTCCCTGTTCTGATTGGCTTGGCTGGAGGATATTTGGGGCTGTTTGGCTGCCTATTTTCTACTATATATATGTGATGTTTTGTAAAGAAAAAAAGAGAAGTTATGAAGTAATTTTTGGAGCTAAAATCTGAGGGTTTTTTCTTGGAAAAGCTTGCGAGCTTGTTCCATTTCTCTTCTTCTTCTTGGGAAAGCTTGCGAGCTTGTCCTCTCTATCTTTCGTCTCGGACTTCTTACCTCTTTCTTCTCTCCGCAAGTTCCACCCCATTTGTATCTTTCTTCTCAAGCTTCTTTAGGATGTCAATGAGCCATGTTTGTTATAAGTAGTAATTTGTTTATGTTATGTTGAAAGAAGGTTGTTTATGTGTTTTTAGGTGTTTTGTAGTCTCCAATGTGTTGTGGAGATCTATCTTTTTTTATAGTTTTCTTTTTGTGACCAAGGGTTCTTCCTATTAGTTTAGGGAACTTTTGGTTGCATCAATCATGTTTGCTCATGGATATAACTTTTGTAGAAAAAGTTGGTATTTTTTTTAACAACTAGTATTATAGTGAGGTTACAAGGAATATTATAGTCATGAAGTCTTATATTGAGAAGTTTGATGTTTCTAAGAGCTTTGTGCTTCGAAGAACCAAGGTATGTGTTGTTATAGTCTAACAAGTACTTATGAAGGTATTCATGTATTGTGCCAATATACCCGAGACCATGTGTAAGGAAGTCAAGACAAGAATCGATGAAAATTTTTCTTGACAATTACGAGTCTTAGAGGAAACAACTATTACAGAATTATGGTTCAATCTAGAGTCTTTGCGCATGATCAAAAGCTTCTTTTATAAGCTTTATCAAAAGAACAGTATATTTGCTTTGCATGCAGGAAGATACACCCATTAATCATAAATTTGAGAAATATTAAAGTAATTGTTGATGATAAAGATCATTTTTTGTTACTATAATACTCTTTAATTCCATCTTATAAGTACTTTTGTGATGCCTTATTTAATGGTAAACATCCATTCAACTTAGAGGATCAATATTTTTTCCTAAATATATTATTGCTGGACATGAGGGTACAAGATATGACAAAGTAGTCGAGGGGTTATTGCCAAAATGATTCGTTTTAGCACCTTGAAATTGATGACAGGTGATGGTGTGATTAAGACATTGATTGGAGTTAGACATGAAATGGATTTTAAGAAGAATATGATAGCTTTAAGTACCCATAAGGATGAGGATACTTTGGAGATATTGTAGTCCTAAATATTTGCAATGGTGTATTGGTTGTCATGAAATAAAAAGAGTCAACGGACTCCATGAGTTTCGTGGCGCAACATTGAATGAAGTTTAATTTTATCATCTTTGATGGAACACTGTGATTTGAGGAAGCATAAAAAGTTCGCTTCGTGGTTGCTGGAGAGGTTTCAGGACAAAAGAAGGCAAAAGTTGGTGTAGACATTTTTTGAGTGATCAAGCTGACTGATTTTATAATGCACTACTTGCCCTAATGCCAGGTCATACTATTGCATGATTTGGAGCGGGAGGAACTTGCTTTGGGAGTACAAAGATTTAGTGGAATTTGTACTTTCAGTTTGGATGGATCTATCTTTATTTGGAATAAGTGTGCTTTGGAGATCTCTCATGACTGTTAAGTTCATACATCTTTTATATGTATTAATGTTGCCTAGTTTTCTTTCAAGTTTCATACAAAGTCGACTCACTTATCATAACACATTAGTATTCTAATCTTCTACGAGAATGTTGTTGAGTTTGTGGAGGTTAATACCTCAAGACTTTAATTTTTGAAGTTGATAATTTATTAGAAATATATTTGGCTTTATCAAGGGCTGTTGCATAAACCTTAGCCTTAAATCGTCACGTAAGATGTTATCTAAAATTATGTACATTTTTATTCCCTTCATCTATACATCTTCCTATCCAACCGACCATTGGCTTACAAGCAATAGGGGAAGAGTCCAACTTTTGATTCTTCTCAAAATTTTCCTACATAAGTCAGCCTTGTGATTTTTAGGTGTGAAAGCTCGTTGGACCTATGGGTCTTACAAGCAATCATCATTTAATGGTGGCCCTAATGTAATTTGTTTTTTTTTATTTATCATATATGGTGGCCAATTTTAGCATGTGAAGTGAGAAATCTTGTTTTTTTTAATTGCTTGGCATAATGACAATAGAAGGAATTCTTGGGTTTCCTCCGCTCTTTCATTTTTTTTTTGTTTGTTGGCTGAAGGGCGAGAGCAACTCTCGATGTTTTTTGGCTTTGACATTCTTAGGAGGAGAAAATGTTGATTTGTGGCTATCCCCTTGATTTTTACAAATGGAGACAACATCATGCAAGTCACAAGGCCTTCCTTGGGGCCGACCGCAACTTCACCGACGATGATAAGTTTTGAAGGGAAAACAAGTTACAACAACTGGGAGTTTTGGACAATATAGTCTTGAAAACCAGTGTCATGCTATGAGGTAAAATTGTCTACGAGGGTTTTGGGTTTCTTCTTAGTGAGAATAGGGTGTACTAGTGATGTAGGCAAAGGGGGGGTCAACACAAAACTTAAATTTCTTTGGCTTTGAGGCTGATTTGGTTCCTGTTTTGGCTTGGCTGTCCAGGTTTTTGGCTGCTCTTTTGGTGGCTGCTTAAGTTTTCTACTTAAACAAGCTCATTAATGATGAGTCCAGGTTCTTCCCCCCCTTATTCCAGGTTCTTTTCCCCTTGCTGCCTTCTCGTTTTTCCCCTTGCTGCCTCCTCGGTTTCTCCTTTAAACCCTCGGTTTTGGTGGTCTTTGCTGGTTTCCTGTGCCTGTTTCTTCGGTTTCCTGTGTGCCTCTTCGGTTCCCTCATTGGGCTGTTCCGTGGCTGTTTTCTGGATATTCCCGTGGCTGTTTTCTGGCTGTTCCGTGGCTGTTTCTGTCCTGTTTCCTGTGCAGAATTTTGGGGCTGCTGTTTGGGGAATTGGAAGCTGCTGCTTGGTGACATTTAATTAGGCATTTGAAGAGTTTTGGTGGCTGTTTGGCTGCCCTCCTTTATCCTATAAATATTAGGTTTTTTGTAATAGAAAAGAGGTTGATTATGATGTTATTTTTGGACAAAACCTGAGAGTTTTTCTTCCTTCTTTGGAAAAACTTGCGAGCTTGTTCCGTGATTCTCTTCTCCTTCTTCTAGGATGGCTTGCGAGCTACTCCTCTTTCGTCTCAGCTTCTAACCAATTTCTTCTCTACGCAAGGTCCACTCCACTTGTATCCTTCTTCTAAATCAAGGAATGAAACTTTAGGTGTTTGGTTGTTGTGTCGTCCTTTGTAAGTGTCGTGTCTTTTATTATAAAGGTGAAGTTTTGTTAAATTTCTAGTTTTTCTTATCATTTTATATGTTCAAAGGTATATGTAAGAATTGTTTTATTTGTAAGCAAAAATTTGGGCCCTTCTCCAAATTTTTGCTTGCATCAACTAGGGTTGTGGACATGATTGGTGATTATACTTTATATTTAATACATTGCTTGTGGTTTGTATTTTCTAGTGGATCCAATTCTCTCTATTCCGTAGATGTAGGCATATTGTAGCTTAGTCATACAAACCTTGATGCCTTCTCTTTATGCATGATTGCTTGTATGTTACTTGGTAGTTAGTGGTAATATTGAGTCAGTGTTCTTAAAATGTGCTTTGTGGCCAAAATGCACGTATCACACCACTGTTTTGTTGTGTTGTAGCTTTGGGTGCTTAACTCTATCAAAGAAAGAAATATTAGCTTATATTTCATGTTCAATGCAACATCTACTCTATAACTCGGGCATGAAAGTTCTCTCTTTCTCACTATCGTGTAATTGTTGAGTTATTGCTTGATTGTTTACGTTCCCTCCCATTGTAGCCAATCACTTCTTGGTGGTTCTACTCTTTATGCTCTCTTTCTCTCATTGGTTTTTCTTATGCGCTTCTCATTATTTTTGTGGTGCATCATTTGCACGTTTCTTAGTGTCTCATATTTACACTCTCTCTCACATCATGCTACCTCTGCCTCAGTTTCTAATTGATTTTTCAATGTCATGATTATTCTTGATTTTTAAGTATTCTTTCAACATTTTATTCTCTATATCTTTGATTCTTTTTTTGGCTGCCAAAGAATTAAAAATTATTGTTATTTAATATGTTCTTAAATTTGATGAAATTTATTACATAATGCATTTATGTTTGGTTATTGGCTTCCAAATAATTGAAAATTATTGTTATTTAATATGTTCTTAAATTTGATGAAATTTATTATTACATGATGCATTTATGTTTGGTTAATTATATGACTTATATGCTCATAATAGTTTCCTATTGATATCTCATACTTCATTGTTTAAATCTCATGCAAGCATTGTTATTCATATTACTATTGTATGAATAGTTTATATATATTAAGCTTATGATCATAAACCAAGAGGTTTATGGTTGTGCACGTCTAAAAGCCAATGTGATGTATCATTTGAACACTTTTAGCTGCAACAACAATAATAACATCAAGTATTTATCCCACTACATGGGTTCGGCTACATGAATCCTTTTTCTCCATTGTGTCCTGTTATGAGTCAAAATTTCATTTAAATCTAATAAAGAAAGGTCATTTCTAATATTTCCTACAAAGTCCTTTTAGGTCTACCTCTACCTTTCTTAGGTCGACTACATGAATACTTTCAGCTGCATGAGCAATAAATATTATTACTTGAATTTTTAAATAACCTTACAAATAATTTATATATAATATGAGAATTATGGCTAATTGAAATAAATATATAACTACGAAAATCCTGTATGATCCTTAGTGAGCATGAATACTTTCAGTTGAAAAGGTTGGAGTAGTTCTATTGGCAGATAAGATTAGAGAAAGTTGCCATAGATGGGTTGGTTATATAAAATGTTGGCCTTTCCATGACCCTGTTAGGAGAGTATGTGTTAGATTCGATCTTTGTGAAGAAAGGTACAGATAGATTTAAAAAGCTTGATTAGAAAGTATTAAAAATGATTTTTTATTAGATTTAAATGAGAATTTGACTCTTAATTAGATACAATGGAGAAAAAAAAGATTTATGTAGCCAAGGTTTAAAATTGTACAATTAGGTATTAAGGCGTTTTTTGTTTGTGAGGCGAGTTGTAATTCTAAAGGAGTTTTGAGGCGTAAGCCTCAAAATCCAAAAATCATGTTAAGTGAAAATAAATTTTTAAAATAATTTTTATATAATACCCAAATAATATATTAAAAGATGATATATTAACTTTCTATTGAACTATGAAGTAACAAATTGACATACATATGAAAAAAATATATAAGACGTAAAGTGACAAGTGATAAATTACGTGAAATATAATTGAAATTCAAATATTATAAGAGCAAAATAGCATAAAATATAGGAATTGTATAAAATTTTCATATAACATAAAGTTAAACTCTAAATTCCTTCTTTCCTAGTTCCATACTCATCGACAATTAATTCCTAAAGAAAGCTGAAATAGTTGGCAACAATTAAAAAATCATCTACACTGACGTCACCGAGGGAGTCTTTAATTGGTCTATCCTCTGCATCATAGTTGGAGTCCAATGTCTCGCATTCTATTTTTTCATTTATTTTAGTCATCTTTCTCTTTCATAAATGTTTGTCATCAACATAAAATTAAGAGTAATACTCCAAAATTTTTAGAGGAGGTGGTTGTGGTGTGCAGCTTCCAAGTGATCCCTAATGACGGGTACGATGATAGTGGTTGCGGCGGGTTGGAGGTCAAGGCAGTCGAGAGGAAGCTATTGTAACTCGAGGGTGCATGAATGCATGATTTGTTCGAGGCTTTAGTGCATGACGCATACGTCTCACGCCAGCGAGATGAGGCATGCCTCAAAGAGCACCTCAGTTAGATTGAGGTGCATGCTCATAAAATTTTTTGAGTCGTAAGCCTCAAGGAGTTTTTCACCGGAATTGCGCTGAGATGGCCTCATATTGCACAATTTTAAATAGTGCATGTAGTTGACCCCACTCAGTGGACAAGGGCTTGTTGTTGTTATAAATAAATAAATATATATATACTATTTTGAATTGAATAAACTTTTTTCAAGCAAATCATGTTTTAGTTGGAGCTTATTGATTTCAATTTCGAGCTGATTAAAATTTGTGATATTTTTCATCGAGTTTCAAGTTTCAGACGCAATCACCAACATTAATGGTGGTTCATTATATCCGTTCCTAGTTCCGCTTAAGGTTTTGATTTTTTTTTAAAATACCATTTGATATTTTAATAGAAGCCGTACGACTCACTTTATAGGCTACTTTCAATGAAAGCCGTAAGTCCCGACCCAAATTCAAACACTTGCGCTACTTCTAGGAGAAGCTGTAAGACCCGCTTCAATTTAAACATTTGGATAACTTCTAAACGGAGCTATAAATTCAAACCAAATTAAATTCTTGGTATTCTAATTGATGTAAATCCCAAACCACCTTTTTTTTAAAATTTAAGCCAAATCAACCTATATCTAACCACCTTAGTTTACTCGGGATCTCTGAGAGGAGGCAACCCATGGATGCTAATCAGATTCCTTGGATACTGTGGTCAATGATTGCTAGTATTGGTAGACTGAAACCTTTGGTATACCCGGGATGACGGAACCATGAAATTTTGATCGGGTTTACCTCCATTTTCTCCCACAATTGAGACTAAAACACCTAAAAATTATTCATTTTTAATCGAGAGTTTTTTCTTACGCATTAAGAGGGGTAATTAACTATGAGTGCTTGCGCTTATGGGAAGTAAGAACCCAGATCTAATTAAACCCTGACACTACCCTAAGGAGAAATTTTGTTAACTACAAATTGACTTGAGGGGAATGGAATCCTATGTCTGCAAAGTGGGATTCATGCCGTCGTGCCGTCTTTCTTGAGTTCGCAGGATTATATGTCGAAGCTATTCTCGTCAATTTTCATGGGAGCATACATCTTTGACCCCCAAGACAAATTTTTTTAGCGTTAACACTATATCCTTATGTTTTGAATTATTTGGTCTTGTAACATGTAAAGCATGGATCGTGTTTGAAATGGAATAATTGAAAATGCATTTGTTGTATAAGCATTTCAAGGTGGTGAAAACCTAAACTTTTATCTTGCAATTGCATTTTAACTCCTTTTCGTTTTGAAACATACAAAACATTGCTCCCTTGAAATTAAATGATTATCAAATGTATTTTAAATAGATTTCTGCTATGCATTTCCATGAGCACGTGAGATAAGAATGAACAGTACTTTTTTATTCATTATTTCCATGTGTCACATCTCCAATTTAGTTGTTCACTTCATATGATATTTGATTCAGGGAGGGACGCTTTATACATCTATGCCTTGACAATATTTAGTGATGTAGGACTACATGTACATGTGATGTTATTAAATTTTGAAATTACATGCTCATGATATGAACAATAACAATTAATCAACTTCTCACATATTAAACAAAAGATTAAAACCAACAATATAGTGATTAAGCTCATGCAATCAATTAGATGATAACATTAGGAGCACAAAATAATCATTTTAAATCAAACCCTGCTGATGCAGAGCTTTCAGAGAAAATCCCTCGCTCAACACTTAGATTAGTCACTATAAGCATCCACTCACACACGCTCATAATAAGGGCTAAGCAGAGAAGCCTTCATAATTTTAACGATGCCACGATCAAGGAGGACTTAAAGATAAAAGGTTTAGGAGAAGGGTTCACCGTTCTCAAGCTTCTTGACTTGCTCCCTCATTCTCAAGGATCCGGCTGTTGATCGCCCTTGGATGCGCTTTGAAGCAAACACACCTTATAGTCGGCAAGGGATTAAAGTGCCAGAACGGTTGGGATGTGGCCGGCCAATGGAGGAGGATTTATTTCTCCTTCGTAGGTGAAAACATCAAGCGAAGGAGAAGAAATGTAGAGAGGCGAGTGGGGTGCTTATGGCCAGCCCTAGAGAGGTGCTTAATTCCTTACTTGGGGTGATGAGTAAGGAAGGGCAGCAAACAAGAAACTCTGAATTTAATTCCAACAATTAACAAAATTCTAGAATTGATTTCTTGTCTAGGTGGCATGCAAATTAAGACAAGAATCAATTGGAATTTAATAGGAATTAATGGCTGTTTTAAGTGGAGGAAAGATTGGGGGAGATTTGAATTTGAATGTCCATAAATTGGGGGTAAGGAGGGGGCGGCACACCCTAATGGGAGGGGAATTGATTGGGGAGCATTAATGGGAAAATAACAATTAGAGGAGAGAGGGGTGGGGGTGGCAAGGCTAGGGAGAGGGAATTAATGAGAGTGTTTAAAGAGGTTGCTAAATTCAGGATACTAAATGAGGAAAGAAATTTAGGGCAACCTTTATTCAAATTAATGTTAGCATGATTGGGGGAAACCTTCCTAACATAACTCTTCTCATTTTGGAAAGAAATTTCAAATTCAAATTTACTTGAATATGAAATTATTGATTTTCCAAATTTATAATGAGCCTAGTTAGGAAAGTATTGAATGCTAGGTTTGAAATTTTGGGAGTCAAGGGAAGGAGTCGTGGCTGGAGGCTAGGAGGGGAGGTGAAGCCGGCGGTTAGGTGGGGTCGGCCAAGTGTAGGAGGAGAGGGAGGCCGACGGCTAGGAGGAAGGAGGAGCTGGCGGTTTGGTGGGGGTCGGCCAAGTGTAGGGGAAGAGGGAGGCCGGCGGCTAGGAGGAAAAGAAGGGAGGGAAGTTTGCGAAGGGGATTGGCCGCGAGCCCGGACGCTTCTGCGCCTGACGGGTGATGCCTTGTCCTCACTTATGGACTTCAAACTCTCACAACTCTCCAAGAAAACAAGGTGCATAAAATTTTTTTTTTCCTTAATAATAATCATCATCCTCTCCAAAGAGGGTGAGGGGTCTATAAATAGCCAAAATACAATGACATGTCTAGTGACAAAAGTGCCCCCAGGGGTCACATAAGCCTACTCCCTCAAGTGAGGGTAAAAACAAAAAAGATACATAAATAAATCAAATACACATAAAGCTCAGAAATAAAGTGGTCCAATCATAGCCGTAGATCTTCGACCCCTTCTCTAATAAACTTTCCACGGTCGGATGTCACTCATCATTTAGTCTTGCAATTGACCTCTTAGATTGTGAAAGATTTGGATTTTGGCATCAAAACCATGAAATGAGTGAATATTTACTGATATAACATCTTATACTTGGATTTTGTTAAAATGATGCTTGATTCTTAGACCTTTTGCACTAACTCTATCATTATGATACTGATTGATATTATATACCATTTAATTGTGCATTATTTGTATGAATAAGCCAGATGGTTAGTGGAATATTACTTTTATTAACAAGACATTCTAAGAGGGTAAAAATAAAAGATAAATGTCACATAACATTGAAAATCCCTATTATTCACCAAGCCCATGGAATTTTCAAAATAATTTATTAAAAATCAAGTGCCACTTCTAATCAAGAGGGATAATATGACACTAATTGTTACTAGACAATTATTTTTTAATTGAATAATAAATATACTTGTTTTTCAATAATAATTAACAATATCGAGTGGTGCTTATATATTATTGACAAAGAATGTTGTTTCGTGAAATGATTATTTAGTATTCCAGGCGTTTAAATTCCAAGAAAAGAGTTTATTTTCTGTACTTTATGATTGTTTACAGTGACAGATAGACGGGAGGGTAGAGAATAATCGCTAAAAGGGTCTACTTCATTGGTTATTTATGATTATTTAGAGGGATGGTGGTTGGGATGGATAGAACTTCAGGTTGCTACAAAAAAAACTTGCTGCTTTTTTACTTCCCTTTTTGTATGATTATTTTTATACTTCATGCATGCTACAACGGCTAGAGCATTTAATGAGATCATGATTTTCTATTCTAAAATAGTGCTTATCTAAACTATGTTGACCTATATCATCACTCTGCCATGTTTTAAAAGATAGTGTCTTATGCATTTAGCTTGACCTTCATGTAAGCAAATTCTATTGAATCTGACCAGTTACTCCCTATTAAGCAGATTTTTGGGGGCTATTAAGCAGTATCTATGTCTATCCCTATTGAAGAACAGTGCTTCAACTCTAATGATTGTTTACCAGCTGTCTTGCTCAATTTTTATGAGCTTGGTATCAAGATTTCGACCAGGATTAAAGGCCGAAATTGGAGTCTTCTTCCCCATGATTGTTCTCAGAGTTCTTGAAAATGTAGCTCAACCAAACTTTCAACAGAAGATGATTGTTCTTCGATTTTTGGACAAGTTATGTGTGGATTCTCAGATCCTGGTGGATATTTTTGTCAATTATGATTGCGATGTGCACTCACCGAACATATTTGAGAGGTATAGCCTCCACACTTGTGTTACACTATCTTCTTCATTATTAATAGAGTTTATTTACTGACTCAGCACATCTATAGCAGTTAATTTAGCTAATACAGGCTTCTCGTTGCTTGTATGATTTGTTGGTTGGTCTTAGATGTATATGACTGACCTAAATAAAAAAAACTTAAAATCTACGGTAGGATTTTTGCCCATGGGACAAACCAATGGCTTTATTTTCAGGTTTAGTTTTCGGATGTTAGATATGTGTGCTTTCCTTTTTTTCACATTTTCAGCTTTTACTTTTATATTCTCTTCAAAATAAAATCATTTGTGTATAACAAAAAGAAAAAAAAAAGGAAAAAAAAAAAAAACGAAAAAAAATCAACATCAACACCTAAGATGCCCTGCATCAAAATATCCACATCAATAATCCTTTGTGTTGTAGCTCCAAGATACACGCAGCTATCATACCATATTATTTCTTGATACTCATTATTGGTTACTTGTCATATTTGCTTTTCCAAAAGCATATGACCATATATTTGATAGTTGCTTCTACGATTTATATTTTGTATTGCAGTTACAATTTCTTGCACAAAAGTTCTACATGGAATTGAGATGCTGATTAATAAATCTAGTTTTTTGTTCGTCATGAGCCAAATTTCCTTTGATAAAAACTGCATAGATCTTTAGTATTTGAAATCTAATTTTGTACAGCTATAGATTGCCTATAATAGTTTAATAAATATACACATTAATTGATCTATGTTGAACCAATTTTTGATATGCATATTCTTTAATCTTGTGGCTTACGCCTGATAGTTTGTCATAGGATGGTTAATGGCTTGTTAAAGACTGCCCAGGGCTCACCCGCAGGCTCTCCTAGCACATTGGTTCCACCTCAGGATGTCTACATGAGAAGTGAAGCAATGAGGTGTTTAGTTGCAGTTTTAAAATCAATGGGAAATTGGATGAATAAACAATTGAGAATACCAGATCCTCATCTTGAAATTGCTGAGAACAATACTGAATGTGGAAATGAGCTCCATTTGGAGGATGGAAAAGGGGAAGTGCCGCCTCCTGGAGGATCAGATTTTCACCCTGAAACAGCAAATGGTCTACCAGAAGCTGCATCCTTGGAGAAGCGGAGGGCATACAAACTTGAACTTCAGGTGAACAAATATCTGATGTGGAAATTGTTTCTGATGAACTTGGTATTGTGAAACTTTTCCAGCAAGCTAACACAGACCCAAATTTTACTGCAGGAAGGTATATCAATTTTTAACCAGAAACCTAAGAAAGGAATTGAATTCCTAATTAATGCAAAGAAGGTAGGTGATTCACCGGAGGAAATAGCTGTTTTCCTTAAGAGCACGCCTGGCTTGAACAAGGCATTTATTGGCGACTACTTAGGAGAGAGAGAAGGGTTACCTTTAAAAGTTATGCATGCATTTGTGGATTCATTTGAATTTCAAGGAATGGATTTCGATGAAGCAATCAGATCCTTCCTACAAGGCTTTAGGTTGCCTGGTGAGGCACAAAAGATCGATAGGATCATGGAAAAATTTGCTCAGCGGTACTGCAAATGCAACCCAAATGTCTTTTCTAGTGCAGACACAGCTTACGTCCTTGCATATTCTGTAATAATGCTCAATACTGATGCACACAACCCAATGGTCAAAAACAAGGTCTGTTAAGACTTCTACTTTCTCTTTTAATTTTGTTCGGTTATAGCGTGATTGTATTTCTTGATGCAGATGTCTCCAGAGGACTTCATTAGTAATAATCGTGGTATTGATGATGGCAAAGATCTACCAGAAGAATACTTAAGAGCCTTATATGAAAGGATTTCCAGGAACGAAATTAAGATGAAAGAAGATGAGTTGATTCCTAATAAAAAACAATCAACAAATTCAAACAAAATACTAGGCTTGGATAGCATTTTGAATATTGTTATACGCAAGAAAGATGCACCTTTAGAGACAAGTGATGATCTAATTAGGCACATGCAAGAACAATTTAAGGAAAAAGCTCGCAAAACTGAGTAAGTTAATTTGATATACGTTATATTCTTGCGAACTTAATTTATGTTACTGTCCAGTGACAGCAACCGCTCATAATTTTTTGCTTTCCATTTGATAACCATATTATTTGTTCTTTTATCTTAATTAACAATTTAACACTATATTTGTAATGTTTATAGGCAAACAACGCCTATCATGTTTATGCATATAATACCTCCATCAAAATCTGTGCTGTTAGTATGAAATGATGTTTTATACATTTTAGGTCGGTATATTATGCTGCAGCCGATGTGGTAATTTTGAGATTCATGGTTGAGGTTTGCTGGGCACCAATGTTAGCAGCCTTCAGTGTTCCACTTGATCAGAGTGACGATGACACAATAATATCCCTTTGCCTGGAAGGATTCCGCCACGCAATCCATATCACTGCAGTTATGTCTATGAAAACCCAAAGAGATGCTTTTGTCACTTCATTAGCAAAGTTCACTTGTCTCCACTCAGCTGCTGACATCAAGCAAAAAAATATCGATGCAATCAAGGTTTGTTTTCCACATCCATTCTCTTTTCAAGCTCCCAGGATATATGATGTTCTGCACAAGTTTACAGTTAAAAGTTTTTCAGCTTGAAGTGTCTTTTTAACAAAACTCTCATACCTTGGACAAACCTCCACGTCAACTATATCATATCGTGGTCACTGCACCCACGCAGTTCAGTTTTTTAGTTCCCAATATGCTTGGACGTGTGTTAGGCCGGCCCAGGAGGGGCCAGCTCGTCTACTCCAGGCAGAACTAGGGAAAGGGAGGGGGCGGAGGCCCTGTGGGCCCCAATTAGCATTAAATCAAGATTTGGGAGGGAAGATTTTGAATAGAAGGGCTGTTTAGGGATTTGTTATCTCTCCTTTGGCTTTAATTAGTGGCTAATGTTAGAATTAGGGTTTTTATCTTGAATCTGGAAAACTTTGGGATCTTCTTGGAGGCTTGGGATCTAGTCTTCTTGGCTAGAGATTTTGGAGAGTTCTCTTCCTCTTGAATTGAAGAATCTTGTGTCATTGCTGTTTTATTCATCTACTAGTGGAATATACCCTATTTGAGTTGATTTCCTTCAGATTTCTCCCTGTTTTTTGCTGTTTTCCACTGGTTTTTGCTGTTTTCCTACTGTAAACAGCAGCAGTTTTGCTGTTTGCTCATCGATTTGGGTTAAGATTGCTTGCGAACTCAAGTATTTTCTATCAAATTGGTATCAGAGCGTCATCTTGGGACCATCGGCGGCTGAAATCCTGAAATTTCAGCCGGTTTTTTGGGCATCCGGTAGAAGATCTCTTGTGATTCTTGGGAAGAAAGATGGCCGGGAAGAAGGTTGAAGTCTTGGAAGGCTAAATCGGTCAATTAAAATCAGATTTGGAGGGAAAATTTTTTGATTTTCAAAATCAATTCACCTCCAACAATGAAAGGTTGGAAGGGAAGTTCATTGTTTTGGAAGAGATGTTGAAGAAATTAATTGAGATGAAGACCAATCCGATGACATCAGAAGCAAGAGAGACCACCGACGGCCATGGCGTAGGAGGAAATCCGAACCCGTTTCGGGGGAGAAAAAATCCGGAGGTGGAGAACTTTGAGGGGGAGGACGACATGCCGCCTCTAGAACCACTTTCTACAGAGGAGATGAGTATGAGATATGGAAAGAGGGGTGCTGATTTTGTGGGAAGAAGGGGGGATTTCCATCACCGAGGGGCTGAATTTGAAAGGAGAAGAGGGGAAGTTGATGATGAATACGGGTTTGATCGCCGGAGGGAAGATAGAGACAGCTGGGGAGCACCTCCCATCCGCGGCATGGGTGGATATGGAGGACCCAGGGGCCAGTAGGGTAACCCGAAAGTGAGAAAGCTGAAGATGCCCATCTTTGAGGGTGAGGATGGCCATGGTTGGATCTACAAGGTGGAACGTTATTTCTCCGTCAACGGGCTGACAGAGGAAGAGAAGCTAACCGCGGTAGGACTATGCTTGGAGGGAAAGGCATTGGCTTGGTACCAATGGCGAGACATGAGGCAACCCATCAGGAGCTGGAGAGAGTTCAAAGAGTGCTTATTGGAACGTTTCCGAACCGGTAGGGGAGGAGACTTCTATGAGCAATTCTTTGCCTTGACGCAGGAAGGGACAATGACAGAGTATCGTGATCGGTTTGAGTACCTAGCGAGCAGATTGGATCGTCTGTTAGAGACCGTGCTTGAAGGGAACTTCATGAAGGGGCTCAAACCGGAGATCAGAGCATCGGTTTGAGTGATGCGACCACGCGACTTGGGGGAGGCCATGGAATTGGCGCAGCTGGTTGAGGACCAAAAGTACCTGGAGAGGGGAGTTTGAGGCAGTAGTTCCGGAGGATCCTATCGGATGACAACTACTTTCCTAGCTCCCAAAGGTGCTGCACCGGGAGGGTCACAAGAGGCACCCAAGGAGAGAACTGGAGGAGGGGGGCTTGGAGGAAATTTTAAGAAACTGACT
This sequence comes from Dendrobium chrysotoxum, assembly GCA_019925795.1. Taxonomy (NCBI): domain Eukaryota; kingdom Viridiplantae; phylum Streptophyta; class Magnoliopsida; order Asparagales; family Orchidaceae; genus Dendrobium; species Dendrobium chrysotoxum. The sequence continues at coordinate 77,201,859 of CM034313.1, forward strand.
GAGAAAGAGATCCAGGAGAAGAGGGTTAAGGGGGTTGTGTTTCAGGTGTGATGAGAAGTACATGCCCGGGCATAGGTGTAAGGACCGAACTCTTCAGGTTCTCACCGTCTGCAATGATGAAGAAACTGATGAGGGAGGTGAGAGCGGGATAGTGGAGGAGGGAGAAGAGAAGTTGCATCTGGATGTAGCTGAAGTCTCTCTAAACTCTGTGGTGGGATTCACACCAAATCACACCATGAAGGTGAGAGGAGAAATAAGGGATCGGGAGGTAGTGGTGCTGATCGATAGTGGGGCTACCCATAATTTCATCTCTAACCAAATTGTAAATCTGTTGGGGGTGAAATTAGTGAACGCGGGAGGATATGGAGTGATGATGGGCACGAGGAAGGTGGAGATGGGGAGAGGAGTGTGCAGGGGAGTGGTATTGACCATTCAAGGGCTACATGTGAGGGAGGATTTTCTTCCCTTAGAGTTGGGAAGTACCGATGTCATCCTGGGGATGAAATGACTACAGACCTTGGGGGAGACAAAGGTCAACTGGGGTGCTCTGAGGATGGAACTGATGGTGGAAGGACAGAGGATGATGATCCAGGGTGATGCAGGGCTGTCGAGGGTAGGAGTATCTCTCAAATCCATGATCAGATCCATACAGGAGGTGGGAGGTGGATATTTGGTGGGGCTGCAACGCTTGGAGAGGGTCAGTGTGGGGGAAGAGGGAGACATTTTGGTGGTAGTGCGACCGCTCATACAACAGTTGAGGGAGGTGTTCCAGCCACCTCAGAGCCTAACACCACCTAGGGAGCAGGAGCATGCAATCCTTCTGAAGGATGGGGTGTCACCGATTAGTGTTCGACCGTACCGCTACCCCCAGATTCAGAAGATGAAATTGAGAAGCTGATTAGGGAGATGTTGGAGGCAGGGATTGTCAGACCTAGTGCGAGTCCCTTCTCGAGCCCAGTCTTACTAGTCAAAAAGAAGGATGGGAGCTGGAGGTTTTGCGTGGATTACAAGGCTTTGAACAAGGAGAAAGTACCGGATAAATTTCCCATTCCGGTGATTGACGAGTTATTAGATGAGCTGCACGGAGCAGTAGTGTTTTCTAAGATGGATCTGAAGTCGGGCTACCACCAAATTAGAATGAAGGAGGAAGATATTCAGAAGACGGCTTTCAGAACGCACGAGGGGCACTATGAGTTCTTGGTGATGCCATTTGGGCTCACTAACGCTCCTGCTACTTTTTAGTCTTTGATGAATAGGGTGTTCCGACAGTATCTCAGGAAGTTCGTGCTGGTCTTTTTTGATGATATTTTGGTGTACAACCAAACAGAGGAAGAGCACTTAGAGCACTTGAAGGAGGTTCTTAAGATTCTACAGGCACATCAGCTGAAAGCTAACCTAAAGAAGTGCAGCTTCACCCAGTCTAGGGTGGAATATTTGGGACATGTAGTGTCTCAAGAGGGAGTAGCGGCCGACCAGTCAAAGATCGAGGCAATGCAGAAATGGCCAATACCTAGGAACATAAGGGAGTTGAGGGGTTTCCTAGGATTGACTGGTTATTACAGGAGGTTTGTGAAGGGGTACAGTACCATCGCCTGGCCTTTGACTGAGCAACTTTTTGACTGAGCAACTGAAGGACAATTTTTTGTGGGGAGAGACGGTGACCCAGGCTTTTGAGAGGTTGAAGAAAGCCATGACGACAGTCCCAATATTAGCTCTTCCAGATTTTGGCCAGATCTTTATAATGGAGACCGATGTATTCGAGTATGGCTTGGGAGCAGTGTTGATGCAGAATCACAGGCTTATAGCCTACTACAGTCAGGTGCTATCTACCAGGGCTCGATTGAAGTCAGTATACGAGAGAGAGCTGATGGCCATCGTCTTGGCCATTCAGAAATGTCACCCTTATCTTTTGGGTAGGCATTTCATTGTTCGTATGGATCAGAGGAGTTTGAAATACCTATTGGAGCAAAGGATGGTGACCGAGGAACATCAGAAGTGGCTGTCAAAGCTTTTAGGCTATGATTTTGAGATCCAGTATTGGCCCAGGGTGGAAAATAAGGCGGCGGACGCCTTATCCAGATGTGTTGGGGAACTTCAGGAGTTGGCAGTTTCAGTACTACTGATGGTTAATTGGGGGGCCATCAAGGAAGAAAGCATGCAGAACGAATAGTTGAAGAAGATCAAGGAAGACTTGAAGAAGGATAGTAGTAGCCATTCATGGTACTATCTGGAGGGGGAGAGGTTGTTACATCAAGGAAGGTTTGTGATGCCACGAACATCAGTACATATTCCTCACTTATTACAGGAATTTCATGGCATTGCAGTTGGGGGGCATTCGGGAGTACAGAAGACATATAGAAGGCTGGCATCGAAGCTCTACTGGAAGGGGATGTATAAGGATGTTGAGGAGATGGTGGCAAAGTGTGAGGTGTGCCAAAGAAATAAATATATGGCAATGGCACCAGGAGAGTTACTCCAACCACTAGCACTTCCAAATAAAGTTTGGGAGGAAGTGTCCATGGACTTTATTGATGGCCTACCCCGCTCAGAAGGATTCACAGTCATCTTAGTAGTGGTAGACCGACTTAGCAAGTATGCCCATTTTATTCTCTTACGACACCCTTACACCGCAGTATCAGTAGCGACAGCATTTATCAGGGAAGTGGTGAGATTACATGGGATTCCTGAATCGATTGTGTCAGATAGAGATAAAGTGTTCCTCAGCCAGTTTTGGAGGGAGTTTTTCAAGATGTAGGGCACTGTTCTCAAGAGAAGTACCGCCTACCATCCACAGACGGACAGACAGAGGTGGTGAACCGGAGCTTGGAAACATACTTGAGGTGTTTTGCTTCTGAAACACCGCGGATGTGGGCGAAATGGTTACCTTGGGCTGAGTATTGGTACAATACATCGTACCATTTTGCTTCTCAAATGACTCCTTTCAAGGTAATGTATGGCAGGGACCCCCCACACCTAGTGCACTATGGGAGGGGAAGTACACCAGTTTCTTTAGTTAAGCAGTACTTGGAGGAAAGGGACAAGGTACTGGAAGAGTTGAAGAAACATCTGTTGAGGGCACAACAAATCATGAAAAACCAGGCGGATTCACATAAGAGGGATATGCAGTTTGAAGTGGGAGAGAAGGTGTTCCTAAAACTATGGCCTTACAGACAGAGGACAGTTGCTAGGAGGGGGAACGAGAAGCTAGCCTCGAGATACTACGGCCCCTATGAGGTGTTGGACAGGATTGGAGCAGTGGCGTACCGACTGAAGTTACCACCATCAGCCACCATACACCCATTTTCCATGTGTCCCAGTTGAGGAGAGCTCTAGGTGCGCATGCAGTTAGTGCTGAATTCCCTGTAAACACTGACTGAGGATCTGGAAGTAGTTTTAGAACCACTGGAGCTTACAGGAGTGAGATCAGATAAATAGGGCAATAAAGAAGTACTGATTAGATGGAGAGGCCTCCCCGACTTCGATGCTACTTGGGAGCCATTTGAAAGAATGAAAGATCAATTCCCGTCATTTCACCTTGAGGACAAGGTGAGTCTTGGAAGGGGAGTACTGTTAGGCCGGCCCAGGAGGGGCCGGCTGGACCGGTCCAACCTGGATCGGTTCTGGTCTACTCCAGGCGGAACAAGGGAAAGGGAGGGGGTGGAGGCCCTGTGGGCCCCAATTAGCATTAAATTAAGATTTGGGAGGGAAGATTTTGAATAGAAGGGCTGTTTAGGGATTTGTTATTTCTCCTTTGACTTTAATTAGTGGCTAATGTTAGAATTAGGGTTTTTATCTTGAATTTGAAAAACTTTGGGATCTTCTTGGAGGCTTGGGCTCTAGTCTTCTTGGCTAGAGATTTTGGAGAGTTCTCTTCCTCTTGAATTGAAGAATCTTGTGTTGTTGCTGTTTTATTCATCTACTAGTGGAATATATCCTATTTGAGTTGATTTACTTCAGATTTCTTCCTGTTTCTTGCTGTTTTCCTCTGGTTTTTGCTGTTTTCCTGCTGTAAACAGCAGCAGTTTTGCTGAGATTTGGGTTAGGATTGCTTGCGAACTCAAGTATTACCCTAGGGTTGCTTGCGAACTCAAGTATTTCCTATCAGTGTGCTTCTTGAAACGATTGAGGGAAAGGATTTTAGTCCTGACATGGATAGTTTTTGAATGCTGAAGCATCAATAGTTACAACGTAGGCTCTTATAGACTTATAACTTGAAACTACAAGCCTGAAACATTTTGTCAAGCATGTTGTCTGAAAATTTATACTTTTGAGGTCCCGAAAGTATAAAATATTTGGATAAGTTGTCAGGTTCTGAAATCATAGCGTTTGTTGAACCTGAAATAGCTTAATTCCATGTGAAGCTATCTTTTTAATTGAAGTTGCAGCTTGGCCATCAGTATTTTCTTTGCCCATTAATGATTTAAGCTCTTTCTGAAGAGTTTCTATTTTGAACATTTGCTAGCCATTTTTTTAAACGGTAAAGGGTTGTTTGTTTTAAGGTATTAGGAGTTTAATGTAAAATGAATACAGGAGTTTTGAGCTCTCAGGTGTATGTTATGAATTATAAAAATACAAATTAATGTTTTAAGGAGATTATAGTACCGGCACAGATTAGTTTTTATGAATTTGAATATGCTTTAATAGGCTGAATTCCAAAGTAATCATTCGTGACTTTTGTTGGAAGTTAATTTTAATTTTGGCCAATTATTATTTGGATTTTTGTTGTTTAGATGGAGTCTATATTCTAGAATAATCTTTTGAAAAAGATGTTAGAAACCTAATCTAGTGTAATCCTTAGAAATATCTTGAATAACATTTATTGTCTCTTATGATATAAGATAGAAGAATTTTCTATAGAGTCAATTTATTATCATTGGATTAAAATGTGTTGGCATAATTCTAATGGAGGTATTACTAGTATAAATTGTGATGATGTTTTTGAGTTTGTATCAAGCTAAAACGAGCGATAAAAATAAGGAGAATTTTTCATTTCTTCTTAGCCTATGTAGCCTCATTCATATTTTCTTTTCTCCTTAATCTTGTTAAGTTTTAAGAAGCATTCTTATTACAACAATATAGTATTAGAGCCCGGTTCCTTTCTAGAGAGATGGCGAATGTCAAAATGGCTTCCTTCCAAATCCTAATGCTCAAGACAACTGACTATGACAATTGACGTATCAAGATGAAGCCACTTCCTGTGTGCATGATGTTTAGGAAATTGTAAAGAAAGGCTATGATGAGCCAAGTGACGAGTCAGCTCTATGCTCAACACAAAAGGATAGCTTATGAGATTTAAGAAAGAGAGAGAAGAATACTTTCTTCCTCATCTATCAAAATTTAGATGATGATGACTTTGAATGGATCTCAAGTACTACATTAGCCGAGCAAGTGTGAGAGAAGCTTCAAATCTCATAGGAGGGATAAGAGAAGGTTAAAAAGGTATGGCTTCAAACCTTAAGAAGACAATTTGATGCTTTGTATATGAAAGAAGATGAGTTAGTTTCCAATTATTTTTATAAAGTCTTTATCATTTTTAATCAACTAAAAAGGGTGAGAAGTTAGAAGATGCGACTATCATTGAAAAGATTCTTCGATCATTAGAATCGAGATTTGATAGTATCACAACTATCATTGTTGAGGACAAGGATCTACAAGCCATAATAATAGAGCAACTCTTGGATTTATTGCAAGCCTATGAAGAAAGAAAGATGATAAATGAAGGGATTACCGAACAACTCCTCAAGATGGATCTCCAATCAACTAAGAAAGATGAAAGTTTGAAAAATAATAGTAGAAACAATCGTGGAAGAGATCGTGGATAAGAATGAGATTGTGCTAACGAACAAGGAAGAGATTACAACAACCATGAAAGATGAGAAAACTTAACAAGAGGATATCGTAGTGGATGGTTCAAATTTGACATATGATAGATCTCAAGTTAAGTGCTATAATTGTGATAAATTTGGGCATTATGCTTAAAAATGTAGTGAAGTACATGAAATAGTCAATTTTATAGAAGAAAGAAGCGAAGAAAATAGCATCTTATTGCTAGATTATAAGGATAATGAAAGATGTGAAGATGGAATATGATATTTAGACATTGGGGCAAACATTCTATGTGTGGAAAAAGAAGCATGTTCATAGAGCTTGATGAATCAGTGAGTGGTAATGTCTTTCGGAGAAGAATAAAAAATAGAAGTAAAAGGTAAATGTAATATTTTTATCTGCTCAAAGAATGAGAAACATCAATTTATTTTTAATAATTTTTTTGTGTCAAATATGAAGAGTAATATCTTGCATTTAAGCAACTCTTAGAGAAATAATATGATATTCATTTAAAAGATAATTCTCTCTTATTAAAAGATAATATTGACAATTTGATTTCAAATATGCCAATGTTAAAAATAGAATGTTTGTTTTAACTATTCAAAATGATATTGCTAAGTGTCTCAAAGCTTATTATAAAAATATTTCTTGGTTATAACATCTTCGATTTGGACATTTTAACTTTGGAGAATTAGAGTTACTTTTAAAGAAAGAGATGGTGAGAGGTTTGCCTTACATCAAACACCCTGATCAACTATATGAAGCATGTCTATTTGGGAAGCATTTCAAAGGAATCAAGTTCAAGAGCTCAAAAGCCATTAAAGCTCATATATACAGATGTTTGTGCCCAATAAAGCCAAGCTTACTTGGTAAGAGTAACTATTTCCTTCTTTTTTTGAGATTTTTTTTACAAAAATATTGGTGTATTTTTTAAAACAAGAATCATAGGGTCTTTGGAGTATTAAAGAAATTTAAGGCTGCTGTCAATAAAGAAAGTGAACTCAAGATCAAAATTATGCGATATGATCGAGGAGGAGAATTCACTTTAAAAGAAATTTAAGAATTCTGCGAAGTCAATGAGATACGTTGATCTCTAATTGTTCCAATATCTCATTAACAAAATAGAGTTGCGGAAAGGAAGAATAGCACCATCCTTAATATGACGAGGAGCTTACTTACAAGCAAGAGGTTGTCAAAGGAGTTTTGGGCAGGAGCAATCTCATGTACAATTTACTTGGCCAATCGATCACCAACAAGAAGTGTGTGGGGAAAAACCTCACATAAAATGTTGTGAGAATTTTGTATTCCTCTTAACGGATTGCATACTTTATGATTGAGTACGGCATAACAATGACGATATATTACCCCAAAGGGTTAAAATATCGTTTCCTTATGGACTCAATGACAAAATTTACAATTTAACAGAGATTCCCCCGTTCAATATTTGGTTGAACGGGGTTTATTTATTCTGGGGTACAGATGCCCCATAGGGGCAAGCCCCTATGGTTAATTACATCTCAAGTTTTGGTACTTGAGAAAACTTTTGATTAAATTAGTGGTTTCCTCTTATTTTTGAGAGTCATTTAAATTTTGATTAAAGTTTGATTTTGATTTTGAAAATCCATGAAAATCTTGTTTGAAGGATTTTTAGTCCTTAAGGAGTTTCAAGGAATAGAGTATCGATTTGGAATCAGATTTTTGAAATGAGAGCCAAGGGGAATGAAGTAGGAGCACTTGATTCTGAGGGAAACTCAGAGGTGCTCAAACTACCCTATGTTGGGCTTTATGTTTTAGAAATCTGATTTTTGTTCGAATTGATATTTTCATTAGAGATTTGGGGCTTACATTCCAACAACGCCTGTTGGAGGAATTGCCCGAGAGTTGAGGGCTTACAAAGTGATTGAAATCAACTGATTGCCTCAGACCCTAAAGCTAAGGTGAGGCCTACTGAGGGGTAGGGCCTCGAGCCTAAATCTAACGGATGCAAAAGGACTTACAAGTTGTACCTCACAAGAGGCACAACCAGCCCGACCCCTGGATTTATTGTCCTGCCTGGAAAGGACTACCAGCTAGACTCCTCCTAATCGCTTTTAAAACCATGTTTTCTGGTCTCAATGCATATGAAGAGTGGTAGGGACTTATTATTTAGAAAGTAGGGCTTACAACTTGGCTTTGAGGCCAAGATGCCTAGGTATGCAGAATGCTGACTCGGATGCAGATTTTTTTGTTATCTAATCCTTAAATGAGGGCTTCTACGTGTGACTCTTTTTTGGCTATGCATGATCATTTTGATTTTGAAAACTTGGCTCTTTGAAAGAGAGCCATGCAATTTTCTTTTTGTTAGAAAATCGTGGAGCCTAAATTTTATTTTTAGATTGTTTATGTTTTAATGGGTAGAAAATTTATTTTGTCCTAAGAGCCTACCGCATTATAGTCCAAGCCACACCCACACAAACAAGTGAAGAAACCTAGGAAAAGCATGCTATTCTAATGCGCACACAGTAAACAAACAACACATGCATATGTATATATATAACAAGTGCAGGAAATATAAATAGAGTCCAAGTTATTACAAACAGCTTTGGCAGCTGAGTCGCCTGCCATTATACAACCCAGTTAATATGTTACAGACTCTACTTGTGGGGGATCTTCAAGCTCTTGACTTCTGAATGGACATAGGGCTTTACCTTTGGCGGGTACATCCTTCTAGTCCACTTCTCTTTTTTTTTGCTCCAAACCCCCACAAGTTTTACATCATAATTCTATCAAATACATATTTGAAAAGAAAAGACTCAAGCCTGCAAAACAGAGTGAGTAGGCAGTTTATATAATAATATCACACTCAAAATTTGCCTAGCACTTAAGGTGCCAAGCATCTATTTCTATCCTATTGGCCACATCTTGGGGGGGGGTTTTAAGCGGTACCTGTCATGTAAGCAATTTATTATTTATGATTTTAAGCATCCCCCCCTTTTTTTAGACATGGCCACCTGCACAGAAAAACATGTATATATTTCTATACTAACCATTTAAGGGCAAGTGCCCACACGCAGACAATCCAAAAGGCATTCACACCAAAACATCAACCACATGCGCACACAAAGAAAAATCCTAATCCTAGTATGCCTAAGGGGCTGTGCACCTAAGTGTGTGAAGGGCTTGTGTGGTATGTCACACTAGGGGTATTCCACTTAGAGTTTGGGTCTAAAGGAAGGGTGTCCAACACTAATTTTGGGCTTAGTGTTAGAAGAATTCTACTCAGCTTTTGGAGCTAGGGAGGATAGATTGATGTTTCCTTTAGTTTTGATGCTAAAGGAGAGGTGCAGGTGTCCAACACATAGCTTTTGGGCTAAGTGTTGGGGGATCATTCTTAGCTTTTGGAACTAAGAAAAGAAATTTGGGAACCCAACATGTAGCTTTTGAGCTAAATGTTGAGGAGTTCTCCTTAGCTTTTGGAGCTAAAGAGAGAAGGTTGATATTTCTTTTAGCTTTTGGAGCTGAAGAAGAGGAGGGAAAGGTATCCAACATTTAGCTTTGGAGCTAAATGTTGGGAGATCCTCTCTAGCTTTTGGAGCTAAGGAGGTGATGTAGGAATCCAACATTTAACTTTTAGGCTAAATGTTGGAGAACTCCCTTTAGCTTTTTGGAGCCAAAGAGAGGGGAAATCTCCTATACCTTGGAAGTTGGAGGAGAGTTAGGAGAATAGGCAACTTATGGGTTGCGAACTCATGAATGTCCTTGAACACTTTGATGTTCAAAGGGATTGTTGCACCCTTCCAATTTGGATTGGAAAGGTGGGGGGGGGGGGGGGGGGGGGGGGGGGGGGGTAGAAGATGCAACTTGGAAGTTGCAGACTCATGAAAGCCCCTTGAATATTTGACATTCAAAGGGGCAATGTACACTCTTCTAATTTGGGTTTAGGAGAATGATACAATTTCCTACAACTTTTGAGTTGTAGGAGGAAGGCTCTCTCCACAATTCCGGATTGTGGAAAAGAGAGGAGGAAATGCAACTTGTGAGTTGCAAGTTCATGAACATCCTTTGAACATTTGGTGTTCAAAGAGGAATGTACATTCTCCTAATTTTGAGCCTTAGGGGAATGAGATTGTTTCCTTCAACTTTTGAGTTGTGGAAAGAGATAAAGGAAGAAGGTAATCTACCCAACTTGTGTTGGGTAAATATGAGAAGGTGGTATATAGATTTGAACTACAAGCCACCATGGATTCTCTTTGAACTTTCAAATGTTCAACGAGAGGAATCCACTCTTCCGTATTGGGTTGGAAGGGTGAAAAGAAGATAGAACTTTTGTATCCTATGCTTGAGATGAAATTACTTGTTGATTTTGGCTCAACAAGTGAATTGATTTGTGTATGTTTAATTCACTTAATATGGGTCAAGTGAATGTAGGAATTTCCCACAACCATTGAGTTGTAAGAAGAGGGAGGCAACAAGCAAACTTTGGATTGCAAGTTGGGAGAAGTTCCTTGAATATTTGGTGTTCAAAGAGAGATGACCACTTAGTTTAGGCTAAGTAAAATGGAGAGAATTTCCTACAATTTTGAATCGTAGAAAATGGAGTGGGAGATGCAACCTAGAGATTGCAAACTGAAGGAGTTTCTTTGAACATTAGGTATTCAAAGAAAGAATATTCATTCATACAATTTAAGTTGAATGAATGAGGAGATGTTCTACACCTTTGGTTTGTAGAAGGTAGGAGAAGATGACACAACTTAGAAGTTGTGGATTGAAGATATTCTTTGGACATTTGGCGTCCAAAGAGGAATGTATATTTGCCTAATTTGAGTCTAGGCAAATGAAGGGGAAAATCATATGTTGGTCTCTTGCTCCAACAAATGAGATGGGATAAACTTAGACTTCGCTTCTAAGTTCAAAAACTCATGACATGATGTATTTAGGATTTATAGAAATCCATAATACAATACATGATAAAGATGGGTTGTATGGATTCGTTCGTTGATTTTATTACTCAACAAACGAAGGAAGGAGCTTAGGATTTAGCTCTAAGCTCCAAATGATTTACGCAATGATGCTTTTTTTTTTGAGACTTGAGAAGTCTCAAATAATCATGCATGAGGAAGAGGAGGCTCTACTAGAAAGCTTCCAATGTATTGGAAAAGATTCCTAAATCACTTTTGGCATGATTAGGAGACTTGGGTGATGGTTTGTTGATCTTGTGTTTCAACAAACAAGGTGGGAGAACTTGAAATTTGGCTCCAAGTTCAAATGATTCATGCATAGAACATTTGGAGCTTGGAGAAGCTCCAAATCATGGCACCTGGAACCTTGAGGAGGCCCCACTTGCAATACTTGAGGGAGGAATGAAATGATTGCTTGTTGATTTTGTCTCAACAAACAAGAAATGGATAGCTTAGAATTTGGTTCTAAGATCCAATGACTCATGTAATGTAACATTTGAAACCTTGAGGGGGTTTCAAATATAATACATGGGGGAAGAGGAGTGATTGCTTGTTGATTTCTTGTATCTCAACAAACAAAACGAGGAGATGGTTTGTTGGTTTTATCTTCCAACGAGAGGGTGAATAGCTTTAATTCTAAGCTATGATGATTCATGTGTAGGAGCATTTAGAGCCTTGGAAGTGCTCCAAATACCACACATGAGGGAAGTATTTGTTGGTTAGGTGCTCCAACAAACATAGTAAAAGAGCTTGAAATTTTGGCTTCAAGCTCAAATGGTCCATGCAATACAATAATTGGGGCATTCAGGGTGCTCCCACTATTTTACATGGGGGTATAAATGTTTGTTGATTTTATGCTTCAACAAACAAATGATGAAAGAACATGAAATTTGGTTTCAAGTTCAAAAGCTCATAGCATGTATTTAGGATTTTGGAGAAATCCATGAGTACAAGGCATGATGAAGAAAAGGTAATTGTTTGTTGATTTTGTATCAATAAACAAAGTACTATGAACCTTAGGATTTTGATCCTAACTCACAACAATTCATGCAATCAAGTGTTTGGAATCTTGAGATGCTCCAATCTATCATGCATGGGGAAGGGAAGACTCCACAAGAGAAATCCCGACGTGTTGGGGGACGCCCTAATCACTTTTGGCATGATTAGGGGATGCGCACTTGGAAGAAATTTTCCTATGTCTTTTAGAGTATTTTGGACTCAATTGGAGGTGAAAATTTGATTCCTACGATGATTTCTATGGAGCTTTTAAGATCAAATTGGGTATGATCTAAGAAGAACCTAAGAGCGTGCACACGTAGGTTTGTCATTTGGGATAAAACCGAATGCCTACATCATTTGTCATTGCACTCGAACCTTTCAATTTGCGAATCATACTAATTATGCTTAGATAATTTCAAAGTATGGTGGTGTATGATCCATAGACCTTTGAATGTCATGGAATACATCACCTTTGCTTTACAAGCATTTGAAAATTAAATGAGCATGCTTATAGGTTCGCAAACTTAAGTAAATAATGAGCTAGCAAAAGACCCACAATATGCATTCGTTTGAGATACGAATAATGCAATTATATTCATGCAAACTAATTTGACTAAGCATGCAAACATTTAGATTGGGTACTTTTGCGAGTTTGTTAAATTCTCTAAATTTGGAGAGATGTCAAGGATGTTCAATCAATCTACTCACCATGGGATTTGAGAGACAAACATCAATGTTCATGAAAGACCCCACAAATTGTGAGCTTTACAAATTAATTGAAACACATACTTAGACATTTAACAAATTTGGAGAAAATGACAAATGTCATAGCAATGAAAACCTCCTATATCTTTAAGTTATTTTTGGCATAACTTGTGATTTGCTAAGGAAGTAATGCATGCTATACAATACTTAGAAAGATCTACACCTCGACATTTGATTTTGGATCAAATGTAATCACCTATCCTATGGTTTAGTTGTAGGCGATGGTTGAGATGCAATATGAATGCGAAATTATGCATTTGAGAGGTGTTGGATACCAATCCAACACCTCTACACGCGTCAAAATCCTCTCCGGGCCCTCACATGAAAGCCAACAAGTGAAAATAACCAAATTTTTACTGTTTTACGGAGTGGACAGCCAACAAGGGGGTTTTGGGAGAGCACAAATTAAGGTTTTCTATGGACCTATGGCTTTGGATCGTCAACCATACAATCATGGGCCTTGGGGGATCCTAGGTTTCCCTAAGTTTTAGAGTTTTACCTCGCCGGGTTGTCACGGCGCAAGCCACAATGCACTCGCCTAGCTAAAGGCGAGGAAGTATGCTATCCAAGTGCTCCAATCCAAGCTCCGAATGCTCCCAAGCTCCGGATCGCTGTCCAAGCTCCTTTGATGACTCCAGACTGCTGTCCAATGCGTTTTGGAAGGAGAAAGCTGCCGTCCAAGGCTTTCCGGAGGAGGAAAGCTGCTGTCCAAGGCTTTCCGGACGTCGCCGCTGCTGTCCAAAACTTTCCGGAGGAGGAAAGTTGCTGTCCAAGGCTTTCTCAAGCCTCCAAACTACCGTTTGGGCAGTTTGGAAGACTTCCCTTGCTGTTTGGAAGCTTCCAACAGCCTCCAACCACCACGAGCTTGCCGGAATTGAGAAAGGAAGGAAGAAGAAGCTTCCTATCTTTACTTGGTTGCAGCAAAGACTGATCCCAGCACACCCTTGCCTTAGACTTTGGAAGAGAAGCTCACCAACAGTAGTGAGAGGGAATTTCTGCACTCCAATTGAAGGGAGAAAGCAATGGCAGCTATAGAAACTTTCCTTTTAGTCCAAAGAAAGGGAAGATAGCAGTCGGCCGGCCCTTCCTCCCGGCCGAGTCGCACGCAAGAGGCCGCTGGACGGCCTCTTTTCCTTCGCCTGGACGCACGAACCGCAAGAGCCAACAGGCTCCTGCTTCCGCCTGGTTCGGGACGGACCGCAAGCAAGAGGAGCTTCGGCTCCTCACTCTCTCTCCCGTTCTTTCTTTTGCTCGGGACGGACAGGCACGGGAACTCCCTCCTTTCTCTCGCTATCTCTCTCGCTCTCTGCTTTCTCTCGGGACGGGGCCGAACGAAAAACAACAGGGGAGCCTTATGGTTCCCCGCCTCTCCCTCTTGTTTTCTTTGAGAGCCACGCACGAGCAGGCCACCGCCCAAACGCTCCAATACGGAGCCTTCTTGCGCGAAACGAAGGAAAATGGCAGAAATTGAGTGGGATTTCAAGTGAAATCTCAACCCTTGATCAAGAAATTTGATTTGGGAAATTTAATTTAGCCCCAATTGATCAATTAGGGCTGAAATTGAGTCCGAATCGGACTCGACCCGAACCGATTTGGGTCGATTCGGGTCCGAGTGGGTCCGATCAAGTTAATTTTGTGAAATTAAACTTGAATCGACGCCGAATTGCATCGAATTTGGTTCGACGAGCCTCGATTGGGTTTGATTTGAATTGATCTTGATCGATTTGATTTTAATTTGATGAAATTGAGTTTAATTTGATTAAATTAAAACTCGATTTGGGTCAATTTATATGCGACGACGCTTGATTGAATTGATCGAGCATGATCGAGCCTAATCGGGCTCGATCGGGGTCATGTCGATGCGAAAATATGCGTCAACAAAAGGACCCCCAATATGTGTGGTGAACGAGTGGGAGTACGCCACACATATTGGCGTTGACCAAATAATAGTCAAACAAGATCTTCCAAACCAAATAGGGTATGATTTGAAAAGAGAAAGAGAGATCTATGAAAGTCTAAACTTGAATCTAGACAAGATCTACAAAGATAAGGAGATTTCTATATATCATCTTAAGGAAAGAGTTTTAGATTACTCTTGGAAGAGAATTTAGAAGCATTTCGACAACTTCTAAAGAGATCTCTAGAGATGTTTGATATCTCTAAAGAAAATTTGACAGAAATAGAAGTATTTTGGCAACTTCTAAAGAGAATTTCAGAGACATTTGGTATCTCTAAAAAGATTTGGTTTGAATAGAAGCCTTTTGGTAACTTTCAAGAAGCTTCTAGAGATATTGGGTATCTTTAGAAAGATTTTGAATCAATTAGAAGTATTTTGACGACTTCTAAAAGAGATTTCTAGAGACGTTTGGGACCTCTAGGAAGAATTTGGTTTGATAGAAGAAATTTGATGACTTCTACAAGAGCTTAGGGATATTTTTCTATCACCTAAAAGGCTAGGGGTATTTTAGCTACCATCCAAATGGTTCTCAAAGATATTTTTACTATCATTTGAGAAGGGTTAGGAACATTTGTTGTTTCCTAAGAGTCAAAAGGCATTCGGCACCTATTGAAAAATTCTAAGAGGTATTTTGGCAACCAACTAGAGGTAGAGTTTATCTTATTATGGTAAGATAAAACCCAAAAGAGCTAAGGCTACGAGCATTTTGGCTACTACTTAAGCCTTAAATATATTTGGTGTAAGGTCACCTATTTTGACTAGATAAACCTTAACATTTGGGAAGACTAAAGGGTATTTTGGCTACCACTAAAAGTTTGGATTTGGATAGATCTATAGATGATCAATTTGGGTAGAACAAGATCTAAAAGGAATGAGCTAGGAGAGACCTTGGAAGGTTTGAATTCTACCTAAACTCAAAAATTGATAAGAAGACTCCTATTTGGGGAATCTACACTTAGCATTTGGTACTAAGATTTACATTTGACTTTCTTTTGGAGAAAGATAAATTTGAACTTTCCTTTGGGGAAAGAGAAGATTGACTTTCCTTCATTTGGAGAAAGAAAAAGATGAACTTTCACTTGGAGAAAGATGATTTCGATTTCCCTTTTAGATAAAACAGGATTTTCTTTCTTTTTGGGGAAAGATGAATTTTTTTTCTTTTGGGGGAAAGATGAACTTTCTTTCCTTTTGGGGGGAAAGATGAACTTGATTTGAAGTTTTAGACCAAGGTTTTGGTAATCCGGACCCAGTCCACAAACGGATCAGATGAACATTTCTATTTGAAACTCTGTTTAAGAAATACAAAACATCTTCCTTTTCTCTCATTGTTGGTTTGGGCCAACAAAGCTTCAAGAGATTCACTTGATATTGTAGTGAAGAGCACTAACAGCCTCCTTAGAATAGGAGCGATCAAAATTGGAGGGGGCATGTGATAGCATTTTATACCATCGAAAGCCTTTTGGTGGCTATCATCCCAATAGATTGTTAAGTCCTTCTTTTAAAGGGCTGCAAAAGGTTGAACTCTATCAGACAAGTTGGATATAAAGCGTCTTAGATATGCCAACCTACCTTGAAAAGATCCTAATTAAGTAAGACTTTTAGGAGGTTTCATTTCTAATATTGCTTTGATTTTAGTAGGGTCAATTTCAATGCCGCGGTGTCGAACAACAAACCCAAGAAATTTCCCCGAAGTCACCCCAAAAGCACACTTCAGAGGGTTCATCTTGAGGTCGTACCGACGGAGCCGCTCAAATACAACCCTTAAATCAAACAAGTGATCCTCTCTTTCTTTGCTTTTGACCACGAGATCATCAATGTAACATTCAACTTTGTCATGAATGAGTTCATCGAATATTCTGGTCATTGCACGCTGGTAGGTTGCACCAACATCCTTAAGGCCAAAAAGGCATGACCTTAAAACAGTATCTTCCAATGGGTGTTCTAAAAGCAGTAAATTGCTCGTCCTCCGGGACCATTTTGATTTGGTTGTACTCCGAGGACCCATCCATAAAGGATAAGAGACTATGAGAAGAAGCAATGTCAATCATGAGCTCAGGTATGGGTAGTGGGAACTCATCCTTTGGACATGCTTTATTCAAGTCCCTAAAATCGACGCATACGCGAATCTGTCCGTTCTTTTTCTTAACAGGGACAATGCTAGCCAACCAAGAGGGGTACTTTTCCTCTCGAATAAAACCAGCTTCGATTAATTTTTTTTTACTTCTTCAATTACTTGTTGTTCAATTTCGAAACGCATCCTTCTAGGAGCTTGTTTGACCGGAACAACATTTGGTCGAATGTCAAGTTTATGGACTGTTATGTCGTACCATTCCATTGGCATCAGTTTCATTTAATGCACTTATAAAAGTGGGACGTGGATTTTCTTCGGTACCCAAATTAATTTCTTTCAATTCATCAATTGTTGATTTGATTTCCTCCTCAAATTCAAGGGGTGCATCCCTAATTTGAAGGTAATCTGGATTGTTGGTAGTCTCCAAACACGACCTCCCAACAGCGTTGTAGGTCTTTGTAAAGATCATATCAACATCCAGATTGTTGGTGATAACCAAACAAAAATTATCATCTATTGGTCCAACAGTACCAAAGCCAACAACATAACTATTTCTCTTCATTTTATATTCGAAGTTCCATAGATTTTCAAGGTGTTAAGCTTTGCCCTCGGACCTCATAGAAGGAATTAAACCTCTTTTGACCAGGTTTTCAACACAAGTGGGACACCAATCAAATGAGAGTTCTACCATTTGATTTAGATAAAGTTTGTCAGGTTTTACACCCATTTTTGGACTTTGAGGATGGAGGTATACCATGAAAGACATGCTCCTTCCCTACATTTTCTCCTAACTTTGGTGTAATACAAACATTCAACTCGTCCAGTGTACTTTCAGACAATGAAGTCAATGCTTCTACACACTCATTCAATTTTTCATACTTAGTGAGATTAGACACCTCCTCTTCCTGAGAGTTATCTTCATCACACAGGAGATTTTCTTTAATGTTCCAAATAGGCTTTTCACTGTATATCCATTCTTGAAACTACATCTTTGAGTTATTGAAGCTTCTTTGTTGCCTTCATTAAACTACCCATCAAATTTGGCTCAGCCTTTGAATTGGACCCTGAGCCTATATGGGTGATGGGTCTTCTTGGGACAAATAGTGGAGATGGGGTTTGGTACCTCTCATCTTTCACTCTTCTTGACTTTTGTCATGAACTATATCACGATCTTGTTGTGCCATCTCACCACCTCGTTGTGTTGAAGGAGGGGCAGGATTCCATCTAAACTTTTCCTCAAGTTCTTCTTCTTGAGGGTAGTCTTGGACATATGATGGAGACTTTGTCGTTAGTGTACTGGTTTCTGCTTGATCTTGAGCTGGTACCTCGAATGTAGAAAACACTGATAGCCACTTTGGAACATAGAAAGAAACATCTTCATATTTCCCAACTTCATATACACTAAATAGTTTGAGAGCTCCCCTCAAAAGTGAGAGAGTGATGGAGCCTAAGGCCCTTTGTCCTTTCTCATCGAAGCCACGCAACATCATTTTGTCAGAATTTAATTTTTTGCGTGTCAACATTGAGGTTGGCCAAAGTCCTTAAATTCATTATGTTGACCCATGCACCTGGGTCAACAAGTATTCTATTCAACTTTAAAATGTCAACATGAACTGTTACATAGAATGGGCAATTATGAATTGAAGCTCCTAGGAGTACATCCTCATCAGAAAATGTTACTCCATGTACTTCCTTGAAGTGTAAAGCCTCCTCAAAGGAACACTCTGCGAGTTGAGCTGAACAAATTTCAGGATCAAGAAGAGCCTTGATCAAAGCCTCTCGCATTTCAAGAGAAAGTACGAGTGCATCATAAATACTCAGCCTCGCAGGGAGTTTCCTAAGGTGGGCTAATACATTATAATCCACTTTTGGTGGTCCACCACCCACCTGCTCTTGTGGAACAGGTGTTGGTGGAACCACGCTCTCATTTTGATTGATAATTCTTTTCACTTATCTTGTTTGATGCCATTGGAGATGATACAACAAGACCACTTATGAGATTTAATTATGTCATTTGTTCAGGTTCAGAAGTTGAGGTCACATCAACCAAAACCTCAGAATCTGACTCTTCTTTCACTTGATTTGTTGTCTCTAAGTCAGGTGACTCAGGCTCAATGATAATCTTTACTCCCTGTATTTTGTACACGGGTAGATCATCATCAGAACTTGATTCACTTGATTCAGAGAATTGAAAAGATTCAATTTAGTTTGTTCATTATTTGATTCAGAACGGACAGATTGCACGTATGCAGAAGGATCGTTCATTTCATTAACACCCTTTGGAACATACATGAAATCAGAAAGAGTGATAGGCTTGGGGGATTTTCCCTTGCCATTTGGAGGGATAACTTGTTTGATTTTGGGAATTGATTTCTCTTTTTCCTTTCCCTTTACCATTGAAACTCTTATTTCATGAAGTTTCAAGGGTGAGGGACCCTTTCCACCGATTGAGTTACCTGGAGGAACTCCAAATGCCTTTTTCATGGGCATTTGAGTTTCTTTTTGAAACTCCAATGAGATTTTAAATAATTTGTTCGACAGTTTTAATGAAGATTTGGATAAGGATAACTGCCAACCATCTGCAACTGTAAGCAAATCACTAGTGATGTCCTTTATGACCACACACTGCTGAAGGTAAAGAAACTGCACTTGTTGATTCTGCTTTCCTTGTACTGGTAAAAGGCTTATCCGCCGCGTTTAGGACTTTTTAGGTCCTCAAAAGCTAAGTAGTAAAAGCTATTATGGCAGTGTCATCTCATCCAACCTCTTGTCCATCTTTGGCTTTTAAGTTGCTGTTGTAGAGCATAAATCTAAGGATTTTCACTCCCTTCCTCCACTTCCAACAACTCATTTGCATGAAGGTCTTCTGAAAGAGAGGATCCTCTTATATCATAGTGGATAACAAAGATATCCTCCTCATCCATGAGATCATCCTCATCGGGATTGAAATTCTCAATCAACTTTCTATGATTTTCTTCCTCTTCTTCCCTCCTTTCATCCTCATCAATTTTCTTGAGGCTATCCTTCAAGTATTCAATCATTTCTTCAACAGTTTTACCTGTTGAGAGGTTGACATGAGAAGGATGATATTCATCATAGCTGTTAATTTCCATAGGTGCTTTCCCTTTGTCATTGGAATCAACGTGGGTAGGAGGAGAAGAGTGTACCACAGATGGAGCTGCTGCCTTGGGTCTCCATTCTTTCTTCACCCCAGATGAGGAGGCTTGAGATTTTTGGCGTCCCACATTTACCTCATCTAAAGGTGGAGTCTGAATGCGACCCCCAGAGCGTAGCTCATCGAGAGGACTAGAAGGTCCGTCTTCTTTGGGAGACCTCCTAAACCTAGTAGGTATATCAGATCTACTAGAAACTGACGGAGAAGTCTGAGGGACCACTTGGCGATCAGAATGATCAACCTTTGGTCTACCATAGATCTTAGGAGGTACCACTGAACTGTCAACTAACACAATCTGTTCATTGACTGCTCTTTTCTGGTGAGGTTTAAAATCATAACCATCCACCAATGCTGACACAGCTGGTTGTTGAGCAAACCGTTGTCTATCTTTCTGCGATGGCTGAACAATTAATTTGCTGTCCTCGGGATCTTTATTCTCCCTTAGAATTATATCAACACGTTTGCAAATCACATCCTTCATAGCTTTAATTACCTTCTCTTTTGCTAAGCGGGTTTTATCAGCTACTCTTTGGAAAACATTTCTGATGTCATTCTCCCACTGCTTTGCCCTTTCCCCGGGTGTGCTTTTGGGAACTTTAGCTAAAGGTCTTAGAGGTGATGCAGCTATTTTCTCAACATCCACTTTGCTCTTAGACACAGAAAGAGGGTAAAATCTACTACCCTCAGCAAGAGGAGAGATTTCCATCATCTCAGCTTCTAACTCAGCTTGCTCCTCCTTCTCTAACCTTCTTCTAAGTCTTCTATTTTTATTTCTCCTTTGAGACTTGGTCAGAACATAGGTAGAACTAGTCCCTTCTTCATATTGCCTGGACTGAAATAGTTTCTCAGGCTCTGAGTGGCTTGGGACAACTGCTAAAGACTGAACTGCCACACATTGTCTCTCAATTGTCATCTGCTCAGGCACTACTGGAGTCAAGGTTGTTTGTCTTTCATTGGACTTTTGAACCTTAGGGAAGGCCAGCCTATCAAATGCAGAAGGTTGAGAGGCTAAGGCTTTTGGGGACATTTCAGCCACTCTCTTCCTACTGTTTTGAGGAGGTGACCTCTCCCTAACAGGTAAGTTGATTTCTAGGACCCTCTCAGACAGGGGTTGACTTTCTAAGACTTTCACTTCAGAAGGGGTTGGGCCTTGAAAAAGAACCTCCACATCTTCAAACCCTTGTCCAAATTTTATCAGATCCCCAGGAGCAAAACGAGACTGATCAAAAGACAACTGAAGGTGATTACCAAATTTGAAAACCAATTTGCCTTCCATCTCGAATCTCTTGAATTCTCAAACTTTAAAATTTTCCTGAAAATCAGAACTTTTTTATCAACCTTTCTGATGTATTTCCCTAAATCCAATTAACATAACATCAACCAATCACTGCACTTTTTCTGGGTTTCCTGAACACTGACTTGAATCATTGATCACCCATAATTGTGACACGGATTTTTTAAGGGATGATGAATGGATTTGATAGAGTTTGAAATCCCACACCAGTTGAAATTGTTTGGTTGTAGATTCTACAACCACCACAATCATAGTGTGGAGGAGGATTTTGAAATTAGATATTTGGAAACATGAATTTGTTGAAAATGATTGATTTGGGAAAATCAAATTTCATCTTTCTCATCATTTTTCTTTTTCAAATTTTGGAAAGTTCATCTTGGCATTTGTTCGTACTGGCATCACTCAACCCAAAATTTGAAATGGGAGAGGCATACAATACTGAATTTGCTTCACAAATGCCCTTTAGCCAAAATTTAAATGACAATTTTGGAAACCATTAATTTAGATGAAAAGAGGCATCTTCCCCAGCGGAGTCGCCAGAAAATCTGTTGTGAGAATTTTGTATTCCTCTTAACGGATTGCATACTTTATGATTGAGTACGGCATAAGAATGACGATATATTACCCCAAAGGGTAAAAATATCGTTTCCTTATGGACTCAATGACAAAATTTACAATTTAACAGAGATTCCCCGTTCAATATTTGGTTGAACGGGGTTTATTTATTCTGGGGTACAGGTGCCCCATAGGGGCAAGCCCCTATGGTTAATTACATCTCAAGTTTTGGTACTTGAGAAAACTTTTGATTAAATTAGTGGTTTCCTCTTATTTTTGAGAGTCATTTAAATTTTGATTAAAGTTTGGTTTTGATTTTGAAAATCCATGAAAATCTTGTTTGAAGGATTTTTAGTCCTTAAGGAGTTTCAAGGAATAGAGTATCGATTTGGAATCAGATTTTTGAAATGAGAGCCAAGGGGAATGAAGTAGGAGCACTTGATTCTGAGGGAAACTCAGAGGTGCTCAAACTACCCTATGTTGGGCTTTATGTTTTAGAAATCTGATTTTTGTTCGAATTGATATTTTCATTAGAGATTTGGGGCTTACATTCCAACAACGCCTGTTGGAGGAATTGCCCGAGAGTTGAGGGCTTACAAAGTGATTGAAATCAACTGATTGCCTCAGACCCTAAAGCTAAGGTGAGGCCTACTGAGGGGTAGGGCCTCGAGCCTAAATCTAACGGATGCAAAAGGACTTACAAGTTGTACCTCACAAGAGGCACAACCAGCCCGACCCCTGGATTTATTGTCCTGCCTGGAAAGGACTACCAGCTAGACTCCTCCTAATCGCTTTTAAAACCATGTTTTCTGGTCTCAATGTATATGAAGAGTGGTAGGGACTTATTATTTAGAAAGTAGGGCTTACAACTTGGCTTTGAGGCCAAGATGCCTAGGTATGCAGAATGCTGACTCGGATGCAGATTTTTTTGTTATCTAATCCTTAAATGAGGGCTTCTACATGTGACTCTTTTTTGGCTATGCATGATCATTTTGATTTTGAAAACTTGGCTCTTTGAAAGAGAGCCATGCAATTTTCTTTTTGTTAGAAAATCGTGGAGCCTAAATTTTATTTTTAGATTGTTTATGTTTTAATGGGTAGAAAATTTATTTTGTCCTAAGAGCCTACCACATTATAGTCCAAGCCACACCCACACAAACAAGTGAAGAAACCTAGGAAAAGCATGCTATTCTAATGCGCACACAGTAAACAAACAACACATGCATATGTATATATATAACAAGTGCAGGAAATGTAAATAGAGTCCAAGTTATTACAAACAGCTTTGGCAGCTGAGTCGCCTGCCATTATACAACCCAGTTAATATGTTACAGACTCTACTTGTGGGGGATCTTCAAGCTCTTGACTTCTGAATGGACATAGGGCTTTACCTTTGGCGGGTACATCCTTCTAGTCCACTTCTCTTTTTTTTTGCTCCAAACCCCCACAAGTTTTACATCATAATTCTATCAAATACATATTTGAAAAGAAAAGACTCAAGCCTGCAAAACAGAGTGAGTAGGCAGTTTATATAATAATATCACACTCAAAATTTGCCTAGCACTTAAGGTGCCAAGCATCTATTTCTATCCTATTGGCCACATCTTGGGGGGGGTTTTAAGCGGTACCTGTCATGTAAGCAATTTATTATTTATGATTTTAAGCATCCCCCCCTTTTTTTAGACATGGCCACCTGCACAGAAAAACATGTATATATTTCTATACTAACCATTTAAGGGCAAGTGCCCACACGCAGACAATCCAAAAGGCATTCACACCAAAACATCAACCACATGCGCACACAAAGAAAAATCCTAATCCTAGTATGCCTAAGGGGCTGTGCACCTAAGTGTGTGAAGGGCTTGTGTGGTATGTCACACTAGGGGTATTCCACTTAGAGTTTGGGTCTAAAGGAAGGGTGTCCAACACTAATTTTGGGCTTAGTGTTAGAAGAATTCTACTCAGCTTTTGGAGCTAGGGAGGATAGATTGATGTTTCCTTTAGTTTTGATGCTAAAGGAGAGGTGCAGGTGTCCAACACATAGCTTTTGGGCTAAGTGTTGGGGGATCATTCTTAGCTTTTGGAACTAAGAAAAGAAATTTGGGAACCCAACATGTAGCTTTTGAGCTAAATGTTGAGGAGTTCTCCTTAGCTTTTGGAGCTAAAGAGAGAAGGTTGATATTTCTTTTAGCTTTTGGAGCTGAAGAAGAGGAGGGAAAGGTATCCAACATTTAGCTTTGGAGCTAAATGTTGGGAGATCCTCTCTAGCTTTTGGAGCTAAGGAGGTGATGTAGGAATCCAACATTTAACTTTTAGGCTAAATGTTGGAGAACTCCCTTTAGCTTTTTGGAGCCAAAGAGAGGGGAAATCTCCTATACCTTGGAAGTTGGAGGAGAGTTAGGAGAATAGGCAACTTATGGGTTGCGAACTCATGAATGTCCTTGAACACTTTGATGTTCAAAGGGATTGTTGCACCCTTCCAATTTGGATTGGAAAGGTGGGGGGGGGGGGGGGGGGGGGGGGGGGTAGAAGATGCAACTTGGAAGTTGCAGACTCATGAAAGCCCCTTGAATATTTGACATTCAAAGGGGCAATGTATACTCTTCTAATTTGGGTTTAGGAGAATGATACAATTTCCTACAACTTTTGAGTTGTAGGAGGAAGGCTCTCCCCACAATTCCGGATTGTGGAAAAGAGAGGAGGAAATGCAACTTGTGAGTTGCAAGTTCATGAACATCCTTTGAACATTTGGTGTTCAAAGATGAATGTACATTCTCCTAATTTTGAGCCTTAGGGGAATGAGATTGTTTCCTTCAACTTTTGAGTTGTGGAAAGAGATAAAGGAAGAAGGTAATCTACCCAACTTGTGTTGGGTAAATATGAGAAGGTGGTATATAGATTTGAACTACAAGCCACCATGGATTCTCTTTGAACTTTCAAATGTTCAACGAGAGGAATCCACTCTTCCGTATTGGGTTGGAAGGGTGAAAGAAGATAGAACTTTTGTATCCTATGCTTGAGATGAAATTACTTGTTGATTTTGGCTCAACAAGTGAATTGATTTGTGTATGTTTAATTCACTTAATATGGGTCAAGTGAATGTAGGAATTTCCCACAACCATTGAGTTGTAAGAAGAGGGAGGCAACAAGCAAACTTTGGATTGCAAGTTGGGAGAAGTTCCTTGAATATTTGGTGTTCAAAGAGAGATGACCACTTAGTTTAGGCTAAGTAAAATGGAGAGAATTTCCTACAATTTTGAATCGTAGAAAATGGAGAGGGAGATGCAACCTAGAGATTGCAAACTGAAGGAGTTTCTTTGAACATTAGGTATTCAAAGAAAGAATATTCATTCATACAATTTAAGTTGAATGAATGAGGAGATGTTCTACACCTTTGATTTGTAGAAGGTAGGAGAAGATGACACAACTTAGAAGTTGTGGATTGAAGATATTCTTTGGACATTTGGCGTCCAAAGAGGAATGCATATTTGCCTAATTTGAGTCTAGGCAAATGAAGGGGAAAATCATATGTTGGTCTCTTGCTCCAACAAATGAGATGGGATAAACTTAGACTTCGCTTTTAAGTTCAAAAACTCATGACATGATGTATTTAGGATTTATAGAAATCCATAATACAATACATGATAAAGATGGGTTGTATGGATTCGTTCGTTGATTTTATTACTCAACAAACGAAGGAAGGAGCTCAGGATTTAGCTCTAAGCTCCAAATGATTTACGCAATGATGCTTTTTTTTTTGAGACTTGAGAAGTCTCAAATAATCATGCATGAGGAAGAGGAGGCTCTACTAGAAAGCTTCCAATGTATTGGAAAAGATTCCTAAATCACTTTTGGCATGATTAGGAGACTTGGGCGATGGTTTGTTGATCTTGTGTTTCAACAAACAAGGTGGGAGAACTTGAAATTTGGCTCCAAGTTCAAATGATTCATGCATAGAACATTTGGAGCTTGGAGAAGCTCCAAATCATGGCACCTGGAACCTTGAGGAGGCCCCACTTGCAATACTTGAGGGAGGAATGAAATGATTGCTTGTTGATTTTGTCTCAACAAACAAGAAATGGATAGCTTAGAATTTGGTTCTAAGATCCAATGACTCATGTAATGTAACATTTGAAACCTTGAGGGGGTTTCAAATATAATACATGGGGGAAGAGGAGTGATTGCTTGTTGATTTCTTGTATCTCAACAAACAAAACGAGGAGATGGTTTGTTGGTTTTATCTTCCAACGAGAGGGTGAATAGCTTTAATTCTAAGCTATGATGATTCATGTGTAGGAGCATTTAGAGCCTTGGAAGTGCTCCAAATACCATACATGAGGGAAGTATTTGTTGGTTAGGTGCTCCAACAAACATAGTAAAAGAGCTTGAAATTTTGGCTTCAAGCTCAAATGGTCCATGCAATACAATAATTGGGGCATTCAGGGTGCTCCCACTATTTTACATGGGGGTATAAATGTTTGTTGATTTTATGCTTCAACAAACAAATGATGAAAGAACATGAAATTTGGTTTCAAGTTTAAAAGCTCATAGCATGTATTTAGGATTTTGGAGAAATCCATGAGTACAAGGCATGATGAAGAAAAGGTAATTGTTTGTTGATTTTGTATCAATAAACAAAGTACTATGAACCTTAGGATTTTGATCCTAACTCACAACAATTCATGCAATCAAGTGTTTGGAATCTTGAGATGCTCCAATCTATCATGCATGGGGAAGGAAAGACTCCACAAGAGAAATCCCGACGTGTTGGGGGACTCCCTAATCACTTTTGGCATGATTAGGGGATGCGCACTTGGAAGAAATTTTCCTATGTCTTTTAGAGTATTTTGGACTCAATTGGAGGTGAAAATTTGATTCCTACGATGATTTCTATGGAGCTTTTAAGATCAAATTGGGTATGATCTAAGAAGAATCTAAGAGCGTGCACACGTAGGTTTGTCATTTGGGATAAAACCGAATGCCTACATCATTTGTCATTGCACTCGAACCTTTCAATTTGCGAATCATACTAATTATGCTTAGATAATTTCAAAGTATGGTGGTGTATGATCCATAGACCTTTGAATGTCATGGAATACATCACCTTTGCTTTACAAGCATTTGAAAATTAAATGAGCATGCTTATAGGTTCGCAAACTTAAGTAAATAATGAGCTAGCAAAAGACCCACAATATGCATTCGTTTGAGATACGAATAATGCAATTATATTCATGCAAACTAATTTGACTAAGCATGCAAACATTTAGATTGGGTACTTTTGCGAGTTTGTTAAATTCTCTAAATTTGGAGAGATGTCAAGGATGTTCAATCAATCTACTCACCATGGGATTTGAGAGACAAACATCAATGTTCATGAAAGACCCCACAAATTGTGAGCTTTACAAATTAATTGAAACACATACTTAGACATTTAACAAATTTGGAGAAAATGACAAATGTCATAGCAATGAAAACCTCCTATATCTTTAAGTTATTTTTGGCATAACTTGTGATTTGCTAAGGAAGTAATGCATGCTATACAATACTTAGAAAGATCTACACCTCGACATTTGATTTTGGATCAAATGTAATCACCTATCCTATGGTTTAGTTGTAGGCGATGGTTGAGATGCAATATGAATGCGAAATCATGCATTTGAGAGGTGTTGGATACCAATCCAACACCTCTACACGCGTCAAAATCCTCTCCGGGCCCTCACATGAAAGCCAACAAGTGAAAATAACCAAATTTTCGCTGTTTTACGGAGTGGACAGCCAACAAGGGGGTTTTGGGAGAGCACAAATTAAGGTTTTCTATGGACCTATGGCTTTGGATCGTCAACCATACAATCATGGGCCTTGGGGGATCCTAGGTTTCCCTAAGTTTTAGAGTTTTACCTCGCCGGGTTGTCACGGCGCAAGCCACAATGCACTCGCCTAGCTAAAGGCGAGGAAGTATGCTATCCAAGTGCTCCAATCCAAGCTCCGAATGCTCCCAAGCTCCGGATCGCTGTCCAAGCTCCTTTGATGACTCCAGACTGCTGTTCAATGCGTTTTGGAAGGAGAAAGCTGCCGTCCAAGGCTTTCCGGAGGAGGAAAGCTGCTGTCCAAGGCTTTCCGGACGTCGCCGCTGCTGTCCAAAACTTTCCGGAGGAGGAAAGTTGCTGTCCAAGGCTTTCTCAAGCCTCCAAACTACCGTTTGGGCAGTTTGGAAGACTTCCCTTGCTGTTTGGAAGCTTCCAACAGCCTCCAACCACCACGAGCTTGCCAGAATTGAGAAAGGAAGGAAGAAGAGGCTTCCTATCTTTACTTGGTTGCAGCAAAGACTGATCCCAGCA
Source organism: Dendrobium chrysotoxum (assembly GCA_019925795.1). NCBI lineage: Eukaryota > Viridiplantae > Streptophyta > Magnoliopsida > Asparagales > Orchidaceae > Dendrobium > Dendrobium chrysotoxum. Next base: position 77,229,776 of record CM034313.1, read on the forward strand.
CACCCTTGCCTTAGACTTTGGAAGAGAAGCTCACCAACAGTAGTGAGAGGGAATTTCTGCACTCCAATTGAAGGGAGAAAGCAATGGCAGCTATAGAAACTTTCCTTTTAGTCCAAAGAAAGGGAAGATAGCAGTCGGCCGGCCCTTCCTCCCGGCCGAGTCGCACGCAAGAGGCCGCTGGACGGCCTCTTTTCCTTCGCCTGGACGCACGAACCGCAAGAGCCAACAGGCTCCTGCTTCCGCCTGGTTCGGGACGGACCGCAAGCAAGAGGAGCTTCGGCTCCTCACTCTCTCTCCCGTTCTTTCTTTTGCTCGGGACGGACAGGCACGAGAACTCCCTCCTTTCTCTCGCTATCTCTCTCGCTCTCTGCTTTCTCTCGGGACGGGGCCGAACGAAAAACAACAGGGGAGCCTTATGGTTCCCCGCCTCTCCCTCTCGTTTTCTTTGAGAGCCACGCACGGAGCAGGCCACCGCCCAAACGCTCCAATACGGAGCCTTCTCGCGCAAAACGAAGGAAAATGGCAGAAATTGAGTGGGATTTCAAGTGAAATCTCAACCCTTGATCAAGAAATTTGATTTGGGAAATTTAATTTAGCCCCAATTGATCAATTAGGGCTGAAATTGAGTCCGAATCGGACTCGACCCGAACCGATTTGGGTCGATTCGGGTCCGAGTGGGTCCGATCAAGTTAATTTTGTGAAATTAAACTTGAATCGACGCCGAATTGCATCGAATTTGGTTCGACGAGCCTCGATTGGGTTTGATTTGAATTGATCTTGATCGATTTGATTTTAATTTGATGAAATTGAGTTTAATTTGATTAAATTAAAACTCGATTTGGGTCAATTTATTTCGACGACGCTTGATTGAATTGATCGAGCATGATCGAGCCTAATCGGGCTCGATCGGGGTCATGTCGATGCAAAAATATGCGTCAACATAAAAGAGCAGAGAAAGCCAGACATCTCTCATCTAAAGTTTTTAGAAGAATAGCTCGTGTGCATGTGCCTGACATGACAAGTAAGATAATAAAAGTGAGAAGTTCATTTTCATCAGTTATGACAACTACTCAAAAGGTTACAAGCTATACAATTCAAATATTGGAAAGATAATTATTAGTCAATATGTCATATTTGATGAAGGAAGATGAGGTTGGGGATCACATGATAAATATTATAAATTTGAAGAAAAAGACATGGAACAGCCAAGGATGGAGCAAGCAAGAGAAGAGCCTACTACCCCATCAGTAACACTAACTATAAATAATCAAGAAAATTTATTAACTTTAAGAGAGAATTCAAATGAAAGAGTACCATGCTTCATGATCTTATAAGATTTATATGAGCTAACAAAGAATCAAGAAAATATTACTCGTTTTTGCCTCTTTGCCAATTGGGAGTCCATTGATTTACAAGAAGCCATACAAAACAAGGAGGAAAATGATGATATGGATGAAGAAATAAAAGCAATTAAAAAAACAAAAATGGGAGCTAGCTTCACTTTCTAAAAGGCACAAGATGATTGACGTAAAATGGGAATGCCAAATGAGAAATTAAAAGATATAAAACAAGATTAGTGGCAAAATATTATAGTCAAAGAGCTAACATCGACTATGATGAGATATTTACTCCCGTTGATCGGTTAAAAATAGTTAGATTAATCTTTTTTTAACAGTTAAAAATAAATGGAGAATACATCAAATGAATGTAAAATCTACCTTCTTGAATGAAATTCTTGTGGAAGAAGTCTATATTCAACAACCACTAGGATTCAAAGTTAAACGGTAAGATAATAAAATTCTAAAACTAAAGAAGGCTCTTTATGGATTGAAGCAATCCCCTAGAGTATAGAATAGTCTAATAGATAAGTACCTTGATAGGAAACACTTGGAGATCTCAAGCATTTCCTATCAGTTTTCGAAAAACAGCGAGAATTCTTCACAAAAATCCGCACAAAACCACGAACATCTGAGGGAAAACACTTGAAATTCACTAGTGGACGAAGAAAAACAGCAAGATACAATTGATCCTCTATTCGAGAGGAGGATCGATCTCTCCCAAATCTCTAGACACCGCTAGAGCCCAAAGGAAAATCTAAATCTAGGAGATATCAAATTTCAGCCAAATTTAAGATGCCCTAACCCTAGGAAAACAAGATATTTAATGCATACAAATCAAAAGGAAATCCCTAAACAGTACATACATTCAATTTTCCCTCCCAATTCCCTCAAAAAACCTTCCAAATGGGCTCCCGTGAAGATCGCGGTTGGATCACGCGTACAGGAAGAGGCGGACTCTTTCGCCTCTATTTCGCTGGGCCGATCCCGCGTAGACCGGCCTAACATACTTACAAGAGAAAGATTTTATCAATTGTCCATATGTATGCTCTTACATCAACAATAAGAATTAAGATATTTTGATCATTTGCTTGTGCGTTGATGACTTGAATGTCATCAAAAATAATTTAATCATGTTTCCGGAATTCAAACAAGCAATGACCAAGGAGTTTGAGATGATTGATATTGAGCTCATATCTTTTTACCAAAGCATTGAAGTCAATCACTTGAAAGATAGAATCTTTATCTCATAAAAAGGATATGCAAATGAGATATTAAAGAAGTTCATGATGGATAATAGATACCTATAAACACTTTTATAGAATATGGAGTCAAGCTATTAAAGTACGATGACGGAGAAAGAATCAATACAACATTGTTTAAGAGTCTAGTTGGGAGTTTGTGCCACTTAGCATACACAAGGCATGATATTCTTTACACTATTGGATTTATCAATCGCTATACAAAGACTCCAACTATCACTTACTTAAAGACCGCTAAAAGAATCCTACGTTATGTCAAAAGTATAATTAATTTTGGCTTACTCTATTCCTCATCTAATGATTTCATGCTTGTAGGATATAGCAGTAGTGATTGGGCTTGAGTTATAGTTGATATAAAGAGTACCATTGATTTTGTGTTCTTCATGAGAAACACTACTTTCACCTGGATGTCAAAGAAAGATCAAATTATCACCCTATCTACTTGTGAAGTAGAGTACGTAGTTGTAATTTCATGTGTTTTTATGCCATTTTGCTTCTAAACTTATTTAAAGAATTAAGCTTACCACAAGAAGAACTAACAAAGATTCATATTGATAATAAGTATGCAATAACACTAGCCAAAAATCCAATTTTTCATGATAGAGGCAAGTACATTGAATGTAGTGAATCCATCGCAAAGAAGGAAGTGCAAGTGGAGTGTGTGAAGTCACTAGATCAAATTGTTGATATTTTTTTTCCAAGCCGCATAAGAATGAAGATTTTATCAAGTTGAGAAATTTGTTTAGAGTTGCAAAATTAAGTTTAAGAGTGGAAGTTAAACTTAAATTTGGCTCATTGGTATTTGGGCTTTTGTTGTCTAAATGGAGCTCATATTCTAGAATAATCTTTTGAAGAAGATATAAATCTATTCTAGGGTAATCCTTAGAAAAACCTAGAATAACATTTATTATCTTTTATGATAGAAGATAGAAGAGTTTTATAGAGAGTTATTTGTAACAATTAAATTGAAATATGTTGGCACAATTCAAAGATATAACCACTTTTAGTATAAATAGTAGTGATGTCTTTGAGTTTGTATCAAGCTAAAGTGAGGAATGAAAATAAATAGCCTTTCCTCTTCTCTCATCATCTTCTTAACTTAATTAACCTCTTTTATTTTATCTTTTCTCCTTAGTCTTGTTAAGTTCTAAAAAGTTTTCTCATTACAACATCCTCGTCCTTCACAAGGCCATACTCATGCTCACCAACCCTGTTGATCACACCACTGCATCCCCTACTTCTCCATATTTGTTGTTGCCATAGTTCCTGCTTTTGGCATTACCACAGTTGTCGCATCTATCTTTGTTGTCATTTCCACACCCATTTGCTGTTGCCCTCGCGTTCGCCTTTAATGTGGACCCCACATCCACCATTCTAGCAACGACCTCGTGATCGCACAACACCCCGTATGTTCTTATTTCGCTGCTAACCCTAGCAACTCTATACCAGCTCTTGCCTTCCCCGCCATCCCTTGAGCTCTTTCCCCTTCTGTCTAATGCTCTACATTCAATTTAAAAAATTGTTTAAAAGAATATATTAATAGAAGTATAAGAATTTATCAATATACAAATTTAATTTCATTTTACAATCAACCAAATAAAAAAAAAGTTTCCTAAATTTATTTTCCAACAAAACAAACAACCTTGAGTATTCCAAATCTATTGTATTTAATTTACATAGCATTTGCAATATACATGTATCCTAAATACTTGTAACATTTGTAATATACATGTATTCTAAATACTTGCAATCAAACGGCCCCTAAGTGTAACTTGATCCACCATCCTTGGTGAGGATCATAACTTATGTACACATTCTCCCATGTACTTGGCAACCTACTAGCCAATTAACCGGCATTCGAACATGATGATAGTTTCTTTTTGAAGAGCAATTTGAAATGTTTCATATACTGGACTCAAATAGCTTCACTTATAAAATCCCTTTCTTCATTTGGAACTTCTTGCGCTTATTAGAGCACCTTGGTTTAGTTTTCTCTAAACTGATTAATCTCAAGTACTTGAATATTAAGCGCGGACATTATGTGCTTGGAATTGGGTCTAGTTAACTCTTTTGATTCTTAAAATTGGGAAGTGCTAGTTTGGTTAACATGTATTAATTTGTAAAATCCAGTTCAACTTAGAACAAGAAGTTTGAATCATGGTTTAGAAATCCGTTTTCAGTCAGTCATTTAAAAATTCCAGTTTTAGTAGTGTTGCCATTTTCAATATGAAGTTCTGTTTTTAGTTTGTATTGTTCAAAATATAGATTTAAAAGATAATTTTCTTTATTAATTTTAAATTAGAAAATACAATTTTGATATGAAATACAAAAGTTGTACTCATCAAATTATTTATAATTATTAAAAAAATATCACAATAAAATAAATATGTAACATTTGAAAGATTTGAAATCATTAAAATAAATACTAATAATTTTCTGTATAATTTTTTTAAGCCCTATGTTATGATCTTATAATACCATCATTTTTGCCTGATTCAACTATTTGTAATCAAAATTTAACTCTAAAATACTGATAAAAATTTCCTTTCTATTCCAATTGCGGGCTCCTGTGTTTGCTTAATATTTGATGATCTTGTGATTAAGAAATACACCATCTGATCAAACTGGTGCTTTTAGTTGGAGTAAATTTTATAGAAATTTGCTACAGTTTGAGCCCTTTGAATCCTTAAAAAACATGGTTTTTCTGTCAAATCATGTTTTTGTTAGACCGGTCCAGCCGGTCCACACAGGACTGGCTCAGGCGGAACAGGCGGAAGAGTTCCGCCTCTTCTTGTATGCGCGACCGAGCCGCCAAAGCCAACAGAGCGATTTAGGAAGGATTTTTGGGGGAGTTAGGAGAGAAATTTGAATGTAGGGACTGTTTAGGGATTTCCTTTTGAATTGTATGCATTAAATAGTTTGTTTTTTTAGGGTTAGGGCATCTTGAATTTGGCTGAAATTTGAGATCTCTTAGGTTTTTATTGGGCTCTAGCGGCGTCTAGAGATTTGGGAGAGCTAGATCCTCCTCTCGAATTGAGGATCAATTGTATCTTGGTATTTTCTGTTTCCCTTTTATCAAATAATACAAATTATCTACTGTTTTTGTGGTTTTGTGTGGATTTTTGTGGAAATTCTTGCTGTTTTCCGAGGATTGATAGGAAATACTTGAGATATACGAGTGTTTCCTATCAGTTTTGCTTTGACTATCAGAGTTTAACCGGAGGTCTACAAAGTAATCCTTTTTTTTTTTTTTTTTTGAAAAGACCATCAGTGAAACCGCTAATCCAAAACTCGAATTTTAGATTTTTCGGTGATACTTAAACTATGATTTCAACAACCAAAGGGTGTATTCAGTCCGTGAAATTCCCCTTAATTTAGGATATGAGGTGGTAATATATCTGGTCTTACATTTGCATTGCAGTGAGGCTGTTTTATAACTCAAAATTGTGACCTCCAGGATACTCGAGGTTATGGGAGAATTTTTAGCTGCTACGTGTGTTGAGATTACTAATTTTCCAGGCAGTCCTTTGTAAGCAACTACTGTTGTGAAAAATACTTATACTTGGTTTAAACTGAGTAAGAAAGCGCTTAATAATCGGTTCATACAGAACTACCGGACTGTTAGTATGACTGATTCTTTATGCTTGCTGCATAGTAGTTTATGTAAGTGAGATGTGCATTCGTGCGAATGCTTATGCCAATGATATTTTTGTCTATTGGAATGATTCCTCGAATAGATTTTACTGAGATCTGCTGCACTCTTGTCTCAACCAAGTTGACCTATGTGGCTGGCAATGATTTCTGGTCTTGAGGATATTATGATGAAACTATGTGGAAATTTAAAATATTAGTGGGTATCAAGCATCATGTACGTTTTTTTTAAAATATTATTAGGCATGGGTCTTTCAAGATGTTGTGGGAAGCAGGATCAAATAATGCACATTTATTCATAGGATGCATCAGTAAGCCTTCTGCACTTCTTCCAAGATGCAAAAGTATTTATTGATGATTTACTCTCTGAAGTTTTACTTGAAATGTGCACACTCATACCCCCATAAACCTCATTAAACATACTAAATTATGTTTATGCTCATCAAAATATTTAATGTAAGCATAAGCTCATGGAACTAGCACTCCAAACTGATACACATTCGTACCTACCTATAATATTTGCTTAGTGCACACTATGTTATTTGCGATTTTGTCTTAAGATTCTACCTACACTCTTCCCACTAAGCAAATGCTTAAGATACAATACATTGGGTTTTGAAACCATTTTATGTTAGGACCCCAAGAACTACTTAACAGTTCAAATTGTCTGGTCAAGCTAAACCCATTTGGGGCCATAGCAAGCCGATGGCATTTAACCCATTGTTCATGAGGTACATTGATGCATGACTAGGATGCTTTGAATGAAAATTAGGATTTGCACAATTTATTAAAAGAGCAAGACATGATTAAATTACTAGCAATAGGAACGAAGAAATAAAACGAAGGAGGGATGCTTGCGTTTAGGCTAAACCACATATAAAATACTTGCACAAACAAAATAGATTATAAAATTAAAGTAAAGCTAACATAGAAGATGTTCAGTCATAATCCCACAATTAACAATAAGATAAGCAACATAAAGGATCACTCAAAATAACCCTACGTTTACTAAGCTCTTAAGCAAATTAAGCGGCTTTGATCTTGACGAATCCGTCACCACCTACAGGGTTAGGAGAAAGACGAAGTAATTGATGAGGGGTAAAAGTTCACCTTAATCGGAACAGAATCGTCGCCGGATGGTATCCACTTGAATGCCGATGGTATGGGTGAAGAATCGTAGTAATTGAGTGACGTAGTCTTTGAAGGTGGAAGTAGCCGGAGGAGAAGCGGTTGTGGCTCGGCCAAAAATGGTCCACCGTCCTTTCTCCCTTTGATCGTCGATCGTATCCACCAAAGTGATGTGGATTCGTTCGAAGTATTCTTCGACGGTGTTGTCGAAGTCGAATCCGACGTCGAAGAACGAAGAACGAAGGATGTCGATGTTGTCGTGTTCGTCAAGGATCAAACCGTAGTCCCATTCGGGGACTTCCATTCATGTTGGTGAAGGAAAAGAGAGGTTGGAGCCGAAGATACCTTGCTGTCCTTGAAGTTTCTCTTCAATAGATTGAAGGTTTTCTTGGAGAATCAAGTGGGAAAAGGGTTGGGGAAGGGGCCGGCCAAGGTGGAGGTGATGGGGGAAATTGGTTCAGATTTTGGGGAGGTAGGGTTAGGGTTTTGTGTCCAAAATCTGAAGTTGTTTTCAGATTTTGAATTTGGAGGGAGGAGGGTAAGGAAGCTAGGTTTTATTTCCAAAAGGGAGGATTTAATGTGAGAGAGGGGATTGGGGAAAGAGAAAGGGGGATTGAAGAGAGAGAGGGGGCGGCATAGGGATAGGGGCCGGCGGCTATGAGGGGTTAGGGAGAGAATTTTGGGATTGATTTGGGGTTTCTAAAATTAGATTTAGGAATTAGGAAAGGTTTAATTCAATCCACTTTATTTGAAAATTCAAATAGGGATTAATTAGGAAACTTTCCTAAAATATATTTGAGTCAATTAGGAAAGTATTAATTCAAATTCAATTTGAATTTGAATTTAGAATTCTTTCCAAACAGCCCCAACTCAATTTAGGCAACTAAATTAAGGGGAAGGGAGGAGGGATGTGGTCGGCGGGTAGGGGACTTGGGGAAGGGGGGGCCGTGAGGTGGTGGGTGGGTTTTGGGGAGGCGGTTTGGTGGGGGAAGGGGAGGTGGGGAAGCCGTCGGGTAGGGGAGGAAGAGAGGGGAGAAAGGGAGTTGGGAAAGAGGAAGAAGGAGGCCACGAACCCGGACTTTTCCTAGGTTGGTGGGTGATCCGCTATCCCTCTCCTAGGGATTTCTCTCCAACGCTCTCAAGCTCACAAAAGAACACGATATGCAGGAATTTTAATAATAATCATTCATTAACCTCAAACAATACAATAGTGGCTTATAAATAGCCTCAACAAGAGAAATAATGGAAAAGACTCAAATGCCCACACTGGGCTTACAAACACGCTGCCCTTAAGTAAGGGTAAAACAGTAAACTAACATAAAAGAAACAAATAACATAATAAACTCAGAAATATAAAGACTCGATCGTGGCCTTAGATCGACGGCCACGTCTACGATAAACTTTCCAAGTGTGGATGTCCTCATCATACATGGTGCTTGCATTCAGCACCCTCGATTTGGCGATTTGGCGCATAGGTGACCTGTTAGGCCAAGAGATGATGTATGAATTTGGCACTGTGAGGTGACGACCATTTTTTACTCTATTTCCCTCATAGATACTTCAAAAGTAAACTAATTTGCAATAAGGTAAAATATCCTGTCACATTTGCAAATTACTTTAATTTAAAATCATTTAAAATTTTCAATATAGGCTTTGAGCTCGCTCCTAACATATTGGGGCTTATCGAAATCAAGAAATAAAAAAGCATCAAAAGGAATGCAAAACTTTATACTTGTTATCACACCCAAGAACTTTTCACTTGATGACTTTGACCTCTATTCGATGGCTACCTATAACTATTGGCCTTCTTTTTTCCTTAATTGCTTCCATGGATTATTACTAGGCTAAAAACTTCATGGGAAATATATAAAATAATGATGGGAAAAGAATCAAAATGATCCCTTAACTCTTTTTGAAGAATCAAAATAGTCACCAATTATATTAAATGATTATTTTGATCCCTCAAGTCCTTAAAAGAAACAAAAATAGTCCCATGGTGGGACAATTTTAGTTCCTCTCTATAAAGTTGAGAGACCAAAATGGTTATTTAAAAAAGTAGGGATCATTTTGGTCTTTCATAATGAGTCAAGAGACCATTTTGGTTCTTTTCTCAAACAATAACTATTTAAGTCATGACATTAAGAGTCATTGATCTAGAATTGTAGGCAGTAAACAATGATTTTGGTGGCATTAAATTTGTTGACATAACTATGACCCCAACTTATTTTCCTAGTATTTTCCTTTAATGCAGCTTCCTTCCGACGCAAAGCCTTGAAACCCATCCCCCCATCCTCTCACCCACCCACAAAATTTGAGAGTTTGTGTCATCATTATATCAGCAACTACTAATTCCATGAGCGTGTTTGAGCTCTATCATTGTAGTATATTTTATCACATATTGATGTAGAACGGATATCGGCGGCGGCTTCAAGGAGAGAGGGAGGGGCTTGGGGAAAGGTTTAAAAGGGTTTCCTAAATAAGGCTAATTAAATTAAGAGGAATTGATGACTCAAATTTCCTCTCAATTTAATTTGAATTTTGAATTGAATGGTTTTAAAAACTTTCCAAATATAATTCAAGTTAAATTAGGAAAGAATTCAAAATTTGAAATTAATTCAAAATTGAATTGATTGTATGGAGAGAAGGATAAATAGGTGGTTAATTATTCCCCTAATTGGATTCTTTAACAACAACAACAATACAACAATAACAAGCCTTTGTCCCACTACGTGGGGTCGGCAACATGAATCCTTTTTCTCCATTGTGTCCGGTTCAAAATCAAATTCTCGTTTAAATCTAATAGAGAAAGATCATTTCTAATATTTTCTAACCAAGTCTTTTTAGGTCTACCTCTACCTTTCTTAACATAAGTCAAATCTAATACCTCTACTTTCCTAACTGGGTCATCGGAAGGCCGCCGTTTTATGTGACCAAACCATCTAAGGCGACTCTCTCTAATCTTATCCTCCACTGGAGCTACTCCAACCTTTTCACGTATATGCTCATTTCGTATCCTGTCTCTAAGAGTAAATCCACTCATCCACCTAAGCATCCTCATCTCCGCAACACATAACTTAGTATTGTGCTTCTCTTTTAATGGCCAACATTCTGCACCATAAAGCATTGCAGGTCTCACCACCATCTTATAGAATTTTCCCTTAAGTTTAAGGGGGACTTTTCTATCACACAACAAGCCCGATGCATTCCTCCACTTCAACCATCCAACTTGAATTCTACTGATAACATCCCCATCTATTTCACCATCACTCTGAACAATAGATCCAAGATATCTAAAACGTGGATTCTTTAACAAGGAAGGAAATAATTAAAATAGGGGAGAGAGAGGGGCTGACCAAGAGAGAGGGAAGGAGGAGGTGTCTAGGTTCAATGAATGTGAATCAAGTATTAATTGGGGTTGGAAAATTAAATCTGAAATTAATTTCAGATTTAATTGTAATTGGAGGAGGTTCCTTAATGTAGAATTTATTAAATTGGAAAATGTTTTGAAATTCAAAATTATTTGAATTCAAATCTAATGACTTTTCAAGTTAACAAAATCTAATTTAGGAAGGTAATCAAGAGGGAATTTGAAATTTGAAATTAAGGGTTTGTGGTGGAGAGCTCGGTGGCTATAGGGGGGGGGGGTGGCTTGGTTAGGCCGGCGGCCAGGGGAAGGCCGGCAGGATGGTGCGTGGGCCAATGGGGGAGGTGTTTGGCTGGAGGGTGGAACCGTGGGCAAGGGTTGTGGGAAGAGGCCGACGGGTTTGGGTGGAGGGGATGAAGCCGACGGATTGGAGAGAAGATAGAGATGGTGATTAGGAAAAATAAGGAGAAACAAAAACAAAGAAACAAAATATAAAACCGTGAGCCCGGACACTCCCTGCGGCTGACGGGTGATATGTTGCCCTTCACCAAGAGACTTCAAGCCACGAGCCCGGACCCATCCTGCAGCTAGTGGAAACTACGATTCCCTCCCATAGGGATCTCACCAAAGTCCTCCCAAGGAACAAAAGTGCAGAACAAAATTTTATTAAAACTCCATCATACTGCTACAATAGCAAGGGCCTCTATATATAGGCCTTAAAAAAAAAACAAGACAAATATGCCCCTAGGGCTTACATAGGACTACCCCCTCAAGTGAGGGTAAAAACGAAAAATGCATAAATAAATAAAAATTACAAATAATAAATTAAGATAACGTGGAACGATCACGCCCATTGATCTTGGCTCCTCCTCTGATAAGCATTCATGGTTGGATGTCCGCATCATTCTCCTGGGGTGGAAAAGAGCTCGACTCCATCGAGTCCGCATCCCGGGAAACCATGCTCTGATACCAAACTGATGTAGAACGGATATGGGCATTTTTGGGGGGCAACTATGATGCTATCTTCAAGATAATAACATTTTTCATATAATTACATAATGCCATCAGGTATCCATTTCATGCATACAATAAATAAATGATCAATTAAGTTAGGATGACGGTAACATGAAATTTGGGGGGCAACTATGATGCTAGTCAATATAATGAAATCTATAATTAAAAGCTCATAGCTCCCACCTTAGGTGTAAGCAAGAAGGGTGGTGTTGGTCGTTGGGCGTAAGCTATGGGTCTCCACAGCAACAGAGTCTCCTCTTGGCGCAAATGCTATAATAACCCTTCTGATGACCGCTCATATGATAAAATGGTGAGAAGACAGTTATTGATGCGCTCAGACGGCAATTTAGAGACATTAGGTCCCCTTTACATGCTTTCCTAACAACTTATTATACCTTTTAGTCACTTATTCCATGCTCACTTGCTGTTGTGACTTGTTCTTTCCGTGTTCTTTGCTGACTTTGGCTATTGTGTTAAGAGAACGACAAGAAATTTCTTGTTGGCTTGCCAAGGAAATATGTTAATTGAGAAGCTTGACTTGGCATCCCAATTTCATCGGCTAGCGAGTTGTTGGCCATAATGTCTCATACACGTATCAAGCAGGCGCTATCATTAAGGCCCTTTATAGGCAAACACCTTTCTTTAAGATGCGGGGTAATGAGGCAAGCACATTGCCTTGATTGTAGAGATGATGCTAATACTTCAAATGAGGAAAGTGATAGTAATTGAAATTTTACTTGGCTTGATAAGAAAAGAGAGCTTAAAAAATGATAAGCAAGGTTGTACATTAGAAAATAAGTTAGATCAAATGTAATTACAAGTGGTTCATGTTCTATGGTGAATATTGAAGAAGAAGAAGAGAATGAGTTAGAGGAGACAAAAGGATGAGATGGAAGGTAGCAAATCTAAAGAAGAAAACATAGATGATGATGTAATATATTGAAGTGAATTAATTAGTAGAGGATACACATGCTACAAACTTAAATAATTTAATTGGTTTAAGTTTAAATATGTTTTGGTGCCATTGTTTTGGATTATCTATTTCACAAGATTTTGGAACTTGGTGTTGTCTAAAAAAAGAAGAAGAAAGATTTCGAATAGATGCGAAGCAACGCACCTGTCTCCGCCGGCCCCACCTCGCGCGATCTTCCCAAACAACACAACTCTTTGCTTTTGTAACTTCCTCACACATCACAAAACTTCCTCGAGCCCGCTCTCCTCTTCATTCAAACCTTCGCTCACACAATAGCACTCCGACCAAAAGCCTCCCTGCGCGTCGCCTCCGCAAGCTACATCCCGCGAACCCACTTCCTTCCGCGGCCAGAAGCTGTAAGCCGCTCTGCCTTTGGCTTGTAGCCATCCTGCATATGGCTTCGTCAAAACCTGATTGCACAACACACCTCCGTTCGACCCCTTCTATCATGCGAATACCCACATCGGATTGACCGCTTGCAACTCGCCAAGCCCGCAATCCGCCGACCTCCTCGTTTCCGCCTCCATCCAAGGAATTGAGCCCACACGCCGAAGCCAAAATCGGCCGCTCTCCTCCTGTCCTGTGTCCCTCCAACCCACGTGAAGACTCTGACCGCGCCTATTGCCCCTACTTCCACATGCAAACAAGCTTGCCCGATCTCCTTGTCTTCACGCCTAACACAATTTCATGCATGAACTAGTGCTTCAATCCGCTCCTGTAGGTTCGAATACACCTCATGCTTGTTTGATTTCCGTCTATTTGCTATAGGTGAACTGCCTCAAAAATTATACATCCTTAATGCCTTGTTAATCGAGTCCTCAGCCTCAGTCTTTCACATTTACTATTTCTCCAATTAACATGAATTTGAGTAATTAAGTAAATCAGTGTATAATTGAGTAATTGTCATTGCTATTTTATATAAAAAGCAACATGTATTTGCCAATTCGAAGACCCGCACCGTGATTTTTAATCCAGACGGATGATTTTAAAATCTGAAGACCCGCGCTGTGATTTTTAATCTGGATGGATGGTTTTAATTTTTGAAGACCTGCTCCATGATTTTTAATCTAGGCAGATGAGTTTGATAAATGGAAAACCCTACGCCGTTGACGTTTGGTCTGAGTGGGAAGAAACTATAGTAAATGCCGTCCCAATTTCCCCCGGCGGGGAGCGGAACGTCGGGAGACTGTCGAAATTTTCTGGAAACTGCTGAAATTCCTTTTTGGAGCAATTGGAGAGCAAGTTCAATTTTGATTAGTCAATTGATTAATTTCAATTAAAATCAATTATGAAAATTAGTTAATTGAAATGACATTAGTTAATTGGAATTAATTAATTAAATTTAATTGAATAATTAGAACTAATTAATTGAGAGTAATTAATTAAATTTAAAATTAATTAGCTAAATTAATTAATTAATTGAAATTAATTAATTAAAACTAATTAATTGAAATTAATTAATTAAAACTAATTAATTAATTGAAGTTAATTAATTGAAATTAATTAATTAAAAATAATTAATTTGTTAAAATTTATTAATCAAAACTAATTAGTTAATTGTATTAGTTAATATAAAATTAATTTGTTAATTAAAATTGATTAATTAAAAATTATTTAATTGATCGAAATTAATTAGTCAAAATTAATTAATTAAAATTAATTAACGAAATTGATTAATTAAAATCCATGAGCTAGTTAAAATATGAGAGCAATGAAAGTTATTATTAATTAATTAATTAATACAATTAATTATAAAATTTATTTTTGATTAATTAATTAATTAATTAAGTTATGAAAGAAAATACAAAAAAAGAAGTGCTATTTTTTCACTAATCAAACATGTACAAACATATCAACACTGTCTCCAAACCCTCTCCAAGCAATACTCAAACTCAACACTCTCTAAACAACACTCAAACTCAACACCCTCTAAACTCCCCAACTTAACACACCCTACATGCTTTCAAAATCTCCTATGCAAATGCCAAAACAGCATGAGCTTCTGCAACAAGCAAATAAAATTAATTAAGCATTAAAATTAAATTAATATCAAAATAAATGTTAAAACAGGAAAAAGAACAAGTGCTACAGTAAACTAATAGCACAAGAAAAATAGAAGTACTGGTGCAGGAAAAGTAAACTACTGAAACTGAAAAGAAATTGCCAAGCAGGAAAAAAAGAGATACTGTAAGAAAAACACTAGTGTCACACGACAACTACTGGCTAGTTAGTATCAAACTAGTAAACAAATTGCTACTAAACAACTAAAAATCATAGTCTGATGTCAAGCTAAAAAATAACTGTTGTTCTCTCAAACAAATAAATAATTAAATTACTGGATATCCTAGTCTATAGGATTAAGTTGTAAGACCCACTATTGAGCCACTTCTAAATGAAGTAATAAGACTCACATTTTAGGGAATCTCTAAATAAAATGCAATATCCTTAAAATCTCAATCAAATTCAAAACAATCGGACATCTTAATCTAAAGGATTAGGTTGTAAGACCCACTTTTGGGCTACTTCCAAAGGGAAGCAGTAAGACCTATTCTACCTAAATAACTAGGCAACTTCTAATGGGAGTCGTGAGACCTATTATTTGGGGAATTTTTAAATGAAACGTCAAACCCTCAAATAAAAATTAACGGGCATCTTAATCTAAAGGATTAGGTTGTAAGACCCACTTTTAGGCAACGTCCAAAGCATAGCTGTAAGACATACCCAAATAATTAAATCTTCAAGCAGCCTTCTATAGAGCTAGGTTGTAAGACCCATCTTTGGTCAACTCATGAGTAAAGCCGTAAGTCCCACTTCAAATTAAACCTACATGCAACTTCTAAGGGAGTCGTAAGACCTGCCAACCAAATTCAAATAACAGACAACTTAGCTTATAGGGCTAAGTTGTAAGACCCACTAGTGGGCTACTTCTAATAGGGTCTGTAAGACCCGCCTTACGGATTACTTTCAATGAAATCCATAAGTTTCGACCCAAATTCAAACACCCGGGCTACTTCTAAGAGAAGCCGTAAGACCTGCTTCAATTCAAACTTCTGGGTAACTTCTAAATGAAGTCATAAATCCCAAATCAAATCTAACTTCTGGGTATTCTAATAGATGTAAACCCATCCCAAATCAAATAAAACTAAAACTCATATCTGACCACCTCAGTCTACTCGGGATCTCTGAGAGGAGGCAAACCTATGGCTGCTAATCAGATTTTTTGGACACTACGGTCAATGATTGTTAGTGTTGGTAGACTGAAACCTACGGTATAATCGGGATGACGGAATCATGGGATCTTGATCGGGTTTACTTTCATTTTTCCCCACAATTGAGACTAAAACACTTAAAAATTGTTTAACCTTAATCTAGAGTTCTCTCTTACGTGTTAAGATGGGTAATTAAGTATGAGTGCTTGCGCTCATGGGAAATAAGGACCCAGATCTAATTAAATCCTAACACTACCCTCAGGAAAAATCTGATTAATTACAATCTGACTTAAGAGGAATGGAATCCTATGTTTGCAAAGCGGGATTCTTGCATTCGTGCCATTTTTCTTGAGCCAACACTTGGAATGTAACACGAACTCGAAATATTATTCTTTCAATCAATATAGATTAATGTACTATTATTATTTTACCCCTTCAATAAATTTTCTTTAGAATGGAAATGAGATTATTAGGTCAATTGGTTGTTTCAGTTTTAACATCTTGGGCGGTCACGCGAGTGCCAAGGGTTGTGCCTGGTGCCTTGAGCATTAGGAAAGCACATATGTTTGATGGTGCCTAGCACTTTTGACAACGATAGTTATGCTCAATCCTGATCTTTCAAATCCTGCTCTTGTTCTATGTATGTTTCTAAGGCGGAAGTTATGATTTTTAAACTAATAATTGGATTGGAAAAATTGATTTTACACTGCCATACCTAGAATGACCTAATTTTATGAACCTCGGCCATAATTTAAATTTTCATTTTTCTTAACCAAGTGATGCTAATGGTTTAAGGCCATGAAAAGTTTTGTTGTCACGTGATATTAAGATATCTTAATTCAAAAATCATCATTGTGATTTTGCTTTCATCATCATGTTTGATGAAAGTGATTTTTAATGTTTTCCATGCATTTTCTGACTTTATTTTCCATCAATCTCAACAGAGGAGACCATTATCATGCCTAAGTGAGGACAAATTTTATGTCAACTCTTTTTTGGCCTGGTGAAGCAATTTTTTTCTTTTTAATTTTCCTCAGTCCCATCCAAGGGAACATTGATTAACTCTTAACTGGTCTAGTCCTTTGATTTGCTAATTGTTCTCTAAATTTTAGAGGGTGAAACATAGGATTTTAGATTTGCATTATAAATATCTTCTGACGTATTCCCTTTTTTTTTACACTTAAAAATGCATCCATCATAGTTTTTTCATTCCTTACTCATACGTGGTTATACGCTATGAACAGGTTTTAAGCTTTAACCTTTAACCTGTTACACGTGATTACATCCTTTATCCGTTGGATGAGGGGTGATATCAAATCAAGTTTGAACGAGTTTCTCTAAACTTGAAATTGGTCATTTTACTTTGACGAAAGTTGTAAGTGATCAATGTTGAATTGATTTTTATCAAATTCAAGTCGAGTCAATTTTCACGCAGATACAAGGTCAAGATAATTATCTATATGTATGTATTGAATGTTATTTGTGAAGTTGTATTATGTGTGTATGTCTGTATGTATGTATGTATATATATATATATATATATATATTTACATACATACATACAGATCATACACACATAATATAATTTTACAAATAAATATTTAATATACATATATATATATATATATATACATTTTACACACATGTGTATGTCGTATGTTGAGTCCATTGTATTAATCGGACTGATTTAAGGTCATTCTTCTTCAAGTTAGAGTAAATCAATTAAATTTGGATTCAATTAAATTTCGAGCAATTATTGGGTTTGCTTCAAGTTTCAGGCAATTATCTGCGCTACTATGGATAGGTGTTCACAAGGAAAATGGTGGCATTTACGGCTCAGTTTCGTTTTCAATGAAAAACAGATGTCATGTGAAATTTAGTTATGAAGTTTTGCTGTTTCTTTTTGGATTGATCTACAGGTAATTTTTTTGGTTGCCGATGAAGATGGAAATTATTTGCAAGAGGCTTGGGAACATATTCTGACATGTGTTTCACGATTTGAACATTTGCATCTTTTGGGAGAGGGTGCTCCTCCTGATGCTGCATTTTTTGCGACACCGCAAGCTGAAGTAGATATATCTAAACAGGCTAAGCCATCAATCCTCCCGGTGCTTGTAAAAAAGGTTCCTGGACAAACTCCATATGCAGTTGCATCTGCCAGAAGAGGCTCCTATGAAAGTGTTGGTGTCGGTGGTCATGCTTCTGGAGTAGTTACTACAGAACAACTGAACAACTTGGTTTCAAACTTAAACATGCTGGAGCAAGTTGGAATATCTGAAGTGAATAATATATTCATTCAAAGTGAGAAATTGAACAGTGAGGCTATTGTTGATTTTGTGAAGGCCCTATGTAAGGTTTCTATGGAGGAATTACGGTCTACAGCTGATCCACGTATTTTCAGCCTGACAAAGATTGTAGAGATTGCGTAAGATATATTATTTCGTTCAGCCTCCTTACTCTGTCATTCATTCAATAATGATCTATTGGTTTCTTTTGCAGGCATTACAACATGAAACGTATTAGGCTTGTATGGTCTAGCATTTGGCATGTGCTATCGAACTTCTTTGTCACTGTTGGTTGCTCTGAGAACTTATCAATTGCCATCTTTGCAATGGATTCCTTGCGTCAGCTATCAAAAAAGTTCATTGAGCGTGAAGAACTTGCAAACTACAATTTTCAGAATGAATTTTTAAAACCTTTTGTCATTGTTATGCGTAAGAGTAGAGCTGTCGAAATTAGGGAGGTCATCATCAGATGCGTTTCCCAGATGGTATTGGCTTGTGCAAGTAGTGTTAAGTCAGGATGGAAAAGCATGTTCATGGTACAATTTGTTCTATTCTTCTTTTACATGCCGCTTCTTGAGCAATGGCCTTTTATACTTTTTTCCTTTTTAATTTGGCTAAACGAGATTCTTTATTGTGCTCACTTTTTTCTCATTTATTTGATCCATAACTCCCTGCAATACATGATTATTGTTGCAGATATTCACGACAGCATCATATGATGACCACAAAAATATTGTTGTTCTTGCCTTTGAAATAATTGAAAGGATATTACGGGAGTACTTTCCTTACATAACTGAGACCGAAACCACCACATTTACAGACTGTGTTAATTGCCTTATTGCTTTTACTAACAGTAGGTTTAATAAGGACATCAGCCTTAAGGCAATTGGTTTTCTTCGGTTCTGTGCTGCAAAGCTTGCAGAAGGTGAACTTGGTTCCTATTATAAGGACGAGGAAGCAGCATCAGGAGCTAATGGGCTTCTTTCACCTAATAGGGTCAAGGATTCAAAGGAGAATCAGTTTATTGACAAAGATGATCATCTACACCTCTGGTTCCCATTGTTAGCAGGTGCATGTGACACTATTTTGAAGATAATTTTTAATGAATGAGCTTTATGTTTCATAATATGTGGTTGCATTCATCAATCGTGTTGTTTATCAGATAGTATTCATGTTTGTTACTAATTCCTTTTCTGTTAACTTTTTTCTAAGTTGTTCTTTCTGTGCCTGCAGGCCTGTCAGAACTTACCTTTGATCTGAGACCTCAAATTAGGAAAAGTGCCTTGGAAGTGCTCTTTGAGACCTTGCGCAACCACGGCCATCACTTTACTTTACCTTTATGGGAGAGAGTGTTTGATTCAGTTCTCTTTCCGATATTTGACTATGTACGGCATGCTATTGATCCTTCAGGAGTCGATCCTCATGAACATGGATCTGGAGTTGATGCAGCTGAACTTGATCAAAATGTATGGCTCTATGAGACGTGCACGCTCGCCCTTCAGTTAGTTGTGGATCTGTTTTTAAAATTTTATGATACGGTACATCCATTACTAAACAAAGTCCTGATGCTACTGACAAGCTTCATTAAACGGCCCCATCAAAGCCTTGCTAGTTTTGGGATTGCTTCATTTGTTCGTCTGACGAATAATGCAGGATCTCTATTCACAGAAGACAAGTGGCTAGAAGTGGTTCTATCTCTAAAAGAAGCTGTCAATGCAACACTTCCTGATTTTTCAATTATTTCATCTGAATCATATCTTGAGTATGAGCCAAGAAATGACGCACATTTTTCTTTCAGCCAAAATAGGGAGGAGTCGGAGGATTCTGGAGATGAAAATTTGGAAGGGTTGAGAACAAAACGAATGCATTCTGCTGTGGCTGATGCCAAGTGCCGTGCTTCCATTCAACTATTATTAATTCAGGTCAAAATCATTCTACTTTACATCTATCTCATCTTTCTCCTATTCAATGTCAGCACAAATAACGTATTAAATTCCTTCTTCTGCATTGTGTTTGAGGGAAGCTAATCTGACCTCTTGGTTGATCTAGCATTCTAGACGTTGAAACAGATTATGTTGTGGGCCTGGGAACCAAGACTGAAGTGAGATGTATAATTGTTGAAATAGAGGAAAAGGATGTTGGAGGTATTTTATATATCCACTATATAATAGTTATTTTATATATCTAACACCTAAAATATTAATATTTCATTTCTATCACCCAAACACAATTTTAACCTCAAATATACCACTCCGTCTCTCTCGAAGCTCTCGACGTTATGCTTCGCTAGAATCCCCCTTTCCACCAGCTCTTATCTTTCGGTGAAGAAGGTGAGTTTGCATCTTGAAAGAAACTTAGAGTTCGCATCCTGCATCGTGCCTGCTGAAATCCCCCTTCCCGCTAGCTCTCTTCCGGTAGTTGGGCTCACTTCCGCCGTGCTCTCAGCAACGTAATCTACCATGAACCTGCATTAACAAGGATAAAAATGTCATTTAAAAAAATTATGTTAAGTCATACAAATGGATTTTTAAATACTCACAAAATAGGTCATCTTGGAACACATCGGTATTGAAATTCAGTGAATGAATGATCTTTTGTCACCCTCCTTTGAAATAAGTGAAATGATTTCGACCCAATTCTCCAAAAGTATCCTTGAAATTACCAAGCGAAATGAGCATCCAAATGTAGCATATGAACAAGTTCCTCCATAGGTTGTCTCAAAAAACTAAATATTCAACTGAATATCCAAAAGATTTTCATGATATCATGATTGCAGCATGAAGTAGATGCCATGGCTTAAAACTGACATGATTTGATTTATTATTTGCAAACAACTATCGGTTTCATTTAAAACTAGAATGTGATATGATGATGAGAATTATTTTCTTGAAAAGAACAAGCTTGCAAGTCCAATAAACACACACAAACAACACTTCCCGCTCAAGTGACACGCACAAAACACCAATCCCATTTCCTTCAAAAGTCGATCTCTGTCAACCTCTCACAGTCAGCTTGCAAGTCCAAATACCTCATCTTCTCCCTCGGCCCTAGGCTCTCAACATACAGAGAAAACAATTGATCTGTAAACAACGGAATGAAAAAAATACAGGTGTTACGTCGCTGAGAGCACGGGAAAAATTGAAGAACTTACTGTCACGATCTGGTTCGGAGACTCGAATTAATGAGGCGGAAACGGACAGTCAGGCAGTTATTACGCTTTCTACAATTTCGCATAACAGTAAAGTCTAACATTCCAAAAATAAAGAAGAGCCGCTAACAAATGATATATTTGAAACATTACTAAAACCATTTTATACGTGCTCAGATCGCCATTCTGTAGACGTATTTTATTCTGATAAATAGAAATGTCTTCACCACTAATCACATGCCTAAGAAATTAACACTCTTCAGCCAAAATTCACATTTTGAGAATTTTGCATACAACTTATTCTTCTTAAGCACGTGTAACACTACATGCAGATGATTGAAATGAATTTCATCATCTCTTAAATAAATCAAAATGTCATCAATAAATATTATCCCAAATATGTCCAGAAAAAGTTTGAAAATTTTGTTCATTTGATCTATAAATATAGCTAGAGCATTCGTCACTCCGAATGGCATCACAACAAATTCATAATGGCCATCTCTTCTTCTGAAAACAGTCTTAACTATATCTTCTTCTTTAATGCGCAACTGATGATATTCAAAACGCAAATCAATCTTAATGAAAATTGTAACCCCCTCAACCTGATCAAATAAGTCATTAATTATGGGCAATGAGTGCTTATTTTTAATAGTGAGCTTATTTAATTCTATGTAATCAATGCACATTCTGAAACTCCCATCATTCTTTACAAATAACACTGGAGCTCCCCATGGCGAAGAACATGGCCTGATAAATCCTTTATCTAACAATTCCTACAATTGACTTTTTAGTTCCTGTAATTTCTTAACTGCCATTATGTAGGGTGCTTTTGCTGCTGGTTTTGAACCCGGTAATAAATCAATAGTGCATTCTATCTCTTTTTCTGGGGGTAATATTGGCAAATCATCTAGGAACATTTCTGAATATTCTTTCACTGCAGGTATATCTTTCAACTCTTTAACTTCTTTAATTGTATCTTTTACTTGAGCAAGAAAACCCTGATATCCCTTAGATAGCAATTTGCAAGCTTTCATATAAGTGATTACCATTAAAGAAATTCTTTTATCTCCATATAATTTACATTATTTTTCACCCAGAAATTTAAATTTAACTATCTTCATATTGCAATCTATGATCACAAAGTGATTTGATAGCCAATCCATTCCCAAAATCATATCAAATTCATGTAACGGTAACACATTCAGAATTGCTTCAAATCTCCTCTCATTTATTATAAAATCAACTTGGCATAACCTATTAATATTCATTTTGGACCAATTTGACATTAATACTTTTAGAATTATGGGTACTTCATGAACATTCAATCCAACTTTTTTTACAAATTCCTCTAAAATGAAGGAGTGAGAAGCTCCTGTATCAAAGAGAATTTGTACTGACCTTCCTTGAATTTTTATCATACCTATAAAATTTTATAGAATTTAATATGCACATATATATTATTCTTTCTCTAATTATTTTTGTATTACTTGATTAGTCATGCAATTATATAAAATTTATATGAATTAAATAAAAACATACTTGTAATTACTTCAGGTGAGTCCTTGGCATATTGCTGAGATAGTGCGTACACTCTAGGCTGAGTATTTGGGCGACTTTGACTTTGCCCTGGAGTGGAAGCAGCTGATCCTATCATCCTTGGTCTGCCAACATTTCTTTGAGAAGGGCCAACATTCATCCTTGATTCTCCTGATGGTCTTTGCCCCAGAGTAGGGCAATTCTTGGCTTTATGTCCAGGTTTGATCACACTAGAAGTATGTGTTTGTTCCAAAAAGACATTCTTCTTTATGTTGCTTTTCGCACTTGTTACAATTATTCAGGCTCATCTGACTCCCACTGCTATTGGGCTTGCCTTCTTTCAATTAGACTTCCTAGATAGTGAAATGGATCTACTGTGAGATCTTGGGAAGTTCTACATTCTTTCTCTTCTAAAATTCGCGCCTTCTTTGAATATTTTGCATATCCATTTCAACATTTTTAACTCTCTCCACTGATACAACAATCTTCAATCCCCAGAGGAACAAGAGGCTACCTAATTACGTCTTTCAATCCAGATTAAATTAGGCATGCTACTGTTATTACCACTTCTCGGTGATTGATTTCTTGAGTCTTGAATCAGCTGAGTCATTGCCATCATCATTTGTGTCAAGGGCATCAGGATTAACAGTAATATTAGGCACTGCCCTTTCCATATCTTTTTCAGGATCATTCTGAGTCCTCAAAATAAGATCTCTTTATAAAATTCATAATTTAATATCAAGTCAACTTTCTTAACGTCAATAATCAATCTAATGACTCTTTTAGTATGATTCATATCATAATTGATTTCTGATACCACTTTTGTCACGACCCAGCCCGGAGACTCGAATTAACGAGGTGGAAACGAACAGTCGGACAGTTAATACACTTTCTGTAATTTTGCATAACAGTAAAGTCTAACATTCCAAAAATACAGAAGAGCCACTAACAAATGTTATATTTGAAACATGATTAAAACCATTTTATACCTGCTCTCATTGAATCGCCGTATTCTGTAGACGTATTCCTCTTATCTTTCAGCCATTTTTACTTATCAGAAGACTTACATGAAAATTTAGTTTAACAGTTTGAGTTTTCATGATAAACTCAGTGGATAATCACACTTTTAAGCATAACAGTTATACATAAAAAATATAATTAATCATATGCATTTTTTTGTCTTTCTTTCTAATTAACATATATATAAACATATGAATTGATATGATATAAATCTTCATTATATATTTGTCAAATAACATATTTCTTTTTCAATTAATATTCATCCATTTTTCATTTTTTCCTTTTTTTTTTCCTCATTTGGTGCAGGAGCACCGTCTAAAAGTTGTACCAATGAAGGTATAACCATTTTCATTGAGGACTTTTACCTAATTGAACCTCATTAACATAACATTAAATGGCTCTAAATCATTCTCAAAATTTCTATTAAATCAAAATAATTACCTCACTACAACTTTCCTTCCTTGCAAATTTCCTTCTTTCACTGTCGGATCGAGATAAAACTTTCACCTTATTGAATTTCTTTCTATTGAAAATCAAATAGTATTTCTTCATATTTCTTCAATTAGAGAAATGAGAAAAATGAAAGTGTGTAATGTCAAACTAAATCACTTACTCTTCCTTAAGAAGAAATTTCAAATTCCAAATTCTTTCTCTTTCTTCTTGAGCCTTTCTTCCTTTACCTTTACAGAAGACATTCCTCGCTGCTTAGATAAAATGTCACGGAATGATTTGGACAGAATGGAAAGAATCGACAAACAAACCTTTCTTCTTCTTCCTCTCGTTCACTGCCTGTTCTCTCAATTTTTTTTCTTCTTTATTGATAATGAACGTAGAGGAGGGAGTTATTTTTCATGAGTTGTCTATTTTCAATCTCGTACGCGCAATTCGTAGCTCTAAAACAAAAGCTGAACTGGCCCCGTCCGTTCCTGTGTGCGGTCTGCCTGGCCTGTTCGCATTAAATAAGTTGGCCGGTTCAATTGAACCGGCCAGGTTGAACCGGTTCTTACACTTACTGATTACCTCGCTGAGAGCACGGCAAGTCGGTGTGAGAAAGAGGTTCTCGAACAGAGCACGTAGGAAGAGCATGCGATGAGAGTAGTTCGCGGGAAGAGGGATTTCACCGTGAGAGAAGTTCCGGAATAGAGCACATGGGAAGAGCATGCGAGGAGAGGAGCGTGGGAAGAGGGATTTAAGAAGACGGAGTGAGGTTGGGAGGACACGGAGTGGTATATTTGAGGTTAAAATTGTGTTTGGGTGGTAGAAATGAAATATAAATGTTTAAGGCATTAGATATGTAAAATAGCTGTTATATAGTGGTATATATTTAAATCCCCCTTTATATAAACTACAGAATGAAGTTAAGCAAATCATAGAAATGGAAGAACTGGATGGAATGTTAAATAGGTTACACTGTGTTCAATCAGATTAATTTTAAATCTCAACTACGTTATATATGGAAGGACTCATCCAAATTGACTATCAGCAACGGAAATTTTTTTCCAGAGATGAAAATAGAACAGCTAACTATACTGAATTTGTTCGGGTTTATTTATTTAAACCCCAGAAACTAGCACGCCATACTGAATTTGTTGGGTTTTATTTATTTAAATATATCGTTATTGATATGGCAGTGAACAAGCTGAATAAGTTCATATGGTTTATATAAATTTTTCTGTGCGTCAATGTTGTCATTTTTCTAAATTTAAATGGTTTGTCCTTATTTGAGTTTAAAATAAATTGCATTGCAACTTAAAGAGGTGAAAAATTTTTTGTAAGCTCTTCTTTTTCATTGATTTATTACTTTTTGTTCGGAGCTGTAATGATGGAGTGTATTTTCTAAGAATTTTCAGGGAGATTTTCAGAATAAATTATTTGACTTCTCAGTTGAAAGATCAAAATATATTCTATAATTTTCATTGATAACATTCCTTGAAATATTTTTATTCAATAGTAGACTTGAGTTCTAATTTAATTTTCTGTGATGATTGCATTGAAGGATGTTTATTTATAAGGATTCTGGAAAGTAGTTCTCATTCAAATATTTGACATGCTCGTCTAGTTTTCTTATGAACCGGTGCACATACAGGCTTCATTAAATTTGTGCATAACCTCAATTTTCTCTCACGTTTCTGGCTCGCTGTTGCTTCTCCATTATATGGTACATATTAAGTTGTAGTTTAACTTGAAATGCCACTAAGTACCTGTTTAAGCTCATCTTCACCTTACTAGCAATGTCATGACTCTACTTTAGAGGCATACTTTATTTGTCAGATATTAGCACCCATAGGTCGCTTTCTTGGATAAATAATTCAAAGTATTCCTTCGTTTTTACCAACCTTCTTCTTTTGCAGGCTGTGATGGAGATATACAGCATGTACCGAGGTCAGCTGTCCGTTAAAACCACTATTATACTGTTTGAAGCTTCGCATGCCATAGCATCTCATGCTTACAAGATAAACAGCGACAATGATCTAAGGATGAGGCTGCAAGATCTGAGCTCTATGACCCAATTACAGGACCCACCTTTGCTCCGTCTGGAGAATGAGTCATATCAGATATGTCTCACTCTCTTACAAAACATCGTGTTGGACACCCCAATTGATGGTGATCTAGAAATTGAGGCTTACCTCATTGAGCTCTGCAAGGAGGTCCTCCAAGTATATCTTAATGCAGCCAAGTCTTGGCAGCCTATCAATGGCTCGTCAAGTGCCCAACCAAGACCTCATTGGCTCATCCCTCTTGGTTCTGGCAAACGAAGAGAACTTGCAGCAAGAGCACCTATGGTTGTGGCAACCCTTCAAACTATTAGCGGATTGGCAGATTCTACATTTGAGAGAAACTTGGCAATGTTCTTTCCTCTTCTCACTGAACTTATAAGATGCGAACATGGGACGAATGAAGTGCAGGTGGCATTGAGCGATATGCTTAGTTCATTGGTTGGCCCCATTTTGCTGCAGTCATCCTGACGTAGAATATGTTCATAATTGTTAGTTGTGTAATAAGAGCTTGCATATGTCTTCGGCTATTCACCACCTTTATTTTTTTTTTTCCTTATTGTAGTTCACTAGGTATTGTGTTTCAACAGAAATATGTATTTTAAGGCATTGCTTCGTGTTTGATTTCTAGCCATCAGTTTAGGCCAAATATGAAGTTCTTCACAGTTAGCTCTACAAATGTCCTCCAGTTTGGATGTCATGAAGTGCTGCTGTACTCTGCTCTTTGCTTGAATGACAACGAGCACTACATATTGTATAAGTTACTAACTAATAGAGGCTAAGGTTCAACGGGCTTATCAAACTTGAATCACAGTATTCATGCACAATTTCACTTAACCCTGTTGGCGTTTCAAAGAATTTACGGTCAGCTTGCACGTTTGCCTTTCCCTTGTTATTTTATCTGCAGCCACCTCCGAAACCCGAGCTGAACATGTTATGTCCTTGCAAACCTGTTAATTTGATCAATGCAATGACTAACCTGTCACATATTAATTGCAAAGTGATTGCAAGCATGATTTTCAAGCTCCTATTAAATTTTTTTTATTTGCAAAATTCAACAACATAACAGTTATACCAATACATTGAATAGTAAAAACAATATGCGTAACATGTTTTCCATGACAAGCCATTTTTCTAAGCTAAGAGGTGTCATTAGGCCTATATACGTACAGGCGACATTATCTCAAATTTCATATGTGGTGGTCACCGGGACTTTGATGGACATTGATATGTAGATGACTCAATATAGTTCTATAAGAGGGCAGCATTATATTTGTTCTATACAAACATAAAATTAATATCAATCAATATTAAATTAAATATTATAATATTGACATAACTCCAAAAAATTCAAATGAACAACATGAATCTCGAGGTAATATTTGAATTGAAAATTTATAGAATTAAATTCAAGATCATCCAAACTTTGATTTCAGTAAACTTATTGTTGGATTGAACATCTCTAAGAGATGAACCTATCAATGCTACAAATGATTTGATCCGTTTCCAAATGAGCTCAAATCAAGCCATTGAATTATATTTGAAAACTTCTGAGCATGAAATAATGGACCAAATGTCCTCCAATTATAGCATGCTTATAGTCAAATTAAATGGCTCGATGAGCATCTAACTAGCCAAAGTCCACTCGATTCTAACATTGTTAAGACATTCAAATATTTAATAAATGATCTATGATCAAAGGGATCAATATGGACTGTACGATGGAGTGCTTTGGAGGATTATGACCAAATTTAATAAAATGCCAATCTCAAGAAGGTTATAAATAAGATATAATTCTTTACAAAATAGAAATTCAAGAGATCCGAAACCTAAGATCTTTTTTGCTTTTTTTCAGCCATCATTGCTAACAACAATCACATCCAATCATCGCCACTGTCTCTAGACTTCAATTAAGGCTTCATTTAGGACAACTTTCTTACTGCTTTATAAAGCAGCTTTCTAGTATAAAATTTTTTTAAATTTGAAAATTTTTAATTTAAAAGCTGCTTTATAAAGCAGTAAAACAACTGTCCCAGACAAAACCTAAGATTTAACCTTATTGTTTGATTTTAAAATATCTGTCTGTTGGTATCTGAATTCTATAATATCTACAATGAGAATCTATCAATTATTCTCAATTGTAAATAATCTTATCTTTTTCAACTTAGAGAAATGAATAATTCTTGTATCTCTTATTATATAGTAGATTGTTACAATAGGATTATGTCCCGTGATTTTTTTGAAAGTTCAATGTATGGTTGTTAAACCACTTGAACTGTAAGGCACACTAAAAGGGAGGTGAATTGGTGTTTTAAAATTTTTCTTTCAAAAATACATTTTGAAAAATTCAAGCCAAATTCACAAATTAAACTCAAACTCAGATTTGTAATGCGAAAGTGATTAATAAATAAGTACAATTTTTTTTTTGATTTTATAGAAAAAGTAAATATGATTTTTTTTCTTTTCTAACAAAAGCTAGAATGAAAGCAATCTCAATATTTTTGTATCACAGGAATATCAATGCTCAACTTAAGATTTACAATAAACTAAAAGTGCATGAAAATAAAATGTAGAAATTAAAGTATAGAAATAAAAAAAAAGAGCACACCAAAGTTTTTATAGTGGTTTAGTCAACTTGACTTATGTCCATTCATCAGACTCCTCATCTCCGGGTATTGCACTAAATCTCTTTAATGTCTTTTCTTTTGCTCCCACAACAAAGCATAGAAGCTCTCACAAGAATCACTTTCACCTTTCCTCGGTGTAACGGAGTAGCCGAATTCCTTTCACCTTCTATGGTGCGTCGGAATAGCCGAATCTCTTTCACCTTCCCTAGTGCGGCGGAGTAGCCGAATCCCTTTCATCTTCCCCCGTGTGGTGAAGTTGCTAGTTGCCCTTTGACATGAAGAGGTTATTTCTGGAGTTTTCCTCAAGAAAAGTTTTGACTCATGGAGAAATAAGATGGATGTTGACTGGAGCAACCGTGTGCAGACTCTCTCTTACACTCCCTTGATCCCATAAAACACTTCTCCCTCTCACAGCTTCACCTCTCTCTCTCCCTTGCTCAAAACCCTTTATTCAAACCCTTGCTTATAGAAGACACACCTCTTTACTGCCAAAGACTCTCTCAAACTCAATAAGAGATGTTTAAATAGTAGACTTCAAGAAAATCCTAAATTTCAATTTAGCAATCTCTCTTTGTACAGTACGATCTAAAGATCGTACAATACGATTAGTTCAATTCTTCATTTCAATACTGTACGATCCAGATTGTGCAGTACTATTCAGATCGTCCAATACGATCAAAAAAATTAAAACATTTAATCTTACTTCCTGGGTATATGTGTGCACGGTTGCTAAGCTAATATATACCTTTTTATATTAATTGACACAAGAAAATAAAAAATAAAGACTCTTGCATAAATCAAACATATACTACCTAGTCTTGAGTCCTGATTCTCTGACGGTCTTTGGTGTATGTTGAACCTGAAATATTAATACACACAAAAATAATATATGAAAAATAAACATACGAGAAACTAAATACAATCCAATAATATTATTATCATCAAAACACAAATTCAAGCTCCAAAATTGCAACATTTTTACTTTCCTGAATTTTTTATATAAAAAATTTCTATTATTATTTACAACGGTTATTCGTGCGAGCCGAATTTTTTTCATATAAAACACACTTTACGATGCACATTTTCAAGCACATGACAAATATAATTAAAGTGGTATGCTTGCATGCTACAGTCATGAGTACTAATATTATGCTTGATTTGTGCATTGACTATACCATTTGCCCCGCACGTCGTGTTGTGTCCTTCTAAATACCTAAACATGCTTAGGCATCTTCCACTAAAACCTATAACAAAGTAATTAATTAGTAAAATATATTTTATAGGAAAATTTTATATCTGCTCTCTCTGCTAGAGCTAATATTCTTAATCACTTATCATTCGATCACGGTGAGGAAAGCGATGGAGCCGTTGGTGCGTTTTGCAAATCTGCCTTCCTACTCAATTAGATTGATTCTTACGAATCACATGCAATAGATGTCTTCAATTCCCAATGGTTTTACGAGAAATCATACAATGATGGTGTAAAAATCAATTTTAGACAATAACACTTAAATTAAATTTGTATTGAGGCTGTTGATTGTCTGGTCTAATTTAACTCGATATCAAAACAAATAACTTGGAACCAGTTTATGTTGGGATATATCTATTCTACACAAAATTTATTTACGTGACCTAAACAAATTTGATTAGAAAATATTAGAAATGATATTTTTTATTAGAATTAAATGAGAATTTAATTCTTAATATGACATAATGGAGAGAAATGATTCATGTAATCGACCTCCGGGAGTGGGATAAAGGCTTGATGTTATTGTTGTTGTTGTTGCAGAACCTCACGGGAGAGCTCATAAGTTATAATTTTTTTTTTTAAATTTTGAGCAAATTTAGGCTTTGATTGGGATGATTTTTTTACTACTTCTTAAAGTAAATTTTTAGCACAAAAAATAAAATTTTTGTACTAGAAAGCTGCTTTACGAAGTAGAAAGAAAGTCGTCGCAAACGAAGCCTTAATTTCATACTCTTATGTATCAATATACAAGATCTCGAATTCAAGACATCTTGATTAGAAGTCTAGATTCTCAATCTCTAGACTAAGATTTTGTTCGGGACAGCTTTTCTGTTGTTTTCTAAAACAGCTTTCTAGTTAAAAATTTTTAAATTAGAAATTTTTATACTGAAAAATAAATTTATAAAATAGCAAAAAAGTTGTCCCAAACGAAGCCTAAGACTTCTCATTTGGGATAATTTTCCTACTGCCTTGTAAAACTGTCGTAATGAAAATAACTTTTTAAAGTTATTGTAGCTAATAGCTTTTTAATATAATTTTTTTAAAAAATAATATAAAAAAAGTAGTCAAATATAATTAAAATTTAAAAAATAAAATAATAAAAAAGCTGCAGTATCTCTTAGCATTGCTTCCTGGTCGATAACGGCTCGGGTTTAATCCAATTATTCGAGCAGCGCCTCTAGGCAGGCGATCCGGTTCAAGGCTACAGACCATCGTTGCGTGAAGGAAGGTCAAACACGACGTATGGAAAGGACTTCGGGAAGTGGCCTCCAGGTTCCAACTCGGACTCGCGACTCTTGAAAAACAAGAGAGAGAGAGGGACGGCATTACGCCCTCCATGCCCCGTGGTTTCCTGGGACGTAAGTGAGATCTCACATGAAGTAGGGCCCTGCTGAGATCTCATATTTCTTGACCCGCCATTGCTGATTCCTCTGTATCGGCATTCCATTTTCGAGGTCGGAAACCGCTATCGCTTTTTTCTTTGGTAATGCTTTGAACGATCTCTTAAGTCGATCTCAATAGAGTATAAGATTTCGTTGTGGTTTCCCTAGCGATCTGACATAAGAATATTACGATTTGGACTGATTAATTCTTTCATTTATCTCCATTGCGGATCCGGCTGCTTCTTTCGTAGTTTATTATTTTATATCTTGGTACTATTTCTATTTGATGCTTTTCTTATGTAGAGTCTATGTGGATGCTGGTGTTGGTTTGCTGAAATTTTTTCGTTTTTCTTGGTTTTGTGCTTCCAAGGCTGAGAATTGATGGATTATGGTTCGTCTACTGGCTATATCGTTGAATGGGTTTTGTTTGATAGTAATTGAGGGTTCGATCCTATTCGGGATTGTTCGTAATTGAATCAGTGCTTCTTTGTGCATTTCCAGTTTTCTTATTGATCTGGGGTGTGATTGCATCAGCCAATTGGGCAGTAAGTGCCGGATCTATGATTTCACATTCTTGGCCTACTATTTTGGTTGAGAGCAACAGCATTGCATTACTGGTGGCTTTGTTCATCCTCTCCCTCTTATTTTTCTTATATTGATGTTTCTATATAAATGTGATTTTAAGTCTATTCGCTGTTAGCACATAACGAGTGTAGTTGAAGTACTCGTGAGATTTCTCGATCATCTTAGCAAGGCTAAACTAGTTTAAAATGCCGTTACTCGTGAAGATTAATAGTCATTTCCTTGTAGGCTTTGTAACTCATTTTTTTAATTTCGTGTTTCAGGAGATTTGAAATTTTCTTCCGGAGCACTGTTGATATAATGGAAAGTGAAGGTAAATGCACAGATGAGAAAGTAGCGCCCAACATACCAGGTTCAGAACAAAAACAACGTGAAAGCAGAGATGGCACCTTAAATTTTGAGGGAAAATTTGCTAGCTCATTGACTTCAGAAAATAGCCAAAATGAGACATTTGATTACCAGGGAGAAGTTGAAGGGGAATTATACAGTAAAGAAAATCCGAGCTTAGTCTGTAATGATGGAGCTGGATTAGTGCAGCAGGCTCATGTGTCTAATGGTTTGGAGGATGAGAATATCACTAAAGTGAACCAAACAGAAGAATATGAAGCCCTTCCTGAAGAGAAAGAAGTGGATCCTGTATTTGATGGAACAGAGGGTCTTGAAATGGATGCAACCAGGAGTTCTTTTAGCCTATCCCCAGAACAAGACTCAGATTTGCAGGCATCTGCTTGGCCAGAAAAAGCTGTTGCTTTTAAAAACTTTGTGAAGGACAAGGGATCAGTTGCAGTTTCGACTGTTTTACGTCGCCTTTCCGGAAAGAAGGATGATGATTATGTGGTGCATTATGATGCGGAGGAGAAAAGTGATGTTGCAGTTAAGGGAATTAAAGAGGAAGAAGATTCAGGCACTGAATTTAAACTAAAGGATGTTTTAATGAAGGCTGGAGATATATCCACATGGAATCCTCTCAACTATATTAAGATTGGACGAGATGCAGATATACAAAACAAGCTGGAACAAGTAGAAAAAATTCATGATGAAAAGATTGTAGTAGAGAATACTATGAAGGGGAGAATTATTATATACACAAAGCTAGGGTGTCAAGAATGCAGAGAGGTTAGGTTATTCATGCATCAGAAGAAGCTTAGGTATGTTGAAATTAATATTGATATCTACCCTACCAGAAAGCTGGAGTTGGAGAAAGCTACTGGGTCATCTAAAGTTCCGCAGGTGTACTTTAATGAGTTTCTGATTGGTGGTTTAGATGAACTGATGCTCTTGGATAAAGCTGGGAAGCTTGATGAAAAGATAAATGTTCTTGCAAGGGATGAACCATCATCTGCAGCTCCTTTTCCTCCATTGCCTGGAGAAGATGACGCTACTGGTAGTGGAAAGATTGATGAGTTGGCTACCATTATCAGAAAGATGAAAGAGTCCATTGTAATTAAGGATAGGTTCTACAAGATGCGAAGGTTCAGTAGTTGCTTTCTTGCCTCAGAAGCTGTGGATTTTTTGGCAGAGGATCAATATCTTGAAAGAGAAGAGGTTAGTTGACTATCTGGTCTATCTTGCATAAAATTTTGTTTTAAAACCTTTGGAAATACTATTTTGTCATGTGATATTTATATCTTTATTTATTATATAGCTTGAGGTTTCTAGTGTATAAACTAGGTTAACAATTCTGTTGATTGTTAACTTTCGGTTGATTTTTCTTTTTCTTTTGGTGGTAACTAAGTGTAGAATGTATATACAATACACGGCCTAGGATTGAAAGAAAGAAACCAGGCAAAAGAAAAAAGGAATAATATAAATAAATAATTATACGATGAATCCAAAATTTTTATTCTCCATCATAAGGAAAGCTGAGAAAGCAAATTAAGGAACTAGTTTGGAGAGAAGGAGAAATTTCCAGAGCTGGAATTTCTTCCATAGTGAATTCCATTTGGATTCAGCCAATTAATAACTGGGAGTTATTGCTTTGCAGCAGGGAATTAGTGGTTTTCCATTTTGGAGAGGTTTCGTAGTTGGCTGTGCAGCGGGAAATTATTTGGTATCCTTCTCGGAGAGATCCTTCAACTGGGAGAGTAAGATCTGGGCTGATTTATGGTTCTTCATTTGCTGGAAGCATCTTGAAATTGCAGGGAGCCAGTCCACTGCCAGGTTGGTTGCTTATTTTGAATTATTGGATGGAGGAGAGAATATTGCCCCTTCTAATTCCATACATGGAATTATGATTTGACAATCGCACTCAAGCTAAAATTATATGTTGATCATTCTTAATTTGAAAAAATAAGAGTGTTGAATTGTACTTTGATGGGGGTTACTGTGGAGTGCAATTTTAAATTATAAAAATGTTTAAGGCTCTATCTCCTCTAAATAATGCATAGGGTTTCTTTGATCTATAAAAATAACAAGCCCCATTTAATATACGTAAGTATACATGCCGAATCAAGTAATAAAGTGATAGAGTAGAGTGTCGAACCCACGAGGATGTATGTTTTTTATCAATCAACTATTACTATTTACACTAATTGCAAAATTATCCTACTGAAATAAAATTGCTAGTTGTGGAGATTCAATCACTGAATAAAAGCAGTAAAATAATGAATATAATATTTAAATAAAATATTTTAGATTGATGGATGTAAATTACATATCTTTCCTAATAAAATTCTTATCTTTAATGTGATTCAGAGCATATACATCCTTAGATCTCTATTGAGTTTATATGGGTGAAAAGGATATCTGCTGATCTCCTACAGTTATATCATCTCTTTAAGAACCTAGCATATTTTACATCATATGTCTAGGTATGCAAACATACTATTTTAATATTTTGGTTGTTCTTGCATTCCTCCGTCGAGGCTATACATCATACCAGGTTTCAGCTATACATACGATCATTATATGCATTAAATAAAGAGCGAGATAATATTGAAAACATCATTTAACTTTAGAGCACAAAAATGTTCATTAGTATTTAATATGTTCTCTACATCATCAATCAAAAGCTAGAGAATTCGCTAGATATGGAAGAAAAGATGAGCAAACTCATTTTCATTGAAATCATAGAAGAATGAAAATACAAGAGAATGATATCAACAGGAAGGATCATTGTATCTCTTTTACACTACTTCCTTAACGTACGGAGTTGCTTAAACAAACACTGACTAAAACACTCTAATGATTTAATTTAGTACTTCCCTAGTCTCTCTTAGATTTGACTCTTAGAGAGATATAAAGAAATATTTTGAAAAGTACTGAAATTATACAAGTGACTGAACTCTCTTACAAACATAACATAATGACTATTTATAAGAACACACAAATTAGGCAACTAACGCTGCGATGCTTGAAAGATTGGCGCCGCAACGCTCATAAAATGAACTAACGCCACAACGCTAATGTTTGTGCTCTGCCGCGACACCTGCTGACATGGATCGTTTACTTAATGAATAGTTATGTCATTTCGCTGATAGATCATGTCTTTAGAAGTTACAACTGCTACGCCACGGTGCTGTTGATTTTCGAACGCTGCGGCGCCAGAGTGAAAATTTTGGTTGTGACATCGCGACACTTGAAATCAGTAAACATTGCGATGCGAAGCTGAACATTTTGACACTGCGGCGCTATCCAACAGAGTAGTCAGCACTGCCATGTCAATTTTGTAGCGCTCCAGTGGTGCCTTTGATGGCGCTGGGGCGTTGTTTTGTCCAACGCCGCGGCACTGGATGATACTTAGAATTTGATGATTTTTTTATATTTTTTTATACAACACAACTAAAATAATATATTTTCACTACAAACATAACACATTATTTACACTAATCAAATTCTCCCCAGCTTGGATTTTGCTTTAAGTGTTTGGTAGTTGACTTTAGTTTTAAATATTTAGATTTTGATAGTTTTATATCTCTGGAATTTTGAATTTATGGGCATTTGAGAGGTATTTTGAATATTTGGGGTTCCCTCTAGTTGAAATTTTTTGTCAACATGGCCATCATCGGGGTATTCATGGACAGTTTCATTTCACTGATTGAAACTTGTAGTATATGTCTAATACCGACAGAGGATCAGGTTTGTTTTGGGCTTCAGGCTTTTATTTGTGAATTTTTCTTGTTATAGATCTTGAAGGCCTAATATGAACGTATAAAACAAATGTCTCGGTCGACACCACGATCGTATATTTGTTTGATGGTTCGAGCCGTGTCGACTCTTATCCACTCGCATAGGAGAATCGGGCTTGAACTTAAGTTTATTTCTTGACTCATGTAGCATATTCAGACGTCACGTGTATGCATGCATCATGCTCGTCGGGCCCCATGCGGGCATTTTTGTAATTATCTGTTGAATCTTGTCGACTCTGTCTAATTGCTGACAGAGGATTGGGTTTGTCGCCGACTTTGTGCCTTTACAAGTGAATTTTCTTGTTATAGATCTTGAAGGCCTAATATGAGTGTATAAAATAAATATCCTGGTCGGCGCCACGATCATATATTTGTTTGATAGTTCGAGCCGTGTCGACTCCTGTCTACCCACATAGAAGGATCAGGCTCGAACTTAAGTTCATTTTTTGACCCTCGCAGTATTCTTAGATGTCACGTGTGTAACTACAACACGCTCGCTGGGGCTCATGCGGGTATATGATTACATATGTATTTTCTTGTATTATGTTTGCATACTTGCATGCATATTTACACTTTCGTCTATATACTAAGACGCTTGCATGTGAACCTCTGTATTTATATGTATACATGTTGCAATGTATATGTGAGAGCATTTTGAAATATTTGACACTGATTAGTTGTACGGGCAACTGTCATTTAAATGTGCGCAACGTTCTATTTGAGAGCTTGTAGACGCCTTCTGTCTGCTTGTATGAGCGTTGCGGATTTGATGGCTTGGCATCGTGGTTTGCTGGGTCTCATTTGAGAACTTGTAAACGTCTTCTGTCCGCTTGTATGCATGTTGCGGATTCTGTGGCGTGGCGTTACACTAGGATTATTTACTCGTTGCTTTATACAGGTAGACTGTTGTGCATTAACAAGTCTCTTGCACTAACGAGTCTCTTGCGATTTGTCGTTAACGGTTGCATCTATTGTAGTTCTTTCGCATTTGCCCATAGACAGCATGTTGAATGTATAACGGACCTCCTTCAGTAGCTCGTATGCATTTACATTCGCTGTAGTCATTTGGCATTTTGCTCGTAGATGACATTTGGTGTATATGGCGGGTCTCCTACAAGGGCACGTAGACACTAACCTGCTATACACTTGCATTTGCTTTATGTCATCCGTCTTTGTTTGTAAGGGATATGTGTATTTGCCTTTCATTGAGTGATTATTGACTGTGAGAGTGTTGTAGTATTCACCACCTCTTGCTGCGATAGCTTGTGGGTGCTTTGTATGTGTTGCAAACATATTCCCTTTGACAACAGATAATACATTGTTCGTATATCTGTATCCATAGAGGGCCAGCCATCCTTGCAATATGTTTGTTGTTGCTGGCTGTAGAACCATCCTGACATTTATTGCATATCGTTCGCCATCACCTATAGGTGGATTACTATATGCATGGCAAGTCTTCTGCTTTTGTTTGTAAATGTCTGTATGCATTGTGGGCATTCATTCTTGCTTGTAAGTAACATGTCACATAGGTATCTATGTGCACAAGTGATTCCTTATATCTGTAACATATCCCCTATCGTCATTTGCATGCAAGTCGTTATGTTCATTTGTAAATGGCTGTTGGCCACCAGTTAAGCTATATTTGCAACTAATTCCCATTGCTCGTCGGCATTCATATCTCAACTAGTGTGCTTTACATGAATGAGTCACATTATCCTTAAAAGTTTCACATTATGGTTTGCAAGTATATCATCAGTTTTTGTTGATTATGACTTATAAATGAGCCATATCAACAATGTGAGCCTTTCAATATCTTTAAAAATGGTTCGTGGTCCACGCCATAATTTTGTTCATTGCTACTTGTACTTCTACCATTCTTACAATTCTTTAATATTCATTTAAAAAGCATTGTATCATTGCTTGCATTTCAACTAGCAATGATACCCTTTAACATTTATTGAAAGTCTTGCGTTATTGCTTGTAAGCAGCTTCAATATGTTCACTGTATATTGCCCTCCTTTGCTTGTAGACGGTCTACAGCATTCGTATGAAGAAATTATCATAACCATTGAATGTCAGCAGTTGTTGTCCACAGGGAACTGTTATATTCATCCACAGGCAAGTGCGTCGCTGTATTCATTGCATGTTAATTAAGTTGAATGTTCTAAGTTATTTCAACTTCATTGTTCTACATTGAGTAGCTTGTTCACTAATTATCCTTTGCTTGTTCATCAACATTCATTTAAATGACTCGGGCTATTGTTAAGTATTCGCACTTTTATTATGATTATGCATTTAGTGTTTTAATATCCGGTTCC
The DNA here is from genome assembly GCA_019925795.1 of Dendrobium chrysotoxum. Lineage (NCBI taxonomy): Eukaryota > Viridiplantae > Streptophyta > Magnoliopsida > Asparagales > Orchidaceae > Dendrobium > Dendrobium chrysotoxum. Next base: position 77,268,483 of record CM034313.1, read on the forward strand.
CTGTTATTTTTGTTCAAGTTCATATCCTCTGTTTGCATTGTTCAAGTTCAAGTCCATGGTGCATTTTGTAAATTTACAAGTCCCCTGTGTTCATTTTTGTCCCGTGTTGTTCATTTAAATTCAAATCGGATCCTCTGTTGTTATTATAAGTCTTGTGCAATTCAGTGTGAATTCCGGCAGCCTCCCGGCATCTCCCTCGTTTAGGGGAAATTACAGGAGTCAGGCCTTCCCTTCCACCGTGGCCGCAATCTTCAATCCCACCACGCTACGAGAGCGCTTAGGGGTCTTCAAGGGACTTGTTTCAAAGAAGGCATAGTTTTCTTTCCCTATCGGCACTGAGACACGCACGGGTACTTAGGAATCATCCTCTTCACGCTACGAGAGTGCTTAGGGCTTACCTGTCTCGCCGCAAGCATCGCACCGAGTTCTCTCTCATTGTGCTACGAGAGCGCGTAGGGTGGTCTGCCGGCTCACCACGAGCGCCGAATGCGGGAATTAAATTAGGAATGTTATACCTTTGTAAGTGGTGGCGGCGAGAAATGTGTTCATTTTTGTCCCGTGTTGTTCATTTAAATTCAAATCGGATCCTCTGTTGTTATTATAAGTCTTGTGCAATTCAGTGTGAATTCCGGCAGCCTCCCGGCATCTCCCTCGTTTAGGGAAAATTACAGGAGTCAGGCCTTCCCTTCCATGCTACGAGAGTGCTTCAGGTAGGTGTCAAGCGACACCGTGGCCGCAATCTTCAATCCCACCACGCTACGAGAGCGCTTAGGGGTCTTCAAGGGACTTGTTTCAAAGAAGGCATAGTTTTCTTTCCCTATCGGCACTGAGACACGCACGGGTACTTAGGAATCATCCCCTTCACGCTACGAGAGTGCTTAGGGCTTACCCGTCTCGCCGCAAGCGTTGCACCGAGTTCTCTCTCATTGTGCTACGAGAGCGCGTAGGGTGGTCTGCCGGCTCACCACGAGCGCCGAATGCGGGAATTAAATTAGGAATGTTATACCTTTGTAAGTGGTGGCGGCGAGAAATGTGCCTCCCCCCCCCCCCCCCCCCCCCCCCACCCCTCCCTAATTATTTTATTACTCATCATCATTTTTTTTATCATCATCACTCTTCCTCTCTTCCCTTTTTTTGGAGACTTTACTCTTTTTTTGTATGTATATGCACATGTATGTATATATATATTAAAATAAAATTAACAATAAAAATATGAATAATCAATTAATAAAGATACTAATATGTTAGAACACACTAACTAGTCAACAATAATTAATGCTAACAAAAGGCGAACAACTAAGAAGAAAATGGAAAAGAAATTTACTTTTTTTTGTGTAAGATGGCTGGTTGGAATGGTAGGCTGAGTTTTGAGGTGGGTTGGGCTAATTTGGTGAGTTGTGTGTAGTAAAGAAGGGATAGTGGGCTCAAATAGAATAGGCTTGCTGTAGGATTTTTTAGTTGAAGAAGGAATGGGAAGAGTTGATTTTACTGTGGGAGAGTGAATGGGCTTTCGAATAGAGGTGTGCTGTTGGCAAGTTGGGGACTTTCATATAAGAGGGGATTGTGGGTTTTGGCAAGAGGAGCAGAGAGCTCTTGAAGTGGCCTGAAAGGAGTTGTAAGTGGGCTGGGCTGTGAAGTAGAGTGGTTGGAGGCTTGCTGAGAGGGAAGGAGATGTGATGCGGAGGTTCACGTGTTGAGGAAATGGATCGTAGAATTAGTGCAGCAGCTGGCTGCTTGAGGGTTTAATGGGAGACAACTGCTATTGGCAAAAAAGGCGAAGTGCAGCAGGAGATTAGAAGGAAGTTGAGTTTTTTTTTTTTGTGAGCAGGTATGGGAGGGAGGCTGGATTGTGGATTTCGGTGAGGTAGAGAAAACGAGAGCTTTAGGATCACGATTTGAGCCTGATCGGGTGTGTGAGAACTGGACGGAGGTTGAAATCGGGAGCATGGTCGGAAAATCTGAAGGCTTTTGGCAAACGTGGACCTGATTTGATCAGCGGTGAGGCTCGACACAAGAAATGGATCAGCTGATTTGAACGAGAGAAAGAGAGATCAATGGTTTGGAGCGTGGAGAAGATCGGCGTATGAAGGATTTGAGGGGTTTGGCAGGGCTGCACGTGAATCAAACGGGAATGGAGTAGGTTGCGTGAAGTGGAAGAGTAGAGGTGTGGGTTTTAGAATTCAGTATGTGTACGTGAGGCAGCGGGAAAATAAGAGGCTCTCGTGTGTAGAAGAAAAAAGAACAGGAAGCCGTTCGATTTTGTTTTAACAGTGAGGTGGAGGGTTGAGGCCAGCTGTGATCGGACGCGAGATGCAAGATTGACGGGGTAGTGACGATTGACGGGAAGAGATGCTAATTCAGCTCGACAAGGCTGAGGTAAAATCCGATTGATTTGCTATTTTTTTATTTGATTGTTTTATTTTGATTTTTTATTTATTAATTAAAATAATAATAATAATAATAAGCTATTATTATTATTGAATTCTAAAATGACAGAATGGATTCGTTGCTTAAAATTATCTCGATCTTCGCGTGTTTTTTTGAAATATGCGCATTTTACCTCGAAATGCATGCTGATTGTGCCGCACGATTTTAATTGGACAATTTCATAGTCATTTTTGGGTATCGACGACGTTTCGAACACAACGGCTAAGTTCGTTTTGCGATCGGACATCATTTGGGCAACGTCACGCATCAATTTTTGGTGTCAGTCGCCCCTTTTGATTGATCTCGTCAGATTTGACTGCGAGGGATTCCCACTTAGGCGAATTCGACGCTCTGATCGAACAACGCAATCCGTTTGGCGATTGGAGATCGTTTGATCCTTCAAGTGACGCATCACACGTCAATTTTACCCCTTTTTCGTGTTTTTGCGCACATGGTCGACAATTTTTAAGGAAAGGTATACCTACATTGGCTGGCAAGTGTTGAGGAGAGGAAATCGGGAGGCGATCTAAGAATTCCAGTGGACGTTGACAGTTCTTGATGGAAAGAAAGTGGTGGACGTTCCAAGAAGAGGTTGTTGAGGTGCTTATCGATCGAGTTCATGAATACTTGGAATTGTTGTAATGTTATGCTGATGCAAGCAAATTGAACTTCCGCTTGTAGATATTTCTCAATTTCAGAGAATTGTGAGTCTTAATTGGATTGCATGGTACGTAAAGCTTCCGCCAAATCTGAGTTCTTCATCATGAGACATTGATTAAGGTATTCGCACAACTGAAATCATAATCTTCTTCTTGAGAGGAGAATTTGTGCTTGATGGGGGTGTGAGAGAAGCCAAGAAGGGCATCTTGGGTTCAAGAATATGATCCCAAAGTCAGCTGATAGGGGCTGTTTGGCCTTGAAAACATCAGCTAGGAATATTATGAGATGGTGGAATTGATTCTTGTAGACGCCAATGGGGCGGACAGTAGGGTAGATTTGCAACACTTGCTGAAGTCACGTGGACAGTAGGGTAGATTGGCGGACAACACGGTAGAAGTTTAGAATGCTGGATTGAGTCACCTGGAAGGAGGACATTGTGTGGGTGGTGGAACCGCCAATTGTGGTTGTGTGAGAGGAATGAAACACAACAAGAACACCAATTTGGTACGCTTCTTGATTGAATCAAGTAGGGGTGTCAAAACAAGTCGGCGGGCCGGGTTCGGGTCGAACTCGATTTCAACCCGCCTTGTTTTGACCCGACCCGAACCTGACTCGATTAGCATTTTGGGTCTGCTTTCTTAAACCGAACCCGACCTGGTCGGGTATCGCATCAACCCGAAATGACCCGGCAACCCAACTAACAAGCCAAGTAGCCAACAACTACAAGTAATACATTCCTTTATTCCTTTAAAAGAATAACTAATTCACTCTAAAAAATATAAAGCCCTAAAAAGTCGAAAGTATAACTGGGATGAAAATGATGCCCTAATGGCAAATGACAGGGGTGTCAATTCGGGTCAACGGGTTGGGTTCGGGTCGAACCCGACTTGACCCGGCCTTAAACGGGTCGACACTAACTCGACCTGGTTTTGCAAACGGGTCAGGATTGTCAACCCGGACCCAACCCGTGCGGGTTCCCGGGTTGATCCGACCCGATCCGTGAGGGAGGGACAACAGCATTTGGCTCTCCGCTCTCAGGCGGGACAGCGGCAGGCCGACAGAGCGCGGGACGGCCACAGGCATCTTCGGCTCTATAGCTCGCGAGCGTCAGTGGTAGCTCACGGTCGTCTAGCGGCAGCTCGTGGGCGTCTTCAACTCTTCGGACCTTAGGCTCTGCAGTAGCGCGGGACGACGAGTCTGCGGCAGGCCGGCAGCGGCCGGCAGGCTGACAATGGTGACATTGTGATGGGACGCGACCGCGACGCAAGCGATTGACGCGAGACATGACCACGACTGTAATCGATTGAGTGACTGACGCGACATCCGGGTCAATTTGAGTTGACCCGTGGGTTTCTGGGTCAACTTGAACCCGACCCGTTTGAAAAACGGGTCGAAAATCCGAACCTGCACCCGTTTCACAAATGGGTTGACCCAAATCTGAATTTTTTCGGGTCGGGTTTGGGTTGGGTTTTGGGTCGTGTCAATTTTTGACACCCCTAACAAATGAGGCAAAAAATGGGAGGTCCAACACAAACTTAGACAATATCATTCAAAAGAGCAAGAGCTAACAGCTAATGAAAAAAGAAAAATCATAAATGAAAAAAGAAAAATCATAAACGAAAAAACTCAAAAAAAAACCTAGTCGTGAGTTGTGACTTATGAACACAGCAGCCAACAAGAAACAAACTAAACGAAATAGAACTTAAGAGGAGGAATAGAAACCAAGGAAAGCTCTGAGCTGGATTCTAGAGGTGGAGGAGACTTAAGATAGAGGAGAGGAGAGGGGAGAGCTGATAGACGAGAGACGATATGCATAGAAATGAATAGCGAGCCAGTGGTTGATACTCGTAGAAATGAATAGAGCGTAAGTCATAAACCTAAATCAGATTGCTCACCGCTCACATGATCTCATCGCTTGGCGCCCCGGGTCAATCCGGGTTAAAATTGTATTTTCAGGTTGACATGAACCTGACTCGGAATTTCAAACTGGTTGGAATTAGAGGCCCGAACCCGGCCTGCTTTCCAAACGGGTTGACCCTAACCCAAAAAATTCGGGTCGGTTTTGAGTCGTGTTTTCATGTCGTGTTAATTTTTGACACCCCTAGAATCAAGAATGTTAGGGCACCTTTTGAGTAGGTGTGGAGTTCTTGAGGAGGTGGGGAAAAGAGAAGAGAAGTGGGAAGACAAGAATCATAATTGTCATTTTTCTCTACCAAAATTATGACAAATGAGAGTTTTTATACATGTGGTTTAAAGGGGTCAGTTGTTTAACAATAGTAGACCGACTGGTATGGGTTCAGTTATTTTTTTTTAAATTATGGGTTTGTTCAGTCCTTAGATTGGTTTCTAGACTAGCTCCTGTATTTCGACAGTTATTGGGTCCTTTGGCTGATTTTGTACAGCATAGAGGTTGCCTTTTGATGCTATCTTCTTCCTTCCTTGTCTGTGGTACACTTTAATGTTTGAATTATTGTCATTAGCTTGTTCTTTTGTATTTTTGAGCTATTCTTCACTTTGTTTTTTATATTTTATTTGCATCCAAGGGAATATTTTGATGCTTAACAAACAATCGCTATGAAGTATAATTTTAGTAGTAATAGATCTAGTGGGGGGTTTATAACTTTGAACGATCAAGTCATTAATAAGAGTACATGTTTTAGATATCCTAGGTCTATTGTTCAGAGTAATGGTGAAATAGATTGGGATATTATTAGTAGAATTCAAGTTGGATGGATGAAGTGGAGGAATGCATCGGGCTTGTTGTGTGATAGAAAAGTACCACTCAAACTTAAGGGAAAATTCTATAAGATGGTGGTTAGACCTGTAATGCTTTATGGTGCACATGTGTTGAATGTTGACCATTAAAAGAGAAGCATAATATTAAGTTAAGTGTTGCAGAGATGAGGATGCTGAGGTGGATGAGTGGCTTTACTCTTAGAGATAGGAAACAAAATGAGCATATATGTAAAAAGGTTGAAGTAGCTCCAATGGCAGATAAGATTAAAGAGAGTCGCCTTAGATGGTTTGGTCACATAAAACGACGGCCTTCCGATGTCTTGGTTAGGAGAGTAGATGTATTAGATATAACATATGTTAAGAAAAGTAGAGGTAGACCTAAAAAGACTTGGTTAGAAAATATTAGAAATGACCTTTCTTTATTAGATCTAAATGAGAATTTAACTCTTAGTCGGACAAAATGGAGAAAAAAGATTCATGTAACTGACCCCACGTAGTGGGATAAAGGCTTGTTGTTATTGTTGTTGTTGTAAACAATCACTATGAACGAATAGATGATGAGGAAATATAAAGCCAATCATCCAAATATTGGGATTGAACTAATGATGATGATGCTGATAGGAAACACTTGTAGATCTCAAGTATTTCCTATCCATCTTCGGAAAACAGCAAGAATTCTCCACAAAAATCCGACAAAACCACAAAAATAGTAAATAATTTGTATTATTTGATGAAAGGGAAACGAAAAATAGCAAGATACAATTGATACTCTATTCGAGAGGAGGATTGATCTCTCCCAAATCTCTAGACGCCGCTAGAGCCCAAAAGAAAATCTAAATCTCAGAGATCTCAAATTTCAGCCAAATTCAAGATGCCCTAACCCTAAGAAAACCAACTATTTAATGCATACAATCTAAAAGAAAATCTCTAAATAGTCTCTACATTCAAATTTCCCTCCTAACTCCCCCATAAAATCCTTCCCAAAAAGCTCCCTTGGACCCGACGGTTTCTAGCGGCATGCAGAAGAGGCGGAAGAGTTTCGCCTATGTCCGACTGAGCCAGTCCTGTGTGGACCGGCTGGACCGATCTAACAATACTCCCCTCCCAAAATGCCACCTTGTCCTTAAGGTGGAACAAAGGAAACTGCTGCTAAAGCACTTGATCAATAACATTGGACTAAAAAATGGGCTGATACTGGGTTGAATGATCCCTGCTTCCAACATTGCCCTAATCAATCTCTTGATCTCATTCTTCTGGATTTGAGGATGACGATACGGATGAACACTGATAGGTGAAACTACTTCCTTCAAGATGTCATGTCCCCGCAGAGAAGGCAACCCCTGAAGCGGCTGAGAAATCTCACTGAACTGCTGAATCAATCGTTGTACTGAAAAAGGACTGTCCTCGCCCCCCTCCAATCTGATCCCCTCCAATCTATTTAGTTCCATTAGATAACCTTCCCCCACCTCCTGTATGCTCATCACCTTGGTTTTAAGTGATATCATGGCTTTGATGAGCTCTGTATCTCCCCTGATCACTACCCTTCTCCCATCTACTATCAACTCCATTGTTAATGCTCCCCAGTTGACCTTGATATCCCCCAAGGTCTGCAGCCACTTCATTCCCAGGATGATATCAGTGCTCCCTAACTCCATTGGGAGAAAATCCTCCCTCACCTGAACCTCCTGTATGGTTAACACTACTCCCTTACATATCCCCTGACCCGTCTCCACCTTCCTTATACCCATCATCACTCCATAACACCCCGTATCCACCAATGTCACCCCCAATTGGTCCACGACCTGGTTGGAGATGAAATTGTGGGTAGCCCAACTGTCAATCAACACCACCACCTCCATGTCTGCCCTGGAGTATACTTCTCATCACATCTGAAGCTTGTCCATTCGCCCTCTTCTCCTGCATCTCCCTCTCCGTCAGTCGTTTGAAGTTCCCCCCACTTGCTCCTCCTGCTGGATTCTCTCTGGGAGTCTCATTAATGTTGCTTGATGCAGGCCCCTTGGGTGCTAGAAGAGTGGTCGTCATCCTGTAAGTGCCTCTTGAGCTGCTGCTCGTGGCTCCCTTCTCTAGATTCTTCTGATTTTCCACCAGCTGTGCCAACTTCATGGCCTCTCCCAAGTCATGAGGCATCATGACTTTCACCGCTGCTCTGATCTCTGCCTTAAGCCCCTTTATGAAGTATCCCTCCAATGCAGTCTCTAATAATTGCTCCACCCGACTGGCTAGGTGCTGGAACCGTTCCCGATAGTCGTCCACTAATTCATCATGCACTAGTGCAAATAACTACTCATAGAAATTTTCTCCCCCGTCGGTTTGAAAACGTTTTAATAAACAGTCCTTGAATGCTCTCCAGTTCTGTATAGGTCTCCTTTGGTCCGTCCACTGGAACCATGACAACACCTTCCCCTCCAAACATGACCTACTGCTGTCAGTTTCTCCTCATCCATCAACCTATTGACGGCGAAGTACCTCTCCACCTTGTAGATCCATCCATAAGCGTCATCCCATTCAAAAATGGGCATCTTCAGCTTCCTCACCTTCTGATCTCCCCCGTTTCCCCTTATTCCTCCATAGTTTCCCCTTTCCCAAGTGCTTGGCCCTCCCCAAGTCTCCCGATCTTCCCGCCTCCATTCATACACAAACCCCTCATCGCTTTCTCCCCTCTTTTCTTCAAAATCAGCACCCTTTCTTCCATATTCTCCTTCTTTTCTTCCCCAACCTGGGCTCCTTGATTGATGCCCCTCATACCCATGCCTTCCTCCTCAATGATTTCTACATCGTCTTCCCTCCTATGAAAATCATAATTCACAGTTCTCCCCATTGGTCCCTTCATCTCCGATGCCGCCATTTGGATTTGATTTTTCAATAACTTCTTCACCATTAAATGAAGATCGGAAACTTTGTCTTCCACGGACGAAATCTTTTCTTCTATGGAGGAGATTCGATCTTCCACCATGGCTTTTATTTGGCTCATTTCTTCTTCAAAACGTTTTTCCAAAGCGTCTACCTTCTTGGCCGCCATTAAAATTTCTGGATTTGGATCCAAAAATTAGCAAGAGTTACTTCCTCCGGATGGTTTTTCGCCGCTGAAATTTCAAAAATTCAGCTCCCGATGGTCCCAAGACTTGCTCTGATACGAATTTGATAGGAAACACTTGTACATCTCAAGTATTTCCTATCAATCTTCGAAAAACAGCGAGAATTCTCCACAAAAATCCGCACAAAACCACGAAAGCAGTAAAAAATTTGTATTATTTGATGAAAGGGAAACGAAAAATAGCAAGATACAATTGATCCTTTATTCGAGAGGAGGATCGATCTCTTCCAAATCTCTAGATGCCGCTAGAGTCCAAAAGAAAACCTAAATCTCAAAGATCTCAAATTTCAACCAAATTCAAGATGCCCTAACCGTAAGAAAACCAACTATTTAATGCATACAATCCAAAAGGAAATTGTTACGCCTGCCCAAGAGGGGCCGGCTGGACCAGTCCAGCCTGGACCGGTCCTGTTCTATTTTCCAGGCGGAACTAGCAAGGGGGGGGGGGGGGGGGGGCAGAAGGCAGGGTGGGCCCAAGCAGGAATTAAATCAAGTATTGGAGGGAATTTTTGAATAGGAGGGCTATTTAGGGATTTTGTATTATTTCTTTGGAGTTAATTAGAGTCGGAATTAGGGTTATCTTGAGATTTGCTGAAATTTTGAGATCTTGCTTGTATTTGGGCTCTAGGCTTTGCTAGAGAGTTTTTGGGAGAGTTGTTCTTCCTCTCGAATTGAAGAACATTATATCGTTTTCTGTTTTCTTTGATTTACTAGTGGAATACAAGCATTGGATTGGTTTTCTCACAGATTTTTTTCTGTTTTTCCTATGTTGGCTGCTGTCTACTGCTGAAAACAGCAATTTTCTTGCTGTTTTTCTCATTCGGTTCGGTAGGGTTCCTTCCGAACTCAAGTATTTCCTATCAAATTGGTATCAGAGCATCGTCTTGGGACCATCGGCGGCTGAAATCCTGAAATTTCAGCGGGGTTTTTGGGCATCCAGAAGATCTCTTGTGATTCTTGGGAAGAAAGATGGCTGGGAAGAAGGTTGAAGTCTTGGAAGGCGAAATCGGTCAATTAAAATCAGATTTGAAGGGAAAATTTTTTTATTTTCAAAATCAATTCACCTCCAACAATGAAAGGTTAGAAGGGAAGTTCACTGTTATGGAGGGGATGTTGAAGAAATTAATTGAAATGAAAACCAATCTGACGACATCGGAAGTAAGAGAGACCACTGATGGCCATGACGTAGGAGGAAATCCGAACCCGTTTCGGGGGAGAAAAAATCCGGAAGTGGAGATCCTTGAGGGGGAGGACGACATGTTGCCCCTAGAACCACTTTATAGAGAGGAGACGAGTCTGGGATATGACATAAGGGGTGCTTATTTTGTCGGGAGAAGGGAGAAATCTCATTGTCGAGGTGTTGATTTTGAAGTGGAGGAGGAGGAGAAGTTGCATCTGGATGTGACAGAAGTCTCTCTGAATTCAGTAGTGAGATTCACTCCGAGTCACACTATGAAAGTGAAGGAGAGATAGCTGACCGTAAGGTTGTGATGTTGATAAATAGTGGGGCAACCCACAATTTCATTCTCACCTAGATCGTTGAGCTGCTTGGGATGGAGTTAGTGGATACAGGAGGCTATGGGGTGATGATGGGCACAGGAAAGGTGGAAATGGGTAGGGGAGTTTGTAGAGGGGTAGTGCTGAAGATCTAGGGGATCCAGGTGAGGGAAGACTTCCTTCCCTTGGATGCACGGGTACGTTGCTTCCCCAGCCAGTACCGTACGGGGGTGAACTCCTGTAAGTTTGCATGCATAACCTTTTCCTTTCTTTTCTATATATTTTGAATATTTTTATTCGTCATTTCTTCATTTGCATCTTTCCTTAATACATACAGGCATAATTTCATTCATGTTATTTCATTCCTTTTTATTTTCAGTTTGAATAATATTTACATTTATTTATGCATTTAAAATTCCAACATTTCACACATGATAGTTTCTAAAGATAAACCTTAACAATATTGTGATACAAAACACTGTATCATAATTGAAAGAATAATACAACATATGAATTTCATATTATTAATTACCCACTTTGAGCCTTGGTACAACTTCAATTCTTTGATCCTCGTTTCAACCTCAGCCTCGATTTCCTTCTTGTTGATTCTTACAATTTGCTTTCTTACCCTCTAAAATTCAAAGAGAAAATGGGGATTTCTCAAAATCCCTAAATTCTTCTCTTTTCCAAATTTCTTCCTTATCGCTTACAATCCTTCCTTTTTCCCTTCTTCCTTCCTCTCTATCGTTTCTCTCTTCCGTTGCAATTTCTCCAAAATTAACACTCCTTTAACGGTAGAATTGAAAATGAGTCTTCAATTCTTATCTCCCAACGCGTTGAATCGCTAAAAATGGCAAAAGAAAGCTTCCGAAATCACCTTCGCAAGCCTCGGTCGTCCGCCCAGACTTCCGCCTCCTGTCGTTTCACGAAAAGGGGGGGGGGGGCACGGTTACGGGATTTTAAGAATAAGGTTCGGCCGGTTCGCTTGAACCGGCCGGACCGAACCGGTCATCACAATCTCCCTTAAATTTTTTCGTCCTCGAAAATAATCAAGTATAAAGAAACATACCTTAGTTAAAAAGATAAGGATATTGACTTCTCATTTCAGCTTCCTTTTCCCAGGTGGCATCTCTTTCTGATCCATTTTTCCATAAAACTTTCACAAAAGGTATAGCTCTGTTCATCAACTGTTCCACATCATATTCCAATATCCTTTCAGGTTCTTCAACATATTTCAAATCAGGTTGTAAGTCAATTGATTTGGACTGTATTATCTTGGATTCATCTGAAACATACTTTCGGAGTACTGATATATGAAATACATTATGAATTCCTTGCATATGCACTGGTAGATCCAATCTGTAAGCCATATTTCCAATCCTCTCTGTGATTTCAAAAGGACCTATAAATCTTGGGCTCAATTTTCCTGTCTTTCCAAATCTTTGCACACCTTTCATTGGGCTAACTTTTAAGAAAATAAATTCTCCCACTTCAAACTCAACTGGCCTGTGCTTTGCATCATAATACTTCCGTTGCCTGTCTTGAACTGCCTTTAGTCTGTCTCTGATCAATCTGATTTTGTTAGTAGCTTCATCTACCAGTTCAATTCCAATTACCTTTCTTTCACCTGTTTCTACCCAACACAAGGGGGTTCTGCATTTTCTTCCATAAAGAGCCTCATATGGTGCCATTCCAATACTAGATTGGAAACTGTTATTATATGCAAATTCAATCAACGGGATGTGAGTCTCTCAATTTCCTCCAAAATCTAATACACAACCGCAGTAAATCCTCCAAAGTTTGAATTGTCCTCTCTGATTGCCCATCTGTTTGAGGATGAAATGCTGTGCTGAAAGTCAGTCGTGTGCCCAAAGCTTCCTGAATTTTCTTCCACAATTTAGAAGTGAAACGAGCATCTCTGTCTGAAACTATAGATTTTGGAATTCCATGTAATCTCACAATTTCATCAACATATAATTTTGCCAACTTTTCCACTGAATCTGTCTGCCTGATGGGTAAGAAATGAGCTGACTTCGTTAATCTGTCAATAACAACCCATATCGCATCTCGACTCTGTCTCGACCTGGGTAATCCAATCACAAAATTCATTGCAATGTCTTCCCATTTCCACTCAGATATTGGTAAAGGTTGTAGTTGACCACTTGGCTTTTGATGTTCTGCTTTAATCATTTGACAAGAAACACATTTTGCTACAAATTCTGCAACACTCCTTTTTAGTCCTGGCCACCAAAACAATCCTCTCATCTCCTAATACATCTTTGTACTGCCTGGGTGAATTTCATATGTTGAAAGGTGAGCTTCCTGTAATATTTCTTCCCTTAACTTTCCCACATCTGGAACACAGACTCTACCCTTATACTTTAATAAGCCTTCTCTATCAATTTCAAAGCTCCCTAACTGTCCTGCTTGTACTTTCTTTATGATCTCTTGAAAATTTTCATCTTGAGATAATGAATTGAGCACTCTATCTTTCAAAGTAGATTGGATCATCAACTGATTCAACATCATATCTTTTGTATTTTTTTGATGAACTATTGAAAGTTCTAATCTTTCCATATCTTTGATTAATTGTTCCTGTTGAGTAATTAACCAACTTGCATTCCCAAGAGCTTTTCTGCTAAGTGCATCTGCAACCACATTTGCCTTCCCAGGATGATACTGTATATCTAGGTCATAATCTTTTATAAGCTCTAGCCACCTTCTTTGTCTCAAATTCAATTCTTTTTGATTGAAAATATACTTGAGGCTCTTATGATCTGTGAACACCTCGCATCTAACCCCATATAAGTAATGTCTCCAGATTTTAAGTGCAAAAACTACAGCTGCCAATTCTAAATCATGAGTAGGGTAGTTTCTTTCATGAATTTTCAGTTGCCTTGAAGCATAGGCCACCACTCTACCATGTTGCATCAATACACATCCAAGTCCCCTTAAGGAAGCATCACAGAAAATTTGGAATCCTTCTGAACCTGATGGAATTGTCAAAATTGGGGCAGTCATTAAAAAATTCTTTAATTTCTGAAAAGCTTCTTCACATTGAACACTCCAATCAAATTTCACTGCTTTCTGGGTTAATCGGGATAATGGCATTGCAATTTGAGAAAACCCCTCCACGAATCTCCTGTAATAACCAGCAAGGCCCAAAAAACTCCTTACCTCTGAAATGGCTTGAACTTTATTCTGATCCACTGAAATTCCTTCTCCACTAATCACATGCCCAAAGGAAATTTACACTGTTCAACCAAAATTCACATTTTGAAAATTTTGCATACAACTTATTCTCCTTTAATGTCTGCAACACTGCCTGTAAATGACTGGAATGGCCCTCTTTATCTCTTGAATAGATCAAGATATCATCAATGAACACAATTACAAATATGTCCAGGAATGGCTTAAAAATTCTGTTAATTAAATCAATAAATACAGCTGGTGTATTTGTTACTCCAAATGACATTACCACAAACTCATAGTGGCCGTATCTGGTTCTGAAAGCTGTCTTTGCTACATCTTCTTCCTTGATCCGTAGCTAATGGTATCCAGATCTCAAATCAATTTTAGAGAAAACTGTAGCTCCCTCCAGTTGATCAAAAAGATCGTCTATTCTGGGCAATGGATATTTATTCTTAACAGTAAGCTTATTCAGTTCTCTATAATCTATGCACATTCTGAAGCTCCAATCTTTCTTCTTTACAAACAGTACTGGAGCTCCCCAGGGTGAGGAACTTGGTCTGATAAACCCTTTATCTAATAATTCCTGCAACTGACTTTTCAGCTCCTGCAACTCTTTAACTGCCATCCTGTAAGGTGCCCTTGCCACTGGTTCTGAACCCGGTATCAACTGAATAGTGAAATCTATTTCCCTTTCTGGTGGTAATCCTGGCAAATCATCCAAAAATACTTCTGGATATTCGTTGATTACAGGTATATCTTTCAATTCTTTAACTTTCTCATTTGTATATTTTACTTGAGCAAGAAAACACTGATAGCCCTTGGATACAAATTTGCATGCTTTCATATAAGTGATTATCATTGATGAAACTCCTCTCTCTCCATAGAATTTCAACTCCCTTTCTCCAGGCAATTTAAACTTTACAATTTTCTTGTTGCAATCAATAATTACAAAGTGTCTTGATAACCAATCCATTCTCAATATCATATCAAATTCTTGCAATGGTAAAACATTCATTATTGCTTCAAACTCTCTTTCATTTATTTTGAAAGTCACTTGGCATACACCATTTACATTCATAAGAGATCCATTTGGCATTAAAACTTCCAAAATTACATTTGTCTCATAAACATTCAGTCCAACTGTTTTAACAAATTCCTCTGAAATGAAGGAGTGTGAAGCTCCCGTATCAAAAAGAATTCGTACAGACTTTCCTTGCATCATGATCACACCTATAAAAGTTACATAAAAATAGCATAAACATACATCATTCCTTTAACAATACTTTCATAATACACATTTATTCATTTTTCATTTCTATCACCTGTAATCACTTCAGGTGATTCCTTAGCATCCTTCTGAGTCAATGCATATACTCTAGGCAGAGTATTCTGTCGGCTTTGACTTGATCCTGGAGTAGAAGCAGCTGATTCTACTGTTCTTGGTCTTCCAACATTCTTCTGAGATCCAATATTCAACCTTGACTCTCCTGCTGGTCTTTGCCCCAAAGTAGGACAATTCTTGGCTATATGACCTGGTTGATGGCAACAGAAGCAAATATTTGTACCTGATAAACATTCTCCTTTATGTTGTCTTCCACACTTGCTGCAACTGTTTACACTTGAGCTAGCACTGCTACTAGACTTTGATTTCTTCCAATTAAACTTTCCAGTTTGTGAAAGAGGTTTGCTATAAAAATCCTGAGAAGTTCCCATAACTTCACCACTTTTCCTCTTCTGAAAATCACGTCTCCTTTGAGTGTTTTGCAGGTCCATTTCTATCCTTCTAGCCCTTTCCACTAGCACTTTATAATCTTCAATTCCAAATGGAACAAGAGGCTGTCTAATTGCATCCTTCAATCCTGATAAAAATCGATTACACTGTTCTTCTGCAGTATGGATTAAGTGAGGAGCATATCTGGATAATGTTGTAAATTCAGCTTCATATTGCATAACTGATTTATCTCCTTGCACCTGTCTCACAAATTTATCCTGCATTTGCCTCCTTACAGAAGGAGGTACGAACCAATCTCTAAACAATTTTGTAAAATCATCCCACTTGATTTGCATGTCTTGAATCCCTCCAATTTTACTTTTATGCTGACCTCTCCACCACCTTTCTGCTTCTCCACAAGAGCAAAAACTGCCAAGGAGACTTTCCTCTCCTCTGGACAAAACATTCATTCTAAAATCTTTTCAATTCTCAATAATCAATTTTCAGCTTCAATTGGTCCCTCAACTCCCTTGAATAGTGGTGGTCTCATATCTTAAAATAATTTGAGATACTTATCCATAGGTATTCCACCACCACTATTACTTCCTGATGGTTGATTCCTTGAGTCTTGAATCATTTGAGCCATAACTGTCATCATTTGTGTTAGTGCATCAGGATTAACATTTACATTAAAATCATCCTAATGGCTCTTCCAGTACAATTCATATCTAAATCTGGCTTTGATACCACTTTTGTCATGACCCGGCCCAGATACTCGAATTAACGAGGCGGGAACTAAAGTCGGACGGTAGGATCTAAACAGTTCATAAGCATAACATAAAAAAAAAACATTAAATTCTCCTTTAACATATGAAGAACCACTAACTAAATTCTTCAAATACTTTAATATTATTTCAGATCAAAATTTACCTGTTATCAGATGCACGTCGTCTTCTATAGACGAACTCTTCTCTTTCTGCCATTTCAAAAACTCTGAAGACTTACCTGAAACAATTAAACTCATGGTTTGAGTTTACTAAATAAACTCAGTGGGTAACTGCTCTACATGAACATACTTTATTTACAATATCCATTTAATTTTTAATAGGCATCTTATCCTTTCAATAACTTTCTTATTTGCATTTCATTTATTTATGCATTTCCGATCATACTCCTTTAAGACATTGTAAAGCTTTAATATTTATGCCTTTTCCCATTTAAGTTGTACAGGAGCACCGTCTTAATGTACCCAAAGGTACATTCATTTCCTTTTCATTTTCATTTTCCTTTTCCTTTTCCATTTCCTTTTTCGTGCACGGGTATGTTGCTTCCCCAGCCAGTACCATACGGGGGTGAACTCCTGTAAGTTTGCATGCATAACCTTTTCCTTTCTTTTCTAGTTATTTTGAATATTTTTATTCGTCATTTCTTCGTTTGCATCTTTTCTTAATACATACTGGCATAATTCCATTCATGTTATTTCATTCCTTTTTATTTTTTGTTTGAATAATATTTACATTTATTTATGCATTTAAAATTCCAACATTTCACACATGATAGTTTCTAAAGATAAACCTTAACAATATTGTGATACAAAACACTCTATCATAATTGAAAGAATAATACAACAAATGAATTTCATATTATTAATTACCCACTTTGAGCCTTGGTACAACTTCAATTCTTCGATCCTCGTTTCAACCTCAGCCTCGATTTCCTTCTTGTTGATTCTTACAATTTGCTTTTTTACCCTCTAAAATTCAAAGAGAAAATGAGGATTTCTCAAAATCCTTAAATTATTCTCTTTTCCAAATTTCTTCCTTATCGCTTACAATCCTTCCTTTTTCCCTTCTTCCTTCTTCTTCTCTATCGTTTCTCTCTTCCGTTGCAATTTCTCCAAAATTAGCACTCCTTTAACGGTAGAATTGAAAAGGAGTCTTCAATTCTTATCTCCCAACGCGTTGAATCGCTAAAAATGGCAAAAGAAAGCTTCCGAAATCACCTTTGCAAGCCTCGGTCGTCCGCCCAGACTTCTGCCTCCTGTCATTTCGCGAAAAGGGGGGGGGGGGGCACGGTTATGGGATTTTAAGAATAAGATTCGGCCGGTTCGCTTGAACCGGCCGGACCGAACCGGTCATCACAGAACTGGTGGTGGGGGGAAAAAAGAGGGTGATTCAGGGAGATGCGGGGCTGACTAAGGCTGGGGTTTCTCTCAAATCCCTAATCAGGACCATTCAGGTGGAGGGAGGAGGCTTCTTGGTGGAGTTACACTGTCTGGAAGGGGTTAGACTAGAGGAGGAGGGCAATATTCCCTCCTCGGTGCAGCCCCTCATACACCAGTTCAGCGAGATTTTTCAACCTCCACAGGGTTTACCGCCTCAGAGGGAGTTGGAGCACGCCATTACCTTGAAGGAAGGGGAGACACCGATCAGTGTCCGCCCTTATCGCTACCCTCAGATTCAGAAAGATGAGATTGAGAAGTTGATCCGGGAGATGCTGGAGGCGGGAATCATCAGACCAAGTGTTAGCCCTTTTTCTAGTCCAGTCCTCCTGGTCAAGAAGAAGGATGGGAGTTGGTGTTTCTGTGTGGACTACAGAGCCCTGAATAAGGGAATAATGCCTGATAAGTTCCCTATTCCTATGATTGATGAGCTCCTGGATGAGTTATATGGGGCAGTGATGTTTTCCAAGTTGGACTTGAAATCTGGATACCACCAGATCAGAATGAAGAAGACCGACATTTCAAAGATAACTTTCAGGACACATGAAGGGCATTATGAGTTTTTGGTAGTGCCTTTTGGACTAATTAATGCTCCTGCTACTTTTCAGTCATTGATGAACAGGATATTTAAGCAGTACCTCAGGAAGTTTGTATTAGTATTCTTTGATGACATGCTGGTGTACAACAAGATTGAGGGGGAGCATTTAGAACATTTGAAGGTGGTTTTGGGAGTATTATAAGAACATCAGTTAAAAGCCAACCTGAAGAAATGCAGCCTTACCCAGCCAACCTGAAGAAATGCAGCTTTACCCAGGCTAGTGTGAAGTACTTGAGACATGTTGTGTCCCAAGAAGGAGTGGTGGCTGATCAGAATAAAATTGAAGCAATGCAGAAGTGGCCAAGGCCTAGAAACATAAAGGAGTTGAGGGGGTTCTTGGGGTTGACCGGGTACTACAGGCGGTTTGTGAAGGGATACAGTGCTATTGCTTGGCCTTTGACTGAGCAACTGAAGAAGGATAGTTTTTTATGGGGGGAGGAAACAACCCAGGCCTTTGAGAAACTGAAGGAAGCCATGACGACAGTTCCAGTGTTAGCGCTTCCAGATTTCAGCTAGGTCATGGTAGTAGAAACTGATGCGTCAGGATATGGGCTGGGGGCAGTGTTGATGCAGAATCACAGGCAAGTAGCATATTTCAGTCAAGTGTTGTCAGCCAGGGCTAGATTGAAGTCAGTGTATGAGAGAGAGCTAATGACCATTGTCTTGGCTATTCAGAAGTGGCGGCCTTATCTCTTGGGAAGGCATTTCATTGTATGGACTGATCAGAGGAGCTTGAAGTATCTGTTAGAACAAAGGATGGTGACCGAGGAGCATCAGAGGTGGTTATCCAAATTATTAGGCTATGATTTTGAGATCCAATATAAGCATGGTTTGGAAAATAAAGCAGCCGATGCTTTATCCAGATGTGTTTGGGAGCTTCAGGAATTAGTTGTGTCTGTTCCATTGATGGTAGATTGGGGGGCCATCAAGGAAGAAAGTATACTGAATAAAGAGTTGAGAAAGGTCAGGGAGGATCTGAGGAAAGACAAGAGTAGCCATCCTGGTTACTGCATTGAGGGAGAGGGACTGCTGTATCAAGGGAGGTTTGTGATGTCACGAACTTCCATACATATTCCCCACTTGTTGCAGGAGTTCCATGGCAATGCAGTGGGAGGCCATTCAGGAATTCAGAAGACATACAGGAGACTAGCATTTGAGCTCTACTAAAAAAGGGATGCATAAAGATGTTGAGGAGATGGTGGCGAGGTGTGAAGTGTGCCAGAGAAACAAATAAATGGCCATGGCTCCAGGAGGACTACTACAACCATTGACACTTCTAAACAGAGTTTGGGAGGAAGTGTCCATGTATTTCATCGACGACTTACCAAGATCAGAAGAATTTATAGTCATAATGGTGGTGGTTGACAGACTTAGCAAGCATGCACACTTCATCCTCTTACGACATTCTTACACCGCAGTGTTAGTAGCAGCAGCATTTATCAGGGAGGTTGTGAGGCTGCATGGGATTCCTGAATCGATTGTGTCTGATCGAGACAAAGTGTTCCTCAGCCAGTTTTGGAGGGAGCTGTTCAGGATGTAGGGCACCGTCCTAAAGAGAAGCATCACCTACCATCCACAGACAGACAGAAAAACGGAGGTGGTAAACCAAAGTTTGGAGACCTATTTGAGGTGTTTTGCTTATGAAGCACCGCGATTGTGGGCAAAGTGGCTGCCATGGGCCGAGTATTGGTACAATACATCGTACCATTCTACCTCTCAGATGACTATTTAGAGTGCTATATGGAAGAGACCCCCCACACCTAGTGCACTATGGGAGGGGAAGTACACCGGTTTCTTCAGTTGAGCAGTACTTAGAAGAAAGGGACAAGGTGTGGATGAGTTAAAGAAACATCTGCTGAGGGCACAATAAATCATGAAGAAGCAGGCGGACTCACACAGGAGGGACATGCAGTTTGAAGTGGGGGAGAAGGTATTCCTAAAATTACGACTCTACGGGCAGAGGATAGTGGCGCGAAGGAGGAATGAGAAATTGGCACCAAGGTACTTCGACCCCTATGAAGTTTTGGCCAAGATCAGAGTAGTGGCGTACCGACTGAAGCTGCCCCCATCGCTACTATACATCCAGTTTTTCATATGTCTCAGCTGAGGAGAGTTATAGGGGAGCACACAGCTAGTGCGGATTTATCAGAGACCCTGACTGAGGACTTGGAAGTGGTGTTCGAACCACTGGAGCTTACAGGTGTGAGATCAGATAAAGAGGGCAATAAAGAAGTGCTGATTAGATGGAAATGTCTCCCCGACTTCTATGCGACGTGGGAACCATTTGAAAGAATGAAAGATCAATTCCCTTCTTTTCACCTTGAGGATAAGGTGAATCTTTGGGAGGGGAGTAATGTTACGCCAGCCCAAGAGGGGCCGGCTGGACCGGTCCTGTTCTACTCCAGGCGGAACCAGCAAGGGGGGGCGGAAGGCAGGGTGGGCCCAAGCAAGAATTAAATCAAGTATTGGAGGAAATTTTTGAATAGGAGGGCTGTTTAGGGATTTTGTATTATTCCTTTGGAGTTATTTAGGGGCTAAAGGGGGGAATTAGGGTTATCTTGAGATTTGCTGAAATTTTGAGATCTTGTCTTGTGTTTGGGCTCTAGGCTTTGCTGGAGAGTTTTGGGAGAGTTGTTCTTTCTCTCGAATTGAAGAACATTGTATTGTTTGCTGTTTTCTTTGATTTACTAGTGGAATACAAGCATTGGATTGGTTTTCCCACAGATTTTTCTCTGTTTTTCCGGTGTTGGCTGCTGTCCACTGCTGAAAACAGCAGTTTTCTTGCTGTTTTCCTCATCCGGTTCGGTAGGGTTACTTGCGAACTCAAGTATTTCCTATTAGAAATCTCTAAACAGTCCATACATTCAAATTTCCCTCCTAACTCCCTCAAAAATCCTTCTGATGTAATACCATGCAAGAGCTCATAAAGATTCAAAATTATAATTGGCAAAATAGTCCAAGTGGTAAACTTATTATGATAACATTCAAAGGGATTAAAGAACCTAAGTTTTCCTTTTGCTTAGGCGAAGGAGTACATGAAAGATAACCAAATCTCGTTGGATAAACAAAGGTAAAAGTAATACTACTTGCTCTTACTACAACAATCCACAACTTAATAAAGAGAATTTCACCTTGAAGGACTAATCACTCGGCTAGACTAAGCTTGGTTTGGAGAAGATTTTCCACGCTAGAATTGAGATCACCACGAAGAAGATGGTTCCGACGATCTTTGCCCACGGAAAAGTAGCCGGTGGTGGAGGCGGTGGTGGATGGCCGACGATTATCCACGGGTTCGGACGGATGTATGCTTCAAGCGACAAAGCCAATAGGTAGGTGATGCGGTTGACGTAGTCTCCAACGTTGTCTTCGTTTCCGAAGTGCAATTCAAAGAAAGGTGACTCCAAGATGATCACCCTACCTTGTTCATCCAAAACCAAACCATGATCATGGTCGGGATCCGCCATGTGAGAACATCGGAATCCGTAGGGAAGACGTAGTGGAGGTGTTTTCGGTTAGAGAAGGAGGAAGAGGGGGGGGGGGGGGGGGGGGTTGCGGTTTTGGAAGAAAGGGGAAGGTAGGGGGCGGCTAGGGTTAGAGGAGAGAGGAGGGATTATGGGCTAGAAGTGAATTTCAGGTTTAGGGATTTTGGAGGGAGACTTAATTTGAATTAGAATTCAAATTGTCTAGGGATTAGGAAATTAATTGGGGAATTAATGGGGGCAAGCCCTAGGTGGGCCGGCGGCAAAGAGAGAGGGAGAGGGGATTGGGGAGGAGTTATGAGGGGTTTCCAATTT
This sequence comes from Dendrobium chrysotoxum, assembly GCA_019925795.1. NCBI lineage: Eukaryota > Viridiplantae > Streptophyta > Magnoliopsida > Asparagales > Orchidaceae > Dendrobium > Dendrobium chrysotoxum. The sequence continues at coordinate 77,290,434 of CM034313.1, forward strand.
AAGATTTCTAAATTAGGAAGAGAATAATTCAATCCAATCCAATTTGAAATTAAATTAAGATTAGATTTAAAACTTTCCTAATTTAGCTTTGTTAGTTTAGGAAACTATTTGAAATTCAAAATTTGAATTTCAAATGGCTTTGATCTATTTCCCAAACTAGCTAAGCCAAATTAAGGAACTACTAATGATGAAATAACTCATCATCCAAGGGTTTGAACTAGGAGGGGCCGGCGGTAGGGCTAGGAGAGGTGGCGGGCAGCCGACCTAAGGGAGGTGGAGGGGGTGGCGGCGGGTCTAGGGTGGGGGTGCCCGATTGGGGTAAGAGGGAGGGGTGTTGGGGAGGTTGGCCGGCGGTACAGGGGAGTGAGGAGGGGTCGGCGGGTGGAGGTGGGGAGGGAGAAGAAAAACAATGAAAAGAAAATAAGACAAACCACGAACCAAGGACTCTTCCACCGGTTGATGGGTACTTCAATTGCTCTCACCTCGAGCTCTCTTTCTCTCCTCTAGTGCTCACACAAGATGAAGAAGAAGACAAAAGAAAATTTTATAAATCATTCATCATCCCATACAATGCAAGGGGCCTCCTATAAATAGGCCAAAGGAAGAAAATAAAATACTAAAGTGCCCTTGGGCTACAACATAGACTCAACTCCTAGTAGGGGTACAATAGGAAAACTCAAAGCAAAATACATGAATAAAAATACATCAAAAATATAAACTCTGAATTGTGGCCATCGATCTACGATTCTTCCGACGGTACACATGTCGGAATCTCGGGTCGTGTCCTCATCACCTTCCCAAAAAGCTCCCTTGGACCTGGCGGTTTCTAGCCGCATGCAGAAGAGGCGGAAGAGTTCCGCCTCTGTCCGCCTGAGCCGATCCCGTGTGGACCGGCTGGACCGGTCTAACAGATGCATGGATATCCTTTCTTTTAATCTATATTGTGGAATGTATTTCTCTTTTGGTTTTCTTTTCCAAAATGTTACCTATTTTCTATTTCAAATAGTATATTTATCTCTGATGAGCTGAGGAGGCATTGTGTTCTTGGATGTGAAGTTTAAATTTATTTGCTATGTTACTTTCTTGTTATTCGATCCTTTCCAAAAAAAAAAAATTTCTCCTCTTCATGTAGGCAGTTGAATTGGGAAGAAAGATGCTCAGCCAGCACTTCTTCAGACATGTACTTGAGTAAGTTTTTTGAAGAATAATATCCTCATCCCTTTATATTGTGGAGTGGAGTTGAGGCTACATATTTTCTCGATCGTTTTAGCTGTTTATTCATTTCATTATTTTCCTTTGACTTATGCAGCGACAATATCTTTGAAGATAGTGGCCACTTGTATCGTTTTTTGGAAGATGACCCCACCATAATAACTCAATGCTACAATGTCCCAAGGGACAAAATTGATGTTCAGCCTAAGCCTATCATTGAAATTGCATCAAGCTTGAGGTTGTTGTCCTATGGTATATATGAAGCTTACGTATCTGAAGATGGAAATCATGTTGACTACGAAAGCATTTATCATTCTGAGGAGTTCAAAAGGTGGGCTTCAATTTTACCATATATTAGCAAGAATTTAGTGAGTAGAAGAATATGGGCTTGTAACTTGATATTTGTTGACTGGTATTTTCATTTTCAATAATTTGTCTATAACCTTTGTCAAATCATCGTTATCTTATCCATTTTGCTCAGTAGTCATATGACTAATATGAAGTAGCCTTATTATCTCTGCAGATTTTCCTTGTCTTTCAGCCTCATAATTTCAGCGGAAACCCATCAACTATGGACGAAAGACATTAGAATAGGCCGAAACTTTGTATTTTGGCCTTATGTAACCTGTATTGAAGCCTGAAATTAATGCTTTTGATAAGCTTCATCATGATTTTTTTTTTTTCTGGAAATATGTTATTCTTTTGATATCTAGAAATTCCTTTCAGGTAATATGGTTTGGGATTTCATAAGCAGGTTCAAGCCCCATATATTTCATATCATCTGATAAACATTTTTTTTAATCGGTCATCGTTCAATTCTTCCCACAAAGCTCTTTAGTTGGCTACATCATTTAATTATCCATATATCATGCATTTTATTATTTTTTTGTAGTTCACATTGTGCATTTTAAATTTCCATATTATGAACTTGATTCTATAGTAAGTTTCTTCTTTCCTTTTTCTCTGAGTTGTGATTAATTAGGGAATTTAGTTAAAGAAAGCTTAATTTTGATGGTTTGAACAGTTCTTTTTTAAATATTTTTTCATGAAGTTGACAAGAGCTATCTATAACAACCAAATACATTATTTTCTTTTCTTTGATATTTGTTTTATTTCTTTTCTTTTCTTTTGTGATGACCTATAAGTGTTGGCCCTACCATATACTGGACCTGTCAGTTGCTTGTAAGCTGCCACTTTGACAAGGCATTGGCGAATTTATGATGTTTGTCAAGAGCATGATTTTTGCAAATTAAATACAAATATTGTTTGATTTGTTGAGATTTTTTTGTAGGTACTTAAGAATAATAGAGGAGCTTGAAAGAGTGGATTTGGACTGCCTATCAAGGGAAGAAAAGCTTGCCTTTTTCATAAACCTATATAACATGATGGTTATCCATGCCATATTGACGTGTGGTTTCCCTGTTGGACCCTTGGATAGGAGAAAGTTTTTGGGAGATTTCAAGTATGTTATAGGTGGGTACTCCTACTCCTTGTCAGCTATACAGAATGGTGTTCTACGAGGCAACCAACGGCCTCCATACAACCTCACCAAGCCTTTTGGTCCAAAAGACAGACGCTCTAAGGTAATTTTTTTTTTCAATAATATCTTTTTAGAAATACATGCACTAAATGCTATGTTTTATTTTTTCCAATCATACAGGAGTGGGAAAGAGTCTTGTCGTTGTTATAGTAGTAGTATACAATAATGCATTCTTTAGGTAAATATTATTAGTCTAAAGCATGCTTGTTCAAATAAAATCTACTTGTGTAAGCGCACTAAAACATGTAGATGAATATGTGGGCTCTTCTCATCAATTCATGGGTACGTGCATAAATTCATTAATGATTTCCAAAACACATGAAGGCTATCCAGAGGTAAGCTTTGATCTATCATCACTCGAAATAGCTGACTATTGTAGCGTCGCAAAGATGGATATGTGAAAGACTTGAATGAAGAGGGAAGAAAAAGGGGGAACTCCGCGTACAATACTTGGTCAGGGAAAGAAGATACAACTATTAAAGTATCATTTTCATTCAATAATCATAATCTGCCTACCCTTGGATCTCTGTTTATAATAGAAGATTCTATAAGATAAGAATAGTAATCAAATCTATAATAAACTAAAAAATGACTTTATTGCCTTGAGAATTAAAATAAAGTCTGCTAGTAAAACGTATGCAATACTAATTTAATTAAACTGCTACAACTTAAAAAATAAATCTATCTTACATTGTTTCTCAAGGGGTAGGGGTAGGGTAGAGAAGGCTTCTCAATTTTTTTTTTATTTGGAGTGAGATGTGGGTAAAAAGAGAATGAAAGGGTGCCCTATTATTTTCTTATAGAGAGAGGGAATGTGGAGCAAGTAGATGGACGGGGATGGGATCCAATTTTAGGAGGTATTTTTTCATAAATTTGTGTGGCACAAAAATTTAAGAGAATGTTGGAGGCAAGTTATGTTGGATATTAGAGTTTAGGAATTTGAATATAAGTTATTCAGAAAATCTTATTTTTAGGAATAAAATAAATGTTTAAATTTGCTTCAATTTAGATTCATGTGTAAGTATTAAGTAATTCTTGATTTTAGGAAGATTTTATGAATATTCGACAATCAAATGTGAAAGAGAGGATTGTATAATGTGAGAATTACGGCGAAAAATATTAGGGGACAAGTATGGAGGGACTTGTGAAGATAATACTTCCATTTTGGTGGCTAACAATTCAAAAAATGAAAAGGTAGAAGTACATTCTATTGAGAGTTAAATATATGTCTTGAATCCGATCTTTCATCATAAAACTAATCATTGATAATGATTCCTAGAATGATTTTTGGATCTAATGTCAATATATGTAGAGTTGCAATAGAAGAGCTATGTAAGCTTTGAAGGAAGGAGGGGAAAGGACAAGTAACTCCCCTCACACAACTGCGAGCGACTTGGTTACACAAATCGGGGAGGAAGCCGCAATCAGCAAAGAGTCATTTTTATTGAATAATCATAATCTGCCTATTACATAATCCTAGAACCTATTTTTATAATAAGAGATCCTATGAGTACGATAATTAAACTTAACACTAAACCGGCAAATGTCCATAACCTATGAGAATTAAATAAATACTACTAATAAATGAAATATAATAGTAATTCAACAAAATTTTTGACATGACAAATAATCCATACTTTTCCTACGTCACTAACTCAAATTTTTAATCATAGTATTTCTATTATAGGAGCCACCAGCTCATATTTCATTTTAGTTAAACAGTCTATTCATATTTCTTTCTGGATTTTCATAGGGATCCCCATTTCAAAACAGTGCCTGATCATGAGTATTAGTAAAGATTTTAGCTTAAAATTGTGGTTGCTGTAGTGCCTGGTCCTTGCATCATTTAATGCTGCATCCTAGTGGCAGAACCATGTAATTTGGTTATGGAATTTGGCACTGAAAATCAACATTTGTTTCATGAAAGCTCCCAATACATATAGGTCTTAAACTCAGAATATGAGTTTTGCATTAACAACCTTAGATGATTTTAACATCAAATTTAGGGCTTTGGAAAGTTGATGTTTGCGCAGTTTTTGACCTTACGTGTTTAGGATGAATTTGGCAACAAACGATGCGGAATAATGCATGCTTTTGGCATGGAAGACAGTTCATAGATGAAAATGTCATGATTTGTCTGAAAGCATAAGAATTTTATATTAGATGTAAAAGTGAAAAGTTGTGTTACGAGGCATCCACTTTTTTCAAAAATTTTATATTCCAATGAAATGATTTTGATAATTAGCTTTGACATGTTTTTTTGTTGGCAGATGCAATACTATTTTTCTACATAAACATGGCGTGGATTCTTAGATGATGACTATATTGGAGATTTATTTGGTTGCAGCAACTCTTAATATAAATTAGTCAGAGACAATTTAGAAATTTAGCATTCGTGGTCCCATAAACATTGACGGGACTTAATGGCGAGAGGATCTAGAAAAGAAGCCACACTCTCTTGTGGTGCTATAAGGTGGATGTGGGAGAGGTTTTGGAAGGGTTTGGAGTGGATTAGGGCTGGGGATAACATGGTTTATGTGTTAGCGGAGAGTGGGCTTGAGGGAGGAATTCTTTTGAGGAACTTGTGAGTTGATGTAGGCTTGGGTGAGGATGGTCTAGTGGTTGTTTCTGGGATTTTGAGGGAAGACAGGGAGGTAGTTGAAGGGTTTGATGAAGTCTTGGGTTCAAGGAGAGGGCCAAAACCTGATAAGGAGAAACATAAGATTTTGGTGCAAAAGGAAGAGGCTGGCGGATAACTACGCATTGTAGGAGTGTTTTGGAATGTGGGTAGGTTTATGGATGGGTAATGGTGGCGGTTCGGGTTGTTGGAGAATGTGTAAACCAAGAGCTAGATGAGAAGATGAATAAAAAACAGAATAGATAAAATTTTGGACTCACCTAAGTACAAAGAAATTGGATTAGTCATCAAGTTCCATCAAGGGATTTGCTCGCAAGCAATTTTTCATTATTCATTCAATAATAATCAAAATAAAGTACATTAGCTGGTTATATAGAAAAAAATACATTCATCCCGTAGGACAATTTCGACCTAGCCTAAAAAGGGAGGAGAGTTGTTCTAATTAATTAAATCTTTATTCCTTCCATTGGAGTGACCAACCAATGCTATTTGGAAGGATTTGAAATCATTTCCATTACATTATGTTTTTGAGGGAAGGGTAGCTGATCATTCATGTATGGAAAATGGATTGACACTTAATTTGAAGCATGTGTTGAATTCAATGAGTTGAGATTTGGAGAGAGGTGGTGATGATGTTTTTTGTTTGGGGGGGTGGGGGGGCATTTAGGCCAATTAAGGCAAACTCACACACACATCACATACGCAAGACTCGAATTTAAAACCTCTTTGTTGAGAGCTTTGACCTCTTGATTGATAGCCAAAGCTCTCAACCAACAGACCAATGTGAGCTGCGTGTGATGATGTCCTAGAAAAAGAGACTAATATTACTTGGGTTGCTGCATGAGTCAAAATACCTTTTTTTTATTATTTTTGTTTTTTATTTTTTTTTATGCAAATTGAGATGCATGAATAACAAGAATGCGCGAGAGAGGGTTGATACACTCAAATAAGTTATTTTAATGTTATTTAAAATTAACTTCATATATAATAATAATAATAATAATAATAATAATAATAATAATAATAATAATAATAATAAATATATTACTCCAAAATTTGATCTCAGCACAAATATCTTGCAAGTCTTGCAACTCAATCCCTGCAGAGCCGACTTCCTTCCTATCTGTCGGCTCCGCCTTAGTCGCTATCCCCATAAAACCTTCGGCCTCCAAGTCATCGTCGCCTCACCTAACATCACCGCCGCCCTTGCAACCTCATTTGCCTAGGCCACGCCCCCTTTTCCTTTTCCTTCTCTTTACTCCCTAGTGCCACCACATCTTGCCTTTGATTTGCTCCCGGCCACCTCCACACTGTAATAACCCGTTCTAGTGGGTTGAAGAAGTCGAAGAAGATGAAGGAGATGGATGGAGCTTGCTTTGTTGTTCAGTGTGCGCCGGTTCCAATTTGTTCATCGAAGATGAACCGAATGTGACACTCTTGTCGCTTGGCGTCGCAGAAGCCGAAGGGAAGAAGATGAAAGGGATGAACGAAGCTGATTTCGATCGGCTTCATCAATTGGAACCTCATTTGCCTAGGCCACGCCCCCTTTTCCTTTTCCTTTTCCTTTTCCTTCTTTCCTCCCTAATGCCACCACATCTTGCCTTTGATTTGCTCCCGGCCACCTCCACACTATAATAACCCTTTCCAGTGGGTCGAAGAAGTTGAAGAAGATGAAGGAGAAAGAAGGAGCTCGCTCTGTTGTTGAGTATGTGCCGATTCCAATTTGTTCATGGAAGATGAACCGAATGTGACAGTACTCCTGTCGCTTGGCGTCGCGGAAGCCGAAGGGAAGAAGATGAAAGGGATGAACGAAGCTGATTTTGATCGGCTTCGTCAATTGGAGTCGAAGAAGGTGAAACAACTAAGGTTATTTCATTCATGTGGAGAAAAGGAAGGGGTCTAGCCGCCCTATAAATTAAGGGAGGGAGGGAGATAGGGTGAGATCGAGAGAGAGAGAGCTTGAACGACGAGCATGAAAGGAGACGAGGATGGGTGAATGATCGAGAGAGGGAGATGGAGAAAGATGAGGTAACATTTCACTCTTTTATTAATATTATTGAAAAAATTAATATTAAAAAATAAATATTTAATATTTAAAATATAAGTTTATTAGAGTTTTGATTGAGAAGAGAAGAATAAAAGATAATTATAACTTGTTTAAGAAATATTAAAGTTGAAATTTAATATTAGAAATTAGTTAATATAAATAGAGCATATTTAAAAGAGTATATGAGATTTTAATAAATTAAATTTATGTTATAAATTAGATTTAGAAGATTAACATATTTACGAGTTAAGGATAATTTGTATAGAAAAATAAGAGCTTAGTTAAGAAGCTAATTAAAAATAATAAGTTTATCAAAGAGAGAAAATTTTAAATTATATTAGTATAAATAAACTATAATATAGAAATTTCATTTTAGAATATAGTAATAGTTAAATTATTATTTTTCATCCATTTTAAATGATTAGCAGTAAATTTATAGACAAAATAAATAAATGTTATCATTAATTTAATTTAAGCAATAAAATAAATTCTTTTAAAATTAAATTAAATAAATAACTCTTTAGGTACGTTAAATAGCTAATTAGAGAGAGAGAAAGAGAGGGAGAGATAGAGTAAATGAGGATTTTATAAGATAAAAAGAGTTCTTTAGGAGCAACTAATAGCTAATTAGATTGAGATATTGTTAGAATAATCTTACAAAAATTAGACATAATTATAGGTGCCCAAATGGTGGTGTCAGAGTAAGGACAAATAGGGCAAAGGTTAATCAACTAAACTCGAGCTGAGTACTTATGTTCCTAATTTATGGTAATAATATAGCTTCTTCTAAGTGCATTTAAGTATTTTTCATTATTAAAAACTATTTATGTGTTATTTTTGTTAATTGTAGTTGGTTATGTTGAATTAATGATATAACTTATCATGTATTATTTATTGTACATAAGACTATGATATGATATAGAGAACAAATAAAGTTATTAAGTAGAAATATTTGAATGTGCATGATTGAATGATGGAGCACATCCTCTTATAGTATTGGTTGGGACATAATATATATATGCGAGTAAATGAAAAATGTTATGAAAAAGAAAATGGTAAAAGAAGTACCTTCATTGGTATTATTTTAGACTGTCTCCTATGACGGTTGTGTTAATTACAGAAAAGGTTTTGACATGATATAGTTATTATATACATGTATATGATATGATTTATGGTCATTTTCAGATTTAAATGTTATTAAATAAAATTATATTATAGTTTACAAAAAGCATGCATATTGTTCTAAAGGTTGTGTTACTGTAATTTAGAAGCATGACATACTCACTGAGTTGTGACTTACTTTATAATTGCAAAATATTTACAGATATTATTCAAATAATCTAAATGAGTGAAAGATAAGAGAATGCGTATCGTAAGTGCGACACTCCAAGAGAAAGGTAATTGTAAAAATTAGTTATATTATCTTTTTAATGCATTTGGGTTTTAGTGGCTCTTTGATGTATTGAAAATAATTAGTATGTAAATGAATATTTAAAATCATTCGACCGTCTGTTCCTGTCACATTAAATTAAGCCTTCGGGCCAGGTCATGACACACACTCTCTACCCATTCTCTCGCCTTCCTCATCTCCAGTTCACTTATTTTTTCTCTCTCCACTTCACCTCTCTTCCCTTTCTCTTTCTCACTATCGAACTCTTCTCTCTAAAAATAGAGAAGATTTTTCCTTACTCTCTGTTTTCATTCTCCTCATTTTCTCTCTCTAGAAAGAGAGAACAGATAATTAAAAGAAGAGAGGGAAAAAGGGTAAATATAAAAAAAAAGAGTAAAGTTACAAAAAAGACGGGAAAATTTTATGTTTTTGCTTACCCAACAAAACTTGTCTTGACATCGGCGCCAGCTTCGCACAAAGGTATAATCTCGCAAACTCAAAAAATTTCAAAATCTTGAATGTGATGCGTTCGGTGCAATGAGTGGAACCTGTATGCACGTTTCTTAGCACAGCAGGGCAAACTCATAAGTGGCGTTTGCCAAGAAATTGGTAAGCCTTGTACGTGTTTTTTTTTAGCGCCATTAAGAAATTAAAGTACCTTCACGTGCTTTCTTGACATAGCAGGGTAACATTGTATATTTCAAAACATGCATATAAAGACCTATGGTCCCATATATGTCTTTCTTGACGTAGTGGGATAGAAAACCCTTGGCCACAGTGTCTTACGACATTAACCATGCATTATAGGCATGGTGGGAAGGTCTAGCATTCCCGATGATGCGCCCTACACGAGAAGGTCGTGGTGTCAAAATTTAGATTGAACATTACGAGTTCTAAGCATGTATACAAAGACCAATGCACTTATTGGAGTGGTGGGAGAGAAGACCCATGCCTGCTATTTCTTACGACGCTGACTTTGCATACATTTGACATTGTGGGAAATCTTGACATTCCCAATAACTTTTCCTACATGAGGAAGACACCGGAGGGTTGCGAAAATTCTAACTGAGCACATTAATAGGGAACAAGACCTTAAATGATATGTAACAACATCAATAACATGCTCTTTTATCATTGTGGGGTCGGCTACATAAATCATTTTTCTCCATTATCATATTAAGAGACTTTAAATGATATATTCAAGCAAAATGCAGTTAAAAAAATTTGCAGGGCGCTGCAAATTTTTGGAGCCCCACATTGTAATGTTGGTGTGTTGTTAATAATGTTAATAAAATATTGAAATACGAGTGTAACTAAAACAGTGATATTTTTCATTTTGTTGATCTTTAAACTTTGTTGTGTGCTGTTGAAATGTTGTGTGATTCTTTTTAATTTGAAAAATATTGATTTTAGGTGGTTTGAATACACATTTTATATTAATAATTTATAAAAAAAATCATTGTGTCCATGCTATGACATATCTGTCTTCTTTTTTATGATTTTGTTGTCTTAATGTCCCTATCGTGCTGTGTATTTGCCCGTGCTTCATTGGTTAATTCTTTCTCCAACTAAAGTAATTAGATGGCTTATCAACTCAGTAATGTTAAAATATCCCTGATTACATTGATGCGTATGCTTTATAATGCTTTTGTGGAAGACTAAGAAACCATACTATGCTTTGCATGATACAAAAGTTTTCTATGTTGCATTTACGTTCCACAGTATACCTTTTCATCTATTATCTATTCAAGTCGTCTCACCAATCATTACCAGAACTAAATTTTTTGTGCTGTTATTGTAAGACAAAAGTCTCTTTAAGTGTAAGAAGAAGAAATCTCATGATGGATGAATACTTCAAATCAACACATTACTTTTTTCTTGTGAAATCAGGTGGCTCTTCCATACCCGGAACCGCTGGTACACTTTGCCCTAGTATCTGGCACCCGTTCTGGGCCTGCTCTTAGGTGTTACTCACCCAACGACATAGACAAAGAATTGGTTGAAGCTGCACGCATCTTTCTGAGGAATGGAGGGGTTGTTCTAGATGCTGAAGCCAAGGTTATCTCAGTAAGCAAGATTCTGCGGTGGTAAGAAACTCTCAAATCACGTCTTAGGGCTCCTTCTGATTGCTTGTAGATCCAAATTATATACTTAATGAAATTTATTATATTTAATAGTTTTACTGGATGAAATGACAAATCATAAGTTTAAAACTTCAAAATTACTTGTTGGTTTTGTCTCACAAAATGAACATATTTACAAGCAATCATAATGGCCCCTTTGATGGAAATCCTTACTATCCTTCATTAATTAGCATGAGATGACCTTGTGTATGCATTGTTCTTAGAAAATCGGGATCGGTAGTATAGTTCTGTTAATATTGAATTATCTGTGTTGCTTTAGGTATAGTGTGGATTTTGGGAAAAATGAGGTTGAGGTGCTGAAACATGCGGCAAACTACTTGGAGCCAAAAAAATCGGAGGAGCTGCTGGAGTTGCTTGCAAGCACTCAGTTGAAGGTTATCTATCAGCCATATGACTGGGGTTTGAATTTCTAGGGAGATCGTTCAGTACTCGTCTACTATCGGGCATAAAAACCCTTCTCTAAAGAAGCGGCTATTCCAGGAATAACATCAAGGAGCGATTCTATAGGAATTTTGGCATATAATAAAAGATGGATTAATTTTGGCATTTTTATATATCATTTAGATTTGCCGTACACCTGTTATAGAATACTTCGATGGCAATTTCTTTGGCTAGTTTGGTCTGTAATTTCATTTTTGCGATCTATTTTTTATTTTTTATTGTTTTTTTTTTATAAATTTGGATTTTTAAGACTTAAAAAGAGAAAAGACGAAATATCACCTTTTCTTTGTCAATAATCATAATTTCTCCTTTTTCCTGAATGGTTGAGAACCTTTTTTATTTTTATTTTTTCACATTTTGGAGTGGTTGTCTTGAATGATAGCATTGCTATTCAGTCCAACAGCATTAAAAGATTCCGAAATTTCGTTAAAAGCTGTCCAATTCAAGAATTCCATATTATACTGAACATCATGAATTGGACTCAGGATGTCATCGCTCATATATGAACTGTAATACATGAAAACTTGTAGTAGTTTCTTGACCCTGTTCGATAAGCTGTTCATGCTTACCATTGTCTTCAGAATTTTCTTAGAACTTTATTAGATTGCGGTGACCTATCTCTAGCTCTGCAAAACACAGAACTTTCGAGTGGAGACCCAAGGCAGCTAGCACTAGATTAACATTGCCACCAATGATGACCTCTGGGAGTCTGCTACCTTATAAATTGACTGGCACATTGAAACCATCACACCGCATGGCCTATGATATCAATCATCATATTTGCAGCATTTAAACAAAATTTGTCTGGCATTTCCATATCACGCAAAATCTATACAGTTTGCCAATAAATTATCAATATGCCCATTTTCTTAAGCAAGTCAATAATAAATTTGATAAAATTCAAAATACTAGTCAAATTGGATTTTATATGAATTTTTGTTAAGTGGTCAACTACTGTAAATCTATGAATGATAATTTACATAAATCATGCCTACCAATAATCTTTGCAAGAGCAGAACCCATCCCTAAAATGATGAAACCTTGTTGCATCTCTCACCACTATCTCCCTTACAGTTAATTTTGAGATAAACTTTATCGCATTGTGGCAATCATTGCATACCCTCAAGTTCTTCATTATCCTCAACATTGTGTTTTCTGGGGTGCTCATTAGTCCAAATGCAATAGCAAGCTTCTCACTGTGAAGACTAAGCATCTTTTCCTTAAGCTCATCGTCAACATCATGCAATACTGACTCGGTATCAGGGACAAATCCAGCCTTTTTTATCTCTACCCACATCTTTGCTGCCATCTCATATATGGCTTCCGTCATTGGGTGTAATCCATCTTCCACTCCAAACACATGAACTTTGTTCTTGATGTGAATCCAGCTGAATCCTTTCTCTTTCTTTATCCCGTTATCTCTCATCAACCTCCATATCGATGCAGCTTCTTGCCATCTACCACATGAAGAGTATACATTTGCTAGCGCAGAATAAGCTCCACTGTTGTCAGGATCAATTGAGAGCAATCTCTCCGCAGCAATCCTTGCCAAATCGGCATCTTTGTGAACCCTGCAAGCAGAAAGTAGTGACCCCCAAGCTACGGCATCTGGTTCTACTGGCATCGATTTTATAAAATTTTGCGCTTCCTCCAGTTTTCCGCAGCGAGCAAAAAGATCAATCATGCAGGCATAGTGGCTAGGTGTTGGCTTGATCTTATGAATATTCTGCATTATTGAAAAATATTCCTTTCCTTTTTCCACCAAGCCTGAGTGAGTACAGGCAGATATTACCCCAACATATGTTATATGATCAGGCACAACACCATGGAAAAGCATTTTGTCAAATAAACTTACAGCTTCTTCTCCCAAGCCATGCTGTGCTAGAGCAATGATCATGGAGGTCCATGAGACTGGTTCCCTAGTCGATATTATTTGGCTGAACACCCTTCTTGCTAGTTCAATGCATCCAGACTTTGCATACATTGTTATTAGCGCATTACTTACAGAGACTGAAAGCCCTTCTTTTGACCTCACTGCCTTGGAATGAATCTGTCTGCCATGCTCCAATGATGCTAAACTTGAACAAACACTCAAAATGGCAGAAAGAGTGTAATTATTTGGCTCAGGACCTTCACTGACCATCAGACTGAAAAGTTCCATAGCATCTTTGTAGAAACTGTTCCGCACATACCCAACGATAATCGCCGTCCATGCCACGACATCACGATGCTTCATAGAATTGAAAATTTCTCTAGCTAGTTGCAGGTCTCCAAGCTTGACATAACCTTCAAGGAGAGCTGTGAATGATATCACATTTAGATCAGACACAACAGTTTTCTCTACAAGCCTACGAGCATTTTCAACTCCACCTGATTTAGAGTACATTGAAATCAAAGCATTGGCAACCTGCCCAACAACCTCCATCTCAGTTCTAATGAGGTAGGCATGGATTTGCCTGCCAATCTTCAACATCTCAAGATTAGCACAAGCAGATATAACACTTGTGATTGTGAAGTCATCTGGGGCCATTTTTGTTTCTTTCAGCATTCTAGAGAAGAAGATAAGAGCTTCAAGATCCAATCCATTCTGATTGTAGCCTGCAATTATCGCATTCCAGGATACAATGCTTCGCTCGCTCATCTCGTCAAAGTGGGATCGAGCAATGTCCATCCACCCTGATTGCGAGTACAATGAGATCAACGTATTCCAACTCGATACGCTCCTCACTCTCATCCTATCAAAAACCACCTTTGCCATCAATGCATCACCACATTTTCCATACATATTGAGAAGGGAATTTGCAACAGGAATGCAACTACTCATACCTAACTTAACGATAAAAGAATGCACCATCCTCCCAATGATGTGATCCTCAATTGCTGCACAAGAGGAGAGAATATTTGTGAATGTGAATTGGCTCGGCGGGGATCCAGCACGAACCATAGCCAAGAGCATTTGCAGAGCTTTCTTGAATCGACCTGCCTGGTTGCAGCCGACAATCATGGCAGTCCACGAGACTGAATCTTTTTCAGGCATTTGATCAAAGTATATCCTTGCGGTGCTGATCTGGCCGCTTTTGGCGTACATGGAGATGATGGAGTTCCAGGTAAAGATATTCTTTATAGGCATTTCCTCGAACACCTTACATGCGTCGGAGAAGAGACGCACTTTTGAGTAAAAGTTGATAAGGTTGTTGGTGAGGTAGAAGCCAAGATGGAGAAGGCCGGCTTTGGTTATGTAGGCATGGATGGATTTGCCGGCGATTCGATTCTCGGCCTCGAGGCATCGCTGGAGAAGAGAAGCCCAATGTTCAGTGGGATTCATTGAATAAAAGGTTAGAGGTAGAAAACTAGAGGGAGTCAGGTGGAGAAGCCATGAAGGAGAGGTGGTGAAAGCAATTTTGACTAAGTATTTCTACGCGAACAAGTCGATTACAAAGATGTTGGGGGCGGGAAGCGGTTTTTGCTGCCATAGTATGTAAGAACTTGGAGAGCTTGATTCTGCCATTAGCCTATTTACAATCGCCGTTTGAAATATTTTATTCGGTTTGGTTAATTATGTAATTACATTTTTGCATATGCAATATTGCCTTTCTTTTGA
The DNA here is from genome assembly GCA_019925795.1 of Dendrobium chrysotoxum. NCBI lineage: Eukaryota > Viridiplantae > Streptophyta > Magnoliopsida > Asparagales > Orchidaceae > Dendrobium > Dendrobium chrysotoxum. The sequence goes on from CM034313.1 coordinate 77,305,447, forward strand.
ACCGGTTCCCTCCTCTGTCATTGGAGATGGCTCAACGTTCTCTCTTACTTGGGATCTCTGGATTAATGACAAATCTCTTTATGAAATTATGGTATTCACACCTTCAATTCTCTTCCCCTAGATCCTCACAGCAAGCTTTCTTTGATCATTAATGGTGAGGGTTGGAACTCTATGTTTATCCAGCCTCTATTAGGGTTGTAAACGAGTCAATTCGAGTCGAATGAGCTGAGCTCGGTAGCTCTTACTAAGCTCGTTAGCTCTTATTGAGCTCGAATTCGTGCTCGACTCGAGCTAGCTTGAATTCGTGCTCGACTCGAGCTCATTTACTAGCTTTAACTTGGCTTGTTAAAAAAAAAATTACACTCAACCTCAATTGGAAAGCTTGAATGTGACTCAATTGTTGAGCTTGATTGTTTAGTTTTAAATTAATTTTTTTTATTTTCAAAAGAAACTTTTTTACTTTTAATATACAAATAAATTAATAGAAATAAATTTAAAAGATTGAAATATATTATAAATGTTAATTTAATATTAATTTTTAATTTTTTTAAATTTATTTTAATTTAATTGAGCAGCTCGAAGAACTTACGAGTAGAGCTAGAAGCTCTTATAATATACGAGCTTGAGTATAGGCTTGAGCTTGAGCTCGAACTCGTGATTTAATAAGCTTGACTTATAAGCTCATTAATGAATACAGTTCGAGCTAGTTCGTGAGTATGCTCGGCTCACTTACATCCCTAGCCTCCATGACTTATGGCCACATGGGCTTTCTTTAGGTGAACTTAGAAGTAAGGGGCCCTGTGGAATGGCAGTTCTAATCCTAACTTTTAAGGATTTCTCAGTGGCTCTATATGCCGACTTGCCTAACGTTGAAGCTTACATGGCATAAATCCTACGCCATGAGCTACTCTACTTATTCCTGACTTGTTATTCATAATAGCCTCAAAACGACGGACGTCCCTGCAATTTGAAACATTGTTGTACCTCTCCTATGCATCCCTCGCAATGAAGAAAGGACTGGCTAGCCTGAACTGGCACATTTCTCTACTCAAACCATACTCTCTTCTAAATACATGAACATATTGCTCATATGAATTCCATCTCCAGAGGGCGCAAAAAGTTCTACCTTATGGTCATTGCATCGTCTATCATATTTTACGGGAAAGAAACAATATAGAATGCTTGGGGGCAATATTACTAGTGACTCAACTACTTCGTTCCTTATCTTCACTTAGAATTGAAGAGATGGAAGCACAACGAAGATTAGCATGAAATTGCCGGATCCTATCCTTATTCAATGGCTCAAAACGGATTCATTCTTCATTTATGTTAGGACTTTTCTTTGGTGGTTTGCCACCAAAGGTTTTGATCGGGGTTTACTTTGGTTTCCCCATCTAGTGTTACTGCAACCATGGGTTCTTAGCCACTTTTGTCCTCTTGAGTTCTAGCCTTGTATGAGCACGGCGTGCCTGAACATGCTCTTTTTTCCTCCTTTGCTTTGTTTTCATTGGAGTTTCTTTTCTGTCATAGGGTATATTTTTAGGGACAAATTTTAAATAGGAGTTTATTATTTATTAAAATTAGTATAATGGGAATATTTAAAAAATAATTTAAAAAGGAGCAGCAATGTCAAATAAATACGTCAATCATTTGGCACATTCTCAATGCCGAAGTATTCAACTTAAAATAAAAAAAATAACAAAAATGGGGAGAGGGAGAGAGAAACGGGGAGAGAGATAGAGAAGGGGAGGTAGAGAGAGAATGTGGGAGAGAGCATGGGGAGGTAGAGAGATAGGGGAGAATAATAGAGAAAGAGAGAGGAAAGAGATGGGGAAAGAGTAATATGATATTTAATGGATATATAAAAATAATTTTAAATGATATTTAATAATATAGTTTTAAATAATAATAATATGATTTTTAAATGATATTTAATATATTTTTGTCAAAATATTATTTTAAATGATTTTTTATATAATATTATGCTTATTTTTATATAATATTATTTAAATATCATTTTTAAATATTTGATAAAATTAATTAAAATTAAAAACTTTTATATATTAAAATTAATTTTGAAATTTTAAATATCATTTTTTAAAAATATCATTTTCCAAAAATTTTGATAAAATTAATTACAGATTTTGAAATATTAAATTTTTTTAGCATGATGAATATTATAATTATTTGATTTATTTTAAGATAAATAAAATATAATTAAAATTATTTTAATATAAATATAATTATTATACTTATTCATAGAAAAAATCATTTAAAACAAATATTTACAAAATTATACTTATTGATTAATCATTTTCCAAAAAAATTTACAAAATATTATATAAGAAATCATTTCAAAATATATTTTGATAAAAATATATTAAATATCGTTTAAAAATCATATTATTATTATTATTTAAAAAAGTATATTATTAAATATCATTTAAAAAATTATTAAATATCATTAAAAAAATTTTATATATCCACTAAAAATCATGTTAGTCTCTCCCTGATCTCTCCCCTCTCTCTCTCTCTTATTATCTTATTCTCGCTGTATTTCTCTCACTAGTCACTCATCCTCTCCTCCCCCATTTCTCTTTCTCCCCCTCCCCATCTCTTTCTCCCCCCCCCCCTCCCTCCCCATCTCTTTCTCTCTCCCCGTTACTCTCTCCCTCCCCTCCTTTTTTTATTTATTTATTTTAAGTTATATACGTCAAATCAGGCATTGAGAATACGCTAAATGATTTGATGTTTCTATCATTTTTAGATTATTTTTTAAATATGTTCCTTATATTAATTTAAATAAATAGTAAGCTCTTTTTAAAAATTTGTCGTATTTTTAATCTCTAATAGTTTTTCTTATGATTTTTTTTTTTGTGAAATTGAGAGCTGAGCGTAGAATGTATTGAAAAAGACTGGGTTAAAAATTACATCTTGAATATGTAAGAAAATCGAAATTTCTAAACGGGCAGGAGCAAAAAATGGGGGGTGAGCAGAAACTGTGAAGTTCCATAGGCTCAAACAGGGCCAATATCAGAAATTTATTGCAAAACAAGGACCAAATCGGTAGTGGCATGGCCAGTTGCACCATCTAAGTAAGGGAGAAGATCGAAAGCAGGAGATAGGTGCATGTCGTCTGGAGCCGAGACACAACCACTTGTACCAGATCATCATAGTCCAGCCAAAAAATCCACCACAGAGCAACATAAATGACCAAAATTGTCAAGAAGTAAAGAAATGCACCAAAACTAAGTGGCATGGCCATCAAACTGGCAATTAATCATTTTAGTTCAAAAGTTATTCCTTTTCAGCAATTAATCAGTTTAGCTCGATTGTTCCTTCCCCTCTGGAGGTTATAAACAAGGCACGGAACTGAAAGAAGTTCAAATTTTCTAAAGCCTTCAGAAGGGCCATCGATATCCAAGGAGGCAATATGTTCCAGACTTTGAAGGACAAACGACCCAATCCAAGGACGAAGGTGGACATTGGCCTTTCAGGTTCTTTACGATTTTTTTTTTTCACTGTATTTTTACTATTTTAAAGAAATTTTTATATTAAAAAACTATTTTAAAGACAATAAAAAAATTATCTCAAATAAAACCTAAAAATAACATTCAAGAACGAGCAAGAGAGAAAAAAAGATTATCGAGCATTTCATGTTAGAATAATTAAATATATTAATTATGCGAGACGTCGCAATAATTATTTAAGTATATATATTTAATTATATAAATCATTAAGTGGCCCACATATTTAATTAATTAATGATTTAATTATTTATATTGAAATCCTATTGGTCAAGAAGAGAATTTGATCAATCGTTTATGGACCGTTTGATCAAATAACTCCCATGAGCGATTATTATAACTACTCCGCAGGAAATAACTACCGGTCCTCTCTCTCTCTCTCTCATTATGAGGGTTAATTGCTCCATAGAGAATTAACTCATGAAAGTGAAGAAAGTGAAGGAGAAAAGGGAGAGAAACTATAGTTCGGAATTCAACGAATTCAACATGAATCAAGGTATGTTTTCTTCCGATTAAAGTCTTGTGAAAATCATCTTGTTCAAGATCTTGTGGATTTAAGGATTGTGTAAAAAGATTTTTCGTTTCGATTTCTTTTACATAATTATGATGGGAGTTCTTGTAAGATTTAAAGAACTTGATCATGTAAATGAAGTTCTCATAAATGTAAGAGAACTACTTTAAGTTTTACATGTGGTATCAGAGCATTGTTACGAACTTGTGATTTTCCGTTGAGATTTTTCTTTACTTTCTTCTACGTTTCTTTCTAATGAAATCAAGTTCATATGATTTATTATCGATTTCAATTAACGCAATTAATTATTGAATCCTATCTTGTCAGGATTTATTCATAGCAAATTAATTACGTTTATTTTTTTATTTTTCGAAATACATTATGTTATTTATTTCATTATGAATTAATTTGTCATATGAAAATTAATGATGTAAATTTTTTTTTGCCTTCAAAGACATTTTCCTTACATGTAATTATGTACATTAAGTAATTTCCTTTATGTATTTCATTTATTTGAAATAATTATTGTCGTAATTATTTAATTTGATATTTATATCAAGCATAATTTGTTAATCACCAAAGTGGTCAAACTAGAAAGTTTTATAAATATCAATTAAATAACATTTAATTACTCGTGAGTATGTGATGCTATTAAAAGAATGACATGATGTTTTTATAAATTTCTTTATTACGAGTAATTAAAATTCAATAGCTACAAAATATTTAAGAATCGCCCAAAGGTTGATTAATCATTTTGTACTGTTGGATATAAATGTGATAAATTATTATACTTAATTAAATATATTTAGTATATCCAAAGATGACAAATATATTTAATTGGAGTATGTATAATTATCAATTATGAGAATTTTAATTTGAGCATCAATTATGATTATTGTTGTATATTGTAGTATCACCCAAAGGAGAACTTCAACATGCATTTTATTGATTAACTGTATGTTATCTGAATCTGTTTTATGCTTTTTGAATTTAGTATTCAAATCATCGATATGTGAGTCTTGTATTTTTTTTTTTTTTTTGCAGCATCTAATTCTGTTATTCTTCATTCGCAAGCTTCGTCTATTGTAAAGTTTAATGGGCTTAATTATTCTGAATGGAGTGAACAAATTCAGTTCCATTTAGAAGTTTTGGATCTGGATTTTGCACTACTTAATGATAAGCCTACTGCTATTACTGATACAAGCAGTGTTGAACAAAAGTCTTTTCATGAAGTTTGGGAAAGATCAAATAGACTGAGCCTAATGTTTATACGAATGACTGTAGCAGACATTATTAAACCAACCATTCCAAAAACTGATAATGTTAAGGAATTTATGAAGTTTGTGGAGAATGTATCCCAATCTGAATCTGCTGATAAGTCACGTGCTGGGACATTAATGGGTATGCTAACCACCATGAAATTTGATGGTTCTCGTACTATTTATGAGCACATTACTGAAATGACTAATAGAGCAACAAGATTGAATACCATGGGAATAAAAGTGAGTGAAAGCTTCCTTGTATAGTTTATTATAAACTCATTGCCTCCTGAATATGGTCCATTCCAAATTAATTATAATACAATTAAGGATAAATGGAATGTGACCGAATTACAGAGTATGCTTATTCAGGAGGAATCAAGGTATAAGAAACAAGGAATTCACTCAATTAATCTCATGGGTCAACCAGATTTTAAAAGAAAATCTGGAAAGAAGAATTCAAAGGGCAATAAAGGACACCTAAAGCCTAATGTGTCATCTGTCCAAATTCAAAATAAGAAGCCAAAGAATGATAGATATCATTTCTGTCACAAGCGTGGACACTATAAGAAAGATTGCCTGAAACGTAAGGCTTGGTTTGAAAAGAAAGGTAAGCCTAGTGCTTTTGTATGTTTCGAATCAAATTTGGCTGAAGTTCCTTATAATACTTGGTGGATTGATTCTAGTTGTACCACTCATGTTTCAAATGTGATGCAGGGATTTCTTACGACCCAAACCATAAAGCCAAATGAAAAGTTTGTCTTCATGGGAAATAGAGTCAAAGCTCCAGTTGAAGCCATTAGAACATATCGTTTGATTTTAGATACTGGACATCATTTAAAACTTTTTCAAACTCTTTATGTACCTTCTGTTTCTAGAAATTTAGTTTCTTTATCAAAACTTGATACAACTGGTTATTGTTTTAAGTTTGGAAGTGGATGTTTCAGTTTGTTTAAGTGTAATCAACTTATTGGTTCTAGTGTGCTTTGTGATGGTTTATATAAATTAAGACTGGATAATTTATTTGCTGAGACTTTGTTAATCTTGCATCATAATGTTGGAATAAAATGTGGTTTAATGAATGAAAATTCTGCTTGTGGCATAAACGTTTGGGTCATATATCCAAAGAAAGAATACAAAAATTAGTGAGGAATGAAATCCTTCCTGATTTAGATTTCACTGATCTTGGTATTTGTATGGATTGTATTAAAGGAAAATTTATAAAACACACAATTAAGAAAGCAGCCACAAGAAGCACACAACTTCTTGAAATCATACACACTGACATATGTGGACCTTTTGATGTGCCTTTTTTTAGTGGAGAAAAATATTTTATTACCTTTATTGATGATTTTTCATGTTATGATTATGTCTATTTGTTGCATGAAAAATCTCAATCAGTAGACATCCTTGAGGTGTTTATTAATGAGGTTGAAAGATAATTAGATAAGAAAGTGAAAATCATACGGTCTGATAGAGGTGGTTGTTGACCTCGTTTTCATACGTTTTTCCCTCGAGCGCATTTGATCGACTAAATTAGACCTTGTCGAGTCTAGTTTGAGCTCGAATTGACTCGAATTGAGTCAAATCAGGCTCGACGAAGTTTAATGAAAGTCGAGCAATACTCGTGGGCCCGTCAATGTTAATTTGATTCGATCCATCATTCTATTTAAATTTTAATTACATTAATTTGACCAAATCAAATTAAACCTAAATTGAACCCAAATCGAACCCCAATTAGACCCAAATCAACTTAATTATATTTAAAGAGGCTCTAATTTTGTTTCCTAAATAGATTTTCCCGCTCTTCACTGTCAGAGCGCATTAACGAGCATTTGATTCATGCCTTTCTCGGCTCGGAGAGCCATTTATTTTAATCTCCTGGTTCGTGGCTGCAAGGGGCGGATCCATGCAGCCGAAATCAGACCCCTTGCCTTCTCCCTGCTCTCGCGACCTCTCTCTGGTTCGCAACACCCCTGGCGAAGCCAAAGGGCCGACCATTCCCCCTCTCCCATTCGACTCCATCTTTAGGTCCTGAACCCGTCTTCCTCCCGCTAGGTTGGACCCATTCAGAACAAAGGAAGCCGGACCAAAATTCTCCCTCCGACTCCCTGTTCATAAGCCCCTCTCCGACCTCTCTCTCTCCTTCCGACTCTCGCTCCCTCTAGGTAGTTTGCACAAGCCAAAAGGCGAAACCCTCTGCTCCTCCCGTTTCCACTCTCTCTTCCTCCAGGCAGACCTTGACGAGGCCCTTGCCGAGCTCGTCGCCTCACCTGATGCCTTCCAGCTTCCCGCAAGGCCGAGACTCTTCTACCTTCATCCCGCTTATATGAGCCGAAGGCCGACCTGCCCTAACTAAAGCTCCTACCTCCTGTCTCCCATTCACTCTACCTCAGGAAATCCTGTCACCGGTGTTGATCGCAGCTCTGATTAATTTTTAATTTTAATTTAATTGAGCAGCTCGAAGAACTTAGAGCTAGAAGCTCTTATAATATACGAGCTTGAGTATAGGCTTGAGCTCGAACTCGTGATTTGATAAGCTTGACTTATAAGCTCATTAATGAGTACAGTTCGAGCTAGTTCGTGAGTATGCTCGGCTCACTTACATCCCTAGCCTCCATGGCCTATGGTCACATGGGCTTTCTTTAGGTGAACTTAGAAGTAAGGGGCCCTGTGGAATGGCAGTTCTAATCCTAACTTTTAAGGATTTCTCAGTGGCTCTATATGCCGACTTGCCTAACGTTGAAGCTTACATGGCATAAATCCTACGCCATGAGCTACTCTACTTATTCCTGACTTGTTATTCATAATAGCCTCAAAACGACGGACGTCCCTGCAATTTGAAACATTGTTGTACCTCTCCTATGCATCCCTCGCAATGAAGAAAGGACTGGCTAGCCTGAACTGGCACATTTCTCTACTCAAACCATACTCTCTTCTAAATACATGAACATATTGCTCATATGAATTCCATCTCCAGAGGGCGCAAAAAGTTCTACCTTATGGTCATTGCATCGTCTATCATATTTTACGGGAAAGAAACAATATAGAATGCTTGGGGGCAATATTACTAGTGACTCAACTACTTCGTTCCTTATCTTCACTTAGAATTGAAGAGATGGAAGCACAACGAAGATTAGCATGAAATTGCCGGATCCTATCCTTATTCAATGGCTCAAAACGGATTCATTCTTCATTTATGTTAGGACTTTTCTTTGGTGGTTTGCCACCAAAGGTTTTGATCGGGGTTTACTTTGGTTTCCCCATCTAGTGTTACTGCAACCATGGGTTCTTAGCCACTTTTGTCCTCTTGAGTTCTAGCCTTGTATGAGCACGGCGTGCCTGAACATGCTCTTTTTTCCTCCTTTGCTTTGTTTTCATTGGACTTTCTTTTCTGTCATAGGGTATATTTTTAGGGACAAATTTTAAATAGGAGTTTATTATTTATTAAAATTAGTATAATGGGAATATTTAAAAAATAATTTAAAAAGGAGCAGCAATGTCAAATAAATACGTCAATCATTTGGCACATTCTCAATGCCGAAGTATTCAACTTAAAATAAAAAAAATAACAAAAATGGGGAGAGGGAGAGAGAAACGGGGAGAGAGATAGAGAAGGGGAGGTAGAGAGAGAATGTGGGAGAGAGCATGGGGAGGTAGAGAGATAGGGGAGAATAATAGAGAAAGAGAGAGGAAAGAGATGGGGAAAGAGTAATATGATATTTAATGGATATATAAAAATAATTTTAAATGATATTTAATAATATAGTTTTAAATAATAATAATATGATTTTTAAATGATATTTAATATATTTTTATCAAAATATTATTTTAAATGATTTTTTATATAATATTATGCTTATTTTTATATAATATTATTTAAATATCATTTTTAAATATTTGATAAAATTAATTAAAATTAAAAACTTTTATATATTAAAATTAATTTTGAAATTTTAAATATCATTTTTTAAAAATATCATTTTCCAAAAATTTTGATAAAATTAATTACAGATTTTGAAATATTAAAATTTTTTTAGCATGATGAATATTATAATTATTTGATTTATTTTAAGATAAATAAAATATAAATTAAAATTATTTTAATATAAATATAATTATTATACTTATTCATAGAAAAAATCATTTAAAACAAATTTTTACAAAATTATACTTATTGATTAATCATTTTCCAAAAAAATTTACAAAATATTATATAAGAAATCATTTCAAAATATATTTTGATAAAAATATATTAAATATCATTTAAAAATCATATTATTATTATTATTTAAAAATTATATTATTAAATATCATTTAAAAAATTATTAAATATCATTAAAAAAATTTTATATATCCATTAAAAATCATGTTAGTCTCTCCCTGATCTCTCCCCTCTCTCTCTCTCTTATTATCTTATTCTCGCTGTATTTCTCTCACTAGTCACTCATCCTCCCCTCCCCCATTTCTCTTTCTCCCCCTCCCCATCTCTTTCTCCCCCCCGCTCCCCATTTCTTTCTCTCTCCCCGTTACTCTCTCCCTCCCCTCCTTTTTTTATTTATTTATTTTAAGTTATATACGTCAAATCAGGCATTGAGAATCCGCTAAATGATTTGATGTTTCTATCATTTTTAGATTATTTTTTAAATATGTTCCTTATATTAATTTAAATAAATAGTAAGCTCTTTTTAAAAATTTGTCGTATTTTTAATCTCTAATAGTTTTTCTTATGATTTTTTTTTTGTGAAATTGAGAGCTGAGCGTAGAATGTATTGAAAAAGACTGGGTTAAAAATTACATCTTGAATATGTAAGAAAATCGAAATTTCTAAACGGGCAGGAGCAAAAAATAGGGGGTGAGCAGAAACTGTGAAGTTCCATAGGCTCAAAAGGGCCAATATCAGAAATTTATTGCAAAACAAGGACCAAATCGGTAGTGGCATGGCCAGTTGCACCATATAAGTAAGGGAGAAGATCGAAAGCAGGAGATAGGTGTCGCCTGGAGCCGAGACACAACCACTTGTACCAGATCATCATAGTCCAGCCAAAAAATCCACCACAGAGCAACATAAATGACCAAAATTGTCAAGAAGGAAATGCACCAAAACTAAGTGGCATGGCCGCCATCAAACTGGCAATTGATCATCTTAGTTCAATAGTTGTTCCTTTTCAGCAATTAATCATTTTAGCTCGATTGTTCCTTCCCCTCTGGAGGTTATAAGCAAGGCACGGAACTGAAAGAAGTTCAAATTTTCTAAACCGTTCAGAAGGGCCATCGATATCCAAGGAGGCAATATGTTCCAGACTTTGAAGGACAAACGACCCAATCCAAGGACGAAGGTGGACATTGGCCTTTCAGGTTCGTTACGAATATATATATATTTTCACTGTATTTTTACTATTTTAAAGAAATTTTTATATTAAAAACTATTTTAAAGACAATAAAAAAATTATCTCAAATAAAACCTAAAAATAACATTCAAGAACGAGCAAGAGAGAAAAAAAGATGATCAAGCATTTCATTCTCATTATCATAGTAACACAAGTGGCAATATTAATTCGTAAAAAAATTCTTGAATTTGGTATCAAGGCAAGGAGCTCCTGCTCTCAATTCACCTGGATTCTTTTTTTGTTTTAATGTACAATGTAAATTAAATTCATTTGAACCCTTTGCTCACACTCAACTAGTTTTTCTTCAATTCAAAGATTATTTAAATGTCTTATAATTTTGGGCATTTATCTTCTAATTTGAAGTATATATATTGTTGTTGAAATATCAAAGTAAATTTGAGAAATTTTATGTCAATTTTACACTCTCCGATTAGAAGTATTCAGTTCTAATGATCATTACCCCAAACAACACTAATTTTAGCATATTTATACAATACAAAATTTTAATGATAAATTGACCACAAGATTAAAAAAAAAATGGAACCAAAATATCAGAAGTCTAAAAATAAATTTTTATGAATACTACAACAAATGACAAAGAGAATATCATATCTTAGAATAATTTCAAAATTAATAATATTTTTTTAGGCTAGATTAGCTCTCGAATTCTATTCATTAGGATTCTCCAATTTATCTTTAACTATGCGCTATCAATAATTAAAATCTAGTTGAAGTGCTCACCAATAAATAATGAATTAATTAGCCATCACCCAGTCAACAACTTTTTTAGGGAAGCTGATAGTATTCCAAGATATATAGTCTGAAATTTTGTGTTTGGTACAGCAAGAGTTTGACAATGGCTAATAGGACGGTTCAAAGGATTAGGTAAGAACCATGTCCTTATCTCGTAACTGTAAGGTTGATAAACTTAGTAACCAGTATTAATGCTGACCATGACTTCATGGCAAGAATTTGAGGATTGATATGACCTTTATATTCCCTTGGCTTGGCCTCCAAGCTTCCCAGCTGTATAAATACCCCCACCACCCCTCTTCACAGGAAAAAGAAAAGAAGAAGAGTTTGCTCGAAGTTCTTTAAGTATTTTTCAAGTGATGGCCTCCATTGTAGCGCCCGGGTTGGTCCAAGCCTACGTGGAGAAGAAGCTCCACGAGGAGAAGATGAAGAGAATGAAGGAAGAGTTGGAAGGAAGCCAAGATAGCGAGATCAATGACGAATATGGGAAGAAAAACAGAAATCTCTTTGGTTTGTTGAGGAAGAAGGTCCACCACAATGAGTTTCCTAACCAGGCTAGGAGCTCAATGGATTGATCTAATTAGACAGCCATGGAAATTAACTAAATAATTTGTACAAGTCTTCTTTGTTGAGCTTAATTAGATAACTGTTCTATATTCTTTTTTATGTTATAATTTTAGTTGCTTGGTACTTATATCTGTAGTAGGAAGGGGCTGCGCCGTTTACTTTCCCTTTTGTAAATCTTTTGTTAAAGAAAAAAAAAACAGCAGAATTTTGCAGCCTAAATTAACTCCTACTGTATGCGTCTTAATTAATTTGGCAAGAAAAAAAAACAATTTATAAATATTGCTAAAGTTGATTATGTTGTCTGGGTTTTAGGTTCGATTCCTCTCAATCGTGTGATTCAGTTTGGACGGCTAGAATTAAATCCATCAAAACCATTTGAATACAGCCTCAGAATCCGAAATATTATCGATTGAACGGTTGCAGTATTTGCATCGATGATCGGAACAGCATTCACAATGCTAATCTTAATGGGCCTAACAGCTCCAGGATTAGATAAATACATTAGCTTAATAACGACGATAATTTGAGAAAATTCGAACACCTAATATGGCTGTTGAAATGCGCTAACGAAACAAATAACATAGAATGAGATCTATATACAAGGAATGAAAAAACTATAAAAAAGAGGCACATTTTCAACCATTATCTTTACAAAAGTAGCTAAAAGTCAGTGGTGGAGACCGGGATTGATGTTGAACATTTAGCGTTAGCTTGTGAAGGGGCATTTGTAAGAAATGAACTCAAACGGATCGTTGCTATCCTCTTTCATACGCCATAACTTTGCTTATATATATATACACACCTGTATCAGGGATGAGTCTCGAGGCAATCCAAGTTGGAAATTTCCAAAATTAAATTCAGGATCATCCAAACTCCAATTCCAGCAAAATTGTAGTCAAATTGAATATCTCAAAGAGGTGAACCCAACAACACCAAAATCGACTAATTCTGGCATCATTTGCGCACATAAATGCTTTACAAATAATTTATGATCGAGAGGATCAATATGGGTTGTCCGATATAGCACTTTAAATTTACCCTAGATCTTCTCCATATTTACGAGGCATGCTACTCTAAAAAATCTATAAATAAACCCCACTTCCAACATGAAAGGGGGCTTGAAGCCTTTGGTTGGAGAATCGAGAAAGCTTTGAGGCTTCAAGGATCCTGGAGTTCTACACATGCACACTGCCAGCGAACTTTTGCCGGACTACCGCCAGGCGCGCACCACCACCTATTTGCCGATCTTCGTTGGACTTCCGCTCGATCATCATCAGACTATTGCCTGGCAGCCGACTTCGATCTCTCCAACCACCATTTGGCACTCGACTTCGGTCCACTCGGACCCCCGTCGCCCACCGACTACGGTCCCTTTGACCACCGTCGTCTGCCGACTACAGTCCTTCCGATCACCGTCGCCCGCCGACTACGGTCCTTCTGATCACCATCGCCCGACTATGGTCCTCCCGACCTCCGTCATCCACCAACTATGGTCCTTCCAATCACCGTCGCCCAACTACGGTCCTTCCGACTATCGTCGCCCGACTATGGTCCTTCCGACCACCGTCATCCTACTACGATCCTTCCAACCTTTGTTGCCCAACTATGGTCCTTCCGACCACCGTCGCCTGCCTACTACAGTCCTTCCGACCATCATCGCCTGCCTCCTACAGTCCTTCCGACCATCATCGCTTGCCTATTACAGTCTTTCTAACCACCTTCGCTTGCCTACTACGGTCCTTCCAACATTTGTCATCCAAATACAATCCTACCAACCAAAGGAACAAGTCAACGCTCTCAAGAACAACTCTCACGACATTGAATTCTTTCAACCATGTAAAGTGATGTATATGATGTATATTTTCTACATTGACCCAACGTCTTCCCCTGAGGAAGACATCATTTGTAATCAATTACACATAATAGTGGATTCATTTCAACTAGGCCAGGCCTCATAATTTTTTCTCTTTTCAGGATTTTTGATGTAAAATCTCCGATATCTCTTATGAATATTTGTACCCCTCGCTTTTTTCTGTTTATGTGCTTGATGTTCGTTCAAAGTTAAGACGTTAAGCTCTATATCTCTATACCGCCACAAATGTTCGAGGACGCAACACACCCACATATATATATATATATATATATATATATATATATATATATATATATATATATATGGAAAAATTAAGGCTTTAGCAAATTTTCATTAATGATAAGAAATAATTACAAAAAGGTAAAACCCCCCGTATATATCTGGAACAAATCTATAGTATAAATATGGAGCTGTATTAAAGAGAAAATGATCTGAAGAAGCAAAGAAAACGAAGATCGGCTACATGAAACAAAGCTCGCGGAGGCAGAGGCGAATAAAAAGTAGCCCAAAACACAAAATACAAAAAGATACAAAACCACTGGACTCAGAATGTTCCAGTTAGCTCACAAAATAATAAATCATCAGCTTCAGAGGAACAAAATGCACTTTCGGTTGCCACCAGGACCCTCCATAAAGTGTAGATAGAGAATGAAAATTTCATAATATATATGATTTTAAAATAATTTAAAGATAATTCCTTATATTATAAATAATTGTATAAATTTTCTTTCAAATTTCAAAGAACTAGAGCTACAAACAGCCCCTCTAATTCCACAGCCATCACCGGTGGCCTCCCATGTCAAAGTTATTCCTCCCTTTGCCATGGCATCCAAGCTGCTCAGATGTACGAATATCCCCACACCAACTTTCTGGGCTTTTTCGCAAGCACCAACCAAAAGAAAAGAGAGAGTTTATACTGTGTTTGTCTTAATTTTTTGTTGTCTTTTTTTATGCAGGGATCAATCAGCAAAGTTTTGCAATGTAAAGCTGGCTAGTTTAGATGCGTATAGATCCTTGCATCTTAATTTTCTCTCATTCTCAATCAAATATTTATTTTTTAATTATTTTTTTGGAACGAGAGTATCTACCCCTGCCAATCCTTTAGAAGGCGCATGACGGCGTAACTAATCTCTCGGCGGAACATAGCGGAGCCAACCCACAAGCGCCGGGCCCATGCTTTGCTACTCTTCTCAAAGGAGGCTAGCCGCTTGAGAGGGGATTCGAACATGAGTTGGGGGGGAGGGGGTTCCCAATCATGCTCACCCACCAACCAAGCTAAGCCCGGTGGGTTTCTCAACCAAATATGAATGGTCAACGTCACTCCCATGCATGCTTTTCAATGTAAACTTTTTTGAAATCTCAACATGATTTACATCAAGATAGTTTTAAAGTCTTTAAATTTTTATTGATTAGTATCATACATAATAGTTAATGAACGCGTTAATTCAACTAAAAAATTTAACGACTGTTAAGGACGTCATATGCAAATCTTTTTAGGATATTTTAAGGCATTTTATTGTTTTTTTTATATATGACAATTTAGCAATTTGATTGTGAAAAGAATTATAAATTTTTTTTAAGAATCTACTAGAAAATTATAGTATAATAGAAATGTTATATTAGTCCGCGCATAAAATAACAATGCAAAAAATACTATCCCCTCACACTGTACAACTACAAATGGATGTTATTGCTCGTGAACTAATGGAGTCATCAATCAGCAATGGGCGTGTAGAGCTGGCTGATTGTGACGCGTTTTGGTCCTTTCTTCTTCATTTCCTCGCACACTCTACAACTACTACAAATGGATCAACGTCAATTCCAATTTCACCCAACATAACTTTTCGTGCAATCTTTTCTCAAGGGAAAAAATTATGTTAGAATATCCATCAATAATTATGCAGCTCATTTTTATATTTTGGTTGAAAATTTTGACTATTAATTAAGAGATTTTAAATTTAAAATTTATATATGTAATATTTGTGTGAATTTGCTTTTAATTGATTCAAAAATTAGAAAAAAAAAAGAAGGCTGTCTACCCAAAAAAACTAAAAACTTTAATTATGTAATTAAGTACTGAAAAAAAAATCAAATGGGCGACTGACTGTTGACTCAGATTTATCGATTCTTTCATTAAACAGGCGACTTGCTATAGTTATTTTCGCAATTTAAATTTATGGTCGAGCTTCTACTCTTTGCATTCACAGTTGTTTCTGTTCCTCCGAACGTAAGCTCACAAATCTATTGTTTTTGGAACTAAGCAATTTTTTTTTTTATGGGACGATTAACCAAGTAGGTTTGATGAGTAACTTTAGCTAGTTCAATATTGCAATTCCTCGTGGATGCGCCTTGGTCTTTACCATATTCGAATATACCAAAAAACAATAACAAAGGTTATGAAGATGAGACTAACCATCCAGCTCATTTAAAATAAAAGAAGTGTACTTCATATATATTATCTTATAGATGTTATGAATTTCAACCAAAAGAAAAAAAAAAGTAACAAAGCAAAATATGTAAACATGAAAGGAGAATAAGACGTTCGATCATCCTAATAGTTATCATCAATGAAAGAATAGAGAATAATCATCTAGCGTTTTCATGGCCATCTAATTAGCTCAAGCATTGAATCATGGCAAACTCATTGGGGGTGGATTTTATTTTGAATTTCGGCAATATGTAAGAAAAGATAAAAAATAAAATTTTTTGTTATAAAAATTAACTTACATGTAAAAATTTAGAAAATTGGAGAGTATATAGATGGGCTCAAGTGCTAAAATACAACTTTGAAGTAAAAGAGATTTATTTTCAATATAACGATAATACCCCTCTAATGTCTTTACTGACTAATCTAACACACCCCCACATTTAGGGTGGACTTTCTTCTTTAATAAGCCAAAGACAGTCTTCTTCTTCCCATCTTTGTCGCTGTTTTTGCTAACTTGGCCTCCTGCAAACTCTTCCTCCATTGTCTTCATCTTCTCCTTGTAGAGCTTCTTCGTTACATAGGCTTCCATCAACCCTGGGGCAATATTAGACGCCATGACTATGAAAAAGGAAAAAGAAAAAAATTAAGAACAGCTAGAACGACTAGAAACTCTTTTATCTTTTCCTTCGTTTGTGGCTTTGGAGAAACTCTGAAGGTTGGTGTGGGGGTATTTATACAACTGGGAAGCTTGAAAGCCAAGGCAAATGATGGAATATTCTTTATTTGACTTGGGAGGTCACATGTCTCCTTCTTAATAGCGAAAGGAGGAAGCTTGGATGTTAACCTCACATTATTTTCATGAAGTCATTGACAAGCAAAGGTTTTGGCATGTAGAGAGCTGGCTAGCTCAGTTGCGTGAAGCCCCTTTCTTCTTAATTTCCCTTCACAGTGACATTCTAACAACTATAAATGGTCAACATCAATAGTGGCCAGTTTCCCCCAAACATACTCTATGTGCTATCTTTCCTAATTTTGAGAAACAATCATAACAATTGATCGGTTTTCCAATCGCGGAAGTCCGTCCATCCACAGAAAGAGCTTTGTTTTGAGATAAAATTTGCGCAATTTATTATATGTAGATACTAGATAGCAGCTACACACGGTTAGATGAGGATAATCAGGAAGACTACTGTATATTACTGTTTACGCAGCTGTGTACATCCATCTCACTGACAACACCTAATAATTTCTTCAATATTTTGATTTTAAATATAAATTTTAAAAAATTATTATGGGTAGATCGATACTAGATAGATTTCTTTTTGAAGAAATTAAATAAGAAATTTCTTTTTGTTACCGATTCTAGCTAAAATGATTGTGAAAAACTCTTCATCATAGCTTCTAACAATTCAATCCGAATTTGAATATTAAGATGAGCAAACTGCAGCATTATAGTTACCATGAGAGGAATCGAACCAGCAACCGAGGCAACACATACACAATCAACTTCAACAATATACATACATATTTTCTTGCTTGCTGCCCATCACAAAGGTTATAGTAAAAGTTAGTTTAGGCTACCAAACTCTGTTTTTTTTTTCCCCTTCAACAACAGATTTACAAACCAAATAAAACAGGAAAATAAGATCAACGGAGCACCTCCTTCATCCTACATAAACAGTGTTTAAAAGAAATGTAGAACAGTTATCTAAACTCAACCAACAAACAAATACAAGCTGTAGTTAATTTCAATGGTCATCTCATGATTAGATCAATCCATGGAGCTTCCGGCCTGCTTGGGAAATTCATTGGGGTAGACTTTCTTCCTTAACAAGCCAAAAAAACTGTTCTTCTTCTTATTCTTCCCATTTTTGTCACTTATTTTGATATCTTGTCCTCCTCCGAGCTCTTCCTCCATTCTCTTCATCTTCTCCATGTGGAGCTTCTTCTCCACGTAGGCTTGGACCAAACCGGGAGCTACAATGGAGGTCATTTTAAATTAAGAAAACCTTAAGTCGAAACTCTTCCTTTTTTTCTTATTAGTCTTGTGAGGAGGGCGATGGGGGTATATATACAATGGGGAAGCTTGTTGGCCAAGTCACAGGAATATGAAATATGCTTTGACTTGACTTGGGAGGTCACTTATGATATTTTCTTAGCTTGGGAAGGGGGAAGGGGGAAGGAAGAAGGAAATTGATATATCAATCCTCACATTATTCTCGTGGGATCAGTGATCAGCATTAATATTGGCGACCTATCTTTTTCATTCCTACAACCAAAAGATAGAAGAGTGCTTTGTTACCAAACTTCTTTGTCTCTTGCCGGACGCTATCTGTTAGTGCATATAAGGCAAACGGGACCACTCATGATGATAGGCAGCTCTCCATATCACTGCAACCTGTACATGACATCAATGGAAAACGTCTCAGCCGCCTGCAGAAGCAACTGCCAAATTTCATTACAACCGTCCATGGAGATAAAACTTCAACGGCCAGATATTGAGTTTACTTATCATCTTCCTCACCTTCTATTAAGACACTTAATGTAAATAAAAAAGGTGGAGCGGTGACTTCAATGAGTATGATCAAGCGAAAATGTTATGCTCTGTTTCAATGTTCTGCTCTCTGTTTCATGTTCTTGCTGTGCAGATTTCTAGTTTTATACAGGAATGATCATAGTATCACATCTACGACCTTAGGGCTCCTTCTTATATATATATATATATATATATCCTCTACAATAAACTACAACTCCCAGAATGTCTTCTTCGACCATGTCTTCAACCTCCTCCCCGACTGCTAGTGCCAGCTATGGTCACCTTACAAAGACTCAAATCCCCTCCTCTCTTAAGTTTCTCACGAACAATATCAAAAATATTGTTCATTCCCACTTATCCTTTGATAATCATCCTACATGGAGAGCACAAGTTATTAAAGTCTTTCAAGCAAATGGGTTTCACAATTTTCTTGATGGCATTGCATTACCTCCACAGAAATATACCATCAGTTCAGATCAATCTCCTACACCGAATCATGTATACATTATGGCAACTTATTGATCAGAACTTAACAACGGCATTGTATTCAGTCATTTCTCCTCCTCTTCTTCCCT
Source organism: Dendrobium chrysotoxum (assembly GCA_019925795.1). Classification (NCBI taxonomy): domain Eukaryota; kingdom Viridiplantae; phylum Streptophyta; class Magnoliopsida; order Asparagales; family Orchidaceae; genus Dendrobium; species Dendrobium chrysotoxum. Next base: position 77,324,866 of record CM034313.1, read on the forward strand.
ATGTACTCAACCTTGAGAATACTCATTCGGTCTGGTTAACTATTGATAAATGGCTGCAATCTACTAATTGTTCCCGCATACTACAGCTCAAGAACGAACTTCACCATCTAACGATGAAGGACATGACAATGACTCAGTAACTTTCACTCATCAAATCAAAAGTAGATGCTATTAATGCCGCTGGTAGTAGTGTAGATACTGAGGATATCATATTATATACACTAAATGGTCTTCCTGCTACGTACAATACATTTAAAACATCTATTCGCACAAAGCTACAACCTATCAGTTTAGATGATCTATACTCCTTACTTTGTAGTAAGGAAATAAATTTGACACCAAAGCATTGCGTGAAAGTCAGCTTGTTGATACATCCGAACCCTCTGCAATTCTCTACACAACTCGGGGACGTGGCTGTAGACAGTCTTCTTCTGCAAGTTCTAGACCATATTTGAGGGGAGGAAGAAATACAGGTCGAGGATTTCGAACAACAAATCAGTCAATAGAATATCAGATTTGTCTTAGTCATGGTCACTCTACCGCCACCTACTAGTATTGGGCTGACTTGAATTTTCAGCCGCAGCCATCCTATGCTCTATCTGCTATTACAAATCCTACAAATGCATATTGGTATTTGGACACGGGTGCTTCATCACACCTAACTACTAATGCCTCTCAAATACATTCAGCTTAACCTTACAATGGCACAAACCAGATCACTGGTGGAAACAGATAGAGCTTACATATTGCAGCAGATGGATAGGGAATTTTACTTACTCCTTCTTATAAGCTATTACTCAATCCACTCTACTTTGTTCCTAAGCTGACACAACCTACTTTCTTTTAAATAGCTCACCACTAATAACAAATGTTCCATTCTTTTTGATTCTAATGGTTTTCAAATCAAAGATTTGAAGAATCACTCCACTCTCCTCCAAGGTCGCTGCCATCATGGATTGTATCCTGTCTCCACTGCATTCTTTACCAACAAGACAAATCCAGCCTCATCTCTGTCCAGCGCAACCTTATCCCTTTGGCACAACCATCTGGGTCATCCCAACTCTGCTACTTTAGCAATACTTCGAGCAAAGCATCCTTACATTATCACTAATTCTGTTTCTAGTCTATGTAACTCTTGTTCTCAATCTAAATGTCATCGTTCTAGTTTTACATTGTCTAATTCTTATGCAACTAAATCTCTTCAAATTATTCACTCTGATGTATGGGGTCTGTCCCCAATACCTTCAATTAATGGATTCAGATATTATATTATATTCATTAATGAATACTCTCATTTTACTTGGCTTTTTCCAATGCATCAAAAATCTGAAACTTTCCTTCATTTTAAAACTTATAAATCTATGGCTGAGGAATAATTTTATGAACAAATTACTGTATTTAGATCTGATTCTGGCACTAAATTTATAAATAAATTGTTTCAGTCTTTCCTCCGTGTTCATGGAATACAACAGCAATTTAACTGTCCTTACACCCCATAGCAAAATGGGTTAGCAGAGCGCAAGTACAGGCATATTATAGAAACTACAAGAACACTACTTCTTAATGCTAACTTACCCTATCATTTTTGGGTATATGCTATTCTCACTGTTGTATACTTAATCAATCGATTACTATTTCCAATCACCAATAATGTCTCCCCATATGAACAGCTTTACAATCAAACCCCACACAACAAATTTTTGAAAGTGTTTGGATGTCAATGCATTCCTCTACTTCCACCTCACAAATCACATCAACTTTCACCAAAAGCTATGCAATTCATTTTCTTATGTTATGCTCTGGCCTCCAAAGGCTATATCTGTCTTAATCTTCCCATTGGTAAGGTAATCACTTCAATGCATGTTCAATTTCAAGAAAGTGTATGTCCCTTTCACTCCACTTCTCCTTCCACTATAACATCATCGCAATCTTCTCTTCCAAATACTCCACCCTTGACTCTTGTGTCAATACCATCATCACCAGTTCAATCTGCTATAACCACTCCCACATTAACCTCCAAACTATCCACCTCACCATACAATTCTCATTTAATCACTCCTGCTTCTAATACTCTAGCCACTAGTAACACTTCTATCACAACCCAACCTGATTAGGACAGGTCCTATCATATTGAGTTGTGACAAGCAAACCCCAAGGTCTAGTTTTGAAATTTTTTCAGATTTTCTGCCAATATTCATTGAAATAAATGACAAACTATAAAGCTACTAAAATATTCAAATACTGAAAAACACATCCATAAAGTTTCTTTCATTCATTAAAATAAATATCTACACTACAGTATATGGCTACATATAAGAGCTACAGAACTAAAATTTTAACTAGTCATGACTGTATAAAAATCAAAATAGCAAAATACCTATGACCTTAGATCTTATCCTGAACTACCAGTCCACAACCTATTTTCCCTTACCAAATTTTAAAAATCAGAAGTAAAACCCTAGTGAGCTACAACAGCTCAGTAAGCGACACAAACTAATCAAAATTTTCAAATATTCTTTTATCAAATATTTTATCAAATATCTAAAAGCAGTTAAATGTAATTTAAATAAATCACTGAATTGAGAATCACAAAACTAAAAAATATAATAAATGCAGAGCAATTATTCTCTAATTTAAATAATAGTACAAAATAAATAAATAAATTAAAATTCATATCACAGAGTAGTTCATATCATATTTCTCGGATCCATACAGAATCTCAAAAGATTTTGGCCCCTTATGACTCCTTTTTTATTTGTGCTTATAGCACCAGAACATATCACACATCTCTGTCTCAAACAGAATCTCAAAGGATTCTGGCCCCTTATAACTTGCAATAATTCTCTGACACAGACAGAATCTCAAAGGATTCTGATCACTTATGGCTCCCAACAGATATAATTTAATCATATGTATACATATATCATCACATTATAACAATTAAAGAGTAATTGAGCATGTATCAAAATTTCACAGTCTTGTATAACGGTAGACAACAGAAAATTCAACTAGGCAAAAATGTATATTTTCAAAAAATTACCAAATTATCAGGGATTGTGTAAAATTATGTTTTAATATTTTTATTGTACTACACTACTATTTTTCAACATCAAGAAAAATTTTTATTCAATAAAAACCCTGCAAATTTCAACCCCCCCTAAAAAATTTTCAAAAAATTTTTAAAATATGCGTAATCGTAATCTCTACAACATTCAAAAAATTACAAGGTGAAAGTTTTACCTATGCAAACTTATCCCTGTTTTTCGCTAACTTATACAAAATTTTAATCAAAATATTCACTAAAATTTATACATTTTTGAAAATTGAGATGGGCATAATGTGACTCACCTCAAGACAAACAACTTTCCCAACTACATCGACGGATGAAAACGGACTGAAATCGACCAAAAATCATATTTTCTTTTTTCTCTCTCCTCTTTTTTTCTTATTCTCCCAAACTGTTCTCTATTTGTAAAAACGAGCTTAGTGGAGAAAAAGTCATTTTATAAGTTATTATGGCATAAGATATTTATATTAAAATATTAATTATTCTGTTTATTTAATATTAAAATATTAATTTTATTTCATTTCTTTTATAACTTTGAATCTGAAAATTAAAAAATTATAAAAAAATATTCATAAATTATCTAATTTTTTTTAGAATTTTCTGGTGAAATCAGTTTACAAAACGGACACTTGACGGTTCCTAAAATCTCACTTGTACTGACAGGTGCCGATTTCTTAAGAAATTTCGATAATGTACAAAAATTATGAAAAAATTAAGGAAGCTAAAACACAATATTATAAATGTTTTGGCGAAGACAGTTTCTGATTTGGACTTATTATGACTCCAGAACTAAATATTGACTGTTCTAAATCAAAAAAATTTATAAGAAAATTTAAGGGTTTCACAACTTCCTCCATGTCCACAACACCTCCACCTATTATGAAGACTCATAATATGACTACCCGCCTACAAACTGGTAACCTCAAACCTCGCTCCATCTTTAATCTCCTACATGTCACCAATACTTTAAATGGTCCAACTTGTTATAGCTTTGCCATTAAACTTCCTCAATAGCGAAATGTTATGTCTGAAGAATTTCAAGCTCTTCAATTACAAGGCACCTGGACACTTGTACCCCCTAATTCCACTTGTAATGTACTTAGAAACAAATGGCTCTTCCGAACCAAACTGAAAGAAGATGGTAGCTTTGCAAGATACACAGCTCATCTTGTTGCTCAAGGCTACAAACAAGAATATGGTCTAGATTTTCTAGAAACTTTCAGTATGATTGCCAAGTTTCAAACTGTCAGAGTCTTCATAACTATTTCTCTACACAACCATTGGAATATAACTCAGATTGATATCTCGAAAGCATTCATTTATGGGAAATTGTCGGAGGAGGTGTATATGGAACAACCAAATGGATTCATAGATCACATCTATCTTGATTATATTTGGAAGCTACATAAGGCTAGCCATCTATGGCCTCAAGCAAGCTATCTCCACATTCATTAATTATTTAATCAAATTGTGGTTTTACTTTTAGTGGGGTTGATCCCTCTTTGCCTCTTTACTCCAACTCTACTATATCAATCTACCTACTCATCTATGTAGATGATATTTTATTCACAGGAAATGATGCCATTGCTATTTCCAATTTACTTCATGATCTCCAACATCAATTCTCTGTAAAAAATCTCGGCAATCTCCATACATTTCTTGGCTTATAGGTGCAACGGTCTAACACAAATATCTTCATGCATCAAACTTCCTATGCCACTGCATTACTTGATAAAGCTGGAATGACCAATTGTTATCCTCTCCAAACACCCATTGCCCATAAACCCGACAACTCTCCAGACTCAGTGCTACCATTCCTCTACTGTAGCCTTGCTGGCTCTTTGCAGTAGCTAACTATACCTAGACCAGATATATCCTTCACTGTTAATCAAGTTTGTCAGCATATGAATCATCCCATAAATCATCATTTTCATATGCTAAAAAGGATAATGAGATATCTTAAGGGTACTCTTTCCTTCGGTCTACCTATTCAACTTGGTAAAATGATTCTAGCTGCCTATGCTGATGTTTTGATTGAAAAATATAGTTTTGAAAAAGTGTTTAATTTTCTTTGGGAAATATTTAATTTCTGGAATTTAAATTTTATAATCGAACACTTATTATGAATGATATATCACCTTGAAAGGTGAACATATCGTTCCCTAATATGTTCAAATTACAAATCTTTGAATTCATCTGATTATCGTAGTCAAACTCAAGGAGAAATAACATATGATCTCGAAAGATCAGAATAATGTTTAATCAAATATTTGACTGTAATAATCTAGATAATAGATCATTAATTTCATAAATAAATCAATAATAGAACGATATATCTTCCCGGAGAAAGAGGACATTGCTTATTATTAATTATTTGAAAATGATAATAATGATCCTCGAATTGATTTTCCCAAAGATAATCAACTAAAGGGTTTGAAAACTTAATTTTGAAAATCTGGTCTGAGTTTCTAAATCTCCTACGAGCGCAAGCCCTCGTAATTAATTACATCGTAGGAAACCAGAAATTTCCTGTGAAAACTCTCGATTAAAATAGTGATACAAATTTTATTTAAGATTTCAACGTTTGATATCAAAGGAGGTAGGGACTGGAATTTTCAATCGGGAATGATTCAATGTTGAACACTTATTTCTGGAGTCAAAGGAAGAAGGGTAGGAGGTGTCTTGAGATTCCGAATTACTTCAGAGACACCCCAACCTATCCTAAGTGTTGGACTTGAATTTGACTGAAAGATATTTAATGTTTAAGTGGTCAATTTTATTAGAAGGTGGGAATTAGATTCCCGGAAGTTGAGGTCTTGGGATTGAAGACTTGCCTCAGAACCTAACTCTAAAATGGGTACTGAGAATCAATAAACCCGGATCCTAGCTAATGCAATGCAATCTGGACTTACCCCAGCCTGGATTAGGGAGCCAGCTAAACCACCTAAACGCTTTAAAACTATGAGTCCGATCTTTATGAACGAGTGGTTAGGGACGTTGTTTAAGATTGAGTTTGAGGAGTTGGGGTTGACATCTAGAGCAGATTCCTAATTGACCCCTTAACTTATGTTGGGTGAAATGCTTAAGCTAAAACTGTAATTAAAGATTTAGACTCAAATTTAATTTGTATCAAATCCAATGCATGCTAGTTGACTCAATGAAATGCTTAAATTAAAATGAAGCAGTTTAAAAATCAGGCTTAAAAATAGATTTTATCCTAGAGATTGCACAACATCCCCTTGGACAGAACTGCACCCTAATAAGTCAGGTGGTCTGCCAAAACTCGCAGGCGGGGAGGTGCCTAACAAGGTAGAGAAAAGTTAATATGAATGCATGAAAAACTCCCGGTGAGTTCGGGCTTACTTCTTAAAAGCGTTAGAGTTACTATCTGAGCCTAAAATTTTTAAATTTTGTTTAAGTAGAAATAGTTTATGACCGTACCCTCACGAGCCTCCGATCGGATTCCAGGCTAAATCAAAATCGACATGCAATAGCGTTAAAAACTACTAAAAGCATGCGGGTCCTTAATCGAAATCAACATTAGGTAATCAAATCAATTAAATAAATGTTCAAACTGAAAGTCCATGTGGCAAGTGCCACTTAATAATACAACCCAGGGTCTGCATGAAAAATAAAGTGGCCGGGTACCACTGACTACAACCCAGATTCTACTCCTAAGACTCAAGTGACTTTGAGAATGGGTCTTCTCATTCTTCACTTCTTCGTCTTCTTATAACTCCTTGGATCGTCGGGTCCGGATATCCAAATGAAAAGAAACTCTCCCTTGAAAGGGGGTTATCTTTTCTCTTTGGATATTTTAAAAGTCATCCTAATTTAGGCTTCCAAATGGAGGAGGACTCTCCCCTAAGGGATGTCCTCTTCTCTTTGGAATCTAAATAGAATGTATATACCCGATTCTTAAGTCACTTTAAATAATTTACAACTCAATTATAATTCAAATCAAATTACATCAATAGAAATTAAAAATCTAGACTCAACAACCTGCAAGGTTATCCTAATAATCAACAGTTTAAAAATGACATCCCAAGCAGTTAATATATATAAAAATTAAAAAAATGCTCAAATCAGCCACACTTAGCCATGCTCTTTTTGATTTAAAAGGGGGACTTAAGCATTCTGGAGCACCTGTGCAGAAAATGACAACATTAATTTAAAGCTTAATTATTTGATTGCCCCCTTTAGTTTTAAATGTCCTATATGAGCATGACCACCTACATAAGATTGAATTAGTATAAATCATCTCTAGCCTAGGGGTAGATCTAACGTACAATCAAATCAATACAGAGTGCAGTAAATAAATAATCACATCAACATCAATTACTTAAATCTAGCAACCAGCATGCAATGAAAACCACGAAAAATCCAGCACATGTAAGTAGCAGAAAAGTAAACACCGGCCTAACCTAAGATTAGAGTTGGTTGTCCTAGCAAACCATCTAAAGTGTGAGAGGTAGGTTGTGTGGTTTTGATATGTCCTAAATAGGCACTTGATTGAAGTTGCTTGATATTCTAGTTGGTTGAAGGCTTAAGGGTATTTTAATTAAAATTTAAATCTTAATGATTTGAATTTGATTTTAAATTTAATTAAATTATTTGTTGGACACCACCTTTGTTGCACACCGAGGCCGTGAAGTTTATTTCACCTTCATTGGGGCTAATTTAATAGCCTCGTAGGCCTGGGTTACTCAGTGGTACCCGATATAATTAAGTGCTTTAAGTTTAATTAAGGGTTTGAGAGTTGATAAATTTTATTCAAATTGATTGATTGCTGGTTTTAAGTTTGAATTAATATTTTCTGGAATTTTGAATGATTTATTGAATTTTGGAATTTTCTGGATTATTTTAATGATTTAATTCAAGGGTCAAAAGTTGACTTTTTGATTTAAAGTGTTTTCTAAAAATTTAATAATTTATTAAAATACTAGACCTTAATATGATCAGTTAGACAGTAAGTACGCTAAAATTGGATTTTTCTAGATTTTATTATGAAGGTTTGAAGTTTTGACTTGAATTTGAACTAAATTTAACCAAAAGTTGACTTTTTTAAATTTGATTGATTTCTGGAAAGTTAACATTTTTGATAAATATTAGACCTTAAGATGAGTCATATGCCTTTGAGTTTGCTCAATTTGGAGTTTATTTGAATTAGTTATGAATTTTTAAAGTTTTGACAATTATTGAATTTTCAAAAATTGTTTAATTAAACCCCTTTTTATGGTTTGAATCCAAATGACTTCCAAACTCCTTGAAATCAACTCCAAAGATCAGGGATAACCTAAGAAGAGATTATCAAGTGTTTGAGAAATTTTTGGAATTTTTAATTATTTTTAATTAATTAAATTAATTAAATATTGAATTTCAATTAAACTTAAATTAAACTTAATTTTGAAGTCCAGTCAAGGGGATTTTATTTTTCACTGATTAAGGGTTCAATTCTGGTCAGTTTGAGTATCATTTGTAATTTTTGAATTTAAACTTGATTTATTATAATTTTTGGAAGGCTTAAAGGCTTAATTAAGGATCAATTTTGATTAAATTAATTAAGGGGCTTAATGATTTCAAAATCCAGTGGGAATTTTTTCTTAAGGCTGAGAGTGTCCCTATGTTCAAATTGTTTGAGTTTCAAGTCAAGAGGGTGTGAATCCTAATTATGGGAAATATTCTAAATTTTCTAAATCGAGTCCTTAATTATTGTCCTTAATAATGTCACTAAATTAAGTGGGTTCAAATCCATGTTCCACTAACCCTTGATATAACATGACAAGTAGACATGCAAACACAATCAAATCCTAGATCTAGGAGAACCCTAAAGCTAGGTGGTGTGTGCACCTACACATGCAATAATTAAAATGATTTATTTAATTTTTAACAAATTATTCAATGAATAATTAACTTAAGTAATTACTCATTGAATAATCACCACTCCACATTAATGCTATTCAATTACATTCAATCAATGTTTAACATTTCAAGAGATCTCTCAAATTTAAAAATTTAAATATATATAGTTTCAAAATATGCTTTAAAATATATATCCATATATACAACCCTATATATATATATAAGCTTTTTAAAATAAAATAATTTTAAAATATTATTAAAACAATTTTTAAAAGGTTGAGAGATTCTCTGACCTCTCTCAAAATGATTTGAAAATAAACATTAATTTTGAAAAATAATTAATGTAATATTTAATTAAATATCAATTAGATATTATATGCTTAATTATTTAAAAGTTATTTAGAATATACCTTAAAATAACTTCTTGACTTTGAATTAGAATATTCTAAAATAAACTTCTGATTATTTTAAGAATATATATATATATATATATATATATATATATATATATATATATATATATATATATATATATTAAAATAAAAGTTTAAATTTTAAAACATTTAATTTGATATTTTAATCAAAATAATAAATAATTAAATAATTTAAATTATTTGAAGAATCTTAAATATCTTAAAATAATTTTAATTTTAAAATATTCAAAATGTATTTTTATCTAATTAAAGATATTTTAAATTAGATTTTGAGTTTTTTTTACAAATATTTAAGTTAATATTTAGATAAATATTAAATAAATATTTGAAAATTAAAAGTCTTAAAATCATTTAAAATATATAACATATTTTAAGATTTTTTTTTAAATAAAAGATCTTAAAATTATGAAAATTTTGAGATATTACATATAATTTTTGGATTTATGGTTAATTTTTAATCATTTTATCAAAAGAAATTAGGTTTTAAAATAAAAAAGAAACTATTTTTTATTAATTTAATAGGTTCTGACGGCCGGAGGTCCACGTGGCACCATCCGATTCAAAACGCGCCAGCGGCGGCTGCTAGCGCGACGCGTGGATGCTTCGGATTTGTTGTTCCAAATGCGGCGGCGGCGGCATTTAATACCAATCATTAGGCGGTGGCGGCGGGTCCACACGGGATCACTTATCCACATAAGCAAGAGGTCTCGTGCCGTTAGATGCTCCGTGTTTTGAATCGACGGTCTTGATTGAGCCATATCGCACACAGAACAGCGGGCTTGAATACATGGTCAAACGAGACGCCGAAAGATGGGATCGAAGCCGTTGATCTCAAGATCAACGGCTTAAACAAAGTGCAGTTCAAATGCAGCTCGTTTGAAGCCCTAGTTCAGGTTTTTTTGAGTTTTCTCTCGATCGGATCGATAGTTTTTCTTGAAATTTTAAATCTAGGCCTTGCTTTTGAACAGAATTAATATGGTAGTGTTTGGACGGTTCAATAAGCACTTAATAAAAAGTTAATTAAATCTAAGTGTATTTAACTAGGGTTAAGGATTTTGAGCAAACTAACCGTTGGATTTGCGTATTTTTGGATTCTCTGAATTTGTGGTTTGTCCACGTATAATTTTGTAGAAGACCCCCTGAGCTTTTGACGCCTGGATTAAGAGCTAAATACTTTGGATGGATTTAGCCTTTTGCTCGCCAGAAAGCTCGTCGGCGATGGCTTTGACCGGCTAGATTTAAGTGGGAAAGTGTGTGGGAGTTCTCTGGGAGCTTGAAAGAACAGAGAGTCCGTCTGGAAGGAGCTTGAGAGGTGAGAGAGGGTAGCTTGAATAATGAGAGCTCATTCCCAAGTTTTTTTCTATTGACATCCATCCAGCTTAATAGACAGCTAGGATCAACTGGGAGAGCTCCTAGATGGCAGCCATCTGTCCCTAGGCACTTAGAATAGCAGAGAATAAAAGGACAAGAGCACATGCCATATGAAAAGCTTGTTTTAGCCTCTAGTCCATGTGGGTTTGATTGAGAGCCATTTGATTTTAATCAGAGGGCTAGGGAGAGTTCTAAGAATGTTCTAGAGTACTTCTTAACAGCTGGAATATGTTAGAGTAAAGGGAAAAGGCTTGGACCAAGCTTTTTGACCACTTAAGACCATTAGAAAAGCTTGTTGACTAGTTTGACTAGTCAACAGTTAAATTGACTGCCAAGGTGGCAGTCAAGTAGTCTTAAGCACTGATTTAGAAAAGGTTGGAGGGGATTTGATGATTAAGGCTTGAGTTTTGAATATTTAAAAGGGGGTTTGAGATGGTTTGACCAAGCTTAATTGAGTTGACTTGGTCAAATCAACTAGAATTCAACTCAAGGTAGATTTGGAAATACTTGAGCCATTATTTGAAGTAGACTTAAGGCTTGATGATATAGAAATGGCTTGAAAGAGGTTTTGAGGCTTGTAAGTTAGAGTTTGAATACATGGGAGGGAATTTAACTAAGTCATTGCAAGTTGACTTGGTCAAATGCATATGATTTGACTTGAGGTGGGTTTTAAAAAACATTCAAGGCATTGAATGATGTAGGTTTGAGGATTTAGAAAGTTTCAAATGAGTACTAGAAGGAACTTGACCTAAATGGATCTCATTTGATTGAACTTGAGCCAAGTTGACCAAGTCAACTTTTGACTAGGTCAAGGGGTCTAATCTAGGCCAAATCACTAAGATAAATGATTAGAGGAGTTTGAAAGGGTTTGAGGTTAATCTGGGGCTTAATTGGGTTTAAATGCCTTAAGAGTTTAAATTGGTCAACCTGGGTTGACTTGGTCAACCAGGTTGACCAGGGGCCAGGGTTTGAACTTAATCAATTTCAAATGATAAATGGAGTCTGGTAGATATGTTTTTAGGGTCTGGAATGGTCATCTAGATCAAATGACATGTTTAGGCCCTTAATGAGCCTAATAGGTCAACTAGGTTGACTTGGTCAACTAGGTTGACCCAGGGTCAGGGATTGGGTCCGACCAGTTCAGAATGACATTCTGAGTCTACTGGTGGTGGTCTCAAGGTCTGGAGAAGTCATTTGGTCAAAATGACCTATTTAGGCCCTAAAGGGCCTGGTTGGTCAACCTGGTTGACTTGGTCAACCAGATTGACCCAGAGGTTGGTTTTGGGTTCAACAGATTTGGTTTGATGATTGAAACTTGCTGGAGGTGATTGCATTTGATTTGGAGCTCATTTGGTTCAACTGACCATTTACCACCCATAGGGGTATTTTAGTCATTTTGACCCCTGGTCAACTAAGGGTCAAGTTGAGTCCAACAAAATACAGTTTATTTCTCAATGAGTCATAATCAAGGGTCTTGAAGTGATTGGAGGCTTTGGAGAAAGCTCCAGGGTCAAAATCCACTGGGTGGCAGGTCCAGTGACATAGACTGTAAATATTTAAAGGTTTTACAGCCTTTGGATTTCAATTCAATTTCTGGGGTTATAGACCTCAGAATGAGCTCAAATTTGGAGGGTTGCCTCTAGAGATATGTCACATCAGTGTGGAACTGATAGACCTTGAATCAAAGGTCATTTGATTGGGTTTTGAAGTATTCAAAGATTTGCTAGAAAAGGCTTTTAGGACTTAGACCTTTAGCCTTTGAATTTGAATTGGAATTCTGGTTTTGAGCTGGATTTTGAGCTTGAATGATAGGGTTTGAATTAAGTCTAGATTGAATTGAAGCTTAGATTGATCTAGATGAATCCTAGGGTTTAGAGTAGGTCCTGGGGTCCAGATCAGCTTAAAGGAATCTTAGGATCTAGAATAGATCCTAAAGTCTGGATTCTAGAATAATCCTAAGATCTATGATTTTCAAAGTCTAAGATCTAGAAGAATCCTAGGGTTTAGAGTAGATCCTAGGAACTGGAAGAATTTAAGGAATCCTAAGGTCTAGAACAGATCCTATGGAATGAAATCTAGGGGGATCTTAGAGTTTGAATTTTAGGAGATTCTAGAGTCTAAGAAATCCTGAGGTTTAAAGTTCAGGAGTATCCTAGGGTCTAGGGTCTAGAATAACCCTAATATCTAGAAATCCTATTATCTAGAGGAATCTTAGGATCTAGAGGCATCTTAAGATATAGAAATCCTAAGATCTAAGATAGGTCCTAAAGTCCTAGATAAATCTGGAAAATGAATCTAGATTGAACTAAGATCTAGATTAATTAGAGGCTGAAACTATATTGAGATCTGGATTGATATAAGATCAGATTGATCCTAGGGTCAAGATTGATCCTAAAGACTGGAAAGATCCTAAGGTCTGGATTGGTCCTACTGACCTCATACAAAAATGAGGTCAACAGCTGACTGGACAGGTGACAAGCTAGATAGAAAGTCTACGACTTGCCATTATATCTTTCTCAGATCTACCCTTATAAGCTGGAGTGATAAGAAACAATCTGCAATTTCCCACTCTTTTATAGAATCAAAATATCGGGCACTTACCGTTGCTGCCACAGATATTGTTTGGTTGCGCCGATTACTCCAGGAGTTTAATATTATTCTTACGACTCCAACTCCTCTTTACAGTGATAATATTTCAATAATCTCCCTAGCTAATAATCCAATTTTTCATGCAATGACCCAACACATTGAGATCAGTCATCACTACATTCGTGAGTGTATCAAATCTCAAATCATACATGTTTCATCATATATCTACAGAAGATCAAACTGTAGATATCTTTACAAAAGGGCTTCCAACTACTAGATTCTAACATCTCAGAAGCAAATTAACTCTTCACATTCGAACAATTAATTTGAGGGGGACTATTAGTGCATATAAGGCAAACGGGTCCACTCATGATGATAGGCAGCTCTCCATATCACTGCAACCTGTACATGATAGCAATGAAAAATGTCTCAGCCGCCTGTCGAAGCAACTGCCAAATTGCATCACAACCGTCCATGGAGATACGACTTCAATAGCCAAATATTGAGTTTACTTATCCTCTTCCTCACCTTCTATTAAGACACTTAATGTAAACAAAAATGGTGCAGCAACTTTAATGAGTATGATCAAGTGAAAATGTTATGCTTTGTTTAAATGTTCTGCTCTCTATTTAATGTTCTTGCTGTGCAGGTTTTTGATTTTATAAGAAAATTTATTAGTATCAGTAGTTACTTAAAACTGCCTTATTTGTGATTTTCGTGCTCTTTTTTTGGTAGTAAAAAAAATTCAGGCTATATGTTGGAATATCCACCTCACCCAAAAAGTTGGTAGAGCATAATGACGAAAGTGATTTAAAATAATTATAAAATTAGAGTATTTACACCAACTAGACAAAAGTACTGCTGGAGCAAGAATGGCTCTCCAAGTTTCTAAAATTAACTTAGATTTGAAAGGCCCATTGGTTCTATTGCCTGCTAAACAACTCTAATCATGGCCCAATTCCCTCGTCTCCTTTTTATCCCTTAAGCCTCTTCATATGCCCTCTTTCTTTAAACCACCTTTAAGCCACCACCTTCGCATCAGATGTTGGATCTAATGTTGTCTGAGGAGACACGCTGAGATTTGGATACACATTCGGACCAAGCACAAGAAGTGAGTGAGAGGGAAGGAAGAGACTATGGTTCTAAGAATCCCTTTAAGTTGACACTTTCAAAAGAGAAAAAGAGCCAAATTGAAGTTGGAGATGGTTAATTCTTAGGAGGGAGAAAGTAAGATCCTACGGTGGGACTATTTTGGCAAAAAATTTACTGTCACAAATATAATCAGTGACCTTTTATTTATAAATATGGATTAAGGTTAGTGATATTGGATGAGCTATATAATAAAATTTTTAAAAAAATGTACATAAGTAGATTCAATATACCTCTAAATGTAGAGAGCAAGCATGATTTCTAGTATTCATTAGATGGAAACTTCAATCATGTTCCATATAGAGGGTGAGTACTTTTAATGAAAATTTTTTTTTCTAGTTAAGCACTCGCAGTCAACAGGCAAGTGCTCTAAACGAGTAGTCAAGATCTTCGAGCTGTAGCTTGGAGAAGTAGGTGTATTCGAGAGTTCTAGTTCTTTGATGACTTGAGAGTTTGATCAACTTTATATTTGATTTGTCTTGTTGAGAATCGAATTATTGGAGACTTGAGTTGGTTCAAGTTTGACGACTTCTTAAGCTAGGTTTAGGCTCTTATGATAATTGATTAATCTAATTAAGATAAGTTTTATTAGTTTTGTGTGGAATCTGATTGTGTCAATCAATCGAGTTATACTGTTGTCTTAGATTTTAATTTAATCTGTTGGGTTTGTTGGGCGGTTGTAGGGGGTTCTCCCCTTACTTGAGTTTGGGTGCAAATCACCTGATTTTTTTTTTTTGTACAACGCCCCAGCACTGTATAGTTTGGTGGAAAAAGACAGAGCGAAGCGCTGCGGCGCTACCAGGGGGCACTGTGGTGCTACAACACTATTGCACAAATATGAGATAGAAAAATGATGACCAAATGATTCAAATCTCTCATGGTTATAGTCAACTCAAGTGTCTCGAATAGATGAATCCACAAGCCCAAAATTATCAAATTCTAATATCATTAAAGCGCCGAAAAAACGTTCTTTGATCGAGAAGTTTAATATGGGCTATCCAATTGAGTGTTTTGAGTTTTGGCTATATTTACGGAACATGTTACTCCCAAAAATTTATAAATGGACCTCACTCTCTATATGAAGAGGAACTTGGGGACTTGAACCTTGGTTTGAAACTCAAGAGAGCTCAAACGGTTGAAGAGTCTTTGATCTCCACTTGAGGATCATTGATGTCAAATCACCGCCTGACAACCGCCATCATACCATTGCTCAATATCTCCAATCGGACCATTTTTCGACCGTCGTTATAGAACAATCGCCCAATCTCCGCCATCAGATCACTACATGTTCGTTAATATTGAATCACCGCCACCGGACTTCCATGGCCTGACTATGCCAATATATCATCAGATAAATATAATTTATAAATATTGAAAGCTAAAGGTAAAACTAATCCGCATTATATGTTTTTGAACGTAGAATGAAGCAGCTTCATAGCTTTGTATAGCCTTTAATCAAATATTAATCGTATCTATTTTAGTCCCATGTCGTGAAATTAATATTAATCGTATCTATTTTAGTCCCATGTCATAGCTGAACTTAGTAACATAAGTTTGTTTACCCGTGTGGGAGCTTTGAGGTTGTTGAATGAGTCGTGGTTATAAATGCTCAACATGAGCGTTCAGCGTAATATTGTTGATAACAAACCCTACTGGACGATTGTTTCCTTCAATTATCCATTGGAATATAACTCGGTCACTCAGGACAACAATCTTTTTCGTAATTTTCCCTTTATGAAAAAATCAATTATTAAATTAAATTTGAAGTATTATTAGAATAAAACTCTATCCAAATTTGAAATAATACAAATTTTGTTTTATCTAAGAGTTATGAAATTTATATTATTTAAAAATAAATATAATTAATGATTTGTGGGACATTAGGACTTAAAGCAGGAACTTGATTAACATTTATTTGGTATTATTTTCCCTGAAGAATTTTATTTGTAGTTTATTGTGGGAAATAATTGCTGCACTTAACTTATCAGTGCTTATTTATAAAACGCTTGTTAAGCATATTATGCTTTTTGATTAGGTATAATCAAATGTCTCCGGACATAGTTCTCAGAACATTATTAATATTCATTAACGTAATACTTTCCTCTTCACAATAACTTTTCACTTTTAACCCACCCACCGACCCATCTTCTCATTATCAATTATTATATTACTTATCTTAATCTGAAAGCAGGGTAAATAGGACGTCCACCATCTCAAATTGGAAAAATAAACTGTTTTAGGGGCTAATTAAAGCTTCAGTTGAGACAGTTTTTTTCATTATTTTTTAGTACAAAATTATTTTGAATTATAAATTTTTATACTAAAAAAATTGCTTTAAAAAGCATTTAAAAAACTGTCCCAAACAAAGCTAGGTGTGGCAGTGTGCTAAATTGACTAATTTAAGACTTTGGTTCCATTTGGGACGGCTTTTTTGTTGTTTCTAAAAACACCTTTAAAGTACAAAAATTTCTAGTTCAAAATTTTTTTGTACTAAAAAATTATTTTTAGAAAGCAACAAAAAATTCGTCCCAAATGAATCCTTTGTTTGGAACAGTTTCTTACTGATTTTTATAAAAAAAATTTAAAAACTTCAAAAAAATAATGATAAAATACTATCCCAAATGAAGCCTAAAATATCTCCAAAGCCAAAAATATATAAAAAGTATGATTAGCTGTGCAGCAAAAACAAAGAAAAAGAAAGATTGTTACTGTCACGATTTTCCAATCACAGAAAGAGATCATGCGGACAAACCGCATAGTGAACAATGGGTTAGGAAATTTAAATGTTATTTTAGTGAATAAATGATTTTAGATGTTATATATATATATATATATATATATATATATATATATATATATATATAGAACAATATTAAGTGGTGAATGTAAATCCTCTTTAAATATATTGAACTTAAATTTATTCACGAAGATAAAAAATATATATTCTGCGCCCCCCCGGTTCAACCATTCGCTGATTCGCCCATTCCCGATCGCAGCCACACCGTCGCGCAAGGGTTTCACAATTCGTAGCTTCTCTCGCACTGCACCGTCGCGAAGGCTTTTCCTCCCACTCCCAGCGGCGACCGGCGGTGGCGGACGGCGGGCGAAGACAGCATGGACCTCCCCTACCTCGCCCCGACGACCTCGGCACGAGCCACGAAGGCCTTTTGTGTCGACTTGATCGAACAGATAGCAGCCCGAGAGGTTTTTTTTTTTTTTTTGATTTTATAAGTTATAATGTGGTATTATATCATTTGTTCTCTAAAATAGGCTTGTGAGATCTTTCTCTTCATTTTGTTGTGAGATCTTTGATTTTATTTTAGTTGATTTTATAAGTTTTATTTTTTGTTTCTTGTTTGATTTCTTAATAGATATATAATCAGATTAATCTTAAGGCTTCTTTGAGTTCGAATATTATGGAGAGATATTTCAAACGATCATCAATTCCAAAAATAGCAAATGATAATAGTAATCTGGTTAAAGATCATAACCAAAAGCGTATTCGAGTGGATGTTGATTTACCCAACAATATAGAAGTAAGTGTTGAAAATCTTTCATCTGATTTTGGAATACGTATTCCCATTGTTGACTTTAATCCTAATATTCGGGATGAAGTTCGAAGAATATATTTACAACGAGGGTCATTTCAACCTCGCAGTCATGATTTTCCAAAAATTAAATTCGGGATGAAAGACAGACGATTTAATCCTACTTGGTTTGACAAGTACTCTGATTGGCTAGATTATAGCATAAGCAAAGGCAAATCATATTGTCTTTATTGTTATCTGTTCAGAAAACCAAGTAGAGGCAAAGAAGAAGAAGAAGCATTTAATAAAAATGGATTTTTGAATTGGAAAAAAACAAATAAATTTAATCTTCATGTAGGAGGTCATAACAGTGCGCATAAGCACCTGATATTCAAAAAGATATTACTAGAGCATTCGCTATTGCTATTACAAAGTTTATATCTGAGGAGATTGGTGATAAATTTTACTCAGTTTTAGTTGATGAATCCCGTGACACATCCGCTAAAGAGTAAATGGCAATCGTAATGAAAGATGTTCTTGGTATCACTAATGAACTATCACAAGCTTTACAGAGAGGAGAACAAGATATTGTTAATGCTGTGTCTTTGGTGCGTATATGTAAAAAAAGACTGCATGATATGAGAGATAACAAGTGGATTGACTTCATCAGTAATGTTACCTCTTTCTGTGAGCAACACAAAATCAATGTTCCACATATGGATGACAAATGGGTTGCTCGTGGTCGACCACGCCATAGAGCTCAAGATATAACAAATTTATATCATTTCCAGGTTGAAATTTTTTACACAGTGCTTGATATGCAGCTTCAGGAGTTGAACAATCGGTTTACAGAAGTAAATACCGAACTGCTTTTGTGCATGGCATGTTTGAATCCTAATAGTGGATTTCATGCATTTAACAAAGACAAGTTGATTCGAATAACACAATTATATCCAACTGATTTTAGTCTTCTTGATTAGGCGGTTCTTGAAAATCAATTGGATACTTATATCATGGATATGCGATCTGATGATTAATTCGCCTCATTAAAAGATATTGGAAGTCTTGCTAAGAAATTGATCCAAGGTAGGAAGGGTGTAATATATCCTGTTGTTTTAGACTACTGGAATTGGCATTGGTATTACCCGTTGCTACAGCAGGCATTAAAAGAGCATTTTCTGCCATGAATATTATAAAAAATCGACTGCGAAATAGGATTGGCGATCAATGGATGAATGATTTATTAATTGCTTATGTTGAAAAAGAAATTTTAGATTCTATTGATAATGAAGTAATCATTCAACTCTTTCAGAATATGAAGAGTAGACGTTATAAATTGTAAGTTTTTTACTATCTTATATTTAATATTATATATTTTTGGATAATTATTAATAAAAAATTTTTAAAACTGCCTATACTGGTCTCAAGCCCAGACGAAAAAAGTTCATGGAAAATTTTAATAAAATAATTTAGGCCCCCCTTGATAAATTTTCTGGCTCCGCCACTGTTCTGACTTGTATTCATTTACTATCGAGTTAGAAATGTGAACAAGTTTTAGACCATTAAATGATTGATTCAGTCGCATGAATGCGTTTATGTTTCCTAACTTAACAATCATATTGATTATATATTCAAAATAAAGTTGGTAGAATGAGCGCAATTAGCAGCAGTTAACCTTTGTGACTAATGATTTTTTATATTAATTATGGGTAGTGGCAAAATTAGGAAAAGATTAATGAAATAATAAAAAAGTTATGCCCAACTAATCAAAACCTTCATTCAACTACCTCTCATATCCCATATTATCTAATCACCATCATTCGGCTATAATCATCCAACAGTCATCTATTGATTATCATCATGTGACCATCATCACTCGATTATCATAATTCATTCATCATCATCCGACCACTATCTCTCGTCTATCGTCGTCTGAATAATATCCTACACTCATCATAATCAATTCACTGATCATGATTATCTTATTGTCATCATGAAATCATCAACATCGATTGTCGTCTAATAACACTAACTATTACATCTCCAATATTCTCCCTCTTATTTATAGAAATACAAACTTATAATGTATATTATATAATCATGTTTTCTCCAATTGCTGGAAAGAGCAAACTCTTGTAATATATCTTCATAATGGATCATCTCATCTAGGTTCGGCTTCATGATTTTTTTTTTCTTTTATCAGATTTTTCATGTAAAAATTCAATCATCTCCTATTTTGTTGTTATCTGTATGCCTTGGATCTTCATGAAAAGTTAAGACCTAAAAATTTTAAATGCAACAATGGAAACATTTTTAATGAGATGGATGTGTGTTGACATTTTTGGAAACATGCACAAATAATGTGCGAAGAAAGTCGGCAATACTCATGCTTGTTAGACATATATTAAATTAATAATGAATAATAGAAAATGAACTCCGAACATAGAGAGATTATTCCATCCGGCATCCGGACGTCCGGATTGTGATGTACACACTGTGTATAAATAGTGTGTATAATTTTGTATACATTATTTGTACACAGTGTGTACATCACAAATCCGGACGGTCCAGACACCGAACGGAATAATTTCTCCCAAACATAGCCTACAAATATTTGATATGATGTTATTGTTGATTTTGATCACGACTGCAACAACAATAGTAGAAACCTAATGACATAAACCATGTAGAGGACAAGACGACATACACCAACTGCAGATACTTGAATAAGACCTCCTCCTCTTCGACTAGCAATCTACATGCAGGCATCTTCATCTCACATCAAACCCTGCACGCTAAATCACAATACATTGTTACCAACCAAACATCTAGGCACAAGGACTCTAAACAACAAAGTGACCTACATACAACATTCAAAGCTCATCACAGTAGTTCAACCACAGAAAATAATACAACAACTCATATAGAAAATTCCTCATAACGGAACTACAGGCTATCGCGAGGAAATTATTAGATTTTTATCCCACAAAGCAATCTAAAGAGAAGTTCCGTTATTTGAACGTTGAAGCAATTGATGGACGCTTCATTCCCTCCCGATCTCGAGCAGTGTCCAAAGCCGACGACGAGATGATTGTGGGATGAATCTTCTTCTTCTTCTTCTTCTTAGATCTCTTCTCCCCAACAACTCCGCCCTCTTTTTCTATACTCTTGAACTTCTCCTTGCATTGCTTTCTTTGGACATTAAGACTAGCATAAGCCAAACCTATAGACATGTCTAGCTATAAATGGAAGAAAGTAACGCTTTATATAAGCTTAATTTTCTAGCTTGTCATATGGGGATTGATCTTCATGAGTGCAATTTATAGGCCAACTGAATGAGTTTTAATTATGTCAACTTGTTTGGTGTTGACATTGTGGAGGATGAGCTTAATTAGTGGCAGCTTAGTCGGTGATGACTCCCCAATGAGTAATTTTAGCAAGTGTGAGTTATTGTGGGATGTCATTGTCGAAAACAATTTATCTCAGTGCTTATCTGTAAACTAATTGTTAAGGGTAATATGCTTTGTGATTAGGACTAATCAAATGTAATCCTCCGTAGTATAGATAAGGAAAGAAATACTGGTGGCTGATCCAGTGTGCTAATTCTGCTCTACTGTATTAGCCATCAGCTCAATGCCTTTTCTCCACTAACTTGAATGGATATTTGGTCTTGAATAAACGTTTATGGAAAATAAATATATTAAATAAGGGTGCTAATCAGCCAAAGATAAATGAATTGGAGTTTTGTTCGGCTCTATTTATCAACAATTAATTTGAATATAAAAGAGCTTAAAATTTTTAATAAACTGAAAATTTTCGAGCTTATTTTTAAACTAATTGTTTATCAAAAAATTATAACCATTTAATGATGTATTCTGTGCTTATTTGTAAACTTTATGATTAGGAATAATAATTAAGTGTATGCTCCTTAGTTTCTCAGATCATTACTTTGACGACGAACTATTCTTTTCTTCTTAATTATCGTTTTCTAAATTGTATTTTCATGCTTATCATCTTAAGTGCAAATCAAATTCAAATCTCACTATTTATTTTTATCCATATTAGCAATTATTCATAAAATTAGCCAACTTCATTTTCCTCCTTTCCCTTCTCCCACATTTTCAGTCAAATGAATAAGGAATTGAAACGTTAGCAATTTCAATATATGTAAACAACAATATTTTCAACATTAACATGAAAATATTAGTACTTTCAACATGTATAAATAATACTTGTCATATTATAAAAGTATATAGAATACTCATAACCAATAATTTACCTGTATATTTTCTCTTTCTTCTTTTTCATGCATTTTCAGGCACATAAGTATAGGAATATCCGAATATCAATGCTTTCAATATTATATAAAAAGTATCTACCATATCATATAATTATATAAATTTTCACATGCACGACAAACAATAGGGTTAAAAGTTTAGCATTCTATAAAATTTCTATTAGTGCTAATATATTTGTTAAAATGCTTGAAATGTCATATAACGAGAATGCCTGATGAAAATTTAATTTATACATATTAATATGACCAAAATACTCTATTCTATAATATATTAAAAGTAACATTATGAAAGTTTTCCTAATATTCAACAATCTTAGTTTGTACGAAATTTAGCCAAATATAACACCAAAATTTCACAAAGAGCCATAAAATTAAAGTCTGAAATAGGGTAACACTAACTTACCTCAATTTCAACAATATTTTCAACTATCTCGACAGATGAAATCAGCTTTAAGACCTTCAAACATAGTTTCTCTCTCCTCTCTTTCTTCTATTTCTCTTCTCCTCCTCTCCCGACCAAGGAAACGAATGAAACAAAAAATGAGTTTGTGAAAGTGGACTTAAATATTTATATAAAATATTTTACCTATCGATGTTGTGGTAAGTTGTAAACTAGAACTCTATCCAGAAAACAGCGCCGCATCACCAACGCTATAGCACTACGGCACCTGCAAGAGAGGCTTCCCACTTATCAATTTCTTGAAAATAGAGACATTAGCATAACGATGCTGCTGTAGCGCTACAAACTAAGAGGGCGGCGCCACAACACCCGAAAGGGACACTTCAAACTTATCAATTTTTCTTCCAAATTTAATCAAGAAAATTAATACAACCTTAATGGTTTACAAAGAATCAATAAATGTCACGTAAACATACAAATTTTACCTGGTTTGAATTATCACTGCATGTAGTTCAATTACTATACAAGAATTCATTATATTCTCCGCTCCTTAGTATAATGTCATTTTTTACATTCATTACAAGTTAGCAATAAAAATAAATATAGATAGAGCTATCTCATCTCAGCCTCTTTCTCTCATGTGGCCTCTCTATCTATTATGTGCTTCAACTAAGCTTTAACCATAGGGATTTTATTATTCCTTAGTTGCATGTATTACTTCATAAACTAGGCTACTCTTGTTCCTCTCTATAAGTCATGTTAGGTTGTACATGAATTTCATCCTATAGAATTTTTGTACTCAAGATCAATAAAACATTTTTTAAAAATAGAAACATTGAATATATTATATATATCAGATATGTGATCTGGTAATAATATCCTATGCATATATTTTCTAACTCTACTGATCACTTTGAAAGGTCTAATATATTATGGATTAAACTTCCTTTTTTACCAAATTTGCTCACATTCTTCATAAGGAAAACTTTCTAAAGTATAAAGGCTCGCACTTGAAATTTAACAGCACAATACTTCAGATTATAATCCTTTCTCTATATGTCCAATGTTGCTCTTAGTCTATCCATGATCAATCTAATATTTTTAGTGACATCATCCACAAATTTAGGACCCATCAATCTTCTCTCACCAACTTCTATCCAAGACAAAGATCTCCTACACCTCCTACCATATAATATTTCATATGGTGCCATACCAATATTGGGCTAAAAGTTACTATTTTAAGTAAATTCAATCAAGGGATTATATTCCTCTAATATTCCTCCAAAATCAAGTACGCACAACCTCCATAAATCCTCAACCATTTATATAGTCCTCTTAGACTGACCATCAGTCTGTAGGTGGAAAGCTATATTGAAATTCAATTTAGTCTCCAAACTCTCCTGAATACATCTCCATAATCGGGGAACTTGCCATCCCAATAATAAATAATAACATTTGATATCCCATGCAATCTAAAAATCTCACGCACATACAGCTGTACCAACTTCTCAACTAAATCTGTTTGCTTCATTAGGAGAAAATGAGCTGACTATATCACCCAATCAACCATAATCCATACTCAATCATGGCCTTGCTTAGACTTTAGGAATCATATAACAAAATTCATTATGGCATATTTCCATTTTCACTCAATAATAAGTAAATGCTATAAAAAACTACTAAGTTTCTGATATTCTACTTTCACCATCAGATAAGTCAAATATTTTGACATAAATTTTTCTATATCATGCTTCAACCCAGGTCGCCAAAATA
Organism: Dendrobium chrysotoxum; assembly: GCA_019925795.1. Classification (NCBI taxonomy): domain Eukaryota; kingdom Viridiplantae; phylum Streptophyta; class Magnoliopsida; order Asparagales; family Orchidaceae; genus Dendrobium; species Dendrobium chrysotoxum. Next base: position 77,349,335 of record CM034313.1, read on the forward strand.
TCAATTTTAAATCATGATACATCTTACTGTTCAAATCACCTCTAACAAGAATTGTATATCCAAAATAATGAACTTCATGTAATATTTCTCTCCTCAAATCACCTCTAACAGGAAACCAAAGTCGACTCTCACAAGTTAATACACCATGAATCCATGATCATCCACCGGCAACTTGGCTCTCCTTCCAAATTGAATCTGGTCAACCAATCTTACATGTTATCATCTTATCTCTGAGCATCCTTAATTCTCTTCTGCAAAGAAGGTTAAATAATCATCTGTGAAAGAACTCATGCAACTCTATTAAATGGACACACAATTTCTAGCTCTAATTTCTCCATCTCTTAAATCAAAGGCTCCTCAAATGTAATCATACAAGCTGCCATCCTATTTGATTTCCTACTTAATGCATCAGCTACCATAATAGCTTTACTAATATGAAATATAATATTGATGTCATAATCCTTAATCGAATCCAGCCACCTCCTTTGCCTCTGTGGACCTCCGAAAGGAACACCGCATCGCGGGGGAACAGAATATAGAGGGTACGGCCACACTATCCCGAAAGATAAAACGATCGCAGGCCTCTGCGCTCTTCGCAAGCTGGCCAATAGGAGGGCAGATTAGATCATACATACGATTAACCATTGAGGATAGCGGCTCTCGCCAACGCACCCTGATGGGTAATAACATACGCGACCTGATCGGAACAACGGGTTTCCCCCACCTGATACATCAGCTTGAGTGGGGTTTATTTGATTGGGAGATTCAGTTTCCTACAGGTACAAGTCCCCGTGGTTAATTACATCTCAAGTCAAAGCCTGAGAAAATGCTCGATTAAGGATTCTATATTATTCTCCTAGATGGGATTGGCATATGGGGGAAATTAAGACTAGGAAATCCTACTCGAAGGGAAAGAATGGTTCAATTTGGCTTAGTCAACACACACGGTTCACACCAGCATCCGGAGAAATTAAGGTAGTAAGAATAAGCTGGAGAAAAGAAATAAATAATGCACTCATAGCATGCAAGAGAGAAGGATGGAGGTGGCATCATCCATGTGATGCGGATATGCAGGATTTATAGCCTCTAAAGGATAGAGGACTTACCCACCGATAAGGCATACTACGAGACACTAATAATAGTAGCCTTGAACCCTAGATCTAATGGGTTTAGTGTTCTACGCACAACACTAACACCCGTGTCCTAGCTAATGCATCATGGACTTATATCCTACCTGAAAAGGAATGTCAGGCAAGAGTCAGTATGGCGGGACAGGTCTAGTGCTCAAGTTAGGGAAGCACGTTGGAGGTCAAGTCTGAGCGGGAGCCAAAAGCTGGAGGTGGAAGGCCTCGAGCTCGGAATCAGAAGCAAGTCAGGACCGAGCATGCGGAGGCCTTGACTGTTTGTGCGACTGACTGTAGTTGACGAGAGCTACTAGCGATCGGAGGAAGAATCAGAAGAAGGCTCGGTTGGCAGAAGGTCGTCGGCTCGGCGCTGAGAGGGGAGGAGGTAGGGGTTCTGCCTGGAGCTTTTTCATGCTAGAGAGAGGGAGAAGATCAAGAGCATTCGACTTGGCCTGGGCTATGTGAATCCGAAAAAAAAAAATCCTTCCTGGGTTTCACTTCTTGTTCGAACAAAAGGGAGACTGAGAGGGAGATACGGAGGTTTCTAAAATCTGGAGCGCGATCCCTGACCATCACCAATGCTCATGGTAAATTCCTGCCGAAAATGAGAGGGGAATCCCACCATCATCGCCTCTAGCTCCGCCCCTTTGAAATCTTTCCATACCCGTTCGCAGCTAACAATGCGATCTCGGCTGAATCACAGATTTTGCTCGATAGCCGCCGTTGATGCGATTTCTAGATTTAGGAACAAATCTAAACTTATGAAAAAGTCAATTAATCTTTAATTGGAATTAAATTAAGCAAATTGAATTAAAATCAAGTTCAAAATCAAGTCCAATTCGGGTTAATTTGGGTCCTATCGAATTTAATTAATGAAATTAAGCCGGAATAAATGCATACTCTATTCGAATCGAGCTCGACAAGGCTTGAATGAATTAGTCCAATTTAATTGAATGCGATGGGGACTAACTCAACTCAGTTTCAAGTTAATTAAAATTTAATTAAATCTCATTAAGTCAATTCAATAAAGTTTGAGCTTAAACTGACACATTTGAACCCAAACCAATGTTAATTTGAATCAAATCGAACTCGACGGGGGTCAATGGCGTCGATTGAGGATGTTCGAGTGAAAAGATGTGTGAAAACGAGGTCAACAGCCTCAAGTTCAACTTCTTTTGAGTGAAGATGTACTTTAAGCGATAATAATCTATATGAATTTCACATCTCGCTTCATGCAGATAATGCCTCCAGATTTTCAATGTAAATACAATCTTCGCTAACTCTAACTCAAGTGTAGGATAATTCTTCTCTTTTTGCTTCAAATGTTTGAAAGCATATGCAATGAACTTTCAATACTACTCCAATACACAACCTAATTCTCTTAGAGAAGCATCAACAAACACTGAAAATCATTAACACCAAATGGAATAGTCATAACTAATGTCAACACTAAACAATCTTTCAACTTCTATAAACCGACCTCACACTCCAACGTTCAATTAAAAGGCACTACATTCTAAGTTAATCTTGTTAAAGGAATTGCAATATGTGAAAAGCCTCTAACAAACTTCCCATAATAATTGATCATGCCAAGAAAACTATGAACCTTTGATGTTCAAGTTAGTCTTAACCAATTAACTACTGCATGCATCTTTCGGGGATCTATAAATATCCCATCAGCACTCATCACATGGCTTAAAAATGTTATAAATTTTAGCTGAAATTCATACTTTGAGAATTTAGCATATAATCGGTGTTGCCTCGATGTCTCTAATGGTAACCTTAATAAGTTGCATGATCATCTTCAACTCTTGAGTACACTAATATATCATCAATAAAAATAATAATGAACTTATCTAAATATGCCTTGAACACCCGATTTATCAAATTCATGAATACAGTTGGTTCAATAGTCGCACCAAAAGATATGACTAGAAACTCATAATGGGCATAACGATTACTAAAAGTTATCTTTATCACATAATTCGCCTTTACCCTGAAGTGGTGGTACTGAGATCTCAAGTCTATTTTTAAAAGCACAGAGACACCTTCTAACTGATCAAACAAATCATCAATCATGGACATGGGATACTTGTCCCTGATGGTCACCTTATGTAATCATCTATAATCAATGTACATGTGCATCATACCATCATTTTTTTATATAAAAAACAAGAGCTTCTCAAGAAGATACACTAGACCTAATAAAACCTCTATTTAATAACTCTTGTAATTCCTTATGTCATTCTATATGAGGTCTTTGTAATAGGAAATATACTATATATTACCTAAATACAGAATTCCACTTCTCTCTCAAGGGGTAAACTCACTAGCTGCTCAGGAAATATATTTGGAAACTATCGTACTACACTAACATCATCGATAACACCAAAAGATTTACTCACATCTTTCACATATGCAAGAAATATAGTCCCTTCCTCCATTATTTATCAACTTGTAGGGCTAATATCACACACCTTTGCCACTCTAAAATAAACTATTTCTCCACCAACACATAGTACTACCCTCTTCCCACTACAATCGATATAAGCCTCATACATATTTAATCAATTCATACCTAAAATGACGCCAAAATCCGTCAAAGCTAATACAATCAGCTCAGACTACAATTTCATATTTGAGATGTCAATCTCACATACACAAGTTTAAATAGCAACCAAATAATCCTTAATAGATAAAAGAATGGATAAAATAGACAATAAAGGAACATGGAGCAAAATCAAGCGATTAAGGGATCTTTTGAATGAATGATTAGTTTCATAATCAAATAAAATTCTACAGGATTGCTTATTGATACAGACTATACATATCATCACATCGGATACATCCCTAGTCCTCTGTTGAGTCAAGCTATGTATATTCGGGAGTATGTTAGAGTAACAATAGACTCTCTCTGGGCCCCTCTTAACTATAACTCTACAAACCTTCCACCTCCTCTACTTGTTACTTGAAGAGAAATTATTCTGTGAGGTCTCCGAAGTCCAATACAACACTGATACATATATTTATAATATTTGTCGCGTATGTTTTTTTCAAAGTTCTCCTACTTGAAGATCTCTTAGAAAAAGTTTTCGACGTGACTACCCCTTGCTAGCAGTCATGCATCTGCTCTCCTCTAACATCAGATCTCAATCATGCATTCTCTGCGAGTAATGTGCTATCCTGTGGCCAAACTAGCCACACCTAAGAGCTGTCCTGTAAACAAATAATAGATAATTTTGATCGTTTTTTATTTTTAACATACAGATTTTTAATAAATTTATTTTATAATTTATTTATAAATATATTTTGGATTAATATTTTTATTAAATTTCTTTGATTAAGTTCTAATTAGCACATAATTTATAATTTTAATAATTTTATTTGAAAATATAAAGATGAAAGTAAGACGAGATATCAAATTGACTTGCTTGCCAATTACAAAATTGTTTTTGGATAATTTAAAGCAATAAATTATAGGCATATAGTTTATAATAATAATAGTAATAATAGTTTTATTGATGATTTAATAAAGATAAGGAACTTTGTCTTCAATGAATTTAATTATATCAACTTTTAATATTTAGATATAAGTTTTAATATTTAAGTATATTCATATTTTCAAAGCTTAACTATGGTAAATATCAAAACTAAATACTCTAAATTATCATTTATATTAAATACTCTAAATGATGTACAACATGTGGATTATTAAATAGTATAATTCTTGAAAGTATTTGTAAGAGAATAGTGCTATGCAAATAATTATTCTTAAAAATAATGTCTATTATTTAAATTTAAATAAATTTGTAGAAATATCTTATGTAAACTTTGATATATCCATAAAACCGTTGTACAACATATGTGTTGACTCTAACTGTAATCCACGGAGGATTCCCGCTCTCGACCGACTCCACCTCAGCCACGATCGGACAAACCGCTCCCCACGATCGTGTAACCGCTCCTCACGACACAAAATGGCTCTCGCTCTCTCATTCCCGGGCGGACGTTATCAGAATCGGAAGGAGATCGCAAGCAAAGTAAGAAAACATACCTCTCGACCTCGGACACCTGCTTCCTCCCGCAAAGCCACGCCGACCGGACCTCAACCCTCCTCCGACCTTCGGCCAAGTCTTTGCTTCCCTCACCGAGCCGACTCCACACCAGTCGAATCCACACCACCGGCTGACTCACCCAAACCCGACGTCCATCTCCGCCTCCTGCTTCGACTCGCCGGACCTCCTCCGCCTCTAAGCCCGTCGATCCAGACGCCGAACCTCCCTCCGCCGATCCGCCTCCGGCCAACTCACCTCCGACTGCTCCGGCCGACTCCAGCCTTCTGCCCCCTCCATCTCCGACTCCAACCGTCGATCTCCCACCGTGCCCTAGCCCAAGACCCGTGCCCGAGCCTCGCCTCCTCTGGTCCAACTCCGACCCAGCCGAACGCCGCCTCCGCCGACGACCGACGCCGCCTCCGCCGACCAGCGCCCGAGCCCCGCCTCCCTGGTCTCCGACCTAGCCCGATCGGGCTCCTCCCGATCCGCCTCCCTCTCTGCATATTAACATATATATTATATAACTTATAATATTATCTTATAATATATATATATATATATATATATATATATATATATATATATATATATATATATTATAAGTTATAAATAATTATATGTATTATATCATATTTGTATATATGTATATACATATATAATATTATATAACATTTATAATATTATATAATAATAATAATTTTTTTATTATTATTATATAATAATATAATATTATATGTATAAAAAAAAGAGAAAAAGAAAAAAGAGAAAGGGAGAGAAATGAGAGGATTTTTCAAACAGGGATCGGCAATCGTCCGCAACCATTTAATCTGCGTCCAATCATCGTCAATTAGAGCTTTTGAAGATTGATTCCCGGGCCCGACAACGCCCTGAAGCCCCGGCCGTTGACTATCTTTCCGGCCGGGTGAACTTGAAAGGGCAAATGCCCTCCTTACCTCCCGGCGCCGGGGAGGGGACGCCGGAAGGCTGCCGAAATTTTCTCAAAATCCGGGACTTAGCCAAATTTTGAAAATTTTGGAGAAGCGTGCATTGATTTAATTTGGGATTAATTAATTAATTAATTATTAAATCAAAATTTAATTTTAATTAATTCATTTAATTAATTAAAAAAGAGGAAAATTGGGGAGCTTCAATTGAACATTCAGCAAAAATCACCAGCAATCATCCGCAACCACTCGATCTGCGTCCAATCTTCTGCAGCCACTCGATCTGCATCTAATCATCGGCAATCTTCGTCAATCAGAACTTCCAAAGATCAATCCTGGGCCCGACAACGCCCTGAAGCCCCCGGCCGTTGACTATCTTTCCGGCCGGGCGGACTTGAAAGGGCAAATGCCCTCCTTACCTCCCGGCGCCGGGGAGGGGACGCTGGAAGGCTGCCGAAAATTTCAATGAACAACAGGGGACTTAGGCAGAAAATTTGGAAATTGATTTGAACATAATTCAAACGTAAAATTGATTTTAAATCAAAAGTCAATCAAATAATGTTAAATTTGGACTCAAGCTTGAACCGGACTTCGATTCAAATTTGATATGAACTATAAGGGATTAAATTCATAATAACATAAAATTTGAAATTAAAAAAAAAAAAGCTAAATCAATTTGAACTTAAGCAAAAACTTGAACTCAGAGTTGATCCAGACTTGACTTTGAATGAACATTGGAGATATGACATTAAACTCAAAGGAAGCTTGAGCATAATCAGACGATTTGGAACACAACTCAACATAATCTTTGGCTCTCAAAAGTAACCTCTCCAAATAACTGTCACTCTCTGAGCAGCTCTCTAACAACCCTTTGAGCAAGGACAAGGGGCTTGTATCGAACAAATTAGATCACCAATGGGAGAGAATAGGGGAACTTGTAGCGAGCAAGATAATTCCCCTACGGATACAAGCACGATCTCCTAGTACCAATTGGACAAATATCCTCTACGCGCTATGATAAGCAACACTTAGAGGAGTCAACAAACTAAATGCAATAAGTGAAATCTAACACGCCACCGGATCCGCAATATGTGTACAAGCGGACAGAAGGCGTTCGTAGGCCCCTAAGTGAAATCTCGGGCAATTCTCTAAATGAAATTACCAGCACAATGGATCATATTTAAATATTTTAAAATACCCCTTATGTATTAGATATGATCCCTTAAACTGAAATGCCACCCCTGCATGTGCTCCGGTCAACATTTTAAAGTTACAAACACAAATGTTCGAGAATGCTGCGCAGGGTCAAATACTACAACCCGCATGTGCTCCGACCACCGCATATGATTTCAAAATCTAATGGTCTGAGAATGCTACGCGGGTCTAAATTCAAGTCTCATCCTCCTCCTCGAAAGGACTGGAGTCAACATGACTTAAATCACAAAATGTCTCCTAAAATCCTACGAAAACACTAGTGACTTTAACGTCACCCCGATGATGGCCGTGTTGATAGAAAATCTCAACCGGAGGGGTTTCAAATCCCAAATCAAACAAAATTCCAAATCTCTAAAATGAAATTTATCAACTAAAACTAAAAATCATCCACCTCCCGCGACCGTTTGTCGGGGGCGATAAATTTGAAATTAACCTCAGCTCACAAAGAGCGAATGCTTATCAGGTGTATCGCTACGATTCATCCTCAAACAGTCTCTTGCCAATAGGGACGTGGCATGTGCCCTCTGATCGGGTGGTTTTGCCGCAAAATGGCACCATTATATTACGATCACGGCCAAAGCCCGTATGTTCCCTAAAGGCGTCAAACCCTTGAGCGATGAATCATAGGGTATAGTCGATAGGCACAAAGCCCTCTGTCAGCTAAGATGGATTCAGATATATCCCCTTAGACAAACACCAACCCAGGTCTACAAGGTATTCTTGGACGAAGCAACCCATGGCTGCCGATAAGATGCCTTCTGTCAGGTTGGGTCGACTACCTCCTCTGACTAAGTAGACCAGGGATCATGACAGCCCGGGACGACGGAACCATGGGATCTTGATCGGGCTCGTCTTCACTCCCCCCACCCCAGTTTTAAGTTTATAGTGATAAATTCTAAATCATAAATTCAAATTCAAACCCTAAATTTGTTGCTATTATATACTGGATTTTAGATCCATGAGATCACTTTAATAACTAGCCTTAATCGAAAGTTCTCTCTCGTTATCGGGAGGGGTAATTAACTATAGGGGCTTGCGCCTATAGGAAACCAGAACTCAGATCATAAAGTCCTCACAAAATGAGGGCGAAATCTCTGGGTACTGTCATATCTAAAACCCAATCTGCCTTCTGAAAATTCATCCGGAACCTAATCTAGTTAAAACTCTTCACCGTCATCGCCATCAAACAAGGAAAATAGACTGATGACGGAGGAGAGGCCGGGAGTGCATCCTATGGAATTTTCGGAGCCCACAGATTTCTGGCGACTCCGCTGGGGACTGGTTTCTCTTTTCATCTTTGGCTAGATATACATAAATTACAATAGTAACAAAAATGTTGAAATTCTAATAAATTTGTTAAAATCAGGGTTTTTGAAATAATGCAATAAAAAATTTTATTATATATATATATATTTATATATATAATATTTTATTCTGTCTAGTCTCTGCACTTTGAAAGTGTGGGGTGATGTATCAATTTTTGACTACTAACCCTTACCTTTCTTTTGTGCAGAATGGAACTACAGAATACTCCATTTACCGTCCAACTGGGACGAGGCGCTAACATCCAGCTAGCGAATGCCGTCATTAACACCGGAGACTCTGAAGCCACTATCCGATTTGGAAGTTTAGAGTTCTCTGCAGCTACTGCAATGGCTGCCGCCGTACCTATTCACGGCATGATTGTTCAAGGCCATTCTGCGAGGCCTGACTCTGCTGAAACTTATGCACGATGTGCCTATTCCGTGCAACAACCACGAGCTGCTAGAACTGCTACTGCTAAAGCAGTTCAACAAAATAGAACCTCTGTCTTCGAAAGATTATCGCAGCCCAAGGCCCCAACCACAGAGAGGGTCGTAACTGGAGGAAGAATATCCGTGGTACCTACTAGGGCCACCACTCTGCCAACCAGGTTATCTGCACCTGGAAAGGATGATGCTGAAGCCTCCTCATCTGGAGGAAGGCTCACAAGAAGGCAAAGGAGAAAGTTGAATGCCAAACTACGAGCTCAACAACCACTGCCAGTGCATCCATCAACACTCCCAGCCTTGGAACCAGAGGTTAACGTTCCCACCCATAACAAGTTTACAAATCTAAAATGGGTGAAGAGGAACAGCCCTACTGGCGAGTTGAAACAGTCATTTTGGGATCAGCAGCCCCAAACCCCTATTCTTCAAACGAAGAAGCATGAAACTCTGTCCGCCAGGGTGCACAGAGTTTTGAAAGTTGCAAAAGAAAATGGCCTGATAAGGAAGAAATATCAAAGGCCATCGACATTTAAGGATAGGAGGATCCCACAAAGAGAGTTACCAACTGCCACGATAGCTCAGGAGAAATCGAGATCAACTCCATGCGGTGAACATTGGAGCGTGAATCCTAGACCTCGTGTTCAGGATTCCGCCATCAAAAGATCCCAGTGGAAGGGAAAAGAAATTTGGAGGCCGAGACCTCCTGAAAAAAGATCACTGCAAAAGAAAGTCAATATAGGCGTGACATCTGGTGCAGCCTCCCAGAGATTCGCCTTTAATAAGAATCGTCAACAATGGGTACCTAAGGAAAAGGTTCCTATTACTGACACTTGTAATAGTCGACACCTTGGAAAATTTTCCAAGGAATCCTATTGCCAGCTAACTTCAGCCTCTCAGAAGAAGGTCAAATTTGACCATACTCCTCCAATTGAAGAAGTTCATGTACCACATGTAGAGCCAGAGATCTACTGGAAGCGTCGCTCTGAGATTCGAGTACAAGAAAATGATAACGATGAAGATGAAGACACTATGGAGGTTGAGGTAGTCTACATGGTGGGACATGGTGATGAGCCACATCAAACACGTGGCTACCGACGACGTAATGAAGCAGGGCCCACTTCTTCTAAAACAACAACATCCCAAGAAGATCAAGCTCAGGACGAGCAATTAGAAGAAGAAGAAGTCCCATCGGGCGATGGACAAAATGATAATCAAGACAAAGAAGTGCTTGATGAGACATTAGCACAAGCACAAAGGCGTTTGAAACTCCAGATGAAAGAAAAAGATAAGGAGATATCCGATCTGAATAGCAAGATGACAGAAATGATGGCACAGATGACTACGATGATGCAGTTAATGCAGAAGAACATCATTACTACTCCTGCATTTCCTCAACCAACTGATCATCATACATCGGGTCAGCCCGTTAATCAGCAGATATCCAGTAGTGTTCCTACTAATTTGCCAACCGACCCAATACCTCAGGTGTCTGAAATTCGAATCACACCTGAAGGAGGAAATGAGGCTGATCGACTTGTTCATTTGCAAACTCACCATGATGTTGCAAATACATCTGAGCCAGTGATGACTCCGCAACTAGAATCAATAATCAATGAAAAGATTAAGGCTGTCATTGCCTCAGAGCAGGTAGAGAAGTTTGTGAGCAAGGGTCGCCCATATCCGGCCGAGTATGATCAGGTGCCTTACCCTAAAGGCTATTCAGTGCCTAAGTTTAATACTTTTAATGGCACCGGCAATCCTAAACAACACTTGGCTCAGTTTAAAGCAACATGTGGAAATACTGGGGGCGTTGATGCTCTGCTCTTCCGCCAATTCATTAGTAGTTTGACTGCAACTGCTTTTGAATGGTACACTGAGCTGCCCAATGATTCTGTTAAGACATTTTCAGAACTAGAGAATATGTTTGTAAAAAGGTTCGCCAGTGCTACGGAGAAGACTACTATCGCTGACCTTGCCTTAGAGAAACGAAAAAAGGGTGAGTCAGTGACAAAGTACATCACTCGTTGGCGTAATATGAGTATGAAATGCGAACAACAGTTAGAAGAGGAGCATGCTGTTCAACTACTTTTGGAAAACATCGATGATAAGATGTTGCCATTTTTATGTATGGCCTCTATCAGCACTTATCAAGAGCTACTGGACAGAGTAGCTAAGTTTGAAAAGTTGAACCTGTCCAAGTCTGAAAATTATTCAGATAGACCCCGAAGAAATAAAGTTGCAGATACTAGAAGGGATGAGATCTATTCTGCATCATCTTTAAGGATCGATAAAGAAAAACAATCTACTCCTAAAGATGATAAAGGAAGACAGTATTCTAAACCCCAGCCAAAACTAGTATTGGGAGGAAACAACAGGTCTCAAACTTTTCGTGATGGAGGAGAACGTTCGAAGCCAAGAACTGGTGATCGAATCACATCCCTTAAAGAGAAAATGAATAGAGAATATTCTTTTAAGAGGGAAAGTGTGGCAAAGTTATTCAAGCAAGCGCTTAATGCTGGTCTTGAATTACCTGAGTGTAAAAGACCAGAAGAAGCTGAGCAGAAAGATAATCCAAATTATTGCCCGTATCACCGAGTTATCAGCCACCCTATTGAAGATTGTTATGTCTTCAAAGACTGGCTTGAAAAGAAATATAGAGATGGTGAGTTCACGCTATCAAATAGCGTTCTAGTTCATCCAAAGAAGGAATCTGTGAAGGTGATTGTGTCTTCTCCTATATCTCCAATGAAGGAAGGAGACAAAATGAAGGGAAAAATGATGCCAGAAAAAGATGAATGGCAGACTGCAATCTCCAAGAAGACAAGGAAGATGATTAAGCAACTGGAAGGAGTTCCTGGTGTAGAATGGAAATCCTCTACGGAACCAGTTCTTGAATTGAAAGGAAATCGAAATTCAGGTGCATCCACTTCCAGGTCATCAACTCGAAGACGTTCTAATACTAAGCGGTTCTATAAAACATCCTCTAAGAAGTCTGACAACTCAAACAAGCATAACAGGCTAAAGAAGAAGAGGACCGCACTTCAAAAGATCATCAATAATTTGGAGGATTATCATCAACCAATAAGGCGGCCTATAACACTTGCAGATTTTATGTCTGGGCTTCAAATAGACCAATCAGAAGTGAAAAATGATGAACAAGAAGATGAAGAGTCACTCCATGTAGAAACATGCCGAGTCATCTCAGTAACATCAACTGCATGCCAACGAGACTCTTTTAAAGGTCATGGTGGGGGTCAAATAGCAATGTCTTCTACAAAAATGACTGATAAAGTGACATCAGAATTATGTCTGATGGTGCTACAGACAAATGGTGACTCAGAAGAAGAGTTGTGTTTTCCAAGTGACGATGAGTCGGATCAACAAATGGCTTCACAAATGGAGCGTGTAAAGCTGAATGAAGACTCTGAATATTCAACAAAATCTTCATCAAAAGAGGCTGAGTCGAATGAAGTGGCTCAAGTGCAGCTGAGAAGTGGCAAAGTATTGCCACCGCCATTAAAAAAGGGGTTATCAGGCAAAGACAAGGGAAAAGATATAATCATCAATGAAGAAATCATCCCTAAAGATCATAAGAAGAAATATGATACAAATAAGGGGATAGAATACAATATCATTTCCCACTTGAGAAAAATCCCAGCACAGCTCAGCATCTATGAAGCTCTTCTAATGTCAAGAGAGCTTCGAGAAACCTTGATACAGGCTCTGAAAAATCCAGAAAGATATGAGGCGTATTTCGCAGAAAGATGTTTGAGCGAAGTTCTTCATGCCAGAAATGAACCTGTTGTTACGTTCTCTGAAGAAGATCTCATGTTGGGGACTACAGAACATAATCGTCCTTTATATGTTACGGCAGAAAGTGATGGCAACATAATCAAGCGAATTCTGATTGACCCAGGGTCTTCAATAAATCTCATGAGCTTGCGCACACTAAGATCACTATCCCTAGATATTCAACATCTCGGGCCAGATAAACTTATGGTGCACGGTTTTAACGAGAAAGGGCAAAAAACTATCGGGTCATTTGTCCTTCCCCTTAAATTTGGAGAGCTATGCACAGAAGCCAAATTCCATATTATCGATGCAGACACTTCATTCAAGGCATTATTGGGTAGACCTTGGCTTCATGAGAATGGTCTTATTCCATCAACAATGCACCAATGCATGAAATATCTAAAAGATGGAGAAGAGTACCGGATCTCTGGCGATATACAACCCTTCGCAGTCCACGAAGTGAAAATTTATGATGATGCAAAATACTTCATTCCAAATGAAGTAAAGCCGATACAATCTCCAAAAATTAAAGCATCGACCTCAAGGAGTACAAAACAACCCAAAGAAGTTGAAGAAAAGCAGACAGGAAGAAAGAACATGATATCAAATCTTCCTAAAAGAGTTAATATGCTTCCTAAATCAAATAAAGTTGTACTCCATTTAGGAAGTGACACAGAGGAAGATGATGTCTCTGAAGCCTACAAGCCTTTGGTTAATGAAAAGCCAAAGGAAAATACTTTTGTGGTTACCTTAATCCCTCCACAACATTTCAGGGAAATCGTATCCCGCGAGGTGCATAATGTTGAAGAGCTTAAAACATTTTATGTACCTCCCCTACACGGAAGTAGAGGACCAGGAAGCTTATTTTATAAATTTGGAGAATATCAAGAAGAGAATCTTAATGAGCATGGGAATTTCAATGAAGATATAGAGATAATTCCTACAGAAATGCCCAGATATTGTCCCAAAAGAATTCAGCAGATGATACGGAAAGCTGGAATTCATAATATGGTTACTTGGCGACGAGCACGTTTCTTTCAAAGAATGTGGTGCCAAGAATTATCAAAGATGGGTAGTCGCGATACAAAAGGTCTTGGATTTATCACAGCAGAACATACTCAGAAAAATGTATGTTATGCGATAATAGATAAATGTCTGACTACTGAAGATACAGATACAAATGAAGAGAAAGATGTGGAAGCTAAACCTGCACCAGAAGAACTTGAAGATGGTGGACAGGCCGCTACCATGGATGAACTGAAAGAAATAAACTTGGGAACTGATAAGGACCCTCGCCCGACCTTTATCAGTGCTCTTCTATCTAAGAATAAAGTTGAAAAGATGAAAGCGTTACTCAATGAATTCAGGGACTGCTTTGCTTGGACATACGATGAAATGCCAGGCTTATCCCCTGATATAGCTGTTCATAAACTAGCCATTAAACCAGGTGCAATACCTGTTAAGCAAGCTTCAAGGCGAATGAGGCTAGAGATTGAAGAGCAAGTGATTGCAGAAACCAAGAAGCTTATCGAAGCAGGTTTCATTCGAGAAGAGAAATATGCTGATTGGATAGCCAATATTGTCCCAGTGAAAAAGAAGAACGGACAAATTCGTATATGTATTGACTATCGAGACCTGAATAAGGCATGTCCAAAAGATGACTTTCCACTTCCAATATCAGAATTGCTGGTTGACAATACGTCCAACTACGACATATTCTCATTTATGGATGGATCGTCGGGCTACAACCAAATCAGAATGGCACCTGAAGATGAGAAACATACATCTTTTAGGACTCCCATCGGCATATTCTGCTACACAGTTATGCCCTTTGGCTTAAAAAATGCTGGAGCTACATACCAAAGAGCTATGACACATATATTTGATGACCTCATCCACCAGAAAGTTGAATGCTATGTGGATGATCTTGTTGTCAAAAGTATAGATCGAAAAGATCATTTTGAAGATTTGAGAATTGTATTCGAAAGGATCAGAAAATTCAATCTCAAAATGAACCCGCTCAAATGTGCCTTCGGAGTTTCCTCAGGAAAGTTTCTTGGGTATGTAGTACGACATGGAGGGATTGAGGTTGATCCTAACAAAGTCAAGGCAATTATAGAAATGCCGCCTCCAAAAAGTCTTCGTCAACTTCGTTCTTTACAAGGACAGCTTGCGTTTATACGGCGATTTATCTCAAATCTATCTGGCAGATGTCAACCATTTGTAAAGCTGATGAAGAAAGATGTTCATTTCAAATGGGATGATGAATGTCAAGAAGCTTTTAATAGTATCAAGAGATATTTGTTAAGTCCGCCTATTCTTGCAGCACCAATTCCAGGGAAGCCTCTTATCCTATACACCGCAGCATTGGAAGAGTCCCTTGGGGCATTGCTAGCTCAGCACAATGAAGAAGGCAAAGAAAATGCACTCTACTACATCAGTCGAAGATTGATTGGAGCAGAGATACGTTACTCTTCAATTGAGAAACATTGTCTGGCGCTGATTTTTGCAGTTCAAAAACTCCGCCACTATATGCTATCTCATAAAATTATGTTGATATCAAAGATCGATCCGCTGAAGTTCTTGATGACAAGACCAGCGTTGACAGGTCGCCTAGCCAGGTGGGCAGTGATACTTCTGCAGTTTGATATCACATATCTTCCACAAAAGGCAGTAAAAGGGCAAGTTTTAGCAGATTTTCTTGCCGCACATCCCGTTCCTGCAGATTCATCACTCAATGATGATCTACCCGATGAACAAATTTTAGTTGTCCAAGAAGGAGAGAAGTTACAGATGTGGGAGATGTATTTTGATGGTGCATCGTCAATTAAACCTGCCCAACCTCCAAACCTCCCAAAAGCTCGAGCTGGTGTCGGTCTTATCTTCATAGCACCTAATGGAGGGATAATGAGATTTTCATTTGGTTTAACTGAACCCAGAACCAACAACGAAGCAGAATATGAAGCTTTAATAGCGGGTCTCGAGATCGCTATTTCAATGAAAATTCAAAACCTCAAAATTTTTGGTGATTCTCAGCTCATTATAAATCAAGTACTGGGTATCTATAAAATCGGCAGAGTCGGGTTGATTTACTATCATAGGCAAGTTCTCGAGCTTATGAAGCAAATTACAAATGTTACACTAATCCAAGTTTCTCGAGCCCATAATAGTAAAGCAGATTCTTTAGCAAAGCTTGCTAAAGAAATGGCGAGCATGAATAACGAGCCGGTGCTAATCAGTGTTAACACTCGTCGAGTACTTGAGCCAGCAATCTTATGTTCCCCGCAGGCAGAGGGGTCAACAAATTTAAGCCAGCAGGATACAACTTTGATTGTTCCTCAACCTCCCCAACAAATTATCCCCAAAAATCAAATAGATAAACCTCCAATATTTATAGAAAAAAGATGTGGCAGAACCTCTGAATCCTGGCTTGAATGCCTAGAGGTTGAAGAGCAAAATGACTGGAGGCAGCCTTTCATCGACTACTTCAGAGAAGGCAAACTCCCGACAGATAAATCATTAGCTACACAGATCAAAAAGAGAGCGTTGCGATATGCATTTGTTAACAACACACTATATCGAAGGTCGTTCGATCAAATGTGGCTACGATGTTTAGAGAGAGATGAAGCTGATAAAGTTATCTCTGAAGTTCACGAAGGACTATGTGGCGCACACCAATCGGGTCCTAAAATGGCCATTAAAATTAAAAGAATGGGTTATTACTGGCCATCAATGGCAAAAGATTGCACCAATCATGCAGATATATGTCATGAATGTCAAATTCATGGTAATATTATACATCAACCGCCAAATCCTTTACATCCCACTATAGCATCTTGGCCATTTGAATGCTGGGGGACAGATGTAATAGGGCCAATTGATCCACCATCATCTGCTGGACACCGCTTTATATTAGCTGCAACAGACTATTTTTCTAAATGGGCTGAAGCAGTTCCTTTTAGGGAAGTCACTTCTCATCATGTGATCAACTTCTTTACTCATAACATTGTCTATAGATTTGGGGTACCACGTCGTATAATATCAGACAACGGTCCAGCTTTTAAAAGCACTAAGATATACAAATTCATTGAGCGGCATAAAATCGATTGGCGATATTCATCGATCTATAATCCAAGAGCAAATGGATTAGCAGAAGCCTTCAATAAGACGCTCGTAAAGCTGATCAAGAAAATCCTCACTAAAAATAAAAGAGAGTGGCATACTAAGACGGCAGAAGCATTATGGGCATATCGTACTACATACAAGACTCCAACGAAAGCAACTCCTTATGCATTGGTGTTTGGAGCTGAAGCTGTGTTGCCTCTTGAAGTTGAATTGCCATCACTTCGAGTAGCTATTCAATACGACCTCACAGAAGAACAAAATGCTCGCCTACGAATGGAGGAGCTTGATGCACTTGATGAGGTCAGGCTCCAAGCTCAACAAAATTTAGAAATTTATCGAGCAAGAATGGTAAAATCATTCGACCGTATGGTACGCCCTCGAGTATTTCAAGAAGGAGAATTGGTCCTGGTGCTGAGAAGACCAATTATCCCACACCGAAGAATGGGTGGTAAATTCGAACCAAACTGGGAAGGCCCTTTTGTCATCGAGAAGGTGTACCAGGGAGGAGCCTATCAACTCATCGATATGGAAGGTCGACGACCTATGCCCCCGATCAATGGGAGATATCTCAAGAAGTACTATTCTTAGAGAAAGCAAGATAAGGTCACTCCCTCACAAAGAAAGAATACATTTCTAAGTTATCTTAGAAATTCTCCTGCAAGACAGGGGGCATTTTAAATATTTATTTGGGTTAACATTGATCCCCAAATAAATATTTAAAATCATTCAAAATGCTATTACTGCATAAATACAGGGCAGAAGCTCAGAAGCTGGTGACTTCAAGCAAGCAAATATGCAATCATTGAAGATTAATCTTCAAATACGCCAAACTCCTAAAGTTCAAATGAAAAGACTTTTGGTCTGATAACCTCAACAAATCAAATTCAACAAGTACAAGCTGTTATAGTACAAGTCCAGTGCTCAAACAGGTATAATATCAGTCTCAAAAAGCCTATATACGGCCGAGCCACTGACAGCTTTACCTACTCAACAAGCCATGATAAGAGGCCGTAGTAGGAAGGCACCTGTTTTGTTAGCCCGATGACAAATACTATCAAGTCCAATATTTGTCAAATTTATCAAATCAAAGTATTTAGATTCAGAAGATTTTCTCAACTAACAAAGGGAGTGAGGCAAAATCCAGAAGAAGATTCTCAATCAACTCAAAGGCACAAAGCCACAATGAAAGAATGGATAAAATAGACAATAAAGGAACATGAAGCAAAATCAAGCAATTAAGGGATCTTTTGAAGGAATGATTAGTTTCATAATCAAAAAAAATTCTACAGGATTGCTTATTGATACAGACTATATACATATCATCACATCAGATACATCCCTAGTCTCCTGTTGAGTCAAGTTATGTATATTCGGGAGTATGTTAGAGTAACAATAGACTCTCTCTGGGCCCCTCTTAACTATAACTCTACAAACCTTCCACCTCCTCTACTTACTACTTGAAGAGAAATTATTTTGTGCGGTCTCCGAAGTCCAATGCAACACTAATACATGTATTTATAATATTTGTCACGTATGTTTTTTTCAAAGTTCTCCTACTTGAAGATCTCTTAGAAAAAGTTTTCGACGTGACTACCCCTTGCTAGCAATCATGCATCTGCTCCCCTCTAACATCAGATCTCAATCATGCATTCTCTGCGAGTAATGTGCTATCCTGTGGGCTGTGGCCAAACTAGCCACACCTAAGAGCTGTCCTGTAAACAAATAATAGATAATTTTGATCGTTTTTTATTTTTAACATACAGATTTTTAAAAAATTTATTTATAAATATATTTTGGATTAATATTTTTATTAAATTTCTTTGATTAAGTTCTAATTAGCACATAATTTATAATTTTAATAATTTTATTTGAAAATATAAAGATGAAAGTAAGACGAGATATCAAATTGACTTGCTTGCCAATTACAAAATTGTTTTTGGATAATTTAAAGCAATAAATTATAGGCATATAGTTTATAATAATAATAGTAATAATAATTTTATTGATGACTTAATAAAGATAAGGAACTTTGCCTTCAATGAATTTAATTATATCAACTTTTAATATTTAGATATAAGTTTTAATATTTAAGTATATTCATATTTTCAAAGCTTAACTATGGTAAATATCAAAATTAAATACTCTAAATTATCATTTATATTAAATACTCTAAATGATGTACAACATGTGGATTATTAAATAGTATAATTCTTGAAAGTATTTGTAAGAGAATAGTGCTATGCAAATAATTATTCTTAAAAATAATGTCTATTATTTAAATTTAAATAAATTTGTAGAAATATCTTATGTAAACTTTGATATATCCATAAAACCGTTGTACAACATATGGATTATTATGTCTATATTCTTGATGTTCTTGCCTAAAAAATACATCACATTTAGGCTTCGTTTGGGACGGCTTTCTTATTACTTTTTAAAGTAACTTTTTAGTATAAAAATTTTTTGAACAAACAATTTTTGTACTAAAAAACTGCTTTAGAAAGCAATAAAAAAGTTGTCCCAAACGAAGCCAACGGCTTTCTTACTGCTTCTTAACGTAGCTTTTTAGTACATAAATTTTAATTTTTGTGCTAAAAAACTGTTTTAAGAAACAGTTAGAAAATAGTCTCAAACAAAGCTTTCATTTTGTAAGCATTCTGTACAGGCAAACCTATGGCTAAATCATTTGTTGGTACAAAGCTTTATTTATAAGGTACAATTTATATCGCCATTATATAGTTCCTAACTTCCTACACTTAAAAAAGAAGATTAGATCATTACAAGTTGCAAACAGAACAAAAACAATAATCAGAAGAATTACATCATCTTTATCATTCAAATGAACAAACTGCATCAGTATCTCATACAACCTTGGAAGAGCAAGCTTAGAATTTCTTCAACGTTCCAATTCTTTAAGAAATTTAACTGGCAAAATTGAACCTGCAGAATCATAAAGCATCAGAGCCGCCCAGCATTCCCAGTTCCTTGTGTTGAGAGGGACTTCAGAGGCTTGATATACAATTTTTTGTCAGAGGATTGTGCAAGAAGAACATCTGTTCGTCTTTGGTGCCTTCACCAATTGCTTTTCTGCAAGTTGAAAATGGCAAGTAGATGAAGAATGATGCTCAAATTGTGATTAAAATAGCAATGGCATTTAAAACTTGAATACTCTAAGAACATATGATGGTTCACTGTTTTTTTTATCTTTTCTTATGGTGTTTTCATATAGCAGTTGGCACGTAGAAATAGATCCAACGAGTAACAAGTAATTAGTATTCTATGTTTAGCATTTGTTAGAAATAAACAACGACCTGCTTTCTGAATGATTAGAGATATCTAATGACATTAAAGAAAAAAAAATAAATCGGATAGATAGAATACCATTCTTTTTATCAGTAGTGGTAGGCCTCACCACTAGGTGCATTGTAATTACGCTTTCAGGAAGATCCCCAACTGGTACCCTGGACTCCGCAAGTGTTCGATTATTCTCTAAAACTCTCCCAGCATTGATCAGCTTCAAATCATTTATTGTCTTTGGAGAAATTTCCTTACCTATCAACAAGTAGTACAGGTATAAAATCCGAAAGTGCAGGACATATATGCCAAATGCAAAAGAACTTTGAAGATAATGGTGCCAGACTAGATCTTGGGAAAAAATATCACCAAAGTACGAAGCTGAAACAAAAAGGGCATAAAAGAAAAGAATAATAACACTCAAACTATTTTTGGTATCATTAAAGTTGCTAAGGAAATAGATTCCTTAGTAAGCATTCTGAGCAAGGAATATTATAAGATATGAAAAAGACGAATCCTTATAAATTTGTTAGCTGAGCATTTCCCCGTAATACTGTCAGGTATTAATTCAACGACCAGATAGAGAAATAAAGCGTGATTGCATATGGAAAAACGGATCTAGTAATTCCTCCTGTCATCTTAGGATAAAACATTCTGCTGTTTATATGGTCTATTCTGATCTATCAGTTGCAAATTTTGAGAACACATTTTCTAAGGATCATTCAAAAGAATGACTAAAAAGAATAAATGAATTAAAATTCTACCATACTTTGTTGTCATTCTAATCGCAAAGCAAAAATTTAGACAACTGATAATTGAGAATAAGTGTTGAATTTCATTTTAAATCGCTTTTAGCATAAGATTTCACCGATGACTACTAACAATCCAATATATGTCACTTCTCTTAAAAACCCATAAGTATGTTTGCTGCAGCATAGTTGAGTCAAATATGGGAGTGACCATGCCTGACTCGACTACAATGGCTCATCAAAGGTCTACATAATTTCAGGAGAAAGTAGCTCAGGGTCAGAATGTTTATATTGTTGATTACATGCCCTTACTAATGTTATCATGTCTGTAATTAGAAACTAAAATGTTTACATCCAAGAATGCCTCAGTCATCAAGGATAGTCATATTTTCAACTATTGTTTGCTTGCTGATCAGTAAATCTCAGTAAGAGACTTAACATCCCTAGAAAAACAGAGAAAATATTCTTATGAAAAATATTTATTGCATATGATAAAAGGTAAAATAGGTACAGCAATGGAGTAAATTGTAGCAGACTTACTAGATTAAAGGAAGAATGGTAGAGGGAAACGAATAAAAATTGAAATAATAATGCAAGTCTATGGTAATAGTTTCCCTCTAACATGGCATCTCACCCCAAGCCATTTTTTTACCCTTTCTGAGATGTCGTTGATGTGTCAAAATTAAATGGTTGTATGATAGAACAGTAAAAAAAAAAAAATGAAGTGACCAAAGAGTTTCTATCACTTTAGGAATTCATCTTATATTAAATATATATCATTTTGTATTAGTTATGAAGGTGCTATTTGCAAATTATTATAGTTAAAATAGATGTAACTGAAATATTAGAGTAATTGACAAAATATTTAGAAGATAAGGAGCTTAAAGTTAGTACAATAAATATTGAATACATGGCATGTAATTTTACTTGGACATAAAATAAAAATATTTTTGGAATATCAAATTATAGCTATCTGTGAGGATATAAGTAATTTGAATCACTTATACAAAAGAGTGATAGATGATAAGGAGAGAAATTTTAGAGTTGAAATTGGGTGGTTAAATAGAGGAGTCCCTTAAGAGCACTACCTAAAAATTGAGAATATTATGGGGACCAGAATATAAAAGGGATAAATTTCATCAAAATGCAAGCTGACTGGCAATGATATAAAGATTTGTGAGTTGTCTGATTGAAAGAAATGAGAGCATTATGTTGTATGTTATAACTTTAGGAGGATTCTTGAGCTCTTCTTGAGCTTCTTGCAAGACAGAGGGATAGAGAGAAGGGAGGAGAGGGAGAGATGACAGATTTTAGGAGGAAAATCTTCTGAAAGCTTTATTTCAATTTTCCCCAAATTATACACCAATCTATAATGTTATTTATAGGCATTTACAGGAGTGTGATAGTTTGCGGATCAACCTAATCTAAAATTAGACCAATACACAACATTGGATGTATGGCAAAAATAGAAAAATGATACATGATTATGTAAGAGAGGCGGACTTAGTAACATTTATTGAGTATACATTAGTATAAAATAGATTTCATTGAGTGTTCATATGCCAAAAACAGAATGGTTTAAGAACATCATATAAAGAATGAATAACATGCTACTTGGACTAGCAATTTTGACAAGTTTGTTGAATAGGAATGCCCGGCGAAAGTACAAGAGCTTGGCATGAGAGAGTGGATCTCATGACTCATTACTAATACGCTGCCACAACAAAACAATTTGGATTGCTTCAGGAAGTAAAGCTTCCTACATATCCAGCATAGAAAGATAAGATGTGAAGCAAACAATTAACCTTTAAATGGAATGAAGGATGCAGTTAAACAAGAGTGAAGTTCTATAAATATTCTACGATAATTCCATTTCTTTCCAGGCGTTCAGAGTGAATGATTTGTCAGTAGGACAAATTCATGTAAACTAAAATTTCAAGATAAAGAGTAACAGAACATCAACGAGACTTGGAGAAAGAGCAAAAATCAGACTTATCAAAGTTAGCCAAAACTCAAAAGTTCCGTCAACGAAATCAATCAAGCAAAATAATGACCTAATTCAGAAAATGGAGTACGTGAGGAAACTCACGCCAAGAACAATAAATTCATTAACTCACCTGCCGGCCATATATTCAATATGTTTTCCTTGAGAGATTCCACCGTTGTAGAAAGATCGTACTTATTGGGTCCAATATCAGTACCATCTAAAAGCCTAAACTTGAGCTCGATCAAATCATCGCCAGCCATCTCAGAAATAATACCATAAAACAAACGCAGAACTCCTCCCTTATACTCTTACGAGCTCAGCTGAGTTTCAGAGACTGCCGCAGAATAAAATGTATTCTGCACCCAAAAACCAGCAGAGTTCGCTGGATTTCTGACTACATGAGAGTATGATTACTGATAGGATAGCTATTGAATCCGCGGGGAAATCGCAGTTGATAGATTCAGACGACGGAAGGAAGGAGACACGGTCACACGGATGAGAATTTACCGATGTTTGCTAGGAAAGTTGGGATTGGGCAAAAGGAATTTATTTTTATTTTTAAATTTTGAGTGATGTTGAAGAAATTTTGAGCTGGCACCAACACAGAGGAGAGATTTTATATATATATATAAATACAGCTCTTCTTCAATATCATTACCCAGCAACTTTTAAATTTTTTAATAACTAAATTAACTGGCACTCAAAGGCCCATAGCGCCGTACGGACAGGATAAAGCTGTGGAAATAACAAAAGATGTAGCATTCGTGGCCGCTTGATTTTTTTGTGGCTGAAGATTTCGCTCTCTTAAAAATTAATATAAACTGAAGTTATGTAATTGTGTGTATATATATATAATGAATTGATTCAATTTTAACTTAAGTGGTTACCATTTTATAATTGCTATGGCTCCTCTCTCTCTCCACTCTTTCCTCACTTTCTTACAAGAAAGGCTATTCTTACCGGCAAGAAGAAGCTTCTTCTTTCTTCAAATTTTTAACAAGTGGTATCAGAGCCTCGTTGAGGCGATCTCACGGAAGAAGAAAGTTCTTGTAATCAAGAAGGGAGAGAAGAGGTCTACGATTGGGCCGAGACAAAGGCTTGTGGTCGCGAGAGATGAGGCTCGCACGCAAGCTGGTGGGGGTGTTCGGAGTGGAGCTCGCAAGCAGGAGTGGGGCCAGGCTAGTGTCACGCTCGAGTGTCGCAGACGAGCAAGCACGGGTTGCCGCGTAGAGCGGACGAGCACGAGTTTGACCAGGTCGCTCAGGTTGATGCGCATGAAACCTTGCAAAATTGGAACGTTAACATTCGCGTTCTTAGCAGAGTTCAGACGCGACAGGTGGAGTGGCAAGAGGTGACTGGTGCTACACGAGAGGCGCTGGTTGGAGAGGCCTGGTGCTACGACCGGGGTTGTTTAGCTCATTATATGTGATTTAAAAAAATTTAGGTCAGTGAAAAGATTCAGGAGTGTAAGGCTGATCAGAATTCCCTTTTTTTGCTTTAATTATTCTTTTGTTCTCAGGATTTGGATAGACATGATATGATTGTATGATTCCTGAGTATTATATATAATTTTTGGAGCAATGAATAAAGATATATATTGATGTTTTAAATTATAGAATTTATTTCCACTATTTATTACTAATAATGGATATCAGTTAGCACTGCTTGTTATATAATAAAAGATAAAAGAAAAAAATTCATCCAAATTAGATTCTGGGATGTTAAATTTACAATGGGAGCTCATCGGGCTCTCATTTTGAACGAGATCTTGGGGTTAGCATCATAAAATGAGCTTATTAAGTTGGCATCATGAGACTAATGCATGTGAAGATTTGAATTCAGACAAATTCAAACTAAATTTGTACATGACGGACTCCAATAAACATTCTGTATGTACAAAGAGGATTAATTTGATCTAAAATGAACTTTGAGCGCGTCTCTCCAAAAGAAAAAATATTGGATATAATTCTCCAATTTCAAATATTATGTGACATAAATTTTTTTTAAATGTGTGAATGTATCCCTGATGCTTCGACTTTCTTTTATCTTAAAATTAGTATTGATTATTGAATTATTGAATTATCATATATATAGCGATTGATTTTTTTAAAGAAGGATGATAAATCATATTTTTATATATAGAACATTTTTTCCACTTCATTTAAATTATCTACGCATCCATTAAAAAAAAAAAAAGAATTCAAATATATTGAGATATATTCGTTTAGAAATACTATTGTCATACACTTTAGCACATTTCAATACATATTTGTAAATAGTATATCATTAAAAAAAAATTATGTTAGCCCACTATTGATAGAAAAGGAAAATGAATGAATGGCCAAGAAGAGCATTAAGTGGATGAAAAGAAAAAAAATAAAGGAGTCGGATGGGTAAAAGGAATTTTAAACTAACACGCAAGTTCTTCCTCATTCTTGTATATGGTAGTAAGATTATTGGTATATACCCACCGAGGCTTATGGTGGTTGGTGGGAGAGCACGATTGGGAACCCCCCATCCCGGGTTCAAATCCACCCCACTACGGCCGCGCCTCTTAGGTGGGGACCAATAAAATGTTGGCCCGGGGGTTTCTGGTGTAGGTGCCACCGCTAGGTCGACCGAGAAGATTAGTGGATATCACCATGCGCCTCACAAGCTGAGGTGGCAGCAGGCCGATACTCCCCGTTTCCAAAAAAAAAAGATTATTGGTATACAGCTAAATATTTCCCATCACACTTATGCTTCAGCTCTTTTGTTGCTATAAAAATTTTAATTCAAAAAATTTGTATATTAAAAGCTATTTTAAAAAATAGAAATAAATTGTTCTAAACGAAATCGTAGGCTTCGTTTGAGACAACTTTCTTACTGTTTTGCTTTTTAGATTGCAATCATAATTTATGTTTGACTATAATTTTTTGTTACTTTTAAAAAAAATTAACTAAAAAATTACATTATATAACAATTTTATAAAATTAATTTCTCTATAACATCTTTACAAAATAGTAACAACCTAAATGATACATCTATACTACTATTATAAAAGACGCTTGAGTTTCTTTCCAAAAGAAATCATAACCTTCCATTTAATTTATCAAAGATGAATCCCAAGCTTTCATTTTATTTATATATTTAATTTATTTATTTATTAACTTCATTTATTTATTTAAATGCATGGCATTTTTTCATTAATGTTATTTGCATTAATTGCATTTAAGAGCCAATTGTTGTATTTAATTGCATTTATTTTTATATTAAATTATTATTAATTAATTAATTAATTATCATTATTTTTTAATTAATACCTACCCTAGAAATTAATAATATAGTTCATTAATTAATATTCATGTATATATATATATATATATATATATATATATATATATATATATATATATATATATATATATATAATTATAAAATTGATATGTAATTTTTCTTATATTGAATTCTAGCTTTTAAATTTATAATGATCTTTATATTGAATGCTAACATTTAAATGTCTGATTATTATATCAAAATACAAAATAAATGCTATCTTATCAATACTCTCATTTCTAAATCTATCTTAATTAATATTATTATTTTTTTATTCTGCATGCTATCATTTAATTACACAATTTACTTTTAATAAAAAAGTAATGTCAATATTAAATTGTTTAAAATTACTATGTTAATTCATATGTTCCATTTATACATTTTACTATCAAATTTATTATGAACAAATTTATATCTAATACTATAAATACTATTATTTTATGCACAAGTAATGGTTGTTTTCGTTGATAAATCTCTTTAATAACAATTATATTTTACTTTATCTATGAAATGAAATCTCTTTGCTTGATTTTTTTCATTTGTTTGATTTATTTGGGAAAGTTTTGAATGTCAAAGATGTCTCAATACATACAATTTCCAAATTTAAAGCTAACTTTACAGATCAATGAAGAACTTCATGCATAGTAGTAGGTTTATTAACCTATTATCTATACTTTAAGTGGTGAGTTCAAATTTTCCTCCAAATATATTTATTTTGCTTTATGGGTTAACATTGCTTAATATCTCATGCAACTCCAAGACTCTCGCTTAAGTTAATTTGTACAATAGGTTTTGATATGATTTATAATTTATCTTGAAATGATCTAATTCTTAAGAATAAATATGTTGTTAAATATGATTGTGCTTGCATTTATTAATTGAGTATATGGCCATAGTGTGCATTTATCAACAAAATGTGATATTTCTTATTAAAATTAAACTTTTTTATCTTCTAAATAATTTTTATTAATTTTAAAAAATCTATCAGCATGCACACAACATATTAATTTAATTTTAAAACTCTATTCACTTAAATGATTATGAAACGATATTGACATAAATGATCATTATTATATTGATATAAATGATCAATTTTTGACCCGTTTGAAAAATTGGGTCAAGCCTAGGTCAACCTGCTAAACCGAATTTGACTTGAGTCCCGTTCGACCTCGTTAGTCCACCTAGTCACCCCCGCGCAGACTCCTCACCCCGCATTTGCGCAACCACGCAGTCACGCTCACTGTAAAGCAGCCTCACCCTCGTCTGTCGGCGCAGTCACGCATGCTCAAACCTGCAACAACACACTCGCACCATCGCTCACTCATACCAGCACCCGCATGCCCTCTCCTACTTGTGAGTCACGCAATCCAACCCTTGCCCGCTATCACACAGCCCCGCATGCGACACGCGCTTGACGCTCGAGAGTTGAGCTCTTGCACTCGCGAGTTAGTAGGTCGGGTCGGCTCAAACTGGTAACCCTGCGGGTCAGGTTCGGATCTAACTTTAGGACATGTTTATTAAACCGAGTTGGGTTTGAGTCAGCTGAATTGGACCCAGATTAATTATAAACTCAACCCGACCCAAATACCCATTTTGACACCCCTGATCTTCATAAAAGATCATCTATGAGGATTAATAAATGGCAAACATCAAATAACAATAAAATGTGTATGTAAATTTTGAAAATCATAAAACTCGTATGGGCCCCGGTGAGTGTGTTATTGGTACACACGTGACGTCCAAGGATGCTGCGCGGGTTAATAAGTGAATTCAAGTTCGAGCTTGATCCTTCTATGCGGGTAGGTAGGAGTCGATACGACTCGAACAATTAAATAAATATGTGGTTGCGAGGTCGATCGAGATATTTATTTAATATATTTATATTAGGCCTTCAAGGCTTATAATCAAGAAAATTAACTAATAAAGGTATAAAGCCTACGAAACCCGATCCTTTATCGACAGCCCGATAGAGTCGACAAGGTTCAACCCATAAATACAAATGACCCCTTTCTATCCCAATGATGGTCGTGTTGAATGTAGATCTCAACCGGAGATGTTCACAAACACTTTCAAATACCTTCAAAATTCCTAAATTTCCCACAAAATCCAAACTTCCGAAAAATCTCAAAATCCAAAAATATTTAAAATTGAAATAAATCACCAAAAATACTTAAAGCAAAATTTGTCCACCCTCCACAATAGTTTGCTGGGTGAATAAATTTGAAATTTTACTTTAGCTCACATAGAGCTAATGCCTGATCGAAAATATCACTAGGATCCATCCTCAAATAATCTCCTGCCAGTAAGGACGTTGTACGTGTACTCTAACGAATAGTTTCGTAGCCAAATGGCACTGCAGGATAAACTGTTATGACCCGGGGCCCTCTAAACCGAGTGGTTTTGTCTCCAAATGGCACCACAAAATAATGGCTATGGCTAGAGCCCGTATGCTCCCTAATGGCATTAAATTCTTGAGAAATGAATCAATATGATATGATCGATAGGGCACAAAGCCCTCTATTATCTAAGATGGATTCAAATTTATCCCCTTGAGCAAATATCCACCCCAGGTCTATAAGGTACCCTTAGACGAAGCAACCCATGGCTGCCGACAAGAATCCTTCTGTCAGGTTGGGTTGACTACCTCCTCTGACTAAGTAGACCATGGACCACGATGACTCAGGATGACAGAACCATGGGATCTTGATCGGGTCTATCATCCATTCCCCCACCATCCGCTTTAAGTGCAAGATGGTAAAATTTCTAATTTTAAATATCCAATTCCCATACCCATGACCATGCTGCTATTATATACCAAATAACGTGTATCTCTATGTATCTGATTGACGACTAGCCTTAATCAAAAGTTCTCTCTAATTATTGGAAGAGGTAAGTAACTATAGGGGCTTGCGCCTATAGGAAACCAGAACTCAGATTATAAAGTCCTCGTAAAATGAGGGTGAAATCTCTGGATAGTGTCTTATCTACAAACCCATCTGCCTTCCAAAATTTATCTCAAAACTTAATTCGTTAAAACTCCCCCGAAAAGTAAACAGGGAGGTCGAGGCCGAATTTTCAGAGCCCACAGAATTCTGGCGACTCCACTGGGGCTGGTTTCTCTTTCCATCTTTGGCTAGTCGTCTCAGTACTATTATAGCAGTAAAATCTACATGACCTAAAATTCAAATTTTTTTGAAATAATCATTTAATGAATTAAGTTTTTGAATATTCTAAAAAATGATCAACTCAAGAGATTCACATAATATATTCATTGAGTAGGGTTTTACGTTTATTTTAAATTTCTTGCTTATATTGATCATTTTTATCTCTTATTATTATTTTGTTCTGTGTAAGTCTTTGCATTTAAAAAGTATGGGGTGATGTATCAGATTCTGATTACTAACCCTTACCTTTGATTCATGCAGATGGATCTATAGAACACTACTTTTACTGTTCAGCTAGGTGGTGGAGCCAACATTCAGTTGGCAAATACATTAATTAACACTGGAAATGCCGGCGCTACCATCCAGTTTGGTAGTGTTGACTTACCGGCAATTGCTGCAAGGACTGCAACCATTCCTATGAATGGCAGGAATGATGAGAGATCTGCCAGGAGACTCAACACCACTGAAGCTCCTACCTATCGTGTGCATCTGTCGGCACAACGATCTGTTGCTGAGAATCCTCGTAAGAGGATTTCTGTATTCGAAAGACTTTCACTGCCATAAGCCCAAGCCACTAATAGGATTATGACTGATGGGAGGATCTATGTGGTGATTACAAACTCCACATCTCTACCAACCGGGTTACCTGCACCTTGAAAGAATGATGCTGAGGCCTCCTCATCTAGAGGAAGGCTTACAAGAAGGCAGAGAATGAAGAAGAATGCTGAGCTTCGAACTTAGCAACAACAGCTGCTAGTCTACCCATCCAATCTGTTAGCTCGGGAGCTAGAAGCAACCATTCCTACCATGAATGGATTCATGAATTTAAAATGGGTGAAGAGGAATAGCTCTACTAGTGAGCTGAAGAAATCCTTCTGGGAGCAACGATGCGAGGTCTCAGCCCCTCCAAAGAGAAATGAACCTGAGACCTTATCAGCCCGGGTGTACAAGCTACTGAAAACATTAAAAGAGAAGGATCTGAAGAAAAAGAAATCTCAGAGGCCACTGATAATTGAGACCAGAAAGACCCCTTTGAGGGAAAGGCTATCGTCTAATTTGATAGTAGAAAGAAGAAGAAGATGATAATAAATTTCATCCGGTGAGCATCGGGGTGTGACACCTGAACCTTGGGTTCAGGGACCAGTTATCGAAAGGTCCCATCAGAAAGGAAAGCAAATCTAGAGGCTAATGTCTCACAGAGAAGAGAAATAAATTTGGGCGTGACATCCGGTGCAGCTTCCCGGAGATCCGCCCCCAATAATAAAAAACGTTAAAAGTGGGTCCAAAAGAAGACCCACGATGACGTCCTTCCTGATGGTTGACACCATGGAGAATCCTCTGGGGGATCCCATCCCTCACCATCCCCTCCAAAGGAAGAGATGATCAACATCGATCGTAGTTCACAAGTCGAAGAGATCTTCCTGCCAAATCCAGAACCGGAGATCTAGTGGTGCCACCGCTCAGAGATCCGAGTACTAGAGGAGAAAATGGAAGAAGGTATGAAAGGGCAAGAAAATATAAAGGAAGAAGAAAACATAGAAGAAGAGGAATATATGGAAGGAGAAGAAAATATAGAATATATGGAAGAAGAAATGAAAGAAATAGATGACACCATAAATATAGAAGTCGTTTATATGGTAAGACATACTCGCGCCATCGAGGAAGTCTACCATGATGATGGTAAAGATAATCACGATTGGCAGCCATAACCCAGGCGAACACAACGGCGTCAGCGTGAGGTTGAGCCTACCGTCGATAGAGGTGGTCAACCTGCCGAGGAAATAGTTAAGGAAGATGAAGAGGTTGAAGAAAATCTTTTCGCGACCGATGACGTCGTGCTTGTCGATATACTACAGTAAATGGGAGAACAAATGAAAGCTAAAGATAAGGAGATCTCTCATTTGAATGAGAAAATGATGGAAATGATGACCCAGATGGCAGTGATGATGCAAATAATGTAGAGAACTGTAGCCGTCGGTCCCATTCCTGATCCCCCTGTCAATCCTCCAAATCTAAAATACTTCAAGGCTCAGGAATACGAGGTATTCCTGAAAATGACTATGAAGTTCGCAATGTCGTTCGCCAGCCCACTCCACAGAATGTTGCTAGCACCACTGAGCCCGTGACGGCTGCACAACTCGAAGGACTGATTACGGAGAAGATCAATCCTATTATAGTTGTTGACCTGGCTGAAAAGCTGGTGGGCAAAGGTCGTCCATATCCGGTAGAATACGATCAAAGGGTATTTAATCCCAAAGCCTTGTTGATCTACGCTCAGGGTGTACCTTAATCTTGATAGCATATAGCTCTTCGATCTTACCGTAATGATCAATTACATTAACCAAAAGGTATTTCCGTCTTTTATAGTTATCTTCTATTTGTATTATAGTCATTGGTCATTTTAATTTCTATAAGGAATGGAAGTTTGAGTGTGGGAGGGACTTCATTTATCCATGTATGTCCTAAACCCTACCATTGTCAATTCACTTCATCATAGTAGTAGCAACAATAGACGAAGATCTTCACGCATTCCTCTCGCGGCGGCAGGGATGTTCGTTTGATTCCTATTCTCGAAGCAAGAATGAAGGTGATTGCTACTTATTTGCTTATTGTCCTTGGTGGAAACCCCAATCCATCTGCCAATGATTTGAAGCATATTCTTGGATCAGTTGGAGCTGATGTAGATGATGAAAGGATTGAATTCTTTTTGTCTCAAGTTAAAGGCAAGGACATAATTGAGCTCATTGCATCTGGAAGTGAGAAATTTGCCTCTGTACCTTCATGTGGTGGTGTTGTTTCAATGGCTGCTCCTGCTAGAGTAGCTGGAGCTGCTTCTACTATAGCTCCTATAGTTGCAGTGACTAAAAAGGAGGAAAAAATAGAAGAGAAAGGAGAATCAGATGAGGATATGGGCTTCAATTTGTTCGACTAATTGCTGCCAAGCTCATCAAGAACTCTTTGTGGAGCTCATCAGTTTATGTTGAACTTCTTTTATAAACATTTAGTTTTTAGTTTGTTAAGTGTTTGATGGTGCTTAATGACAGTTTGTATTTTGGTTACAATTATACATTATAAACTGCACATCAGTTAGTGCCAACTTGGTTTTTCTAATAGGTGCTTATAGCTTAAGTTTGTTCTAACTATCTTTTGCACCTGCATAACTTGAAACTGTTACTTTTTTTCTTGGGAAAAAAAGTAGTAGCAACAATAACTTATACAAAACAAATACTCAGCTTCAATAATCAACGACTTCTTAAACACTTACACTATTATCACAATATAAAAGTTATTAATGATACTTCCAACTCTTCTTATGTTATATTTACTCATTTCAAAATAATTTGATTTATTAATTTATTCATTTTCAAAAAGTTATTAATGATATTTATTCTTATTGATCAATAATACATAAATAATAATGTAATAATTAATTAGTTAATTAATTTAAATTTTTTATAATGAAAGTTAATAAATAAATATTAATTAATGATATACTATTATAAAAATGACTTATAAATATTCTCATATGAAACTCAGAAATTCTAGCTTTTAATTTTATTTAATCTAATTTAATGATTACAATTAAAATCATTTAATATCAAATAGTTGAACTTCTCAAATTCCTTGTTTGATAAATATGTTAATATCTCTTCATTATTAGTTAATTATTTATCTAGATGTTAAACACCTTTTATAATATACATAAGCATTTTGGCAAATTCCTTCATTTTGGACTTTTCAGCTTGCCCAGGTTTTTCCGTCAGAAGAGTTCTTCTGCAATTATTTCAGTCTCTTCAATTTCTAATTTCTATAACTTCAATAATGTTTCTTAGGCCTCTTGCATTCCACCCTTTCGAATCACATTCCACTCTTTTGAGGATGAAGGAAGCCATCGCCATCAAATTTCAACAAACGTTTTGAGCCTCCAAAACCATGGACATTGTATTTACTCTCCATCATATATATTTGTCTAAACTATTCTCAACTATTTTCCTTAGCTCTTTCGTGATTTGAATTTCATTTATGGCTCTCTAATCTTTCGGCTTCATAGATTAGATAATGAATTTATCTCTTTTGATTTGCAAATGTATATTCAAGTAGTTGTAGTAAGTCTACATTAAATCAAAGATTTTTGTTGTTCAAATTACAACTTTTAAATTCAATCCTATTTTACTCCTGAAATTGATATTATAACTTGCTTAAGACACGACTCACTAAGAAATTACTACTGCTTTATTCTTCTTACTTGTAATTCTAAATCATATGGTGCATTCATGTTGATTCTTATGTAATTAATTTAGTCATAGAGTATCATATTTTTTCAATTTAGTCTCTCGACTATATAGTTCCTTGAGTTGAAATTGATGGAATTTGGGATACAAAATTTGATCCCAATTTTGTCTCTGCTATAAAAAATTAACTGAATTTA
Source organism: Dendrobium chrysotoxum (assembly GCA_019925795.1). Lineage (NCBI taxonomy): Eukaryota > Viridiplantae > Streptophyta > Magnoliopsida > Asparagales > Orchidaceae > Dendrobium > Dendrobium chrysotoxum. Next base: position 77,383,276 of record CM034313.1, read on the forward strand.
GTCCCTAAGGGATCCTCTGGCATCAATTTTGTATGATTGAGGGGCTAAATAAAAAAAAAGAAGATATGATATATAAGGCTAAATTGGTATAATTGAAGGCCTACTTTGGGCTTTTTTCCTACAATGAATTATCATTTCTTATAAGAAGTTCATAGGATTACCCAATAAACTAATGTTTGATTGGTATAATACTTAATTATTATTTTTACATGGTTTTCTTGATCACTTTTGAGTTATCAAATTTGAACCTTCAATCTATGCTCCTATAAAATGTTGCATTACATGTTTGATTTTGCATATTTACTTTAATGGTCATATAGTGACCATTTTAAGATATAAACGAAAGATAATAAGTGAAAGAGAGTATTATTTATATATTTACTCTGTTATTCTTTGTAGGTAAGTTTCCTTCGTCATTTTTTTTATCAGTCCATAAATTAAGATGATTATTTAGCAATGAGACAAGGATTTATATTTGTTAATATGCTTAGCTTTGTTCATAAGTTCAGAGTTATCTTTCAAGATCTGATCTAATCATACTATGTTCTACAGGTTATTTATCTTCAGGAAGCAAATTTGATTTCCAAAAATATATCAAAAGGGCCTTTGAAGATGATTTTAAGGTTGTTGTCGGAATTAGATAAATAATTAATAAACAACTTAATCTTGCTTCTTTTATTCTGCTAGAAGCCAAATTTGTACAGTATATATAGATCTTACATCTTTTATAAATAAAATTTTAGGGTCTCTTCGGGATAGTTTTCTGCTTGCTTTATTTTGGGCCAATACTTTATCACAGATTTTTAGAAAGTTATGTATTGAGAATTTATTTTTTACAACAACCTAAAAAAAATTACTTTCTTCACAACGAATTTACATACCCATTTACAAAAAGTTGCAGCCATCCCAAATAGGCTCTTAGGCTTTGTATGGGTAGCTAGAGGGTCCCTCTCTTGGATCTCTTTTTTCTTGCTTTATTTTTCATATAGCGAAAGGGTCTTCTTGCTTCTTAATGTTCATGGTAAGTTCTAATGGAATAAACATTTTTATTTTACACTTCTACTTATAAAATGTCATGGCTTCATGTTATTTATTCCACATTGCAGTATGGCATATAATGTTGTGGATATTAATAATGCCACTTATTGTAAGGAAAAATAAAAGCATATATTTTTTGAAGAAAATATTTAATCAAATGAAATATTTAATTTTATTAATGATTTATTGTGTAGATCATATTAGTAGTTGAGACAAAGTTGTAGGCCATCATATCAAGGATGGCCATTGAAATCCAAGAACGGCATGCAATAGTTCAAGGGTTTTCTTTATTGCAAGTAAGCGATTATCATTTTTGGTTTGGTTGGCCTCATTTCATTCTGCTTCTCATTCGCCTTGTTTCAGGTAGCTTTTTACTTAATCTTTCACTAAGTGAATGCATAAATGATATTTTCAAGTTTTGGATTATAAGTAATCTTATCCTTTGTTTGGTATAGTTATCAAAATGTTATGTATTTTATGATCATATTTATCTAATGAAGGTATAGAAAATGCCCGTGTGCAAAATCATACTTTTTATGCATGTTTATCTTATTTGTATTTTTTAAAAAGGGATTTACATGCATATCACTTAAATAAATTGCATTTATATATTTAACACTTAAATTTTATTGTTTACTAAAACATAACACACTTTTAATGGAAGTTAACATACTTGATTAAATCCTCAAAGATGGAAAAGAACTTGCGACTTGGATCTAGTCAAACGACAAGGCGTGGAAGTCACAACAGAATCTTGATGAGAAGGGCATTGATAGGACCAATAACTGGTGAAAGAAAAAGAAGGGGAATGTGAAAGGGAAGGGGAAGCCATCGGTCTCTCCTATTCCCCACCATGGAAAAGAAAAATGATTGGATTCTATTTTCCGATGAGCAACTTGACCTATGATGACCAGCATTGTGCAAATTTCTTCCCCACCTCAGTTCTTTACAACTTTATGGGCGAAAGGCGGGAGTGCTCCATTATGTACTTGTTGTATACTTAAATAAGATAAAGCTATAAGATGAGCTAAAAATTTTTATTTATTACATGTTATATGATTATATACCAATGCATTGTATTATTATATATGCCACTAAATGCTCCATTATGTACTAATCTCATAATTTAACATTTTTATGAGATTAGTGTATCCATCGTATCACTGTACTATTCACATTCATTTCTAGCAACACTGTACTATTTTCATTCATTTCTAGCAACGTGCACTTTGTACACAGGCATTTATACTAGTATATGAAAGTTTGTCTAAAGTTTTCAAAAAATCAAATGAAAATGGTGATATATAATATTGATCTCAAATCATTTGAATCGGAATGATGTTGATGTTAATGATGATATTGTATTATGCTTTTATGTAATTAGGATAATATGTTACTATGTTCTTTATTTAATTTGAATGATATTTTTGGATATTTAATTATATTAGAACTTTTTTCTTACAAGCAAAAGTTAAAAATAATCATTTAAAAGTAATTAGCAATGTAATTGCAATGAAAAATTTGTTTTGTGACATGTTAGAAATACAATTCAGCCATGTCATACTAATTATGATGGATTTGCAATGTCTTCCAACACAAGCATGGCAGTAAATGATACATAAAAAAGGTGATGTTATTGCAAATCCATCACAGCTAATTAGCAAATTTACAACGAAAATAGTTTGTTTTATTTTTTTTTACTAAAATAGGCCTAAACATGTCACACATAATATAATATAACAAATTTAATGGTGTGTAGGAGAATTTGCAACACCTTTGCAACAATGTTGTTATATATACACACACATCAAAAATTTTGTGATACTGAAATTACAATAGACGAGCAATCAAAATCAATATTTTCTGATGAAAATATAATAACTTATGATGGATTTTATCGATCACAAATGAGCATTAATCATTAGTAAAAAAGAAGAGAATGATAAAAGTATAAGATGAATGATAAGAGGGAAAAAATGTCATAGGGTGGCTAGAGGAGGATTATGTTAATATATTTTATGATCTTTATTGAGAAAAAGAAGAGGAAATTATACTTGCATAATAGGAACATGAAGAAGAAAAAAATTTTGAAATAGGAAGTGGGATCCATAAGGGTAGTGAGGGTTAGGTTTTGTTTAGTTTGAAGTTGATTTGGTTTGGATTTGTCACGCCCTATGATCTAAAGTGGAAGAATTTCATTCATATTATATTTCTCTTTATCTTTTCATTAACAACCAATACTCATTCATTTACAAGAAGATCAATTTGACATTTAGAACTAATTAATTGCATTAAAGAAAACAAATAAATGGCAGAAAAAATATAATTATATTGCTACTGTTAATATTTACATTATGCTACAAGCTCCAAAACTCAAAATCATATATACAATAGTAACCACAAGCTATAAAAGAACTTTAAAAAAATAAAAAAAATAGAAAAATGAAAATAGCCTTGGACAGGTCAAATATCATTGATAGGTTTCTCTCGATCTTTTCATATAGATTAAAATCATTGAACAACACTCTAACAAATAACATTGGATATGTCAAACATCCCTAATGTATTTCTCTCAACCGCTTTCATACAGGCTAATCTCAGCAATTAATACTTTGATAAACAACATTGGATAGACCAAACATCTATGATGAATTTTTCTCAATCTCTCATTGTATGTTAATTTTATTGATTATCGCTCTAACAATAAATTTCAATTATGTCAAATATTTTTTATTGATTCATCTCTACCTCTTCCACATAAATTAATTCAATTGAGTACTATTCTATTAAATAATCTCAAATCGGTTAAATATTCTTGTTAGATTTCCATCAAAATCTCCTATAACAATTTAAATTTTGAGATATATAGTACCTCATTCTAAATGCTAGACAAGATAATTTTCTAAAAAGAAGTCTTAGTGACCTCCTTAATATAAATATTGAGTCAAGTTAAAATTATGGCTTCATTTGGGACACATTTCTTACTATTTTTTAAAGCAGTTTTTAGTATCAAAATTTTTTAAGCTTGATACATCACCAAAAATTGCCTTGATAGAGCATGAATCTTGAGGCATATTTAAGTTAGAAACTTTCAAAATTAAAATTGGGACCATCTAAGCTCCAATTTTAACAAACTTACAGTTCAACTGAACGTCTCGAAGAGACGAACCCAACAACACTAAAATCGATCTAATCCAAACCCAAATGAGTTCAAATCGGGGGGTCAAAACACATTTGGAAGGTTTAAATCATAAATTGGATGATCAAATGATATCGAAGTATTGCATGCTTATAGTCGAATCGAGCAGCTCGACGAGAAGAATCCAATGAGCATAAGAACACTTAATTCCAACATCATTAAGGTAATTAAATCTTGAACGAATATTCTATGATTGAGGGAACAAAAATAAACCGTATGATGGAGCACTCCAAAATTATTCTTGATCTTTTTCATATTTACGGAGCATATCACTCACAAAAATTTATAAATAGGCCTATGCTCTCTTCTTGAAGAGGCCTTTTAGCTAGAGATTGAAGAGAGCTCTCAGACTTCAAAGATCCTAGAGTTCTACCCCAATCTTCTTCATAACTTCGGTCCCTCCAACCTCTGTCGGTCGACTACAATCTCTCTGACTTCTATTGCCCGATGACGATCCTACCAACTAAACGAACATGCCAACTTCTCTTGAGAATATATTTCATATCATTGGATTCTTTCAATCCTAACTTTATAATGTATTATATATTTTTAAATTAAGCTAGCGCCTTCCCTTGAGGAAGGACATCATTTGTAATCAACAACAAAGACTAGTCGATTCATTCCAACTGGATCGGGCCTCGTGGTTTTCCCATTTTTCAAGATTTTTCATGTAAAAATTTTGATGTCACTTATAACTCTCGCTTCCCTCTCTTATATATTTATGTGTTGTATTTTTGTATAAAACTAAAACACTAAATTCTATATCTTCCAACTAACATGAATATTTCAGGATACAAAAAAGCTATAAATTTTTGTAATAATGACTACTTTAAAAATTATAAGAAAACTGACTCCAAAGAAGCCTATATCATGCTCAAATAAATGGGTACGTCTGGGAAATTTTGTGCCCCACAAAAAATTATCATAAAAACCACCCCTCTTCTGCTTTAATCCATCGAATCCATCGGCATCTACGCTGCCTCTCTCTCTCTCTCTCTCTCTTCTATGGCGGAGCCGGAGAACCTGGTGGTTTTGATTACCGGCTGCTCTGAGGGCGGTATTGGATACGCCCTTGCTCGAGAGTTTGCCTCCAATGGCTGCCTAGTGACGGCCACTGCTCGGTCGCTATCCTCTATGAGAAGTTTGGAAGGTGACCAAAGGTTCTTCCTCCTTGAGCTCGACGTACTCTCTGACGAATGCATCCGGAAGGCAGTGGAAGGCGCATTGGCGAGGTTTGGTCGGATTGATATCGTAGTCAATAACGCCGGTATCCACAACGTCGCCCCTCTCGCGGAGGTCCCTATGTCCACTGTCGAGCATGTCATGAGTACTAATCTGTACGGTAAGTTTCAGTGTTAACTTACACCGGAAAGTTTTTTTTTCCTTTTTTTTTCTTTGTTTGCAATGGAGGTGATCAATTTGCTAATTTTGTCAAGTAGGGTTTTATTTGAGTTAACTGATCTGAAATTGGTCCCCTCCCCCCACCCAAAAAAACCAATCGGAAATTTGTATCTTGAGATGTTGCAGAGAGTTTTCCGTACAATTTAGTCTGTTCTTTGTTCTGAGTTTGTGGAAATGGGTGTTTCTCTTCGTTTGGAATACAAATCTTGCATTGTTTTTAGTTATCTGTGGGATTGTCCACATCCCGTGATCTTGATTTTTGCCATAGTGATGAAATATTATTTTATTTTCCCCACCTGTTTCTGCGTGTATTAAACTTAAAGGTCGTTTGGTAGCGGGATTTGAGTTGGATTTAGGCCGGATTTGTTATAAATCCTATCAAACGGTTTGAAAGCGTGCAATAAATCCGAATCCATTTTAAATACTGGATTTACGGATTTATGGCCTAAATCCAGGTCGTTGGGCGGATTTGACGGGATTTATGGATTTGCGAAGTTCTCCTCCGATGACCGAGCTAGCTCCCGTCCTAAAGGAGGGGGCGAAGATGGTTACCTTCATAGCGAGCAAGCTCCTGACGTGACTTCCGATCCAACGTTGTCAAAGGATGAGGGAAAGAAGCTTTTTTGCGACTCTTTCAACACACTGCTGCACGAAGCATGCCAATAATGAATTAATAATAGAAAATTTAAATGCTTAATGAGTTAATTAATAATATTATTATATATCATCAAAAAATTATCTTGATCGGGCACGAATCTCAAGGGAAAATCAAGTTAGAAATTTCAAAAATTAAATCGGAGACCATCTGAACTCTGGTTTCAGCAAACTTACAATCTAATTGAATGTCTCGGAAAGACGAACCCAACGACACCAAATTCGACTCAATCCGAGCCCAAATGAGTCCAAATCAAGAACCCGAAGTGCATTTGAAAGGTTCAATCCATAATTTGGATTACCAAACGGTTTCTAAACGTGACATGCTTATAGTCGAATAGAGCGGCTCGACGAGACGAATCCAACGAGCCTAAGATCATCAAATTGTGATATCATTAAGACATTCAAATGCCCAACGAACGGTCCATGATCAAGGGATTCAACATCGGCCGTCTATTCAAATCACTCCCAAATTACCCTTGATCTTCCTCCTATTTACTGGCCATGCTACTCTCAGAAAACTATAAATAGACCCCTCATTTCTCATGGAGGGGAGAGGAGGGAGGGGACCCCAAGCAAGAAGAGAAGGAAGAGTTCTCTTGCCACCAGTCTCCTCGACCACCGCCAGACTTTAGCCCGACCACCGACTGTCGCCGGACTTTTGCCCGGCTACCGACGGACATCGGATTTCTGCCCGGCCAACAACTGATGCTGGATTTCTGCCCGGCCACCGACTGACGCCGGACCTCTGCCTGTCGCCGGATTTCTACCCGACGGCGGACTTCCGCCAGTCGCTAGACTTCCGCCCATCGTCGGACTTCCGTCGGACTTCTACCCGACGCTAAACCTCCGCCCGTCGCCTGACTTCTATCCAAAGCTGGACCTCCACCCGTCGCCGGATTTCTACCCGATACCGGAATTCTGCCCGTCGCCGGATTTCTAGCTGACATCGTACTTCTATCGGTTGTCGGACTTCTGCTCTTCGCCGGACTTTCGTCGAACTTCTACCCGACGCCGGACCTCCACTCGTAGATCGGACTTCTACCCGATACTGAACCTCCGCCGTCGCCGAATTTTTACCTGACCCCGGACTTCCGCCTGTCACCGGATTTCTACCCAACGCCGGACTTTAGCCCGTCTCCAGATTTCTATCTGACGTCGGACTTCCACCCAACACCGGGCTCCTGCCCAGCCACTGACTGACATTGGACTTACACTTGGCCGCCGACTGATGCCGAACTTCCACACGGCTTTCAATTTTTCTTGGACTTCCATCCGACAATGGTCCTTCTAACCTCCATCGCTAAACAACGGTCCTTCCGACCTCCGTTGCCTGCCGACTACAATCCTTCGGACCTCTGTCGCCAAACAACAGTCTTCCTGACCTCCGTCGCTCGTTGACTACTGTCCTTCCAACCTCCGTCGCTCGTCGACTACAACCCTTCCGACCTCTGTCACCAGACAACAATCTTTCTGACCTCCGTTGCCCACCTACAACGGTCCTTCGAACCTCTTTCGCCAGACAACGGTCTTCTCGACCTCCGTCGCCTGTTGACTACGGTCCTTACGACCTCCATCACCCGCCGATTACAGTCCTTCCAACCTTCATCGCCATACAACGATCTTTCCAACCTCCGTCGCCCGCTGACTACGATCCTTTTGACCAACATCACCCGACTACGGTATTTCCGACCTCCGTCGTCCACTAACTATAGTCCTTCTGACCAAACTAACACGTCAATAGTGATTCTTCCTATTCCGCCCATGTAATGCACTCCATATGATGTATATTTGTTACGTCAAGCCAAGGCCTTCCCCCCAAGGAAGGGCCTTATTTGTAATCAACTACAAATACTAGTGGATTTATTCAAATTGGGCCAAGCCCCGTGGTTTTTCCCCTATTCAGGGTTTTCCGCGTAAAAGTCTTGGTGTCATTTATGAATGCTACACCTCTATCTTTTATCTGATTGTGTGCTGGATCTTCGTGCAAAGCTAAGACATTAAAATTTATATTTCTCTACCGCCGAGAATATTCCAGAAATTATTAATAATTAAATCTAGTTAAACGATGCTTAAATAATTAATAAAATCATTAATAGGAGTTCCATAAATAGTTATTTAAAAAAACTAATTAATTAGATAATCAATATAATTAGATATTAAATACTTATGAAATTAACATGTAAATAAGTAGCTTGATAATTAGTACTATAATTAGTAATTAAGCTATTAATTAAATTATTTGATAACTAAGCAAGCTTCTAATTATATTATTTATTATTATAAGTTATTGGCAGTAATTAAAATTGAAATTAATTAGTAACTTGTACTTAACACTCAAATTAAATTCAAAACACATTAAATTTAAATTATAAATGAACCAACAGCTTTAAATCCTAGATTACATTGCCAAACTGTTTCACGGGATTTAACAATTATCTTGCCAAACATTTTTTAGGACTTAACATACCCAGGATTCACTAAGTCTGGATTTACAAGGTTTACTAAATCCTATTAAAGTTAAATCCTACTTGTTGCCAAACAGCCCCTAATAGAATGAAAACCATTATTGAAGGAAAACTTACGTCAAAAACAAATCCTCACACCTACTCCATTTCATCTAATTATCTTCTAAGCTAAAGAATACATTAGAAGTGGCCCAAGTATTCTCTTTCTCATTGGATCGCCAGGTTTTATGTTTGGAGAACGTACAGAGCTTGGTTTCAGGCTTTTTAGGGTACTTAAATTGAGGTTTAGATAGTCTTAGAAAATAATCTGAGCTATTTTATGATATTGAAACATTTTTAGATTGAATATTCCTTGGTGGTGATTTGTGACATTTTATTATAAAAAATATAATATTTTGCAAGTGATTGATATGCACTGCAATCATTTTATAATAGGTTCGGTTGGATAGAATCTATTATGTGCATTTATGATATTATTGCATATATCTTGTCATTTTATTATTGATCTTTGAGTATGATCATACATACATTGGATGTGTATGCTTGTAGTGGATATGATTAAGATGATACTAAGATAATAACCTCTAGTGATTAGCTTAGTTGCATTGTATACGTGTATGTTTTGTACATAAAGGAATGTTAGATGATCTTGTTCGACCTTCATTAATGGTATTGTGGCCATGAGGGAATGCGCTTCATTTGGTTGTTGAGGGAAGCATCACTACACCTTTGAGTGGGGAGCGCATGAGGTTAGCCCCTATGTGTGTTAGAACTTCACTAGCTTATCGTGATACCAGGTTTCCCATTGTACTTTTCTTTTTGTATGTTTGAGTTCATGATAGGACTGTTATTGGGTTATGGAGATGTTCGACCTACAATGATCTAAATGTTGAGGCTAGTGTTGGAAGGTGTCTCCATCAGAGATACCAAGCCATCAGCCCAGATGGGCTTTGCTCCCGATGGCTTCATGTTGAGCATATGTTTTCATTGTGGAGGGTGGACGCGCCACTCCAACAGGGGAGTTTGTATGGTAACTAAGCGTTGTGTGAAACCATTTACCCATTTGGAGTTGTGTGGCTATTTGGATGTTTCCAACATGCCACTAATTGATTTATTCCCAATTTGGTGGTGATATTTGCAGTGTTGTCCCATGTTGAATGTGAATATAATTAACCATGTGTAACAGCACTTATGCATGTTCATATTCATGCATTTTGTAAGAGTTTTTCTTAGACTTTTGTGGTTATGGCGAGAGATTTCCCTATGATTTTTCTTATCCCTGTTCAATATGTTTTTATGCATTGAGTTGCAATCAATCAAGGACTTTTACTGGAGTTACATAAATAATCTATTTGGTACTTTACACTAGGAGTTTGAAGTTTATATGTTTTGAACTCTATTATTTGGTATTGCTATTGGTATTTTGTTCCATCCGTTTTCCTAAATTATTGATCCAAATTTATGATTTGACTTTGTTCTAGTTGTTTTATGCGCTTGGATTTTTACTGATATTAATGAATTATTATGGGTTTCATTAGGTTTAATAGAACTTTTTTTTCTTAATTAACTGGAGTTAAAAATTATTTCAAACCCAGTCTGTAACTGTAATTTGAGTTTGCTTTATGGTAAAATTCGTATGCTTTTATGAAAAAAAAGTGCATTACGAAATGGTTTAGTATGGTTGGTTATGTTGATTGGCACTGTATTTTTTAAGTTTGGATGTTACTAGCAGTTTCTATTTTTTGTGCATTCAATCAATTTGTTTTGCTTGACCTTCAACATCGATTTTGTTATATTTGGTTGGTTCGGATTCCAAATTAAGTAAAGTGTGGTTGTATGTGGTAGTTCTAATTAGTTTTGCCAACAGTGTAACTATTGTACGCACACAGTTTTTGGTTGGTTGCAGAGGTGCTCTATCTAGAGGGAGGGAGATATGCATTGATGATGATGGAAAAAGTGCAATGGGGAAAATTGGAATCAAGGGCGAACGTAGGCTGTTAGGAATTAAATTGTTATGATCCTAGTCATGATTATCTGCACTTAAATAACAAGTTAGGAGACAAATAAATCTGTTACGCCGGCTCAGGAGGGGCCAGTTGGACTGGTCCAACCTGGACCGGTCCTGTTCTATTCCAGGCAGCCCAGAACCTGGCGGAACCAGGAGCAGGAGGAGGGGGCGGAAGCCCTTGTGGGCCCATGCATGGGTTAAACATATGGTTTGGAGGGAAATTTTGAATAGAATGGTTGTTTAGGAAATTTATAATTCTCTTTGGGAGTTAATTAGGTGTTTAGGAGGGAATTAGGGATTATCTGGAATTTGAATGAAAGTGTGAGATCTAGGGTTTGTGGCTTGGGCTCTTGGCGTTGCCGGAGATTTGGAGAGTTGTTTTTCCTCTCGAATTGAAGAACATTGTATCGTTGCTATTTTTCTTTCGTCTACTAGTGGAATAAAAGTCTTTCCTTGGGTTTCTTTCAGATTTTCTCTATTTTTATTGTGATTGGCTGCTGTTAGCTGCTGCGAACACCAGTTTGTGACCTGTTTTCCCACCAATTTCGCGAACTCAAGTATTACCTTAGGGTTACTTGCGAACTCAAGTATTTCCTATCAAAATCTTTGACGGTGGAAGCATTCATGTCGGCAGTTAATTTAGTGGGGGAATGGCAGGATATAGACAATCATAGGAAGGTAATGAGGACAACGGTGAACATTGTAACTAAGGTTAGGCTCCTTGTCTGTGATCCTTGACATTGTTGTAAATTCGTTCACCAAGAATCAACCAACTGGGAGGCGACAAAGCAAATGAGGGAGCAACTATTATCAAATTTTTTAATGCCTAAGCCAGGTTCAAACTTCGATTAGTTCACTTTTTAAGCAGCTAAAATTGAAGCAAAATTAATAAATCAACATGGTGTAAGTTTACTGAAAACCAAATTTAAAGTTCGATTTATGGGCTTGCCCAACTAATGCACATCCCTAGCAATTCCATTCCCATTAGATTCTTAAATCACGTTGCTGAATCGTCTTGGTTTGCAAGTGAGAAAACGTTCCTTTTACTCTATTCTGTAAGTATCAAATCATGGAGATCCTTTTCTGACTATGTTGTTTGCAATTATAGCTATGTTCTACAACAACAACAACAACAACATTAACAAGCTTTTATCCCACTACGTGGGGTCAGCTACATGAATCCTTTTTCTCCATCGTGTCCTGTTAAGAGTCAAATTTTCATTTAAATTTAATAAAAAAATATTATTTCTAATATTTTCTAACTAAGTCTTTTTAGGTGTACCTCTATCTTTCTTAGCATAAGCCAAAGCTAATACCTCTACTCTCCTAACTAGGTCATTAGAAGGCCTCCGTTTTATGTGACCAAACCATTTAAGGCAACTCTCTCTAATCTTATCTTCCATTGGAGCTACTCAAACATTTTCACGTATATGCTCGTTTCGTATCTTGTCTCTAAGAGTAAAGTCACTCATCCACCTGAGCATCCTCATCTCTGCAACCCTTAACTTAATATTAGCTTCTTTTTTAATGGCCAACATTCTGCAAAATGAATTTGTCTTATCAGAAAGAGTTGTTTTTTCAGTTGCAGGGAATGTTAACTTTTGTGCTGCAAGTTGAACAATTTAAGTGCAGTATAATTTTGAGGCAAGTAAAAGCTCAAAATAGTTCTCCGACTATTAGTAAATGCCCAATTTAGTCCCATATTTTCATAATGCCCCAATTTAGTCCCCCGACTATTAGAAAATATCTTAATTTGATGTCAAAGCTAAAAGTAGCGATTAAAGTTAACCCCAACATTTAATTTAAAGACATTTTGTATATTATGACGTTTGTGAGATTATATTATTAATTTTTATATATTTTGTCATTTATAATATTAAAATAAATATAAAAATCATAATGGAAGTTAACTAAGTTTATTAATTATTCACTCTTGTTATTTAATTGGTTAATTTTCATTATGATTTTTGTATTTATTTTAGTTTAATAAATGATAAAATATATAATAATAATAATGTTATCTCATTGATACGACGGAAGTAGTGGGAGCCCACATCGGGTGGACCCGGGAACCACAAGACTGACCGGTCTAGCAGTTTTTGCCAAGGAGTAATCGGCAGACAGGGAGGGGAAGTCGGTTGAGGGGGTGCTGCACGGGTGCAGTGTTAAATAGGGGCGAAATTTTCAGAAGGATCACGGTTTAAAAATGTATTAGCAAAAGGATCTTAAATAAAAATAAATTTAAAAAGGATCATACTCGTGAACAGTGATTGCGTTTTTTAAGAAAATGCGATGCAGTTGTGCGTTTTGTATAGAAAACGTGATTCCCCTTTGCATTTTCTTAGAAAACGTGATCCCTCTTTGCATTTTCTGTAGAAAACGCAATCCAGCTTTGCATTTTCAATACAAACTGTATTTTCTGTGTTTTCCTGCCGCATATTTGTTAATTTTCGATATATCATTTTAATTTATTGATGTTTTATAATTAGTGTTATATTTTAATTTTTATAATTTAATACATTTGATATTTTCGAAATAAATATGTCATTTTGCTAATTTAAATTATTTATAAAAAATATGATATAAGAGAGATGAATTTACTTTTTATTTGTAATGAATATTTCTACAATAAGATATAATTAAATATATTAATCTATTACTTTTTTTTAATCTATTAATTTTTAAATAAATTTTTATATAACTTCTATTTAACTAATATACTTTTTAATATTAATTTATTTGTCTATAACTTCTATTTATAAACTAATATACTTATTTAATAATATTCATTTCTAAATATAAGTATAGTTATAAAATATATAAATTAATTTATAAATAAGTAATTTTAAATAATAATAATTTTAATTTAACTTAATAATAATGTCAAAATAATTAAAAAATAAATATGTAAGGTGTTGTAATTTATAATTAAAGTTAATATAGGTATAATTATGGATTAAATATTGAATTAAAATTTAATAATTATTCCAAATTTTAATTATTTACAAATAATATGTACTTATATATTATTAATTATTACTTACATAAAAAATTTTGAATTATTTAATGATAATTATATCATTTTGAGTTTTATATTATTAATATAATTAATTAAATAATATTTATATTAATAAGTCAATTAATAAAATATAAGTTATACTTATAGGGAAATATATTAATTTGAAGTTAACAAACAATTGTAACTTAGTTTGTAGAGAAAAATTTTTAGAGATATTAAATATACAAAAAAATATTTAGAAATGAATATTATTAAATAAGTATATTATTTTATAAATAGAAGTTATAGACAAATAAATTAATATTAAAAAGTATATTAGTAAAATAGAAGTTATATAAAAATTTATTTAAAAATTAATAGATTAAAAAAAGTAATAGATTAATAGATTTAATTATATCTTATTTTAGAAATGTTCATTACAAATAAAAAGTAAATTGGTTTCTCTTATATCATATTTTTTATAAATAATTTAAATTAGCAAAATGACATATTTATTTCGAAAATCTCAAATGTATTAAATTATAGAAAATTTAAATATAATACTAATTATAATACATCAATAAATTAAAATGACATATTGAAAATTAACAAACATGCGGCAGAAAAAGACAGAAAATGCGGTTTGTATTGAAAATGCAAAGATGGACTGCGTTTTCTACAGAAAATGCAAAGGGGGATCACGTTTTCTAAGAAAATGCAAAGGAGGATCGCGTTTTCTATACAAAACGCACAACTGCATCGCGTTTTCTTAAAAAACGCAATCACTGTTCACGGGTATGATCCTTTTTAAATTTATTTTTGTTTAAAATTCTTTTGCTAATACATTTTTAAACCATGATCCTTCTGAAAATTTTGCCTTAAATAGGCAAGGGTTCTCACATCAAGGACGGATGTGGGCAAAGAAGCTAGTCCATAAAACTAAAATTATTATAGGAACTTGGAATCTAGGTTCTCTTACAGAAAAATTAATAGAGTTATTAGATATTATATTTCATAGGAAGATAAATATTCTGTGTATTCAAGAAACTAAATGGGTTAGAGAGAAGGCTAAGGAGATTGATAGTTTAGGATTTAAACTTTAGTATTCGGGTAGGAGTCGTACTAGAAATGGTGTAGGTGTGATTATAGATAAGAGTTTGAAGGATAATGTTATAAAAATTAATTAAATTAAAGATATAATTATAGCTTTAAAGATTATTGTTGATGCTAAGATTGTTAATATTATAAGTGCTTATGTTCCTCAAGTATGTTTGGATATGAGTTCAAAATTAAAATTTTATAATGACTTGAATAATTAATACAAAAGATACCTCTTGAAGAAAGAGTTTTTATTGAAGGAGATTTAAATGGATATGTTGGTAGAGAGGTAGATAATTTTAAAAGCATTCATGGTGGCCATGGGTTTGGAACGACAAATGAAGGTGGTAAGACCATATTAAATTTTTCTTTAGCTTATAATTTTTTAATTGCTAATACCTTATTTAAAAAAAGAGATGAGCATCTCATCACTTATAAAAATGGATATAGTAATACTCAGATTGATTATTTTCATATAAGAAAATTAGATCGTTTAGATTACAAATATTGTAAAGTTATTCCGAGTGAAATTTTATGTACCCAACATTGATTATTAGTTTTGGATTTTAAGATAAAGGGGTTAAAAATAAAAAATAAAGTAAAACGATATTCTAGGATTAGATGGGGGCATTTAAAGAATATTAACAAAAATATTTTTCAGAGTAAGATTTTATATCTTAAGATTTTGTCTGTCCATGAGGATGCTAATGTTATGTGGGAAAAAGTGCCTAGTGATATTAAGAATATTGCAAAAGATGTGCTTGGAGTATTAAAGGGAAAAACTCCTAATAATAAAAATAGTTTGTGGTGGAATCCAAATGTACAAAAAAAGATAAAAAATAAGAATATTTGTTATAAAAATTGGTTTAAATGTAAAAATTTCAATAATTGGGAAAGATATAAAGAGGCATGTAAGGAATCTAAGAAAGCAATATGCGATGCAAAGATTTTAGTTTTTAATTATTTATATAATAAATTAGATACTAGGGAGTGAGAAAAATATATGTATAAGTTAGCCAAACAAAGAGATAGGAGTAGTAAGGATTTTGTTTAAGTGAAGTGTATTAAATATGAAGATCAAAAAGTACTTTTCTTAGAAAATATTCAATAAAGGTTGATGAGATATTTTGCTAAATTTTTTAATGAAGAATGTGAAAATACGATTGATTTTAGTGACCTTAGCACCCTAAATAAAAATAAAGATTTTTATTTTTATCGTCGTATTAGTAAAACCGAAGTTAGAGAGGCTTTAAAGAAAATGAAGTGTGGAAAAGCTGTTGGACCTGATGATATTCCAATAGAGGTGTGAAAATGCTTAGGAGATGAAGGAATTTCTTGGCTCACCAAACTTCTTAATACTGTTTTAAAGACAAGATGCCAGATGAGTGGAGAATGAATTTGTTAATTTATATTTTTAAGAATAAAGGTGATGCACAAGATTGTGCGAATTATAGAGGGATTAAGTTAATTTGTCATACTTTAAAACTATGGGAGCGAGTTATGGAGCGTAGGTTGCGGCGTGATACTAATATTTCTCAAAATTAATTTGGATTCATGCCGAGTAGGTCTACTATGGAAGCCATACATTTATTGAGAGGTTTGATGGATAAATATAGAGAGAATAAGGAGGATCTACATATGATATTTATCGATTTAGAGAAAGCTTATGATAAAGTTCCAAGAGAAGTGTTATGGAGAGTTCTTAAAAAGAAAGGAGTTAATAACGCTTATATTCAAATCATTAAAGATATATATGCAGGAGCTATTACTTGTGTTCAAACACAAGGTGGTTTGATCAAGTATTTTCCTATTTTGGTTGGATTACATCAAGGATCAACCTTAAACCCATATCTTTTTTCTTTAGTCATGGATGTTCTCACTAGACATTTGCAAGAGGATGTACCTTGGTGTATGCTTTTTGCTGATGATATTCTTCTTGTTGATAAGACTAAAGAGGGAGTTGAAGATAAACTTGAATTATGGAGGTTAACCTTAAAGTCTAAATGTTTTCACTTGAGTAGATCTAAAACTGAGTATATGGAGTGTAATTTTAGTAGTAATAGACCTACTGAGGGGATATTTACTTTAGGCGATCAAGTCATTAATAAGAGTACACATTTTAGATATCTTGAATCTATTGTTCAGAGTGATGGTGAAATAGATGGGGATATTATCAGCAGAATTTAAGTTGGATGGTTGAAGTGAAGGAATGCATCGGGCTTGTTGTGTGATAGAAAAGCCCCCCTCAAACTTAAGGAAAAATTCTATAAGATGGTGGTCAGACCTGCAATGCTTTATGGTGCCGAATGTTGGCCATTAAAAGAGAGGCATAATACTAAGTTAAGTGTTACAAAGATGAGGATGCTCAGGTGGATGAGTGGCTTTACTCTTAGAGATAGGATACGAAATGAGCATATTCGTGAAAAAGTTGGAGTAGCTCCAGTGGAAGATAAGATTAGAGAGAGTCGTCTTAGATGGTTTGGTCACATAAAATGGCGGCCTTCCGATGACCTGGTTAGAAAAGTTTAGGTATTAGATTTGACTTATTATAAGAAAGATAGAGGTAGACCTAAAAAGACTTGGTTAGAGAATATTAGAAATGATCTTTCTTTATTAGATTTAAACGAGAATTTGACTTTTAACAGAACACAATAGAGAAAAAGGATTCATGTAGTCGACCCCACGTAGTGGGATAAAGGGTTGATATTGTTGTTGTTGTTGTTGTAGAGAAATACATTAGGAAAGAAGGTTGAATTGGGAGGGAAGAGGAAAGCTTATTTAAGTTTAAGTTTAGGGTTTATTTTTTTCTATGCAGAATTTTGTGAGAGGTGTTGTCTACTATTTTTGTGAGGGATCTTAGCGGCATCTAGGGTTTGAAAGAGAAGGTCCTTCTCTCGAAGGAAGACGATTTTATCTTGCTTTGTTCTATTTGATTTACTATTAATAAAAAATTGCATTTTTATTGAATCTCTTTGAGTTTGCTACTGTTTTTTATACCAAGGCATCTCAAATTGGTATTTGAGAGGTGTCTTGGATTGAAATTTCATTTTTCCTCCCAAAATTTTGCTGAATTTTTCCTCTTCGTTGCTGTTTTTTGCTATTTGGAGGCCAGATTTGCGTCAAAGTTGCTATTTTTTTACTGTTGAAGTTCTGATCCGGGTACCGATTGTAATAACTCAAATATGTGAAATATTTTTTTTTTGAAAATATGAAAATTTTAAAGTAGAGCGTTTTAGCACTGATCTAGTGAGCGTTGCGGTGCCAGATAATGAACATTATATATATATATATATATATATATATATATATATATATATATATATATATATATTTTCCTCACCCCACCGGGTTCCTCACTTGGTTGCTTGGCTATGAAGAAATTGAAAGAGGAGAAGAAGAGAGGAGAGAGAAAGGTCTTTGGATTATATTTGCCAGCCATTTCATGTTACAGATTTTAGTCTACTTGTTGTAAGTGACTAATCTCTTACTTTTGCTTTCAATAATTTTAATTTCTACGTGTTTTATCTTTCTTAAATTTGTCAAAAATATATTATCTCCTGATTTCATAAGCTTTCACCATGCATGTTTGGATATGTTATAAATTTGATCATTCTAAATAATTTGATATGATTTTATTACATTTTAAATAAAGTTCTGAATGATATTAGATACATGATATGATAACTCCACGTGGTACTCTACTAATCCACATGATTGATTGATTGGGAGTCATAAGGAGATGGAGATTGATTGGGAGTCATAAGGAGTCAGGGAAACTGATTTATGTGATTCAAAGGGAGTTATAAGGAGAATATTGATTGAGAGTTATAAGGGGAGACTAATTGGGAGTCATAAGTGTAGGAGCAAGATATTCTAAAAAGACACTCATTAAATATTTGAATACTGATACCGACACTGCTACGAATATTGTATTGATATTGTGATTGACACTAATACTGTTTTCTGTCATTAACACTATTTAATGTTATTGATCATTATATAAATATTATTACTGGTATTAGTACTATTGACTGTTACTGATATTGTGATTGATGATGTAATTGATTGAGATGTGATGAACTATAGAAGGATAAATTGATACGCATAATCAGTATAGACATTGATGTATATATTTCTTTATATGATTTATAGCATATTATTCTCTTTTATCTTGTATTGATTTCAGTTGTAAGATTTTAGTTATTTGCTGGGCTATAATGCTCATTACGTGGTTTTACATGTTTTTAGGAAAGGGTAAAGATCCTATGATATAAGGCTCCAGACAAGATAAAAATATAATCATGTTTCTTTTTGTTATTCATTGTTAAGCTTTAGTTAAATGGTCAAAATGAAAGGGAGATACAATTATTCCAATATTGATCGTGGAGTGTGACACCGATGGTCGGAAGAAGAGTTGAGGCGTTGGAAGAAAAGTTGGAGGTGGAAGTAGGGCAACTACGAGCAGATGTGGGATCAATGAATGAATATATTTCAGCGATAAAAGGATGGTTTGGGAATATGGAGGAGATGATAAAGCAGATGTTGGAGCGTCATACTAAAACAGCTCCGCAGAAGCAAGGAGAAATCAGGAAGATGACCTATCGAGGGAAGATGGAGAGGTGAAAATTTTAGAAAGGGAGGAGGAAATATCCCGCCTGGAGCCTCTACCGAGAAGGGGGATGGGTTGGAAATATGCAGGTAGGAGGGAATGGGAAGAAGTGAACAGGCATGTTGAATTTGGGGAAAGGAGGGAATATGAACAGAGAAGGGAGGAGAGGGAACCATGGAGAGACCACAATGCTTACATCATGGGAGGCATGAGGGGCGGAAGGGGACATTGGGGTGGAGGGAATCAGAAGATTAGGAAACTAAAAATGCTTGTATTTGAAGAGGAAGATGCACATAAGGTGATATAGGGTAGAGAGATATTTTGCAGTAAATGGGTTGACAGAAGATGAGAGACTGATGATCGCCGCTCTATGTTTTGAAGGGAAGACACTGGCATGTTACCAATAAAGAGAGACGAGGTACCCAATTCGTTCGTGGGAGGAGTTCTAGGAATAGTTATTGGAGTACTTTTGAACCCAGCAGGATGGGGATTACTACGAGCAATTCTTTACCTTGACATAGGTTGGCATGGTAATTGAGTATCAGGAAAGATTTGAGCTTCTGTTAGGATAATTAGGGAGGTTATCAATGACAATGTTGGAAAGCAACTTTATGAAAGGCCTGAAACCAGAGTTGAGGGCAACAGTGCGAGTGGCAAGACCATGTGATCTGGGAGAGGCGATGTAGTTAGCGCAGATGATTGAAAACAAGAAATCACTACAGAAGAATAGTAAAAGAGTCAGTGGAGGACGTTCTTACTGCACGACGACCATTTTCCTGGCACCTAAGATGCATACCGCATCAGTTAAAAGGGAGACGCCAAAGGAGGGAAATTTGGGAGCCCGGCTGGCAGGGGATTTCTAGAGGCTGAATGATACTGAACTGCATGACAAGAGAGTTAAGGGGCTATATTTCAGATGCGACGAGAAATTTACACCAGTACATAGGTGTAAAAATCACATATTGCGGATTCTTATTGGTGTGATGGGGAGGCGGACAAGGAAGAGGTAGTGAAGGTGGTGGAAGTTTTATTGAACTCTGTAGTGCTATCACCCTGAATCACACTATGAAAGTAAGGGGGAATATAGGAGGAGAGGCAATGGTGATCCTGGTGGACAGTGGGGCTACCCATAATTTCATGTTGAACTAGGTGGTAGACAAACTGAGGCTGAAACTGGTAGACATGGGAGGGTTTGGAATGATGATGGGTACAAGAAAGATAGAGAAGAGCAAAAGGATATGTTAGGGTTTGGTGGTAGAGCTGCAAGAGATCCACATCAGGGAGGATTTCATTCCATTAGAGTTGGGAAATACTGACTTGATTTTGGGCATGAAATAGCTACAAACCTTGGGGGAGACCAAGGTGAACTGGAAGGCATTGGCCATGGAAATTCAGGTGGAGGGGAGAAGGGTGGTAATTAAGGGAGACCCCAGCTTATCCAAGACAATGGTTTCTTTGAAAACTATGGTTCGTGCCCTTCAAGGAGAAGGAGAGGGATTCTTGGTGGAGCTCCAGAGTCTGGAGGGAGGAGAGATGGAGGATGGAGAGGACATTCCAGATATTTTCCAGCCCATACTTCAGCAGTTCAGGAAGGTTTTCCAGCTTCCCCATGGATCCCACCCCCCACGTGAGCACAAGCACTCTATTGTTCTAAAGGAGGAGTTTCCCCCATTAGTGTACGACTCTATCGACACCCCAGATTCAAAATGATGTGATTGAGAAATTGATCTGGGAGATGCTTGAAGCTGAAATTATGAAGCCCAGTGTGAGCCCCTTCTCTAGTCCTATTATGTTGGTGAAGAAGAAGGATGAGAGCTGGAGATTCTGTGTAGACTACTGTGTTCTAAATAAGGAAACAATACTAACCAAGTTTTTCATACTTATCATCGATAAGCTGTTATATAAGTTGCATGGATCTGTGATATTTTTTATGATTAATTTGAAATCCGGATACCATCAGATCAAAATACAACCAGGAGACACTCACAAGACAGCTTTTTGGATGCACGAGGGATATTATGAGTTCTTGATGATATCGTTTGGCCTCACTAACACATCAGCCACCTTCCAGTCCCTGATGAATAGGGTATTCCAGCCCTACTTACGAAGGTTTGTGTTAGTTTTTTATACGATATATTGGTTTACATCAAGTCCAAGGGGGAGCACTTATTTGACCCGACCCCAAACTCGACTTGGACCTGACCCAAAAAAATTACGAGTTCGGGTCAACCTGTTTGCCTGACGAGTCAGGTTTGGGTTTCATTTTTTGACTGGTTTATAAAATCAGGTCGTTTTCGAGTTGACCCGGAAACTCGAAATCAACTCGGGTTGAGCCAAAAACCATCCTGCACTGCAGCGCGATCCCTTGCTTTGGACTCCACACCCCACATCGGCACCACCGCACCGCAGTGCGATCCCTCACTCGCGTCTGCCCACAGTCTGCACTCGCTCGCGTCTACACCGCAGTGCGATCCCTTGCTCGCGTCTAGCCGCAGTTCGCAGCGAGATCTGTGCTCGCTCCGCAATCCGCTCGCCCGCACCCCTCACGCGCCCGCATACATTGAACTCACTTACGCCCGCTGTGTTCTAGGTTCGTGGGTTATGTCAAGTCAACCCGATAAGCCGCACGAGTTGGGTTCGGGTTAGAATTTTTGACCCGTCTACAAAAACGGGTTGGGTTTGGGTCGTGTCAGACAGTAGCGGGACAATGTCGGGTGCGACTCGAACCCGACTCGAGACCCGATTTTAACACACCTAATCTAGGATTTATTCTGTCCACCTTAAGGGAGCACTCATTATTTGTTAATCGGAAGAAGTGTTCTTTCACCCAGCCTAGAGTGGAGTACTTAGGGCATGTGATATCTCAGGAGGGAGTGGTGGCTTACTAGAGTAAGATTGAGGCCATGCTTGGATGGCCCATACTCAAGAATCTAAAGAAGTTAAGAGGATTCTTTGGACTCACAGGATACTATCAAAAATTTGTGAAAGGATACAGTTCTATAGCAGAGTCATTGACATAACAACTTAAGAAGGACAACTTCAAGTGGGGAGAATCAGCCACCTAGACTTTTGAGGAATTAAAAAAGGTTATGACCAGTGTGCTAGTATGAGCCCTTCTGAATTTTATTTAACCTTTTCTAGTGGAGAAAGATGCCTCAGGTTTTGGGCTAGGAGCGGTACTCATGCAGAACCGGATGCTAGTGGCCTATTTTAGTTAGGTGTTAACGGCCCTAGCTAGGCTCAAGTCTGTCTACGAGAGGGAGCTGATGATAATTGTGCTGGCTATTCAGAAATAACGATCGTATCTACTAGGAAGACATTTCATCGTCATAACTGACCAGAGAAGTTTGAAGTATTTGTTGGAACAAAGAATGGTCACCGAGGAGCATCAAAGGTGACTTTCCAAGTTATTGGGTTATGACGTTGAGATTCATTATCAACCCGCAGTGGAGAACAAAGAAGTAGATGGGTTATCCAGGTGCATGGGGGAATCACAGATGATGGCATTGTCTCTGCCCTTGGTGGTTGACTAGGAAGCACTGAGGAGAGAGAGCAAACCTGATGCTAGATTGAGGAAAATTAGGGGGAAGCTGGCAGGAAACAAGGACAGTCATCTGGGATATTTAATGATGGGACATAAATTGCTTCATTATGGGCGGTTTGTGCTTCCAAAGACCTCTTCTTACATTCCCTGTTTGTTTCAGGAGTTTCATGGGACAGCCATTGGGAGGCATTTGGGGGCCAAAAAGACATATCGCTGGCTATTTGCCTAGCTGTATTTGGAGGGAATGCAGAAGGATGTTGAGAAGATAGTGGCCAGTTGTGATATATGCCAGAGGCACAAGTATTTAGCTATGTCTCCAGGAGGGCTCCTCCAGCTGTTAGCTTTGCCAGAAAAAGTGTGGGAGGAGGTGACCATGAACTTCATCGAAGGGCTGCCAAAAGTTAGAGAGATACTCGATGATACTGATGGTAGTGGACCGATTAAATAAGTATGCTCATTTCATCCCCCTTCGCCACCACTATACAATAGCATCAGTAACAATGATTTTTATGAGGGAAGTGGTGAGATTACAAGGAATCCCGGAATAAATTATATCGGATAGGGACAAGATCTTTCTGAGCTAGTTCTGGAAGGAATTGTTCAAAATGTAGGGGACCGTACTTTAAAGCACTGCTTATCATCCTCAAACAGACGGACAGATAGAGGCAGTCAATTGTAGTGTGGAGACCTATTTGCGGTGCTTTACATCAGATATACCCAAGTTGTGGGCGAACTGGTTGGCTTGGGCAGAGTATTGGTGTACCACTTCCTATCATTTGGTAGCGTAGACTACATCGTTCAAAGTGTTATACGAATGAGATCCGCCTTACTTGATATATTATGGGCAAGGCAGCACATCGGTGGTACTTGGAGGACAGAGACAGGATCTTGGGAGAGCTAAAGGGACATTTGTTGAGAGCTCGACAAATTATGAAGAAGAATGCAGATGCACACAAGCGGGACATTCAGTTCGATCTGGAGGATAAGGTTTACTTAAAGTTTCATTCCTACAGATAGAAAACCCTGGCACAAAGACGGAATGATAAGTTATCACCCTGATATTTTGGTCATTACGATATAGTGGAGCGCATTGGGTTTGTGGCTTATCACCTACAGTTACCACCATAGTCAGCCATCCACCCAATATTTCATGTGTTCCAGCTGCGATAGGTGATAGGAGACCATATTCCTTCTTCTACACTTCCCCTGACCTTGACATATGACATGGAGGTGTTGTT
Organism: Dendrobium chrysotoxum; assembly: GCA_019925795.1. Taxonomy (NCBI): domain Eukaryota; kingdom Viridiplantae; phylum Streptophyta; class Magnoliopsida; order Asparagales; family Orchidaceae; genus Dendrobium; species Dendrobium chrysotoxum. The sequence goes on from CM034313.1 coordinate 77,407,531, forward strand.
GGAACCACTGGATGTTGAAGGAGTGCGACCGGGAGTAACTAGAAGCAAATAAGTGTTGATCAGGTAGAAGGGCCTACTGGACCACGAGGCCGCATGGGAGTCTTATCAGATTATGCTGCAGCAGTTCCCTGTATTCCACCTTGAGGACAAGGTGAGACTTTTAGGGGGGAGTATTGATACAACAAAAGCAGTGGGAGCCCGCACCAGGCATACTCAGGAATCATTGAACCGATCAGTCCAGTAGTTTTCGGCCCAGGAGGGGTTGGCGAACAGGGAGGGGAAATCGGCTGAGGAGGTGGGGCCCAACAGGGAATTAAATTCTTATGTTAGGAGATGATCAATTAGGAAATCCTTTCCTAATTGAAATTCAAATATAAGAGGAAAATACATCAAGAAAGAGGGCTGAATTAGGGGGGGGAGAGGAAAGCTTATTTAAGTCTAAGTTTAGGGTTTAATTTTTTAATGCAGAATTTTGTGAGAGGTGTTGTCTACTATTTTTGTGAGGGATCCTAACGGCATCTAGGGTTTGGGAGAAAAGGTCCTCCTCTCAAAAGAGGAACATTGTATCTTGCTTTATTCGTATTTGGTTTTCTATCAATAAAAATCTGCATTTTTATTGAATCTCTTTGAGTTTGTTGCTGTTTTTGATATCAAGGTGTGTCACCTACATACACCCTAATACCCAAATTACTCTAGCATTTAACTGTTGGGGTTAATTTTAACCATTACTTTTGACATTGAGACCAGATTGAGACATTTTCTAATAGTCTGGGACTAAATTGAGGCATTATTGAGTATGGGACTAAATTGTGCATTTGGTAATAGTCGGGAGACTATTTTGACCTTTTACTCATTTTGAGGCATTTGACTAAACAAACAAGCATGTTAGCTGTTTTTTAGATGGACAATGGGTTTCGGTCTGGATCTTTGTTTTTGTTTTATCATGGAAAATTGGTTTAATGCAACAGAATACTGAAACAGAAGTGATATAATCCCCAATTTTTTCCATAAAACGATGTAGCAGTTTTAACTTGTAGGTAAATGAATAGTAGACTTAAATTTTGAGCCATGATTGCCTTTGGGATTTGTTTAGGAGATTTACACTTTCTTTCCTTTTGTCAGAGCTTGGGCGCTGTTATGGAGAAATGTACCCGGAATAACACAGCACTATGGAACTTTTCCGCCACTAGACCAACATTTTTTGTTGGGAAGAAGTCATTTGCATGGGGTGGTGATAAATTGAGCTAGTAATTTTTTATTTGTAGATTTCACGTGCAAAACTGGACTACCATGATTTCTCGTCATCTTCTACAGAACTTGAATTGAAAGTGCATGCCTTGCAGCTCCTACCTGGAAACTTTAATTTGGGGGGGGGGTTATTTCTTTTGCTTTGTGGTGGTAAATTCTCAACATTTTGTAGTACCATGTTCCTCATTTTAGTTAGGATGTCAATGATTATTGCATTTTTTGCATGTAAGTATGAGTTTTTTTTTCTTTTTCTTTTTGTTGTCTACAGTTGATTGTTTCCAAAGTTCAGGGAGTCAATAAATCAAAATTGCATAAGCTGCAAATTCTTTGTTATTATTGGCAAATTAGTAACTCAGAAGTTTGGACCTATTCTTGCTTACATGAACCTCTAATATATCAGTCTTTGTGTACGACTTAAATCAATCATCAATCATAAACTTATATCTCTAACTCTCTTTGTTGAAGGTATTTACTCATACTCATTCGCTTCAATATGTCGGTTTGAGTAGTGATCGAGGTGTCTAGCAATCAGTAAGCTCTAGATGAATGACGGAGTTCCACGTGTGATGTTGTCTTAGGTTCTAGGGTTTCATCATGCAAATATATGGCATGATGCATAAAATCATGCACAGATGTTCAAAGTCACATATCACCAACTTTTAATATGAAACTAAGAATATGTAAAATTTTATATAGTCGATAATCAACTATCGCCTATTAAAAAATCACATAAAAGTTTAGAAACCTAATAAAATCATACGATTGATTGGAACTCACACTATAATAAAAAAAAATCAGATTGTACCTTATTCACAATAATCAGTTATACAAGCAAACTAATAAAATAATGTGAAAATAAAAAGAGAAAATTGAAATCATCAAATAATAAATTCAAGTCTTATATTGGTAAAAAAGATTATTTCCTTTGAAATTGAAAAACTATATAAAATTATAGTTTAATATAAAATAAATTTATTATAACATGTCTTTGTGTCTCGTATTTATAATCAAAAGTGGTGGGAAAATTTATGTCGCCACGCAGATTTTGATTTCTCATATTTTGTAATCGAATACTGCATTAAGAATAAAGTACAGTCTCGGGAGACTGACACAATATTCTATAATGGATTCAATATCAAAATAGGGTTTTGAAAAATGACATTTCTGTGATCAAACACGATTCAGAGAATAACATGTCATTTCGAAAGATGAATATGAAATTCTGTAGAATGGGTTTAAAAACAGAAATATAGTTTTGAAAAGTTCATCCATTCCTTTATTTAGGTGTAATAAGGAGAATATTGTATCATCTAAAAAGACGAACATAACATTCATCAAAAACATCCAAACGAAAGAATGAGTTTTACAAAAGTCATCATTTCTAAAATTGAATACAATAAATAGAATATTATATTACCTGAAAAGATAATAATAATATTCTATAAATATATTTAAAATTAGAAATGAGGTTTTAAAATATGTCTGCGTTCCCAAAGATTTTTTCCTTGTTTTATAAGAATAAAACAAGGTTTATTTTAATATGGGGTTCTCAAATCCCTATAGGGGCAAGCCCCTATAGTTAATTACATCCTAGGAGGGGTACTTTTAAGAAAACTCTCAATTAAAGCAGTGATTTCATACCCTCTGATTACAAAGTAGAAGACAAGGAAAGAAGTAGGAATTTTCAAGGAGAAAACTCAACATTGAACAGTTATTAACGAGCCAAAGGAAGAAAAGTAGGAGGTGCCGGATTCTGAGAAGCTCAGAGGCAACCTCAATCTACCCTATGTTGGGCTTTACATTTTAAGAGAGAAATTTTTAGGTTTAAGTTGACATTTTATTAGAAATTTGGGATTATATTCCCGGAGGGTGAGGACTTAAGATTTGAAAATCTGCCTCAGAACCTAAATCTAATTTGGGTACTACAGAGTAGTGACCCGAACCTAGCTAATGCAGTGCAAATCTGGACTTACCCCGGCCTGGATTGGGGAGCCAGCTAACCACCTAGGCGCTTTAAAATCATGTGTCCAGTCTCTTATGAAAGATGGGTATGGCCGTTATTTAAGTTTTGAGAAATCGGGGCCGACATCTAAGACAAATCCTAATTGACCCCTTTACTTATGTAGGGTAAATGATGCCTGGGAGCATAATGCAATTAAAATTTTAGACTCTTTTAATTTGTATCTAATGCAATGCATGCTAATTGACTCGAATACATAAAAATGATTTATGAAGCAGTTTTAAAATTAGGCTTAGAAAATAGATTTTTCCCTAGAGATTGCACAACATCCCCTTGACAGAACTGCACCCTAATAGGTCAGGTGGTCTGCCAGAACCCGCAGGCGGGGAGGTGCCTAACAAGGAAGAGAAAGTAATAATATGCTTATGCTGACTCTCGGCGGTCCGAGCTTACTTCTTAGATTCGTTAGAGTTTCTATGTGAGCCTACAAATTTTATTTTAAATTTCAAGTAGAACAAGTTTTATCGTGGTCCTTACCAAAAAAACACTCCGATTCGTATCCAGGCTAAAACAAAACACGGCATGCAAGAGTCCTAAAAAAAAAAGCTACTGCACAAACAATGTAAACACTCAAATTAAATTATCCAAAAATATAATGTCCAATCTCCAGTTTATTTACAACCCAGGGTCTGCTGAAAATATAAAGTGGCCGGGTACCACTGACAACAAATCCGGATTCTACTCCTAGAATTGACGTAAGTGATTTTAAAATGGGATATACTTCTTTCCTTTACTTCTCCGTCTTCACTTCTTCATTTTCCCTCCTTTGTCTTCTTTCCTTTACGAGCTCCTTGGATCCGCTACGAGCTCCTTGGGTCCGCCTGGCCTGGATATCTAAATGAAAAGAAACTCATTCCCGAAGGGGTATTTTCTTTTCTCTTTGGATATTAGAACCACACTAACTTGGCTTTCCAAATAGAAAAGAATGCTCCCCTAAGGGACATTCTCTTCTCTTTGGATTCCGAGTTGGGTGTGATATCCCACTTTTAAATCACTTTCACAACATTTGACTTTAATAAATTACATTTACATCACATTACATCCCAGAAAAAAAAAAGAAAAAAAATCTAAACCACCTGCAGGGCTATCCTAAACATTTATAATAAAATCATTCCCAAGCAGTTATATATTCACATTTAAATTCACCAGCCACACTTGGCCATGCTCTTTTAATTTTAAGGGGGCTTAGCATTTTCTGAAGCACCTGCAGGAAATTTATGTCAATTTAAATCTTTAATGTGCCCCCTTTAATTTAGCCCTACACGAGCATGGCCACCTGCAAAAGATTATGTGAGCATCCAGATCGTTCCTATCCTAGGGGTAATCTATCGTCCATCACATCATGTCACAGATAGCAGTAAAAGTAAATAAACACTCACATCAATCATACACAACATGCAATGAAAATCGAGAAAGCCCGTCACACAACAGCAAGAAAGTAAACACCGGCTTAACCTAGAGCTAGAGTCGGTTGTCCTAGTAAACAAATCTAAGTGTGTGCGGTAGACTGTGTGGTTTGGATATATCCTGAGTTTACTTTTAGTTGAACTTTTCTAATCGATTGAAATTGGTTTGTTGAAGGGTCAAAGGGAATTTTAGTTCAGATTTAAGTTTTAGTATCTTTACTATTTTGAATTTTGTTTTAAATTGAATATTGATTGTTAAAATTGATTAATAGGATTTGTTCTTTTTAGTCGTTTGAATTAACATATTTTCTTTTATATTATTTAATTTAACAACTTACTGAATCTTTGACGATTTATTAGACTTTTAGATTACTATGTATTTCAATCAATTTTCTTTAATGATGTTTTATACTATGCTTATAATTGATTTTTGAAAAGACTTTAATGAATAGAGTTTGATTTTTAAAGGGCTTTTTATTTTAGAAAATATATTTATTTAATTACATTTGTTCTAGTTCTATATGTATCTTATATTCTGAGTTCTAATTTTACTTTTAATGGATTGTATTTAATTATTATTTGATTATAAGATAATTAAAATATTAATCAGATTCAATTTTAAGTTAGTGTACAAATTTAATCTTTTAGCGGTCATATATGTTAATTATGATTTGGTTATTAAAAGGTTATATAATTTCGTGTATTTTTTATCTGAGTTATTATTTGTGTGTTTGAAATTTTTGTTAATGATTGTTTAAATTTGATTAGCTTAATTAAAGTTATATTAATGATAAACACTAACCTTAAGGGGGATGTCACTAAGTTTTCTATGTTCTGTATTTCTATCCTAAAGTGTGCATGCAACCTAAGTTTAAGTTTTCTAAGACTCAGTCCTTAATTTTTGTCCTTAAATGTCACTAATGTTGTATGGGATGAAAAAAGCTTGTTATCACTAACCCTTAGGACATTGCGCACGTGTAAAGGGGTTTAAGGATCTAAAATAAAAAATAAAATAATCCTTATAAAATTGAAGTTGCTACAGGGACCTAGAGGGGAGGAGTTCGCACAAAACACACCACGGCCTCCTAGGGGCTTTCTAAGTTTTAAGAAAACTTACAACACCGGGGGCTATGACCCGATGGATTTCGCTCGTAGCACCTCTACCCAGTTGGATAGAGGCGACTAACATCATTGTTTCTTGTCCTTTTGTTCACTCGACCGGTACCATTTCTCGCAGTTCATGCAAATAAAGATAATAGAATATGGATTAGAAGCACATTTAATGATTAACAATGAAATAATTAAAATTTACTAAAAAATAAAGACGTACCTTTCTTCGGGCTTGAAGACCGGCACAAGCTGTCAACCTTTTAAAATGTTCCCTTTTGAGAGCATACTATTTATTCTTCCAACATTCACCTCGAGGCACAAGAAGGGAGAAGTAGAAGAAAGAGAAAGAGAGGGGTAGAGAGAGAGAGAGCTTTTGCTTTTCAACACTTTTCACTTTCTAATAACCACCCAATTAACTCAAACTCCAACCAACACACTTTTCATCTCCTAACAATCTAAGTTCACTTTTCTCTCTTTCACACACCTCATCTCTCCAAAATACCTCCACCTTTGACAATCACACACTTTAAAACACCATTTGACACACATACTTTCCTAAAACACACGCTTTCCAAAAACACACACTTTCTAAAAAAACACACACTTTCCAAAAAAACACACACACGCATACTCTTCCACTTTTTCAAATCATACACTTCAATTTATACTTTTCATATGTTTCACTTTTGCACATTTTACCTTTCAATACACACACACTTTCAACATTCCATACACTTCACTTTTCAAAGCTCATGCATTTTACTTCATCATTATTTTTTTTTTATAAGCTTATACACTTCACTTCCCAAGACACTTTTAATCAAAGCAAGATGCCCTTCTTTAAACTCTTTATTTTCCCAATACATGATAGGAACATATGTATATATATAATGCAAAGCACAATTATACATAACAATTTTCATCAAGTGTTTTCCACTACAAACCCATACAGGTATACTTCCCAAAAGATGCACGTATTACGTTTTAAACACATACCCTTCTCAATTTTACACATAAAACACTTTACTTTTCACTTATACTCTTTCCACTCTCCAAAACTCAAAATTTACTTTTCAAACCCTACACACTTTACCTTTCAACACTCCTCAATTCCCTCTTTCAAAACATACAAGTTCGAATACATCTCCACCTTTACACATTTCATTTCTCAACACAAACAAACACTTTAATTTTCGACATACACAAATTCATCAACACTTTATCTTTCAAAAAAAAATGCACAATTCTCTTTTTGAAGCATTTCACCTTTTAAAATATACACACGTTACTTTCCAAAAACACACAATTCACTTTTCAAAACATACACATTTCCATTGTCACACAATTCGTTTTTTCAAAACTATACACATATTTTATCTTTCAAAGACATACACATACCACTTTACTTTCCAAAATTACTCATATACACTTTACTTTTCCACATTTTCACCTTTCAATCCACACTCTTCCCACAAAATCATACACTTTTACTTATTGAAATACAATCTTACACAAATTGCAAATGAAAGAGAAAGGGAATGTTCACACATTTCCTTCCAAACAATCTGAGATATCTACCAAACATATAACAACTTCACATAAAATCAAATGAATGCTCTCCAACTCATTCCCCAAAACACTTTACAAGAGACATATGAATGCTTGCCATTGAACAAGAAAAGAATATGAATGCTTTCCGACATTTCTCCAAATTATACACATTTTATGAAAATTTATACATGCTCGTAAGTGGGAAAACAATATGACTGTTTTGGCTAAATGTCCTTCATAAAATAATTGAAGTAACCAATAAAATACAAGTGTATGCATGAGAGTCTTACAAACTAATCATGAAATAATTTGTCTATGGAATCATGTATGGCTTTCTCCAAATGACACATGAAACAGCAATATACGCATCAACATCCAACATAGACATAAACCTTTTGTATAATGTATTGATGATGTCGTGCATGGCTATCAAGTTGTAAGAAAATCATCAATCATCATATCTTGCTTTATTTTCAAACACATGCTAAACTCAAAGAAGTGATAAATGTAATTCCAATCCTTTCCAATTAAAGACAGCAAGCTTTATCAATTTGCTATTATTACTCTCAAAAGCCAAATACATAAATATAACATTGATTACTTAACCTACTTTCATTACTTCTTTTGATGTCAAAATAACTACAAGAGTCAAGAAAATAACGTGGTTATTAAAGTATATAAAATAGAACAATGCAGCCATACAACTCATAGGCCCAAAATCATTTTTATGTTAAGAGAGAAACTATCTGAATCAAGAAGGGATGATCCAAATAACTCATGAATTTCAAAACTCTTTTTAGGGAATCTCTGAACATGATTTTGCTTTTAACTTTGGAATATCAACTTCCTCTCCAAATGATAACAGAAAGCCCCAATCATTCCTCTATCATCAATAAAAAACTTTTTTCAAGATAATAATGAACTTATAAAATCATTCTATGCAAGAGAAGAAGACTCCAAAAACAATATCCCTCCAAATTTCCAAAGAATGAATATCAGATTTCAAGGAATGAAGAAAATAAAATCTTGATTTCTTGTTTCAAAAGAAATGGGAATCAACTTATTCTTGATCATTTGATGGTTAATGTGAAAAAGGAAATATGGAGGTTGAAGAAGAACACATACCAATATGTAAGAGGAGACCGGCTAGGGCTTCTGCGAACGGCTAGGGTAGGCGGAGGCGTTGATTAGAGCTAGGGTCGGCGAACTCCCTTCGGCTTCCCTAGGGCAGGACGGACAAGAGAGGAAGCGGACGGGGGTTCAGCCTTGGGGCTTCTTGCGAATCAGAGGGAGACGGAGAGGAGGGCTCCTTGCGAACTATCAAGAGAGGAAGAGAGAGCGATGAGAGAGGGGACGTCCGGCTTGGGGCTGTGCGAACAGAGAGGGAGACGTGGGGGTTTTGCGAATTGGGAGGAGAGCGTCCGGCCTTGGGGGATTTTCGCGAAATGCAGAGGGGGGGCAGAGGGGTTCGAATCAGAGCCTGGGTTTCGTTTTGTCCGTCCGAATGAGAGAGTGGGGGAGGTTTCATCCGAATGAGAAGGGAGAAGGGCTCGTGGCTTGCGAACGGTTAGGAGGAGATCGTGGGATCGGGGGGGGGGGGGGGGGTTGGACCGGCCCTAACTTTAATTAGTTTAAAGTGTTAAGTTTTTTTTTTTAGTTTAAGTTATTAATTAAAGATTAGATTTAAGAGTTTTATTAGAAAGTTTTAAATTGAATTTATTCTATTAAAAAAATTTATTAATTAAAGATATATATATATTTATTTGAAATTTATTTAAATGATTTTAACATTTTATTTATCAATGAAGAATTTAGAGCTCATTTTAATAGGGTTAGAGCGTTAAGAGAATTTTGGTTCGCATTAAAATATTTAATTTGATTAATTTTGATTCAATTTTAAATGGCTCGGGGTGAGTCAATTTGTGTTAACTGAAATTATCGTCCCTTAAAGAACTCTAATCGAGTGGGTCTTGATTCAATATCGAGTTGATTTGGATTAGATACCGATTGGATTGAATTGATTTTGCTTTAGGTCGAGTTATCAAGTAGAGTCAATGCTACGTCAATAGACATTCACCTAAGAGAATCCTAAAGGCGATGTCTACACTAGGCTGCGAAGACCTAGGTGCTAGAGTTGAATTCCGGGGAAACTGACCTCGAATAATGAGGTCAACAAAAAGTCTTCCCAAAATTTCAATAAAAAAGATTAACAAATAAAATCTGCCGCCACCTCCTGAAGATATAAGAATTGCAAAATTCCTGTAACAAAAGTTAATCTTGTAGTCACCTGAATGATGATCATGTTGGGGAAGTAAATCACGTAACGAACACAAACGAGAAAGAGAAAATACAGCGGAAAGAAAGAACACCAGGATTTAACGTGGAAAAGTCTGAAATCGGAAAAAAACTGTAAAGCCACACCACACCAAGAAATTTACTATGAAAATTTGGGAGATTTAGTACAGATCTCTTTTCTCTCTCGCTCTATCTTACTTGCACTGTTCTTTACGAACAAACAAAGAGAAAATATATAAAAACCACCAAGGTATGCAAATGAAAAACAAGAAACAAAACTGCCCAGCTCGTCTCGTAACGTTGCGGCGCCAAATTTGGAGCATCACGGCTCTCCGCTCTTTGTCTTTAGTCTGCTTGACATGCCGCAATGCCGGGGTTTGGATCGCCACAGCGTTCCACTCTCTGTTACGGTTATACGGAAAAAGAATTTTCATGTGCAAAGCATCCAAACTCAAGCAAGAAGAGGACCCCCGACAACCCCCAATGAGCTCGGTTGATGGAATTGAGGTCTTAGGTAGCAGTACAACTCGATTGATCGATATAATCAAATTTCGCGCAAAACTAATATATCGTAGAAGTTCTGCTTGCAAGTCTTGCAAGCTTGCGGAAGACCCTCAATCATGACTCAACAGCCGCTCAAATAAGGATTAGGTGAGGCTAGTAGGCTCAAAATGCATGGCATGTTTCATAGGCACGAGAAGCACTAAAGCCGCAAGTAGTAGAGAATCGACCTTTGTAGCGACCTAAATCATTATAGAATCCAACTACGTAGGATTAGCTAATTCAAGTAATAGTGAATAGAATCAAACCTAGGGTGGAGTTCAGAAAATTAGAGAACATAATATGTTCTCACAAGAAACATCATGAGTACGATTCAAAGAAGAAAATTAAAATGAAAATGTCTAAAAACAGAGAAAACTATTATAGAAAAATCATAATTTAAATGGTCAATTTGCTCATTTCATCACACGCAACCTGTGTTTCCCAGGAGTTAAACTTTGAAATTTGCATAAAATTGGTAGCATGAATGTTAACTTTATTTTAGTTGAATATTATTAAGAATATATGCTCTTGTATTGAAACACGGTGCTGTGATATAAACATGTTGTTGCCTTGAGTAGAGTTTTATTTATTTTGCACATAATGAAAATCAAATTGACTTGCTTTTATAATATCAAGAAAGGTTATGCCACTTGTAAAGACTTAAATGAAATATAGGATATCTTAAATATTGAATTACCTATACTCAATGAAAATTCATGATTAAAGGTGACTTTCTTCTTAAGAAAACTTGTTTATGCATTTCTTATTCATTTATAAGAGATGATCTTATTCTAGAATTATATGATGAGGCTATGTGCAATTTTAGTTGTGATAAAGCTAAAGTTATGACAGAGAATAATATTATTAAGTTTTCTAATTTTTATTTATGAGATATGAAAACCGTGCAACTTGAATTTATTATTTGAGCAACTCAGTTGTGTTTTTAGGCTGGTATCATGGTTCATCTATAGCTCGTGATTTAATATGTTTGTTGCAACACAAACTGGTGAACTTAAAAAGAGAACAAAGTTCTACGAGAAACATGTTAATATTATGAAATCATAGCTATATTATGGTATTGATTGATTATTTCACACTTCTTTGGGTTGGCAGGCCCTTTGAAATTAATTAAAGCTGTAGTACCACATATGATATCTAGGAGAAAGGGAAAGATTGTAAATGTGGGCAGTGTAGCTGCTTTGGCTCCAGGTCCTTGGGCAGGTGCTTATACTTCATCCAAAGCTGCTCTTCATGCTCTAACTGACACCCTCAGGTTGGTTGGCCTTTCTTGTTCTTCTTTATATTTTCCTAAACTATGATTCCAGACTTGACTTCTCAATCCGGTTCTTGCAGCTGCTGTGGTCCTTTCAACAGTGAAATTTAATTATGTTTTTAATTGTTAATTGCATGACTTAATTAACATGATAAAGAGTCGGTAAAAATATATCAGTAACCAACTGAACATGGATGCATCTGCCATAGTTTCCTCAATCGTTCAATTTTAGTATGTCATAAGTAATCGAAGCCATTTATTAATTTAAACTGAAAGTTCTTACTTAACTATCAAAGTTTTTCTACACCCATTTTCATGATTACTTCATACTCAACTACTCATCAAGGCAAGTATCTTTTCCTTAGTTTTACTCAGCTCAAGCTTTAAAATCAAAGCCCCAACCTTCAAAGGCTTGGGTGAGAAAATTTTTTCTAGCCATAATTACAATAATGTCTTTTTCTGTTGATTAGATGGGATACAGCTTTATTTTTGCCATTTTGACAGACTGGAACTCAGGCCATTTGGCATACGTGTTATAACTGTGGTACCAGGAGCTATTAGATCAAACATTGGAAATTCTTCATTGTCATACCATGATCGCATGCCTGAGTGGAAGTTCTACAAACCATTTGAGAAGGCTATCAAGGCACGAGCTGATTTCTCTCAAACCGCCCGGTCAACTCCAGCCAAAGAGTTTGCAAAGAAGGCTGTGGCTGATATATTGAAGAAGAATCCCCCTGCCTGGATCTCTTATGGGCATCTGTCCACTGTTGCTGCTATCCTATATCATCTTCCATTATTTATTAGGGATTACCTTTTAAGGCTAGCAATGAAGTCCTAAGAAGCTTCTGCGTGTGCTTTGGTTATAGTCCAAATATTTATGTTTTATATGCTTAAATAATGTGGATGTCCCTCCTGCTTGCATTATCAGCAATAAAAAATCAAGCATTGTACCTTGCATTGGCATTGGTTATTTATGTGTTTTATATGTTTTAATGTGGGTATTCTTGTTGTTTAATAGTTCTGTTTTATATGTTTTAATGCAGATATTCCTTCATATTTGCAATTTCTAAAATCATTAGCAAAGCTACAAGAGCTTGAAAATAATTTGATTTTTTTTTCTACTTTCTGAAAAATATGCCAGAGACAGAATGCATCGAGCCTGTTGTGGGATAGAAAAGTACCTCTCAAATTTAAGGAAAAATTATAAGACATGATGTGAGACTTGCAATGCTTTATGGAGTAGAATGTTGGCCATTAAAAGAGAAGTAGAAAATTAAGTTAAAGTGTTGTAGAGATGAGGATGCTCATGTTGATGAGTGGTTTCACTCTTAGAGACAAAATGCGAAATGAATATATACATGAAAATGTTAGAATAGTTCTAGTGGTAGATAATATTAGAGAGAGTTGCCTTAGATAGTTTGGTTACAAAAAACGTTGGCCTTCTGATGACTCGGTTAGTAGAGAGATGTATAAGATTTGGTTTATGTTAAGGAAGGTAGGGGTAGATCTAAAAAGACTTGGTTAGAAAGTATTATAAATGATCTTTTTTTTTATTAGATTTAAATGAGAATTTGACTCTTAACAGTACATAATGAAGAAAATTGATTCATGTGTCCGACCACCTGTAGTGAGAAAAAGTTTTAATGTTGTTATTGTTGCTACTATAAAATATGCCAGAGACAAAGGTAATGGGGTCCATAAGAAAGACGATATTGCTATTCTTCGACATTGTTGCACTTTCATATGTAAATATTATTTTTTGCTCTTTGACGGACATTACAATCACAAAGATGCAACGCAACAATATGAAAAACACAGCATGAAGTATCAAAAATGGTTGTTTGTGGTGGCAGAGACATCCAATATTGATTTAGATGTTAGTTTAATATATAATGTTAAAGCAATTAACATCATCAAAGTAAGGCTTTGTTTGGGACGGCTTTTTTACTACTTCTTAAAACAGTTTTCTAGCACAAAAAATAAAATTTTTGTACTTGAAAACTGCTTTACGAAGCAATAAGAAAGCAGTCCTAAACAAAGCCTAAACCTAATTAATAAGAGATTGGGCATAAGCTGAAAAATATTGATAGCATAGAAGAATGAAGGATCCTTCCTTTTTTTTATTATTGTTCAAGAAGATTTTGAGCATCTTTCTTTTCAAGAGTTTAGACATTCTTTTCATCTAGCAAATATTTTGAATGATTTATTCGCAAAAATTCAACATTGTGAGCCCTCAAATCCCTGAACAAAAAGGTAAAATGTCTTCGACGGACATATTCTAATCTTGTGTTTCTGGCAAATTTTTTTCTGTAATATTTGCATAAATTTAATTAGATGGGGATATTCTTTGACAGCGTCATAGTACTTTTGTGCCCACTTTAAAAGGCTATTTCAGCTTCTAGTCCTCTGGCTGGCTTTCTTTTAATTTTTTTTTTTATTAAGTGGTGCTTTATTCGTTGTCCTGCAGTTTAAACAATCTGTCATATTTGGATACTACCATCTGCCCTATGCTGAATATGATCTCTAAGCCAACTCTTATAGCGTGAGTGGTGATACTTATCTGAAAATTCATACGAAATCCAAGTTCAGCACGTTTAGGCTTTATTTGGGATAAGTTTCTTGTTTTCTAAAATAATTTTTTAGTACAAAAATTTCTCGAATTAGAAATTTTTATACTAAAGAGTTGTTTTAAAAAGCAATAAGAAAACTGGCCCAAATAAAGCCTTAAAGTCTACTTGAATGACATAAAAATTAATTTAATTTGAGTCCAAAAAAGCTCAAATTAAGTACTTAAAATATAATTAAATTTTTATAATATTAATTAAATGATTAAGCAATTTTTTAAATCTTGCATGCTTTTAGTCAAGATGAACTCTCTCAATGAGATGAATCAAAAGAGCTCAAAATCACTTAAATTTTTTTTTCGTACAACCATACAGTGTTGCAGTGCTGTATATCCGAGCGTTGTAGTGTTTGGATGGAGGCAAACATAGTGAAACAATCCGAATTTCTGAAAAATAATTGAAAATAAAAAAATCTGAATTTTTGATTGAATTACAGTGCAGTGTAGAGTGTAAATCCAAATTTTAACTTAGACAAATAATTTTTTTTTGGAGTTATCATAAGTCAAATTAAAAACTCATCTTCGTGATAAGATAGATATTATTAGGTTTTAATTATAATAATTTTTACATAATTATTGGGCATTGGTACAAATCCTTAAGAAATTGACACATATTGGTATAAGTAGAGATTTTGGGATCATCAGGTATCCGTTGTGCATAATTTTCTAAATAAAATGAGCTATTTTATGAATATTTTTCTATAATTTTTGAAGCTCAAAAAAATATATGAATTTTATACATAAATTAAATATATTATATTATTATTTTATTATTTTATTATAAAATATTCTAAGTCGCTAAAGGATCATTAAAACATTTTTAAATCCCTTTTCCATATTCATTTTCGGCTAACAGAGAAGGTTTAGGAAAAAATAGAGAGAAAAGAGAGGAGAGAGGTAAGAGGTGAGAGGAGTTTAGGTTTGGAGACTGTAGAGCGATTTTCGTCATCGACCATGTTAGAAATTTTACTCGTCTCACTGTAAGGAACCATTATCCTACTTCTGATTTCAATAATTAAATGTTTTTGATATTTTTTTTATTAAATTTGTATTTTCGTTATCGAAAATGAGGATAATTTTGTATTAATAAAACATTCACATTATAACTTTTGGTATATGATAGATGTTGTCAATATGAGCATTTTGACTAGAACATATTGAATTTAACTGATTAAAATGGAAGTTATGATTTTTTTTAAGTAAATGCATAGTAGATAATTTTGATTGATTTTTAAAAAAATTTTATTATTGCATTTCATATATGATATTGACTTACATTGTATAGAAAATATATCATTTACATGTAAGCAAGAAATGCTAGCTGCTAACACTATAATGAATACATGTTGGTTCTTAAAATATAATACCCTGTATAAGAGGGTGGGCCGATAAGCTTTCTGTTAAATAAAATATTGGTGGTGTAATTTTAATTATAGCCTGTAACCGATTAACCAAATTATGCAGATGGGCATAGGATGATGACTCTTAAATAATTATTGAAAGTCTGATGTAAAAATAAATGATTAATATAAGATAAGATTGATAGATTGATAGCTATGATAGATAACATATGTAAAGAAGAAAACACCACATCAAAGCTATATGTCATACATTGCTTTTCATAATTATACTCATAATAATATTTACTTGATAGTACATTAAACTGATTGATGGATATGCTATGTTGTAGCATAACATACTAGCATGTCTTATTGAGTGATAGTCCTCTTTACTGATTTTTTTATAATTTGATAATTGATAGATCCCTTTTGACTTTATTGATTATATTGATTATTGAGATTTTTATTACTCATATTAAATGATGATTGATATTGATTATAATTGAACATAAATATTAAATTTTTTGCATTGCATTGAAAGTAGTGATGGAATTTTGGTTACTTACTAGGCTTCCATGCTTATTATGTAGATTTTATGATTTCAGGTCAGGAAAAGGGCCATGATCAATTGGAGTGAGATTGATAAAGATTCTTAGGTTTTCTTTTGATTTTGTTTATATTTTTTCTTATTCTTTTGTAGTCAGGAGTTTATGATAGAGTAGTAATTATACTAATCTCCTGTCTATTGTATATTAATTTTAGAATAATGAATATAGTGTAATATTTTAAAGTATGCAATTGTTAGTTACTTTCATTGGATATATATATTTATTATTTTAATAATTTATAGAAGCTCTGGTTAAATAATTAAGAAGATAAAGTATTTGGAGCATTATAGAGAGAAAAGGAGAAAGCCAATTTATAGCGGCCGAATTGCTTTACCGCTTTTGTAGAAATTTCTTAGATCACAGTAGGTGATTCTAATCCTATCTCTATTTTTAAAGATTTTGATTTTAATTGTATGATTCTCCCCATAATTGATTTGATTGGTTAAAAAATATAGGTTTTGAAAAAGTGTTTAATTTTCTTTGGGAAAGTTAAATTTCTGGAATTTAAATTTTATAATTGAATACTTATTATGAATAATATATCACCTTGAAAGGTGAACATATCGTTCTCTAATAGGTTCAGATTGCAAATCTTTGAATTTATCTGATTATTATAATCAAACTCAAGGAGAAACAATATATGATCCCGAAGGATCAAAATAATGTTTAATCCATTGTTCGACTACAATAATTGAGATAAGAGATCATTAATTTCATATTTAAAGTTATGATTGTAATTGATATATCTATCCAGAGAAAGAAGATATCAATTATTATCGATAGTTCAAATATGATGATAATGATCGTAAAGTTTAAATTTCCTAAAGATAATCAATTGAAGGTTTTGAAAACTTGATTTTGAAATCTGGTCTGGGTTTTTAAATCTCCTACGAGCGCAAGCCCTCGTAGTTAATTACATCGTAGGAAACCAGAAAATTTCTTACGAATACTCTCGATTAAAATAGCGATACGAACTTTATTTAAGATTTTCAAAGCTTGATATCAAGGAATGTTAAGGGACTGAAAATTTAACAGGGATTGGTTCAATATTGAACACTTATTTCTGGAGTCAAAGGAGGAAGGGTAGGAGGTGTTTTAAGATTCTGAATTACTTCAGAAACACCTCAGACTATCCTAAGTGTTGGGCTTGAATTAGATTGAAAAAACATTTAATGTTTAAATGGTCAATTTTATTAGAAAATGAGAATTAGATTCCCGGAAGATTGAGGTCTTAAGATTGAACATTTGCCTCAGAACCTAAGTCTAAAATTGGGTACTGAAAACCAGTGACCCAGAACCTAGCTAATGCAATGCAATCCTAGACTTACCCCGGCCTAGATTGGGGAGCCAGCTAAACCACCTAAACGCTTTAAAACCATGAGTCAAAGTCTTTTAAATGTAGAGTGGTTAGGGGATGTTATTTAAGATTAGTTTAAGGAGAGCAGGGCTGACATCTAGAGCAGATTCCTATTTAGCACTTTAACATATGTTGGGTTAAATGCTTAAGCTAAAAAATGCAATTAAAATTTAGACTCAATTTTTAATTTTTATCTAATGTAATGCATGCTAGTTGACTCGATGAAATGCTTAAATCAAAATGAAGCAGTTTTAAAATAGGCTTAAAATAGGTTTTATCCTAGAGATTGCACAACATCCCCTTGGACAGAACTGCACCCTAATAGGTCAGGTGGTCTGCCAGAACCCGCAGGCGGGGAGGTGCCTAACAAGGTAGAGAAAAGTTCAATATGATGCATGAAAAACTCCCGGCGAGTCCGGGCTTACTTCTTAAGAGCGTTAGAGTTTCTATCTGAGCTTAAAATTTTAAATTTTGTTTAAGTAGAAAAGGTTAATGACCGTACCCTCACGAGCCTCCAATCGGGTTCCAGACTAAATCAAATACGGCATGCAAGATCGCCAAATAAACTATTAAAAACATGCGGGTCCTTAATCGCAATCAACACATCAATCAAATCAATTAAATAATTAAATCAATTAAATAAATATTCAAAATAAAAGTCCATGTGGCAAGTGCCACTTAATTATACAACCCAGGGTCTGCAGGAAAGTAAAGTGGCCGGGTACCACTGACTACAACCCGGATTCTACACCTAAGACTCAAGTGACTTTGAGATTTGAGATCCTTCTCATTCTTCACTTCTTTGTCTTCTTGAAACTCCTTGGATCGTCGGGTCTGGATATCCAAATGAAAAGAAACTCCCCCTGAATAGGGGTGTTATCTTTTCTCTTTGGATATTAGAAATTTATCCTAATTTAGATCTCCAAATGGATAGGAACTCTCCCTAAGGGATGTTCCTTCCTCTTTGGATTCCAAATTGGATTTTTAAATATCTCAATCTCAAAGTACTTTAAATAATACAACTCAAAATCATATCAAATTACATTAATCAAAATTAAAAATATAGACTCGATCCTGCAGGGTTATCCTAATAATCAGCAGTTTATATCTGACATCCCAAGCAGTTAATATATTGAAATTAAAAATGCTCAAACCAGCCACACTTGGCCATGCTCTTTTAATTTTAAAGGGGGTCTTAGCAGTTTTCTGGAGCACCTGTGCAATTTAATAATTATAATTTTGCCCCCTTTAATTTATGCCCTATATGAGCATGGCCACCTGCATAAGATTGAATTAGTATAGATCGTTCCTAACCTAGGGGTAAGTCTAACGTACAATCAATTACATCACAGAATGCTGAAATTTAAATAAACAAACATATCAATTCTACTATTAGCAAACAGCATGCAGTAAAAGCTCGAAAACCCGGCACACAGCAGCAAAGTAAACACCGGCCTAGCCTAATACTAGAGTTGGTTGTCCTAGCAAACTATCTAAAGTGTGTGAGGTAGGCAGTGTGGCTTTGATGTGTCCTAAATAGGCAATTAATTGAAGTTGTTTAAAGTTCTGGTTGGTTGAAAGACTTAAGGGGGATTTAATTTGAATTTAAATATTAATGACTTGAAATTGATTTTAAACTTGATTTTAATTGTTTGTTGGATATCACCTTTGTTGCACACCGAGGCCGTGAAGTTT
This sequence comes from Dendrobium chrysotoxum, assembly GCA_019925795.1. NCBI lineage: Eukaryota > Viridiplantae > Streptophyta > Magnoliopsida > Asparagales > Orchidaceae > Dendrobium > Dendrobium chrysotoxum. The sequence goes on from CM034313.1 coordinate 77,426,603, forward strand.
ATTTCACCTTCCTTGGGGCTAATTTAATAGCCTCGTAGGCCTGGGATACCCAGTGGTACCCGATATAATTAAGTGATTTGAGTTTGATTAAGGTTTAAAGGTTGATTAATTTTAATTATAATTAGTTGGTTGCTGGTTTTAGGTTCAAATTAATGTTTTTTTGAAATTTTGAATGATTTATTGAATTTTGATATTTTCTGGATTATTTTAATGATTTAATTAAGGGGTTAAAAATTGACTTTTTGATTTAAAATATTTTCTAGAAATTTAATATTTTATTAAAATACTAGACCTTAATACGATCAGTTAGACAGTAAGTACACTGAAATTGGATTTTTCTAGATTTTATTATGAAGATTTGAAGTTTTGACTTGAATTTGAACTAGATTTGACCAAAAGTTGACTTTTTCAAATTTGTTTGATTTCTGGAAACTTAACATTTTTAATAAATATTAGACCTTAAAATGAGTTGTATGCCTTTGAGTTTGCTTAATTTGGAGTTCATTTGAATTAGTTATGAATTTTTGACGTTTTGGCAATTATTGAATTTTTAAAATTATTTAATTAAAGGCCCTTTTTTTGATTTAAATCCAAATGACCTCCAAACTTCTTGAAATCAACTCCAAAGATTAGGAATGACCTAAGGAGTGATCTCTAAGTGTTTGAGAAATTTTTGGAATTTTTAATTATTTTTAATTAATTAAATTAATTAAATTTCTGATTTCAATTAAACCTAAATTAAACTTGATTTTGAAGTCCAGTCAAGGGGCTTTTATTTTTCATTAATTAAGGATCCAATTCTGGTCAGTTTAAGATATTATGTGTAATTTTTAGATTTAAACTTGATTTATTACATTTTCTGGAAGGTTTAAGGGCTTAATTAAGGTTCAAATTTGATTAAGGTAATTAAGTGACTTAATGACTCCAAAATTTAGTGGGAAAATTTCCTAGGCCTGAGAGTGTCACTAAGTTCAAGTGGTTTGAGTTTCAAGTCAATAGGAGGTCAATCCTAATTATTGGAATTTTTCTAAATTCTCTAAGCAAAGTCCTTAATTATTATCCTTAAGGATGACACTAAGTTTAATTGGGTTTGAATCAAGATTTCTAGACCCTTGGACACATATGTAAACATATCACAGCAATCATATGTCCTAATGCTAAGCATAAAAGAAATTTATGAATTTTTAAATTTATTGGTCCAAAATGAACCCATACATTTGAAAATTCATTTCATAGAAATTCTGGTCAAAACATGACCCAAGAAAATTAGGGTAGGTCAAGAATTCCCCCTAATATATGCCATCCAAATTTGAGGTCAATTTGACCATTGGATCTTGAGAAATATGAGAAAAATAGAAACTAATCATCTCTGTTTTTCTCTAAACCCAAAGGCCAAAATTGTTTGAAATTATTTTAAAAATAAAATAGACATCAAGTGCTTTCCAACAAGCCCAAGAACACCCAATTTGGATTTAAAATGAATTTTCTATGAATTTTGAAAGTTCTGGGCATTTAATTGAATTTTTTTATTCAATTTGAGCAGAACTATGCAGGGTGCATGATGTGGCGCGATCAGGGCCGTCCGATCGCGTAGTTCAAAATGAACTGAAAATTTAATTGCCCATAACTTTCAATCCAACCGTACAAATTTGATGAAATTTGAAACGTTGGATCTTGATACCCAAATATTTTAACCCTTGGAATTTCAAGGCTCCATGAATTGAGATTTGGGAGAAATTAATGTTTGATCATAGAACTTAAAATGATAATAACTTACAATCTAGCCATCGGATTTTTGATTTTTTGGGCTTGTTGGAAACCTGCTGAGCTCCTCTTCAACTTTGTAGAAGACCTCGAGACCTAGTTCTTTCTGGATTGAAAGTTATGTTCGAAACTCCTGATTCTCTCTCTAAATCCTCTCTCTTCACCAATGAGGGCTTTGGAGGCCAGATTTGATGGGGAAATAGTTGGGAGAGTTATGTAATTATTGGAAAAGCTCTCAAAGAAGCCTAGAGGGCTGGAGGAGTTCTGGAGGAGAAGATTTTAAGTGAGAGAAGATTAGGAGAGGAATGAGGCTTGATTTCCACCTTTTGCCCTATTCAAGTCCCTCCAACTTGAATGGATGGCCAAGATCAATTTTGCTAGGCTCTAGGATGCTGCCATGTGGCCTAGAATTTGTTAGAGGTAGGAGAATAAAAGGACCAAAGGACATTCCATGTGGAAAGTTATCCTTTGTCCCCATGTGAGCATGTGGAAAGACTAGGGACCATTTGATCATGATCTAAGGGTTGGAATGAGCCCTAAGAATGTTCTAGAGGGGTTTTAAGCAGCTGGAGCTAAATGATATTTAAGTTAGAAGGGTTTAATTAAATGTTTAAACCATTCAAAGGCTACTTTGACCCTCCATTGACTGTTTGACCAGTCAATGGGTCAATGTAGCTGATGTGGCATGCAAGATGGCACCACACATTGGATGGAATGAAAGTTGAATCATGCAATTGGAGTTTGAAATAATATAAAAGGATTTAAATGGGTTTTACCAAGTCAAAATGAATTGACTTAGTCCAATAAACCATGACTTAATTTCAAATGAATTTGGGTATACTTAAATCATGTAATGAAGAATGATTAAAGGCTTGAATGAATTGATTTGATTAGATTAATTGATTTGACCAAAATAGACCACACTTGACTGTACTTAGGCTTGGTTGACCAAGTCAACTATTGACTGGTCAAGGGGTCTGATCAAAGTCTAAATCATTGAGGGAAAGATTCAAAGGGTTTTGAAAGAGTTTTGAAAGAGGTTTTGAGGCTTGAGGAATTTGAATTGAGTGAAAATGTGAAGGTTTGACCAAACACATTAAATTGACCTGGTCAACTTTGCTTAGATTTGATTAACTCATAGATAAGATATCCCTAAGCTATGGTTAGGAATTGATTTAGAGCTTGATGAGGGTTGAAGGGTTTGAAATGGCCAAAACTTGGCTAAAGTTATAGGTTTGATTAAGGATTAGGTTTGACCAAGTCAAACCCAAGATAATTTGACCTCAAATGGGTTTGAATAGATTTGACTTAAGTTTTGAGATTGGTTTGATAGCTTAAGGGATTTGATTGGATCAAATGGGTTCGAATGACCAATTTAAAGTCTTAAGGGATTTTGGGTCAATCTAGGTTGACTTGGTCAACCAGGTTGACCCAGGGTCTAGATTTGAGTTGAACCAATTTAGAATGATATTTGAAGTCTGGTAGAAGTGGTTTGAGGGATCAGAACGACCATTTGGTTCAAAACACCTATTTAGGCCCTTAATGGGTTATTGGGTCAACCCTGGTTGACTTGGTCAACCAAGTGGGTCCAGGGTCTGGGAATAGGTTCAACAGATTCAAAATGACATTTGGAAATCAATGGAGGTGGCCCCAAGCAATTTGGAGGTCATTTGATTTAAAATTTGCATTTTCACCCCTAAGGGGTATTTTGGTCATTTTGATCCCTGGTTAACTGGGGGTCAAAGTGAGTCCAACAAAATGCAGTTTAATTTTCAAGAGGTCAGGATTAAGGGTTTGGATGTGATTGGAGACTTTGGAGAAAGTTCCAAGGTCAAAATCCACTGGGTGATAGGTCCAATGGCATAGGCCGTAAATATTTGAAGGTTTTACAGCCTTTGGAAATTAATTTAATTTCTGGGGTTAGAGATCTCAGAATGAGCTCAAATTTGGAGGGTTGCCTCTAGAGACATGTCACATCAGTGTGGAACTGATAGATCTTGAATCAGAGGTCATTTGATAGGGTTTTAAGGTGTTCAAAAATTTACTAGAAAAGGCTTTCAGGACTTAGACCTTTGGCCTTGGATTTGAATCTGAAAATCTGGTTTTGAATTGGATTTTGAGCTTGAATGATAGGATTTGAATTAAGTTTAGATTGAATTGAAATTTGGATTGATTTAGAAGAATCCTAGGGTTTAGAATAGGTCCTAAGATCCAAATCAGCTTAAGGGAATCCTAGGGTCTAGAATAGATCCTAGGGACTGGAGTCTGGGAAGATCCTAGAATCTAGAAGTCCTAGGAAAATCCTAGGATCTGGGGTCTGGAAGAATCCTATAATCTAGAAGAATCCTAAGATCTAGGAATACTAAGATCTAGGAATCCTAAGATTCAAGATCTAGAAGGATCTTAGGATCTAGAGTAGATCCTAAGGTTTGATTTCTAGGAGGATCTAAGGGTCTGGAAGTCCTAGGGCCTGGAATCTAGAATAGTCTTAGGATCTAGAAGAATCCTAAGCTCTAGATAGATCTAGGAGAATCCTAAGGTCTAAGAGGATTATATGATGTAGAATCAGGTAGAATCCTAGGGTCTAAAATAGATCGTAGGGTCTGAAGTCTAGGAGAATCCTAGAATCTAGATTTGTCTTAAATTGCATTGATCTGGGGTCAGGATTGATTTGAATTTGGATTGATTTTAAAGTTTGGATTGATCTAAGATCAGATTGATCCTAGGGTTAAGATTGATCCTAAGGATTGGAAAGATCCTAAGGTCTGGATTGGTCCTACTGAGCTCATACAAAAATGAGGTCAACATGATTTATTACATTTTCTTCTAATTTATTGAACTTTTATAGCATACTTTTTATTTTTTATCATATTGATTATTCAGGGCATTTTGACTATAATATTTATTAAAACTTCATTGGATAAAATAAAAGTTACTGTATTTTGTACTGTTTCTACTGAATAAATAACTGATATTTTTATTATAAGCATACTGTTAATAAAAGTATTAAAAATAAATGTGAGTATGTAGTTGAGTAATAGTTGGTCGTTATTAATGTTGTAGTACTGTGATAATAATATGTGTGAGAACAATTAAAAGATGATTTTATTGACATTGGCTGAAGACTGATTGGCATGTATAGGATGGTAGGCTGATGGATTTTCTTTTAAAATACTATTATTTAGTGTTATCATCTTTTGATTCATGTGATACTGATTAGGAGTTATAATGGGATAATTATTGTGTCGACATGCAAAGAGTAACGACTTTATTTACTGAGTCAATGGTTTACTAATATTGATACAAGACTGGAAAAATACTGATTAAGCTAGGATTTCTTATTTATTTAATGTGACTACTGAAATGCATGTTATTAAGACATTATTCTTATTACTGTACGAATTTATTATTATTGCATCTATTATTATATTATTTTACTGCTCATGCCATTGGACTGTTACTATTATCGATATAAACACTAATACTGTTTGATATTATTGATTTACTGTGCTGATACTAAATATAAGACATACTGAGTACATAATAGTACACTGAATATGTGACATATTTGATAGTATGTGTAGATTATTTTTTAGCGTTTTACTGTATTGATATGATTTTGACGGTTTTTATAGTGACTTTGGTTTTACCTATTATATGATTTCTTTACTCATTGATAATCCTGATTCATCGACTGCTTTATTAATTTGACGCCCGTACTGATTTATTAGTTTCTTCGTTGTATTACTGTACTAACTTCTATATCATATGGTTTTACCGTTTATATATTTTACTGCTACTGTATGTGAGTTTTATTACTTATACACTAATTCATGATTATATAAATGTTATTGCTATGATTTGACTATTCACTTGCATATTGCCTTTTTGTCGTGCTTTGAATTCATTTGTAGGATTTGGTTATTTGCTGGGCTCTTGAGCTCATTATGTGTGGTTAAATGATTTCAGGTCAGGGCAAGGGAGCAGAAGTGTAAGATTGACTAGGATTTTTCAGGTTAGGTTCTTGTTATTTCAGTTATTTTTTTGTGCTAAAGAATAATTGTATAGATTCTGAGTAATGTATATAATTTTTTTTGAAAAATAAATATAGATGTATATATTAATGTTTTGAATGCTAGTTTATTTCCTCTGGTATTTATATTTATAAAAAAAATTAAGTAGTTCTAATTGTTGCATATTAAAAGATAAATGAATAATTCTTTTTATTTAGATTATGGGGCGTCACACATAGAGTGGAGCACCGCATCGCTATGACTCAGGCAGGAGTCAGAGAGTGAAGCTCTGCGGTGCTCCAGCCCCAACTCTGTTAGACAAACTAGAGTTTAGGGTGGAGTGTCGCAGTGCTGCGAGACGGGTTGAATAGTTTCCTTTCTCGTTTTTCATAAAGGGTGATGTCCCTCGGTGATTTTAATGAGTAACTCTTTATTTTTTCGTGTGAGAGAATGACGCAAGAGTGAAGAGAGACAAGGAGAGATCGAGAGAGGAAGATATTTATACAAAATTTCTCCCAATTTTCATAGTGAATATCTTGGTGTGGTTTCATGATTTTTTCTCCGTTTCGAATTTTTCCACGTTAAATTCTGATGTCCTTTCTTCTCACTGCAATTTTCTCTTTTTTGTTTATGTTTGTTGTGTGGTTTTACTTCCCCAATAAAATCTATAAAAAAAAATGTTGAAAGTTAGTGTCATTAGAATTGAAGTCATTTCTTAATTTAAACAGACATTTCTCACTTACCTTATCAAAATTTGTTCTACATCCATTATCATGATTACTTAATGATTCAACCACTCATTAAGGCTAGTCCCTTCTCCTTAGTTTTACTCAGCTTAAGCTTTAAAATCAGGGCCCCCAGCTTCAGAAGTCATGGAGGCTGGTTAGCAATTGTTGACTAGCCAAATTAATTTCATAATTACAATATTGACTTGTTCTGTTGATTAGATGGCATAAAGCTTTATTTTTATGCTATTTTGGCAGACTGGAACTCGAGCCATTTGGCATACATGTTATAAATGAGGTACCAGGAGCTCTTAGATCAAACCTTGGAAATTCCTCATTGTCATACTATGACCAAATGCCTGTGTGTAAGTTCTACAAACCATATGCTAAGATTCATAAAAATATAAAGTTTCAAAATTTCTGGAGAATCCTATAAATTCTAAAAGGTTAATTAGTCTAATCAAATGTATCCCAAAATCAAGTGCAAGTATATGAACATATGTCCTTAGTTGAGCAATTGTGACTAGCTCAATGTATAGCCATAGTTTTAATTCGTTGGCTTATGAGTTGGCTTAAAGACTCTTATTTGCCGAGCTTGAGCTTGACTCGAGTAAAAGATATGGGGGTCGAGCTCAACTCAAGTGCTTGGATAAAAAATGTCAAAATTGGCTTATTTTGAAGCACAAATTCTTATTTTGAATTAGACAAAAAATAATTAGTTTGACTAATATAATGGAGCTGGCTGGATAAGCCCAAAGCCGGATTAAGCTTGAGCTCGAGCTCAAACTTGTATAATATATAAGCTTGAATTTACATTTAAACTTAAATTTATGGCTGGGTATGAGCGGGCTCACGAGAATACAGACTCCATTTGATAAATTTCTTATTATTTTTAAAGTAAATTTTTACTTAAAAAAATTCCGGAGACTACATTTATGATAATTTTTTATCAATATTTTTTTGTTACTTTTATATTTATATTAAACAAAATTATTTTAGAGAATAACAAAAAAGCCGTCCGAAAGCGTTTTAAGACTCGCTTACACCCTTAGGCTCGGTTACATGTGTCAAAGGTCTAGCCCAAGCGCTAAACCGAAGCCGCAGGTCCATTGGCCCGATCTATGGAATCTGAATTTTGAAGAAGCCTTCTTTTGTATTCCCCTAGAAGGTTAGAATAACTTCTCTGCGACCCGACTCTGGAGGCCGCGAGAGACTCCGACTCCGGTAGAGTTTGTGGAAGGAGGAGGGATCGAGCAACGAAAGTAAGAGGCAGGAAAAGTTTTCTTCGTTATTCTTTTCGGAGTCAGTGGATCGTTTGCCGCAATGATTCGAAGGTTTTCATCACCCCTTTGTAACTTTCCCTTTATCGACTTTCTTTGGGAACAACTTCATCTTTCTTTTTTCCTTCTCCTCGGCCATTTTATTTAAACCTGTTCTAAGATTTTCTTTAAAGGTTTTTCAGAGTTGGTTCTGTATCTGGCAGCTTTGTTATCGAAAATTTTGGATTACGATCAGATATTTTGGACATGATTTTTATGTTTCCCATTTTTGTTTATCTTGAATTAAATTTCCTGTAGGTGCATTTGGAGGCTTTCGTCTGGTCAAGCTCTTGGGAGGCGGCACAGAGCAAGCCTGGGGCAGGCATTTCTTTTTCCCTTAGAGTTTCATCTACTGCATTTACCAGTTTGTTTTTCTTTAAACACCTCATTTTGTTGAGGAAAAAAGTGGTTGCAAGTACTTTCCTGGAACGGCGGTTAAATATATTTGGTAGGAGAAGTTATTATAAGCTGTGGTCAGAAAATTTTTTCTTTCTTGATATAATGGCGAAGAATGAAGTTCGGATTTCAGAAACAGTTCTTGACGAGTTATAATAGTAGAGTGGACACTTGTCTAGTTGCAATAGTTTCTTGCAGTATTTTCACGATGACCACCATTGTTTGTCTTATACGCAGATCATAGAGCTTGAGAGCTGACATAAACAAGCAACCAGTTTTATGACTAAATAGTTGTTTGGCTAGAATTAGTGAATTACTATTGATTATCTTTGTTCTATTTTAGTGAACCTGGAATCAGCAAAAAAGATGATAGAGGACATTGCATCAAATTGATCTATAGTTTCATGGACTTGTTATTTGACAGGGAAGGATTTCGGGATGTACATACAAATTTTACTAGTACAAATTGGTTTTGTTGTTTAAATTGTAGGGTTTCTTTAGTGTGTATGGCAATATGCAAAAATCATTGTGGACCAAATTTTATATAAAGACAGCTGCATATCCTCTTTTTTCATCTTTCTTGAGATACTTCTATGGATTGGTTGGAGACAGTTGCTTATGCGAGGCCTTTTGCTACAACTAATAGTAGTCAAAATTATTTCTTAGACTATTCAATGAAGAAATAATTAATTCAATTATTTAAAAAAAGCTATTTCTTTTATCATCTTTCTTGAGCTAATTTGGTTCTAAGTTAGGGAAAGCTATAAATTTGGAATTGGAATTTTCCTGGTGACTTATTATTTATAAAGCAATGCAAATGCGCGCTGTATACTTTATTTATAAATGTTTCGGGACACAAAATTACAGGCCTAACAGCAAATTGAGTCCATATAAAAGTGATATGAAGTTCATAATTATAGACTTTTTTTTTTAAGGGAGGAATAAGCTTAACGAATTTTAAAGTTAGATTGTTAATTTGGAATATTTTTTTTGAAATCACTGAAATGAAAGTGTTGGGACATGCTTAATATTATTAGTGAAGTGTTGGCACTAAACTTATATGGGTCAATATTTAACACAAACAAAAAGAGCACTACTTCTCATTCAGTTTAGTTGAGGACTAACTGAATGATCAACAATTGCTTATTTACCAGAGGGAAACTTTTAAAGTTAGCCATAGCATTTGGTAGCTATCATACTTTGTCAAACGACTGACATCAACCCTTCTCAAATCCCTATTGGCAGGAAGCCCTATGCACTATGCACTGCCCTGCATGTTTACAGGTTAGTAGTTGAAAACTACTGCTCTGTTTTATATGCTTATCGTAATAAAAAGAGGTGCACTTAGTGCGTGAGGTATATGATGACTGCAACGTGTTTTAGTAGACAAGCCATTTCCAGGAAACCTATGTCTTCCTCATCACTATAGGGCAACCTAACTGTTACACGTAGATGCTCCCTCTCTAAATGTTTCTCCATGGACCTGTAAGAAGTTAGTCATTCATAATTCCTTCTTTTTACTGTTTATTCTTCTACTTAACTCATATGTAACCCAGAAGTTGCCTTGAAGCATTGATATTATTACAAAAACTAATCTATTAATTAGTTCTCCGAGAAGAGATTGATATGGCAAACTCATGGATCATGGCCCATGAAATCCAAATATCTATTTTATCATAACATTTAATGTTTACAATAAAAATAAATTAGAAATATTATGCTCTCATGTATTTATCAAAGCCTAGTGATAACTAATCAGTCTGCCTTCTTTCTAGGAGAAGAAAATGGAACATTTTATTTCTTAATTATGTCAAGTATTCACAATCTTATCTTACATCCTGTTTTCTTGATTGTTGAACATATATCTATCTTTCTTAATAAATTTACCTGCTTATACATCACGTGGACATGGATTAACTTCTTTTTTTTTTTAAATTCTTTTAAATAGCCTCCTTTTTTCCTTTCGTCGAGACATGAATTCTCAACTTCATCTCCAAAAAAAGCAAACCAGAAGCCTGCTCCTGAAGATGAAACTTCTAGATCAACAAATAATGCATCCAAACTCATCCTAGGCAGTGTAGTTGTTGGAGCTGCAGTGATAGCAGCATATCAAACTGACTACGTTAAACTTCATGTTAAGGATGATAATTCTTTTCTTAGAACTAGCAACCTAGACACTGTCAAAGCGACTACAGATTCTAAGCTTCCAGTTGACAAAGAAATCCTGCATTCAGCTGACGAAGAAATCTTTCTAAGCAGCGAAATCACAAGCCAAGTGAAACCAAATTCAGAAAATGTCGAAACAAGTGAAACCAATAATGGTGGTGACTTTAAGGTCAATACTGGAATTCCAGAAACAATACCCATAAAGGAGGAATCAGCCCCTTACAGAGAAGAGGATATATCAATTTCTGTTGAGAATGCTACAGCAGCTACTGTGGAGAAAGCATTAAGTTCTGAAGAGTCATCTAAAGAATTATTAAACAAGGATAGAAGTCTAACAATTATTAGCTCCAACCAAGAAGAAAGTAGGACAACTGAGGGTTCCATGGAACAGATGGAAGATTTAGTTGATAGATCACTTCATCATTTAAAAGATGCTGACGCAAAGGTTTCTGATTTTTATCAAGATACCTCGACCAAAGTGCAGAAGGTATAATAATTTTGAGTTGTTCAATTGAAGATTTATTGTCCTTATCTATTCTTCTGGTTGATATATGCTAGTTATTTTGTTTTTGTACCATTACATTATTTCATATATTAGCTTTGCAGAAACGATTCTTTTGGAAAAAGAAAGATTGGCACCTAAAGTTAATTATAATGTAGCTGCATGCATCTGTACCATTCCAGAACTCTATTTGCAAATTCATTTCATTCCTTCTAGGACTTGGAAAACTAGCCTCCAGTAAACAACCTAAGCAAAGGAACACTCTGTTTGTGCTCCTTGAACTTGGTAAAGTCTGACTTTTTTATCTGAACTAAGTGTCGAAAGCTGCAGGCTAAGTTTCAGAGTCTTGTAGTTTGGTATTTTGTTGTTGTTTGACATGTTCTGTTTTTGTTTAGCACATGTTTTTGTACGACTATAATTGATCCCTTTAGAGCTTAGTCTTTAAAATTGTACAATCAAGTATTATGGCATTTTCTTTTCGTGAGACGAGACAAAAGCCTTGAGGTGTAAGCCTAAGAATTAACTATTAAATTGTAAACCTAAGAATTAAACCATTAAATTAATAAAAAATATGAAATAATAAACAACATACTAACATTAAATTTAAATTAATATCATAAAATCAAATTAAGGCTATTAAAGTCATACGATGCTATAACCATTGCTAAATAAATAGTCTCTCCTACTCCCAATTTAGTACAACAACAACAACAACAACAACATCAAGCCTTTATTCCACTACGTGGGGTCGGCTACATGAATCTTTTTTCTCCATTGTGTCCGGTTAAGAGTCAAATTCTCATTTAGATCTAATAAATAAAGGCCATTTCTAATATTTTCTAACCCAGTCTTTTAGGTCTACCTCTACCTTTCTTAACATAGGTTAAATCTAATACATTTACTCTCCTAACTGGGTCATCGGAAGGCCACCGTTTTATGAGACCAAACCATTTAAGGCGACTCTCTCTAATCTTATTTGCCATTGGAGCTACTCCAACCTTTTCACGTATATGCTCATTTCATATCCTGTCTCTAAGAGTAAAGCCACTCATCCACCTGAGCATCCTCATCTCAGCAACACTTAACTTAATATTATGCTTCTCTTTTAATGACCAACATTCTTCGCCATAAAGCATTGTAGGTCTCACCACCATCTTATAAAATTTTCCCTTAAGTTTGAGTGGTACTTTTCTATCACATAACAAACCCGAAGCATTCCTCCACTTTAACCATCCAACTTGAATTCTACTAATAATATCTCCATCTATTTCACCATCACTCTGAACAATAGACCCAAGATATCTAAAACGAGTACACTTATTAATGACTTGATTGCTCAAAGTCACAAACCCCCTACTAGATCTATTACTACTAAAATTACACTCCAAGTATTCGGTTTTAGATCTACTAAAATGAAAACTTTTAGAATCTAAGGTTGACCTCCATAATTCGAGTTTACCTTCAACTCCGCCTCTAGTTTTATCAACAAGAAGAATATCATCAGCAAAAGCATACACCAGGTTACATCCTCTTGCAAATGTCTAGTAAGAACATCCATGACTAAAGTAAAATGATAAGGGCTTAAAGCTGATCCTTGATGTAATCCAACTAAAATAGGAAAATAATTGGTCAAACCACCTTGTGTTTGAACCAAGTAACAACTCTAGCATACATATCCCTAATGACTTGAATATAAGCATTATTAATCCCTTTCTATTTTAGAACTCTCCATAGCTCTTCTCTTGGAGCTTTATCATATGCTTTCTCTAAATCAATAAATATCATATGAAGATCTTCTTTTTTCTCTTTATACTTCTCCATCAAACCTCTCAATAGATGTATGACTTCCATAGTAGACCTACCCGGCATGAATCCAAATTGATTTTGAGAAACATTAGTGTTACGTCGTAACCCATGCTCCATAACTCTCTCCCATAGTTTTAAAATATGACACATCAACTTAATTCCTCTATAATTTGCACAATCTTGTGCATCACTTTTATTCTTAAAAATAGAAATCAACACACTCATTCTCCACACATCTGGCTTCTTTTTAATCTTCAAAATAATATTACAAAGTTTAGTAAGCCAAGAAATTCCCTCATCTCCTAAGCATTTCCACACCTCTATTGGAATATCATTAGGTCCAACAATTTTCCCATGCTTCATTTTCTTTAAAGCCTCTTTAACTTCAGTTTTAGTAATATGCCAATAAAAACAAAAATATCTATTTTCATTTAGAGTGTTAAGGTCACTAAAGTAAATTGTATTTTTACAATCTTCGTTGAAAAGCTTAGCAAAATATCTCATGCACCTTTGTTGAATATCCTCTTATAAAAAAGTACTTTTTGATCTTCATCCTTAATGCACTTCACTTGAACTAAATCCTTACTACTCCTATCTCTTTGTTTGGCTAGCTTATACATATATCTTTCGCCCTCTTTAATATCTAATTTTTTATATAAATCATTAAAAGCTAAAGTCTTTGCATCGCAGAATGCTTTCTTAGACTCCTTACAGACAACTTTATGTCTTTCCCAATTTTCAGAATTTTTATATCTAAACTAATTTTTATAACAGAGCTTCATATTTTTGATCTTTTCTTGCATATTTTGATTTCACCATCAAATATTTTTACTATTAGAAGCTTTTTCTTTTGATACTCCAAGCACATCCTTTGCAATATTCTTAATATTACAAGCTACTATTTCCCACATAACATTAGTTTCTTCTTTGATGTGAAACAAACAAGATGCAAAGGAAATTGCTATTAGGAAATTAAGAACATAGAAGAACTTTGCTTTGTCATTGGTAAACTTATTACATGCTCAAGTTGGATTTAGAAATCTTTAGTGAAGAAACTAAATAATAGCAATTAGCAACAATTAGAGATTACAAGTCTTGCAAAATTAATAACCAAAATTAAGGTAAATGCAATGGCACATTAACAAAGCCCAAAGTTTAAAATTTAGACAACGTCACCTAGAGATCCCTCACTCAAAACTCTTGATGGTGGGGATTAGCGGAAGAACGTTGCAAGCAAACTTAAGGATACCACTAGGAGACGCGTGTTGCGTAAGATATTAGTCGTCGGAGAGGTGACCGGAGTAGAAGAAGTGGTTGGATGGTTGACTCTTCCTTGATCGTTTTCAATGAACCCATGATCAACGTCCGGATTGGCCATTCATACTTGTCTTGATGTGAGGGAGAAGGCAAGCACGAGGTGGAAGAGGGGCCGGCGGCTTCGTGGTCCTTGAGGGAAGTGGGCGGCTAGGGTTGGTGCAAGAGGAAGGGGAAAGGGGGCGGCTAGAGAGATGGAAGGGTTAGGAAATTTCAGCAACCTGAAATTACTTCAGATTTTGGGTAATTTGGAGGGAAGGGGGGCTTATTTTGAACTTCAAAATAATCCAAAGGAGGTAGGGGGGGGGGGGGGGGGGGGCTGATTTGGGAGGGGATTAAGGGGCTTTAGTGGTTAATGAGAGGTGATTGGAGAGAGAAACCCCAAGGGAGAGGGGGCCGGCCATGTAAGGAGGGGAGAGAGAAAGCTTTGCATTAAGTAGGTGGGCCCCAATGACTTGAATAAAGATTTAAATCAAATTTGATTTTAATTTCAGATTTAAGTAAATAAGGATGTTTCCAAATTTAAGTTTTAGAATTAGGAAAGTGTTTGAATTTCAAATTTGAATTTAAAATCCAATTAAGTAACTTTCCAAATTGAGTAAACTTATTTTAGGAAAGGGAAGAAAAGGCTAAAGGATTTGAATTTGGAACTTGGGGCTAGGGGAAGATGGGCGGCCGGCGGTTTGACTAGGGAGAGGCGGCGGTTGGGAGGGGGCCGGCGGTGGAGCAATTAGCCGGCGGTTGGGGAAGGGTGGGGGCGGCGGAAAGGGGAAAACGGCCGGCGGCTTGAAAGCCTAAGTAGGCCGCCGGGTTTGGGACAAGGGAGGAAAGCTTGGCCTCACTTTTGATCCCACTCCAAATCTCACCAAGAAACTTTGACAAGAGGCCTAGAACTCACAAAGAGATCTATCCCCTTAGAGAACTCACTAAGAGATCACAATAGTGGAACATAATTTTCATTCAATAATCATCACTCATACAATGCATGGAGACCTTAATATATAGGTCTCAAAACTAGAAAATAAAATAAACGACAACTATGCCCTCGGGGCTACAATAGAGACTCAATACTCTAAGGGTAGAACTGGAAAACTGAAAATACATAAATAAGCAATATGCAAAAATACATCAAAAATAAAGACTACAAATCGTGGCCGTCGATCTACGTCTTCGTCGATGGTACACGTGGCGAAATCTTGGATTGATGTCCTCATCATTCTCCCCAGGTGGGAGAAAGCTCGACCCCGTCGAGTAAGTGTCCCTGGAACTCTCGTACCACTCTAGTAAATCTGGATCCAATCTCTGCAGCTCGTCTCGGTCAATCCACGTGTTCTCCGCCTCCGGTTTCCCTGTCCATTGAACTAGATACCTTTGGCGACCACCGTCTTTAGTGGAAATAATGTCATCACTAAGTATTGCCTCAATTTTCTCCGCAGTAGGTAAAGTAGGAATATTTGGGAGTGGAGGTAGGCTAGGGTTCTCACCAGGTTGGGTCACACAAGGCTCATTATTTAGTGGATTGGTGGGATTAAACTCTGGACCCTCATAAGCTACGAGGTCTTCAATGTTAAACGTGGGGCTAATATTAAAACCTTCAGGAAGGTCTAGCACATAAGCATTACTGTTTATTTTGGAAATAATTTTGAAAGGTCCTGCGCTTCTCGCATGTACTTTCTTAACGGTTCCTTGCGGAAACCGCTCCGGACGAATCCGAACCATTACAAAATCCCCCACTTTGAATTCTTTATATCTTTTCTTGAGGTCCGCATTAAGTTTATAGTTGGCGTTGCTCTGTTCAATTCTGTTATTAATTTCCTTATGCAATTCCTGTAAATGTGATGCAAATGCAGATGCTGACTCAGATGTTCTAAACTTAGGACCCATTGGAATCAAATCTATTGGTTGCCTAGGTTGGAAGCCATACACAATTTCAGCCGGACTCATACCTGTTGTTCGGTTAACGGAATTGTTATAAGCAAATTCAGCTATTGGAACCAATCCCGGATATGTTCACCCACTAAAGTCCTAAGAAGATTACCTAAGCTCCTATTGACAACTTCAGTCTGACCGTCCGTTTGTGGGTGGAAAGCAGAGGAGAATTGGAGTTTGGTACCCATCTTATGCCACAAAGTCTTCCAAAAGTAACTAGTGAACTTAACATCCCTATCGGACACTATAGTCTTGGGTAAACCGTGAAGTCTGACGATTTCATCGAAATAAAGTTTAGCGATCCGCGAGGCATCAAAAGTTTTAGAACAAGGAAGGAAATGGGCCATCTTGGAGAAACGGTCTACTACGACACACACCGAGTCATGCTTCCTAATGGTCTTGGGTAAACCTAAAACAAAATCCATGCTGACATCTTGCCATGGGCAATTGGGGACTGGAAGTGGAGTATAAAGATCGATATTTTGCTTCCTTTGCTTAGCCAACTGAGAAGTGTGACACCGCTTAATTAGTCTACTAACATCCCGTTTGAGGCTAGGCCAGAAAAACCTATGTTCAACTGCGGCAATGGTCTTGGCTTGTCCAAAGTGCCCTGCTAAGCCTCCAGCGTGTAATTCCCAAACAAGGAATTCTCGAAGAGAGGTGTTGGGGATACACAATTTCTGAGACTTAAACAAGTATCCGTTTTCCACAAAGAAATCATCTGTAATACGTTCACTTCCATTAGCTAACAGGGCATAAATTTCTTTGAAATCAGGGCAGTCCAAATAGTCTTCTTTGAGTCGTTCAAAACCAATTACTTCAGTTCTCATCTCACGGGCAACCATCATCCGACGACTTAAGGCATCAGCGGCCTTGTTCTCAATTCCTGCTTTATGTCTAATCGTATAGGTATATTCTTGTAGGAACTCAACCCAACGGCCATGACGGGCATTGAGTTTCTTTTGTGAGTTAATGTAGCGTAGAGCCTCATGATCCGAAAATATTACAAACTCTTGAGGCAAGAGATAATGCCTCCAATATCTGAGGGATTGAATGATCGCATAAAACTCCTTATCATAGGTAGAATATCGTTGCCAGATATCGTTTAATTTTTCGCTAAAATAGGCAACGGGGTGTCCTTCTTGCGATAAAACTCCTCCAATACCAATACCAGATGCGTCACAAGTAACCTCAAAGACTTTAGAAAAATCAGGTAGACGCATAACTGGGGCCTCAACCATTTTTCTCTTAATTTCCTCAAATGCTTTAGTGGCAGCTAAACTCCAGTGAAACTCTCCTTTCTTTAAGCAGTCTGTTATTGGTGCCACTATAGTACTGAAATTCCTAATAAAACGTCGATAGAAAGTGGCCAATCCATGAAAACTCCGAACGTCTCTAATGTTTGTCGGTACAGGCCATTCATTGATAGCTCTAACCTTTTCAGGGTCAGCTGAGATCCCTTGCGAAGAAATAATAAATCCCAGAAAGGTGATACTATCTGTGAGAAACATGCACTTCTTTGGGTTGGCGTATAACTGTTCCCTCCTCAAGACCTCACAGACTTGCTTCAAGTGTCCTAGATGTTGTTCCACCGAGTTACTGTAAATCAAAATGTCATCAAAGTATACAACGACAAATTTTCCTAAGAAGGGTCGAAGGACCTGGGTCATAACTCGCATAAAAGTACTAGGGGCGTTACTCAGGCCAAAAGGCATTACCATCCATTCATACAAACCGTCCTTAGTTTTAAAGGCTGTCTTCCATTCATCCCCAGGGCGAATCCTAATTTGGTGATAACCGCTCTTAAGATCAATCTTGGAGAATAGGGTTGCACCAGTCATCATATCTAACATATCGTCGAGTCGGGGAATGGGGAATCGATACTTGACGGTAATTTTGTTGATAGCACGGCTATCAACACACATACGCCAAGAGCCATCCTTCTTGGGGGTCAGTAGTGCAGGAACAGCACAGGGGCTCAGGCTCTCTTTATTGTAGCCGCGCTGCAGTAGCTCATCCACTTGCTTTTTAAGTTCAGCGTGCTCCGTAGGGTTCATCCGGTAGTGAGGGAGGTTGGGCAGAGATGCTCCGGGAACTAAGTCAATGACATGTTGGATGTCTCTAAGAGGTGGGAGGTGATCGGGTAGGTCTTCGGGGAAGACGTCAAGATAGGTCTCGATAAGGGGCTTTATTTCTTCGGGGATAGGTTCCTCAAGGTCAGAAGTCACTTCTCTAGCAACAAGGGCATACATGGGTGAGCCTTGGTTTATGTTAACCTCTACTTCCTTAGCAGTTAGGAAGTGGAGTCCTTTAGGTTGGACAGAGGTTGGCTTGACTTCGGGTTTGTGGGGTTTTGGCTGGGAGGGCATAAGCTTGATCTTCTTTCCATTGTGCTCAAAAATGCAAGTATTAGTTCTCCCATAGATATGGACGTCGTTGTCAAATAACCAGGGTCGGCCAAGGATAATCTGTCCTACGTCCATAGTCAACACATCACACCAAATTTTCTCCTGATATCCAACAAACTCAATAGGAATCAGGCTCCTATCTTTTATCTCAATGGTCGTCGTATTGATCCAAGCAACCTTGTAAGGATTCGGGTGAGGTGTAATTTTCAGATTGAGTTTGGTTACCATAGCTGAGGAGACCGCATTAATACAACTTCCACTATCAATAATGACCTTACAATTCTTGTCTCCAATTTTGGTGAAGGTGTGGAAAATAGAGGTCCTACGCCAATCATCACTAGGCTTAGGTTAGGACAAGGCACACCTAACAACTTGCAATTCTACCGGGTCATCTTCACAGAAAAATTCCTCTTCTTCATCAACGTGATGGACGAGATCAGTCTCGGGTTCAACTTCGTCTTCTTCAACCTCCTCTATTATCGTAACCTTGTAGGGGCTAGAATATTGGGAGGCGATGTGTCCATAATCATGACACCGATAACACTTGGTTCCAGAGGTCGCTTTCGGTGTGTCACGTTCAGGGGTTTTTCCTTTAAAGTCAGGACGAGGTGGAAGTTGAGCAGTGGGTGGTCGAGTGATTACAGGGCCAGTAGGTCGGTTAAGGGGTTGATGGGATGAAGTTCTGAAAGGTCTTGGGCGTGAGTCTAAATGCTTAGGATGAGAGTGGGTTCTAGACTCTTCAAGATCCAACACTAAACTGCAGACAGCCTCCAAAGTGTCTACTCCTCTGGCAAATAATTCATTTCTCAGATCTTCCCTTAGACCAGCTCTAAACATAGAAAGGATTTGGGCCGGGGTGGTAGTTTCCTCTCCGCTGCAGCGGATCATGTAATCATCAAAGGCGGAGATATAATCTTTTACGGGTCTACTACCTTGGGTCAATCTATTCCATTTGTCTAAGAGCTTAGGGTAGTAGGACGGAGGGAGGTACTTTCTCTTAAGTTCTTGTTTCATGGTTCGCCAATCGGTGATGGGATACTCACCACGAGCTTCGCGCATGTTCTCTAAATTGGTCCAGTATTGGCTAGCTCGATTAGTGAGTTTTATTTCCGCGAACCTAACCTTTCTAGCCTCCGGAATGTTGTACCACTTAAAGTAGCTATCCATTCCTTTAATCCAATCCAAGAAGACTTGAGGGTCGAGGGTCCTATCATAGGAAGGAGCGTCTATTCGAATATTTTTCAAGAGTTGGGCATCGTTGTCTCTCCAAACGGGTTCATGTCCTACAGGCTCATGGTTGGGTCTAAGATGGGGATTGTAAGGTTCTCTCTGCGGTCTATGGTCGGCTCTAGTTTCTTCGACATAAGGTGACGGAGGTCTAGAAGGTGTATACATAACAGGGTTTCCTATCCGTTTGATGTTATCAAGTCGCTCACCCGTTTGGCGCCTAAAGTCTGCTAAATCAGTTTGGGTGTTTCTAATTTGCTGAGTAACCGTTCCCAATTGACCAACTATAAGGTCTAGAGTTGCTTGAATTTGCTCCGGATCCATGGGTAAGTGTTAGGGACACTAGGAGTGGTGACGGGACAAGGGGACAGCACTAGAACACTAGCATGCAATGCTCCTAATGCATTAAAGGGTGCAGATTTGGTGTGGACAGCAACCTACAGCAGTTGGTGGGGTGGCCTAGGTGTTTAGGGTGAGTTTCTATGAAGTGGCCAGCACTTAATCACTAGGTTAGGGTCACCTATAGTCCTCTAAATGCTGCAGAAAAATTCTGGACAGCAAGATATGAAGATTGTTTAGGTATCCTAGACAACTAGGGAAGTTGTAGTGACATGGGCAGCACCTAAACAGTGAAGTAGGCTTACCAAAAGTGATGTAAATGGTGCAGAAATCTAAAGGACAGCAAACGAAAACAGAAAAATAAAATAGCTAGGCAATGGTATGCAAGCAAACAGATTTTAGAAATGTTAAACTAGACCCCTAGGAGTTTCTAGCACATGTAATGCATGCTTACCATGCTCTGATACCAAGATGATGTAAAACAAACAAGATGCAAAGAAAATTGCTATTAGGAAATTAAGAACATAGAAGAACTTTGCTTTGTCATTGGTAAACTTATTACATGCTCAAGTTGGATTTAGAAATCTTTAGTGAAGAAACTAAATAATAGCAATTAGCAACAATTAGAGATTACAAGTCTTGCAAAATTAATAACCAAAATTAAGGTAAATGCAATGGCACATTAACAAAGCCCAAAGTTTAAAATTTAGACAACGTCACCTAGAGATCCCTCACTCAAAACTCTTGATGGTGGGAATTAGCGGAAGAACGTTGCAAGCAAACTTAGGGATACCACTAGGAGACGCGTGTTGCGTAAGATATTAGTCGTCGGAGAGGTGACCAGAGTAGAAGAAATGGTTGGATGGTTGACTCTTCCTTGATCATTTTCAATGAACCCATGATCAACGTCCGGATTGGCCATTCATACTTGTCTTGATGTGAGGGAGAAGGCAAGCACGAGGTGGAAGAGGGGCCGGCGGCTTCGTGGTCCTTGAGGGAAGTGGGCGGCTAGTGTTGGTGCAAGAGGAAGGGGAAAGGGGGCGGCTAGAGAGATGGAAGGGTTAGGAAATTTCAGCAACCTGAAATTACTTCAGATTTTGGGTAATTTGGAGGGAAGGGGGGCTTATTTTGAACTTCAAAATAATCCAAAGGAGGTGGGGGGGGGGGGGGGGGGGGGGGGGCTGATTTGGGAGGGGATTAAGGGGCTTTAGTGGTTAATGGGAGGTGATTGGAGAGAGATACTCCAAGGGAGAGGGGGCCGGCCATGTAAGGAGGGGAGAGAGAAAGCTTTGCATTAAGTAGGTGGGCCCCAATGACTTGAATAAAGATTTAAATCAAATCTGATTTTAATTTCAGATTTAAGTAAATAAGGATGTTTCCAAATTTAAGTTTTAGAATTAGGAAAGTGTTTGAATTTCAAATTTGAATTTAAAATCCAATTAAGTAACTTTCCAAATTGAGTAAACTTATTTTAGGAAAGGGAAGAAAAGGCTAAAGGATTTGAATTTGGAACTTGGGGCTAGGGGAAGATGGGCGGCCGGCGGTTTGACTAGGGAGAGGCGGCGGTTGGGAGGGGGCCGGCGGTGGAGCAATTGGCCGGCGGTTGGGGAAGGGTGGGGGCGGCGGAAAGGGGAAAACGGCCGGCGGCTTGAAAGCCTAAGTAGGCCGCCGGGTTTGGGACAAGGGAGGAAAGCTTGGCCTCACTTTTGATCCCACTCCAAATCTCACCAAGAAACTTTGACAAGAGGCCTAGAACTCACAAAGAGATCTATCCCCTTAGAGAACTCACTAAGAGATCACAATAGTGGAACATAATTTTCATTCAATAATCATCACTCATACAATGCATGGAGACCTTAATATATAGGTCTCAAAACTAGAAAATAAAATAAACGACAACTATGCCCCCGGGGCTACAATAGAGACTCAATACTCTAAGGGTAGAACTGAAAAACTGAAAATACATAAATAAGCAACATGCAAAAATACATCAAAAATAAAGACTACAAATCGTGACCGTCGATCTACGTCTCCGTCGATGGTACACGTGGCGAAATCTTGGATTGATGTACTCATCACTCTTGCACCGACAAAATCTTAAGATCGTGAATCTTACTCTCAAAGATATCTTTGTTAGAGTTTTCTTTAAATGTCACCATCTAATCCTAGAACAATGATATACTATATTTTTTATAATTTGCTCCTTCATCTTATAGTCCAAAGCTAATAAGCGGTGTTGAGTATATAGACTTTCACTCGAAATAACTTTACAATCTCTGCAATCTAAACGATCTATTTTTCTTACAAGAATCTTAGGTCATATTTTATGAATGCAAAAGTCTCCCCAACTCTCATAACTTAGAGGGTTTTCATTAGAATCATTATTGTAGTTAATTGAGGCAGTGCAATAGTAGAGGTGGCACAGTAGTGACAACAAGACAGCAGGATCGAGCGTGGGCGTGAGGATCTTGCTGCATTTGGCTGTGTTTGAGGTTATGAGGTTCTTCCCAAGTTTGGTTTAGTTTATTTATATTAAATATGTTTAATTATATATATGTATATATATAATTTATAAATTAAAATTTTAAAATTGCTTAGACCTTAATTTTTGAAGCTTACGTCTTCAAAATTGTGCTGAGCATGCCTCACGTCCATTGAGGTGAAAGGTGAGGTGTACGTCTCATTGCCTTTTTCTTAAATTGCATTGAGACAAACCTCTAATCATACAATTTCAAACCATGCCAAAGATCTCTTCTGCAATCTTTCTAAGCAAAACTTATTCAATTTTCTTTTTAAATGTTCTAATGTGTAGTGATCAGATTATTAGATGGTCTTCCTTTATATGGGAGCAATCCATGAAAGCTTTAGGATTAATTACCGTTGTGCCATTACCGTTTGCTTGGTTTTGAAGTTTATCCTCTAGCTAGAAATTGTTTTAATATACAACTTGTCTTTATCCATGCACTTCATTGACCAATTTAAATTATAATTTTCCCTCTTATGGTGTAAAGTATTTAAGAGACGTCTCAAATTATTGGAGAAGTTCCTTCAAAAAATAAAAAATGTTCCCTCAATAAATCATATATTTTTTTGGTTTTCCTTAGATAAAGTGTTTAAACATTCTTATAGCCACTCCTAAAAAATTTAATGTTAGACAAGGATTTGGCTTTTGTGCAATGAAGAAGAGAAAAGCAAGCAAGTTGACTAAAGGAATGATTGTGATAGGAAGTGCTTGTAAAACTCAAGATAATACTGGGTTGAAATTAAATTTCAGCAATCTCCAACACAAATCACAAGTAGAACAAGAGGAATAGCAAGGGAAACTTTGTAATAGATGAAATAGGGAAGAAACAAACAAGATACAATGGATCCTCAATTGGAGAGGAGGATCCGACTCTCCCAATCTCTAGCCGGCGACTAGAGCCTAGAAAAACCTAAGAACTCTACAAATTTCAGCAAATACAAGATATCCTAACCCTAGGAAATTTTCCTCCTTAAAGCATACAATCAAAAAGGAAATCCCTAAATAGCCCCTTCCTTGGATTTTTCCTCATGAACAACATTAATTCCTTCATTCAAGCCGCCTGGAGGAGTGGCGGAACTCCCGGTGGCGGAACTCTTGTTCCGCCTCCGATAAAATTGAGCCGGCCAGGTTGGACTGGTCCAGTGATCAATCTAACAGATTGACACCGGAATAAAAAAGAATATTATAAGGTCGCTCAGAAACATGTCATACTTATTATCATGTATGGAGCTTCTTTTGCGTCATGCTGAGTCAAAATATAGACTTTAGGTTGAATTGAATGGTCACTACCAACTGTCGTAAACTCCCTCTGCACTGTTGACAGCCTTCCATTGAATTTGCTCTCGCTACACGCTATTGATCCCTTGCTAACAGCTCTAGATGGAGCTACTATTGACGGCTGCCTCTAACTTCCTCTCGCCTCATATCTACCTTCTAGTACATTTTGGGGGTATTGAGCCATCTTTTAATCAGATTGGCCACAATGGAAAACATTGGCCTGTGTAGCGATAACATCTACCAGAATGCCTCATACCACTGTATCCACATAGCGGAACATTACTAAAAGACACAGACCCACCTGCACTCATAGAAACTACAAAGCCTTTCTTCTTGGACTCTCCAACACCACCAAACTTGGGCTTCTTTCAACTAACTCCACTCCTAGAGGGCTCCCCTCCAAATCTTTTCCTGCTCACATCCCATCTCTACTGAGTAGCCGTAGATCATTTTTCACTAACCTAGCTCGCTCCACTAACTCAGAGAAAGCTTAAATATGAAATGACACCAATGGATGCCTTAGGCTGCCCCTCAATCCTCTCAGGAAGTGATAACATTTCTTTTCTAGTGTATTGACTAACTGAGGAGTGTACCTGACCAGAACTATAAATTCTATTTCATACTGCATTATAGATTTGCTTCCCTGAATCAGCCTTAAGAATTGTTCTTGCATCTGCTGATGGCGGTGCAAACTAATCTCTAAACGTTTCCATGAATTCTTCTTAAGAAATTTTAGTATTTGTCTTGCTTTAAAAAATTTTCTCTCTGCTGGCATATCCACCAGCGCTCAGCTTTTCCATAAAAAAAAATCGCCAATGACACTGTCCTGCTCTCAGGACATAGCATGTTATTAAAAAATTTCTCTAACCTCAACAACCAATCTTTTGCAGCCTGAGGATCTATAGGTCCATAAAAATGAGGAGATTTCAATCTCAATAATAACTGCAAATGACGATCTATCTCTTCTTCCCTCACACCCAACATCTTACTCTGAGCTTCTCCCATTAATTACGCCACCAGCCCAACCAACTGCATCATTGAATCCAGGGTTATTGCTTTTGCAGTATTATGAACTATAGCAGCTCTGGAACTTTGTCGATTGGTTGCTTCAAGATCTTGAAAATCCATTCACAACAACACTTCACACTATTCAAAACGAAAGAGTTCAATATAACAAGCTTAATGACTTACAATTACTCATATAGAAATTAGCAACAAACTATATAACATTCTCTTTCCTAACTTACAAATCATTTCTTATGATTCTAGTACTGATTCAATTCCTCTCAACAGTTGCTGTGATACCACTTTGTAATGTCCCAAGACCTAAATGAGGAATTTATCCTACGTTTTTTTTTCATTTATTAATTCTCAATCCAATTTTTCATTTCTCTAGAGCCATCTAATCATCCAAATAGTATAAAATAAACATCTAAAATGTGCATGCAGAATATTTCCTCCAAAATACTTAAATAACATAGTTCATAATACAATAAGTGCAATAAAAGACTTAAATATATGTTGAACTACAAATCATGTGTTCACTATAAAATCAAGAATCCCTGCTCCTTATCAGACTCAATTTACTTAGTGGGACTTTTACCTTTGCTTGAAATATTTTAAACATCTGAATGAGTAAAACTTAGTAGGTCAACCCTTTCCCCATATCAGAGTTCAATTCACAAGTCATAATTAAATTAAACATAAAAATAATTTTTTTTGTTTACTCTACAATTTTGGCATATTGGAACTCTGTTATGGAATTCAAAGTGCACTTTGAATTCTATTTTTGAGCCCAATACAAATGTATCTCTATTGTATTTTTTGTTTTGCTCTGGCTCTGAGATGATTTTGTGTTGGAATATACTATATTCTATCTGGCTTTGCTCTGCACCTACCTCAAGCAGGTGGGAGGTGATAAATAGGAGTTATAAGTGGGCATTAATACATATGCATTTTCGCATTTATATTCATATGTGATCTAGTACGCTAAAATTGTAGAGTACAACAACAACAACAAAATCAAGCCTTTATCCCATTATGTGGGGTTGGTTATATGAATTTTTTTCTTCATTGTGTCATGTTAAGAGTTAAATTCTCATTTAAATCTAATAAAGAAGGGTCATTTCTAATATTTTCTAACTAAGTCTTTTGAGGTCTACCTCTACCTTTCTTAACATAAGTCAAATAGAATAGATCTACTTTCCTAACCATGTCATCGGAAGGCTGCCGTTTTATGTGACCAAACTATCTAAGGCAACTCTTTCTAATCTTATCTTCCATTGGAGCTTCTCCAACCTTTTCACGTATATACTTAATTCGTATATTGTCTCTAAGAGTAAAGCCACTCATCCACCTAAGTATCCTGTCATGTATATGCTCATTCCTAACCTTTTCACGTATGATGCAATGCAATATATGACTGAGGAACTAAATCGTGTATATAAAATATTAGGTTTTATATAAGAAACCCCAGTCTTGGATGCATATTCAAATTTCTTGGAATTTTACTAATTTTATAGAGGATACGTAAAATGCTAATTTGACACACTTTGCAGCTATACTGAGGTTCAGAAGTGCCATATTTATCTAGAAAATTTAGAAATTCATACAGAGCAAACCAACCTATAAAATTTAGTATTCTTATAGTCAAATTATCAAGAACAATGTTTGTAACAATATACTAAAAGTTATGCAGTGAAACTTTCTCCAAACTCAAGAAAAATATATTTATAATCATATCTTTTTATAAACATTTTGGAAGTGAAATATTGGGTTTTATATAAGAAACCCCAATTTTGGATGCATATTCAAATTTCCCATAATTTTACTAATTTTACAGAGGATATGTAAAATGCTAATTTGACACACTTTGCCAGCTATACTGAGGTTCAAAAGTGCTATTTTTATCCAGAAATTTTAGAAATTCATACAGAGCAAACAAACCTGTAAAATTTAATATTCTTATAGTCAAATTGTCAAGAACAGAGTGTGTAACAGTATACTAAAAGTTATGCGGTGAAATTTTTTCCAAACTCAAGAATAATATATTTATAAGCATATCTTTTTATAAACATTTTGGAATTGAAATAAAAAATAGAGTATGAGTTGCCTATCTTGAGCTAGACAATTTTTCCAATTGGCTGAACTGAAGATTTTCGGATTTCAGCTATCAAAACCTCACTTTCTCTCACCTCTTCTCCCCCCCCCCTCTTTCTTCTTCCCTTCTCCAGCGAGATGGCTGGGGTTCAAATGGGTTTGACAAAATGGATTTAGATATTTTAATATTTTAAAATCAATATTCTGACCTAGCACCACGACAACGCCACTACGCTCCCAGAGAATCTTCCAGAATTTCTCCACCCAAGACTCGGCGTCGTGGTGTCGAAGTGCAAACCCATTTTCCTTTTTTTTTCTTTATTTTCCCAAGAGCTCAATGCCGCGGTGCTACCAACCCTGGCATCGCGGCACATGCAAACCAATTTTCCCTGCTTGCATTTCACTTTTCCAACCCAAACCTTGGCTACTTACAACCCCATTAAACATTTTAAGGCTTATAATTGCTAATCATATTAAAATTAACAATCCTTAATAAGTATTTACCTGAATTCCTGCTGATGGTTATTACATAAGGCTTGCCAACAACATGCTAGTGTGGGAGACTTCAACATTCAACAAGGTTTCTTCTTCAAAGGAAACTAACTTTGCATCCCTTAGGCATCTTTGTGCGACTTTATCATCCAAGACTTCTGTGCGGGTGGGCTCATAACACACGGTGGTCGTGAAAAACTATAGTGGCTGTCTAGGAGCGATTTTGTTAATTACGAATGAAGGGAGACATTACCAAATTTGTACAAAAGTGCGGTGTTTGCCAAGCTGCAAAGGTTCAATATCAAAATATTGGGTTTTTATAGTTGTTGGTTTTGAATAACATTTAGGAAGATGTAAAGTATGGCTTTCATTTGGGATTGACCATTCGCGCAATGAAAGGACTCTTCCTTTGTCATTGCTGATAGGTTTTTGCAAATGACTCATTTCATTTCTTGCTGGAAGTTCACGGATGCGGAAAATATTGTGAATCTCTTTTTCTAAGAAATTGTTTGTTTACATAGTATTCCTAGGACTATCACCTCCGACCACAATGTTAATTTTATAAGTTGCGTATAGCATGTGCTTTCGAGGAAATTTGATACCACTCTAACTATGAGTAGCAACTATTTAAAAAAAAAAAAACTGAGTGGCAACAATCACATGCAAACCAACGATTAGATGCCTATTGTTAATTGCATGTTGGAATCCATGATTTACATCATAACAGGTGTTTTACCAAAGATATGGGACCAAGCTCTTGCACAAGTTGTGTTCTTTATCAATAGTATGGTTAACCGCTCTATTGGATCTTCACCCGTTTCCATTATGCATACAAAGACACTTAATGCTATAGTTGATCGTATTGAGCTGATGCCATGGCAACACTACCGAAATGCTGAAGATTTGGGAGGACATTTGACACAACCACACTATAAGGTAAATAAAAAATTGATCGATTTAAATGGAAAGTATAAAACTGCAGCCACTCTCTATCATCGCAAAAAGGTCTTTAAGGAAGGAGATTTTGTTATGGTTCACATCAACAAACACCTCTATCCCATAGGCGCATGCCACAAATTACAAGCTGAGAAGAATGGTTCATTTCCAAGAAAAGAAAAGTGACAATGCTTAACATTATTGATCTTCCTAAGCACATGAAACTTTCAAAACTTTTAATGTTAAAGACATTTTTTAGTACCATCCTATTGATGCTGTGGAAATTGGTGAATTGAACTCTGATTCTGAGTTCTTCTGAAGAAATGGACTATTGATGCAGCAGCCCTGTTGCAATCTGGGCCATCAATCTTGCGAGATGCATCCAAATCGTTGATGATTCCACCACAGCTTTATCATCTGCTTTGAATAGTATCTGTTTTAAGTAGTAAAAACCTTTTAGTTGTTTTTCCATTTGTTTCTGATTTTTGTGCTTTGCTGTCCTGTGCGACAGAAGCTAGTTTTAACTTATTTTGTGCTTGGAGTAGGAGGATGTACGGGGAGGAAGGTCATATACGGTATTGAATGTTTTTCTGGGTTTAAGAAAATTACTAGAATTCGAAGTTCACCCACTGCTCTTTCAATCCACTTCATGCTTCGATCTATCATTCTACTGTTACTCTCCTACATAAGAACAAGTTCTGACAATTGCAACTTGATCCAGCTTGTAATCTCCAAACTGGATAAATTAGTGTGGGATGTCAACTTAAGAGTTGTAGACCAAGTTAAAAATTTAAATCCAACCTAAGCGGTATCTTTATATTTTTAATTCTTAAATAGTGTTTTAATGAGGAAATTGATTTCACTGCATTGAGTTAACTTGCTTTATTTCTTGGCTTAACTTAATATGCAATTATATATCCCAGCCATTTATTTTATTTTTTGATACGGTCTTGATTTTAAAATTGCCCTTTTCTAGGGCTACATTTTCTTTGTGGATAATGTGCTAGAGCCACTAGCACCTCATCAAACTAGGCCATCTAGCATAAAGCAAGAATGATTTTCTTTTTGAAGTTTTTATGCTCTTTTTTCCTTTCGTTGCATCCATGGAACTATTCAATAGAACTTAATCAAAACAGAGAATGTTAGGGCTGATTTCTAACTGGAATTCTTTTTCCTCCACCAACTAGTTTGAGATTTTAATCCTGAAATTTATGTTTTCTTGGGGACTTCCTGTCCAGGTTTTAAAATTTTTCCGTGTTATCATAAAAAGGGAAACAAGGGCATCTGTGAAATTTGTATTTCTCCTATAATACAACATATGGGTATAACAAGACTTATTAGCCCAACTTTATTTAGGAAGATTAAACTATAATTGGTCGAACTATTAAACCGAGAAATAAAAAAAATTCTACTTGATCCAATATGGTTCAATTAATTTGTCAGTAAAATTAAGCATGTTTTACCTTTGGAAAATGCTTAAAAATGTTTTTTTTAAGCATTCTCATCCGAATTAAATTTTTGCTATGGCACCATCCTTTAGGTTCCACAAGATACTGAAAGAACGGAAGGAAAATCGCTTGCAGAAACTTATTCTCTGCTAATTGAGGACGGCAGTTCCAATGGTTATAGGAAAACAGAGGGAACTGATGCAATTACGACGTTCTTTCAAGATAAAGA